>CP125850.1:31991699-33241699 GCA_030408175.1 Trifolium repens | reverse complement strand
GATGTCAAAGAAGGAGACATGCTTCGCCTATCTGTCTCAATTCCTCCTGATTTTATCAATGTCATCATCATGAAAGCTAATATTGTATAACATTTTGTTTGCTCATGTTTTATTAGTTTGCAAGTATTTCATAATTATTGAAGTTTATGGACTTTTATGACTCATGCAATTTAACATATTTTATGTATAACGCAAGTAATTGTTCACTGATAATACTAAGTTGAATCATGAGCCTTAAACAAACAAAAAACATTGCATGTGCAGATATAAAACATGGCAATGTGGCAATCAAATTTGGAAAGTACTTTAAGGAGAATTCATAGAATCTAAATCAAAATTTATTAATCAATGCATTGCCTATCCAACTACTATAGTAATTACTCATCATTGCATCAAAAAATAGAATAAAAAACAGATAAAGGCTGATAAACCCAATGCTCATTTCATTAGCCAAATTTGTTAATTGGATTGAATACATAGAAAGGATCATGAACTATATAAAAAACGACATAGTAAAATAAAAAAGGTTGATATATGATCAACTCTATCATCATAGCATAAAATTAAAATGCCATATAGATTCTGCAGCTTCAATAGCCTCGGCCAACAGATCCTCAATAATTTCCTTGGATTCTTCAACAATATCCATCTGGTCCATCAGCTCTGCCTTCTTTCTGCGAATTTCTCTCATTCTTATTTGAAGGTTTTGTTGGTTTTGTTTTTTCTTGAGCAGTTCTATTATGTTGTCATGAATATGGCTCCTGATCTCTAATTTCCATTTGGAAAGTAGGGCTGCTTCAAACTCATCCATGATCCTGTGGATGCCAATCATTGCTTCTTCATGAGTGAAAGCAACAAGACTCAGCAGACAAATGGTCACAGACTCCTTCAAATCCTGACCCTCATAGAACAAGCTTTTTATTTGCTCATTCTTTAGGAATAGGTCATCTTCCACAAATGATATTAAAGGTCCTCTTGACACAAGTTCTGCTTTCAATCGTATCACAACAGTGAGAAAGTTCGCCTGTTGCATTGATAGCCTCCTTGCACGACTAATCAACTCATCCACACGGAGTTCAAATACGCCTGAATATTCAATTAGAAAATCAGAGCCTTCTAGGAGCATATCAGTGATTCTTTTGGTTACAGTGTTGATTGAGCGAACCATGATTTTTGCTGGCAAAGTTGAAGGGTTAGGAGAGTATTTGGGTTTAGATGTTCAGTAACAGGACTGTCAAAAGGATGGGAGAGGAAAGTGATTGGTTTCTGAATCCACCAGTAATCACTATATAAAGAATGGAGAGCAATGTCGTGTGGTTTTAATGTTCTTGAAGTTGAAGGGTTTACAGATTCATGTACACTTCTTAGTGGGGATGTAAAGAGTTTTACAGGTTCATGTACACTTCTGAGTGGGGATGTAAAGTGTTTTGCAATGTTTCAGACTTAAATTGCCATTAGTTAGATTTATTATATCTTAAATTTAGATAATAGAAATTTCTATTTTGACAAAAAATTGTTAGGTCCATAAAATAAAATAGTATTTAGGATTAAAAAAAACAAATGGTATTATTTGTTACAATAACCTTTTGGTGCATACAATCTCCAAATAAGTTTTTATCTAAATTAAAATTTGTCCTCACGTTTTCAAACATATCTAAATATTTATATTTCGTAGCAAAAAATTTTAGAAATTAATTTAAAAAGGCATATAAACCGAAATATATGTTATTTTCTTTAACCAAAATATTGACCTTATGAAGTTATATTAATTGTATAATTAAAAACTAATCTAACCTTTGTTCCTTAACCTCTTTATTTATTTTTTTGCATAATCTCATTGCTTTTTATTGAAATAAAATTTATATTATCAACTTACTAAATAGTTGATTTGTTTCCAAATTAAAAATTTTTTAGGCCTAAAGTTTTGTTTGTGCATTGTTGCAGATTAGTCTCTCCAAGAGATTTCTTGCATTTTATATCTCTTTAGCTTGCTCTTAGTGGCTTATAGGTTTACTGATGGATCATCACTCTTATCAGAGAACATTGTATCCTGCAAGCTTAGATCTATTGCTTCTTTTACTTTAGTTATACTATCTATTGCTTCTAATAGTTATTTGTATGCCAAGTGTCTAGGTTTCAACGGCCATTAGCAGAAGATGCTTCTCTTTTTATTGGTTGGAGTGTGTATTGGAAAAGAAACCATTTTGCCCATCCACTTTTGCTGTGCTCCTACTACAGTCAGATAAAGTCCAATAAGCATACAATCACTTCTGCATATCCCTGGTATGACAGGTGGATTTGCCTTGCTTTCATTTCCTTTGTTTGATTATATCAATGGTTTTAGGAAGCTTTCTGTCATGCTCATTATTAAAGTTTATGTGTCAGTGCTATGAGACATATTTTGTAGGTATAGTTGATTGAGTGTAGTGTGGTTATTTTCCTTCAATTATTATTAACACATTTGATTGTGTTTGAGAGATTTCTTGCAACTTACGTCTTCTTTGCTTATTGTTAGTGGTTTATAGGTTTTTATCTAGCAGATTGGTTATGTCTATTATCAATGTAAATGATTCAATGTTCAGCAGGTTTATAGGTCTCCTTGATTGTGGTAATTTATTGCCACAGTAGTGTAGTATGATTATTACCTATGAAAAGTTTCTCCAGGAGATTACTTTTGCAGATAAATCTCTTTTGCTTGCTCTTAGTGGTTTCTTGGTTCCTGTGAGTGGATTATCATTATCTTGATTGTAGAAGCAGATTATTACTGCTGCAAACTATTTGCGTGGCCACTCACAGAAGAGGCTCAATTATAATTGTCTTGCATCTATGTATTTTGTGTGATCATGTCCATTATTTTGCTTCTTCTCTTATTGCTGCATCACATGTGGATGGTTTTTTGTATGCACCCAGTAGAGATGATGGAAATCTCAGTTATAGTTTCATTACTGTCATGTAAGGTTTCATCAGCAAACTGTCACTGCTATGAGTTATTTACACGACAGGTGGATTTGCTTTGTTTCCATTCTTTCTATGTGATTCTATCAATGGCTTTAGGAAGCTTTATATCATGCTGATTCTTAGAGTTGATGTGTCATTGCTATGAGACATATTTTGTAAGTATAGTTGATTGAGTGTAGTGTGGTCATTTCCCTGCAATTATCATGACAGATTTGATTGTGTTTGAGAGATTTCTTGCATCTTAAGTCTCCTATACTTACTCTTAGTAGTTTCTAGGTTTTTGCATTTTTTTGCTCTTGGAATGTATTGAGTGATTGAAGTGTTGACATAGAATTTATCTAATTCCAGGACAGAGCATATCCTAATATTTACATTTTTGTATGTGATGTTACTCAGCATTGTATAAAATGTAATTTAAATCTTATGGAGTGGCAAGCTTCAAAATATGTTTTGCAATAGCCTCTAATTCATTTCCTTTTTGAATTCAATAAACTCACTCTCAGGCAATTCTATTATGTGACAATTGTAAGCCATATATTTGGTATAATTAGGCCTAAAGGAATAAAATAAGAACTAGATTTGGCTCTGCAACAAATTATGGCAATGGAAGATGTGGGAGACATGCATGATGCATCAGATTAGCTAACTAATTGGTGTAATTAGTTTGATTTAGTTGATGCAAAAACATCATTAAACATTAGCGCCATTTTGCCCAAAGCATTTTGTATGAAACTAATAAAAACTTCTGATATACATGCACTGATAAAACAATTAAAACAAGTTGCTTACAAAATCACAATCAGAAACAGAACAAAGCAAGATTAGATTTGCAAAATAGGAATATCATGAAGGTGGAAAAACACAAGAAGGGGGGGGTTGAATTGTGTTTTTAGAATTAAAACTTTTTCGAAATAAAACCAAGTTTGCAGCGGATAAAACACAAAATAAAAGAGATGCTGAGAGAAAGAGAGAAAGAAGGACACAGAATTTATCCTGGTTCCCCTCACAAATCGAGAGTACTCCAGTCCCCTTGTTACTAACAAGAGATTTTCACTATAATCTACTAAAGATTACAAATTGCTCAAGCACACTTGCAAGAGACTTCTCAGGTGCTCAAGTTTCACTAAACAAGAGACTTCTCAAATGCTCAAGTTAAACTTAACAAGAGACTTCTCAAACAAACTTAAGAATAAGAATGAATGTTAAGGAACACTTGATATACTATCAGAGGTGTTTACAAAATACAACTCAAATTGTTCTAAGACTTAGAATGACAGATTTAAATTATGATGTCAGAATGCTTCTTAGTCTTTGAACGTAGTAATAGAACAGTCGTTAGAACAGTAGTCATTTCTTCCATTTAAGTCTTCTATTTATACTTGGAGGAAGATGATGACCGTTGCAGAGAGAGAGGTGCCAGCTGGAATTTACTCGTACAATTGATAGCTGTATATTGCCTTCTTTGGTAAGGAATTCCAATTCCACTACCTAGCTATTCAATTTATCACTCATCCATTTTGAGTAATAATAGTACGATAGTACAATCCTCAAATGCGCTCCACTTATGGATAAGGTTAACGTTGTACCAACGAATATTCCTTCCTGTGGATGTGACAGAGCCTTGAAGTGGATTGTTCTTCAATCATTGGTTCTGTATAGGTCAGCTCTTGAGTGACGTAAATTCCTTTTGCTTCTGATGTTCTTGTCATAGCTTCTTAAGATCTTCAGCTTCTGAACTTCATCAGAGCCTAGCTTTTGGTCTTCAGAAGTGCTATCTTCAGCACGCAAAAATTAAGCTTCTGATGAACAGCGATACTCTTTCAGAGCTTGTTTTGACTGGCTTCTCTGCTACTATTCATAGTGCTTCTGAATGAATTTTAACTTGTAATTCTGCACACTAGAATAATCATTAGTAATACCAATTGTAATTTTAATACTTTGTTATCATCAAAACCACTTAAAACATTAGAGGTTCATGTCGGACCCACTTTGTTCCAACAATCTCCCCCTTTTTGATGATGACAAACCAAAGCATTAAAATTCAATTGTTGTTGATTTAATTTAATTATGATGACTTCAGGTTTCAAAGGTTTGCAATCTCCCCCTGAGTCTGATAATCCATAAGGGTAGGTTTGTAAGCTCCCCCTAAGTTTTATCCATAATTAATTAAAACAGTTTAAGAGTTGATTTATTAACTTAAAATAAATTTTCATATTTAACTCTCAGAAGCATAGTTTTGCAAGCTTTGCTCCTTAGAGTTTGATAATGCTCAGAAGCGGTTTGCAAGCTCTTCTGACATTGTCTATGAATTTTATTTTAGGTTCTTAAATTTTCTCCCCTTTCAATAATCGTTCAGAATGAGAAAGAATCATAAGAGATAAATATTGATTCATAATGCTTTTAACATTACAGTTTCAGATTGAGCAGTATATGAATGAATCAACATTAATTTTAACGCTACTCTTACTCCCCCTTTTGGCATCAGTCAAAAAGACACAGAAAACCAAGCAGTCAAAGCACCAAACAAAGTAGTCAAGTCAAAAAGTGATGACAACTAAATTCATTTAATGAATTGTGTTGAAAACCGTCCTGACAAGAGAGCTTGATGACACTATAAAAAGGGATGATTCCTCTCATTTTACTCATCCAGAGTAATCAAGTAACATCAAAAGAAAAACAAACAATGGAAAGGCAGGTTACCAAGGATGCTTCAGGCTCAAAAGAAGAGAGCAAGAAGGGAGCAGAGCCCTGGCGCTGCGAAGAAAACAAGCTTCGCTACGAAAGGAACAAGCAAGAACTGATTTTGACAGAGTCAGAGGAGGAGGAAATGGGCTCTGATCTGGAAGAATTTTTATGGACATACAATGATGATACTCCATACGAAGAGTACGAAGCTGCTGTTCAGAAGAACACTGAAGAACTAGTGCAAAAAGCCACTGCCAACTTGCTTGCTTACATTAAGGAGAAACATAAGAAGCTAGATGCAGAGTCTTCTGAAGTTAAGCCTAGCTCTAAGTAGAGTCTTATCAGTCTATGTAATAGAAATTCTTCAATAATATTAATAAAGGAGTTTATGCTATTAATTCCCTTTGTTTTGAGCAAGTTTCTTATATATATATACCTCATTCCTATTGTCAGAAAACCAGTTACCAGACACGCCTCATTCGGTATTGGTGCCCCGTTGTTAAACAGGCTTTAATACTAAGAAGCTATTTCATGAGTAAACAGGAGTACTGATGAGAGGGACTCTTAGGTTTTGAAAATCCTAGGCTTATTAGTTTAAAAACTAAGATGCTCTTCAGCATCTTTCACTAGAGTCAGAATTCTCAAGAGTACCAGACAATATCATGGTATATAGAAAAGTTAAATTTTGAAAAACAAATATAAAACAAACATATAAGCAAATAACAAACACACAAATATGGATAGTATAGATATGAATTAAAGAAAAATTATCCAAAAATTACACAAGAACTAATAACAAATAAGTGCTCAGACATAAGGGTTAAGGTTTGGGTTGCTGTTGAGTAAGCTTTAGAAGAAGTTCCATCATTGCATCTATCTTCTTGTTAGTAGCTTCACCAGATCTGTTCATGTCTTCTCTTATATCGGCCCTGAATTCATCCATTTCATTTCTTAGTTCCTCTCTTAAGTCATGCTTGATTACATCCAGAGCTTCTTGCATAACAGAGGGTATAGCAGATGAAGAAGAGCCTTGGACAAGTACTGGTGGAGATCTAGTAGGAGATGAAGCAACAATGGGAGCTTTACCTTTATCAGAATCTGGTTCACTAAGGTTCTGATCATTCATAACAATATCTTCTGCAGCTCCTTGATTCTCAAGAATCTTATTAGTCTCAATGACAGCAATGTGAACAGCTCTATCAACCAATAACTTGAAGGCTTCTTGTTCAGCAAGCCTCTGACGTTCCATTTCAACAGTTATCCTAGCCTGCTCATCATCCAGAGATCTTGTGATACTTTCATTCACAGCAGCTAAAAATGCTAACCTCTGACATTCTTCTTCATGGTTGAAAGATGTGAGCCTTGGAGCGTTTAGCTTCTCAACAATCTCAAACAGTTCCTGTACAGTGTTTGCTCCTCTACCCTTAATCTTATCCTTCAGATGAGTACTGAGAATCCTTAAAGATTTACCAAATAAGTACTCTAATTCACTGACATCAGCATCCATATCAGAAGGGAAGATAAGAGCTTCTTCCTCTCTTTGTTTGAACCTCTTAAGTCTAATACCTATAACATTATTTAGCAGCTCAAGGTTTGGTTCAGAGTCAGAATTGAAAAAGGGTAAGGATGGGTCAAAGGGAATGGTTGGTTCAGGTTTCTTTCTTTTGAGTTCAATGATTTTGATTTTGCTGAGATTTGGAGGTATGATATCATCATCAAGATTGATGGAATCCTTGAATATTTGATGTTCAGCTTTAGTTAGGTGTTGGTAAAGCTCAAGAACCTCTTCTAAAACTAGAGGTTTGTTGAGTGGGTCAGAGACAGGTTGTGGTGATTGATGTTGTTGTTCAGTCATGATTTTATTGGGTGATTGATGAGGGGATTCTTGTTGGGCTTCAGAATGAGCAATTGACTCATCCTGAACAGGTGTAAATGTAGGTGGATTTTCTTGTGAGATGTGATCAAGTGAGGGAGGGGGTGTGTGAATGACCTGTGTGTTTTGTGTTTTATGGACGGGTGAATCATTTGTGAGATTCATGGATGGAAATTGACGTGGTGAATTTGGATTTGAGTTGGTAAATGCAACACCACACATGTGTTGTTCAAGATGTTCTATGACAGAATCTTGATTTGTGGTTTGATTGAGAATGGTTGTGTCTACATTAATAGTAGGTTCTTCATCAGAAGAGAGATGAATGGGCTTTATGGTGGTTTTCTTTGTGGTTTTCTTGAAAGACGTTCTCTTTGGTGTAAGAGTTTTCTTTTGTTTTGGGTTGGATTCTCTGATGAGTGTAGCAATTAACTCATCTGAGGCAGTGCTGGTATCTGATGAAGATGATGATGATATAGCTTTATGATCAGGTAAGACTACACTAATAGGTACAGTGAAGTCTATGGGTTGAGGTTGATTGGTAGATGATGGAGGTTGAGAAATAGATGGTTTAGCAATAGAGTGTTGAGGTTCAGAACCAATAACCTGAGCTACAGGAATGCTAGAAGTATTAGATTCAGAGATCTTACCTTTTGGTTTAGAAGCTCTGGTCTTTAATCTCTTTGCAGGTTTAGCAGGGTTCTGATCTTCCTCAGAAGCTGAAGGCCTATCATGCCTTTTCTTTGTCCGCTTTTCCTTCTGAACAGCTTCAGTCATCATATTTTCAGCACCTTCCTCAATCTCATCAGTACTAGCATGTCCTTGATCATCAGAGCCTTCATCAATCATTTCTTGCTCAGTAGTTCTTGGCTTTCTTCTGTTCTTTGTAATATCTCTTGGTCCCTTGAAGATATCCCAATTGGGAACACTTACAACCATTTTCCTGGGCACACTAACCCCAGTATCTCTTCTTACTGATTCAAGAAAGTTCTTGATGACCTCATCATTATCATGTTCTGATATGGTGGGAAACCCATCACACCAGAAGTACTTCTCGTACACTTGCTGTAGAGGTGTTTTCACTTGAATGATTTCTTCCTTGGTTTTTCTCTTCATGTTGACCAGAACTGATGCATCATACTTTGCAGTTTGGAAAACTCTAAGTTTTTCTTTGGCACTCACAATGTCTGTGAGTTTGGTTTGCCTTATCAGTTCTGAAATTAACCTTGGGTGATGAATGACTGATGGTATTTTAGTTCTACCCTCATTGATGGTAAAGCACATGTGATCAAAAAGAATCTTAGCCAAATTAACTTTTACCCTCTTGTATAAGAACCAGATGAGATGTTTGTGTGGAATGGAGATGGTATCCAATCCACCATTTCTGGTGAAGATGGTAGACAAACACATTCTGAAAGCAAATTCAAATGCGTGCTTCATGTGCATTACTTTTCCAAAATCCTTTTGTGTGCATCCAGATTTAAAGAGGTCCTGATGAATTGAATCCAAATGCTTGCTTTTCTTATCATACACTTCTATATCTTCTCCTTTGTTGTCTAAACCCAGAATCTTAGCAATGTGTGCCTGAGTTATCACAACATTGATTCCCAAAATATTTGACCTAATTTCCCTTTCTCTATAAGGTTTAAGACCAAGTTCCTTTCTTGTTTTCCCTCGTAATTCCTTGTTCTTCTCAACCATATCCTTGTATTCTTTATCAGCACTTGCTCTATCGTACACTTTAGCCTTCTGCCAGAAATACTTCACTATGTCGTAGTATACGAAGCCATTAAGCATCTCAAAATAATTTTGCCATTGTTGGTTGTAGAACAAGTATTGAATGTCAATCCCATTCGCTTTCAAACTTTCAAAATCCACGAACTTCTCAGTGAAGAAATCATAAGCATCTGGTCCAGCGTCAGTTTGATGATGTTCGTAGACTAGATTATCTTTTGAATTAAGATCGATGATGGGTGGTAACGTAGGGTTAAAGGGTTCTTGAACGATTTCGTTTGATGAACGAGCAGCCATAGTTGCAGAGAATTAAGAAGATGAAGATTGGGAATTTCTGTAAGGTCTAGGGTTGTGTAGGTAGTGATTTTGTGTAAAAAGTTGTGCAAGTGAGTGAAGTGACTTATAAATAGTAACTAGCACACATACACAGAGAAAATAAACATTGGGAGGGAGCGCGAGCAGTTTTTAAAAATTAAATAATATACTTAACTGCCATAATCATCATTAGCTGTTCTCTGCCCGTCAGGATCTAGACACGTGTTGAAAAAGTTTAATCATAGCTGACGCGTGTATAGACAACTGTTGTACACTTACTCGTACTGAACGTTTCATTTCCAAAAGGTTCAGAGCCTCACTCATTTGTATCTGACACCTCATCAGAACTTGTTACTCTTCAGAGCCTAAATTATTCAGAGCTTCCCAAGGGATACTCTAAATTATAAGAGGTTCTGATAGAGCTTCAGATGCTAATTCTATTCTACTTCTCAGAGCTAATTTTCTTCAGAGATATAGTGCATGTTCAAATTCTTTTTGATAAAATCAAATCTTTCAATAGCTAAAGGTTTAGTAAATATGTCAGCCCATTGATGTTCAGTATCAATGAATTGAATATCTATTGTACCTTTCTGAACATGATCCCTTATAAAATGATGTTTTATTTCAATATGTTTAGCTCTTGAGTGTAGAATAGGGTTCTTAGACAAATGAATAGCAGCAGTATTGTCACAATATAGTGGAATACTGCTTTCAGCTATGTTATAATCTTCCAACTGATATTTCATCCAGAGAAGCTGTGTGCAGCATTTAGCAGCTGAGATGTATTCTGCTTCTGCTGTAGACAAAGCAATAGTTGTTTGTCTCTTGCTGGCCCAAGATATGAGATTCTCACCAATGAATTGGCAATTTCCACTAGTGGATTTCCTCTCAATCTTATCACCAGCATAGTCAGCATCACGGAATCCAACTAGCTTACTATCTAGGGATTTTTTATAAAGAAGTCCTAGATTAGTAGTTCCTTTCAGATATCTAAAGATCCTCTTAACAGCAGTTAAGTGAGGTTCTCTAGGATCTGACTGGAATCTTGCACACAAGCATACACTATATAGAATATCAGGTCTAGATGCTGTAAGGTAGAGTAAAGAACCAATCATACCTCGATACAACTTCTGATCTACTTTGCTTCCTATCTCTTCTTTGCTTAAGCTGCTGGTAGGATGCATGGGTGTAGACATTATCTTGCAGTCATCAAGGTTGAACTTCTTCAGAAGCTCTTTTGTATACTTGCTTTGATGAATGTAAGTGCCATCTTTTCCTTGATTAATTTGGATTCCAAGGAAGAACTTCAATTCACCCATCATACTCATCTCGAATTCATCCTGCATCAGCTTTGAAAAACTCTTGCACAAGGAAGCATTAGTAGAACCAAAAATAATATCATCAACGTATATTTGAATGATTAAGATATCTTTCTTAGATGTCTTTCTGAATAATGTATTGTCAATTTGACCTTTTTGAAAACCATTTTCTAAAAGGAAATTACTCAGTCTTTCATACCAAGCTCTTGGAGCTTGTTTGAGACCATAGAGTGATTTCTTAAGTTTATAAACATAATTAGGATTTTTCAAATCCTCAAAACCTGGGGGTTGTTTGACATATACTTCTTCAGAAATAACACCATTAAGAAAGGCGCTCTTAACATCCATTTGGTACAATGTGATTCCATTGTTAACAGCATAAGAAAGAAGTAACCTGATTGCTTCCAGTCTTGCTACTGGAGCAAATGTTTCAGTGAAGTCTATACCTTCTTGCTGACTGTAGCCTTGTGCTACCAGTCTAGCTTTATTTCTTACCACTTCACCTTGTTCATTCATCTTGTTTCTAAATACCCACTTAGTTCCAATGATGTTCTTATGTGCTGGTCTTGGCACTAAATCCCATACATCATTTCTTTGAAACTGATTGAGCTCATCTTGCATAGCTACAATCCATCCATCGTCAGTAAGTGCTTCATCAACATTCTTTGGTTCTATCATTGAGATTAGTCCCAGAAGTGAATCAAGTTGTTGATAGTCTGATCTTGTTTTTCTTGGACTTTCTTTGTTTCCAAGAATTAAATCTTCTGGATGTGATGATCTATATTTGAACTTCCTTCTTGGAGCTTTATCAACATCAGCACTTGGTTGAGTGTCTTCTTCTGAAGTGTCATCATGTTCTTGTGATGCTTCTAATTGAGATGCTTCTTCAGCATCTTCTTCCAGTACAGCTTCTGAAGCTTCAACAGCTTCTGATGCTTTTTCAGGTTCTGAATCGATGTATTGGTATGGAACACCTGCATAACTATTATCTTGCTCTGACATTTTACTGTCAGGCTCTTTATCATCAAATCTAACATGTATAGATTGTTCCACTGTGTTAGTTTCAGAATTATACACTCTGTATGCCTTTGAGCGTTCAGAGTAACCTATAAAGATTCCCTTACAAGCTTTGGCATCAAATTTTCTTTTGTAGGCCTTGTTGTTTAGAATGTAACATGTACATCCAAACTGATGAAAGTAAGAGATGTTGGGCTTTCTTCCTTTGAAGAGTTCATATGTTGTTAGATTCAATAGAGGTCTTATATAGATCCTATTTTGAATGTAACAAGCTGTGTTTACAGCTTCTGCCCAGAAGTGCTTAGCAAGTTTTGTCTCATGCATCATGGTTCTTGCCATTTCTTGTAAAGACCTGTTCTTTCTCTCTACAACACCATTTTGTTGTGGTGTTCTAGGAGCAGAGAACTCATGGACAATGCCATGATCTTCACAAAAAGTTGCAAATGGTTCGTTTTCAAATTCACCACCATGATCACTTCTAACCTTTAAGATTTTGAGACCTTTCTCATTTTGTACTTGAGTGCAGAAGATGCTGAACACATCATATGCATCATCTTTCACTCTTAGAAACTTTACCCAAGTCCATCTACTGTAATCATCAACAATGACTAATCCATATTTCTTCCCATTGATTGAGGCAGTACTTACTGGACCAAACAAATCAATGTGAAGTAGTTCTAAGGGTCTTGAGGTAGAGACAATGTTTTTAGGTTTAAAAGAAGTTTTTGAAATTTTGCCAATCTGACAAGGACCACACAGAGCATCTGAATGATATTTAAGATTTGGCAGGCCTTTAACCAACTTTAGTTTGCTAAGCTTAGAGATTAATCTCCAGTTAGCATGACCTAAGCGTTGGTGCCAGACCCACTTTTCATCATTCAGAGATAGAAGACAAACTATCTTCTGCTCAGTGAGTTCTGACAGATTCACCTTATAAACATTACCTCTTCTTAATCCTTTAAACAATATGGACTTGTCAGAATCATTGATTACTGTACATGCCTCTTTATCAAATTTAACAATAAATCCGCTATCACAAAATTGACTAATGCTAAGCAGATTATGTTTGAGGCCATCAACTAACCAAACATTTTAATTGAAAGAGAAGAGTTACCAACTATACCTGTACCAATGATCTTCCCTTTTTGGTTTCCTCCAAACCCCACAGTACCTCCCTCTTTCAGAGTCAGGGTTTGGAACATATGCCTTTCTCCCGTCATATGTCGTGAGCAGCCACTGTCCAGGTACCAGCATTGCTGCTTTGGCCTTCTTGGTGTGCAAACCTGAAGCAAATATTATTTGAGATTTTGGTACCCATATCTTTATGGGTCCTTTTGTGTTAGTCTTTACAGGTCCAGGTGGTCTTTGTTTGAAAGACCTATCAGAGCCTCTAGAGTTAACCACCCTTGTTGAAAAGTTTTTGGGTTTAGTATAGCTCTTGAGCTTTGTTCTTGAATGTGTCGGAGCTTCTTTAGATTTAACATTAGCTTGAGGCTTAAAAATCTTAGGTTCTGAGGTTTTATCCTTCAGAGTCTTTGACTTTTGAGCCTCTGGCTTTGATGTTTTATTAGAAGCTGACTCATTTAGAACCTCTGATTGACTCTTTACAAAGACAACCTTAGGTTTTGATTTATCTATATTAGAGGACTTTGAAGATAATGGATTATCTTTAAAACGTGAGAATCCAAGACCTT
This sequence comes from Trifolium repens, assembly GCA_030408175.1. Lineage (NCBI taxonomy): Eukaryota > Viridiplantae > Streptophyta > Magnoliopsida > Fabales > Fabaceae > Trifolium > Trifolium repens. The sequence goes on along the minus strand of CP125850.1, from coordinate 33,228,107 downwards.
CTCCTCTATTTCTACTTACATGATAAATCAAAGAGGCTATTTTACTTCTTTTCATTCCATTGATAAGGAATTCCTGAAGAGCAAATTCATGTTCTGGAGGAACCTTATCATCAAGAACATAATGAGTTTCCATAAATTCATTTCTTGATTTTAGAGACTCATTTTGTTCAATTATTTCATTTGCCTTTTCGGTCAGGTTGTTATAGGCCTTTTTAAGGACCTTACACTCACCTGCCTTTTTGGTTAAAAGTTTTAAGGCATCTTTTAAGGAATCTATTAATTCAGAACGAGAAAGTTTAGCAAGTACCTCATCTTCATCTTCTGAATCTGAGTCAGCTTCGTGCTCAGAGTTCTCTTGGTCAGAAGCGGTTGCCATCAAGGCTAGGTTTGCTTCTTCTTCCCCATCAGAATCTGATTCCTGATCCAAATCATCCCAAGTGGCAAGGAACCCCTTCTTGAGCTTACTTTTGTATCTTTCTTTGTTAGAGGTTCTCTTGGATGTTTTACTCAGGTTCTCTGGGCAGTCAGCAATGAAGTGTCCTGGTTTGTTGCACTTAAAGCATTTGTTTTGTTCTTCCTTTTTATCCTTAGAAGCACCAACCTTCTTGGAAGAACCTCCAAATTTACCAGCATACTTCTTGCTTCTCTTAGCCCATTGCGATACTCTTGCAGCCATCAGAACCATTTCTTCTTCTTCATCAGAGTCCATCTCGTGACCTTCTTCAGAAGCTTCTTCATCAGATACTATAACCTTCGCCTTCAGAGCCTTAGAGGAACTCTTGGTGCTCAGGGCTATCCCTTTTAGCTTCTTAGTCGATTCATCAGTCATAAGTTCCATCTCATGACTCTTTAGAGAACTAACCAAGCTTTCAAGAGACACAGTATCTAAATCCTTAGATTCCTGAAACGCTGTCACTTTTGGTCTCCACTTTGGCGGCAAGCTTCTGAGTACTTTCCTTACATGATCAGCCTCAGTATAGCTCTTATCTAAAACTTGAAGTCCCGAAACAAGAATTTGAAACCTAGAGAACATTGTCTCAATGTCCTCTCCGTCCTTCATTTTAAATAATTCATACTGATGTACTAACAAGTTGGCCTTAGCCTCCTTAACTTGTTTATTTCCTTCATACTTGGATTTAAGAGAATCCCAGATAGACTTAGCCGTTCTCTTATCTCCAATTTTCAAGTACTCATCATGAGAGATGGCATTTGTCATCATCCCTTTTACACTGTGATGCTTCTTATATTCCAGCTTTTTAGTAGGTGTAAAAGCCTTTCTGTCTTTAGAGCTAACAACACCTTCTAAGTCCATATTTTCAAAGTTCACTCCATCTTCTACCAAGTCCCACAGATCACAATCAATCGCCATGATGTGACTGTACATCTTGGTTTTCCAGAATGGATAACCAGTCTCAGTTCCATTGAAAAAGGGAATTTTGTCAGAAGACCTTCTGTCTTTAGAATTAGAATCATAGTCAAATGGAACTTCATTGAGATTCTTCTCAGCAGACATGTTTTTCCTCCCTGAATCTTAACTGTTTCACTGATAGGTGAGAGTTAGGCAACAACCAGGCTCTGATACCAATTGAAGGTGGAAAAACACAAGAAGGGGGGGGTTGAATTGTGTTTTTAGAATTAAAACTTTTTCGAAATAAAACCAAGTTTGCAGCGGATAAAACACAAAATAAAAGAGATGCTGAGAGAAAGAGAGAAAGAAGGACACAGAATTTATCCTGGTTCCCCTCACAAATCGAGAGTACTCCAGTCCCCTTGTTACTAACAAGAGATTTTCACTATAATCTACTAAAGATTACAAATTGCTCAAGCACACTTGCAAGAGACTTCTCAGGTGCTCAAGTTTCACTAAACAAGAGACTTCTCAAATGCTCAAGTTAAACTTAACAAGAGACTTCTCAAACAAACTTAAGAATAAGAATGAATGTTAAGGAACACTTGATATACTATCAGAGGTGTTTACAAAATACAACTCAAATTGTTCTAAGACTTAGAATGACAGATTTAAATTATGATGTCAGAATGCTTCTTAGTCTTTGAACGTAGTAATAGAACAGTCGTTAGAACAGTAGTCATTTCTTCCATTTAAGTCTTCTATTTATACTTGGAGGAAGATGATGACCGTTGCAGAGAGAGAGGTGCCAGCTGGAATTTACTCGTACAATTGATAGCTGTATATTGCCTTCTTTGGTAAGGAATTCCAATTCCATTACCTAGCTATTCAATTTATCACTCATCCATTTTGAGTAATAATAGTACGATAGTACAATCCTCAAATGCGCTCCACTTATGGATAAGGTTAACGTTGTACCAACGAATATTCCTTCCTGTGGATGTGACAGAGCCTTGAAGTGGATTGTTCTTCAATCATTGGTTCTGTATAGGTCAGCTCTTGAGTGACGTAAATTCCTTTTGCTTCTGATGTTCTTGTCATAGCTTCTTAAGATCTTCAGCTTCTGAACTTCATCAGAGCCTAGCTTTTGGTCTTCAGAAGTGCTATCTTCAGCACGCAAAAATTAAGCTTCTGATGAACAGCGATACTCTTTCAGAGCTTGTTTTGACTGGCTTCTCTGCTACTATTCATAGTGCTTCTGAATGAATTTTAACTTGTAATTCTGCACACTAGAATAATCATTAGTAATACCAATTGTAATTTTAATACTTTGTTATCATCAAAACCACTTAAAACATTAGAGGTTCATGTCGGACCCACTTTGTTCCAACAATCTCCCCCTTTTTGATGATGACAAACCAAAGCATTAAAATTCAATTGTTGTTGATTTAATTTAATTATGATGACTTCAGGTTTCAAAGGTTTGCAATCTCCCCCTGAGTCTGATAATCCATAAGGGTAGGTTTGTAAGCTCCCCCTAAGTTTTATCCATAATTAATTAAAACAGTTTAAGAGTTGATTTATTAACTTAAAATAAATTTTCATATTTAACTCTCAGAAGCATAGTTTTGCAAGCTTTGCTCCTTAGAGTTTGATAATGCTCAGAAGCGGTTTGCAAGCTCTTCTGACATTGTCTATGAATTTTATTTTAGGTTCTTAAATTTTCTCCCCTTTCAATAATCGTTCAGAATGAGAAAGAATCATAAGAGATAAATATTGATTCATAATGCTTTTAACATTACAGTTTCAGATTGAGCAGTATATGAATGAATCAACATTAATTTTAACGCTACTCTTACTCCCCCTTTTGGCATCAGTCAAAAAGACACAGAAAACCAAGCAGTCAAAGCACCAAACAAAGTAGTCAAGTCAAAAAGTGATGACAACTAAATTCATTTAATGAATTGTGTTGAAAACCGTCCTGACAAGAGAGCTTGATGACACTATAAAAAGGGATGATTCCTCTCATTTTACTCATCCAGAGTAATCAAGTAACATCAAAAGAAAAACAAACAATGGAAAGGCAGGTTACCAAGGATGCTTCAGGCTCAAAAGAAGAGAGCAAGAAGGGAGCAGAGCCCTGGCGCTGCGAAGAAAACAAGCTTCGCTACGAAAGGAACAAGCAAGAACTGATTTTGACAGAGTCAGAGGAGGAGGAAATGATGGGAGGGGAAAGTGATTAGTTTTCTAGGTCCAGCACTGATCACTATATAAATAAAAAAATGTTTTGAAAGTTGATGGGTGTGAGAGAGGAAGGTGATGAGTTTACAAGTTCAGGTACACTTAACTTACAAAGAGTTTCCCAATGTTACATGGTTGGGTTTCCATTTTTTTTTGGTGTGATTAAAGTATAAAGTGAGACCAATTTAATGGTTTAATAGATGGTTAGTATCTTAAATTTATTTGGACTGTCAATTTTATTCAAATAATTTTATATGATAATTACCCACTTCTTTTTTTTTTTGACAGAAATAATTACCCACTTCTAGATTGTAGCACTCCAATTTTGTCCCAACTTTTTTCTTCATCGTCGAATTGAGTTGTTTTAATTATTGAAATAGTCGAATTTTATTTTTGTAATATATTTTGTCAATTTCATAAATTTTGGGAAAATCCAAAAAAATATGTTACAATATTTAGCTTTTATTGTGTTTGATTTGTTACTATTTTGACTAGACACCGACCCGTGCGTTGCACTGGTTTGACGGAGTTTCATACATATATCAATCATGGTTGCTACCAATCATGGTTGTTGCTTAGAGTTAAAAATGTTATGTCTAATTACAATAGTTAAATTTGATATAAAAAGTAAAAACTTGCTATAAATTAGCTTATTAATCATATTATATTTTTGTTAAAGCCCTCTTTGGTGGATATCTTTAGTTTATTGAAAAAGTCAAACTAAATGTCTAAAATGTGTTATATGTATTTTAAAACTTGCTAATGTTCTAGAAAGCATCAAATAAAACAAAGGTAGAGCTTTAAAGGCTAAACACATTTCTAAACTATTTCAAATTATTGTTTGAAGTTAAAGAGTTTTAATTGATAGTGAATGTTATATAACAAACTAATAATGGAGATAATAAGATAACAAACACCAAAGGGATTCTGATGATTCTCATAGGTTAGGCCAATGATGAAATACATGATGGATTCTTTTGCATGCTATGTTATTGGTGAGATGAAAGTTTTGCTTGCTAGACTAAGCATAAATCTGTCATTCATCTCAGCTGTACATTTGTTAAATGATCAAGAGTTGCAAGCTCTTTATAAACTCAAGTATTCCACACTGCTCATCAACAATTAAACCACTATGGGTTATATAGTAAGTGATTCCTTCAATGAAATCAGTGAAATGCTTGGTATAGGTCTTGAATAATGTGCAGCCAAAATAAGCAGATTTTCATCATTAATTGATGAACTGAGTTCTCATTCATCTAGGTTATCACCAAACCAATCTCATTTCCTCAACTGCTTGATTGAATTTAAAAAAGAGTTGGATGTGAATGCTGCATTCATCTCTGCAACAGAAGAATCTTTAAGCTTAAATTACAAAAGAACATCTGATGTGCTGGTAGAAATGGATCGCATGGAAGAAATGATCAGCATACATGCAACCACCCTGTCTGATGTGATGGAAGCAATGGAGTATGTAAAAGAATGCGTGAGGATACATGAGAGAAATCCACACAGCTATGATTGGGAGAGCTATGGCATACTTGAAGATAATTTCAACATGCTTAAGTATGATGTTCAATTTGGCATAGTTAATATATTGGATGCAAGAGAGACCCTTAAGAAGTACCATGCTGAATTGTCGGAGTTGAGTAAGGAACGCTCTATGCTAGGCGAAAAGGCATTTGTTGTTGAGAATATTAGGGAGACTATAGAGAACCTCAAGTACCTATCAATACAGTAATTGTTGAGAAGGCAGTAGTCCTTGTAACCAATGCTGGGGAAGTTGTTTAAACTGTTGTTATGCAATTAAAAGCTTAGGTGTGAAAAGTAAATAAATGTATAATATGTTGGATAATGTCCTTTTTCTTTTATCACTATTTAAGGATTTATTATTTTTGCATTGCTTCCTAGACCCTGATAACTGGTGTCAGAGAGGAAGAAGGTTATGAGGAAGGGCTGTCCATTTTCATACCCAAGATATCCAAAGCAATTTTTCCCTAAGTGCTTATATCCAAACAGCTTAAAATATTGGACAGTTAAATGTTCTTGTACATTTTATAATTAGATAAAATAACACTTCTTCTTTATAGACTTTTATCACTATAATGTACAACTACTGATACAATGTAATATACAGGACAATACCTCACTTGGAACAACGCAGAATTGAATTTACTTGATTTAATTGAACTTATGCTGAGAATTTCAGAATAAAGAGCCATAGGGTAGCACATGCGATTGAATATTTACTACCAAGTCCCTCAAAATTCATCAAATTGATATCAAAATTCATGAATTTGTTGGGGCATCTGCTGCAAACTTTTGGGATCAATGTCCATGCCTTGATATGTAACATGTGTTGTAAAATTGTTGAATGGATTGATATCCATGCTTCGCATGCAGTCCACCTGTACCCTTGCATGTAAATTGATTTGAGGTAACATCATTTGGTGGGTGGTCATGAATGAAGCTCCAGCACTATATAAAGAGGAGTTTGTGTGTGAGTATTTAGAACTGATAGAGATGGACATTGAAGCAAATTATGATTCATGTCAAATCATTGATTCAGAACTAATTGCAACTTTTCCAGATATTCGACTATCCTACCAGGTTTGTGTCTAATATTTATGCTTTTTTCAATAGAGATAATTTATCAAATATTTGTTGCTCATCAATTAACTGATGTTCTTGTAGAACTTCACAGAAGTTGCACCATGGTTTGTGGAGGAATACTACAATGACTTAATTGGTGACTGGATGATACTGAGCGAACATGGTGCCCAACATTTGCTGAAATTTAACTCCCATAAAATATTTCCACTGCTAACAGATGGGTGGAATACATTTGCAAGATTTTATCACCTACCTGGAAATGTCTGTATCATTTTTAGCTACCATGGATCTAAATGTTTTGGGGTGAAGTCCATAGAGCGTATAACTTCATGTGATGAAATCCTTCCATTTCACAGCAGAGATATTCATGGACCCAATGTAGCACTATTTGAAAATTCAAATGACTCCAGAAAACATCAAGAAGAAAACATTAGTGAGTATTTTCATTTGTATTATTTAAACTGATATTTTCTCATTATATCAAGTCTGTTTCAGTCAATGAGCGGATGCTTTGGTGAATTTATCTATGAGAAGAAGTTGGATGAGATCTTAGTCTCAACAGATGATGGACGAACATATGCTTTTTGAGTGATTACGAAGAAAAACACTACTACGATGAAGTTGGGACATCATTGGAACATGCTATGCGAGAATAATGGTTTCAAGAATGGAGATATTATTTGCTTCAAATTTGATATGTTTCTTAGATGTCATATATATAAGAAGCTGTGTTAAGGATATATGAATTTAATCTAAGTATTATGTTTTATGTCTAAAAAAGAACAATCAGAAAGTATGTTGAATAACATGGCGTGTACTATAAAGTGACTTCATTGCTTCCTATGTACTATGTATTTAATATTCAATGCAATATTTTATGAGTATTGTTCTGCTTCCTATGATACATTGACATAATATTAAGAAGCAGGCCATAGTTAATGTAAACATGAAATAGAAAAGTCCAATATGTAATACTTATAAGAGAAAGTATTCATCAGTTTGATAAAAAGCACCATGGTGTGCACTGGTTGCAGGTTCAATGAAGGTACTACGAACACCTATAAAAGGATAAATCTTAAAATGGATGACTCTGTTATTGGAGACATTAAGAGCTCCAAATTTTAAAACAGTGCCTTCTGTCAAATTGCTCTCCTTGCATATGGCAAGCCAATCACCGGATATTTGGCAAGTTTTTGTAGGATGTTGTTGAAATCCAAGACGGCACTTCCCCGAAAATCCAAGCCAATCAACCAAAGTTAAATGCGTTTCCTCGTCTGGTAGAGCACGCTCACAAAAACCATCCCAAGATAGTTCCTATTTTACATCATTTTAAGAGATCAATAATTGGAGAGAACAAATAAAGTTTAATGAGAATTGTCTATAAATACTCACCAAAACACCAGAAGTAACATCAGATGAAGTCAATGATTTCTCAAGTTTATGGTAGAAATGTGCTTGGAGCCAGGTAAAAAGGCACAGGGCCATGTACATAACTATGACAACATTGATGGTTGAGCACCAGTCTATAAGGAGGATTTCTATCAGGGTAGATCACCTCAAGCCCAGTAATTCTCCTAACGCTTATATAGAAAAGCAATGGGCTTACATACAAAACAGTCACCCAACCACCTACAGTAATGCTATAGAAATCTCTCAAGCGTGACCAACCGGCAGTAAAATAAATTTTGCTATTTTTTCTCTCGACATTCACTTTAATCTGATTCCGGTTTGGATCCTGCAATATTACGTAATTGCAGATGAATGAACCAACAGATCTGGCGAAACACATAGGCAGCTTTGCGCGAGACTATGGAATAATTCAAAAGTGTCAGCATACAAAACTAAATCTATATACAAAGGGCTAGGAAGTGTATGACTAAGTTTACCTTCATTGGATCGAATTCCATGTAGCAGCTCCTTGCTATTATAAAATAAGGCTCAATCTCAGCATGAGGATCTATGATAACACCCAAAAGAGTTCAGATACTAATGAGATCCAATGTAGAACTGACTATGGGAGATACTATGATAGCAAATAGACAAATCAAGCATGTATAGAGGAACAATTTTACAAAGTTTTTTCATTGTACCAACTACTCAACCAATCTTTCAAAGTATCACCTCATAACTCCACACATTCTTTAGAATTTTATGTGAGAAACAAAAGGAGGAATTCTTCAAAACATCTAAGAACCAAAATCTTTCATGGTTATACTATGCAACATAAATTGTTTCTAAGTTTTGATCTTCTAAGAGTACTATTAAAATTATTGTGTGATGCTCTACTTTACAAATCTGGTAGCCTAGCAATAATCTAAATAAAAACATACATATAACGAAAATGGATATAGTACCTATTGAAGCAGGTGGATCAGTTGAAGCACCATGGACTTGGTGCATGCTAGCCATATGCAGTGACCTTTTCCCTGTGAGGCAAAGAACAAAATGGGAAATGTATAATTTTTCCTCATACTGCTAGAATGACTCTCTTGAAATTTCTGTAGACATGTCCAGTGCCATGTGTCGCACTGCTACAACATCCTCTTTTCATTTTATTTGATTGGCTATATAATCTGCTAAATGACATGTGTTTAAAACAATGGCGTGTGAAAATGGCTGGCTCAATTCTCTAAGATTCTCTGCGTTTAAACGAAGCAGACTATAGCCAATAAGATGTACTTGTGCATGGTTCTATATTAAGTTGGATTAGCTGCTATTTACTGCTCAACTGTCCAATGAGAAACTTAATTAGCTTGCAGAAGGATTCACATTATATATTCTGTGACACACTCAAGTTATAGGCAAGCAATTATCTGGTTAGAGTATCATGGAGCGAATAGAAACTAAGATGATCAAAAAGTTAAAAAAAAATGCTAAAGAAAGGTCCTATATACTGTCTTAGGAAGATTAGGAAGTTTTCATTAGCTGTCCATCATCTTCATGTTCATTCATGGAGTCTGTCCTCCAAAGAGTTTAATTTCCTTAATTGTGTATCTCTATTTCAAAATGAAATGAAGATACGTGCTCCTTTAATTTTTTTTTGTTGAAGAAGCATTGAGCAAAAACCAAAAAGCAGTGGCAGCTCTGTTGGATGAGATGTCATCTGTAAAGGAAGGCATGCGTATGTATCACAGCAACCTTGCTGGATATATTCATGAATATAAAGTAATGGATGGTCAATCCACCAAAATCAACTGTGACCTTGGGAAACTTGAAGAGAAGATTAAAAAAATAAAAAACAGCATCCATGAAGATACAATCATCCTCAAAACACTTGAAGCTGAAATGAAGGATTTGGAAAAGATCTATCTGTGTTGATGGAGAAAGCTAAGATTGCTGAGAGTTACAGACAATCTATTTGTGACCTTTGGCATATGGCTATAAAGGTTGCTAAGTCTGTTTAATGTATGTCTGTATTCCCCGTGTTTTGAACTAAGCTTATTAGTAATGTCAACTGTGTTTTATTCAATTTGTGTTCAAGAAAGTCACATTTGTCCAATTTCCAGATGCGTGTTAATTTCTACTGCCAATTATGCAGTTGTTTTTAAAATTAAATGTTATCTCCCAATTATTATCAAAAGCTATGCCAAGACACAATGGCAATAAAGATTGCAAAAACATTAGATTAAACATTAAGATTATCGGATTAGAAGTCAAATTCATACAATACACCAAAACAAACAAAGTTTAAATTCATACAAAATAATAATATTATAGGTTGGTAAGGTAAGCTAGATATTATAAGATTAAAGCATTACAACATAAAATACTGCTCTGCTTGATAGAAAACTTTGTGTCCTCCCTTACGTGTAGGTGCAACCAATGTTGTACGAACACCAATAAAAGGTGAGATCTTTATATAAACGACTGTATTAGCACTTGGCTTCCTAGCACCAAACTTCAGAGTCACACCCTCCACCAAACAACGCGCCTTGCATATAGCACGCCATTCACCTTGAATCCTGCAGATCATGGGAGGACCATCATGACGGTCCATTTGGCATTTCCAAGTACATCCAAACCAATCTATGACTGTCAATTCATGATGGTCACTTGTAAGTGCATTCTCACAAAATCCATTCCAAGGGAGCTCCTGTTACACATTGCCTCAACAGATTAGTACACACAAAATTGATTAATTACATATTTTTACTATATTAACATATACACACCAATACTCCAGACTCAACATCAGATGCAGTCAATGTTGTTTCAAGTGTATGACAGAATGTCCTTGGAGCTACAAAATAGGGTATAGGTCCACTCCAAGAACCATGATCGGGCTGTTGAGATAACATCAGTCTATAGGGAGGGTTTTTTTGGGGGTAGGCCACATCAACACCAGTTACTTTTCTCACTTTAATGTGGAAGAGAAAAGGGCTCATATATAAAACAGTCAACCAACCACCAAGACCAAGATCATAAAAGTCCTTGAGTCGAGTCCAACCATGACTTAGATATATTTTGTTTTTTTTTCTCTCAATAGATACTTGAATCTGATTATTATTAGGATCCTGCAAAATCACATACCTGCCAATGAATGCACCAACGTCTCTTGTGAAGCACGCTGGAAGTTTCGCGCGGACCTGCACAATACATAGAATAGTCACTGGACAAAAGACAATATGAATAGTGAGTAAATAATATGCTAATACATAGCTAACATACACTCATTGGATCGAATTCAAGGTAGCATGTTTTTGTCATCACTACATAGGGCTGCACATCACGGTGGATATCTACACAACAAAACACAAATACTTCAAGTAATCAATCAAATATGATTTCCATATTCACCTATCCACCTAACTCTTAGATGTGCTGCCATTGCTGTTTCATGTCCACCACATATTTTTCCATCATACCATTCAATGGAATGCCGTAGTATCAAATATATATCAATCAATGAAAATAATAGATTCAAAAACTTAGATTCAGACATGCAAACACATAAAGCAAACATGCAAGCAGAGGCAATAAACATACAAACACAGTAAGAGTACCTTGTAAATTCATGACAGTATCTGAAGCATCTGCAATATTGTAACTTTGTATTGCTTGCTCAACCAACCGAAGGATATTCTGGACTCTAGCCATTTTTTTGAGAAAATGGGAGTGTTTGAGAAAGAGAGTTTGGGAGTAAATGAGTAAAGGATTAAATAGGAATAGAATGGGGCAAATAAAAAAAAAGTCATAGTTTGGAGAGTAATAGAAGGAAAGATGGTTGATTGGATTTGTAAGACCCAAGATTCCACTGTACAGTTTTTCTAAAGAACTTTAGTGTCGGCTAAGTTTTAGGGTTTTTGGTGGAGCGGTCTTGTGAGTATCGTCGCATTAATGGAATTTTTGCTGAAATGGAGCCTGTTTTGTGCTCGTGCGCTGGAAAGGCACAGACTTTTGGGTCGTAGTCTTCTTTTGAGTATAAGAAGGTTTATGCGTAGTCAGAATAACGAGTTTTGGATTATTCTCGCTTTTGGAAAAACGAGTAGGAATTTTACCCGCTGATGTAAAATTTTACGGCTTCTGAATTCCGTAAAAATTTAGATGGAGGTTTTATATATCTGCACGAGTTAGGATATGTCCTGAGAATCATTTTCGAGGGTGAGGAAGAAAATTACAGTCGAGGAAAAAGATTTAGCGATAATATTTGGAAACGGTTTACGACGGACGTTTATTTGGTAGATTTTATATTTTTGTGATTTCCGTCCGTTAGCGAGGCGCGACTCGTATGTGAGGCGTAAGTTTCTCATGAGAAAGAAAATATCTTGGAAGGATAAGCTTAGAATTGATCCAAGGGCTAGGATTTGATCTTGGCTTTTAGGCACTATTTGATCCAATGGTGGATATGCAACAAGACCATAATTTAGTAAGACTTTTGGATCACTTTATGAACTTAGAAAAAATTGCACAACTCTCTTTTCTCTCTCCCTTTGCCGTGGCATTCCCACCCTTGTGTGCTTCATCATAAATTCTTCATTTCTTCACCAAAAGCTTGGATTTTTAGTGTGTTGGATCATAGAGTTGGAAAGGAAATCATCTCCTCTTGAGGTAACAAACCTTCTCCTTTCTTTTTGTTGGTTCAAGCTCCTATAGTTTAGAGTTTTGTTGTTTGTGTTCTTGAGAAAAATTCTTAGAAACTTGGTTTTAATTGGTTTTTGTTCCATGAAAGTTGTTCATGAGGACTTCACTAGTATGTTTAAGCTTAGTTGTGAGGATTTCCATGGATGGATGAACATATATGAAAATTTCTTGTTAGGGTTTTGATGAAAAATTTCTATGTGTCATGAACATGAATTTTTGTTTAGAAGTTGTGTTTATGATGTTGTTTTAAGGCTTTTTATGGAAATGGATGTGTAGTAAATGATTTTGTTTTGAGAAACAAGAAAAATTATTTTGTGTGTGTTCTTGAGAAATCTTGTGGTTTGTGGATTATGTTATGAAAATGTTTTGTTTGTCCAAATCAATGATTTTGGAAGCTAGTAGATTATCATTAAGTTTTGGAATGAAAAAAAATGGAGTGTTGGCCTGGTTTGTTGGTTTTGGCCGTGGCACCCCTTTGTATAGGGAGGAAGAGTTTCAAATTTTTCTAAGTCCTTTTAGGAAGGCATAATCATGGTTTAAAAGGGTGAGCAATTATAGCTTGGTTTAGAAAAGAAAATGTGTTGATTTTGTCTTAAGGAAAATCAATTCGAAATCGTCAAAAATTGTAGTTTGATTTAAAATGATTTGGATTGTGAGGGTAAATGATTTTGGGGTATTATAGGATATTACCATGCTTTTGGAATTGAAAATTTTTGAGTGATAAGGTGTTTTTAACATTCTTGGCCGTGGCCAATTGAGGAGAATGGAAAAAGATTTCAAAAATTTTAAAGTCCACAATGTAAGGGATTGATCTTTGGTTTGGTATATGTTTATAGCTTTTAAAAGAGTACAAGTATAAGATTTTATTTGGTGAGAAAACTTGTAACTTGCGACGCACGGAAACTTTTATTTTCTTCGGAATATTTTTGAAGAGTTTCTAGTTTGTTTTCAAATGGTTTGGATTGTGTGAAAATGATTTACTAGAGGTTGATAATAATAGTGGTATGTGGTATGCTTTGAAAAACAAAATGAATTTCTTATGGCAAAAATAGTGTATTTAACTTCGTGAATTTTTAATCACTATGGAGAGAACTCGAAATCACTAAGTGAGAGTGTTAGAAAGTACCTTAGACCCCTATAGATTTTTGGGCTTTGGTTTCGTTGCGATAGAATACAGTGAGAGTATTTTATTGGCATTACGCTGCTTAAATTTTAGGTAGCGTGAATAGTGGATTTGAGCCTAGTAGTTGTGAGGGAACAACCATAGGTCTTGATCCATTAGTAGCCGATCTAGAACTTATTTGAGTAACCAATTAGAATGTGGTATTAACTTAGATAAGTTATGTTTTGTAAAAGGTTAAGAGGATTAGCCAAATTGGAGTTTTCGTTGAGGGGGACGGTTATTGCTCGCGTAATGTAAGTTGTGCGTGTTGGAATGCTTGCTGAGGTAAGGGCATCACTTTATTTCTGTCTTTTCACTGAGTTATAACATGTTTGTTGGTTATTTTCGGTGATGCGTGTTTGTGTGTTTGGCATGTATGTGTTATGTATTCTCGTGATGAGAAAGTGCTTACAATACGTGCGTTGTTTTACATACGATTTTGAGAATATATGTGTTGACATGTGGTTGAGAATTACATATGTTGGATGGTATGTAATTGGTGCATTAGCATAGATAAGAAGTATCGTATGCTCATGCATTCATAGTACGTGGTGACTGTGATGGGCCATGGGGTGCGACTGACAGTGATTGGGTCTACCTTAATCCTGCGGGATTTTTATTGAGTCCAATACGCGGTGACCGTGATGGGCCGCGGGGTGTGATTGACAGTGATTGGGTCCACTCTAATCCTATGTGGTGACCGCGATGGGCCATAGGATTTTATTGACACCCTGCGGGGTTTGGTAGGCTGGGCCTACGACTCTCTGCGAAGAGGTTAAATTCCGGAATTCATGCATGTGGCAGCCAGTGATTGGTGTCACGATCATGTAGAGTCTGCATTGATAGGCTATGTGTGCATTGGTTTATATAAGCCCGTTGGTGGGAATTGCTTTTGTGTCAAAGAGTTTTTCTCGTGTATGTGGAAATTTGTTATGTGTACATATTTCGCACCGGTTATATATATATATATACTTTTATTTTGTGGTGACCCTTTCAATATTCATTTGCGGGCTCCTCCCACCCCAGATGATGCTGTAGGTCGCGAGGGCGGCGGCTGCTCAGGGCCTCAGCGAGCTCGGGTTGGAGCTATAGTTTAGAATTAGACTCTGCGCCAGTGTGGTTGTACATCGTGCCTTTTGTTTAGGCATAAGTTTCTAGCTTGGTTTGTTTTGGGTTGTAGTGCTTGGAGTACTTTGAATACTTTGGCTTGGATTGTAATTATTCAGGAATACACTTTGCTTGTCGAAGCACCTTATGGTAATGAGTTCTTTTGTATATTTGAATGCCGGCTCATTTAAAATCTTTTATGCGTAACTCTGAGGTGTATAAAAAAAAAAAATTAAATGCCCTTTTTGGTCTTTGAAAATCGGGGTGTAACATTGTGGTATCAGAGCCCGGCTTTAAATCTTCAAAGGGAAAGTGTGCACTTGAGTCGTTAGTCCAGAGTCGGTTAGAACATAGCTAGAGTGGTGTTAGTTCTAGCGGTTGTTTTTGTTGTGTTGTGGGTTATGTGGTTAGTTGTTTTGAGTCTAGCATGGGATATGCTTAGACACTGGTTTGTGTCTTACTGAAGTAATGCAGGGAGTGAGGCTTCAGTAAGTAGAATTGTGAAACCCCCGAGCCTTGGTCGAATTTAGTCGGCAAGTGTCTCTAAATTCCTTTGCTGCGGCAGTCCGAAGATGACGGACTTGAGCGAACAAGAACTACAAGTGATTCTTGAAAGTAATATAATGGATGGGAAGTGGCGTTGTATGTTGCCACTCAGAGGTGCTGGTTATGGACGAGTGAACGTGAATTGATAAAGGATTTTAAGTAAGGATCAGATTGGGACGACCTTTTGAAGATGATATTGGATGTCCGTCTGGTGAGTTCAGACGGGACTTGATGAAGTCGTTCAGTTGTCAAGAGGATGCAACCACTGTAGAATGGTGGAACATGCAGAGATGTCAGTTGGATTTAATTACAATGATTGGATAATAATTGAGGCAACTTGAATTGGAATTAAAGGACGTTGTGCGTCCAGATTAAGGAAACCTGGTGGGGTTATACGGCATTTATGCGAACGATGGGTACCTTAAGAGTTTAATTCAAGTGTGTGAGATAAATTAGATTCGAAACTAAGATTTGTAAGGATGAATCTTGAGATGATTGAAGGTAGGAGACCAAGTATCACGTTGATAAGTGACAATCTATACATAGTTCGGGAGATAGTAAATGTAGATGTCGATGTGAGATACAACAATAGGTAATTGATTGTTGAATAAAGATGGATGTGGAGAGATATTTAGGTAAAGAATGAGGAGTTCAACCTTTGAAAGTGAGTTGCATATCACTGATAGGTGATAATAAAGTGTTTATTATGGAAATGTCTAGATAATTGTAGCAGTGTAAGCTAGAATTGTTAACTATTGGCAAGTAAACCATAAGAGTAAGTAAACTGGTTTAGTAGTTTGAGGAGATTATTCAAGATTTGGTAGAGATCCTGTGTGGATGCGCATATAAGTTAACGATTTGATCGACCAAGATGGTTGAAGGACTAAGTAGTAGCTTGAATTTATGATACCATAAGAGTCGAGGTGGGCAAGTTTTGAATAAATTCAAGTTATGGACGAGAATTTTTGGATATTTTCTAAGAATGTCGTGTTTGAGTAGAAAAGGAGTCCGTTAGTAAGAATACTAAGACAATGAAAGTTGATAGTTGGAAGGACTTTTATTGTATATTAGGATTAAATGGATAGTACGACGAGTTTTTAGAGTTCTTGAGCAGTAAATTCAAGAGTTTGATTTGGGTATCGAACGTACTAAGGATAAAATCATAGCAAAGTGTCGTGCGTTGGTAGATACTTTTGATAAGTCGAGCATTAAGATTTGAGATAAGTGTTAAAGGTTTGATAGCTGAGTAAGATGAGTCGATTTGTAGGCGAATTACAGTGACCCTATAAGGACGAGTCTAGATATAGTCATTCATAAGAGATGATTGTTAGAAAAAAAGTAGAAGTGAATAAGAAAACGATGAGTGACAGGATGTAAGAGCTTGGTTAGCTAGAACTTGAGGTCTAGGAATTTATTCCCCGACGGGAACAGACTTTATGACTTTAGAATAATCACGATGATGAAGGATCAATCGAATGGGAGAAGAGTGTGCTTGTTTGGAAACAAGTTGATGTGGGACGAGAGTAATTGGCTTGTGTGCGGCGAATTAAAGATGTTGGTTGGAATCAACAAGTTGTGGGCCATGGTTTTGGGAACCAACCCTAGGCAGTTGTTGAACTGGAAAATTGCAAATTAGTAGATTGATGAGATTAGTCGCAGAGGATGTTCGCCGTTGGAAAGTCGTGTTGAGAATGAGTAAGAGAGAAGCACATGAGAATGTGGCTTATGTCAATGGAGGATTGGCGAAAGGAAATTCCCTCCCACATAATTTCGAAAATTATGATTGTGCGTGTATATTAAGGATTCGAAAGCACCACCTGAATGGATGTCATGGCGGTGTATGTGTTGTATGCGGTAATAATAAAGAGTAAGCAATTGTCTAGTTGCAAAGTTTGGTGGAAGCTAGTAGAGCTTCGATTCATTGTAGTGGTTACAATAAAGAGAGACGTAACATAATGGAAATCTGTATTGGATAAGTAAAGGACTTCAGATATTGTCATCATGGACGGTTGAATAATAGTGATGTGGGAAGTACCTTAAGATATATTCTGGAGGTAGGTATCTCGACATGAGAGGTGATGTCGGAGTAATTAAGAATGGCCAGGGTGACAAGCTCTTTAGAGTAGGAGAGGATTTAATGGTAAGAGAAAAGAAACTCAAGAGAGTTCATAAATAGAATGGGGATATGATGTAAGGGGGGTGTGTGCCAACGATGACAGTCAACGAAGAGAAACATTTTTAAGGCATGCAAGAGTATGCTAAGTATTAAATTGGAAAATAATGTGGACGACTGAGAGATTGAATTTTTGGGAATTTGAGAATTGGATAAAGGGAGTCCAAGAGAAGTAGATGGTATAGTCTGGCATGTACCAAGAAAATTTGAAGAGTTGTAATCACCAACCGGATGTTTGGGTGACGTCGTTAAGCCTATGGTTAGAACGAGATTTGACGGAAAATGTACAGTTCAGTACAGTTACGAGATTAAGGAAACATTTTTTTAGGACTCATGGATATTGGTGAAGTTGTGAAGTACTTATAAGATGACAACATCTTTAGGATGTAATGGTTTGAGTGGTACTTGCCATGGTGGCATTGTACTTACTGTTGGATGATGCTCATTGGATGATTCGTGAGTGGAAGCATGAGGGTTTAAGTGACGTATTTGGAGTGTCGTGTTTTGTCGACGAGATCGAAGTAGAAGTGGTTCGAGGTAGTAAGTAATTGAGGAAACTTGTAGAAAACCTTAAAGGAATTGTTGGACCCTTGTGCCTCGGAGGACCTTGAGCACAAGTGGAAGGGAGCATTATTAAAGTTAGGTAAAAATGGTCTAAGCCACCATCATGATTGTCGGCTATCTGTTAACAAATTGAGGAACTGATCACCCTTAATCTCTTGTTAATAATAGACGGAATCGTGTTGACTGGAATTGATTAGCTTTGCTAGCTTGGGTGGTGCGCAGAAAGTTTCAGTGTTTCTTTTTGGAGGGTAGCCAGTCACTGCTGCGCGTGAACCTAGTGGTTTAGGCTATGTCGCGGAAGCAAAAGAAGTGACTTTGGAAATTTTCTGTGTGGACCCTAGGAAATTTGAGGAACTCGAGGTGGTGAACCTCTGTTGTGAGGTTATTTTTTGAGTGGTGAACTCGTTGAGAGTTGCGGTTGGTGCACGGTTGTGCCAGTGTGTTGGTGAGAGTATCCGTGTGACTTCACCCGGTGTTAGCATCTGTGTGGCTACACCTAATCCTGAGGGATTTTGTTGTGTTGGGGATGGTAATAACTAGTTGAGTTGTTACTCTTACCTTTAGTTTCGCGGACGGAACTTCTTTTTGGAGCGTAGTAATGTAAGACCCAAGATTCCACTGTACAGTTTTTCTATAGAACTTTAGTGTCGGCTAAGTTTTAGGGTTTTTGGTGGAGCGGTCTTGTGAGTATCGTCGCATTAATGGAATTTTTGCTGAAATGGAGCCTGTTTTGTGCTCGTGCGCTGGAAAGGCACAGACTTTTGGGTCGTAGTCTTCTTTTGAGTATAAGAAGGTTTATGTGTAGTCAGAATAACGAGTTTTGGATTATTCTCGCTTTTGGAAAAACGAGTAGGAATTTTACCCGCTGATGTAAAATTTTACGGCTTCTGAATTCCGTAAAAATTTAGATGGAGGTTTTATATATCTGCACGAGTTAGGATATGTCCTGAGAATCATTTTCGAGGGTGAGGAAGAAAATTACAGTCGAGGAAAAAGATTTAGCGATAATATTTGGAAAGGGTTTACGACGGACGTTTATTTGGTAGATTTTATATTTTTGTGATTTCCGTCCGTTAGCGAGGCGCGACTCGTATGTGAGGCGTAAGTTTCTCATGAGAAAGAAAATATCTTGGAAGGATAAGCTTAGAATTGATCCAAGGGCTAGGATTTGATCTTGGCTTTTAGGCACTATTTGATCCAATGGTGGATATGCAACAAGACCATAATTTAGTAAGACTTTTGGATCACTTTATGAACTTAGAAAAAATTGCACAACTCTCTCTTCTCTCTCCCTTTGCCGTGGCATTCCCACCCTTGTGTGCTTCATCATAAATTCTTCATTTCTTCACCAAAAGCTTGGATTTTTAGTGTGTTGGATCATAGAGTTGGAAAGGAAATCATCTCCTCTTGAGGTAACAAACCTTCTCCTTTCTTTTTGTTGGTTCAAGCTCCTAGAGTTTAGAGTTTTGTTGTTTGTGTTCTTGAGAAAAATTCTTAGAAACTTGGTTTTAATTGGTTTTTGTTACATGAAAGTTGTTCATGAGGACTTCACTAGTATGTTTAAGCTTAGTTGTGAGGATTTCCATGGATGGATGAACATATATGAAAATTTCTTGGTAGGGTTTTGATGAAAAATTTCTATGTGTCATGAACATGAATTTTTGTTTAGAAGTTGTGTTTATGATGTTGTTTTAAGGCTTTTTATGGAAATGGATGTGTAGTAAATGATTTTGTTTTGAGAAACAAGAAAAATTATTTTGTGTGTTCTTGAGAAATCTTGTGGTTTGTGGATTATGTTATGAAAATGTTTTGTTTGTCCAAATCAATGATTTTGGAAGCTAGTAGATTATCATTAAGTTTTGGAATGAAAAAAAATGGAGTGTTGGCCTGCTTTGTTGGTTTTGGCCGTGGCACCCCTTTGTATAGGGAGGAAGAGTTTCAAATTTTTCTAAGCCCTTTTAGGAAGGCATAATCATGGTTTAAAAGGGTGAGCAATTATAGCTTGGTTTAGAAAAGAAAATGTGTTGATTTTGTCTTAAGGAAAATCAATTCGAAATCGTCAAAAATTGTAGTTTGATTTAAAATGATTTGGATTGTGAGGGTAAATGATTTTGGGGTATTATAGGATATTACCATGCTTTTGGAATTGAAAATTTTTGAGTGATAAGGTGTTTTTAACATTCTTGGCCGTGGCCAATTGAGGAGAATGGAAAACGATTTCAAAAATTTTAAAGTCCACAATGTAAGGGATTGATCATTGGTTTGGTATATGTTTATAGCTTTTAAAAGAGTACAACTATAAGATTTTATTTGGTGAGAAAACTTGTAACTTGCGACGCAAGGAAACTTTTATTTTCTTCGGAATATTTTTGAAGAGTTTCTAGTTTGTTTTCAAATGGTTTGGATTGTGTGAAAATGATTTCCTAGAGGTTGATAATAATAGTGGTATGTGGTATGCTTTGAAAAACAAAATGAATTTCTTATGGCAAAAATAGTGTATTTAACTTCGTGAATTTTTAATCACTATGGAGAGAACTCGAAATCACTAAGTGAGAGTGTTAGAAAGTACCTTAGACCCCTATAGATTTTTGGGCTTTGGTTTCGTTGCGATAGAATACAGTGAGAGTATTTTATTTGTATTACGCTGCTTAAATTTTAGGTAGCGTGAATAGTGGATTTGAGCCTAGTAGTTGTGAGGGAACAACCATAGGTCTTGATCCATTAGTAGCCGATCTAGAACTTATTTGAGTAACCAATTAGAATGTGGTATTAACTTAGATAAGTTATGTTTTGTAAAAGGTTAAGAGGATTAGCCAAATTGGAGTTTTCGTTGAGGGGGACGGTTATTGCTCGCGTAATGTAAGTTGTGCGTGTTGGAATGCTTGCTGAGGTAAGGGCATCACTTTATTTCTGTCTTTTCACTGAGTTATAACATGTTTGTTGGTTATTTTCGGTGATGCGTGTTTGTGTGTTTGGCATGTTTGTGTTATGTATTCTCGTGATGAGAAAGTGCTTACAATACGTGCGTTGTTTTACATACGATTTTGAGAATATATGTGTTGACATGTGGTTGAGAATTACATATGTTGGATGGTATGTAATTGGTGCATTAGCAATAGATAAGAAGTAACGTATGCTCATGCATTCATAGTACGTGGTGACCGTGATGGGCCACAGGGTGCGACTGACAGTGATTGGGTCCACCTTAATCCTGCGGGATTTTTATTGAGTCCAATACGTGGTGACCGTGATGGGCCGCGGGGTGTGATTGACAGTGATTGGGTCCACTCTAATCCTATGTGGTGACCGCGATGGGCCACAGGATTTTATTGACACCCTGCGGGGTTTGGTAGGCTGGGCCTACGACTCTCTGCGGAGAGGTTAAATTCCGGAATTCATGCATGTGGCAGCCAGTGATTGGTGTCACGATCATGTAGAGTCTGCATTGATAGGCTATGTGTGCATTGGTTTATATAAGCCCGTTGGTGGGAATTGCTTTTGTGTTAAAGAGTTTTTCTCGTGTATGTGGAAATTTGTTATGTGTACATCTTTCGCACCGGTTATATATATATACTTTTATTTTGTGGTGACCCTTTCAATATTCATTTGCGGGCTCCTCTCACCCCAGATGATGTTGTAGGTCGCGAGGGCGGCGGCTGTTCAGGGCCTCAGTGAGCTCGGGTTGGAGCTATAGTTTAGAATTAGACTCTGCGCCGGTGTGGTTGTACATTGTGCCTTTTGTTTAGGCATAAGTTTCTAGCTTGGTTTGTTTTGGGTTGTAGTGCTTGGAGTACTTTGAATACTTTGACTTGGATTGTAATTATTCAGGAATACACTTTGCTTGTCGAAGCACCTTATGGTAATGAGTTCTTTTGTATATTTGAATGACGGCTCATTTAAAATCTTTTATGCGTAACTCTGAGGTGTATAAAAAAAAATAAAATTAAATGCCCTTTTTGGTCTTTGAAAATCGGGGTGTAACAGGGTTAACTTAATCTCTCACCAAAACATAATGATTGCTTACAGGAACACTGATAGGGTGAACGCATGCACACAAAATAAGCCTCATAGAAAAATATTGTCTTAAGAGTTGCATAGTGAAATTAAACATTTACTACAATTAACTATAATTATTTAAATATACATAAATACTTGGATAAAAGAGACTCCGAAACATAGCTATATAAAACATATCATTTATCAAGAGTTACACATCGGTTCATCGTACAAATATATATAGACAAATACAAAAGTGGCTCCAAAACTAAACCAAAAAAATACCAAATTCAATTACTAATCTCTAAATAGAATCAACCATGTGCAACAAAGTATCTTTGGGAAATGTAGAGTGGGATTCGGCTGCCATCAGTTAAAGGATAGTCAATAGTTGTTTCTATTCCTAATTGAGGATATACACACACGTACATCATTAAATCATGAGCAACCTCAGTTACACAAAATCGCACTTTGCCACCTACAGCCAAAGCATAATACTTGCAGAAATCAATCCAACCATTAGAAACTTTGCAGCATAGTTCACCGGCACGATAAACACCAAAAGTCAGCTTGCAATGAAAATGAGTCCCTTTATGATCAACCAATTCCAACCCAGAAGACGCGAAGCAAAATGCAGATTCACCAAATCCACACCAAGGCAAAGTCTGTTTCAAAGGCAAATGATAATTGTAAGTACAGCAGTAACAAACAAAAATAATCAATATCAACAATTGTAAGCAAAATAAAAATAATACTAATGTTCCAGAGTGGATATCATCATATGTCATTTTTTTGACATAAGTACGAACAAAAGTAAGGGGTCTAACACGGATATTAGGCAAAGGAATGGTAGAGGAACCAGGGTCAGTTAACAAACGCCTTAGAGGAGGATTATGTTGTGGATACTCAATCTCTCTACCAAACCTGTTAATGAGCCTTATCAGCAATAGTTTAGGCTCAATGTATGTAAGAACAACCCAAGCACCAAAGGGAATACAATATATATCTCTGAGATCACACCACCCATCATCAAAATAGACCTTCTTATATTTCTTCACAACACGGACCTCCAATTCATTATGATTAGGATCTTGCAGAATTACTCTGTGAGCAATCAAATCACCAAGCTCTCGAACAAAACAGCGTGGAGGCTTTCCTATAGGCTGCACAACAGAATTTGAAGTTGAACAATAAAAAACCATCAATAAGATAGATTATGAGCTTAATGAACTTAAGAGATGAAAAACACTTACTCTTTCAACGTCAAATTCCATTGTGTATGTTTGCATGTTTGAGAGAAAATCACTTATGTGTGTGTTATGTTCCTGATCAGTTTCATGCGCAGTGTTAGCATCAAGCAAGAAAGATTCACCAAGAGACAGAGCATGGAAGTTCATTGGGCGTGGAATGTGAATACAGAGCAAGAGAGCAGAAGACAGAAAGTTTATAAACTCCAGTACTCTTTTTTATCTGAATGGAGCCTTGGGAGAAGTGCAGTAAAATACTTCAAAAGACTACACCTGTTAATCATAGCACTGTATTTAAGAGCACACATGCCAAAGCCACCTCAAATCACTCCATGGATAATGATAGCATCTTAAAATGCATTAACTGATTTTTGGTATGGAGCTTCCTTTGTTTTGTTTAAAAAATTTTGGGACTTTAAAAGCTAATTCATATTTATCAAATTCCCACCAATAATTTGAAATATTATAATACATTGGTAATAAAGAGTATAGAGCATATAGGTGTAAAGACTAAAATTCTTATATATTTAAAGTTTTTTAAAATTGGGGTGGTATATATAAATCTATTTCTCCTTTATGTGATTTATAAGAATATAAATTTGATGGTAATGACAATGGATCCATCAAATTACCACCAAGTTTCAATTTGTCTAAAAAATTAATATAAATTTAATAGAATATAAGTTTAAATAAAGACAAACAAAAAATATACCATCAAGTTGCAAAGCAATAAACTCAAAAAAGAAGGGAACCATATCAACTCAAAGTTAATACATTAGTCTTCCAATCCATACAAACACATCCTACCATGAAGATGATAAAATACAAAACATTAACCTAGAATCATAAATCTACAAAGCATCCAACTATTAGAACTACAACTTATATCTCTTTTCCAGCTCAATAACACCAACAAACGAATTCAAACCACACCCTACTTAGATATATTTCTTCGTGACCGTTTTCCTCGGATAATCTCCACAAACATAACATCGGGTGGATTTGAGAGTTGGAACCGCAACTTATCTCCCCTCTTAAGGTTGTTAACACTAACAAACTCGAACCATCCTTTACTCAAGTACATTTCCTGCTTGCCTTCCTTTCTTTCATAGGTTATCATAGTGCACCTGATACTGTCTCCATTGTGCTGAGTTTTAATTACAATACTATCCCTACCCTTAAGAACACGCCTGAAGCACTTATTTGGTACATGCTATCAGGGAAAAAATACATTAAGAATTAAAAACTAACAAAAAACATAAGAAATGTATGAAGAATAATGCAGAAGCCTCACCAAAAACTGCTGTTTTTTCAAGCTTGCATAAGCCCTGGTGATGAGAAGTTCCCAACCAAATACACGGTCATTTCGAAATTTAGGCATGTCACAGTTGCTGGCATTATCCTCCTCCTCACTTGGACCAACTGTTTCCACATATTGATAGGAATCCTTAGGATTAGGAATAATTATGCTCTCATCATCAGATCCGTCAGACGACCACATTTCGACAGATTCATTTTTGATAGTAGTCATTTTGAAGATATTGTCAGATACTTCATATGTTAAGATAACCTTAGTTGGCTCTCGGAACCCAAAACATGCAGCGGCAAACCTGCCATTGACCATGTAGCAATCATCGCCGTTAACATAGAGAGCAACCTTCGCCCTCACTCCATTGGGATGCCACAATGATCCAATTGATGTCTTTTGAAGCTGGTTAATCCAAGCTGCTTTGAACCTTGGACAGATTTGAATTTCACACTGCATAAATTTGTAGATAAAATAAGTTCATTAGTCTCAATGATTGTATACAATATACCGTTAATAGTGTGAAACCGCAATACCTTATCTGGATAAATGCAAGTCTGAAATGATTTGGTGTTCTTTCCCTCAGCATGTGCTTTTACAAAACTTTGAAATCACAGCCATTAGAAAATTACATAAATTAAACCAGAATTAGATAAACTATAATCATACACCCTATACCTCATGTAAAGTTGAATATATAATGTATTTTAAAATGCCAATTAGGAGGAATGAATGTAAACTAATCAAAATTTATACAAAATTCCATGCATTCCACACAGCAGAACCATGCTTAGTTTATTTCATGCACATCTGATATAGAGACACAGAGACCAAACCCTAATCCTCAAAAATCATTTATTCTACAATAAGACATTCTATATAAAACAAACATACTACAATAAGACATTCATTTATCAATGAAAGATAAATTGAAACTAATCAATGGGTAATCTATTGGTTGACAACCCTGATACATGAAATCAACAATAAACGATGCAATCAAGACAAACAGAAAACAAATAACTATAATGAAAACATTGCAATGATTAGAGCTCCATACCACAAAGTTTATGGGGATAAGGATGATGATTTCAAACCTTAATCTGGATGATGAAGCCATTCTAAGCAAATTTCCGGAGCAGAAATGTTGGAGAGAAAAAAGTTGGAATGAAGTTGAGATATGAAATAGATAAAATGGGAATGGGAACTGTTGCTAATAAATCAATAATTATTACCATACTTAGTACCATGTATTCATTTTGTAACTCCAATAATTGCAATCAATATAATAGTTATGTTATAATATATAGATGTTATCCAAAATATATCTATAAATTTTCTGCAGTGTATGCAAAATCTTTATACTTTATACCTTGATTAAGATATGAAAACCAAATTGAACCAATCCATAGATGTATGATTTTTTTTTTCCTTTTTTTTTAGATACTTAAGTAGAGTTTATTTTTTGGGGAGAAGTAGGGATGCTTAATGCATGACATTTGGCTGATTAGCTATGCAGGAAGTATAGAGTTATTGAGTGCTGCATTGCTTGAATGAGTGTACAAAGAAAATGATAGGCCAGTTGCTCATTGTATATTGAGTGTGAGATACATGCAACCAATAAGAATAAAGAGCAGATATGCAATTGACAATTGGTTAGCACATATTACTGTTACTTCAAACTCAATTTATGAGGAACTGATCACAATCTATCTATAGAAGACTCCTTGCAGGCTTTGTACAGCACTGCTCATCTAATATGGGGTGACCATGTCTTTAACTTATACACATCATACATTAAAGGAAAGTATTTCATAAGTTAAAAATTGATCTACATTTTTTGCCACACTTAAAAAACAGTCATTGCTTACACAAATTGATAGTTAGAATATTGTTTGGTAACTCAGAAACAATGACTAACAGAAGTTCAAAGTGAGTGGCCTAATATTACAGAATTGTAACAAATTCTAGCTTGAAATTCAAAACAGAAAGCAATGATTAACATAATCTGTTGAGTTTAAATAAAGCTACAGTCAGCTAAGATTAGAACTTGGAGACATAAATAACCCCTGTTTCATACACATCCTTGCATTCCCAAATCAAAATGTCACCGGCTCTGAAATTACTCTTGCGACAAAATCTCCTCCAGCCACGTCTAAATGTGACTTGACCATTATCTTTAACCAACCTACAACGCATCAATTTTAAATAAGTCCCACTAAAAAATACGATTTCCTGGGTACAATCCATCATAAATTTAGCGAAATCGTTTTTTAACACCTGCAGGAAAAAATTCAAGATAAGATTATAGTCAGATCAGTTATATTTATACTAACAAATCCAATCCCTGTTTAACAAATTAACTTACCACTCTATGTATCAGCATCTGCTCTTTAAATTCTGAGAAAAAGGTTGTCAATCGTGTATCATTTGAGGATTCAGAAGTTTCCATTGATATACCTGGCGCATCATCACTAACCTCTATCTCCTCCATTACTGTATTCCCATAAGAAATATCCATCAAATTTATATATAATGACATGCATAGTTAAAGAACACATAATCAAGGCTAACTAATAGAGACTATAATGTTGCACCTAATAATAGAAATTGCAATTTAAGAATTTGAACAACAACAGTTTATTGCAACAATAATTTCCATTCAAATATCACACCCATAGACAAAGTAAAAACAACAAATCAGACGTTGATGGATGGGGCACAATTGAGAAAATCAGTAAGAAATTGAAAAAAACACTGGGAGGCTAACTAAACCTAGATTACCTAATACAACAACTCAAATTCAGAAAATCATAAACCTATAATTTCGTAAACATGATTGCAATGGTAACATATTTGCTTTAAGTTAATAAGTAAACGAACAGTCAAGACAAACCTTGATGAAAATAGAGAAACTATGTGAAAAAAATCGGGTGCATGAACTTTGAACGTCTGGTTCTTTTTTTAGGCTGTGTTTGAATAATAGCTTTAAAGAGAACTTTATTGGGCCTAATTATCCAACCTCATTCTGTTAGCCCAATTCTCAGATTTTAGATATAAGTGTATATCTATTTGACCTCCTTTATTATTTAAAACAGGTGTACATGTTATCTAAATTGTCTAAATGGTGCATATATTTTTATATATAAATGAACCAACAAATTGTTTATTTATGAGATAGGGAGGATGGGATAAGGGTAAACCAATTTTAACTAATCTCTATATGCATATGCATTTTTTTTTCCCCACATTATGAAATAGTTGAGATTAAAGGTGTGTTTAAGTTATAGAAACCAACTCCAATAAGCTTATGTATATTTATGGTTCTAATTGAGTATACCTTTGAGAGATAGAGAAACTTTGGATGTATGACATTTGATGATTAGGCAGAAGAAGAGAATAAATTATATAAAGAAATGCTTACATGCCATTCCTAAAAGGTTTTACTGGAGTGCTTACATGTCATTGCTTGTATGAGTGTAGAAAGAAGGTGTGGCAGAATTAAATTGGACAATAAGAATATAATGGTTCATTGCTTGGTTAAAGAAAAGACAGTCAAATTAATCCTGGTTGGCCTAGATGACTGTTATTTGAAACTCAGTCTATGACAAAGTAATTATAATCCACCTGTAACGTATATGTGAAGTATCTCTACCTATCTGCATAGCATGAACATCCCAAACACTGGTCAGGCCATGATTGGTAAACAATTCTTATTAATAGTAGTCTAAAAAATCCACATCCTTACACCCTCCCAACATTTGATAAGAAAACCATGCCTGGGAGAAAACGCAAAATTATTAGAAGAGTTAAAAGAATGCTCCTAAAAGGTCCTGAGTACTGTTTTGAGTTAGTTCATTCACTCTCCTATCTCATCAATGAATTTGATGACCACACATGGAATTTATCATCAAAGGAGAAGCATTTCATACGCTGCCTAATCACACTACGAATGGAGATAATGGCTGATACTCCTTTTATTAAATTCGTTCAGGGAGCACTACAGCATAATCATAGAGAAACATCTGATCTTTTTGAAGAAATCGGGCAGGTAAAAGAAGACATGCTCATGTATGATGACAACCTTGCTGTTCTATTTGATCGTGAAAGTACAGTCACTGATGAGAATTTGACCAGCGAGATCAAAGCTGACATCCAAGAAAACATTGTTAAGCTTTTGAAGAAAAGGCAAAGAGTCCTTGAGCTTAAAGCTCAAATGAAGGACCTGGGAGAAGATTTATCGGAATTAATGGATAGATTAAAGACAGTGGATGTTTTCAAAAAAAACATCCGTGATCACTGGAAAACTGCTACTGATGCAGCTGCTATGCTTTAGATTTATCGAAATTTTCCTTTGCCCAACATCGACTGTTTGTTATTTCCTTTCTGTAATCACTGTTATGTTATTTGGTGTCTTTAAGATGTTGTATTAATATGACTGTTTAATATATGGTGTTTTAATCTCAATGTAATGTATGTGTGAATGTTGGATAAATGAATAAAAGTTTATGTTAATCTCAATGCAATAAGGGTGCAATATTCATACATTTATTCCAATAAATCAACCTCAATATCTACTGGTAATTTTTATACCTTCTCACAATTCAGTTTAACCACTATATTGACGTGAAAAACATAATGCATAAGTTTGTGTAATGCTTATCATTAAAAACACATTATTAGACAATACATGGATAGTGGAAGCATAACTTAACTTACAGTTAGACAAAACACATAACAATAAACTGCAATATAAAACTTAATTGTAAACACTAAAGATTCCGAAACACTTCCTTGTAAACCACATTATCAGTACAATCCAAAAACTCATTCTTCTCATTGGTTATCAGCATCTTCAAACCTTCCCTAGAAGTAACTCTAGACAGCGCCACGTACAACTGTCCATGTGAAAAAATGGGTTGAGAAAGATACACCCCAACATGTTTGAGAGACTGACCTTGACTTTTATTTATGGTCATAGAAAAGGACACACTCAAAGGAAATTGACGTCTCTGGAATTTGAAGGGTAGTCTTTTATCCGAAGGAGTGAGTGACAATCTTGGAATACAAACTCTTTCGCCAATATTGCTACCAGAAATAATTCGTCCCTCAACAACATGAATCCCCACCCTTGTAACTGTCAACCGTGTTCCATTACACAACCCTGTAGATGGATCCATATTCCTTATTAGCATAACCGGTACTCCAACCTTTAACCTTAATCTATGATTTGGAACTCCTGATGTCATAATAGTGTTTAGGAATTCAGGTGTATGCACAGCGTCAAACGCATCTACACCTGAATCACCCTCACACGGTGAATCATAGCTCAGGTAGACTTTCTCATCCCCAGGCAAAAGATTTAAGACATACTCATTAACAGCGTCAACAATAGTATTCTTGGGTGCTAATATAGCTCTGTCGCAAAAAAAGGATGTATCACGCATATTGCGGAGCAAATTTGGATAAGTACTTTTAACTATAGCAGCAAGAGGATCACCAGAACTAAAAATCAACAAATCCCGGGGAATCTTAACCTTAATATACTCATCATCTGCATCTCCAATACTCCCGTCACCAATGCCTAAAATCCAATCCGAAAATTTCCTTCTCTCCTCAAGATCAGCCCCTGTGCTCCCGGCCAGCAATCTCATATTAGTGGTCAAAGTAAGTACCTCGCAATGACGCCACAAATGAGAAGAATTTATTGCTGACTGTACAATCTCATGTCTTGTTCCCTTAGGTATAACGGGCAGAATCTGGCGAAAATCCCCACCCAATACAACAACTTTTCCACCAAATGGAATTTCGTTCTGCTTCATTATATCCTTAAAAGTGCGATCAACAGCTTCAAAACAGTGTTTATGCATCATAGGTGCTTCATCTCATATAATGAGCTTCGCACAGCGTATCAATTCAGCCTGTGGATCTGTCGGTTTTATTGTGCAGGTGGAACATTCGCTAATGTTGATAGGAATTTCAAATCTGGAGTGGGCAGTTCTACCACCAGGAATTAGCAAGGCAGCAATACCACTTGATGCTACCGCCAAAACAATCTCACCCTTTGAACGCAATGCTGCTGACAATGCTCTCCAAATATACGTCTTGCCAGTACCACCGTATCCATAAAGGAAAAAAAATCCAGGCTTTTTCCTTTCAACCCTTGCAATTATTTTATCATATATCCCCCTTTGTTCACCTGTCATAGTAGACATCAGGGCAGAATGTTCTTTAGCAAGCTCTTCTCTATTATAATTTAATTGATCGTAGATCAATCTATTCCCTAAATCTGGCAACAATCCTGCATCTGGCTGAGGCATGCAAGGATAATCTTTCAAACTTGTTCCACATCCCTGCAAAATAATCTCAATTTCTGCCAGTGCATAGTTTTTTATCTGATCATCGGTCAGCTGCAAATCTACAAGTATCAATGCTGCAAACAATTAAAAAGGCAACGAACTAAACCAAATAATATGCAATACAAACAATTGCTTATAGGGAAAGGAACAATTACCTCGAATGCGTAGAATGCGCCTCTGTCTTTGTTGGATATCATCACTCAACTCCATCCAGGTGTTATCCCAAACCAAATTTGGCCGATGTAATTGATCGGAAGCCAACAGAGCTGCAAATAATCTACGCATATAATTCCCACTTCCCCAATCACTGGCCTCCTTGATCCCCTGAATAAACTCCGTATCATCATTCATCAAACCCATCGCAAAGCATGCATCCTTGAAACTGTTGAGTTTTACATTATTAACAGTCTTGAGTTCATCAAAAGATGTAGGACCTCTGACATAATTGAGCAATATTCGCAGATAGTATTTTTCACCAGATCCAGGAGCAACAAAGTGTAACCTTCCAATAGAGAACCCTCGCTTACGCGGATTCCATTCACGCTTGTCCTTCTTCCACACGAATTTTGTTGGGAACTCAGAGTAAGTAAGACTTCGTGCATCAGGATATTTCTTGTTTGCATCCATCCATGCCAAAAATTTGGTCTATTTAGCATATGGCTTATCAATAATATCCTCTATTGAAGCATCATCGGGAAATACAACAGACTGCTCATCCTCTAAGTGGAAACTTAGCCTTTAAACGGATGGTTCCCTATAGTTGACATCAAACACAAAGATCCTCCAAACAGCTTCACATGCTGATAAATATCTACAATCATAATACATCCTAATCTCATCAACTAGCTGACCATCGTCTCTATCACAATTGCTTTGGAAAAAACCAGCAGTGACCTTGTCATGGCCCTTATTGACATACTTAAATAAATACTTTATAGAACGTGATTGGTTGCACCACTCCACATTGATGTGAGCGTTATATTTCAACAACAAATGTCTATTGTATGGTACAACAAATCTGTTGTCAGCAAAAGATTTGCCTTTTGGAATGGCCACTCCATTGTCCTGTCTTCTATACACAGGATAACCGTCTGAATCAATCATGGTTGCATTGACGTACTTTTTTGGAAAGTACTTGACACATCTTCCATTTTGCAAACACGGAGGATCTTTGTTTGGGGGGTCGCACGGACCATGTATCATGAGTGAAGCCACAATATCAAATAACTCAGGATCGCGATCTTTATCTGGAATCTCAGCGCATATTATCTTATCAATATTGTGAGGATGAATAATTCTATAAGCGGGTTGCAGAAAAACCAATATATGAGCATGGGGAAGACCTCGCTTCTGGAACTTAATTGTATAGACCACTGTAGTGAAAAGACATGTACACAATCAAATAACGGTAAAAAAACAACAAAACAAATTTATCATCAGCACCCAAGCAGGGAATAAACAATACCTGCCTTCACCTTGCCAAAAAGATAGCCATTCTTTATATCCTTTATGAGACTTTTAAGTTTCAACCTGAATATCCGGCTCACCAAATCAGGTCGATCACCCGATGATAGGTGATGAGCTTTCAAATAATCAACAATTTCAGGCCATTTATGGTTACATGTGAAAGTGAAAAATAAATCTGGATATCCAGCCCAAGAACATATAGACATAGCATCCTTGTTGTTCTGCACCTTGTATCTTGCTCCTCCAACAAAGCTCGCTGGTAGGACTATCCGTTTTCCTGTGTTAGTTGCATCGGCGTCTCCTCTGAGTAGGGCCTCTGTCAGACCCTTGTACATATGAGCCCTAAGATCCTTTTGATGATCCTTAAGGTATTTCAATCGAGCAGATTCCACAGTGCTGAATGAATCTACCAAAAATTGATGGAAAAGTCTCCGCGAAAACACAATAGTTGATGCATCCAGTTGCCTCTGTTGTATCCTATATCCAAGCCACTCAAGATGAGATATAAATTTTCTCTTCCTTGACTCTTTCCTCTTATTGTCCCTGAACTCAATATCCTTTCTATACCCATCCTCTCCCCTGGGAAACAATAGTGGATACTGCAAGGGCCAGTAAGATGGCTGAAAAGTTGAAACCCGCTTTATAAGACCAGACCGTAACACAACAATCACATCCCTATCAGCAACAATAAGAGCGGCTACCTCCGAAGCAGTAGGCAAATTATACCTCCTACCGTCGCGCCCCCTCTTGCCTAAAATTTTCATCCTAATATTAGTAGCGCCCTGCGAATGTATTGCATTACGCGCCACATTGTATGCTTGTACATATGAGTTGTTACAGGTATCGAGTGCTTCCCTTATGTCCTTGACAATTGAAGATCTGATAGACTCATGATCATCTTCCATCCTGTCAAATAAAATTAACATGTACATTTATACTCTTACAACCACATATATAAGAATTTATAAGTATGGATAACAAAGTAGAGAACTACCCTACAGACGCCATCCTATTGGATATCTCGTTATCGGTATCATAGATGTACAGCTGTGCAAATTTAGGCGACTCGCCCGGCATTGGAAGCAAACTTCCAATATGATGGTAATTTTCACCGTTCATGACATATACTGGAGGACCATTTCCATCATTCAATGTGCTGTCAATTCTGCCACCTACAGATGTGAATGCAAACATACTGTTGAAGGATCTAATATTATCAAGGAAAAACCGGCTCCTTCTATCGTGAGAATGATATAAATTGTGGAGCAGCTCTGGCAGGCGCCTACATGGTACAATTTCAATATCCCCTTGACTACAACACAATGAAAATCTAGGATTCTTTTTTGAACTATTTTTAACACGCTCTTCAAACCACATTAATGCACCACAGGAAGGACATCTGGAACTTGGCTGTCCAATATTTGAATATTGAGTAAATCCAGGAACTGCGCACATAACAAAAATGTACATAAATTGCTTGGAAACAATACTGTATATAAAAAAGACAATAACTCTATATAATCACATAAAGAACACTTTAAATCAATACTCTTATTGGATGTGCGCATTGTTGGATTGATTGTTGGATCGCCAGCATCGTCATCATCAAATTCAGCATCACTCTCAATACTAATATCATCACCTGCATCTTTTATGAACACAAAATATATAATGAACCATGGAAGTTAGGGAGGTTTACTTATTAAAAAACAACAGGTCTATGAGCTTATACCGGAGTCAAATGGCACCTCAAATTGCTCAGTATTAAATGCACATATGTTTTGACCACCAACATGATCTGAAACCATTTGTAAATTTCATATTGTTACAGCGAATGGATGAAATAAATAAGCATTTTATAGCTTGACACATCCAACTTAAAGAAATCTATTAGTGGTTGTAGCCTGCAGATGACACCAATGATCAAACAGTGAATAAGATATTTAAAAAACAGCAACAGAATTGCATCTTATACCAAACTCGTCAACATTAGAAGGTATATCTAAATCCTCAGAGTTTGTTGAACACACCATATGAGTGCTATTACAATGCATGTTAGCTAGACCAGAACCACCTACAAAGAATAAGTTGTTTGAAATGCAAGTGACTTGAAAATACAAATATTATCTTAGAAGGAGATATACCTTCTAACTTATCTTAGAAGGTATATCTAATTTAAATGAAATTGTTTTAAAAATTCTAAAACACATGAACAAAAGAATCAGCACTTACTATGAACCACATGCAAGATTAAATAAGATTATCAGGAATTAATACCAGAATAAGATAACATATGAAGTTCATGTGCACCAGTTGCATGCACCATACCCCTAACATAGCTATGTATGGAAGATGAAGATTGAGGATCTACAAAATTGACTCTGGTGGATGAGCAAAACAATATGGAAGTAAAAAATATACAGTTTCTCTAAAGAAACAGCCTAATAAATATAAAACCAAACTAATACCATCAAAGCAGTAACTTCCATAAGATCTAGGCCTCTTAGAGGAACTGGGGATATTTGTTAAGTCCATGCTAAAAATTGAGAGGGAACTTGTGCAGATAGGAAAAGAGCTCAATAACCATAGATTAGGATATATATTGTATGATTAGACTGTTACATAGAACCTTGGTCATTTATATCAAAACACAGTCACACCTTATCATAAGTCAAAATAAGATAAATAAATAATCCATTACATAAATAGCCTAAGTAAATTGATTACTTATTGAGAAATAATTTGATTGCTACTTGATGGAAATTTAGTGACATCATTAGTAGACAATAGGGCAGAGATGGCATGATTAGACTGTTATATCATTACTGTTTTTCTATTATTAGGTACAACATTATAGTCCCTATTACTTAGCTTTGATCATGTGATGGTTCTTTATCTATGCACGTCATTATATATAAATTTGATGGATATTTGTTATGGGAAAACAGTAATGGAGAAGGTAGAGGTTAGCGATGATCCAACAGCTATATCAATGTAAACTTCTGAATCCTCAAATGATACGCGATTTGTCCATTAGTTTAATTAGCTTAATTACTTAGGAACTGGTTTATGTATATTTAGATGGAAGTCATATTAGCAAAGGGTTCACCCAAAAATCATAAAGATAAAGAATATCAATTATAGCACTAAGTCAGAAACTTTTATTAATACGAACAATACATACAACTTGACCATAGATATATCATTAGATATCTGATACATATTTAGGGAATACTAAAACATAACAACATCGGCCCAACACAAACATGGAGACAAAAGGAATATGGATACAGGGAAAGCTAGCACAACAGCAAATTTATTCAAAAAGACCAGTCACTACAAAGATCAAGCAAACTATTACTGGATCAATCACTCAAGCGGTTCCATCTTCACACATGGCATCTTCGTATCCTTTGTCGCTGCAATTTCACCTTGATCAACATTAGCAGATCTTTTACCAGCCTGTTTGGGTGGTGAAACATGATCTATTTCAGTAGACACCATTGATCTAGTGATTGATCTAGTGCAAGGAGAGGGGACCTTGGGAGGAGATGCACCAATTATAGCTACATTATCAGCTTTTTTGCCAGATATCTTGCTTGTTGGAGTAGTAGATGTGGCCTGTTTGAGGGGTGAAACCTGACTTATATCAGCACCAACCAATTCCACAGTGGGTGGAGAGGATCCTTCGGTGGTAGATGAACGAACTCCATCAACATTAGAACCCTTCTTACTAGTTGCCTTGCTAGCTATGGACTCCTCATGGTTGCTTGAACCACCACCCTCAAATGATGCATCACCATCCAAATCACATACAAACCGAGTGTAATCAGCACCATCACACACATCGCCAGACTGCCATAGATGGAAGTGAAGTTAGCAAGGTTTAGAGCGTAACATAAAAAAGTAGTAAACCAAGTGATAAAACTATAAATTATACATTGATCCCATGCAATGCTGTGAATCGGTTAATGATGTCATCATCAAATGACAATTTCTTCACTGTATAGCCGCGCCAGTTGCGGTATAAGTTTGCATCTGTAACTTCAACTTTAAAGAGGATTCGTTTATCAACGAATGTGTCAAGTTCCTGGGGGTAAGCATTAGAGGCCTCCTCCTATAACCAAAATCATCAAAAGTTCATGAGACTTGTAAATCATTAAATAAAGACCATTAAAGTAGATGGGATTATTGGCTGCACATTATTCATTGCATCCAGCAGATCCTGTGCTGTCCGGCCTAAAACCTGAGAAACAATCCGATCAAACATCCCAAAAGTTATGGATCCAGTATCATCAATTACCTGCAGGTGGACCTTGAACCTGAAAGATGATGGGAAGCAAGCATGTCATCCAATTCTATAGATCCAAATCACAACCATCTACAACACACATGAGTTGCCTTTGAAACTCATACCTAGGTATAGCAGTTCGAGGCATTTTGCATTTCTCGCAGGAAAGTTGACCCCCTATGTAATTGATCCTGGATGCACATCTACTACAGGCCTGATAAAACCAGCTCGAATCAGTGTCAATTTCACATGCCACAGCCAGCACAGAACCAACACACTTCTGCAATAATAAGAGTTATAAAACAATTAACGATCAATCATGAAGCGCCAAATAAAAAACTACATCTATAAGTAGATCACCCCAACATTTGAATACAACCTCAGTAGATTCAATAAGATCCTCAATGGTCATCCTTGGTGTCTGCAAGAGATCATCAGCAACACTGAGTACTACTGGACCACTAACTTGACTAACCACCTGAATCAATTCCACATTGGCGATATTCATCCTTTAACAGACATAAGAAATCAAAGACACCAGTCAAGCATCTACAAAGGACTAATGATGTTACAACCCGTTTTTCAAAGGCCAGAAAAGGCATTAATTTTTTTTTTGTACACATCAGAGTTACGCATGAAAGATTTTAAATGAGCCGGCATTCAAATATGTTGGAACAAAGTGGGTCCGACATGAACCTCTAATGTTTTAAGTGGTTTTGATGATAACAAAGTATTAAAATTACAATTGGTATTACTAATGATTATTCTAGTGTGCAGAATTACAAGTTAAAATTCATTCAGAAGCACTATGAATAGTAGCAGAGAAGCCAGTCAAAACAAGCTCTGAAAGAGTATCACTGTTCATCAGAAGCTTAATTTTTTGCGTGCTGAAGATAGCACTTCTGAAGACCAAAAGCTAGGCTCTGATGAAGTTCAGAAGCTGAAGATCTTAAGAAGCTATGACAAGAACATCAGAAGCAAAAGGAATTTACGTCACTCAAGAGCTGACCTATACAGAACCAATGATTGAAGAACAATCCACTTCAAGGCTCTGTCACATCCACAGGAAGGAATATTCGTTGGTACAACGTTAACCTTATCCATAAGTGGAGCGCATTTGAGGATTGTACTATCGTACTATTATTACTCAAAATGGATGAGTGATAAATTGAACAGCTAGGTAGTGGAATTGGAATTCCTTACCAAAGAAGGCAATATACAGCTATCAATTGTACGAGTAAATTCCAGCTGGCACCTCTCTCTCTGCAACGGTCATCATCTTCCTCCAAGTATAAATAGAAGACTCAAATGGAAGAAATGACTACTGTTACTACAACTGTTACAACAACTGTTATCACTACTGTTCTAACGACTGTTCTACGTTCAAAGACTAAGAAGCATTCTGACATCATAATTTAAATCTGTCATTCTAAGTCTTAGAGCAATTTGAGTTGTATTTTGTAAACACCTCTGATAGTATATCAAGTGTTCCTTAACATTCATTCTTATTCTTAAGTTTGTTTGAGAAGTCTCTTGTTAAGATTAACTTGAGCATTTGAGAAGTCTCTCGTTTAGTGAAACTTGAGCACCTGAGAAGTCTCTTGCAAGTGTGCTTGAGCAATTTGTAATCTTTAGTAGATTATAGTGAAAATCTCTTGTTAGTAACAAGGGGACTGGAGTACTCTCGATTTGTGAGGGGAACCAGGATAAATTCTGTGTCCATCTTTCTCTCTTTCTCTCAGCATCTCTTTTAATTTGTGTTTTATCCGCTGCAAACTTGGTTTTATTTCGAAAAAGTTTTAATTCTAAAAACACAATTCAACCCCCCCCTTCTTGTGTTTTTCCACCTTCAATTGGTATCAGGAGCTGGGCTGTTGCCTAACTCTCACCTATCAGTGAAACAGTTAAGATTCAGGGAGGAAAAACATGTCTGCTGAGAAGAATCTCAATGAAGTTCCATTTGACTATGATTCTAATTCTAAAGACAGAAGGTCTTCTGACAAAATTCCCTTTTTCAATGGAACTGAGACTGGTTATCCATTCTGGAAAACCAAGATGTACAGTCACATCATGGCGATTGATTGTGATCTGTGGGACTTGGTAGAAGATGGAGTGAACTTTGAAAATATGGACTTAGAAGGCGTTGTTAGCTCTAAAGACAGAAAGGCTTTTACACCCACTCAAAAGCTGGAATATAAGAAGCATCACAGTGTAAAAGGGATGATGACAAATGCCATCTCTCATGATGAGTACTTGAAAATTGGAGATAAGAGAACGGCTAAGTCTATCTGGGATTCTCTTAAATCCAAGTATGAAGGAAATAAACAAGTTAAGGAGGCTAAGGCCAACTTGTTAGTACATCAGTATGAATTATTTAAAATGAAGGACGGAGAGGACATTGAGACAATGTTCTCTAGGTTTCAAATTCTTGTTTCGGGACTTCAAGTTTTAGATAAGAGCTATACTGAGGCTGATCATGTAAGGAAAGTACTCAGAAGCTTGCCGCCAAAGTGGAGACCAAAAGTGACAGCGTTTCAGGAATCTAAGGATTTAGATACTGTGTCTCTTGAAAGCTTGGTTAGTTCTCTAAAGAGTCATGAGATGGAACTTATGACTGATGAATCGACTAAGAAGCTAAAAGGGATAGCCCTGAGCACCAAGAGTTCCTCTAAGGCTCTGAAGGCGAAGGTTATAGTATCTGATGAAGAAGCTTCTGAAGAAGGTCACGAGATGGACTCTGATGAAGAAGAAGAAATGGTTCTGATGGCTGCAAGAGTATCGCAATGGGCTAAGAGAAGCAAGAAGTATGCTGGTAAATTTGGAGGTTCTTCCAAGAAGGTTGGTGCCTCTAAGGATAAAAAGGAAGAACAAAACAAATGCTTTAAGTGCAACAAACCAGGACACTTCATTGCTGACTGCCCAGAGAACCTAAGTAAAACATCCAAGAGAACCTCTAACAAAGAAAGATACAAAAGTAAGCTCAAGAAGGGGTTCCTTGCCACTTGGGATGATTTGGATCAGGAATCAGATTCTGATGGGGAAGAAGAAGCAAACCTAGCCTTGATGGCAACCGCTTCTGACCAAGAGAACTCTGAGCACGAAGCTGACTCAGATTCAGAAGATGAAGATGAGGTACTTGCTAAACTTTCTCGTTCTGAATTAATAGATTCCTTAAAAGATGCCTTAAAACTTTTAACCAAAAAGGCAGGTGAGTGTAAGGTCCTTAAAAAGGCCTATAACAACCTGACCGAAAAGGCAAATGAAATAATTGAACAAAATGAGTCTCTAAAATCAAGAAATGAATTTATGGAAACTCATTATGTTCTTGATGATAAGGTTCCTCCAGAACATGAATTTGCTCTTCAGGAATTCCTTATCAATGGAATGAAAAGAAGTAAAATAGCCTCTTTGATTTATCATGTAAGTAGAAATAGAGGAGAAGGTCTTGGATTCTCACGTTTTAAAGATAATCCATTATCTTCAAATTCCTCTAATATAGATAAATCAAAACCTAAGGTTGTCTTTGTAAAGAGTCAATCAGAAGTTCTAAATGAGTCAACTTCTAATAGAACATCAAAGCCAGAGGCTCAAAAGTCAAAGACTCTGAAGGATAAAACCTCAGAACCTAAGATCTTTAAGCCTCAAGCTAATGTTAAATCTAAAGAAGCTCTGACACATTCAAGAACAAAGCTCAAGAGCTATACTAATCCCAAAAACTTTTCAACAAGGGTGGTTAACTCTAGAAGCTCTGATAGGTCCTTCAAACAAAGACCACCTGGAACTGTAAAGACTAACACAAAAGGACCCATAAAGATATGGGTACCAAAATCTCAAATAATATTTGCTTCAGGTTTGCACACTAAGAAGGCCAAAGCAGCAATGCTGGTACCTGGACAGTGGCTGCTCACGACATATGACAGGAGAAAGGCATATGTTCCAAACCCTGACTCTGAAAGAGGGAGGTACTGTGGGGTTTGGAGGAAACCAAAAAGGGAAGATCATTGGTACAGGTATAGTTGGTAACTCTTCTCTTTCAATTAAAAATGTTTGGTTAGTTGATGGCCTCAAACATAATCTGCTTAGCATTAGTCAATTTTGTGATAGCGGATTTATTGTTAAATTTGATAAAGAGGCATGTACAGTAATCAATGATTCTGACAAGTCCATATTGTTTAAAGGATTAAGAAGAGGTAATGTTTATAAGGTGAATCTGTCAGAACTCACTGAGCAGAAGATAGTTTGTCTTCTATCTCTGAATGATGAAAAGTGGGTCTGGCACCAACGCTTAGGTCATGCTAACTGGAGATTAATCTCTAAGCTTAGCAAACTAAAGTTGGTTAAAGGCCTGCCAAATCTTAAATATCATTCAGATGCTCTGTGTGGTCCTTGTCAGATTGGCAAAATTTCAAAAACTTCTTTTAAACCTAAAAACATTGTCTCTACCTCAAGACCCTTAGAACTACTTCACATTGATTTGTTTGGTCCAGTAAGTACTGCCTCAATCAATGGGAAGAAATATGGATTAGTCATTGTTGATGATTACAGTAGATGGACTTGGGTAAAGTTTCTAAGAGTGAAAGATGATGCATATGATGTGTTCAGCATCTTCTGCACTCAAGTGCAAAATGAGAAAGGTCTCAAAATCTTAAAGGTTAGAAGTGATCATGGTGGTGAATTTGAAAACGAACCATTTGCAACTTTTTGTGAAGATCATGGCATTGTCCATGAGTTCTCTGCTCCTAGAACACCACAACAAAATGGTGT
Organism: Trifolium repens; assembly: GCA_030408175.1. Lineage (NCBI taxonomy): Eukaryota > Viridiplantae > Streptophyta > Magnoliopsida > Fabales > Fabaceae > Trifolium > Trifolium repens. Next base: position 33,186,845 of record CP125850.1, on the reverse strand, counting down.
TGTAGAGAGAAAGAACAGGTCTTTACAAGAAATGGCAAGAACCATGATGCATGAGACAAAACTTGCTAAGCACTTCTGGGCAAAAGCTGTAAACACAGCTTGTTACATTCAAAATAGGATCTATATAAGACCTCTATTGAATCTAACAACATATGAACTCTTCAAAGGAAGAAAGCCCAACATCTCTTACTTTCATCAGTTTGGATGTACATGTTACATTCTAAACAACAAGGCCTACAAAAGAAAATTTGATGCCAAAGCTTGTAAGGGAATCTTTATAGGTTACTCTGAACGCTCAAAGGCATACAGAGTGTATAATTCTGAAACTAACACAGTGGAAGAATCTATACATGTTAGATTTGATGATAAAGAGCCTGACAGTAAAATGTCAGAGCAAGATAATAGTTATGCAGGTGTTCCATACCAATACATCGATTCAGAACCTGAAAAAGCATCAGAAGCTGTTGAAGCTTCAGAAGCTGTACTGGAAGAAGATGCTGAAGAAGCATCTCAATTAGAAGCATCACAAGTACATGATGACACTTCAGAAGAAGACACCCAACCAAGTGCTGATGTTGATGAAGCTCCAAGAAGGAAGTTCAAATATAGATCATCACATCCAGAAGATTTAATTCTTGGAAACAAAGAAAGTCCAAGAAAAACAAGATCAGACTATCAACAACTTGATTCACTTCTGGGACTAATCTCAATGATAGAACCAAAGAATGTTGATGAAGCACTTACTGACGATGGATGGATTGTAGCTATGCAAGATGAGCTCAATCAGTTTCAAAGAAATGATGTATGGGACTTAGTGCCAAGACCAGCACATAAGAACATCATTGGAACTAAGTGGGTATTTAGAAACAAGATGAATGAACAAGGTGAAGTGGTAAGAAATAAAGCTAGACTGGTAGCACAAGGCTACAGTCAGCAAGAAGGTATAGACTTCACTGAAACATTTGCTCCAGTAGCAAGACTGGAAGCAATCAGGTTACTTCTTTCATATGCTGTTAACAATGGAATCACATTGTACCAAATGGATGTTAAGAGCGCCTTTCTTAATGGTGTTATTTATGAAGAAGTATATGTTAAACAACCCCCAGGTTTTGAGGATTTGAAGAATCCTAATTATGTTTATAAACTTAAGAAATCACTCTATGGTCTCAAACAAGCTCCAAGAGCTTGGTATGAAAGACTGAGTAATTTCCTTTTAGAAAATGGTTTTCAAAAAGGTCAAATTGACAATACATTATTCAGAAAGACATCTAAGAAAGATATCTTAATCATTCAAATATACGTTGATGATATTATTTTTGGTTCTACTAATGCTTCCTTGTGCAAGAGTTTTTCAAAGCTGATGCAGGATGAATTCGAGATGAGTATGATGGGAGAATTGAAGTTCTTCCTTGGAATCCAAATTAATCAAGGAAAAGATGGCACTTACATTCATCAAAGCAAGTATACAAAAGAGCTTCTGAAGAAGTTCAACCTTGATGACTGCAAGATAATGTCTACACCCATGCATCCTACCAGCAGCTTAAGCAAAGAAGAGATAGGAAGCAAAGTAGATCAGAAGCTGTATAGAGGTATGATTGGTTCTTTACTCTACCTTACAGCATCTAGACCTGATATTCTATATAGTGTATGCTTGTGTGCAAGATTCCAGTCAGATCCTAGAGAACCTCACTTAACTGCTGTTAAGAGGATCTTTAGATATCTGAAAGGAACTACTAATCTAGGACTTCTTTATAAAAAATCCCTAGATAGTAAGCTAGTTGGATTCTGTGATGCTGACTATGCTGGTGATAAGATTGAGAGGAAATCCACTAGTGGAAATTGTCAATTCATTGGTGAGAATCTCATATCTTGGGCCAGCAAGAGACAAACAACTATTGCTTTGTCTACAGCAGAAGCAGAATACATCTCAGCTGCTAAATGCTGCACACAGCTTCTCTGGATGAAATATCAGTTGGAAGATTATAACATAGCTGAAAACAGTATTCCACTATATTGTGACAATACTGCTGCTATTCATTTGTCTAAGAACCCTATTTTACACTCAAGAGCTAAACATATTGAAATAAAACATCATTTTATAAGGGATCATGTTCAGAAAGGTACAATAGATATTCAATTCATTGATACTGAACATCAATGGGCTGACATATTTACTAAACCTTTAGCTATTGAAAGATTTGATTTTATCAAAAAGAATTTGAACATGCACTATATCTCTGAAGAAAATTAGCTCTGAGAAGTAGAATAGAATTAGCATCTGAAGCTCTATCAGAACCTCTTATAATTTAGAGTATCCCTTGGGAAGCTCTGAATAATTTAGGCTCTGAAGAGTAACAGGTTCTGATGAGGTGTCAGATACAAATGAGTGAGGCTCTGAACCTTTTGGAAATGAAACGTTCAGTACGAGTAAGTGTACAACAGTTGTCTATACACGCGTCAGCTATGTTTAAACTTTTTCAACACGTGTCTAGATCCTGACGGGCAGAGAACAGTTAATGATGATTATGGCAGTTAAGAATATTATTTAATTTTTAAAAACTGCTCGCGCTCCCTCCCAATGTTTATTTTCTCTGTGTATGTGTGCTAGTTACTATTTATAAGTCACTTCACTCACTTGCACAACTTTTTACACAAAATCACTACCTACACAACCCTAGACCTTACAGAAATTCCCAACCTTCATCTTCTTAATTCTCTGCAACTATGGCTGCTCGTTCATCAAACGAAATCGTTCAAGAACCCTTTAACCCTACGTTACCACCCATCATTGATCTTAATTCAAAAGATAATCTAGTCTACGAACATCATCAAACTGACGCTGGACCAGATGCTTATGATTTCTTCACTGAGAAGTTCGTGGATTTTGAAAGTTTGAAAGCAAATGGGATTGACTTTCAATACTTGTTCTACAACCAACAATGGCAAAATTATTTTGAGATGCTTAATGGCTTCGTATACTATGACATAGTGAAGTATTTCTGGCAGAAGGCTAAAGTGTACGATAGAGCAAGTGCTGATAAAGAATACAAGGATATGGTTGAGAAGAACAAGGAATTACGAGGAAAAACAAGAAAGGAACTTGGTCTTAAACCTTATAGAGAAAGGGAAATTAGGTCAAATATTTTGGGAATAAATGTTGTGATAACTCAGGCACACATTGCTAAGATTCTGGGTTTAGACAACAAAGGAGAAGATATAGAAGTGTATGATAAGAAAAGCAAGCATTTGGATTCAATTCATCAGGACCTCTTTAAATCTGGATGCAACCAAAAGGATTTTGGAAAAGTAATGCACATGAAGCACACATTTGAATTTGCTTTCAGAATGTGTTTGTCTACCATCTTCACCAGAAAAGGTGGATTGGATACCATCTCCATTCCACACAAACATCTCATCTGGTTCTTATACAAGAGGGTGAAAGTTAATTTGGCTAAGATTCTTTTTGATCACATGTGCCTTACCATCAATGAGGGTAGAACCAAAATACCATCAGTCATTCATCACCCTAGGTTAATTTCTGAACTGATAAGGCAAACCAAACTCACAGATATTGTGAGTGCCAAAGAAAAACTTAGAGTTTTCCAAACCTCTAAGTATGATGCTTCAGTTCTGGTCAATATGAAGAGAAAAACCAAGGAAGAAATCATTCAAGTGAAAACACCTCTACAGCAAGTGTACGAAAAGTACTTCTGGTGTGATGGATTTCCCACCATATCAGAACATGATAATGAGGAGGTCATCAAGAACTTTCTTGAATCAGTAAGAAGAGATACTGGGGTTAGTGTGCCCAGGAAAATGGTTGTAAGTGTTCCTAATTGGGATATCTTCAAAGGACCAAGAGATATAACAAGGAACAAAAGAAAGCCAAGAACTACTGAGCTAGAAATGATCGATGAAGGCTCTGATGATCAAGGACATGCTAGTGCTGATGAGATTGAGGAAGGTGCTGAAAATATGATGACAGAAGCTGTTCAGAAGGAAAAACGGACAAAGAAAAGGCATGATAGGCCTTCAGCTTCTGAGGAAGATCAGAACCCTGCTAAACCTGCAAAGAGATTAAAGACCAGAGCTTCTAAACCAAAAGGTAAGATCTCTGAATCTAATACTTCTAGCATTCCTGTAGCTCAGGTTATTGGTTCTGAACCTCAACCCTCTATTACTAAACCATCTATTTCTCAACCTCCATCATCTACAAATCAACCTCAACCCATTGACTTCACTGTACCTATTAGTGTAGTCTTACCTGATCATAAAGCTATACCATCATCATCTTCATCAGATACCAGCACTGCCTCGGATGAGTTAATTGCTACACTCATCAGAGAATCCAACCCAAAACAAAAGAAAACTCTTACACCAAAGAGAACCTCTTTCAAGAAAACCACAAAGAAAACCACCATAAAGTCCATTCATCTCTCTTCTGATGAAGAACCTTCTATTTATGTAGACACAACCATTCTCAATCAAACCACAAATCAAGATTCTGTCATAGAACATCTTGAACAACACATGTGTGGTGTTGCATTTACCAACTCAAATCCAAATTCACCACATCAATTTCCCTCCATGAATCTCACAAATGATTCACCCGTCCATAAAACACAAAACACACAGGTCATTCACACACCCCCTCCCTCACTTGATCACATCTCACGAGTGAATCCACCTACATTCACCCCTGTTCAGAATGAGCCAATTGCTCATTCTGAAGAACAACAAAAATCACCTCACTCATCACCAATCAATGTCATGACTGAACAACAACACCAATCACCACAACCTGTCTCTGACCCACTCAACAAACCTCTAGTTTTAGAAGAGGTTCTTGAGCTTTACCAACACCTAACTAAAGCTGAACATCAAATATTCAAGGATTCCATCAATCTTGATGATGATATCATACCTCCAAATCTCAGCAAAATCAAAATCATTGAACTCAAAAGAAAGAAACCTGAACCAACCATTCCCTTTGACCCATCCTTACCCTTTTTCAATTCTGACTCTGAACCAAACCTTGAGCTGCTAAATAATGCTATAGGTATTAGACTTAAGAGGTTTAAACAAAGAGAGGAAGAAGCTCTTATCTTCCCCTCTGATATGGATGCTGATGTCAGGGAATTAGAGTACTTATTTGGTAAATCTTTAAGGATTCTCAGTACTCATCTGAAGGATAAGATTAAGGGTAGAGGAGCAAACACTGTACAGGAACTGTTTGAGGTTGTTGAGAAGCTCAACGCTCCAAGGCTCACATCTTTCAACCATGAAGAAGAATGTCAGAGGTTAGCTTTTTTAGCTGCTGTGAATGAAAGTATCACAAGATCTCTGGATGATGAGCAGGCTAGGATAGCTGCTGAAATGGAACGTCAGAGGCTCGCTGAACAAGAAGCCTTCAAGTTATTGGTTGATAGAGCTGTTCACATTGCTGTCATTGAGACTAATAAGATTCTTGAGAATCAAGGAGCTGCAGAAGATATTGTTATGAATGATCAGAACCTTAGTGAACCAGATTCTGATAAAGGTAAAGCTCCCATTGTTGCTTCATCTCCTCCTAGATCTCCACCAGTACTTGTCCAAGGCTCTTCTTCATCTGCTATACCCTCTGTTATGCAAGAAGCTCTGGATGTAATCAAGCATGACTTAAGAGAGGAACTAAGAAATGAAATGGATGAGTTCAGGGCCGATATAAGAGAAGACATGAACAGATCTGGTGAAGCTACAAACAAGAAGATAGATGCAATGATGGAACTTCTTCTGAAGCTTACTCAACAGCAACCCAAACCTTAACCCTTATGTTTGAGCACTTGTTTTATTGTTAAGTTCTTGTGTAATTTTTGGATATTTTTCTTTTAATTCATATCTATATTATCCATATTTGTGTGTTTGTTATTTGCTTATATGTTTGTTTTATCTTTGTTTTTCAAAATTTAACTTTTCTATATACCATAATATTGTCTGGTACTCTTGAGAATTCTGACTCTAGTGAAAGATGCTGAAGAGCATCTTAGTATTTAAACTAATAAGCCTAGGATTTTCAAAACCTAAGAGTCCCTCTCATCAGTACTCCTGTTTACTCATGAAATAGCTTCTTAGTATTAAAGCCTGTTTAACAACGGGGCACCAATACCGAATGAGGCGTGTCTGGTAACTGGTGTTCTGACAATACTTATGAGGTATATAAAAAGAAAGCAAGCTTAAAAGAGAGAGAGATAGGTAGAGGAACAACTTTTATTATTAATAGAAAGATTCTTTATTACATATGATTGCATCTAGCCTAAGGCTTAGATTTAGAAGCCTCTGATTCTATACTCTTCAGTTTCTCTTTGAGAAGAGATAGTGCTTCATCAGCAAGCTTCTGAACCTCAGCTGGATAATCTGCTAGATTATCTTCATATGTCCATAAGAACTCTTCCAGATCAGAGCCCAATTCTTCCTCCTCTGACTCTGTTAAAATAAGTTCTTCCTTGTTTCTCTCATATCGTAGCCTGTTTTCTTCGCAGCGCCAGGGCTCTGCTCCCTTCTTGCTCTCTCCTTTTGAGCTTGAAGCATCCTTGGTAACCTGTCTTTCCATTGTATGTTTTTCTTTTGATGTTACTTGATTACTCTGGATGAGTAAAATGAGAGGAATCATCCCTTTTTATAGTGTCATCAAGCTCTCTTGTCAGGACGGCTTTCAACACAATTCATTAAATGAATTTAGTTGTCATCACTTTTTGACTTGACTACCTTGTTATGACGAGTTTGACTGCTTGGTTTTCTGTATCTTTTTGACTGATGCCAAAAGGGGGAGTAAGAGTAGCGTTAAAATTAATGTTGATTCATTCATATACTGCTCAATCTGAAACTGTAATGTTAAAAGCATTATGAATCAATATTTATCTCTTATGATTCTTTCTCATTCTGAACAATTATTGAAAGGGGAGAAAATTTAAGAACCTAAAATAAAATTCATAGACAATGTCAGAAGAGCTTGCAAACCGCTTCTGAGCATTATCAAACTCTAAGAAGCAAAGCTTGCAAAACTATGCTTCTGAGAGTTAAATATGAAAATTTATTTTAAGTTAATAAATCAACTCTTAAACTGTTTTAATTAATTATGGATAAAACTTAGGGGGAGCTTACAAACCTACCCTTATGGATTATCAGACTCAGGGGGAGATTGCAAACCTTTGAAACCTGAAGTCATCATAATTAAATTAAATCAACAACAATTGAATTTTAATGCTTTGGTTTGTCATCATCAAAAAGGGGGAGATTGTTGGAACAAAGTGGGTCCGACATGAACCTCTAATGTTTTAAGTGGTTTTGATGATAACAAAGTATTAAAATTACAATTGGTATTACTAATGATTATTCTAGTGTGCAGAATTACAAGTTAAAATTCATTCAGAAGCACTATGAATAGTAGCAGAGAAGCCAGTCAAAACAAGCTCTGAAAGAGTATCACTGTTCATCAGAAGCTTAATTTTTTGCGTGCTGAAGATAGCACTTCTGAAGACCAAAAGCTAGGCTCTGATGAAGTTCAGAAGCTGAAGATCTTAAGAAGCTATGACAAGAACATCAGAAGCAAAAGGAATTTACGTCACTCAAGAGCTGACCTATACAGAACCAATGATTGAAGAACAATCCACTTCAAGGCTCTGTCACATCCACAGGAAGGAATATTCGTTGGTACAACGTTAACCTTATCCATAAGTGGAGCGCATTTGAGGATTGTACTATCGTACTATTATTACTCAAAATGGATGAGTGATAAATTGAACAGCTAGGTAGTGGAATTGGAATTCCTTACCAAAGAAGGCAATATACAGCTATCAATTGTACGAGTAAATTCCAGCTGGCACCTCTCTCTCTGCAACGGTCATCATCTTCCTCCAAGTATAAATAGAAGACTCAAATGGAAGAAATGACTACTGTTACTACAACTGTTACAACAACTGTTATCACTACTGTTCTAACGACTGTTCTACGTTCAAAGACTAAGAAGCATTCTGACATCATAATTTAAATCTGTCATTCTAAGTCTTAGAGCAATTTGAGTTGTATTTTGTAAACACCTCTGATAGTATATCAAGTGTTCCTTAACATTCATTCTTATTCTTAAGTTTGTTTGAGAAGTCTCTTGTTAAGATTAACTTGAGCATTTGAGAAGTCTCTCGTTTAGTGAAACTTGAGCACCTGAGAAGTCTCTTGCAAGTGTGCTTGAGCAATTTGTAATCTTTAGTAGATTATAGTGAAAATCTCTTGTTAGTAACAAGGGGACTGGAGTACTCTCGATTTGTGAGGGGAACCAGGATAAATTCTGTGTCCATCTTTCTCTCTTTCTCTCAGCATCTCTTTTAATTTGTGTTTTATCCGCTGCAAACTTGGTTTTATTTCGAAAAAGTTTTAATTCTAAAAACACAATTCAACCCCCCCCTTCTTGTGTTTTTCCACCTTCAAAATATACAAAAGAACTCATTACCATAAGGTGCTTCGACAAGCAAAGTGTATTCCTGAATAATTACAATCCAAGTCTAAGTATTCAAATACTTACAACAAAACAAGTTAGAATCTTAAGCCTAAACCCAAAAAGCACGGTGTACAACCCACACCGGCGCATAGTCTAACTAAGCTAAGGCTCCAACATCTCACTGGGGCCCGGAACAGCCACCGTCGTCACCACGACCTAGCCCAACGTCTGGGTGGGATGAGCCCGCAAATGAAAGAAAGGGTCACCACAAAATAAAAGTATATATATATATATATAACCGGTGCGAAAGATGTACACATAACAAATTTCCACATACATAAGAGAAAGCTCTTTAACACAAAAGAATTTCCCACCAACGGGCTTATATATATAATGCACACATAGCCTACAAATGCAGACTCTACATGATCGTGACACCAATCACTGGCTGCCACATGCATGAAATTCCCACACTCGTAGGTCCAACCCCTACTAACAATACCAATGGAAACCCCGTAGCTCTCCCGATCACTATGAACCATTAGAGTGGGCTCTCCCGATCACCACACCCCTACCATAAGTATCAATAGAATCTCGTAGCTCTCCCGATCACTACAAGGATTAGAGTGGGCTCTCCCTATCACCACACCCCGTAGCTCTCCCGATCACTACGTATCGATCTCAACAAAAATCTCGTAGCTCTCCCGATCACTACGAATAAAAAGGTGGGCTCTCCCGATCACCACACCGTACACGCAACTACCAAATGCATGAGCATACGCTTCCCCATATATGCTAATGCAATGAATACATACCTCTCTAGCATATGTAAACCAAACATAACAACATACATACATTTCTCATCATATGTATTCCAAACACCTGTTCATACATATATTCTCATAATCATATGTAAACAACGCAAGTATTGTAAACACTTTCTCATCACGAGAATACATAACACATACATGCCAAGCACACCAACACACATCACCGAAAATAACCAAACATGTTGTAACTCAGTGAAAAGACAGAAATAAAGTGGTGCCCTTACCTCAGCAAGCTTCCGTTAACTTTTCTCGCGAAATTCTACAATTCACGCTACCTAAAATATATGTAGCGTAACATCAATAAAATATTCCTCGTTTATCCTATCGAAACGAAACTTGTTCTCAAAAGTCTAGGGGGGTTTAAGGTACTTTCTAACTCTCTCACCTAGCGATTCCAAGTTCTTCCCAATCCGATAAAAATTCACGAAGTTAAAGACATTATTTTAGTCACACGAAATTCATTTTTTTGTTTCAAAGCATACAAAGAAACACTAGAGTTATCAACCCAAAAGAGATCAATTTCACTCAACATGACCATTTTAAAACAAGCCATAACTCTTCAAAATAAATCAACAAAAATCAGAGTTTTCTTGCGTCGCAAGTTTCAAGTTTTTCTTACCAAGTAAAAACTCTATACTCATTCTTTTAAAGCCTATGATCACACACCAATGTCATGATCATTTTCTTATCATTGTGGACTTAGAAAATTTTGAAATCCCATAACCATTTTACTCCTTTGGCCACGGCCAAAAATTTTTAAAACACCTAATCACTCAAAATTTTTCAATTCCAAAAGCATGGTAATATCTTATAATACCCCAAAATCATTTATCCGAACAATCCAAAACATTTTAGGTCGAATCGCAATTTTCGACAATTCTCAAATTGGTTTTATGAAGGCAAAAGCAACTCATTTTCTTTTCGAACAAAACCATAACTAATCAAACTTTTTAGACTATGATTATGCCCAACTATTTGTCTTAGAACAATTTCGAAAATCGATTCTTCCTACCCTAACTTTTTGCCTCGGCCAAAGAGGGAAAAACAAGGCCAACACCAATTTTTTTTTCCATTTCAAAACCCTAACAATTATCTATTAGTTTGCAAAGGCATCTAATTGCTCCATTGACTACTTTGAGAATCAAAATGAAATTTCCCAAAATATGTTCATCGAATCGCTCAAGAACACCAAATAAATTTTTTTCTTATTTTTCAAAACAAAGTTTATATTCAAGAATCCATTTTGCCTCAAAGCTCATAAACAACTTTAAAATTAAAATCACAAAACAAACACTCATGCTTATGATCATTTTAAAATTTTCACAACAAAACCCTAACTCAAAATTTTGTGAGAACTCAATCACCATGGAAATCAACACATACTTAACTTAAACAAGTTAGTCTACTACTCATGAACCCTTCTATTAAACCAAAAACTAATTAAAATTAAATTCTAGAATTTTTTTCCTCTAGAACATAATCTTCACATCCTAAAATCTAAGAGTTTTTGAGCCAAACAAAAGAATAGAAGAGGTTAGTTACCTTAAGAATGAGATTCTCTACAACTTTCCACAAAGTTTCCAAGCTTGAAATGGAGTGAAATGGTGAGGAAAGGAAAATTTGATGAAGAAAGAAAGTAATGGAGCTTTCACGTGAAAGAGAGAAAGAGATAGAGAGGATTTGTGATTTTTCTTAAGTCCACCAAATAGCAAACCTCCTTACTATGCTAAAGTCTTGCTCACTCATGGCCATTGGATCAAAGATAAAGTCCAACTTAAAACCCTAGCCATTGGATCAAATTGCTTTATGACTAATCACAAGATTTCTCTCCAATCTTCCATAACAATTCACGTAATCAGCTCTCGCGTGTCGCGACGAACGAAACTCACAAAAACAGAAAACTTACGGAAAGAACGTCTATCATTAAACATTTCCAAAACTTATCGTCGAATCTTTTTCCGCGACTGTAATTTTCTTCCACACCTTGGAAAATTAATCTCAGAACATATCCTCACTCACGCAGATATATAAAACTCCCATCCGAAATCTCACTTAAAACAGACGCAGTAAAATTTTACAACGACGGGTAAATTTCCTACTCGTTTATCCAAAAACAAGAATAATCCAAAACTCGTTAAACTGAATATACAGTAACCTTCGTATTAACCAAAGAGGATTACAGGACAAAAGTCTGTGCCTTTCCAGCGCACGAGCACAAAACAGGCTCCATTACAGCAAAAACCTATAATTGCGATGATACTCACCAAACCGCTTCATCAAAAACCCTAAAAACTTAGCCGACACTAAAGTTCCTTAGAAAGACTGTACAGTGGAATCTTGGGTCTTACAAAAGAATACCATAACCACCAGGAGAATTGATCTACCTATCTATATAATCAGTAACCTCAGGTATCCGAGCATTCAGAAATATCTTGGATCCATAGAAGGAGTTAGAAATCCCCATAGTGCCTGTTGCAGCCCAAACATTAAAACATAAATAAACATATATACAGGTTAGTGAGTAGAACGAAAGGGTTCCCTACCAAGAAATTTCTTGAGCTTGCACTGTTGAAGTATAATCACCACCGGCAGAGACAAATCATGGCCATCCAGAAACCGCTGCATTCTTTCAGCAAAATCATCCCAGAGAGTGCAATGAACCCTATCACCCCTACAAAAAATAGGATTCGAGTGGATAAGCACGATGCACATCAAACTGGAATAAAAATGAACCAAGCATATAAAGATACATATAGACTCACTCTAAATCTTCAAGAGTTACATCCATGACCTTACTTCTCTTTCCATTCTTTTCAGTTTCTCTCACAGCATTCTTCTCAACCACATGGCCGATAGCATCTAACACAAACAAATTTGAGCAATTTCAGCTTAAATGACTAAATAACAGTAAAGGTGGCAAATAGATATAAAGCATGGAAGGATGAACTCACCCAGCATTTGATCCTCGTTAGTCTTCGAAATAATCTCTTGGAAAGACATGAAATCAAAATTGTTATTGGGAATTTCATCTGAATGAAATTTCCACACTTTAGTTCCGCGCATGAAGTTTAGTTTATATTTATGGGAAGTACATCTGAATGTAACATCATTCTTAGCAACCATAAACTTTTCAAATACATAAGCACACCCATCCTCAATCCGATCCCTAAACAGATATATTAAATCCTTTCGTATGGTTGCCTGAATCTTCCCACACTACAGCAACAAACAATCAAAGTTAATATGGAAAAACCAAATATAGATATATTGATGCAAGAGAAAAAAACTAAGGATGAAAATCTAAACACACATCTTTATCAAGAAAAATCATATGAATTGCCCCAACGTCAGTAGGATTAACACGATCAGGAGTTGTCCACATATTGATCACCCGAACACTGAGTTCGAAATCGACTCTTCCGCTAGTTATCTCAGCAACTTTTGTCTTCTCAACACATATCCCTACATATTCAAAATGAGTGAGAGTATGAGAAGGACAATGAGACAACAAATTCTAAAAACAATATGCAAGATAAAAGAACTGGTACTCACCAGATTTGGCAAGGACAACTGCAGAATCAGTCATGGCTAATGCAGGAGAAAATGGGATAGTAATAGTATATGTTTATTGATGATATGTGGATAAGTAAATGGCTGATATTTATAGATAAATGTAGATAATCATAAAGGGTGTCTCAGTACAAACATGAATGCATGCTTAACACATGAAAAATAATGCAGGATTCATGTAAGAACTACTTAGAATTGAAGGGAAAAGAATTGCCAGATAGCAAAAAGACAACATGGCTAAGTGATATGCTGGCATGGTTGACATCATATTTAACAACTCCCACATATACATATAAAGTTGATACAATTCGTTAAGTAGATAATAGACTTTAGAATCATAAGATATGAAATATCAACATCTCCAAGCAAAATAGAGAAAATCATTAGATATAAACACTTGTGCAGCAATGACACTTCCCTTAAAGAGTTCCTTATAAGTTGTCACATACAAAGATAAATTAAAACTTCATGATAAGCAGGTTCACATTACATAAGCACATAACAAATATAGCACAAAAATACATAATTAGTACAAATAGAACAAACCACCAATCCTTAGACATAATTAATACAAATAGAACACCCACCAATCCTCAGTCCCAACCATCAACAACATACAACAATAATCCCCAAAACACATTAACAGATATCAAATCCTCAACATAACATATAGAGTCTGACTATGACCAATAGCTTGAGCACTACATCTAATAGATCTGCCAACAGTCAACCTCCTTGCAGCCACTATTCTACTCCACTCACCACCAATTCTGTAATGTTTAAAAGGAAATGTTACGTATATAAGATCACAATTCCATGCACTACCACAATCATCTACCATCTTCAAAGAGGTTGTGATTTCATCAAAAGCGTACTGGCCAAAACCATCAAAAGGCAACATCTGCACAAATTGAAATTTGAAATCCAAATATCAACAAACCCAGTGAAATAAAGAAAAAGCGGGGAAAAAGGGTCCTGCAATATACGCACCAAGAATCCAGTAGATATATCATAATAGGTTAACTTCTTGTCATGGCACAGATGAAGGAAATGGGGGTCATGTCTGCATGGAAGATTTTGCATTGCACCAGGAACATTATTAATAAAATAAGAAGGGATGGTAGTCATATCTATCACAAATCTCATAGGAGGTACAAATAATGGAGGGGGGATGACTTGAAGAAATCTATCTTGTACAATGAGCCCAAACTCGCTAGATCCAGCATAAATAAGCACCACCCAAGCACCTATGCGGATATTGTAGAAATCACGCAATGCAGTCCAGCCGCGAGTAAAATAAACATTAGCATTCATCTTCTCAACCAAACACTGAAACCGATTGTCATTAGAATCAACTAAAGTAGCAATTTGACCTAATTCATGGCCGAAATCATCGGAAAACATCTTTGGCATCACCGCAGCACCCTATTTTCTATCAATATAATGTTAGAATGACAATATGGAAACAACTAAAGTAGAATGACAATCCTTTCTTTTACTCAAACTATTATTAATCCTTTCTTTTTAGAAAGGGTGTCTAGTTTGACTAAAAAGAATATGAAACACCCTATTTTAGATCAATCCCCTATTTTAACCAACATTATTAATCTAAATGGCACTCACTTGGTTAACATCATATTCAACAAAATAACAGCGGTATCTAGCCCGCATATCATTAATGTACTGTTCTTGGCTTGTGAGTGGTTCCAGTTCCAAAGGAGCTGTCATAAGAAAACAATCAGATTAATAAATCATTCAAATGTATAAACTAAGTCCATTTAGAACCAGCAGGAACTAATTACCCCTCAAGCTCTCAAGAGCCAGTGCAGTTTCAACATTGTTGCATGCCATATTCAAAGTTATATTTATGAATCTGTTCCAAGTTCTGTGCTATATATACACTCTTCACATTGACTTGCTCCAGATGTGTTGATGCACTCTATTCAATTCAATATACCTAAGAGGTTACCTAGAAATTATGCACCAAAATCTTAGTGTAATGTCCAATCATCTCATTTACTTCAATTGGTCTGTCTTGCAAAAAACATATCTGAAGATTAAGAGCTCCAATAAACCATATAGCAAGGCATATAATTGTTCAACTGCAACTAAGGGTATAAATTATAAAGAGCTATAGAGCTTTATTCAGTCCTAATCAATCCAATGATTACTTGAGAATGGGTTATTAAGTTCAAAGAGGTAATTCATTAGATAGAGTTCCAAAGTAGAATGGTTTAACTGCAAATTTTAATTAAATTACATTTAATACAACTCCATAGTTAGATTTACTATATAGACATTAAAAGAGTAGAGTTAGATAAACTTTATGTCAATATTTCAAACCAAATGACCAAGACTTAGAAAGCACTAAGACCAAACAAAGGAAACGTGAAGTGCAAGAAATCCCTTAAAGAGATAAATGTCCAAACATGAATAAATAAATCTCTGGATAATTTGTGTAGAGAAGTGACCACACTTTACATTAAATCAAATATATCTAAAAGATATACTTGCCACAATGGGAGAGATTAAAGAACAACACGTGGCAAATCACAACCATCACCTATCATATAGAGCATCACAGAAAGCATTCATCAGACATCACAAAGTAACACATTCAACCAATAGATTGAAACAGACAAATAGTGGCAGTAAGTGCAAAGGAGAAGAGTGTTAAGAATCCATAGACACTATCTCAATTGATTGCATGATAAAATCCATCCATTTGTCATTCAAGCAACAGGAAGTAGTGACAGAGAATAAGCATAATTAGAAGTTTCCTGTAAACACTGTCATAATAACACAAAGCCCATGCGTGCAAGGCAAAAATTTGGAGTGTAATTGCATGATAAAATCCATCCATTTGTCATTCAAGCAAGAGGAAGCAGCCACAGAGAATGAGCATAATTAGAAGTTTCCTGTAAACACTGTCATAATCACACAAAACCCATGGATGCAAGGCAACAATTTGGAGTGTATAATCATGCCTATCAATCATATGTTAAAACACACAGTATTGTCAAATAAAGAACACAAAGCAGCCATAGTTTGCTTGTTGAACCTTCTCTCACAGCAGTGACAAAACAACTCAAACAATGAAGACAACAAGAAGAATACTGCAACATCTGATATAACAATCACAAAAAGGGCAGACATGCAGGGCAAGTAATATATACTCATTAGCAATAGCAAATTAGCGAATTTCAGACCATGCCATCATCTCCATTGGATGCATGACAAAATGAAGCCATTTGTCATACCAATAACATATAGCAGCAATTGCTTCCTTGCTCAATAATTTTATCCAATAGACATTTCTAGCCAATGCAGGGACACTGATCAGCATTCATTGACATCAGCTTCACTGAACGTATGTTCAGATACATCCAATTGCCAGACAAACAACCAATACCAGAGATAGCTTACTTGGTAAGTCCTTTATCACAGTTGTCAGAGTACAACCCAAAGAATAATCACAATAAGAAACTTCCTGCAATCATACAGGTAATTATAAAAAGATATCATCTCCACTAATTGCTTGATTAAATTAAGCCACATGGCATACCAATAAATCCTTTATCACAGTTGTCAGACTACAACCCAAAGAATAATCACAATAAGAAGCTTTCTGCAATCATACACATAATTACAAAAAGACATCATATCTACTGATTGCATGATTAAATCAAGCCACTTGGCATACCAATAACATACAACAAATTTTTTTGCTTGTTGAGCATTCCTTTCCAATAGAAATTCCTAACCAATAGAAAGATACTAATTAGCATCTAGTGACATAACCTTCACTGGATACATGTTGAGATTCATCCAAGTGGCATGCAAACATTATTCACATAACTGACAGTGCAGCCCAGGGAATAATCAAAATAAGAAACTTTCTGCAATCATAAACATTATTCACTGGATATATGTTGAGATTCATCCAAGTGGCATGCAAACATTATTCACATAACTGACAGTGCAGCCCAGGGTGCATGCTGATGTTCATCCACTTGTCATGCAACTTACAAACAGCAGTAAGAGTTTGCTTGTGAAAATGGAGGTGACAGTATAACTCAATCAATGGACATAATAGGAAGTTTCGTGCAAGCAGTGATACAATCATACATAAAACACAGATGCAAGGAAAAACAATGATGAGTATCAGTTCAAGACTAACCTCATCATTTGCATATTTTTTCCTCCACCTATCATACACAAACATGCATCAGTGATACATAACTTCCTGAACTATCTGTGATAAAGAAAAAAATGTAACTAAAACAATAGATAGAAGACACGCTGCAAGACAAGCAGAATGTACTCCTATGTAGTAAAGATTTCCAAAAAATAAATTGAAGCTAGACTAAGCGTGTGAAGTGAGTGCACAAAAAAATAATCATCAAAATATATTCTCATCATCTCCATTGGATACATGTCCAATGAGATTGTAGCAGTTAAGGGTTGCTTGTTGAACCTTCCTACCTAAGAGGGACAGTACAACTAAACCAATAAGGACAATAGCAAACTTTCTGCAACTATATGCAAAATAATTAGAGTACACTCTTCTCCAAAACTCTGTACAGCAATTGCATAGGAGATTGCTGATTAGCATCAACTGCCATAATCTCCATTGGGTGCATGTGAAAAAACAACCACGTGTCACACCAAAAACATGTATCAGTTGCTTATTGAATCCTCTCAAATAATAATGATGCAACATTGATATCAATCACATGAAGACATGGATGGAAAGAAACAAATTTCTGACAATCAATATATTTAAGACACATAAGACAAATATGCCCTATCAATTGAGATTTCTAGTAAATGGAATCAAAATAGATAAACAATCTTTAATATTATCATAATACAATATGTTATAGATGGGTAGTATAAGAAACTTTTAATATATCCTTCCATGGAGGAGATGAAAGATCAAACAATGATGAAATACAATCCACTTGTCACAGAGCACCTTCCATAATGTGGCTACACATTGCAAGATGATGTCAAAGATGACATTTGTAAGCACAATAAGCAACCTCCTTCCAAACACTGCTACAGCTGCACATTTTTTCCCAGTGGAAATAGAATGCTTTATTTGGCAATAGCTCTAGACCAACTTGTATGACATGATGTGTTATCAAAGAGGTCAACAATTTTTTCCATCAAATTATGCCTAAGAATTTAAGATAACCATAGACATACCTCAATTGCATAATTTATATCATAATGTGGCTCTATATAGATAGTGTAATTTTTAATTATATATATGTTTTTATATATGTAACAAATTATCTATAGTATGTCATGAGACATAGCTAATTAGTAGCATTACATAAAAATTCATGCTTTAAAGTATGTAAACATTATATAAACCCTAAACATATAGCAAGCATATAAAGAACACATTTAGCACTTACATATAATAAGGAATTAGAGAAATAGTACTACATATACAAATGTCTTTATCAGTTTAATACAACTAATTAAAGAAAGTTAACCAAAAAGGATAAAAAGCCACAAATTAATCAACTAACATAAAGAGTACTAATATCGCTTCTTAACAAATAGCTGGCGAACATATCCGAGCGTGGGAGATCCAAACATTATGTGAGCTCCTTCTGTGTAATTCCTGGCCCTCACCATAGATCTCCACTCACCACTAACCTCGACATGCTGATAAGGAAGTGCACTGTACTCAACAGTGCAGGTCCACTCCACTCCTTTTTCATCAATTAGCTTCACACTTCCTCCCTCTGTAGAACATATCTTAAAACACACATATTAGAACATATCTTAAAATCACTTTTAAAAACATGAAGTAACATTGACTGATTCATAAAATACAACAAATGATTCAAAACAGCATACCAATGATTGAGAGCTAACATCAGCCTCGGATAAAATCACTACAAAAGAGTGTGCAAAATTTCCGCTGTCATGACAATAAGGCATAAACACGCTGCCACCCCAGCCAGGGTTTTCATCGGGACCAAACAAAAACTGGGAGAGCTTCAAACACACATGAGGGTACAACTGCTTAACAATTAAATCCCTGTAATACCTGTCCTTTAGAACTAATACAAACAATTTAGGCTTGATATAAGTTATGGAAGCCCACCCACCCTTACCCACAGCATCCACGTAACAGGTACGGATATTCGACCATCAGTGAGTAAAATAAATGCCATCAACACGCTTCTCAGCAATGACCTCAAATTCATTACAATAACGATCAACCAATCTGTTGTACTTATATAACTCAGGACCAAACTCTTCTGTGAACATGGAAGGTAGTTTGCCTGCACCCTAATCCAAACATAAAAATAAAATAAACATTGACTGAAATACAGGAGAAGAACAAATAATACGTGCAATGTAGGTACCTCGGTGTTGGGATATTCCATTTCGAAAGTCCTATACTTAACCTTAACCATATCAAGATAATTTTCACCATGATGAGCATTATTCCAATCAATAGGGTCTACACAGTACAAACAAAAACAGAATGAAAAATAAGGTGAAGACCATCATACAAACATCTAATTCATACATGGCTCTGACTATCCTTACATAACAGATATACTATATAAGAAAATAGCATGCCTAACCCCACAAAACATAAAATTTAATATAAGACAACCATCAAAGACAACAACATGCACAGCTTAGCAGAACCAATGGTTGAACATAAAACTGAAAATTATTACCTTTCAAAAGATCATAGACACGATATGCAACAATAGTGGCATCAGCTTCATCAAAAAGAGATTTAGTGTATTGGCTACAGTAAGTAGAATGCATGACTAAGAAGAGAAGGACAATAAATGTGACGGGATTTCTTTGTAATAAAAGATAATAATAAAGTCAATATGTGAATAAATAGTGTGAAGATGATTATGAGAATGAAGAGCAGGAAACATGAAGGAAAAGACTACAGATATGAGGTGGGAGATCAGGCCTACAGTAATAATGAGACAGACAAATCCCTGCAACTAATAAAGCATAACCCCTCCCTAAAAAGGAACGCTCCAGCTTCAATGTAAACTTTTTACATGACACAACAACACATGAATGGCAAAATTTATGTAACCAATATGAGAATACCAAGAGTTTTTAGAGCTAATAATTAAATATAGGTTGGTAGTAGCTATTAGTTGAATAAACACTCTAAGAAAACGTGGAGATTATATATTTAACATCAAAGCTCAAAGAAATCAACAATTAGTAAGAAGAACAGCAGTAAAATCTTGATATGATCTAAAAAGACATTGCTTTTTAGTGAGTAACAACACATGAATGGCATAATTTATGTAACCAATGTCAGAATACCAAGAGTTTTTAGAGCTAATAATTAAATAGAGGTTAGCAGTAAATAATAGTTGTATAAACACTCAAACAAAATGTGCAGAGTATATAATTATGAGAATAACTTGATTACACCAAAGTTCAAAGATCATTATACATTATAACTGCAACAACAAATGGATCAACTATTACCAAGAAGAACAATAGTCCAAATAAGCTACATTATGTAACACCCAAACCCATTATTGCCATTATTCTGGCTTTAAAATTTCTTTTTCAAAAACGACGCAGCAGACGTAATAAAGATATAGACTTAGATCACTTGAATGATAAAATGTTGGTTCGAGATATTACACTCCTCTTAACAAACTAATACTATTGTATTTAATTTAGTAAAATCTTGATTATACAAATTATTGAATCAAATAATGTATTCTTTAATTATACAAAACAACCTAGATAAGCAGACTTTATAAAAATATAAAACCCCTTTTTCCCGTGTCACAATCAGAGCGGAGCTTCACCGATGACACATACGAAGATAACACACAACCTGAGAAATCTGGACCCAAACCAGTAAAACACACAAAACAGAGAGTTAGATTACATAACCAAATAAAATCATAAGCATAAGGTACACTTACTACCACATGAGTTTATCAAGTATAATCTAACCATATCATATCAATCTATTCTTAATCAACACATATGAATTAAGATTTAATACATCAAAGTAGAATATAAACATTCATAATCATTTATATTCACTCTAGTCTTATCAAACAAAGACAATTAATCACACAAGAATACATTCTCAATCTTAATTCAATTATGAGACTTATGAGGCATCAACACATAGAAGTATCATTTAGAGTTAATAAACATCTAACACTCCAATTAAGTCTTAACACATATAGGCAATTCATCAACAAATCCGATTAATGTCACATATCAATTATCACACAATATGCACATCATCCTAATGCATCTAATGCCACAAATCATGCTATGTCACTCTAGACATATCTAATGCATGTGGTACCATTCGTTCATTTTTAAGTCATGACGGACTCTGCAAGGATAAACATACCCCAATGTTCATTTTAAAGTCATGACGGACTCTGCAAGGATAAACATACCCCAATGTTCATTTTAAAGTCATGACGGACTCTCTCCATGGGTAGATATATACCCATCTGCTCCTTGTTCATTTTTAAGTCATGACGGACTCTGCAAGGATAAACGTATCCCAAATATATTCTAGTCAACCGCAGCTACTAAAATATCTACTATACTTTAAGGTTCACTTAAAGTATCTGCTCCACATACAAATATGAATGCATGATGTTCATAAATACAACACACATAGTCAATACACAAGGTATTAGACATCTCCATTTAATTTAAGTGGAACACAATCCAATTTACTTCTTTATTAAGATATCTCACGTAATCTTAATATTCTTCTTATTATACTAACACAATTCTAATATCCTTCTTTATTAAGTTGATTAACACCTTAATATACTTCTTTGACCTTTCAACAAACATCATCCACACAATCAACAACAATTATATTCCACAAATATAATCAACAATTCATCAACACATCATTATTCATCAACAAGCAATCAATCATAGTTACAAACACTTAATTGCATGTTAGAATACCATTAATCCATGTTACAAGTGCCTAATTACACTTTAAAACATCCACAAAATAAGTCAGACCCAGTACTGGTCGCTGAGCGAAGCCATGGCGAAGAGAAGTCAGACAGAAACAGCTTCTGGCGAAAATCAGCGAGCTGGTCGCTACTGGTCGCTAGCTGGTCGCTCAGCGAGCAACACCAGTTCATGAAAAATCAGCATTACGGGTTGAACTCAAAATCGACCCAAAATGCCATTTTTCATGCTATAACTCATAAATGAGCTTCATTTAAGTTAACATACATGATTATACACATAAAAACACCAATAGATACACAGATCTACACCAATTCATACCATAAAGCAAGATTTTACACATTTAATCAAAACTCATAAAACTCAAGAAAACTTGATTCAAACATCTACAAATTCTCATTTTTCCCTTTAAATTCGTACATACATCATGATATAAGTTCATTAAACATGTTAGGAACAACAATTTCAACTTTCTTTAAGAAAATCTCCCACCCCCAAAAACGAAAATGAGTGGAGAAAGTTTGGGTACGGAGAAATCGACACTCTCCCCTTTCTCTGATCACTCATGATTAAGAATCTACTCTCTTACCTTAGATCGGTTGAAAACTCGAGTCCTTCCTCTTGATTCTCCCTTCTTTCTCTTGCCCTAGCTCTCCTCTTCTCTTCCTTCTCTCTAACTCTCACAAGAACATGAGAAATGAATTTCTCTTGCTAACTTAGCCACTAAGTGGCGCCCCACACACTTGGTCTTAGGCCCAATGGGCTTAAGGCCCATTAACACTGTACACTCGCTCGTTAACTAATATTTCGCGGTAAAACTGATTATTCTACACTATCGTCTAATAAAATATTCTACCTCACTAAAACATAAATAATTAAACTTAAAACGACTAATAAATAAAATGGGATGTTACACATTACATGTAGCAATCCTAATTTTTCCCATTACAAATTTTCAAATAGTCTTCCACCCTAACCCTTGCATAAACAGATGCATACATGA
Organism: Trifolium repens; assembly: GCA_030408175.1. Lineage (NCBI taxonomy): Eukaryota > Viridiplantae > Streptophyta > Magnoliopsida > Fabales > Fabaceae > Trifolium > Trifolium repens. Next base: position 33,163,975 of record CP125850.1, on the reverse strand, counting down.
CATTGCTGGCAATGTACTGAGCAACACTAAACTTCACCCTATCCCCCTCAACTACGCTGTGAGTTGTGCAAAAATCGTTCCAACCACCAGAAAGATTAAAAGCCAATTCTCCACTGGAGTCCACATCAATCTTCATAACACACATATATTGATTTCCAGCATTGTCCACCAAAATCAAATCAGAAAATACGTGGGCAAAGGCAGATTCACCAAAGCCACACCAAGGAAGAAACTGCAAAAACATGACAAACAATAAATCAAAACCAAGACAATTTTATAAGAAAGCAAGAACATCAAAATAGACAATAAGTAAAAAAATTTACCAAAGCGCCAGAATGCAGATCATATAGAGTTAACTCCTTCACATAAGAACGCACAAAAGACTTTGGTCGAGTAGAAGCAGCAGAGCATGCTTCCACTACGGACGAACCAAATTTACAGTAAGTCCCACCTCTAAACAGCAAGTGTCGTAGGGGTGGATTATAGCAAGGATACCTAAACTCAACACCCCATCTAGTAAAAAGTTTTATGATTAGTAGGTTTGAGTTCACATATGTAATAGTCACCCAAGCACCAAAACAAATATCATATACAGACTTTAGAGAATGCCATCCATCACCCAAAAGCACCTCACCATCCTTCTTCACCACTTGTACTTCAAATTCATTATGAAAAGGATCCCTAAGAATAACATAATCAGATATTGTTTCACCAAACTCTCGAGCAAAACATCCAGGTAGCCTCCCCATTGTCTGAATTTCACAGTAGACCAATACAGTTAAGCAGAAAAACAACAACAACAAATCAAACCACTAAATATGTGCATCACAAAGAAAGTTTAAAAAAAAATGAAAGAAGAAAAACAAAAAATTTAGACAACTTGTGACTCACGTTTTCCACATCAAAATCCATTTGATATGATTGAATCAAAGCAAGAACTTCATCCACAGGATGAGGATAGACCAATGATGAACCATTTTTCTGATTAGATGAATCAACCAAACTTGGACCATGCAAAATGGTGCTATTTTTCTGATCAACATGCTTTGGAAAAGGATTAGGACAAAGAAAGGATGGACGTTTTTTTTTGTAGCATTCATCAAGGGAGACATTTTTGTGGCCACATTGATCAGACTGCTTGAGCACGCGAGGAGCAAGCAAAGGTGCATCTTTTTTCTTACGCTTATGAAGAGTGAAGGTCATTACAAAGATGATCCAAGATGAAGGATGAAATGGATGATTAGTAGCTTGAAAGAGGTGGCTCAAGATGGATGAGACCAGCTGCTTGAGAAAGGTGGTTCAGAATTGAGAATGGTGTGGACAATGAGAAGGCCAGAAGTGGTTTATATAGAGAAAGAATGGGAGTGAGCACCAAATGAAGAAGGACACTTGTTTGGCTCAGAAGATTGCTTGCACCATTGGATAATACCATGCATGTCACCAATGCTACACTTGCATGACATGATCACAAAGAATGAATGCATAATGAAAGATGAATGGTGAGATGGATAGATTAGCCAATGACACATGTAGAAAAATGGGATGATGGATGCTATATGTATGCTTGTACATGGAGTACAATCCACTTGTCACAAACTACCTTCCACCACCAAAGCCAAGTCATCTAGATCAACCAATGGATCCGACATACTTGGCAAATGCCAATTGTCAGGAAATGTCATGCAAGGATTGGTCTTCAAATTCATGTTGGCAAGCCTCCAATGGTCAATCTAAGCAAGATGATGTCAAAGATGACATAGGGTGCTAGGGTTTTGGGTTGGTCATTAGGGTTTCAAGTCTAACTTTTAGTATAATTAAAGATTAAAGATAAAGATTAAAGATTAAAGATTAAAGATAAAGATTAAAGATTAAAGATTAAAGATTAAAGATTAAAGATTAAAGATTAAAGATAAAGATTAAAGATTAAAGATTAAAGATTTCTTTATAAAATCCAAAAATATGCATTTATTTTCAAAAAATATCAATTTGCTTAAGTTTTTATGATTTGTATCATTATTTTGCATATAAAAAAAATATATCTAAAAAAAAGGAACGTAAAAATGAGTTCATTTTCATTTGCGTAGCCCATTAATCTTGGTACCCAATTCTTCTATTAATAATTAATTTGTTCTTAATTAAACTTTTTGTTAATTGAAATATAAAAAAAAATCTAAAGAAGCAACAATATTGTTGCTGTTTCTGCGCATCCCCCTCCCCTCTTTTCCTTTTATTTTTTTATTTTTATTTTAATTAACAAAATAAATAATAAAAAAGAACAACAACAACACTGTTGCAACAACTGTGCAGCGCTTTCTTTCTTCCTCCCCTGTTTTCGGCATTTGCTTTTTCTCAATTTCAATCTAAATGGCTAAAGTCTTCTCTAATTCTTCAAGCAAGCATAAAACACCAATCACTTCATCCTTATTTTAACTTTGCAAAACTAATTTCTCAGCCAAAGCAAGCAAAAATCCAGTTCTTAATTTTATCCAATAGATATAGGAATTCATCAAGTTTGTCTATAAATTGGAACAAACAAAAATCTGCGAGGAGGGGAATTCAGGAGCACAGAACTTCAAAACACAGAAAAAAAAAAATCACTACTTCACCCTTATCATCTACAAACCACTTCCAATCACAACCACTCTCATTACTCAATCTCTACAAATCTCCATTAACCATCTTCAAACTCCAAAAAATTACAACCACACAAAATACCACAAACCACCATGTTCCACCAAAACTTATAACCAGAAAACAAAACAAAACAAAACAAAATCAACAAAAAAGAAACAAAAAACAGGAAGCAGAAACAGAAAGTAGAAGCAGAACAAGAAGAAAGAAAAGGAGGTTTTGCCGTCGAACCACCACCGCTACCGCTACCGTCGACCTCCCTCTCTCTCGGTCACTTTCTCTCTCTCGCTGCACCTCTCGACTCATGGCTGGGTTTTTGCTTTTGTTTCCATCGTTGTTTCGCTTCTTCCGACTGTCTATATATGTTTATTTGTTTATTGCTTGCTTCTATCAATTTGTTTTATTTTATTTTTACTAGTTATGTGGGCTGCTTGTTTGTTTTGGGTTCTAAACCTCCATACCATTCACACCCCTTAAACCTATTTTTAACAACAAAATAAGCAACAAAAAAAAATTTATTGTGAGTTTTATTTAATGTAGAAATAAAATTTGTATTTTCTTATAATAAATGTGGATTAAAAAGGAGATCGGCGGATGTGCATCCGTTCATCTCTCGAACAATCGGCGCTTAGTGTTACACTTTGCCTACCGGTTGTTCGTCTACCGGTTTTTCATTAACCTATGTGCGTTTAACTTTTTTTTTTCTCTCAAGCGGATATCATCGTCCAAGTGCGAGTCTGCCCTTTTGTTCAAATCAAGCAAATCTTTTCACGCCCGAGTGCGTTTAATTTTCTCTCAAATGAATTCTATCGCCCAAGCGCGAGTCCTCCTTTTTCTATTAAGCAAACCTTTTTTCGCCATAGCACGACCAAACAATTTTCACAAATAAAATCAACCAACCAACAATTATTTTTTACAAAGAACTACGTAGCTTTGATTTCTCCATTGCACTAGGGGATACCTAGAAGCGGGATCCAACAACCGTCAAGCACAATAATAAAAAACAAACTTTTTTCCCCTTTTGTAAATATTCCAATAATTAATAAAAGCATGCAAACAATTTCAAAACACTTTTTTAACCCTGACTAATAAGAAGGTTCCCGTTGAGTACAACGGATGTGAGGAGTGCTAATACCTTCCCCTCGCATAAGTGACTCCCGAACTCGGAATTTGGTCGCGATGACCTTGTTCTTGACCTCGAAGGGGTTTATCGACGTTCCCCTTTTCAAAAATAAAACTTCGGTGGCGACTTTACTATCTAGCGAGCGTTTTTCGCTCGCGCGTTTTTCCAGCCGCTTCATAGATCATCTATTTTGACTCTTTCTTTATCAAAAAGAATTACTCCATTATTTTATGAAATGATTGCATTTTTTTTAAATCTGCACATTATCAAGCTAATTCAAAGTTTATATAATTATCAATTTTATCTAAATAATTTTAGATGATAATTAAACACTACCAAAACATCTATTCTTGCTCTTTCTCCATCAAAAATAAATTCATTCACATCATTAACCAAATAATCCAAAACTCATAGTGCATTTTTTTTTCTTCTATTGATTATAAGTTATAGTTGATAAAGAGTTTAGTGTTGATTAACAAAATAATCATTATTTTTCGTGGTTAATTATATATGCAATTTTTTCCACCATCTTTTAGCTTGATTGTATCTTTTTATATGCCTTTTTTTTCATTTGCATATCCTGGAGCTAATTCAAACTTAATAGAATTATTTTAACACTATAATTAATAATATTTGGGTTGGTCCTAATTATATATATCACCTCCATGATTTGTTTGGGTTAGCCCAAAAGAGTCCTAATTATTTTGACCCATGCAGCAAAACACTCTCATTCTTCTTTTTCACTCAAATCTCAGCTTCGCCCCTTCTCTTTTATCCATCGCCACTCTTTCTGCCACACACTTCATCCTTTCATCTCTAGCATGGCGTCCTTCTCATCATCCAGGCCTGTCTTCTTTGCTTCACTTTGATCAATTCATAGATATTTTTTATACCTTATGCATGTTTGGTTCAGATTGAGGTTTGGTACTTCTGGTTTTAGCAATTTTGAAGTATGAGATTTTTTTAAGGCATAAACTGTAATGGAATTAAAATTGGAGGCCATTAGCTTTGAGTGTATTTGGTTTTCCCCATCTGTGTGATTTTGTTCACGTGTTTGTAGCTCTGCATTTTTGGCATTGTTGAAGTATGCCAGTCTTTGAGATTGATTTCATGAAGCAATACTTAAATTGTGTTAGTCTACTGACTATAGTTTGTAATAATTTAAAATGCACAGATTACCCATTAAAACTATTCCATTATTTATTGCTTATTGAATATCATGTGATGATAACAACAAAATCAGTCATTTCATAGTTGTTTGCATATCAGCAAAAAGTATTGGTTTCACCACCTACTTAATCTTTGTGACAACCTTTCAATTAATGTCTCTCAAATATGGAAGTAAAATAACCTATATTCTGTTGGAACAAAAGAGGTTCTGACATGACTAAATTAAGTTTTGATGATAACAAATGTATTAATATACAATATGGTATACTAATCATTTACTCTAGTGTGCAGATATATAAGCTAAAATTTTATATTTTCTATAAGTACACTGGAGGCTCTGAAATGGGAAGCAAATTCTGACCAGAACATGCTCATCAGAAGATGTTATGTCAAAGTCTTGTCAGAAGCTACATATCAGAGGATACGTCATCAGAAGCTGTGTTTAATTACATCAAGTTTTGATACTTGCAGTGAAGGTCGTTTTGTCAGAAGAACATTCTCTGCTTCAATGATTAATTCTTCGTCATTCTCTGACAACTCAAAAGCTGGAGAATCAACCTTATCCACAGAATAGTGACGTTAGTACTATTGTACGAACTTATTACCAGATTTGTGCAAATCTTCATTCTCAAGTTTGTACGTACACAAAGGTTACCGGATATGGTTCAAGAGCGTACTATTACCAGCTGGCACAATCTTCTGCAACAAATTCAAATTCAAGGCGCTCCACCACTCACTATAAATAGGAGTGGTAGTGAAGTTTTGTGTATACAACATTTGAACAATTTGAAAGAGCTGTTACTCTGCAAAAATCACTCTGTGCACAAAACAACTTGAATACAGCTTGAACTCATTTGAAAATCCAAGACTCAAGCTTCAACTTCTGATTCATATAGTTGTTGAACCTTAGATTTCTTTTATTAGGATTCTAAGATAAGTCTTGTAATTGAGTTGTATTTTACTTATTCTTTTGAACATTGATTTGTATATCAGTGTTCATAAACTCTGTTTTTCTTGTAAAGTTGTTTGAAGTCTCTTGCTTTTGTGCCTGAGCAAAGGAAGTCTCTTGTAAGTGTTACTTGAGCATTGGAAGTCTCTTGTCTGCGTGCTTGAGCAATTGTAATCTTGTTTGATTACAGTGAACTCCCTTGGAAGTGCAAGGGGACTGGACGTACTCTCTGTTTGTGAGGGGAACCAGTATAAAACTTTGTCTCCATCTCTCTCCCTGTCTCTCATACTTTTAAGTTGTTGTTTGATTGTGTTTTGTTTTCTAAACCGCTGCAAACTCTGACAAATTTTTATAACTTAGAAGAATTTTTCAAACTACCCAAAACACAATTCAACCCCCCCTTCTTGTGTTTTTCACACCTTCAATTGGCATCAAGAGCCCGGTTCTGTTTTTAATCACCTAACAGTGAGACAGTTTCTTGTTGAAAAACACTATGACTGACGCAGCTGCAAGTGGGAGTATGAAAGCAGTTTCTCATGACTATGATGTTGAAGATAAGACAAACAACAAAGCACCAAAGTTCAATGGAGATGCTTCTACCTTTTCCTAGTGGAAAGATAGAATCTACAATCATCTTATTGGTTTAGATGATGAGCTTTGGGACTTAGTTGAAGAAGGGGTAACTTTTAAAGGACTTGATGAAAAGGGAAAGTTATCTGTTGAAGAAAGAAAGAAGTTCACTCCTACAGACAAGAAGGCTTACAAGAAACACCACAAGGTCAAGGATCTTCTTATTGGTTGTATAACTCGTGATGAATATCTCAAGATCACAGACAAAGCCACTGCCAAAAGTATTTATGACTCCTTATGCTCCACATATGAAGGGAACAAACAGGTTCAAGAGGCAAAGGCCGCTCTTTTGATCCAACAGTATGAACTCTTTAGAATGAAGGATGATGTGAATATTGAATCTATGTATTCTAGGTTCAAAATTCTAGTGGCTGGTCTCCAAGTTCTAAAGAGAAGCTATACAACTTCTGATCATGTAAGAAAGATTCTGAGAAGCTTACCTTCAAGGTGGAGGCCTAAGGTAATAGCTATTTCAGAAGCTAAAGATTTGGACACACTTGGCTTGGAGGAATTGATAAGCTCACTCATGAGTCATGAGATTGAACTATCTTCTGATGAGCCTCAGAAAAAACTAAAATATGTGGCCTTGCCATCTATTTCAGTTTCATCTAAGGCTCTGAAAGCCAAAGTTGCAGAATCTGAAGCAGAGGAATCTTTCATAGATGACCAAGAAGATGGATCAGATGATGATGTGTTTGCACTCTTGTCCAAGAAGTTTCAAAAGTGGTCAGTAAGGAAAGGCAAAAATTTCCCAAGCAGAGGATTTGGATCAAGGAACAACACTAGCAAAGAGAAGAAGGATGACACAAAATATTGTTTCAATTGTCATAAGCCTGGACACTTCATGGCTGACTGTCCTGAACTCAACTCCAAGGGTAAAGGAAGAAAAAGTACAATCAAGAACAAAGCCAAGAAGAGTCTGATGGCAACATGGGAAGACATAAATGAGCTATCTGAGGATGAAGACTCTGAGGAAGCAAATCTGGCACTCATGGCCACTAGCGAATCAGACAATGAAAGTGATTCAGAGTCTGACACAGATGATATTGAAGAGGTAATCTCTAAAATGTCTAATACTTAAATGACTAAGGCTTTGAAAGATGTTATGGCAAAGTACATGGAAAAGTTGAGTGAGCTAGATTATTGTAAACAAAAATTGAAGCTACTCAATGAAAATCTCAACCAGACTCAAGCAAACTATCAAAAATCTCTTAAAACAATTAAAGTGCTTGAGACTGGATGCAGAACATGTCAAAAACCTCATGATGAGTATGAACTATCTCTTCAAGAGTTTTTATACCATAACATTGACAAAACTAGGATGTCTTCTATTATTCATGGTGGGCTTAGCAATTATCATAAAAGACAAGGATTTGGTTCTCTTACATCTTCTGATGTAAGAAAATTAAACAATGATGTTTGTCTAAGTAACTCACCATCAGAAGCTTATTCTAACTTCACTGAGGGTAGATCAGAGCCTCTGACTGTGTCTGATACTCTTGTGAGCTTGGAACCACAAGATAAGGCATCAGAAGATAACTCATCTTCTGAACCTAAGTCTTCTAAAACCCAGGTTCCCCTCACATCAGTATCCATGTCTACTCATGTTAAAGCTATCAGAGTACCAAAGCCTGTTGTTAAGCGGGGCACCAGTACTTCTAAAGCAAACTTGGTAACTGGTTCTCTGACACACTCAAAAGGAAAGTCTCAGAGACAACATAAGCCTAAACTATTTTCCAAAGGCTCAGTTTACTCTAGATCCTCTGAATACTCTAAGAAGAAGAATAAGATTCATAGGACTAACCAAAATGGACCCATCAGAGTATGGGTACAAAAATCTGAAATAGTGTATGCTGCAGGCATGCACCCAAAGAAGAAAAGAAAGCTCATGGTATCTGGACTCTGGCTGCTCACGTCACATGACATGAGAGAAGCTCTTATTCCACACCCTAAATCAGCAAGAGGGAGGAACAGTAGGGTTTGGTGGCAACCAGAAGGGAAAGATCATTGGTATAGGTACAGTTGGTAATTCTTCTTTGTCAATTTCTGATGCTTGGTTAGTAAATGGACTACATCATAATTTACTTAGCATAAGTCAATTATGTGATAGTAATTATGATGTTATGTTTAATTAGGATTCATGAACTGTAATCAGAAACTCTGACCAATCTGTTGTTTTTAAGGGTAATAGAAAAGGCAATGTTTATAAAGTCAACTTTTCTGATTTAAAGGAACAACAAGTGCTTTGTCTTTTGACACTGAGTGATGAAAAATGGATCTGGCACAAAAGATTGGGTCATGCTAACTGGAGGTTAATCTCTAAGCTTAGTAAGGACAATCTTGTCAGAAGCCTTCCAAAAATTAAATATCACTCAGACTCACTTTGTGGTTCTTGTCAAAAAGGGAAAATTGTCAAAAGTTCTTTTAAGAACAAGAACATTGCCTCTTCTACAAGACCCTTAGAACTCTTACACATTGATCTTTTTGGACCAGTTAGTACTGCTTCAATCAATGCTAAGAAATATGGATTAGTCATTGTGGATGATTATAGTAGATGGACTTGGGTTAAGTTTCTGAGAACTAAAGATGACACATATGAGGTGTTTAGCATCTTCTGTACCCAAATTCAAAATGAAAAGGATTCCAAGATTTTGAAAGTAAGAAGTGATCATGGTGGTGAATTTGAAAATGAGCCTTTTGAAAAATTTTGTGAAGAACAAGGAATCCTCCATGAATTCTCTTCTCCTAGAACTCCACAATAAAATGGAGTTGTAGAGAGAAAGAATAGGTCTTTACAAGAAATGGCACGCACCATGATGCATGAAAATAATTTGGCAAAATTCTTTTGGGCAGAAGCTGTTAACACTGCTTGTTACATTCAAAATAGAATTTATATAAGAACTATTTTGAACAAAACAACATATGAACTCTTTAAGGGAAGAAAACCCAATATTTCTTATTTTCATCAATTTGGTTGTACATGTTACATTCTAAATAATAAAGTCCATCTTAAGAAATTTGACTCTAAAGCCTGTAAGGGTATCTTCATTGGATACTCTGAACGCTCTAAGTCATAAAGAGTGTATAATTATGAAACTAACACAGTGGAAGAATCAATGCATGTAAAGTTTGATGATAAAGAGCCTGATGATAAAAAGTCAGAGTCTGTTAAAGATTTGTCAGGTTCTGATGAATCAGAAGATGAAGCTCCAGAGTATGACAACTACATAGAACCTGTAGAAGACTCTGAAACTCAATAAGCTACACCTTCTGATGCTGTTCAAGAGCATCAAACCAATGATGAAAACTCTGAAGCTACTGATATTCCAAAAAATACATTCAAATACAAATCATCACATCCTGAAGAGCTCATCCTTGGAAACAAGAATAGTCCAAGAAAAACAAGGTCAAACTTCAGAGATGAAGAATCATTGTTTGAATTAGTATCTTTGATTGAACCAAAGACAACGAATGAAGCTCTCTCAGATGATGCTTGGATAGTTGATATGGAAGAAGAATTAAATCAATTCAAGAGAAATGATGTATGGGATCTGGTACCCAAACCCAAGCATAAGAACATTATTGGAACAAAATGGGTATACAGAAACAAAATGAATGAACAAGGTGAAGTAACAGGAAACAAAGCAAGACTTGTTGCACAAGGATACAGTCAACAAGAAGGAATTTACTTCACTGAAACATATGCTCCAGTAGCTAGACTGGAAGCAATCAGGTTACTTTTATCTTATGCAGTTAACAATGATATCACTCTTTATCAAATGGATGTTAAAAGTGCATTTCTTAATGGTGTTATTTCTGAAAAAGTATATGTCAAACAACCTCCTGGATTTGAGGATTTAGCAAATCCATATCATGTGTTTAGACTAAAGAAATCACTCAATGGACTCAAACAAGCTCCCAGAGCTTGGTATGAGAGACTGAGTACTTTCTTAGTCAACAATGGTTTTGAAAAAGGTCAAGTTAACAATACACTATTTAGAAAAACAGTAAAGAAAGACATTTTGATCATTCAAATTTATGTTGATGATATCATTTTTGGATCAACTAATGCCACTTTGTGCAAGAATTTTTCTAAGCTTATGCAGGATGAATTTGAGATGAGCATGATGGGAGAATTGAAGTTCTTTCTTGGGATTCAGATAAATCAAACAAAGAAAGGAACATTCATTCATCAATCAAAATATATAAAAGATCTTCTGAAGAAATTCAATTTGGAAGATTACAAACCCATGAACACTCCAATGCATCCTACATCAAGCTTAAGCAAAGAAGAATCTGAAGGTAAAGTTGATCAGAAGCTCTATCGAGGTATGATTGGATCTCTTCTCTATCTAACTGCATGAAGACCTGATATTTTATTCAGCGTATGTTTGTGTGCAAGATTTCAATCAGATCCTAGAGAATCTCATTTCACTGCTGTGAAGAGAATCTTTAGGTATCTGAAAGCTACTTGTAATATTGGATTACTGTATCAGAAATCCAATGACTACAAGCTGATTGGATTCTGTGATGCTGACTATGCTGGTGATAAAATTGAAAGAAAATCCACCAGTGGAAACTGTCAGTTCATTGGTGAGAATTTGATTTCATGGGCAAGTAAAAGACAAACCACCATAGCTATGTCAACAGCAGAAGCTGAATACATATCAGCAGCAAAATGTTGTACACAACTACTTTGGATGAAATATCAATTAGAAGATTATCAAATAAGCAGTAGCAATATTCCTTTATATTGTGACAATACTGCAGCCATCCATCTTTCCAAAAATCCCATTTTACCCTCAAGAGCTAAGCATATTGAGATTAAACATCATTTCATCAGAGACTATGTTCAAAAGGGTGTAATTGATCTTAAGTTCATTGAATAAGAAAATCAATGGGCTGATATCTTTACAAAACCCTTAGCTGTTGAACGTTTTGATTTTATCAAAAAGAATCTGAATATGATGGAAATCCCTGAATAGCTAAGACTCTGGTGAAAAATTGATTTTTGTAAGAATCTAATAGCTATCAGAAGCTGAGGTCATCAGAACCTTCTGTATCAGAAGTTGTGATGAAACCATCTTCTGATGTACTATCAGACTCGGAAAAAGAGATGGCTCTGGCGCGTAAGTAAAAATCTTTTGCAAAAACGGCTCGTTTTCTCTTAACTTACGTGTCAGTTATTTAATAAACTTTTAATACACGTGTTCTGATGCAAGTGGAAAGAGAAGTTGGTTTATAATGATCAGCGCTCTAATTCCTATTTGTAGTAGGTAAAAGACTCTGCTACCCCTATGTGTCTGTACTTTGTTTTTGCGTGAAACTTTCTATTTAAACACACAACTATTCACATTCACACTTTTGCACTCTCACAACCTACACTTTTGTTCTTCTAAAACTCAAGCAATATTTCTTTCTCTCTCTCAATATTAGCAAACCCTAACCCCCAAACTTCATCTAAAATGGCCGCACTCAGTACTAGTGGTTGCATTGTTGATCTTGAGAAATCAATTCCTGACAAGTTTGCAAAGGATCAACGACCATACAAGTTTGATGAACTGAACTTCGCCATGGATTGTCCTGTTGATTTTGAAAGTTTACGAGTAAATGGGTTTCCAGAAGTTAAAACTCGTTTTGAAAGACAAGGCTTGATGTATTATTTTGATATATTGAATGGACCAACATACAATGAGTTTGTCAAGGAATTCTGGATGAAAGCAACAGTGATTACAAAACCCAAGTACCAAGAGAGACTGAAGGAGTTGGTTGCAGAAAAACCAGAGTTATATGGTAAAACTCATGCTTAGATGGGATTGAGACCGTTCATAACTACTGAAATTGAATCATATGTTTGTGGATTCAGAGTTGCTTTCAGAGTAGATCATATCTACGAGGCTCTGAAACTATCAGACGATGGGTTATTTCTCAAATCTACAGACCCTGTTGGACCAGATGTTGAGGAATTCATTTTCAAACCAAGGGAAAACCCTGAAGACAAGCCTGAGTGGAAAGACTTAAGCAAAGTGATCTACAGAATTCTTATCAACAGTATTATTTCCAAGCTAGGTGGTACTGATCAAATTTCATCTATTCATAAGCTGTTTACCTTCCATGTTGGTAATGGAAACTTTGTTGATATTGGTAAACTCATCTTCATCCATCTTGCTGACTCTATTGTTCAGTGTGGACTGTTGGATGCAATCAAACCTTTCTTCCCTTGTTATGGTACCTTTTTGATTAGTTCTAAAATCATCAACAGTACTACTCTGAGGTATCTTAAGTTGCTAAAGGGTAAGAAAGCTGTTCACCCAACACATCCTCTGTTACTCAGAGAATCTGAGGAAAACATTGATGAATGTAGGCTCGTACATGTGAGTGATAAAGGTGCTAGAAGTATAGCTGAAGCACATGCTGGATTTTTGAAGAGTTTAGGAGCTGAGGTTGGAAGTGGAGAAACTCAGGATCTGACTGTAAGGCAAGCAAGAATTTTGGCTCAACCAACCAAAATAATTGCAAAAAGAAAGGCTGTTAAGAGTCCTGCAGTTCCTGAAAGCAAAAAGGTTGCTAAGATTACAAAGAATACTGGACCTGGGACTACAAGGAAGAGAAAATTGGTGTTAGAAGCAACTGATGAAGAGAAGGAACAAGCTTTAAAGGATGATGCTATTGCAAAGGTTGAGGCTCTGAAGCAGAAGGAAGAGTCACTGAAGGATGGTTATGACTGTGGAATTGATCCAAAGGAATTTGAGGATATGTACTCCAAACTTCCTCAAAAGAATGTTCCTGACGATGTGCTTGCTCAACAGACTCTATATGGATCAACTGATGGTAAGTATGCTACTTATATTGGTAATAGCTCAGCTTTTAGAGATTATTTCAGAAGACTCCAACATCCTTTTGAAATCCCAGTTAAACGTGCTTTTGATAGAATTTTAAAAGGAGTTTATTCTAAGAAAGATCTCACTCTTTCTAAGAATCAACCATCATCAGAGCAGTTTAACCCTCTTCAAACTAACCCATCAGAATCCCAAACTAATTCTATATGTAATGATGCAGCACAAGCTACTATAAGTACTGCACCAGTCATTCACTTTGTGAATGTTACTGAAGATTCTGATCGTACACCCTCCCCACCTCCTGAAAAATCCCTCACAAACAAGGATATCTCAATTTTGGATCCTACACCAGAATCTGAAGATATGCAACCAGAAAATGATCAAGACAAACCACCAACACCAAACCCAGAGAATGATCAAAACAAACCACAAACACCACCCCCAGAAAATAACCAAAACAATCCTTCATCACCTCCACCAACTTCAAAACAAACAATGTCTACCTCAGATTCTCACAAATCACCTGAACCAAATGAGACTATCAATCCAAACTCTGAAGCCTCTCATAAAAATACCTCTCCAGTAATCAATGTTGAAAAATCCCCACAACATGTGGTGGACAACACTGTTACTGAAGACGTACCAAACAACCAACAACCACCTCCAAATCACATCACCAATCCTGATAATCTGATGCAAGAACTCTCAAATGATTGCATTTTTGTTTCTCCTTTCTTACCCTCTAGGATTCTAAATGAACCAATAGATGAAACCAAAGAGGACATCTCTAAAATGCTGAAAGCTGTTGACAAGAATATTAGGAGAATCCAAAATGCTATTCCTACTAGATCTATTGAGACAACAGAGATTGATAAGGAATGTGAGATTATGGAAGTTGGACTGCAAAACATGATTAGGGCAATCAGAGTCTCCTAGTAGAAAGAATTGGAATTTCATAATGAGCTGGCTAGACTCAAGGCAGAACAAGAAAAGAGAGAAGCTGAAGAGCGTGAAAGGAAAAGACTGAAAGATGAAAGGCTGGAAAAAGAAAGGATAGAGGCTCTGGCTAGAGAACAAGCTAGGTTAGTAGAAGAAGCAAGACTTGCTGCTGAACAGGCAAGGCTTGAAAATTTGGCAAGAAATGCACCAGAGTTTGCCCATCTAATAAGAGATGATCAAGAAAAACTGAAGGGAAAAGTTGATGTACACTCTGGCATTCTAGCTTCCATTCTTGAGACTCTTAAAAGCATCAATGAAAGACTACCCCCTCCTCCTCCACCTCAACCTTAGGAATCTATGCACTTGTTTTTCATATATTTTGTAACTTATTTTCAGAATCTGTTGGTTATTATGTTTGTGAACTTATTTATTTTGATAAATATTTAAGTACTGGTTTTATATTGATTTGTTTTTGTTATATATTTGGTTATTTATATTCATGCATACAAATGTTTTTGAGACAAATATCAAAACACAAGATTCCAATACAAATTAAAGAGTTTTATTCCAAAAATAATTGTTGATTACATAAGTTCTTATCCACCTTTTCACTTGGATTCTACATCAGAAACAACTTGTTCTGATTCTAGATGATGAGAATCAGGTAAGGACGGGTATTCTTCCCTAGGAGGAACATATGTACTCAGGAATTCTTTCCAGTCAGAATCCCATTCAGATTCTGACTCAGAAGATGACTCTTTTTGTTTGGTCTTGGATCTTGTTTGATAATTGGCTCTGATAGGAGCAGAAGTTGATGCTTTCATTTTCTGGGGATTCTTTTTAGACTCTGAGTCTTGTTGAATCTTCCCCTTCTTCTTATTCTTCTCTTGTGACTTCTTACTTTCGATCACTCTTCTATCCTTCTCCATTGTTGTTTTTCAACTTGAAATGGAAGTGTTGACTGAAATGACAAAGATTTTTGGGTCTTTATATAGGATTTCAAAACAGACATGTTTATGGATTTACGACAAGTCATTTATTTGATGTAGTTGTAACCACTGTCTTAAACATTGACTGTCTTGAAAAACTCCCTTTGACCATTATTTTCAAACTTGGCATTTATTTTCTTGTCCGTTTCTTTGTTATCTTTTTGTTTAATGACAAAAGGGGGAGTAAGAGTATATTAATTTTCTGGAACGCTATACCTGAAGCCAAATATTCCAAATCTTGCTTATAATTTTTTTAAGTTCTGACTTATATGAAGGAATATTTCTATTTGAAATCTGAACTTATTATACATGGTACATATAAGAGAAGAGTGCAATTTTCTTTTATAAGTATCAGACTTAGGGGGGGAGCTTGCAAACCTACCCTCTGATAGTCAAGTGTATAAGTCTAGTTCAAAATTCAAATAAAATTTTTTAAACTGATTTAATTAATCATTGCTGAACTTAGGGGGAGCTTGCAAAACTCATAAACCTGAGAGAAGCATGATGTAATTAATCAACAACCATTGTAAATTAATACTTGGTTTGTCATCAATCAAAAAAGGGGAGATTGTTGGAACAAAAGAGGTTTGACATGACTCAATTAAGGTTTGATGATAACAAAGGTATTAATATACAATAGGGTATACTAATCATTTACTCTAGTGTGCAGATATATAAGCTAAAATTTTATATTTTCTATAACTAAACTGGAGGCTCTGAAATGGGAAGCAAATTCTGACCAGAACATGCTCATCAGAAGATGTTATGTCAAAGTCTTGTCAGAAGCTACATATCAGAGGATACGTCATCAGAAGCTGTGTTTAATTACATCAGGTTCTGATACTTGCAGTGAAGGCCGTTTTGTCAGAAGAACATTCTCTGCTTCAATGATATAATTTCATCATCTTCTGACAACTCAAAAGCTGGAGAATCAACCTTATCCACAGAATAGTGACGTTAGTACTATTGTACGAACTTATTACCAGATTTGGGCAAATCTTCATTCTCAAGTTTGTTCGTACACAAAGGTTACCGGATATGGTTCAAGAGCGTACTATTACAAGCTGGCACAATCTCCTGCAACGAATTCAAATTCAAGGCGCTCCACCCCTCACTATAAATAGGAATGGTAGTGAAGTTTTGTGTATACAACATTTGAACAATTTGAAAGAGCTGTTACTCTGCAAAAATCACTTTGTGCACAAAACAACTTGAATACAACTTGAACTCATTTGAAAATCCAAGACTCAAGCTTCAGCTTCTGATTCATATTGTTGTTGAACCTTAGATTTCTTTTATTAGGATTCTAAGATAAGTCTTGTAATTAAGTTGTATTTTACTTATTCTTTTGAATATTGATTTGTATATCAGTGTTCATAAACTCTGTTTTTCTTGTAAAGTTGTTTGAAGTCTCTTGCTTTTGTGCTTGAGCAAAGGAAGTCTTTTGTAAGTGTTACTTGAGCATTGGAAGTCTCTTGTCTGCGTGCTTGAGCAATTGTAATCTTGTTCGATTATAGTGAACTCCCTTGGAAGTGCAAGGTGACTGGATGTACTCTCTGTTTGTGAGGGGAACCAGTATAAAACTCTGTCTCTATCTCTCTCCCTGTCTCTCATACTTTTAAGTTGTTGTTTGATTGTGTTTTGTTTTCTAAACCGCTGCAAACTCTGACAAGTTTTTATAACTTAGAAGAATTTTTCAAACTACCCAAAACACAATTCAACCCCCCCTTCTTGTGTTTTTCACACCTTCATATTCTATTGATACCATTCTCCTTCCTCACTTGATTGTGGTTTCATCCACCAATCATAACACCATTTTATAAGAAACATTTGGCTGTCTATAAGACATTTGCACAACTCATCTAAATAATTTTTCTATAAACCATACCATCATGCAAACTGACGTGATGAGTCAAACATCTCGAGAAAATGAACATAACCTTCATGTCTTGCATAGGTACCTGCCTGTGTATTGTGATGCACTGATTTCGTATCAATACTACATCACTTCTGTTGGTTTCTAAGGACTGCTACTTGTTTATAGTTTTTCATTTTTTACTGTGTTGAATAGTGACCTTTCTAATTGCAAAATTATAATTGATGATTGACTATCGAGAACACTTGACTTTTAGCTATGAAAGGGTCTTGAATGTCATGTTTGATTATTTTCACTTCATAGTTGAAATATGATTAGTTCTTAGATTTCATTTTTTAAATTTCATTGATTTAAAAATCTGAATTCTCATTAGGTATATATGATGATATATAGTAGAATGTCAATTAATCATTGCTTATATGTTTTGAAAGATTTCAAAGTATTTGGTTTTTCACCTCTCTATGAATTTGTTCACGTATTTATAGTGTCTCATTTTTTACAGTGTTAAAGTATGACATTCTTGATTGCAATATTATAATTGATAATTGACTAGATAGAACACTTGACTTTTGACTATGAAGAATACCTCCATGTCATATTTGAAGATTTGCAATTGATGGTTGAAATATGATTAGTGTTTGGATTTCATATCAGTCTTTTTTTAAAAAAAAATTCAAAATATGAAATCTCATTGAATGTATACGACGATACATAATAGAATGTCAACTTACAGTTACTTATGTCTTTTGAAAGATTACAAAGGGAACGGGCTGAAACAAAAACATTCCACACTTGCGTTTATCCATATGAGGTATTGCTTTTTAATATTGGTTTAAATCATAGATAGTGTTTTTTGGAACTCACTAGCAAATATGAATAGTTCCTATGGCTCACTAAGCTTTTCCACTTTATGAATGGATTTGTATGATTTTTGAGGATATTATTCTTAATGGTGTAAGGATTTGGTATTTAGTTTTGTTGTTGAAAATTTGTAGAGTCCATGACATCAGTGTTCTTTGTGTTTGAGTGTAGCGTGAAATTCAACTTTGTCGAAGATTCAAGAATGCTTGGATTAATGACCTGCAAAGACATTCCGTTGGATGGCTTCTACATCCGGATGGATGGTCACTACCAATCGCTGTATATGTTGATGGGAGCGATTGTTATATATCTAATGGCACATTTGTCTCCTCTAATTTTAGTTTCAGAGAGCCTACCAAAATCATCCTGACATATGAGGTATTTGAAAACCGCTTCCGAATGACTGTTGCAAAGAATCAAGCAACTGAGATCTTGTCAACTGATGAGCCAGATGTTGACTGTGTGATTATTCCAAATCCTGAAGGCTATCAACCTGTTGAAATGATTGCCGATGAAGAAGACGAGCACTCTGTTAGTGTTTCAAATTCTGGAGGTTGTTCTCAACCTGTTGATACATTTCTTGATGAAGAGGATGGCCATGATCAATCCCCTGCAGATTTTCTCACTGGTGCCATGAGAAAATTCCCTGCATTCAATGATGATCGAAAGTTTGGTTGGAGGCTTACCATCAGTCATGCCTATGCTACTTCGACCAAGTGTCAAGTTTTGGTGAGTTTTTCCTTTTGTGTCTAACATTGTATTTCTTAGATTTTAATGCACTATATAATTATTGGTTTGTTTTCGATGTTATAGCATATTCCAGCGAATACTGTTAAGCATGTTCTTAAAAATAGGAAAAGTATTGTGATTTGAACTCCGCACAAGTTGGATAGGATCAAGTGCAACATAGTCACCTACAAAAGAAAACCAGGGAAGACAAAGATGTATCTTAGCAAGGGTTGGTTTGAGTTCATGAGAGCTAACAAATTGAGGGAGGGAGATGTATTACAATTTCAACTATCAGATCCACCCGAAGTCGTGGCTGTGGACATTATTCGAGGAAGCAGTTGAGAGAATTTGGTTTTGTAGTGATTAACCTCTGTTTGAATATGTTAATTTTAGTATTTGTGTTTGGCTTTTATGCTGCATTCTAGACTGATTTGAATTGGTACTCCATTATTACGCTATTGTATTTGAACTTCTATTAATGATATGTGGAAGCTCTATTATCTTTATTGTTGTTTATTTCAATTGCCACCTCTATAAGCAATGAATGAGTTTCAGTTGGGGGCTTATTATCACTAAGACTTATACAATCTCAACAATTGCTCTACTTTGGTAACTTGTAAGTATTCTCTAATCCATGTGTAAAAGTTTAAGGAATTGGATGTCTTATTATGTGTCCAATTCATTCATTTATGGAATGAATGTTGCTCTCAACCATCCTTTCTTCATGAAAGAAATGAATAATGTGTTTCTCATGCATATGAATATATATCAAATAATAGTAGAGAAAGAGAATAATTAGGTATCCAAACCATGATTGGTATAGTTATAATTTAAGTGAAACAAAGAGAATAGTATTATGTTTAAGTGAGCTATATATATCTTTAAAAGGATTATATGTAGAAACACTTTTTCACATCATCCTCCCTTTCTATATTTCTTATTTCATATGTTTATTCTTCTTTTAATACTACTTATTTTCTTCTAATACTACTTACTTTCATTATCTATGCTACATTTGCCAATAAATTTGTTACATTTTAGATAGATAGTAAAACTTTGAAGGATTTGCAATTATAAGTCTAATCTAATCTTTGTTCCGTATCCTTTTTAATAATTTTTTTGTGCGATCACATTATTTCTTACAAAGGCGTATGATATATAAATCATGGGTTCTTAATAGTCTATAATGCGTTGATAAATACATATAATATTTGCACCATCAATTGTATTTTTTCCTTTTTTTTTATGATTGTTTTTTAAGAATTTGTATATATGATAACCAACCTAATAATTAGCTAATTTATCTAGCTTATACATTATTGGGAGATGTTGAGCTCCATAATTATGAAAACAAGTGTTGTAAGGGAATCAACATGCAACATGACAAGTGTTCAAATGTTCAAATGATATTAGGAAATTTTTTTTATTTTCTTTCAAATATTTTAATAAACTTGCATAAAAAAATTTCATCTAATGACATATGTATATCAATGACCAATGCATGTGATGCATGTGTGTAAGCAATGTGTGTCCTTAAGATTCATCTCCTTCTCTCTTACTCTTTCAGTCTCATACCTTCCTTTTATATATCTCTCTACTTACTCTTTCTCTCCCGTACTCTACTTCTCCTCTCTCACTCAGCTCATTCTCTCTCTGAATGGCTATTCCAGATGAAGATGGAACTGTTTCCCCCTCTCTCTGCATGGCTAAACCCTTGCTCTCTGCCATCTCTCTCTTTCATTGTAAGTGATTCTGTGCTTTCGAGATTCCATTATGTTCTGTAATTTTACCCTGGTGATTTACGTTTATAGGATTTTCCTGCATCTTGATTAAATGGTTTTTCTAAACTACTTTCGTATGAATAAAGAATCTATTGATTGGAGTTATTAGTAAGGCTTGATTAGAAATTAGGGTTAAGAAAGGAAATTGATGTGTTGAATGTCACTGCATGTCTGAATTACATGATTTTCTTGCATGTCTGAATTCCCATGTTTTTGTTTCAGTCCTTTGAGAAGTAGAATTTCATCCTATTTTTCATCTCAGCTTGAATGTATTATTATCTTCTCCCTATTTTTGAGTAGATTTATTTGCATGCAATGTTTCTCCCTTTCTAAACATCTTATGATAACGATAGTGATAAGATATTGTATCTCCTTTCCCTATTTTTGTGTTGTATCTCCTACAGTTTTGTTTCTTTTTGTTTGGTTAATAGCAACACTTTTAGTCTATCTTCAGATGATTGCTTTGGACTTTGATACAATTTATATATTGTCATAGAATTTTAATTAATTTCCTTAATCTACAATGAGTAGTTTTTGCAGATTAGAGAGTGACATTGCACTCAAGTGGGAAGACAGATTGTCTTATAAATGCCAGAATTGCACCCAGAGTATGTTACATATCCCTCACTCATTATGGTAGCATTTTTTGTTTTAGCATTATCTTCATTTTACATTCTTTTTCTAATAGCTTTCATAGCAATTGTTGTTCTAATATGATCTGCATTTGATGATCTTTTTATAATAGATTGTTCAGCTGGTGAATAGAATACTGAGGTGGAGGGTTGTCCAAATAGCTGCTTTATATCCAGTTGTTTGTTTTGGCCATCCAAACCGAAGAGAAAATTGTTTTTAAAAAGAAGTGGATAAAATATTTTTATAATCCTACCTATTCTTCATAATCATTTTCTTCATATCCCTGATCTATTAGTACATATTTTTTACCAATATGCATTGGTGGATAAGGTTAGTGATGAAAGGAGTACTGTTGGGATTCTAGAGAACTTGAATAGAATTGACTTATGATCCTTTCATCTGTTGGACGGAATCTGAAACCAACTGGATCAATATTAAGATCCAGTTGGATTCAGATTCCGTCTAACATATGAATATGTTGCAAGTCTATTTTATTCGCTTTCGCTAAAATCTCAATACTACCCCATTCCATCACTAATCTTCTTCATCAACACATATTGTAAAACATATGTATTGGTTGTTTGCGGATGTGGCGAAGATGATGATGAATGATATGTAGAATATTTTATCCACAAATAATGTATCTAGATCGCACTTCGCGTATGGTGTATCATATATTCTATTCTCTTTTGGCAGCATCTCAACATTATCCCTTTCATCAGCATACAAATTTGCTACTTTGGGAAAACTATCACTTTATAACTTACATTTTTTTTTGCCATGTCTTGGATACAATTCCCAAATAAATTTGTATGAATGATTGGTGCATGTAAAGGCTCTCAAATGCTCATCTTATTTGGGTTGTTTGGATTATACAAATATTCCGTTTGGAAAAACGACTGATTTTGTTTTCCATGAGACGTGTGCTTGAGATAGAATATCTCTTCAAAAAGCATTTTTGTCTTCTGATTGGATGACTGTAGCAAACATCTGCAATGGAGTTTGGAATAGATTATTGGTGATTTTTTATTAAGGGTCAAAATGCTGATTTAGCTTGCGATGACAGCTTACGCAAATGCAACATTGCATTCACATGTGAGTTTTTGCACATGGTTCATAGTCTCAATCTTACTCAGAACTTATGTTCTAATTTATGTATGTATTGTTGTTGATTGGTTTGGCTATCCATGCAGGTGGTGCCCGATGATTGAAGATGTTCCTCCCCAAACATGTATTAGTAGTTTTCATATGCGGCGAAAATGACTATGTGTGGCATGTAATAATATTTAATATTTTTATTACTATTGCCCTATACATTTGCATAAAATTCTATTGTTTCTCTTCTTTTCTCCAATGAAATGAAATATGTGAAAATGGAAGAATTTTCTGATTCATCATCATCATCATCGCCTGGTTCTGTTTATAGACACTCATTGTTAACTGCATACTTTACGGGGCCGATAAAGGCGGAAAAGGATAGAATCAAAACCAGATGATCATGATGATGATGGACAAGAAGGCTCTTCTATTTTCATGTATGTCATTTTGTGTTTCTCTTACTGTTATCAAGTGCTCAATAGAATTTTCATACAAATCGTTTGGTAAAAAGTCCTGATGGTATTGAGACAAATATTTGCTTCAGTCATCCAACCATAAGAGGAAATTGTTTTCTGAAGAGACATTTTGTGTAAGACCCAAGATTTCACTGTACAATTTTCCTAAGGAACTTTAGTGTCGGCTAAGTTTTTAGGGTTTTTGATGAAGCGGTTTTGTGAGTATCATCGCAATTATCGGTTTTTGCTGTAATGGAGCCTGTTTTGTGCTCGTGCGTTGTAAAGACACAGACTTTTGTCCTGTAATCCTCTTTGGTTAATACGAAGGTTACTGTATATTCAGTTTAACGAGTTTTGGATTATTCTTGTTTTTGGATAAACGAGTAGGATATTTACCCGTCGTTGTAAAATTTTACTGCGTCTGTTTTAAGTGAGATTTTAATTGGAGACTTTATATCTCGGCGCGAGTTGGAATCTAGTTTCAGAATATTTTTGGGAGCTAAGGAAATAAATTTCAGTCGGAGAATAAAGTTTAGCGATAGTTTTTAGAAATGGTTAACGATGAACTTTTACCTCGTAGATTTTCTATTTTTCGCAAGTTAGACCATTAGCGAAGTATGACTCGCCGAGAGCGAACGCGAGAGCTGAGTAGCGTAAAGTAGATATTTGTTCAAAAAAAAACAATCATGAGTTTATTTTGATCCAATGGCTAGGGATTAGTCTTGTAACTTTTGCTTTTGATCCAAGGGCTTGGATTGATCAAGAGCATTTGCATAGTAAGGAGGTTTAGCATTTGTGGACTTAGAGAAAAATCACAAAACTACTTCCCCTCATTTCTCTCCCTCGGCCGAACTCTCTCTCACTCTCATCATCCATTCAAAATTTCATCTTCTTCTCAAAGCTTAGAGTTTTGGCTTGCTAGGATCTTTGAGTTTCAAGAATCACTCTCTCATTAAGGTAACTAACCTCTTCTCTTCCTTGTCCTTCCATGAGCCTCTTGGATTTTTAAGCTTTAGGATTATTGTTCTTTAGAAGAAAATTAGTAGAACTTGTTTTATTTAGTTGTGGTTCCAAAGATGTGTTCATAAGAGTTAATTAGTACACATGAGTGAAGCATGAGTTGATTCCCATGGTTAAATCTTGTTTTCACAAATTTAAGTTAGGGTTTTAAGAAAAAAACTTTGAGAAGATCATAAACTTGATTTTTTTGTTTTGAGATTTTGTTTTTGAGGTTAGTTTTGAGCTTTGTGGCAAAATGGATGTTTGATTATGAACTTTGTTTTGAAAAATAAGAAAATAATTTATTTGGTGTTCTTGAGGAATTGATGAACAAATTTTAGAAACTTTTGATTTGATTCTTAAAGTAGTGTGATTGATCAATTCAACGACTTTAAGAACTAGTAGATGATTCCTAGGGTTTTGTAATGAAAAATTTTAGGTGTTGGCCTTATGTACCCTAGTTTGGTCGTGGCACCATATAAAGGGAAGAGGGAAGAGTTTTCAAATTTTGTTGAGTCATTTTAGGAGGACTTAATCATGGTTTAGAAGAATGATCAATTATGGTCTTGGTTGGGGAAGAAAATTATATGTTTATGTCTTAAGAAAACAAATTTAAAAATTGTCAAAAGTGTGGGTTTGTTTGAATTGGTTTTGATTGTTCGGGTAAATGATTTTAGGGTATTATAGGATATTACCATGCCATTGGAAGTGAAAAATTTTGAGGGTTGATGCCTTTTCCCAAATTGTGGCCGTGGCCTATGCACAAGAAGGGGCCATGAGTTTCCAAAATTTTTAAAGTCCACAATGTGAGAAAATTGATCATTGAGTTAGTATATGGTTATAGTTTTAAAAGAGTAAAAGTATATGGTTTTATTTGGTAAGAAAAACTTGAAACTTGCGACGCAAGAAAACTCTGATTTTTGTTGATTTATTTTGAAGAGTTATGGCCTGTTTTAAAATGATTTTGTTGGGTGAAATTGATCTCTTTTGGGTTGATAACTCTAGAGTTTCTTTGTATGCTTTGAAACAAAAATGAATTTCGTGTGACTAAAATAATGTCTTTAATTTCGTGAATTTTTATCGCCATGGGAAGAACTTGGAATCGCTAGGTGAGAGAGTTAGAAAGTACCTTAAACCCCCCTAGACTTTTGAGAGCAAGTTTCGTTCCGATAGGATGTACGATGAGTATTTTATTGATTTTACGCTACATTTATTTTAGGTAGCGTGAATTGTAGAATTTCGCGAAAAAGAGTAACGGAAGCTTGCCGAGGTAAGGGCACCTTTCTTTTGTTTTATTTTTCGTTGGTAGCATTGTTTGTATGCTTGTTGTGGTGTGCTTTGAGTGTTATGCATGTATATATTATGTATTCTCGTTGATGAGAAAGTGTTTACGATACATGCGTTATTTACATATAATTTGTGAGAATATATGTATGAGCATGTGGTACATTATATATGATTGATTGCATTAGCATAGATTTGAAGATCGTATGCTCATGCATTCATGGTAGTGGTTAGAAGACCACCGGGTGCGATTAGAAGATCCACCTTGAATCCTGCGGGATTTTATTGAGTACAATACGTGATTAGAAGATCACGGGGTTTGATTAGAAGATCCACCCTAATCCTTCGATTAGAAGATCGTCGTGATTGTATTGATTTTAGTGATTAGAAGATCACGACTCTCTGCGAAGAGGTTAAATACCGGAATTCATGCATGTGGCAGCCAGTGATTGGTGTCACGATCATGTAGAGTCTGCATTGATAGGCTATGTGTGCATTGGTTTATATAAGCCCGTTGGTGGGAATTGCTTTTGTGTTAAAGAGTTTTTCTCGTGTATGTGGAAATTTGTTATGTGTACATCTTTCGCACCGGTTATATATATATATACTTTTATTTTGTGGTGACCCTTTCAATATTCATTTGCGGGCTCCTCCCACCCCAGATGATGCTGTAGGTCGCGAGGGCGGCGGCTGCTCAGGGCCTCGGTGAGCTCGTGTTGGAGCTATAGTTTAGAATTAGACTCTGCGCCGGTGTGGTTGTACATCGTGCCTTTTGTTTAGGCATAGGTTTCTAGCTTGGTTTGTTTTGGGTTGTAGTGCTTGGAGTACTTTGAATACTTTGACTTGGATTGTATTTATTCAGGAATACACTTTGCTTGTCGAAGCACCTTATGGTAATGAGTTCTTTTGTATATTTGAATGCCGGCTCATTTAAAATCTTTTATGCGTAACTCTGATGTGTATAAAAAAATAAAATTAAATGCCCTTTTTGGTCTTTGAAAATTCGGGGTGTAACATTGTGGTATCAGAGCCCGGCTTTAAATCTTCAAAGGGAAAGTGTGCACTTGAGTCGTTAGTCCAGAGTCGGTTAGAACATAGCTAGAGTTGTGTTAGTTCTAGCGGTTGTTTTTGTTGTGTTATGGGTTATGTGGTAGGTTATTTTGTGTTTAGCATGGGATATGCCTAGACACTGGTTTGTGTCTTACTGAGGTAATGCAGGGAGTGAGGCTTCAGTAAGTGGAATTGTGAAACCCCCAAGCCTTGGTCGAATTTAGTCGACAAGTGTCTCTAAATTCCTTAGATACGGCAGTCCGAAGATGACGGACTTGAGCGAACAAGAACTACAAGTGATTCTTGAAAGTAATATAATGGATGGGAAGTGGCGTTAGATGTTGCCACTCAGAGGTGCTGGTTATGGACGAGTGAACGTCAATTGATAAAGGATTTTAAGTAAGGATCAGATTGGGACGACCTTCTGAAGATGATATTGGATGTCCGTCTGGTGAGTTCAGACGAGATTTGATGAAGTCGTTCAGTTGTCAAGAGGATGCAACCACTGTAGATATGGTGGAACATGCAGAGATGTCAGTTGGATTTAATTACAATGATTGGATAATAATTGAGGCAACTTGAATTGGAATTAAAGGACGTTGTACGTTCAGAGTGAGGAAACCTGATGGTGTTATACGGCATTTATGCGAACGATTGGTACCATAAGTGTTTAATTCAAGTGTGTGAGATAATTAGATTCGAAGCTAAGATTAGTAAGGATGAATCTTGTGATGATTGAAGGTAGGAGACCAAGTATCACGTTGATAAGTGACAATCTATACATAGTTCGGGAGATAGTAAGTATAGATGTCGGTGTGAGATACAACGATAGGTAATCGATTGTTAAATAAAGATGGATGTGGAGAGATATTTAGGTAAAGAACGAGGAGTTCAACCTTTGAAAGTGAGTTGCATATCACTGATAAGTGATAATAGAGGTGTTTAATATGGAAATGTCCAGATAATTGTAGCAGTGTAAGCTAGAATTGTTAACTATTGGCAAGTAAACCATAAGAGGAAGTAAACTGGTTTAGCAGTTTGAGGGTATTAGTCAAGAGTTGAGTAGAGATCCTGTGTGAATGCGCATTTAAGTTAACCATTTCGATCGACCTAGAGGGTTGAAGAACTAAGTAGCAGCTTGAATTTATGATACCATAAGAGTTGAGGTTGGCAAGTTTTAAATAATTCAAGTTATGGACGATAATTGTTGGAGATTTTCTAGAAATGTCGTGTATGAGTAGAAAAGAGTTCGTTAGTAAGAGTACTAAGACAATGAGAGTGATAATTGGAGGGACATTTTGTTGAATGTTTAATGGCTTGATGGATGAGTAAGACGAGTCGATTGGTAGGTGAATTGCAGTGACCTTATAAGGACGAGTTTAGAGATAGCTATCCATAAGAAACGATGAGTGACTAGATGTAGGAATAGGATTGGCCAGAACTTGAGGAATTAATTATTTGGAGCGTTTGATTACGACACGTACATTAGTTGACACCGTAAGGGAAGTTAGAGATGAATAAATCCAGTTAGTGTATGGATGTGTCAGGTTGGGTAGCGTGAACGTATGTGTGAAGTTGTTTACTCGTATTGGAGAATACTATAGCTTTAGATGGTTATGAAGATTTGAGATTGGTCGAACGGAGAAGGGTATGCTTGTGGTGATCCAAAATTATGTGGAATGAGAGAGTATTTGGATTGTGTGCGGCGAATTAAAGATGTTGTTTTGATTTAACAAGTTATTGGTCATGGTGGTTTGGGAACCAACTCTAGACAGTTGTTGAACTAGAAAGTTGCAAAGTAGTAGATTGATGATACAGGCCTGATTGGAGTTTTGTAGAGGTTATGACATCGATGAGTTAGTCGTAAAGGGAGGTTAGTCATGGAAAGAATGTGTTAACAATAAGTGTGGCTAGTGGTGTTTCTAGCCGAACTCGTAGAGAAAATGTTCCATTGTTTGGTTGTCTTTCACTTGATGATTCATCTTCAAAGAGGAGAAAGAGTGATGGAGATGAAATGGTTTGTGGATCTGTTTCTGGGTCTAGAAAAGAATGAGGATTTAGAGAGAAGCCCATGAAGATGTGGCTTATGCCAATTGAAGATTGGCGAAGGGATTTGTCTCACACCTAATTTTGGAAATAAGAAGGATAAGAAATTGTCTAATGGCAAGTTGATGGAAGCTTGTAGAGCTTTGGTTCATTGTAGTGGTTACAATGAAGAGAGACGTGGTATGATGGAAATCGGTAGTGAGTAAGTATAAGGGATTCGGATGTTGTCAACAAGGATGGTTAGACAATAGTAATGTGAGGAATGCCCTAAGAGTTATTTTGAAGGTAGGTACCTCGACGAGAGTGGTGATGTTCGGAGTGTTTAGGAATGGTCAGGGTGACCAACTCTTTTGAGTAAGAGAGGATGTTATTGTAAGAGAAAAAGGAACTCAGGAGAGTTCAGGAATAGAATGAGAATACGTTGTGAAGAGGATGTGCGCCGACGATGGCCGTCGACGAGGATAAACGTTTGTTTAAGGCACGCGAGATGCGTCTAAGTGCCATTTTGGAAGTAATGTTAACGTATAAGGAACCGATTCTGGGCAATTGGAGATTTGGATAAGGGAGTCCAAGAGAAGTAGATGGTTTAGTTTGGCAAGTGCCAAGACTATGAGGAGTGTAATTACCAACCGGAGGTGGGGGTGGTATTATTTAAGTCGTGATTGGAAATAGATCCGTATGTAAGCAGACGGTTCGGCATATTCATTGAGTCGCGGACTGATGGATAGTGGTAAGGTGGGAAAATCTTCTAGAAGAGAAGACAACTTGTTTGGAATGAAATTGTTTTGGTGGTAATTGCCGTGGTGGCACTGTACTACTATTGGATGATACTCCACGGATACTTCAAGAGTAGAAGCATGAGAGCATATGCGACATGTGTTGAGCGTTGTGTCTTACGACTTTAATCTTGTATTCGTAAGAGATCGAGGGAAACGTGTGGGAAAAACCTCGAAGGAAGTGTTGGACCATTGTGCCTTGGAGGACCTTGAGCACAAGTGGAATGAAGTATCACTTAAGTTGGGTAAAGAGGGTCTAAACCACCATCATGATTGTTGGCTTTCTGTTAACAAATTGAGGAACTGATCACCCTTAATCTCTTGTTAATAATAGACGGAATCGTGTTGATTGGAATTGACTAGTTTTGCTAGCTTGGGTGGTGCGCAGAAAGTTTCAGTGTTTCTTTTTGGAGGGTAGCCAGTCACTGCTGCATGTGAACCTAGTGGTTTAGGCTATGTCGCGGAGGCAAAGGAAGTGACTTTGGAAATTTTGTGTGTGGACCCTAGGATATTTGAGGAACTCGAGATTGTGAACCTCTGTTGTGAGGTTAATTTTTGAGTGGTGAACTCGTTGAGAGTTGCGGTTGGTGCACGGTTGTGCCAGTGTGTTGGTGAGAGTATCCGTGTGACTTCACCCGGTGTTAGCATCTGTGTGGCTACACCTAATCCTGAGGGATTTTGTTGTGTTGGTGATGGTAATAACTAGTTGAGTTGTTACTCTTACCTTTAGTTTCGAGGACGAAACTTCTTTTTGGAGGGTAGTAATGTAAGACCCAAGATTTCACTGTACAATTTTCCTAAGGAACTTTAGTGTCGGCTAAGTTTTTAGGGTTTTTGATGAAGCGGTTTTGTGAGTATCATCGCAATTATAGGTTTTTGTTGTAATGGAGCCTGTTTTGTGCTCGTGCGTTGTAAAGACACAGACTTTTGTCCTGTAATCCTCTTTGGTTAATACGAAGGTTACTGTATATTCAGTTTAACGAGTTTTGGATTATTCTTGTTTTTGGATAAACGAGTAGGAAATTTACCCTTCGTTGTAAAATTTTACTGCGTCTGTTTTAAGTGAGATTTTAATTGGAGACTTTATATATCGGCGCGAGTTGGAATCTAGTTTCAGAATATTTTTGGGAGCTAAGGAAATAAATTTCAATCGGAGAATAAAGTTTAGCGATAGCTTTTAGAAATGGTTTACGATGAACTTTTACCTCGTAGATTTTCTATTTTTCGCAAGTTAGACCATTAGCGAAGTACGACTCGCCGAGAGCGAACGCGAGAGCTGAGTAGCGTAAAGTAGATATTTGTTCAAAAAAAAACAATCATGAGTTTATTTTGATCCAATGGCTAGGGATTAGTCTTGTAACTTTTGCTTTTGATCCAAGGGCTTGGATTGATCAAGAGCATTTGCATAGTAAGGAGGTTTAGCATTTGTGGACTTAGAGAAAAATCACTAAACTACTTCCCCTAATTTCTCTCCCTCGGCCGAACTCTCTCTCACTCTCATCATCCATTCAAAATTTCATCTTCTTCTCAAAGCTTAGAGTTTTGGCTTGCTAGGATCTTTGAGTTTCAAGAATCACTCTCTCATTAAGGTAACTAACCTCTTCTCTTCCTTGTCCTTCCATGAGCCTCTTGGATTTTTAAGCTTTAGGATTATTGTTCTTGAGAAGAAAATTAGTAGAACTTGTTTTAATTAGTTGTGGTTCCAAAGATGTGTTCATAAGAGTTAATTAGTACACATGAGTGAAGCATGAGTTGATTCCCATGGTTAAATCTTGTTTTCACAAATTGAAGTTAGGGTTTTAAGAAAAAAACTTTGAGAAGATCATAAACTTGATTTTTTTGTTTTGAGATTTTGTTTTTGAGGTTAGTTTTGAGCTTTGTGGCAAAATGGATGTTTGATTATGAACTTTGTTTTGAAAAATAAGAAAATAATTTATTTGGTGTTCTTGAGGAATTGATGAACAAATTTTAGGAACTTTTGATTTGATTCTTAAAGTAGATGATTCCTAGGGTTTTGTAATGAAAAATTTTAGGTGTTGGTCTTATGTACCCTAGTTTGGTCGTGGCACCATATAAAGGGAAGAGGGAAGAGTTTTCAAATTTTGTTGAGTCATTTTAGGAGGACTTAATCATGGTTTAGAAGAACGATCAATTATGGTCTTGGTTGGGGAAGAAAATTATATGTTTATGTCTTAAGAAAACAAATTTAAAAATTGTCAAAAGTGTGGGTTTGTTTGAATTGGTTTTGATTGTTCGGGTAAATGATTTTAGGGTATTATAGGATATTACCATGCCATTGGAAGTGAAAAATTTTGAGGGTTGATGCCTTTTCCCAAATTGTGGCCGTGGCCAATGCACAAGAAGGGGCCATGAGTTTCCAAAATTTTTAAAGTCCACAATGTGAGAAAATTGATCATTGAGTTAGTATATGGTTATAGTTTTAAAAGAGTAGAAGTATGTGGTTTTACTTGGTAAGAAAAACTTGAAACTTGCGACGCAAGAAAACTTTGATTTTTGTTGATTTATTTTGAAGAGTTATGGCTTGTTTTAAAATGATTTTGTTGGGTGAAATTGATCTCTTTTGGGTTGATAACTCTAGAGTTTCTTTGTATGCTTTGAAACAAAAATGAATTTCGTGTGACTAAAATAATGTCTTTAATTTCGTGAATTTTTATCGCCATGGGAAGAACTTGGAATCGCTAGGTGAGAGAGTTAGAAAGTACCTTAAACCCCCCTAGACTTTTGAGAGCAAGTTTCGTTCCGATAGGATGTACGATGAGTATTTTATTGATTTTACGCTACATTTATTTTAGGTAGTGTGAATTGTAGAATTTCGCGAAAAAGAGTAACGGAAGCTTGCCGAGGTAAGGGCACCTTTCTTTTGTTTTATTTTTCGTTGGTAGCATTGTTTGTATGCTTGTTGTGGTGTGCTTTGAGTGTTATGCATGTATATATTATGTATTCTCGTTGATGAGAAAGTGTTTATGATACATGCGTTATTTACATATGATTTGTGAGAATATATGTATGAGCATGTGGTACATTATATATGAATGATTGCATTAGCATAGATTTGAAGATCGTATGCTCATGCATTCATGGTAGTGGTTAGAAGACCACCGGGTGCGATTAGAAGATCCACCTTGAATCCTGCGGGATTTTATTGAGTACAATACGTGATTAGAAGATCACGGGGTTTGATTAGAAGATCCACCCTAATCCTTCGATTAGAAGATCGTCGTGATTGTATTGATTTTAGTGATTAGAAGATCACGACTCTCTGCGAAGAGGTTAAATACCGGAATTCATGCATGTGGCAGCCAGTGATTGGTGTCACGATCATGTAGAGTCTGCATTGATAGGCTATGTGTGCATTGGTTTATATAAGCCCGTTGGTGGGAATTGCTTTTGTGTTAAAGAGTTTTTCTCGTGTATGTGGAAATTTGTTATGTGTACATCTTTCGCACCGGTTATATATATATATATACTTTTATTTTGTGGTGACCCTTTCAATATTCATTTGCGGGCTCCTCCCACCCCAGATGATGCTGTAGGTCGCGAGGGCGGCGGCTGCTCAGGGCCTCAGTGAGCTCGTGTTGGAGCTATAGTTTAGAATTAGACTCTGCGCCGGTGTGGTTGTACATCGTGCCTTTTGTTTAGGCATAGGTTTCTAGCTTGGTTTGTTTTGGGTTGTAGTGCTTGGAGTACTTTGAATACTTTGACTTGGATTGTAATTATTCAGGAATACACTTTGCTTGTCGAAGCACCTTATGGTAATGAGTTCTTTTGTATATTTGAATGCCGACTTATTTAAAATCTTTTATGCGTAACTCTGATGTGTATAAAAAAAAAAATTAAATGCCCTTTTTGGTCTTTGAAAATTCGGGGTGTAACATTTTGACTTCGGAATGTGTCCCGTAAAAGGCAATCCAATCTTTGTTGTTCACGAGGCATCTTCTCAAGTCACAATATCTCTTCAGAAAGCAATTTTCTCTTCTGATTGGATGACTGAAGCAAACATTTTTCACAATATGTTGTGTGTTTAAGTCACACTTGCTTTCTTCCTCTTAAAGTCATTTGCATCTGCCTAAAATTCTATTCGTCCAATGCTTTCACTGATAGAAGATCTCCTCGAAGCACAGCTCTGTATACACCAAATAATTTAGGATGAAATGAGGCTTCTTTCTTCTTCCTTATTGTCATGATGATTTGGTTCTGGTAACACTTCCTTGACTTTTTGTGTGTTATTTGGGACTGTGATGCATGCAGTTAATGTACAGTGTTAATATGGACCATCCAAATTAACACTCTCTTAACTGCACGCATTTCAGCCTCAGATAACACAACAAAACTTCAGGGAAATGTAATCAGTACCAGATGATCATGACGATGAGCAAGAAGATAGTCTTCCTATTTTGACCTCTATAATTTTGTGTTCCCACCACTGTGATTCGTGGATCTCTCCTATTAATGGAAGAGACATATCAATATAGCCTCATGGACATGTATAAAAGGAAGCAGACAAATGTCACTTAAACAAATAATACCATTGATTAAGTAATCGATTGGAATGATAAAATCAATATTACAACTATAATATATTTAATATAATTGTTAGTTTTGACATGTTAGCTTGATGAAAATTCCCCTACTCCCAGGATTGATTGTTGATGAGAAATTGTGGGTCTATAGAATAGGCCTAAACTCTCACCTCTAACTAATTTTCGATTGAAGTTCTTATCTCTTCCTGCCTTATAGTCTTCACACCTATGGCGACTCCATCCTTCACAAGGTTTGTTTGCACTGTCCTCTACCAATTTAATGGTTATATTGAGAATGGGTCAATGGATATCAAAAATTATGTCTTACTTTTGTGCTTGATTGTCTTGTATATAAGCTTCAAAAGAATTCTCCGAAAGGAGACGAAGTCATTTGATACTTGCATCAATCCACACGAGGTATTGTCCCTTAACATCCTAAACATTAACTTTAAATTAGCTGCACATCCAACACATTAACTTTTCATGTTTATCAATGTACAGCGAAGGATCCAAATCTGTCCGAGATTTAAAGCTGCTTGGATTAAAGAGCTTAGGAAGGATTTTTTTTGGACTGTTGCGGCGTGAAGATGGACAATCAATTCGGGTCGCACTCTTGCTTCACGAGGGCAACTCTTACATGACAGACGGCATGCTTGCTTCCTCTTTCTTAGGCCTTCAAGAACCAACACAAGTTGTTTTCACATATGAGATTTATGACAATTGATTAAAAGTTGCTATTCTCAAGGATGAAAGTTTAGCCAGCAATGACGTAACCCATAATTTTTATGAATCTCTAGAGACAGTTAATGGTGGAGGAGAAGATGATGATACCATGTTTGAAGAAGTTGACAGCAAGAAAGCAATTTAATTAGAAATAGCATTTTTATCATCATCAATGTTTGTAATTCCATATCATTTGAATATTAATTGTTAGTTCTTTCCTAATTTAATTATGGGATTTTCTCTTAACTATGCAATTCCTACTGCTGCTTTTTATTAAATTGAGCAGTATTTCATGTTATGAGTATTTGATTGTATGGATTTGAACTCTCATGTAAAATAGTATTGGATTATGTTATTTTTAGGGATCTTTTTCACATTGAATTTGAAGTGCATGTTTTGTAGAAGGCCGTTGTTTTTTTTTTGTTTATCAATGGCATGTTCTCAGATCTTGCAAGAAAGTTGTATTAATGTGATGTTTTTCAGTTTTGCTTTATGGCAAAAATGTGTTTGTAGACTAATGTTACAAATACATCATTTATTTGTGCATGAGATATTATAATGAAAGTATGAAACCAATACAAACTTGCTGGACAAAATTATCTAAACATTTTTCACTGATATGTGGTGTTTGAAAAGAATTATTTTTCCTTTAAGTATTTATAGAATATAGATATACCACTTTGAAGTACATATTAAACTTAACATTTCTGGTATGAAGATCATCTGGGCAAGGAAGCTTAACAATGATATGCAGCAGCCCCTTTTAGTTGCTAAAAAAATCAGTCAAAGTAATATACATGATCCTCATCTTTCTTCCCCTTTCCACCCACTCTCCTTCGCAGCCTCATAATATTTTTCGCCTCCGTCACTAAATAGAAAGCAGTCTTCTAGCAACAATAATAAGCAACCTAATTCTTTGTATGAACTTGAGCTTATCTGTTGTCCAATTTAGATTCTTATTAACAATAAATCATGAAGTACTTGAGGCTTTAATGATTATGCACCATGTATTCTTACTTTACG
This sequence comes from Trifolium repens, assembly GCA_030408175.1. Taxonomy (NCBI): domain Eukaryota; kingdom Viridiplantae; phylum Streptophyta; class Magnoliopsida; order Fabales; family Fabaceae; genus Trifolium; species Trifolium repens. The sequence goes on along the minus strand of CP125850.1, from coordinate 33,128,830 downwards.
TCTTGGTGCTATATCCTTTCTTTGTATGAACTTGAATTTATGTACTGTCCAATTAAATTTGTCTTCAAGTCTTAAGCAATGAAAACTTGCATATAGTTGGCATCCACACATTATAGCATATCTATATTGATAAATGCTATACATCAAATTTTAATTGGGGAGACAAAATATAACGCCCCAACTAAAATATCTAGAATATTTAGTCAAGACATAAATAAATGGATCTGAGTACAATAAATTAAACGAGATAAACAGAAAATAATTCTTTACATCAGTTAATGAATTTAAGAAATACAGCGGAATAGAATAGAATTCCAAGATATACAAATAAACTAAAACAAGGAAAGATTAAAATCGTCTAATGTGATGATCCAAGCCTCGCTCCAATCATCAGCTCCATCCTGGTCCTTGCTCCAGTTAACCTGTCTACCTAAAAAAAATTGGTTTGGAGTGGGGTGAGACTACTAAGCCTCAGCGAGTCCTACTACCCTCCTAGAGGTGACTACACCGGGGGAGTCCTAATCAGTCATAACATACTAGCATATAAAACATAACATAATAATAGAATTAAAGGTGTAACACAAATAAACAAACTCTTATTCATTTTAAACACAAGGACACTCTGAGGTGAGCATGTCTCAGAGGCCTGCCATATCCGTCAACCGATTCGGTCACGGCATGCAGCTCACAATAACTTATCCTAATGGATTATCCCATTGGGAGTCCATAACGCGATATCACAAAATCGCTCATAATTGACTGAAACTAATTTAGTTCTTACTACCAATATTTCCCAAACCCGGGGAACATACAAGCCTAATTAATAGCTAAGTTATACCCTAATCATTATTTGTGATTAACATTCTGTTCGACACTATATTAATTATATTACAGCAAGTTATCTGATTCTAACAAGGATATAAAACGAGTGTGGAAATCTTTATTTAGAAAATAGAAAAGGTAGGTCTGTTCTGCACAAGCTCGCTACGGCGAGTCACCAGCTCGCTATGGCGAGATTATAGGTCCTGACCTAAATCAACTCGCTGTGGCGAGCAGATGCTCGCCATGGCGAGTTTCATCAGCCCAGAACCCAGCTCGCCATGAATACTCGCCAGCTACTCACTGTGGCGAGTTCATGCAGAGTTTACCCTGTTTTGCCAAAATCATATTTTTCTCAAAAATACACCTACAACCCTCATTTTAATCAGAGCAGCAAGATAATTTATATAACATAAATCAGAATGGAGGTGAATTTGGGGTTAATTCTCTTCACACAACAATTCCCTAATTATCCTAAGTTATCATGCAAAATTCATAAATTGGGCAACTAACTAAACTATCCTAAGAACCCACCTGTAAACGACGCTTGAATGGAAACAATGACGACTCAGAAACTTGCCGGGACACCGAAATTGTTTTAATTCCATAGCAGAATTTTCTGCACAATTCTGCAGTAACATGCCATCTTCGGAGCAACCTACAGCCCTCGCTCCTTAGCCGAACTCCAAGAAATCCAATATCAAAACGAAGGGAAAATCGTAAGCTTTCTAACGGAAAAGGAATCACTCAAATCTAAGGTACGAGGAGAGATATCTTACCATTTCATTACGGGTGCAAACCACTCAAATTCTGCAGAATTTCTGAATTGAACATCCAACTTCAAAAATTTGTGCAGGCTTCGTTACTCATTCAAAATGCACGCGGCCAATGTTACAACGACCGTATTTAAGTTAGATATCCACAGAATCAAACCCCATTAAATTCCAAGTTACAGAGAGAGATTCATTACCGATTAAGCGCAGACCTATCCCAAAAACGAATTCTGCAAAAATCCTGTTTCAGCCTCTAACTTTAAAAATTCGCACAGGCCTCATTATTGATCCTAAAATTACGAAAGCTACATCGAAACGACCGGAATTGAGTTATCTAACTACAGCAATTGGAATCAATTCCATCGGAGTTATAGGGACAAAACACTAACCGTTTTTCTGAAGCCCTATTCCCATTACGGGTTTCACATTTCTTCCTCCAATATTCACAAACTTGTCATCGTTACTCCCAGCACATGCACACACAGAGATTGAATGATTAGGAATATGGTTTAGGGTTCATTTGAACAGAGAATAAAGGAATGAACTAAAACTCACCATGCTTTAATTTCCCATAACAATTAATGACGAGTGAAAGCCTTAATTGATGCATGTCTTGGCCAATGAACCCTCCTTGTCATACATGCATTAGCTATCTTTGGAATTTTGGGTGAGATGAGGTTTGGGTGGGAGAGGTTCTACGAACTGTAGAGAGGGAAAAGAAATTTGTTGGTTTCTTAATTAACTTTCTAGTGGTGTAAAGTGAAAGATAACAATGGATTTATAACATGTCATGCTTAATTTCTTGAATTGTTTCATTAAGGGTTAGGTAAGAGTTTGAGATGTTGAGGAGTGGAAGAGAGAAAGGTGGGACGGAACAGAGAGAAAAGAATGGAGAAAATGAGCTGGTCTTCATTCCTTGGATGTATAAATACCAATTCCTTAATTTTTTACCACATGTCACTAAGTTTTACATGTGTCCCTTAGTAACTACTACACCCTTGGCCATTTCCTTTCAAATTAAATTCTAATTTTTTCTTTAATTAATATTCTTCCATTAATTAAAGTTGGGATGTTACACAAAACTTGCATGCATATATGAATTATATAAAATAGGTCTCCATATCTTAATCAGTGAAAGATGTATGAAAAATAAGTGTATGTGAAAAAACAAAAGGGAGTTGTGATGTGGGCTTAGGAAATGAAGTTGGATTATTCAGCCCAGCAGAGTAATATATCCCAATCACCCTCCATTTCTCATTCACAACTCTAATTCTCATTTTCTCTATCCCATATCTCATCTCCATCGTGGTTCTTCTCTCTGTTACTATTCTGCTCCCAGATTTTGTTTGCCATGGTTTCTTCATCATTGCAGAGGTTTGCATCTATCACCCTCATCGCCATTAGCTTAAAATTCATCAATTTTAATTCCTCTGATTTTCCATTCACATTATTTGGTTTTTGGGGTTTTAGCTTATTGCAGTTTTGATTAATGGTTCACCTAAACTCATTTCATGTATAGATTGGTTGCATCTCTTTTGTACAAGTACTCTTATTTGTAAGGTTTAATGTTTTATTTAGGTTGTCTGGATTAGGGTTCAAAACCAATTGGTTGACATTCTCTCTGGACAATAAGGATTGATTTTAATGTAGGGTTAACTTGATTGATAATGATTGGCATTTACATTGTATACTATTTGACTTAGTATCTTAACTTTAGAATATGATATTACTGATTGGTAGAGGGAGGTTATGGTTTAGTTTTGTAAATCTTAGGAACTAATGTTGTTTGCAGGTGTTTGGGTGATGGTTAGCATTTAGCAATTAGGTTTTATAGGAATTAAATTTATAGGCAGTTTTTGTGTTTTATTCTCCTGAATTGAAACCAGTATCATAGTTCTATCTATTTCAGACTTTATTTAGATGAGTGCAGATATTAATTCCTAGTGTCTGGGCGATGGTTAGCATTTAGCAGCTACGTTTTATAGAGATTAGACTTATAGGCAGGTTGTTTTTTTAGGGGTAGAAATTGGAGTTGAAATGCTATTCTGGCTTCCAATGTTAGCTGTTTTTCCCATTTTTCTTAATTCAAGCCAGTATCATAATTGTTGAAAAAGACTATATGATTATGTTGATTTTATAGTTGGTTTCTTGCTTATCAAGCAAGAGAGTATTGTGAGTCACTGATAGAAAAATGCATGGACTCCAGCTTAAGAGTATTCTAGGCCTCTTAACAACATATGTGAAGTTTTGTGAAATTTGTACCTATTTGGTTTCCCAAATCAAATGATTGCCTCACATGTCATACCTCCAATTCTTTGATTTCTCATTTCTAATTCATATGTTTTCAAAATTTGTGAAGGGCTCGCGCTGAGAGAAAGAACACCAAGTCATTTCAAACCTGCATCTATCCAAATAAGGTATTAGCATTCTATATTATTATAAAGGATATGTTTCAGATAATGAATGTATTATTATTAGTACAGTACATTAATTTTTCTACTTAATAAATGTAGCGAGAAATTCAAATCTGTCCAAAGTTCAAGCAGGTTTGTAATGAACAACTCCGTAAACAAGTTCTGGGATCTTTGCGGCTCCATGATGGAGAGACAGTTAAGGTAGCTCTCTGTCTTGATGGCAGTGATTGTTATATGATCAAAGGCAGATTTGTGTCAAAGTGCTTTGGTTTCCAAGAGTCCGTTAATGTCATTATGACATATGAGGTTATTGACAACCGCTTCAAAATGACCATTAGAAAAAATGAACCAATTAAAATTCTGTCAAGCGATGACTCAGATGATGAGAACAGCCATCTTGAAGGATCTAATGAATCTGTAGAGTCAGTGGGCGAGGAAAAGGATGATGATCACAACAACTTTCAGATGCCTGAATTTAAAAATGACCGTGTATATGGTTGGGAGCTTCTCATCACAAAGGCTTATGCAAGCTCAAAGAAGGAGCAAGTTCTGGTGAGATATTGACTCCAGCTTTACTGCAGTTTGTATATTTTTATGCACTGATTAATTTCCATTGTGTTTTGTATGTGGTAGCATGTGCCAGCTAATTGCTTTAGGCGCCTTCTTAGGGGTAGAGACAACATTGTCATGAAGGCTCAACACAGTGGAGACATAATCAAATGCACCCTCATCACCTACGAAAGAGACGGAGGCCATGAAGAGATGTATATAAGTACAGGATGGTTTGAGTTCATGAATGCCAATGATATTAGGAAGGGGGATAGGTTGCAATTCCAGCTGTCTAATCCACCAAATGTTCTGTTCATAAATATAATTCGAGCCAACATTTGAAAGGCTCTATGAATTATGGGCTAATGACAGTTTTTGTTAGACTCTATAAATTAGGAATTAACAAATATTTTGGATATGGCCATTGTTGCCATACCATTATCATACCATCTATTTATCATTAGGGATTCTCAAACCTTCTCCCTTAGTAGTGTCTGTTCTGCCAGCATCATATATATCCAACATTCTTGGATCCTTATACAATCTCATCTCCCACTGTTTCTCACATGGCATCTCCAACCATCAGGTTTGTTTCATTATCCTTTGATTAAATCAGCAGGTTAATGAACATCAGTTTTTCTAAATATGATTTGATATCATTAGGTTAACTTAATCTCTGGCTCATTTTATTTGTTTATTGCTTTGATTATAACTTAATCTTTGGTTTCATCAATTTTCCTTATGACTATAATTGAATACAGTATTTGAATTAGGTTAATCATCCTGAACCATATTTCTGTACTGAAAATTATTTTTTAGTTATCTCTTTCAGTAGAATTTGGTTCAACATTTTCACAAACCAAATTTCAATCACTTTCATAAACCTGAAGGAGATAGTTAAAAAAGAGTTTTTAGGGAAACATATTCAACATTTTCATAGACTAAATTTCAAACACTCTCATAAATCAGTGATGTGTTTTCATAAACCAAATAAAAGAATTATCATTTGTGTGTTTGATATTATAACCTAAGTGGGAGAGACTTTTTTAAGATCCTTTAGAGTTTATCTGCATAATATTTTTCTCGAATCATTATTACAGTGAACAATATTTTCAGTTCAGCCTAATGTAGGTGATGAATTAGCATTATAACATGGTGTCTATCTTGCTGCATTATGTTTTTCTTTTCTGTTAGTCCACATAAAAGCAAATTGATAAGGTTTATGGCATGCAAAGAGGTGTTTAATTTGGCATCACTTCATTGCATTCTTGGATTGTTGCTAATTTTTCATGCTCATCTTTTGCTATCTTGTTGCATTATATTTCTCTTTTTTATTAGTCCATATAAAAACAAATTGATAAGGTTTATAGCATGCAAAAAGATGCTTAATTTAGAATTACTTCATTGCATTCTTCAGTTGTGGCTAATTTTTCATGCTCATCTTTTGCTCCTTGCATTTCTCAGCATAAGTTTAGTTAATCTTTTTTGTTTTGTTTTGAATTACCTAAGAATTCTATCAGGTCGGGTGGATAGAAAGGAGACAAAGTCATTTCAAACTGTCATCTATCCATATGAGGTATTGTCTTATGCTATGAATTATACTGATATAAAAGATGTAGGAGTAAGCATACATATGAAGGTACTTTGTGAAGGAATTATGTAAGTATAAGAAAGAATTATCATGGAGTAGTAAAGAGCAACCCTAGCATTATTGTTCTAATGTTTATTAGAGTAAATGATCATTGGTAACAATTAAAGCTATGTCTCTCCTTGCAATATGATCTTTAATTTAATCATATAAGTATGATCCAGTTTTTATATAGAAAGTGTTTATTGAAATAACTTCTCCTGTTTATCAATATAGCCAAGGATTCAACTTTGTCCGAAATTTAAAACAGCTTAGATTGAAAGACTTCGTACAGATTCTTTTGGATGGTTGCAGCATGAAGATGGACGCTCTTTCCGTGTTGCTCTTTTTGTTTGTGGGGACGACTGTTACATGTCAAATGGCATACTTGCCTGCAAATACTTTGGCTTCCAAGAACCAACTCCAGTTGGTCTCACATATACAAATTACGACAACCGTTTTATACTTGCAGTTGAAGGTACAGGCAGTAATGATATGTCTGAGGATTACGAATACTCTGTGGAATCAGTGAACGGTGATAGTGAAGATTATGAATCAATCGACAGTGATAAGACATTTCCTGCCTTTAGATCTTTGAAATAGTTTACAAATGTGTTTATTCTATAATGCTTCCCTTTCGAGTCTACAATGCTCTTACTTTGTATGAATTTGAACTTTGTTTGTTTTGGTCTAACACTTTAATCTTATAATCACTTGCTTTCCTCTCCATTTTGTAATGTTCTAACTTTGTATGAATTTGACCTTTCTTTGTTTTGGTATATTGTATGAATTTGAACTTTAATCTTATAATCTCTATGTTTAATCTAATGTTTTTGCAATGTTTACTACCATTGTGTCTTGGCATGGCTTTTAAATATTAGTTGGGAGATTATATTTAATTCAAAAACAACTACATAATTGGCAATAGAATTGAACATACACCTTGAAATGAGACATGCCAAGACATCACTTTATTAAACACATATTAAAAAAACATCATTGATAATACTAATATGATGACTAATACAATGCATGATGTCTAATATAATGCATACTGTCTAGCAAACGTGTTAGCAATAGACCAAAAGTTACAAATAGTCTGTCTATAACTCTCAGCAAACTCTGCTTTGTTCGACAACGCAGATAGATCCTCTTCTAAATGCTTCATTTCAGCTTCAAGTGTTTTGAGGGTGATTGTTTTGACCACAAGCATGGTCGTGTCTTCATGGATGCCGTTTTTTATTTTTTCAATCCTCTCTTGGAGTTTCTCAAGGTCACAAGCTTTGCTGGTTTGACCATGACTTACCTTATAATCATGGATGTACCCAGCAAGGTTGGTTTGATGCATGCGGATGATTTCCTTCACAGATGACATCTCATCCAACAAATCTGCCACTGCTTTCTAGTTTTGGCTTAATGTTTTTTCTACAAACAATATTAAAGGAGCACACATCCTCATCTCATCTTGATATCGAGTCACGTAATGAAGAAAACTATACTCTTTGGAGGACAGGGTAGATGAATAGAGATAGAGATGATGGACAGTTACTGAAAACTTCCTTAACTCCTTAAGACAGTATAGAGGACCTTTCTTTAGCATCTCTGTAATTTTATTGATCATCTCTCTTTCTATTTGCAACATGATGATCTAACCAAAAAATTGCTAGCTTATAACTCTGAGTATGTCACACTATATATGGTGTGATTGCTTCTACAAACTAATTAAGCCTCTCATTTGACAGTTGGGCAGTAAATAACAGCCAATCCCACTTAACATGTAACCATGCGCAGTCTCTTTTAAATGCAGACAATCTTGATGAATCTAGCCAACCATTTTCACATGCCATCATTTCAGACACATGGCGGTTAGCAGGTTATCTACCCAATGAAATAACATGCAAAGACACTGAACATGGCTACAGAAATCTCAAAAGAGTTGTTCCAATTAAACATTTTTCAGTTTTGTTTTTCAGCTCTAAGGGAAAAGATCACTGCATATGGCTAGCATGCATGCATGTACATTTTTAGAGCATCACACATGGAATTTAATATCACTCTTAGAAGATCAAAACTTTCAAACATTTGAGCTCTACCTTTGTTTTATTTGATGCTTTCAAACAGCAAGATTTAAAATACATATAACACATTTTAGATTTTTATCTTAACATTTTCAATAAACCAAAGATATCCACCTAAGAGGGTTCTAACAAAAATAACGGATGATTAATAAACTAAATTAATAAGCTAATTTATAGGCTCTTATGTTGAATTATTAACTTTAAATTTCTATTTCCTACTAATATGGAATTTTAATATGTAAACAAAGGGGTATACTTCTTTTTTAATTTCAAATAGAAAACTAAGGGGGTGCAAAAGAATACAGAGGGGTGGGAAGAGAAATCATTTAATTAGAGATCCATTACTGCATTTGTAAGTATCAGCAGATATATGCAAACACAGGAGTGTAGCGCATGCCTATGTGTTCAGTTCACGCTTCCTTCCACATTCTGTCTCCTTTGATTATTCGATTTTTCAATTGAGGTAAATGTTTGAAATTTTTTATTCAATTTTTTCTGCTACATCGTTCATGTCTCTCTTGATTTTGAATTGATTAGTTATTTTTTGGGTTTTATATTTCTGATATTGTTGGGGATTTAATTTTTTTGAGAAAAGTCTTTCCTTTCTTGAATTTTTTTCTGGTCTAGACTTATTCAAACCTGCTAAATTATGAATATTTGGTCAAATCGTATGTTTTGCATTATATAGATGATACTACTAGCAAAGGGTTTGTCAAACATTTTTTCCTAACCATGTATTTTCTATGAACCAGGAAGTTCATTCTCCTCCAGTTCTATCTTGCATCAATGGCTTCTACTTCAAGGAGGTATATCTCTTTCTCCGACTTTACTTTTACTGTGTATTAAGTATGTATCTTCCTATGTTTACAAATGTGTAGTCTGTGCCACTTCCTAATGTTCAATCTGTGTATATTTAGGGTTCATACATTTAGTTTGACTATCTATGCAGTATTAATGTTCTTATATTTAGGGTTTATGCATTTAGCTTCACTGTCTATTCAATATATATGTTTTAATATTAAAAAATGTGGACTGTATGCCTCTTCGTAATTACAGATTACCAACACCTCAAGAAAGAGAAAAATGGAAACACATTTTTGACCCTACCATAGATCCAAATCTGGTATATATTGTATTTTTGTATTTTTCTTTCTTATTTAATACTTTTTTAAATTTGAAACTACCTTAACTTTTGATCATTCTATTTAGGCACCAATTGAAATCCCTCAACCTTTTTTCCACAAAATGAAAAGTGAGTTTATAAAACACACATTTGGTTGGATCAGGGGTCCAAAAAAAATGAAAATCATGGTTAGATATCTCCAATCCAATAGTGGTATCAAGCTCTCCTCTGGAGTGTGTGTTTCTCGATATTTTGGATTTATTATACCAACAAGGGTGGCACTTAGCTATGTGATTGAAGAGAATACTTTTTGGATGAGAATTTACCCTCCACTTCAACCTGTGAAAACTGAATTTCCACCGGAGGTAATCGTAATGTCTTTATTATTTTTTTGTAATAACTATTCATTTATTATTATTCAGTACTGATCACAATATTTCGAAATACATACCCACAAGGAAACTTTGAAAAGGAAACATCAAAATAATGATCAAGATGAGCCAAATTCCAAGAGCTGCAAGAGACCTAAAGGCAACAAACAAGCTGTGTATTTGAAGTCCCCCCCTCCATGTCAAAATTCCAAGAATAATGATGATCAAGATGAGCCAAATTCCAAGAGGTGCAAGAGACCTAAAGGCAACAAACAAGCTGTGTATTTGAAGTCCTCCCCCCCCCCCCCCCCCCCCCCCCCCCCCCATGTAAAAAACAGAAAATTCTGAAGTCTACCCCAAAGGAATTAAGCAAACGACGACACGTAAGTAACAAAGGAATCATATTAATCCTATCAATTATATTAAACATATTAGTGATATTAATGATATTAATCTTTTTGATGCCAAATTTGATGATTCATGCATCTCGGAAAAAAAAAAGATTTGAAGTCCACACCAAAGAAATCAAACAAACAACCTCAAGTAAGTAAGAAATGAATGATATTAATCAAATATATATTGCACACAAAGAATATTATTTTACCGTTAAATGATGTATAATGATGATTAATTGCAGTATAAGCATTCAAGGAGACCAGTCATTGTAAAGCTGAATCCTGATGGAAGCTATGGTTGGGAGAAGATTGTAACTAGAGCTGGTGCAGCCGATGCAAGACCTCAAGTCATGGTAACAATTATATTATATGTTTTGTATGTTTAACAACTTATAATATAACGAAAATTAGTTTATAATAAAAATTTAATTTCAACAGCATTTTCCTAAGCAATTGTCTAGATTGTTTTTGGGAAAAAAACAAAACAAAATGTTGGTCCAAGCTGAAGCAGGAGATACATTCTCTTGCAAGATTATGACAGCACAAGGAATATAGATGAAAAATACATATCAAAAGAGCGGACCAAATTTGTGAGAAGAAACAACCTCCAAGTTGGAGACAAGCTCATTTTCACTCTTCAAAACCCACCAACAAAACTCCTGATTCAGATCATCCGTTGTAGTGTGCATGACTGAATGTTAATTTGATTTCCTTTAGTTTTAACCTGGATTTATTTTTTTTAATTATAACTGAGTGTTATTTGAGTATCCTTGGTTTCCTTTAGTACTTTTGAGTATTCTTACTCACAACTGACTTTGTTCTGTTTATAATGGTGTCCTCTATGTGCAAAAGACATGTTTTCTGGATTTATAATTGAGTATCCATATTAGCTTTTAGAGTTTTTGAATGTAGTATTTCCTGATATGCTTAATATATATTCTGATATTTTATTAGTATCCCTAATTGCAGTGGTTACATAGATTGTGATTCTTCTTTGTGGATAATAATGACTGGTTTTAATGCAGGAATCCTTTGATTGATAATGATTGATTAACTTTAGAATACGAGATCACTAATTGTTGGAGGGAGGTCATGGTTTTGTTTTGTAGGTATTAGGGACTAATTTGTTTTGTAGGTATTAGGGACTAACTTGAGAGAGTGAGTGAGTGTTCTCCTGTGACCTTCTATAACCAATGGCATCACTTTCTGCTGTCAAATTCCTGCTTTGCTTCTTTATGATATGGTTCATCAACATTCTTCCTCTATGCCAAGGTTTTTCCCCCCTCTATGGTTTTGTTTTGTAGGTATTAGGGACTAACTTGAGAGAGTGAGTGAGTGTTCTTCTGTGACCTTCTATAACCAATGGCATCACTTTATGCTATCAAATTCCTGCTCTGCTTCTTTATGATGTGGCTCATCAACTTTATTTTGATTTAATGCTACACTTTTGTATTTTGTTTTATATTAAGCTGCGTGATAAAATTTGAAGGTGATTCCTTTAATTGGTTCTTACTTCTTAGACATAGTTTTGAGCAACTTGAGTTAGATGATGAATTGGCAAGGCAAGGTTGAGAGAAAAGGTGATTCCTTTCATTGGTTCTTACTTCTTAGACATAGTTTTGAGCAACTTGAGTTAGATGATGAATTGGCAAGGCAAGGTTGAGTTAGATGATTATTGAAAAAGACCTCATTCCATATCAATTTAAGACTACAAATATCATGATTTTCCTATTCTTGATTGATATAAATGTGCTCATGTTGGTAATCATTTTAAATTGCACAGAAAGAATATGTTGGTTTGTTTGATATCTTTTCTTTTCTTGAAACATAATTGGATAGTATTGTGCTAACTAATATTGCTCATATCTAAAGCAATGTTGAATCAAGACTAATTGTGTTAATAATAATAGTGTGTAATCCTGCATAAGATTTACACATTGTGATTTGTGAGAAGTCATGTATTGATACTCAAGAGCTTTTTTGGTATATGTGTAATAATTTTTCATTTCTTTAAGAAATATTTGTACATTGATAGGCACTCTTGAGTAAAATCCCTTAAGCTTTCTTTCTCTTTATCATGAAATACAATGCTCTCTTGAAAATCTACTAATATGCTTTAGTTTGTATTTATGTTTCATTGTCTAAAATCTACTTTATTACTTGCATTCTTTGGTGTTTGTTATTTTATTATCTCCATTTTAACTTTTGTATTTTTAACATTCACTATCAATTAAAACTCTTTAACTTCAAACTACATTAGCAAGATTTAAAGCTCTACCTTGAGATCTTTGAAATATAACACATTTAGACTTTTGAGGAGTTGAGTAGTTTAACATTTTCAATAGAGCAAAGATATTCAGCTAAGAGGGCTTTAACAAAAAGAGCGGATGATTAATAATCTAATTTATACGCTCTATTCGGTTTTAAGTATAAGTAATTTTTTGCTTTTTATATCAAATTTAATTATTGTGATTAGACATAACATCTTTAACTCCAAGCAACAACCATTATTGGTAGTAACCATGATTGATATATGTATGAAGCTCCGTCAAACCCGTGCAACGCACGGGTCGGCGTCTAGTTTTGATTAAAAGAAACAGACATATTTTTGGAATTTTTAATAATATATGAGAAAACAAAATAAACATGTTTTTGGGATTTTTGGATGTTTTTTATAAAAATAAAAGGGAAATAAAGTAAAAAGAAAAAGAAACTGTATGAGATGGGTGTTGAACCCATAACCTCTCAATAACAGACCAAGCAACTAACCAACTGTGCCAGCGCACAAATCATTTATTATAACGCACAGTTAATATAAGTATTAAAGTAGCGATTTAAATGTTGCAGAAACGCACGCACTGCATCGTCCCCTACCTTCAGCACCAGAATATGTACTTCCATGGTTTAAAATCGTTTTCTTCTTTTGAACCAAATTTGACATGTGAATATATCATCTTGCTCAGAATTTCGCAAGGAATCCAAACATATCATTTATTATAACTGTAATAAACATTATAACGCGTAATTAACCAAAAACCATAAGAACCCTAAAGCTTAAGTTTGAAATTAAATTTCGTACATGAACAATTAAGGCACAAAACGTTAGGGCTATTATTCCTTACATAGAAACAAGTATGAATGGAACAAGAATGAAATCAAAAGAGGCTCAAATTGTGGAGTTTGAAATTGCAAGAAACTTACCTATTGGAGAAAGTCCAATGCTTCTTCTCAGGGTATTTAAAGATGTAAAAATGATCCCTTTAGCTTCCTTGAGTCCCCAGGAATGTAATGGAAAGGTTACTTTGGCTTGAAAGTTTCTGAAACGTTCTAACCAATTCAAGTTGAAAGTGATAAAAAGTGGGAATTGGGAGATGGTGATGATGATGTTACAGTAAGTTTTTAATGCATACAGGAACTTTTTTATGATGTATAGATGGTATTTCAATGGAAAGAACTCAAAGTTACTCAAGGATTTTTGGATTTCGAAAATATGATTTTTTGAGCTTCTTTAATGGAGTTTTTGAGAGATTTTTGTGTTGTTGTTTTTTTTCTTGTTCTGAGGCTTGAGGGGCTTTTATAGAGGTTGGATTTTGCCTTCAGAAGTGAACAAGATTGTCTTTGGTTGCTTTTCAATGATGGTTTGTCCTTTCAAGTTGCAAAAGTGATTATGGTTTCAAGGTGAGATGTAGTGAACCAAGGGGGAATATGTTGGGGTTGATTGCAATGTAAGTCCCACATTGCTAAGGAAGGAAAAAAGGTTAAAAAAAGTTATATTGGAGAAGTCCCACATTGCTTAGAGAAGTGAAGAGAGGAGGAGCTCCGTGCTATATATAGAGACCTCAAGTTCCTTATTTCAACACACCAAACAGTAGCACTTGTAAACACTTTAAGTTTATATTTGTGTTTGTTTCTTTTTCTCTTATGCTCTTGTTTTAGAGTATTTGAGATGTAGTTCAAATATTTACTTTGGAGAGTGTGGGTGTACTGGGGTCATGGGGTGGATGAGAGTGAAGTCTATATGTTGTAACAATTTTTATATAGTGTTTATTCTCTGGTTGTCGGTTTAGACAACGACCGTGGTTTTTTCTTCGGTTTTGGAGTTTCCACGTTATATTCTTGTGTTGTTGATTGTGTTCTTTTATTTTCTCTATGCCGGTTATTTTCCTAACAACTGGTATCAGAGCTTTCTGGTTTGATTCAGGAGGAGGGAGTTCCGCTGTGAAGTTTGGGCTAGAGAAAATTGGTGGAAGAATCATGTTTGGCTTGTGGAAAATCAAGTCAAGGATGTGTTAATGCAATCAGGGTTACACAAGGTCAGCCTGGAGAGGCGGTGGTAATAATACTCGACATCAGTCTGGAGAGGCGGTGCTAAGAATACTCGGGTTACGTCTGAAACGACAACTTTGTTATGAGGATGCGAAGAAGCTAGTAGTGCGAAGTTGGGAATCGGTGGAGTATTGAGTCATGGACTTTGGAAGCTCCCATCACATGTGATTGAAGAAGGTGAAGGTGTGAAAAACAAAAGAAGGGGGGGTTGAATTGTGTTTTGGGTAGTTTAAAATTTCTTCTAAGTTATGAAAAACTTATCAGAGTTTGCAGCGGTTTAGAAAAGTCAAAACACAAATTGATCAGAACGTTGAAGATAGAGAGAAAGAGAGAAAAGTAGAGACAGAGATTTTATACTGGTTCCCCTTACAAACCAAGGGTATGTCCAGTCCTCTTGTACTACCAAAAGAGTTCACTATAATCACCAAAGATTACAAATGCTCAAGCAACCTTGCAAGAGACTTCCAATGCTCAAGTATACAAACAAGAGACTTCCTAATGCTCAAGCACGCAGGCGAGAGACTTCCAAAACAAA
This sequence comes from Trifolium repens, assembly GCA_030408175.1. Taxonomy (NCBI): domain Eukaryota; kingdom Viridiplantae; phylum Streptophyta; class Magnoliopsida; order Fabales; family Fabaceae; genus Trifolium; species Trifolium repens. The sequence goes on along the minus strand of CP125850.1, from coordinate 33,113,820 downwards.
TATAAGAAAATAGAGTCTGAACAATTGATATGAAGATCAATGTTCAGTTACAAGTAAATACAACTTTTGATACAAGACTTAACTTAGAATCTTAATACAAAAATTCTAAGGTTCAACTAATGAATTAACAGAAGCTGAAGCTGGAGTCTTGGATTTGAATATAAGTTCAAGTTGTATTTGAAGTTCTTAGTGCTCTAGGATGATTTTGGCAGAATAACAGCTCTTTTAAAATGTTCAAGTGTCGTATCCTAGAACTTCAAACTTGCTCCAATTTATAGACGAAGGTGGAGCGTGTTTGATTTGAGTTTGATGCGGTGAGATTGCGCCAGCTGTATATAGTACCATTTTTAACCAAATCAGGTAACCTTGTATGCGATCAATCTTGGGGATAACGTTTTAGCCAAATCAGGTAATGAGTTCGTACAATAGTACTAAAGTCACTATCTTGTGGATAAGATTGATTCCATCAGCTTTTGGAATGTCAGAGGATGATGATGATTTCCAATCATTGTTGCAGAGAATGTTCTTCTGACAAAACGGCTCTCACTGCTCTTATCAGAGTCTGATACTAGCTTCTGACGAACATAATTTGCATCTTCTGATGCCTAGAAAATCTGGTCAGAATTTGCTTTGACATATCAGAGCTTCCAATGTGCTTCTAGTAAATTTAAACAATTAACTTGTATATCTGCACACTTGGATTAAATAATTAGTATACCCTATTGTATATTAATACCTTTGTTATCATCAAAACTTAATTGGATCATGTCAGAACCTATTTTGTTCCAACAGAAGGAATACCGTGAAAATCTTAGAGCTAGTTGAAGGTGGAGTTATTCATCTTGAAGACGGGAAAGCTTGAAAGGTTTGAGGTATGGTTTTTTCGATTTGTCTTACAATGTTTGACAATCGTGTGTTTCTTTTACATGAGGTGAGGTATGTTTCTGAACTTTAATGCAAAAATAGTTGGTTCTACTATTGGTTATGCATTTGTTACTAGTGGTGATTCTCATGTGGTTGAGTTGTGAGACTTCAGTTGATATTTGTTAGTGACATGAGTTTAGTTGGACTAGTGAAATAAGGTTTACTAGGTGATGTAACTAAACTGGAATTGTTGGAGCCTAACAATGGCCTGAAGGTGGTTTCAGAGTAGTTTGAAGTTGTTCAAGTGACACATGGGCATCGGTTGACATGGATGCAAGGTGTGTGATGATAGCGTGCGGGCATTGGTTGGCATTGATGCAAGGTACGCGGTTATCTCGATGGCTAATGAACTTCCGGGAAAGCCAACATGGAAGTTGCACCATAAATTTTCAGCAAGGTTTCAAGATGAAATTCTTGGGATAGCTTGGTTCCAAGTGGAGGAAATTCTTGAAATGGTTTATTTTCAAGTGATGAAAATTCTTGGGAGGGTTTCCAAGTGTAGTGTACTTTTTATGGTGGAGTATGATAATTTAATTTGTCGGTATAGACAATGAGAATTATGATTGTCGGTGAAGATAATGATTGTCGGCGTAGGCAATGAAGATTGAAGACCATTACATTCAAGGTGGAGATTGTTGGGGTTGATTGCAATGTAAGTCCCACATTGATAAGGAAGGAAAAAAGGTCAAAAAAGTTATATTGGAGAAGTCCCACATTGCTTAGAGAAGTGAAGAGAGGAGGGGCTCCATGCTATATATAGAGACCTCAAGTTCCTTGTTTCAACACACCAAACAGTAGCACTTGTAAACACTTTAAGTTTATATTTGTGTTTGTTTCTTTTTCTCTTATGCTCTTGTTTTAGAGTATTTGAGATGTAGTTCAAATATTTACTTTGGAGAGTGTGGGTGTACTGGGGTCATGGGGTGGTTGAGAGTGAAGTCTATATGTTGTAACAATTTTCATATAGTGTTTATTCTCTGGTTGTCGGTTTAGACAACGAGTGTGGTTTTTTCTCCGGTTTTGGTGCTTCCACGTTATATTCTTATGTTGTTGATTGTGTTCTTTTATTTTCTCTATGCCGGTTATTTTCCCAACAGAATAGGGATTCTTCTTCTGAGTTTAGAGGCATGCTTCTGAGCTTTGAGATAGATTTTGATAAGAAGATAATATTACAAGGCTCAGTGCAAGTGTTGTGGGAAAAAGCAATATCAATGAAATTTTATGCAAAAGTGCCCCATAGAGGACTTTTAACTGGAAAATGCTTATGACACTTGTGTAAAGCAGAAATTTTGGTGAGATTTGGAAGAAACATAGGCCTGTAAGTAATGATTATAAGAGTTGGATTTGGTTTGTCATGAAAATGTGACCTCTAATCTGATCCATAAATTAGCTCTACCATGGCCACTTTGCCTCTTCGAAACTTGGTGTTCGAGCGCAAGAAATTCATGATTTTGGTATCAATGGAAAGAGTACATAACGTACTACAACTTTGATGTTGAAGACTGGAGCTGAATAGAATTGGATCATGTCGAAAACTGGCCATCAAAAATCAAAATAGTAACTGAAAAACACTTAGAAAAAATTTCTAAGTTCCTGATCATTTTCACAACTTTGAAACCTCCATTTTGGCACTTCATAACTTCCAATTCCAATAAGATTTGGATTCCCCATTTCCACAATAATGAATTATGCAAAGTCATCTCTAAGCACATCCATCTAGCATGAAAAATCATTGCTTGGATTGATCACAAATTGGCCATAAAGTTAGGTACATGGTAAGGTTAAAACTCTTGGAAATATTTCTAAGTGTTTGAGAATTTCAAGAGTAATGAGACCTTGACTTTCCACTTTGATTTCTTCCACTTCAAGAAACCTTTTGGCCTCACATTTTTCATCAACATGTAGTATCAAATGCACTCTCTATGATCAGCCATCAAGCATCTCAAAATTGTCTTGTAAAGTTGGATAGATGATCATGAAGATTTGTACTTAGAAAATATTTCAAAATCCCAATCTTTGACTTTTTGAACCTTTTCTTGACTTTCTTGATTCTTGATGATCAAACTTGATAATCTCACATGTCTTTTCTGGATTCTCGACTTTTGAGGGTCGAAGTTGACCAAAAAGTCAAAAGTCAAACTTCGACTTTTGCTAACAGTTGGCTTTTTATCAATTGATCCACACATCTTCTACTATCAACAATTTCATCTTCTTCAATCTTTTTGAGTCACATAATTAGGTCATATTTGAAAAAAAGTTGGGACAAAATTGGGGTACTACAATGATGGACAAATCTATTTTGCCACCTTCAAAGAAAAACAGAACCCAGAGAAGTATGAAAGAAGTAACAAGAAAGAGGGAGGAGTTAAGGCGAAAGCTCTTACAGAAGACAGAGACATGCGAACCTATCCTCTATAATGGAGAAAATGCCTCAAGCTAATGAGAGGCTAAACAAGCGCTGCTAGGGAGGCAACCCAAGGATAAGTATTTAAGTATTTCAATTCAGTAATTTCAATTCACTATTTTCAATTCAATAATGTATGCCTAGAATTCTGCATGTCATCTTCATCTGTCAACAACCCTTATTTCAAACTTACAAAAAAATTAAATAACTGTTTGTTGTTTATTATCTAGTGCATGACTAACTGTTATAGGTAAGATTGCGGAGAAATAAGTTATAAATCTTGATGAGACGAATTTCACACCTTCATACAGAAACCAAAGGTGATTGCTCCGAAGTGCGAAGTTCGGGAGACAGAGAGACGAGTAATGAAGCTGATGTCTGTGAGACAAGTGTTCAACTTCAGATATACCTAAGCCATGTGAGGATTTGAGCCAAATATTTCCAAATGGTATTACCACTTTCTTTCGATTTACTATGAGAGTACCGTGCAGTTGTTTATTTTCTAGAACTTGCTCTAATTCTCTGCTGTTTGGTTAGTTTGATATTATATGCATTGAGGCAATTGTTTCTTATAACCCAAAGCCTTTTCAAGCCACCCTTATTATATTATTATCCTTTGCTAGCCAAATTTGAGCCGTAAAAAAATAATATCCCTTTTGTTTCGGTGACAAACCACGATACAAGCCTATAGACCAGAAAAACAATGAAATTACCCTCTTTGGAGTTAGGTAATAGTTCTCAAAGTCTTGGCAACAAAATAAGTTTGGGGTTGCTCATGGAACTAGCAACATTTAAGTTTCGGGTGGGTATACGGAGAACTATCACTACAAAAAAAGAAAAAAATGAAAAAGAGACGGGAAAACATCAAAAATTCTCTAAAAAATTTGTCTCTTAAAAAAAAAATGAAAAAGAAAGAGCCAAAGGGCAAATGAAAAGAGCCAAAGGGCTCAAAAAATGATAGAAAAGAACCACACAAAGACACATCCGGTTCTTCATCTCCAATACCAACACAAAAAGGCACCCTAGGGAACACAGGTTGCGTACACAAAAAGGAACAAGAAAGTAGAACTTAACTCCAAGTTTAGCCTACTATTCCCACAAATGTCCTACCTTGACCTAAGCCACGTTATAACTCTGAAAAGACCTCCAATAATGCATGAATATTGAATTTTGACCGGTTGCTAAGAGTTCTTGCAAGCCTATGGTAAAATGGCAGATTGTACGATGATTGAGAGATAACCCTTTCAATTAATGAGCGAAAAACCCAAATGTGAGAGAGAGAAAAGTTGGACATGGACTCTTGCGGGCATTTGTCTGATTTGCTACTATTGACGTCTCCTAAACCTAGCAGGACTGAGCATGATCGCGGCAGTAAGAAATCAGCGGTACCATTGCTGAAATATAAAAAAGGTTGTGAAATTCCTATCATTATTATTTATCTCTTGTTTTTCTAATGATCTTGTCTGACAGCATGTTACTTGAGGACAAGCAACAGTTTAAGTTTGGGGTTGTGATGACAGGAATTTCTATGGTATTTTTAGTATTATTATTAGTAGTAAAATGACCAAGACATGCCCAAATACGAAGGAAAACCTACAAAAGCAGGAAAAAGCATCAAGACAGAGTCCAAGATGCAAAAAGACAAGAAAAAGCCCAAAAAGTGAATAAAATCAGCATTCCATCGCAGCACGACAGCTCCCATCTTGTTCGCCAAGAAATCAGAAGAAATAAATCTAAAGAAAATCTTTGCATCGCAGCACGATGGAGTATATCGCAGCACGATGGAGTAACTTGGCGCCCAAGCTGATGAAATACACATGATCAGTTATAAAACTGAACTAAATCTTCACATCGCAGCACGATGGCTTCATCGTACTGCGATGCCTTGCTGAGTCCCATTACGAAAACTATAAATAGAGCATCTCATTCATTTTTTAATTAATTCAGAAATAGTAGAACCCTCTCTACTATAAGGAGAGGTTCAGAGGAGCTCTATTGGGCATAGTTTTCTCCCCTTACGGGAAAACTAACTCAGCAAGGTATGTTTCTTTAGGCTTTTGTATTTAGGTTATAATTTCTTGATTGTAATTTAAATATGTAGTCTTTATATTTATGTCTTAGGTTGTGGTGGAGAAGATGAACTCCCCAATGAATATTTGGAGTCTGTGATTGAGTCTAAGTTATAATAAATGATATTTAGTAGTTATGATTGTTATTTACTTTCGTGCACTTTAATAACGTATTCTCGTAATCTGGCCGGATAAGCGGGAGCTCCCATAGAATTGATATCAGGTTTTGACTTGATATGGTCCGGAACTCATAGTAAATAATGCTAGGTGTATAGAGACGGTAACATCCTGAACTAGTCATGAACTGAGCGGTTAGAGGAGGAATCATGCACTAGGTGTGATCTGAGCACTTAGAAGATGAACAGCCCGATACTAGGACCTAGAGGTTAATTGGTGAAGGTTATAATGCATGTTTATATACAACTCACTTAGTAATTAGGGTATGTGACACATCGAGGTTAGGTTTTCGTAGGTACCTTAGTTGTTAATGTAGGGAAACTTTAATAAACATAGTGTAATAGTAAGGTATTACTACAACAAGGATAATTCAGCGCCGAACATAATCTAAGTAACTATGTTATACACCGGTCATGCCAAATATGAAGAAGGGAGGGAGTCCAACCACCATACATAGCCTCTATATTTCTTGAATATATATTATTTATACATTACGCATTTATATTTCTGCAACCATGACGCTACTTTTATAAAAACCTTTTCCAAAAACCAAAGCGAATGCAAACTATCACAAACTTAAATAACTCTAGTGAAGCTTCGGCACGATCCCTGTGGATACGAACTCATTCTAAACACTAGAGTGTGAAGTATTACCCTAGTCACGCTTGTATGTGTTTTCTTGCTATAGCCTGTTCGCTTTTCATTTTGCTTAGAATATTTTTTCCAAAAGTTTTTTAAGTGTTTTGTGAGCAGGAGAGTTTTTACCAAGGAGAATAAGAACTCGGGGGAGCGGGGTTGGTCTCGTCGGAGAGGACATCCTCCGCAGCTTGAACATCCCATCGCGAGCTGGGCGTTAAGCCTGGCACGGGGACGATGGAGCTCGTCGTATGAGTGCTCTTCATTAGATGCAGACCCCCATTCCCTTTCCAGGAAACGAGAGTATGCTTTTAAGTGTGTTTTAGATGAATACTTGTGCCCAAGCATCCTCCGTTGTCCAGGTGTGGCTGCCCGTCTTTTGGGGCCGTCACTACCTTGGCTTGTACGCCATTGTGCAATAACTTACCTGTAATATTGTTTTAGTTTTTGGGCGTTTCAGGGTCGGGGAAGCTCCTTTCCCTGAAGGTCCTCGAGGTAGTAAGCGTCGTTTTTCGTTTTCCTCGAACTCGATTTGGTCCTTCCCAGTTAGGTTCTAACTTGCCCTCGTGAGAGTCTTTGGCATTTCGCCGTAAGACCAGGCTGTCGACTTCGAACTCCCTTTGTATTACCTTGGTATCATGCCGAGCAGCCACTTTTTGCTTGACGGTGACTTCCTTTAGAGATGCCCCCGTGCAGATTTCTTCGACGAGGTCCAATTCTTCCCTTTGAGCCTCGTCGTTCATTTCTTCGTCGAGTGGTTGTTGCGTGCGACGAGAGGGTTCTCCTATTTCGACGGGGATAACTGCTTCTGTTCCGTATACCAAACAGAAAGGAGTTTCCCCGGTCGTGGAGTGTGGAGTAGTTCGATAGGCCCAGAGTACGCTATGTAGCTCCTCGACCCATTTTTTCTTATTGTCATCCAACCTTCGACGAAGGCCGCGTAGGATTACCCTGTTCGCGGCTTCGGCTTGGCCGTTGGTTTGAGGGTGTTCGACGGACGTGAAGCGTTGTTTTGTATTGATCGCAATGAGAAACTCGGGGAATTTCCTGTCCGTGAATTGTGTTCTGTTGTGGGATCCTGAAACGAGCGAGGATGTCTCGTTTGAAGAAACAGAGTATGTTAAATGTTGTTATGTTCGCTAGTGGTTCAGCTTCAACCCATTTGGTGAAGTAATCTACCGCTACAATGAGGTATTTGTTCTGAGCGAGACCTGTGGTGAAAGGTCCGAGGATATCCATGCCCCACCAAGCAAAGGGCCAAGGGGAGGATAAAGATTTAAGCTCGTTTGGGGGAGCTAAGTGCATGTCAGCGTGCCTTTGGCATTTATCACATTTTTTAACATGGTCCTTTGAGTCTTGTTGCATGGTAGGCCAGTAGTATCCTGCTCGGAGAACTTTTCTGGCGAGCGATCTTCCTCCTAAATGTTGGGAGTTGATCCCTTCGTGTATTTCCCAAAAGATATAGTCGACCTTATCCTCTTCGATACATTTCAGCAGGGGGATGGAAAATCCTCTCCTGTATAATGTTCCGTCGAGGAGGACGTAAGTGCATGTTCGTCGTTTGATTACTGCTGCCTCCTTTTGGTCGGACGGGAGAGCTTCGTTTGCTAGGAAATTGTACACGGGGGTCATCCAATAATTGTTGTCCCCGATTGCATTAATATCGAAGGCAGCTGGTGGTTTTTCTATGCTCGGACGTGGGAGGACTTCCTGTATTATAGATTTGTTTCCTCCTTTTATCTTTGTGCTCGCCAGTTTTGATAGAATGTCTGCTCGGGTATTGTCCCCTCGGGGAACATGGCGTACCTCAGCGGAATCGAATTTTGCTATTCTGTCTTTAACAAGGGTTAAGTATTCAGAGAGGTTATCATTTTTGGCTTGATATTCTCTGAGCACTTGAGATACGACGAGCTGAGAGTCCGTGCATATCTTGATGTCTTTTGCGCCCACGTCCTCGGCTAATCGCAGTCCCGCGAGGAAGGCCTCATATTCTGCCTGGTTATTCGACGTGGGGAAAGAGAGGGCTAGGGAGACCTCGATGATTATGCCCTTCCCATTCTCAAGTATGATTCCTGCCCCAGCTCCTGTCGAGCTAGATGCTCTGTCTACCAAAATTGTCCATTTCTCCGTTTCCTCAGAATAGGATGTTGGAAAAAAAGAGGTTCTGACATGACTCAATTAAGTTTTGATGATAACAAAGGTATTAATATACAATAGGGTATACTAATTATTTACTCTAGTGTGCAGATATATAAGCTAAAATTTTATATTCACTATGAGTACATTTGAAGCTCTGATAATGGGAAGCAAATTCTGACCAGAACATGCTCATCAGAAGATGTAATGTCAAGCCTCGTCAGAAGATGCATATCAGAGGCTACGCCATCAGAAGCTACGTTTTGATTACATTATGTTCCGATGCTTGCAGTGAAGTCCGTTTTGTCAGAAGAACATTCTCTGCTACAATGATTGAATTTCATCATCTTCTGACAACTCAAAAGCTGGTGAATCAACCTTATCCTCAGAATAGTGACGTTAGTACTATTGTACGAACTTATTACCAGATTTGGGCAAATCTTCATTCTCAAGTTTGTTCGTACACAAAGGTTACCTGATATGGTTCAAGATCGTACTATTACCAGCTGGCACAATCTCCTGCAACGAATTCAAATTCAAGGCGCTCCACCTCTCACTATAAATAGGAGTGGTAGCGAAGTTTTGTGTACACAACAATTGAACAATTTGAAAGAGCTGTTACTCTGCAAAAATCACTTTGTGCACAAAACTGAAGGAAAATAGTAATAGAAAAGCAGCGGAATTTTAAAATTTTCCTTTTGTGATCCTTACGAATGGTCATGAATTGTGTTTAGAGTTTTACCTTTTGATTCGAAAACTCCCTTTAAATCACGAACGGCTATCGAACACTTTGAATCACGAACAAGGTCACCACCAAGTCACCAACGAATTTGATCACAAGCGTTAAAGGTATAATGCCTCTAGCCAGTCCACACGAACAACAACATTCAATGGAGTGCTAGCTCCAATGGTTTGAAGGGTTAGGAGAAAGGAGGCACAAAATAAGGATTAGGGTTTTTCACAAAAAACTCTAGAAAGGTGATTAGGGTTTCTCAAGAGAGGAGAGAGAACAAAGGCTCATGAGAATGAGTAACAACAGTGTGTAACTGTTTCTCCTTACCACAAGGGTTCTATTTATAGAACCACTTGCCATGGCAAAATTACACTAAAGCCCTTTTTAACTAAATGGGCTATAGTGGGCGTCATTCTCATGTAAATATGTCTAGCACATATTTGCACCCCCTTCATGCTACATCATACCATATGATGTAATGCTCATTTTAATTACCATAATACCCCTATCATATTTCCTTATTTCTCCAAGGTGCACCGTACCTTACGGTGTTCCAATCTCACTAGATTGTTCTTATGTGTGTGACCCTGTAGGTTTCCGTAACGTTGACAATTATAATAAATCACTATTTATTATAATAAACAGTGAGCGGTATCTAGCAACACATCACTGCTACTCAAGTTACGAGAAATTAACATGTGATCTAAACATAACCTCTTGTGATAATATCAATGTGTAAAATTACCCCTTTGCCCTTTATGTCTATATTGAACACAAGGCATACACAGTGTCATCCTTGTCCAGTTCAATATTGGGCCCGTGACATTTATCCTGTTATGCAGGATTGGCAAATTCCATCTAGGTCACTGTCGCGGTGATTTTTGGATATCAAACTATTAATTAGTTTTGACTCACAAATTTATGATTCACCACCGAGCTTTTATTTTTCCAAGGAAAAGGGGAAAATATCGTAATAACCCTAATTTTTTGAGAGATTAAAGGTTCGGGGGTTGGTTACGTTAAGGGAAGGTATTAGCACCCTAAACGTCTATAGTACTCTACAGGAACCTCTTGTTTTTATTTATCTTTGTGCTAAAATTACTTGTTTGCTTGTAAATAAAAAGCTTTAAAAAATGTGAAAAGTTAATGTGATGACTGAAAAAAGAAAACGGAAAATGTTTTTATTTTTTATTTGATTTGGGAAGACGCGAAGTCTTTTGCACTACGTACCCGAAGGATCAAAATCTCGTAGTTCGGGGTAAAAAGAGTGAAATTGATTTGTTGATATTTTTTAGTTTTTGAAAATGTTTTAAAAAATAAAAGCCAAGTGGCAAAAAATGTTTTTTGTTTGTTTTTGTATTTTTTTAATTTTTGAGAAAAAAGTGTTTAGATATATTTACATGAATTAAAATATTTATTATGAAAAATGTTTTGAAAAAGTCTCTCGACGAATATCGAGGTTTTTTATGAAAGAGATTCTTTTTTTAAAATGGTTTTTTGAGTATTTGAATGTTTTTTTTTGGATTTTTGTTAAAGAGGAAAATTAAGCGCGAATAAGATAAACTAAATGTAATAAGATGAACGCGAAGGATTTCATAATGACGTTGGATCAAAATGAGAATCCCCTTTTCCTTGGAATTTCTACGCTATTATTTTTGGTGTTTTTGTTTTTTTTGACATAAAGCAGAATAAATAAATATGCAATGCAGGTTTCTCATTTATATTTACATTGGTTCCTAAATACATTCTAAATCACAATAATTAAATGAAATAAATAAATAATAATAAAAATAAAATATAAAGTAAAAAAAGGGTGCAAAGAGGAAGAACAGAGGGGTGTGGTTAGCAGTTCCGGGCTAAGCCCAAACCCAAACCTGCAAAAAAAGGTTAGTTCTCACAAAAAAACCGATGGGGGTGCGCGGAGCAACTGGGGGGCGCGCGGAGTAATCTGGCCAAAAAATTGATTCAGCCAAAAAACAGGAAGGGGGGTGCGTGGAGCAACTGGGGGGTGCACGGAGAAACAGATTATATATTTGTTTTTTACGCAGATTTTCATTTGGACCAGTTCTTTCTCTTCTTTCTTATCTCTCTCTCTGTTCATTCTTTCTCTCTCCCATTCAAGAACACACATGAACACCGATGAAGATTCCGGTGGTGGTGCGGCGGCCGGAGCGGCGGCGCCACCACCGGAAATTAAAAAAACTCTTTTTTTTTTAAAAAAACTTTTTTTCTAAAATCCTTTTTTTATCTAGATTTTGGATTTCAAGTTAGTTTTTAGAAAAAATGCTTGAGAAATCCGAAATCTAAATTTTAAATTTTTGAAAAGAAAAAAAAAGCACAAAGTTTCTACCTTTCTTTTTCGCTTTTGGTTCGGATTTGTTTCTGTTTGTTGTGTTAATGGAGTTTCGTGTTTGATGTTTGGTTGTGGGTGTTATGGGTGTTTGAAAGTGTTGGTTTTGGTGATGGTTTAGATTGTGACGGTTTATGAATGGCTTTGTGATTCTGTGATGAAGGTGATTATTGAAAAATGAAGGTGATTGATATTGAATGGTTTTGTGATTCTGTAAAAAAAATTTGAGAAGTGTTTTGTGTATGCGGCTGGTGGAAAAATTGGCTCCTCTGTGTGATGGTTTTTCTATTTGTTACTGATTCCCCCTTTGTCACTGATTTCTTCCTTTCTTATACTGATTTGGCAAATTATGAATCAAGAAAGAAAATCAAAAGCAATTATGGACATTGAATGACAATTCCCCATTTGGTTTTTGCTTTGATGTGTGTTTGACTGTGTTGAGTTGTGTATGACTGTATTGTGAGCTAATCTTGCCTTGGATTGGATTGACTTTGAACCAAAATGAAGAAAAAGAAAAAAACAATAATATAATATAATAGAAATAAAAATTAAGTAAGGGAGACTAAAATGTGGGGGCAAGCGCCCCTCTCTTATTAAAAGTAGTAACTAAAAAAATAATTTCTAATAATAAAAAATAAACAAAAGACAAATAATAAAATGGAATAAAAAATAAAAAATAAACCAAAAAAAGACGAGGTATTTTAAAATACCTTTCTGCCGAAATTTTGTCAGAAACGACGAAATATTCCGGTTTATTAGACAACTAAAAAAAGAAAATTGGTCAAAAAATGGGGTATGACAGATGCCCCTATTTAAGTTTCTTCGACCGGAGAATTGAAAGAGAATTTTGGTTTGTTTCGATGGGTCGAAGAGACTTAAATACAGAGTACATCATTTTTTGACCAAGTTAACTGTTTAAATGCTATGAACAATACCCGAGTCCGTTAAAGGAAGGGTCCAACTCCGCTGGGAAACAATACAGTTTCACTGGGGATAAGCTGTCTACTATCGCATGATAGCTTAATCAAGACAGATGTTACCTACTACCGTACTGATAGCTTAATGAAGGTAAACGAAAAATGATAGATGTGACCTACTACCATATGGATAGCTTAATGAAGGTAAATGAAAATGGTGGATATGGCCTACTACCGTATGGATAGCTTAATGAAGGTATATGATAGATGTTACCTACTACCGTATTGATAGCTTAATGAAGGTAATGAAAATGATGAGACACTGTCTACTACCGTATGGATAGCTTAATGAAGACATATGTTACCTACTACCGTATTGATAGCTTAATGAAAGTATGAAGACATATGTTACCTACTACCGTATTGATAGCTTAATGAAGGTATATGACGGATATTACCTACTACCGTATGGATAGCTTAATGAAGGTAATGAAAATGATACGACATTATCTACTATCAATGACTTGATAGCTTAAAGAAGACAATGATAAATATTACCCACTACCATAATGATAGCTTAATGAAGGTAATGAAAAATAATGGGTACTACCTACTATCATATTGATAGCTTAATGAAGGTATGATGATTTTTTTAGTAACATCTCTTGACCAGACACACTGGCGATGTCACTTCTTGAGGAAATTTGAATATGTGTGTGCAAGTTGTTCACATGAAGAGACTGCCCCTTGCTGTTTGAGACCAAGATTCAATCCAGGAATTAACTGGAGAGATACGATCAAATGAGACTATATGCCTGATGAGGGAAGAACTCAACTAGGATTCTCCATCCGTGTAATGGAAGTAACTGAAACAACCTTCTTCCACGAGGACTGAACTCAGTGGGGAATTTGAAAAGGATATGTACTTTTCTGCTTATGGCTGACACTCTAAGTGGAGAGAGTGACACGCCCACCCTATTTGAGGGGATAAACAAGACAAATGATTTAACTAGGCTTCGAGGAGATGCAATAATGTATGAATGATGTGAATGTACATGCTATGTATGAATGAATGTATGTATGTATGTGACAGATGTACTGACGAACAGACAGGACAAGTGAGACTAGGGTGTTTTGACATCACAACACAAATACTCGGCAATCCTTAATATGGTGAAGACATTATAAGATGTATACGACATGCCACTGACGGAGCAAGTTCTGGTTATGAGGCTCAAACTTTGCAGGGAGGAAGATGCTTCCTTGGGAGAAGACCCAACATTAATCAGAAATATGAATCAGAGTTTTAGATGGAGATACCAGGCTTAAAGTCCACTGGTAGATAAGAAGTCGCCATTTGTAAACCGAACAAGAGTGTTCTTCCATTGACTTGCAACAGTCATCATGCTTATTATTTTATTTTTTAGAATCCCTAACTTTTGCCTGGACCACCTTTTCAGGTTTTCAGTCCACCGGGAATATATTTCCTTTTTTTGGTGCCCCTAATTTTTGCCTGGACCGCCTTTTCAGGTTTTCAGTCCACCGGGACGCTCTCTTTTGCCTAAGCCGCCTTTTCAGGTTTTCGACTTAGCGAGCCATTTTTTATTTTTTATTTTTGACTGTGGCAGCATTCATCAAGGGCGGAAACTCTTGACCACTGACTTAAATCTTTGAAGGAAATGCCCCTTGATATAAAGACTTGCCCCTGACTGGCAGGATTCCGAAGTAAGTTGCCCCAAGTTAGAAGCATTTTGAGTCGGTTCATCCTTGATCAGACCATTCGCTCAAATTTCTTTGGTGCCAAATATAGATTTGCGAACAAAATTATTTCTTTTAAAAAGTATTTCCAATGAAATGCACATGCAAGTTTTGGAATCGGAAAATTTATGGAAAACACATGTGGTGTGTGTGAAAGATAATTATTCAATAAGCAGGTGGAGTCAGTTTTTTTTATAATGATTTTGCTGATTATGCTTTCATAGTGAACCTAACTTCAATTAGGTCTTTTAAGGGTTATAACGTGGCCTGGTTCATGGTTTTGAAAAAAAAGAGATTATCAGGCCCGAAGTTTTGTTTTAACCCTCCCATTCTTCTTTGATGTACTTCATTCCTAAATTCAATTAATTCGGCGTTAATTGACAAGAGAAATTTTTGGCAATGATCTTTGAGATCGAGTTTTGGTCAAGACTCTGATGAGATTCTTGAAGTGACATTCACTTTTTTCATTTTCAATTTTTTTTTTTTATCCCTTATTTTTGCATGGACCGATTCTTTTTATTTTATGGTCCATCGGGATGCCCTAATTTTTGCCTAAGTCTTTTTACTTAGCGGACTTCTTTTTTTTTTTATGTAGGAGGATTGTGATTGCCACAGATTGTAACATTCTTAATTTTTATCAATAAAAAGAATATTGGTTGAAAGTCAATTTAGGAATTTAATTGGAAGGCTTCTATTTAAATGGGGAAATGGATAGCTATTATCATGAAATTTTCTCCACCCATTTCCTATGCTTCCCACGTGAGAAAGTAAGAGACCAACACAAGACTTATTAACCAAGTGGGACCCACATGAGTTACATAAAAACCCACTCTTGGCCTAACATCTCAAAATCATTCACTCACTTTCTCTGCAAAGAAGCAGAGCTTCTCTCTTGTTCCTTCTCCCACCTTCACGCTTTCAAACAACAAGAAACTCTTGACCCAAAGATTCATCTTGCTATAGAGAAAAATCATAAAATCATTGATGTTCTCATCCTCTTCTCCCTCTCCCTCTCACGGCCAGATCATCATCATCATTCAAGCTCCACCAATTTCCCTCAATCTCACATGCAAGGATCAATTCTTGCCCTTATATTTCAACCCTTAAGAGAGAGTAAGTTCTATCACTCTGTTCCTTCTTCAATTTCTCTGGGTTGTAATATGCTGCCTCTTTTGTAAAGATTCAAGTTGTGTTCTTGTATTTGCATGCAAGGGTTTTTGTACCACAAGTGGAAGTTGATGGTTTCAAGCCCAATTTCTTAACCTTGACCTCAAGAGGAACAAAGATGTACATCAAATCAATAAACCCAACTCTGAAACTAAGAGATTCAGGTAACTTAAACCTCCTCCTCTTCCTCGTAATTCCATTACATGTTTCATCCCCTTTTGTGTAAAGAAACTCACATATCTATCTATTCTTCAAATTGGCATTTTTAATGTGCTGGAACAACTTTAAACGCGTGCTGGGAGTGGACTGAAAGTTATGGGTGTCATGGAAAAGTAGGATTTTGGAGCAACAAAACATTATTCCTCCACCTGCTATAGCTCGCCTAGCGAGCGGGAGTACTCGCCACGGCGAGTGGAGCAGTACAGCTCAATACTGCTGTTTGTATTCCTCTTGTACGTCACCTACTTTAATCCTTGGTAAGCTGTTTCCAACCTTCCACTACCTTCTCTGTGACTGTAAATAACGGTTCATTTCTTGGACTTTAGTAAAATCCTAAACACTCTTTAATCCATTTCCTTCCATTTTTGTTCAAGAATACAAGTTTGGGGTTCAAGTGAGTTCTGGACCAGAAGATTGGAGACTGTAGCAAAGCTAGTATTCTTTGTGTTAAAGCTTATACCAGGTGGGTTCTTAGGATAGTGTAGATAGTTTCCCCAATTTATGAATTTGCATGTTAACTTAAGAAAAATTAGGAAAAGTTGTGTGAGGGGAATTAATCCCAAATTTCCCTCCATTCTGTTTGTATATTATGTAAAATTATGCTACTGCACTGATAAAACGAGGATTGTAGGTGTATTTTAGAAAAATATGATTTTTGGCAAAACAGGGTAAACTCTGTATGAACTCGCCACAGCGAGTAGCTGGCGAGCATTCATGGCGAGCTGGGCTCTGAGCTGATGAAACTCGCCATGGCGAGCTAGTGCTCGCCACAGCGAGTTGATTTAGGTCAGGACCTATAATCTCGCCATGGCGAGCTGGTGACTCGCCGTAGCGAGCTTGTACAGAATTGACCCATATTTTCCGTTTTCTAAATAAAGTTTTCAACACTCGTTTTATATCCTCGTTATAATCAGACAGTTCGCAGTAATATAATTAATATAATGTCGAATAGAATGTTAATCACAGATAATTGATAGGGCATAACTTAGAGTATTATTAGGTTTGTATGCTCCCCGGGTTTTGGGAATTTATGGTAGTAATAACTAAATTAGTTTCAGTCAATTATGAGCGATTTTGTGATATCGCGCTATGGACTCCCGATGGGATAATCCATTAGGATAAGTTATTGTGAGCTGCATGCCGTGACCGAATCGGTTGACGGATATGGCAGGCCTCTGAGACATGCTCACCTCAGAGTGTCCTTGTGTCTAAAATGAATAAGAGTTAATTTATGTGTTACACCTATATTTATGCTATTATGATATGATTATGTTAGTATTTGAAACGACTGATTTAGGTGCCCCGGCGTAGTCGCCATTAGGAGGGTAGTAGGACTCACTGAGGCTTAGTAGTCTCACCCCACTCCAAACCAATTTTTTTAGGTAAACAGGATATTCGGAGCAAGGACCAGGTAGGAGGCTGACAGCTGGAGCTGAGCTTGAATTGTCCGCCTTGAAGATTTTATTTCTTCGTCTTGCTTTTTAGTTTATTATCGTGTTTACTCAGAATACTAGCAACTTCCGCTGTATTTTATCCGTTATTTACTTTATATCTGAAACAATGTTGTATCTTGTTCATTTTAAATAGAGAATTATTTGTACTCAGATCCTTTTATGTATGTCTCGACTAAATATTCTAGGTATTTTAGTTGGGGCGTTATAATTGGTATCAGAGCAGGTCGATCCAGTATCGGACCTTGCCATGAGTCATTCCAATCCTTCCCTAAGTAATACAGACCCTTTGGATCTGGACTGTTTACGCTGAAACCATCGCATGCTGAGCCTGATCAACTTAGTATTGTGTATGATAGGCAGGGTATTATGGTTTAGAACTAAAGTGAACTCTGGAATTCCACCGTCAAATCCGTAGTGAAACTACAACGAGGAGCAGTCGTCGAAGGAAAATCTTATAAGTGGGTTTTGGGACAGTGGCAGATGGTGCCACAGGAGTAAGTTGCGTAACACATGACAGGAGTAAAGATTGTAGCTTGAAGGAAAGTAAGTGTACCCTTAAAACTGAAGTGCGCAGTGCACAACAGTATTCCACTGGCACAGTGTGTCAGGTGAATTTCCTGAATCTAGAATTGCCTTATCCACCGAGAGCCTAAAATCAGTCAAGTATATTGACCAAGTAACACCAGTAATAGGAGTAAGCCAAACTTATCTCGGGACGTTTAGTTATCCAGTGCAAACGAGGAACTCCCCTTTATTAGGAAGACTTAGATAAACCTCACATGTATTCCATTAATTTTTGTGAAGCCGAGAAGTTCACCCTGTTAGGAGACAACCGGTTAAGCTTACCCCAAGATTATTAAGCCTTAAGTGTTTTCATTGGAATGAGTACCCTCTCTCAATTAGTAACCAGCAATTTTCCGAACGATTAGAGACTTGGCCTTCACTAGTATAGCGACTAGAATTCTCTGCTAGCAGTACCGTACTCTTTCTTTAGAAACCAATAGGTATAGTGAAACTATTAGGAGCTTAATCGTAACTGATGCAACAATTAGAAATCTTGGAATTGGACACAATCAGGAATTAGAATGAGTATACCTTTCCTATTAGGAGCCTATGAGCATTTTGAGACTAATAGGAAAACCCAGCCTTAAACCAGTATTAGCAATCAGATTTCCCTTCTAAGAATACCTTACCCAGAGGACGTATTAAGTAGTAGTACATAGGTGTTCCAGATTTAGCAGGGTTAGTATAGTGAACCTGATGGATATTAGTAATAGGGATCCAACCCGTAATACCTAAGTTAGAGGAACCAAGATTAGAATACTAGCACTTATCTTTATCACCCAGGTTACCTTATTAGATTATTAGTTAGAATATTCTTAGCTAAGTTATTCTTACCCTTCAACTCGTGAGAACCCTTCTACCTCACCCTGAGGGACCAGTTACGTTCAGTACGACAATTAGAAATTCACCTTGCAACTACACCAGTCTTTAGCAGTAGACCCAGCGAAACTTTAGAAACCCAAATATAACTAGATCAACAGTTAGGCCATATCGCGAGAACTCTTCAGCCAAAGCCTCTAGGACATTATTACCGAATAGTTTAGCAACCAAATCAGTAATAACACACTGTCACATACGTATGAAGTTCTCCCTTAGCAATACCATCACCAAATAGGTTTACTGAAGACCGTTAATTTGAGTACCCATAGACTAGTAATCCAGCACTTTTGACCAGTTAATTACATTAATAAAAAATAGTGGAACCTTAGCATCTTTACCATAGTATTAGCTCATCACAAGACCGTTAAGTTAACGCTTGCGACAGCTACTCTTAGATGCCCATGAGATAAGACAGCCTGTCACTTACCCTAGTAATTACACCAACCCATCATAGGATAAGTTTGATTAGTAATAATAATTGAGAGTTACCTTTAGCATGACCTGTCCCCAAGGTTGAACCATAGATACCTCATCATTAGGCGGTTTAGAGATCAGTAACTTGGTTCCATACTAGTTAGACTACCCACTATACAAGTTTGTACATATAAATCCGTCAGCTAGTAAATCAATAAGTTCAGTTGACCATACCTTGAGAGATGCCACTCAGTCATCCTCAAACTAGACATTCAATCGTATAGGCTAAATAGTTAACCAGTTGAGATTCAGATCTAACCAGCCATAGTTTACCACTACCGTAGTGCCGAAGGTAGGAAACCAATACTTGACGGAAATAACAAATAGGATGGCTCTATTAATGATCCTTACCACTCGGACTAACCTTTTAGATACACATTAGTTAACCTGAGACAAGTAATTAAGATCGACCTTAGCTTCAGCCAACAGTCGACACCTTCTGCATAATTTAAATCTTCAGCCAAGAGACTATTAGAACCAGTTAGACCTACCTATGAGAACTTGTCAGCGATGAACGTGAGTGAAAAACTTAGTTGCCCCAGCCCGAGAGTCTGGCAGGAATAGGAATGTGAAACACTAGTCTCAATGCAATAGGAGACCAATTTTCTGTAGCCTCCATTTCGTTCTGGAATTCTCTTGCGGCCAACTCATTGGATCAAGCAATGTCCAAATTTGCATTCATAAGTCTTGGAACACCATGAACGTGTGTATTCTCTAACCCGTCTAATCATGCCTCAGTTGGATAAATTCTTCTCGTGCCTTAATGGCTTAACAACCATGTGCTGTACCTAAATTCTATTAGGGTGCAAACTTTTCAAATTTCTCGAAGCCAGTTAATTACATCGAGAGTGTTAATGTCACACTTAATTAACCACATTAGGTGTTGTTCTAGTTTGCCAGTTGTGTTACTACCAACAAAACTCTATCTGCGGAAATTGATTATTCTTGAGAAGGTCGAGAATAATTCCAGTTTTATTTCTTACTCGCTCGGTTGATCTTTCAATCAACATACTTCGAACCACTCCGGTAAAAACTTACCTAGCTCAGTATCGGCAAATCAAGTAAACTCCGTACTCCTAACTACGTAAGATCAGTGTGTTAACCCTGAACGCCTCTGCCCGAACATTTCAACCTTCAAAAATTCAATTCTTATAATTTCGTGAGATCAGATACTGAAGCTTGAACGCCTGGACTAGGATATTCCAATCCCAAGTCTAGTCGCCAGTAACTAGTTAGCATGAGTGTAAGAGTTAATCACTCGTTTGAAGTAATATATCAATCCCTTTTTGGAAACCCTTCTTCCTATCGTTAGTGATCTGTTAAGATAATTCTGTCAACCGTTGTAAGCCAAACCATTCAAATCAGCCTTAGCGTTACAAAATCCGACTTTATGCTTTCAGCTAGCCAAGTTTCATACATTAGTTACCAGCGAAGGACTCCAAACAAGTGTGACCTGTAACCCTGAGAAATGATCTGAACCTAAGTACGTCCGCATGTTAAATTTACAACTACAATCACCGTGCTGTACCAGAATGGATTAAAAATTGTAGGTGGGATTTTATCGGATAACTATAAGTACGCCTATGGATGAGTCCAACTCATTGGTCGATGAACTCGTAGTGTCTAGACGACTTTCCACTCGTTTTATATCTCGATAGATTCTGGAGTATTTTCACAACACGCGATACAGTAGTACATATAACAAGCCAAGTATGGTGGTCATCATAAAGGAGAACGACATATGTTTGGGAGAACTTGAAATAGCCACATCAATATTAGGCCAGATACCGACCCTCCAACTCAATTGAAACTGGAACTAATCCCATTGGAAATGGTGATAGGACGTTGAATCAGAGTGCGCAGCACTGTAACCTTGAGAAGGTGAGATTAACCCTTAACCAGTAACCTGTAAAGAGGAAAGTTTTATTCCAAGGGGTTGAACACTTTAAACTGGAGAATAGACGAAGTATAGACCGGATGCAGACATAAAACAACCTACCCTGATGTGGAGTGAAGAAGTTTGAATTTCGAGGACGAAATTTCTTTAAGGGGGGTAGATTGTAACATTCTTAATTTTTATCAATAAAAAGAATATTGGTTGAAAGTCAATTTAGGAATTTAATTGGAAGGCTTCTATTTAAATGGGGAAATGGATAGCTATTATCATGAAATTTTCTCCACCCATTTCCTATGCTTCCCACGTGAGAAAGTAAGAGACCAACACAAGACTTATTAACCAAGTGGGACCCACATGAGTTACATAAAAACCCAATCTTGGCCTAACATCTCAAAATCATTCACTCACTTTCTCTGCAAAGAAGCAGAGCTTCTCTCTTGTTCCTTCTCCCACCTTCACGCTTTCAAACAACAAGAAACTCTTGACCCAAAGATTCATCTTGCTATAGAGAAAAATCATAAAATCATTGATGTTCTCATCCTCTTCTCCCTCTCCCTCTCACGGCCAGATCATCATCATCATTCAAGCTCCACCAATTTCCCTCAATCTCACATGCAAGGATCAATTCTTGCCCTTATATTTCAACCCTTAAGAGAGAGTAAGTTCTATCACTCTGTTCCTTCTTCAATTTCTCTGGGTTGTAATATGCTGCCTCTTTTGTAAAGATTCAAGTTGTGTTCTTGTATTTGCATGCAAGGGTTTTTGTACCACAAGTGGAAGTTGATGGTTTCAAGCCCAATTTCTTAACCTTGACCTCAAGAGGAACAAAGATGTACATCAAATCAATAAACCCAACTCTGAAACTAAGAGATTCAGGTAACTTAAACCTCCTCCTCTTCCTCGTAATTCCATTACATGTTTCATCCCCTTTTGTGTAAAGAAACTCACATATCTATCTATTCTTCAAATTGGCATTTTTAATGTGCTGGAACAACTTTAAACGCGTGCTGGGAGTGGACTGAAAGTTATGGGTGTCATGGAAAAGTAGGATTTTGGAGCAACAAAACATTATTCCTCCACCTGCTATAGCTCGCCTAGCGAGCGGGAGTACTCGCCACGGCGAGTGGAGCAGTACAGCTCAATACTGCTGTTTGTATTCCTCTTGTACGTCACCTACTTTAATCCTTGGTAAGCTGTTTCCAACCTTCCACTACCTTCTCTGTGACTGTAAATAACGGTTCATTTCTTGGACTTTAGTAAAATCCTAAACACTCTTTAATCCATTTCCTTCCATTTTTGTTCAAGAATACAAGTTTGGGGTTCAAGTGAGTTCTGGACCAGAAGATTGGAGACTGTAGCAGAGCTAGTATTCTTTGTGTTAAAGCTTATACCAGGTGGGTTCTTAGGATAGTGTAGATAGTTTCCCCAATTTATGAATTTGCATGTTAACTTAGGAAAAATTAGGAAAAGTTGTGTGAGGGGAATTAATCCCAAATTTCCCTCCATTCTGTTTGTATATTATGTAAAATTATGCTACTGCACTGATAAAACGAGGATTGTAGGTGTATTTTAGAAAAATATGATTTTTGGCAAAACAGGGTAAACTCTGTATGAACTCGCCACAGCGAGTAGCTGGCGAGCATTCATGGCGAGCTGGGCTCTGAGCTGATGAAACTCGCCATGGCGAGCTAGTGCTCGCCACAGCGAGTTGATTTAGGTCAGGACCTATAATCTCGCCATGGCGAGCTGGTGACTCGCCGTAGCGAGCTTGTACAGAATTGACCCATATTTTCCGTTTTCTAAATAAAGTTTTCAACACTCGTTTTATATCCTCGTTATAATCAGAAATTAACTCTTATTCATTTTAAACACAAGGACACTCTGAGGTGAGCATGTCTCAGAGGCCTGCCATATCCGACAACCGATTCGGTCACGGCATGCAGCTCACAATAACGTATCCTAATGGATTGTCCCATTGGGAGTCCATAACGCGATATCACAAAATCGCTCATAACTGACTGAAACTAAATTAGTTCTTACTACCAATATTTCCCAAGACCCGGGGAGCATGCCACCTATTTTATTTCTAAGTTATACCCTAATAATTATCTGTGATTAACATTCTGTTCGACATTATATTAATTACGTTACTGCAAGCTATCTGATTATAACGAGGATATAAAACGAGTGTAGAAAACTTCATTTAGAAAATGGAAATATAGGCCAATCCTGTACAAGCTCGCTACGGCGAGTTACCAGCTCGCTATGGCGAGATTATAGGTCCTGACCTAAATAAACTCGCTATGGCGAGCAGAAGCTCGCCATGGCGAGTTTCATCAGCTCAGAGCCCAGCTCGCCATGAATACTCGCTAGCTACTCGCTGTGGCGAGTTCATGCAGAACTTACCCTGTTTTGCAGAAATCGTAATATTTCAAGTAGCACACCTACAATCCTCATTTAACCAGTGCAGAAACATAAGTTACATAATATAAAAACAGAATGGAGTGGAATTTGGGATTAATTCCTCTCACACAACAATTCCTAATATTCCTAAGTTATCATGCAAGTTTTGATTTAAGGGAAATCTAACTAAACTAGCCTAAAGAACCCACCTGGTAAGGAGCTTTACACTGATGCAATGCTCAGCAACAGCCACGAACCTTCCAGCAATAGAACTCACTTAAACCCCAATTCTCACCTTCATTATGTTGTTGTTGCATGTGTACTTACCTCCTTCAATATGAGTCGTGAGGCACTACCATGGTTCTGGAAGGCTATGGGTGCGTGAGAAACCGGACTTTTGAAGCAAAACGACAGAACTAACATGTTCATTCTGTCACGCTCGCCTCGCGAGCTGATGCTCGCCGCGGCGAGATTATGGTGAGTTTTATTCTCTCATGACTTCTTCCATTTTTGATGGATTGATTCTCTTGCATTGAAATGTATCATCAAATTAATTGAAAGACTACCCTGCCCCGGTTTAAGATTAAGGGTTTTTTATAGTAAAAAGAACACCAGCTTCTGGCTCAAAGGGGTTGACTACGGATTATCTCCTTATTTCTCCAGTGTTTGGGAAATGAAACAATGCCTTACATCATCAACCAGGTCTTACTAATGAAAGCATATATCAGCAATTTTAACCATTTAGTTTACATCATTCTCCCTTCAAGTGGAATGGAAAAGCATTGCCATTTGTTTGATGGCACAAGAAAAGAGTGAATACGAATGAGTGGATGCATGCTCAATTTATTTAAAAAATAGTAATCAAAAGGTACAATTTTAAGAAGCAAACAAATACTTGGCAAGAAAGAAATTACAACTTGCA
Organism: Trifolium repens; assembly: GCA_030408175.1. Taxonomy (NCBI): domain Eukaryota; kingdom Viridiplantae; phylum Streptophyta; class Magnoliopsida; order Fabales; family Fabaceae; genus Trifolium; species Trifolium repens. The sequence continues at coordinate 33,089,737 of CP125850.1, read as the reverse complement.
ATGAAAACAAAAGGCCTAGTGACCATAGGGACGAATTTCCTTGTCGGTGCTCTGACTTTAGGAGGCACTTGATGAAGAAGGGTAAATGAATCCTGCACTGTGGAAGATCTCCTCAAGCGTCTTAATAGCAACATTTGGCCCAACAGCTTTTGCGGGTGTAGGATAGAAGCCCAACCCTTCACGATGATTGTTCTCTGGCAAGGTCACATCCTGTCCCCAACCTGTGGACAACCCACTCTGAATCACCTTTTGTGCATCCTTCAAGGAAGAAATAGATGTCACATTCTCCTTGGCCTTCTTATTGCCTAATGAGAGCCCTTGGAATTGGCTAAGCACCATCTTAACAAATGATGTCTCATGTTGTATAACTTGAAGGTTGAGAGGAGAAGTTGGTGGCTGATTTTGTGTAACCAACAGCGAAGTTACTAAGGCCTCCAATTTTTCCAAATCTGACCGAAGTGCTATCACCTCTCCACGAAGTTCAATGATCTCTTGTTCGGCTAAGTCCATTCTCCTTTTTCTGTTTGCACAAGTGTTGTAAGTATGAGTAGACTTGTAGTGCATAGGTCGGGCCACTTTTTCCTTGACTGGACCAGAGAGAGAGAAGAAGATATGAGACTCGGATTTGAAACTTATGAATGCAGTATGATGCATGATATGTTTATGCTAAAATATGCAAAGTTTTATTTTATCGAAGGACTTATAAATTAATTGTAAACATTCTAGAGAACATCATTACAACTAAAATCATTACAAAGTAAATCTCTTTTTTTTTCTTGTTGTTTTTTTTTTTCTTACAAGATCCATATCTATAATGTTTTACAAAAAAAAAAATTGTTTAAGTCCTTCAATATTGGATGGAAAAAACTTTATGAATGAGTGTATGTATGCATGATTATGCTGAAAACAAGGTGGGGTTAAGGTATGATGTTGGAGTCAGGGGTCAGAGCCCTCCCACATGGTGAGTACTAGAGTTTCTTTGTACCTGTATCACGGGTTCTACACAGTTCCCAAAGTTATCAACCGTCTCATAGATATTATCGGCTTACAAGATTAACTCTCGGTCCAATAATATCCACAAGACGATCTCGTTTGAGTGTAGTATCGCGTATCGACCAACTTAAGATTGACTCTTAATTAGTCACCGCACTACGTCCTAAAAGTCAAGATGGGTTAAAGGTAACTCTAAAGGTCCATAGCGTCGTCAGTCCCTCGAAAGTAGAACGCCGAACACGATTACTCATGTCAACGTCGTTACCCCAAGTTTCCTCAGCTAAGTGTGATTATATCATATGCGTGCCATGGTCCGAAATATACTTCGGGCATGTCGCTTTGATTATACCACTATCCTATCTTATTGTTTCTCTCAAGTCCGGGTGGGGGACTTATCTCGCCACTCAAGAAGCCCACACAAGAGAACATATATACATACATACAAGCAACAAAATATAATAGCACAAAAATAAATTTCAAACAAGTTAGGTTCAACCCTCTTTAGGGGAGTCCCCAGTGAAGTCGCCATTTCTGTCGCGGTGATTTTTGGATATCAAACTATTAATTAGTTTTGACTCACAAATTTATGATTCACCACCGAGCTTTTATTTTTCTAAGGAAAAGGGGAAAATATCGTAATAACCCTAATTTTTTGAGAGATTAAAGGTTCGGGGGTTGGTTACGTTAAGGGAAGGTATTAGCACCCTAAACGTCTATAGTACTCTACAGGAACCTCTTGTTTTTATTTATCTTTGTGCTAAAATTACTTGTTTGCTTGTAAATAAAAAGCTTTAAAAAATGTGAAAAGTTAATGTGATGACTGAAAAAAGAAAACGGAATATGTTTTTATTTTTTATTTGATTTGGGAAGACGCGAAGTCTTTTGCACTACGTACCCGAAGGATCAAAATCTCGTAGTTCGGGGTAAAAAGAGTGAAATTGATTTGTTGATATTTTTTAGTTTTTGAAAATGTTTTAAAAAATAAAAGCCAAGTGGCAAAAAATGTTTTTTGTTTGTTTTTGTATTTTTTTAATTTTTGAGAAAAAAGTGTTTAGATATATTTACATGAATTAAAATATTTATTATGAAAAATGTTTTGAAAAAGTCTCTCGACGAATATCGAGGTTTTTTATGAAAGAGATTCTTTTTTTAAAATGGTTTTTTGAGTATTTGAATGTTTTTTTTTGGATTTTTGTTAAAGAGGAAAATTAAGCGCGAATAAGATAAACTAAATGTAATAAGATGAACGCGAAGGATTTCATAATGACGTTGGATCAAAATGAGAATCCCCTTTTCCTTGGAATTTCTACGCTATTATTTTTGGTGTTTTTGTTTTTTTTGACATAAAGCAGAATAAATAAATATGCAATGCAGGTTTCTCATTTATATTTACATTGGTTCCTAAATACATTCTAAATCACAATAATTAAATGAAATAAATAAATAATAATAAAAATAAAATATAAACTAAAAAAAGGGTGCAAAGAGGAAGAACAGAGGGGTGTGGTTAGCAGTTCTGGGCTAAGCCCAAACCCAAACCTGCAAAAAAAGGTTAGTTCTCACAAAAAAACCGATGGGGGTGCGCAGAGCAACTGGGGGGCGCGCGGAGTAATCTGGCCAAAAAATTGATTCAGCCAAAAAACAGGAAGGGGGGTGCGTGGAGCAACTGGGGGGTGCACGGAGAAACAGATTATATATTTGTTTTTTACGCAGATTTTCATTTGGACCAGTTCTTTCTCTTCTTTCTTATCTCTCTCTCTGTTCATTCTTTCTCTCTCCCATTCAAGAACACACATGAACACCGATGAAGATTCCGGTGGTGGTGCGGCGGCCGGAGCGGCGGCGCCACCACCGGAAATTAAAAAAACTCTTTTTTTTTAAAAAAAACTTTTTTTCTAAAATCCTTTTTTTATCTAGATTTTGGATTTCAAGTTAGTTTTTAGAAAAAATGCTTGAGAAATCCGAAATCTAAATTTTAAATTTTTGAAAAGAAAAAAAAAAGCACAAAGTTTCTACCTTTCTTTTTCGCTTTTGGTTCGGATTTGTTTCTGTTTGTTGTGTTAATGGAGTTTCGTGTTTGATGTTTGGTTGTGGGTGTTATGGGTGTTTGAAAGTGTTGGTTTTGGTGATGGTTTAGATTGTGACGGTTTATGAATGGCTTTGTGATTCTGTGATGAAGGTGATTATTGAAAAATGAAGGTGATTGATATTGAATGGTTTTGTGATTCTGTAAAAAAAATTTGAGAAGTGTTTTGTGTATGCGGCTGGTGGAAAAATTGGCTCCTCTGTGTGATGGTTTTTCTATTTGTTACTGATTCCCCTTTTGTCACTGATTTCTTCCTTTCTTATACTGATTTGGCAAATTATGAATCAAGAAAGAAAATCAAAAGCAATTATGGACATTGAATGACAATTCCCCATTTGGTTTTTGCTTTGATGTGTGTTTGACTGTGTTGAGTTGTGTATGACTGTATTGTGAGCTAATCTTGCCTTGGATTGGATTGACTTTGAACCAAAATGAAGAAAAAGAAAAAAACAATAATATAATATAATAGAAATAAAAATTAAGTAAGGGAGACTAAAATGTGGGGGCAAGCGCCCCTCTCTTATTAAAAGTAGTAACTAAAAAAATAATTTCTAATAATAAAAAATAAACAAAAGACAAATAATAAAATGGAATAAAAAATAAAAAATAAACCAAAAAAAGACGAGGTATTTTAAAATACCTTTCTGCCGAAATTTTGTCAGAAACGACGAAATATTCCGGTTTATTAGACAACTAAAAAAAGAAAATTGGTCAAAAAATGGGGTATGACAGTCACTATTGTCCCTCAGCATGCTTCGTAAAGTACCCATCAACTGCCTTTATAATTATCCTGTTACGGATAACGTTAGATCCACAACAAAGTACTTCACTCCCCATCTAGGGTACAAAGTGGTTTCAGGTCTAAGGGTGGTCTACACCATTATCACCATGAGAGTAACTTATGACACTTTGCATAACATTGCATGTAGTACTCTCATAGCGGGTCAATCCAGTATAAATATTACTCCTAATATTTATACCTACGTCAAGACTTGATAACTCCTTATCCCATGATCCATGAGATGTGATCATCAGTCTATCTTCATAATAGTCTTTATGCTTTAAGGTTATCCCCTTTACCTTAAAGCTCGACTACGGATACTTTAAGAATAATGTCCTTATGTTTAATATTATCTCATGATTAAGTCACACTTAATTATTAAACGGGCTTTCTATTCTAGGGACTTCATTATTTTGCAACCTTACAAACATAATAAAGAAATGCCATATTTATATTCAAACTCCTAAAGCAAATACTATGAAAATAGATTGGCTCTTAGGGCTTACTCCAACAATCTCCCACTAGCACTAAAGCCAATCTAGGTTACTCTTAATACCTATAGACTTAGTATGCCCATCACGCTTCAACTGCGCAAGAGGCTTTGTTATTGGATAAGGAACTATTTCCTATGTTGGTATCTTACGTATCTTCCAACGTTCTATTTCGATCTCTATCGAAATATATAGGTGTCTAAGTATATTCATGAATCGTCGGTGAGATCTATTCTCAAGTGTTCTTGCAAGATTAAACTATTACCATCACTAATGTGATTAATGTGACTTGTAACACCGGAAACATAGCTTTAGCTCAATCATGAGCCAAACGATCCAATCTTAAATACTCAACTTATTTAACTGAAACAAACATATTACGAAGCTTATCTTATAGCTTTCAATGCTTGTATTCAGCCATGATATACAATACATTGGTATGGAAACTTCCTTCATTATAACTTCCTTATAATGATCCTTCCCATACCTATCTATTTCAAGAAATAGGGCTTAGTTCCTTTAAGGTCCTTAGGGATATTCTTGAAGGTAAGTTAGTGTCAAAACACTAATTTCAATTTTGGTACATAGGTTATTCCTAACTCTTTAGGAATTCTTGCCTAAGTGTTTCATCAAGAGTTATTTTCCTAGTCATGTCTCACTCACATGTATAAGAAAAATGTCTTGATGATTAATATGATATCAGATATTATCACTCCCACTAAAACTTTGTATGCACAAGATTTATACTTGTCCTTCATTTGTTTTTCATAAAACTTCATAAAAGGAACAAACAATAATTTAATTTTCTGAGAACTCTATCTAATCAAAATTAGATAGCTACAAGTTATATACCTTTCTAGCATCATTTGGATCAACAAAACCCTTACGTATATGTCCAACACATATATATGAGGTCATTCCAATTAAGGAATGCAACTTTGTTATCCATCTACCAAAACATGTAGTACAACATTTGGCAGAAGCAATCAAATATTATAAGGTATTCTTAATACCATCCATATCAGTGTTCAAAAAGAATACTCACTTTCATCGTATGAGTCTTACTCATCTTAAAGACATAACCATTATCTACATAAGGTTAGTGTATATGGATTCTGTATGAGATTTCATGGCATTTAGCCACTTCTCATAATCTAGATCGTCTTACGACCTTTTAGAAAGTCAAAGACTCATCTCTCATGAGAATCATATCACATTGCTGAGTAATGATAAAACCATACCTTGTAGCCATATGTGATATGTTAGACTTATCTTGGATTTGTGCAACTTTAAAACAATGGTTCTTCAACAACCTTGAGGAACCGGTTTGCATTTCCTTTTAAATCAATACGTTTTGTGGTACTTGAATTTATTCAAGTTCTATATCACTCCCACTGTCTCTTTTAGAGACACACTCCCACTAGAGGAATGTTTCAAACCTAGCAACAAAACAACCTTTTGTCCTTAAGAGTGATATAGGACCAATATCCCTTTCTTTAGGATATTTCCACTTATTCATTCATTCATTTGGAATTTAGATTTATCTAATAAATTTTAATCCAAAATTCTCATAAAGACAAACTTGGTACTCTTACCTCCATATCGCAAATGGTGTCTTTATGATCATTTTAAAAGGGAACTAATTGTGGGTGAAGATTAATTATAAGTAAAGAGATTTATAGAAAGAGTCAATATATAATTAAACTATCCTTAAATCATGTCAAACATGGTGTGATAAAATAGTTATTATAGTCCTTTAAGTAAGTATTTACTGATATGACTCATTCATATAACTTAAATACTTTTGTCGAGTTCTATTTTCTTCATTGTTGAATTTCTTTGACAAATTCAAATATTTCTAATTGGTGTCATACACCTACCAACATCTAATGATTTTAATCATCAATGTTAATGAAGTAAAATAAACTCAATATACAAAATATGTTTAGTGGTCGACATACATCTCATGTATATTGTTCAAATAGGTCATGTGTTATTTTATTGACACATCGAATATTTGTACTAAACAACAATGCTCTTGATATATTTAAGGTCCAAATCATATTTGGCTCTTATCACGATTGTTATAGATAACCCTATCAAGACCATGGAACCCTAGTCCATTACTTGACTTGGAGTAATAGTATAGAAGACTTTGCTTAAATGATAGGACCATTACTTGTCTTATCATTTAAGGCTACAATTCATATATTGTCAATACAAGATATACAATTGCTACTTCTATTACTAGATGGAATTCAATAACAATTATTGTGTTCCATTTGAAACTCGATTTTAAGTCATTGCATAAGCTCTCATTATCAATGAAACAATTTTCATTCTAGATATGGGTTGACTTAAAATTATAGCCAATGTTCTAATTCTTTAAGCATCTCTATTTTCGAAAAATTGAGATTCAACATCTTGTATCATATACTTTTGATGTAGAAATAGAAATTTTGACTTTCTATAACAATATGTGCATTATTGAAGTCTCACTTCATACTTTTGGTTTGACTCTTCCAAGAACTATTTACGTCATTTTTATTTAATGGTCTAACCATAGCCGTTTTAATTTGACAACCATTTTGTACTATTCAAATAAGAGGAATATAAATCTTATTTATATTATATCTCAAATCTTTGATAGTGCAAATTAATTCTCATTCAACTCAACAAATTCCGGTAGATATTCAAAACAATTTTGTCTATATCTATTCCATTATAATTTGTTGGATTGAACCTATGATCAACTCTTTGATCCATTGAGAAATTTATCATACTCTTAAAGTTCTTTCAAAAGATCTTACTTGAGATAAAATGATCACATCATTTATTATATATTCTATATCTAGACGTCAACTTGATGCTTCTAACAAGTATCCCTTTTCCATTCTAGTTATAGCAGGTTGTTCACAGTTTATAGTTCAAGACTTATAGTTTTCTCGCATTTGAGAACAATTCTCAATTTGTACCAATACAGAAACTCCTTTCTGAAAATCTTGTCCTTCATAAGGACAACTTAATATGTATTGTATTTCGAAATTCTAATTACAAAGATATGTAAGATATTATGACTAAATCATATTTAATTTGGTCTTTAATTAAATACGCTCCCACTATTTTATTCAAAACAAATGACCCTCATCATTTGATTCGGAAAATCCCGTTGGAAGATTTTCTAGTGGGTCGAGATCCATATTTCACTTTGTTCTAAGTCCGCGGTGGGCGGATTACACAAAACTCAGTTATTTAGGTAGGAACTCCTTCCAATTGTATCTCATACAATTCTCGAATATCTCAGTTGGGTGAATAACTCCTTATTCGAATTCATCTTATGAATCGTTCCCAACTCTTGCTTCTAAACTCATATAATCTTATTATATTTAGTATAGTTAAGTTTGACCCTAATTTTAGAAGTTGGATATTACAATTATCCCATCGCACCTTACCAATGTAAAACAAGCACTTCGCGGTGGGCGAACCTACATTGTTCGATACTGGTCTTGATGAGTTCTAAAATTTGGAAAGCATAAACTTAATATCCACATATTTTATTATTAAAGAAAAATATACTTCGCGTTGGGCGAACCCATATCTTCTTTATTAATCTCTTATGTGTCTCTTGAGGGATTTTAATTAGTTTGATCTCACCGGCTTATTTATCATATAAATCGACACTCACATGCATCAACATACATACAAGTAAACATGCATCAACATACATAAAATAAATGAAACAGTTATGGCCCCTAGCGCATTTGTTCTCCCAAGCCAATGAGAGAACCTAATCTAACCTAAAACGATCTATACTTCTCCAAGCATGATCTCCAAGGTTGACCTCCATTGTTCTTCTTCTTCATAATATTACATAATAATATAAAAGAATACTCGTTTTACATACGAGGGAGTGGATGAGAAGAGAATATAGAGAATAGAGATAAGGCACGACACGCAGGCCGTATTTAAAACCAAATGCAATAAAATAAATAAACTAAGGTCATAACCGATCATCAAATATAATAATAACAAACAAACTTTATTATTATTAAAGTCTCATAATTAATTAAATTCGGCGATTGATCAAATCAGGTAAGTTTGATTCAAATATTTAATTCACAATTAAATATTTCGAATCAAAATTTGCTAAAATAAATAACATTATTTTAAAGTAGAATTAAATCTTTTGACAATTCTCCAAATATGGAAAATTATTTAATCAAAACCTTTTTGAATAAAATATTTCCAAAATTGGTAATATTATCTTTTAAAACAATTTTAAAAGATATTTCTAGAGATTTGAAACGATTTCATAATTAAATATATTTGTCAAATATGGAAAATTATTTAATCAAAACCCTTTTGAATAAAATATTTCCAAAATTGATGATATTATCTTTTAAAACAATTTTAAAAGATATTTCTAGAATTTTGAAACGATTTCAAAATTAAATATATTTATCATCTACTTTTCGCATCAACACTTGATACGTTTTGCAAATCCTAATTTTAATGACACAACATTTGTGCAACCCTTAATTGATCATCGCAAATCATAACAATAAACACATATTTTATTATTATAATCAATTTAAGACGTGTAGATTAATGAAATTAAAATTTTGGCGAACGGTCAAAATTGGGGCTGTCATCTGCGCCTAGCGCAGCCTGCAGCTGAAAACCAATTTTTGATTCTGCCATCTGCGCCTAGCGCAGCACATCCTGCGCCTAGCGCAGGCCCGTGAAAAAACCCTTGTTTTTCGCGAATCCTAATGCAAAAATTTCGTGCCGTCAAAACCTTTCATGACTGAAATTCAATATGATTAATTAACATGTCATTGCTTCACCATACTAATGTCGGATTCCAAAGCAAATGAACATGAATCAATTCAATATCAAATAACTTTCATAATTTGTCTTATTGAACGAAATTATTAACGGTATATCACATACACCATTTTGCATTACGGTTACTTATATCATATATAAGTTTATGGCCGTTCTTGATTGTGTAACCTTAGGACAATTAACATATCGCATGCTTCACCATACAAGTGTCGGATTCCGAAGCCGTTTCAATGTTAATTACCCAATTCATACACAAAACGTACATCACATGTAAGTATTGACCGTTCTTGTTCGTGTAACCTTAGGACAATCAACATATCGCATGCTCCACCATACAAGTGTCGGATTCCGGAGCCGTTTCAATGTTAATCATCCAATTTATACACAAACAACCGTCAAATTTTAATTACTCGATTTTAATCTTTTATTAACTGTTTTAATCATATTAAAACTGAATTCATGAATTTAAACAAACATCAATTCATGGTTTCGTAAGTGGCTCTGATACCACTGAAGGAAAATAGTAATAGAAAAGCAGCGGAATTTTAAAATTTTCCTTTTGTGATCCTTACGAATGGTCATGAATTGTGTTTAGAGTTTTACCTTTTGATTCGAAAACTCCCTTTAAATCACGAACGGCTATCGAACACTTTGAATCACGAACAAGGTCACCACCAAGTCACCAACGAATTTGATCACAAGCGTTAAAGGTATAACACCTCTAGCCAGTCCACACGAACAACAACCTTCAATGGAGTGCTAGCTCCAATGGTTTGAAGGGTTAGGAGAAAGGAGGCACAAAATAAGGATTAGGGTTTTTCACAAAAACTCTAGAAAGGTGATTAGGGTTTCTCAAGAGAGGAGAGAGAACAAAGGCTCATGAGAATGAGTAACAACAGTGTGTAACTGTTTCTCCTTACCACAAGGGTTCTATTTATAGAACCACTTGCCATGGCAAAATTACACTAAAGCCCTTTTTAACTAAATGGGCTATAGTGGGCGCCATTCTCATGTAAATATGTCTAGCACATATTTGCACCCCCTTCTTGCTACATCATACCATATGATGTAATGCTCATTTTAATTACCATAATACCCCTATCATATTTCCTTATTTCTCCAAGGTGCACCGTACCTTACGGTGTTCCAATCTCACTAGATTGTTCTTATGTGTGTGACCCTGTAGGTTTCCGTAACGTTGACAATTATAATAAATCACTATTTATTATAATAAACAGTGAGCGGTATCTAGCAACACATCACTGCTACTCAAGTTACGAGAAATTAACATGTGATCTAAACATAACCTCTTGTGATAATATCAATGTGGAAAATTACCCTTTTGCCCTTTATGTCTATATTGAACACAAGGCATACACAGTGTCATCCTTGTCCAGTTCAATATTGGGCCCGTGACATTTATCCTGTTATGCAGGATTGGCAAATTCCATCTAGGTCACTACTGTCCCTCAGCATGCTTCGTAAAGTACCCATCAACTGCCTTTATAATTATCCTGTTACGGATAACGTTAGATCAGCAACAAAGTACTTCACTCCCCATCTAGGGTACAAAGTGGTTTCAGGTCTAAGGGTGGTCTACACCATTAACACCATGAGAGTAACTTATGACACTTTGCATAACTTTGCATGTAGTACTCTCATAGCGGGTCAATCCAATATAAATATTACTCCTAATATTTATACCTACGTCAAGACTTGATAACTCCTTATCCCATGATCCATAAGATGTGATCATCAGTCTATCTTCATAATAGTCTTTATGCTTTAAGGTTATCCCCTTTACCTTAAAGCTCGACTACGGATACTTTAAGAATAGTGTCCTTATATTTAATATTATCTCATGATTAAGTCACACTTAATTATTAAACGGACTTTCTATTCTAGGGACTTCATTATTTTGCAACCTTACAAACATAATAAAGAAATGCCATATTTATATTCAAACTCCTAAAGCAAATACTATGAAAATAGATTGGCTCTTAGGGCTTACTCCAACAAAAACAACTTGAATACAACTTGAACTCATTTGAAAATCCAAGACTCAAGCTTCAGCTTCTGATTCATACAGTTGTTGAACCGTAGATTTCTTTTACTAAGATTCTAAGATAAGTCTTGTAATTGAGGTGTATTTTACTTATTCTTTTGAACATTGATTTGTATATCAGTGTTCACAAATTATGTTTTTCTTATAAAGTTGTTTGAAGTCTCTTGCTTTTGTGCTTGAGCAAAGGAAGTCTCTTGTAAGTGTTACTTGAGCATTGGAAGTCTCTTGCCAGCGTGCTTGAGCAATTGTAATCTTGTTTGATTACAGTGAACTCCCTTGAAAGTGCAAGGGGACTGGACGTACTCTCAGTTTGTGAGAGGAACCAGTATAAATCTCTGTCTCTATCTCTCTCCCTTTCTCTCATACTTATTAAGTTGCTGTTTGATTGTGTTTTGTTTTCTAAACCGCTGCAAACTCAGATAAGTTTTTATAACTTAGAAGAATTTTTCAAACTACCCGAAAACACAATTCAACCCCCCCCCCCCCTTCTTGTGTTTTTCTCACCTTCAATTGGCATCAAGAGCCCGGTTCTGTTTTTAATCACCAAACAGTGAGACAGTTTCTTGTTGAAAAACACTATGACTGACGCAGCTGCAAGTGGGAGCATGAAAGCAGTTTCTCATGACTATGATGTTGAAGATAAGACAAACAACAAAGCACCAAAGTTCAATGGAGATGCTTCTACCTTTTCCTGGTGGAAAGATAGAATCTACAGTCATCTTATTGGTTTAGATGATGAGCTTTGGGACTTGGTTGAAGAAGGGTTAACTTTTCAAGGACTTGATGAAAAGGGAAAGTTATCTGTTGAAGAAAGAAAGAAGTTCACTCCTACAGACAAGAAGGCTTACAAGAAACACCACAAGGTCAAGGATCTTCTTATTGGTTGTATAACTCATGATGAATATCTCAAGATCACAGACAAATCCACTGCCAAAAGTATTTATGACTCCTTGTGTTCCACATATGAAGGGAACAAACAGGTTCAAGAGGCAAAGGCTTCTCTTTTGATCCAACAGTATGAACTCTTTAGAATGAAGGATGATGAGAATATTGAATCTATGTATTCTAGGTTCAAAATTCTAGTGGCTGGTCTCCAAGTTCTGAAGAGAAGCTATACAACTTCTGATCATGTAAGAAAGATTCTGAGAAGCTTACCTTCAAGGTGGAGGCCTAAGGTAACAGCTATTCAGGAAGCTAAAGATTTGGACACACTTGGCTTTGAGGAATTGATAAGTTCACTCATGAGTCATGAGATTGAACTATCTTCTGATGAGCCTCAGAAGAAACTAAAATCTGTGGCTTTGCCATCTATTTCAGTTTCATCTAAGGCTCTGAAAGCCAAAGTTGCAGAATCTGAAGCAGAAGAATCTGTCATAAATGACCAAGAAGATGGATCAGATGATGATGTGTTTGCACTCTTGTCCAAGAAGTTTCAAAAGTGGTCAGTAAGGAAAGGCAAAAATTTCCCAAGCAGAGGATTTGGATCAAGAAACAACACTAGAAAAGAGAAGAAGGATAACACAAAAAATTGTTTCAATTGTCATAAGCCTGGACACTTTATGGCTGATTGTCCTGAACTCAACTCCAAGGGTAAAGGAAGAAAAAGTACAATCAAGAATAAAGCCAAGAAGAGTCTGATGGCAGCATGGGAAGACATAAATGAGCTATCCGAGGATGAAGACTCTGAGGAAGCAAATCTGGCACTCATGGCCACTGGCGAATCAGACAATGAAAGTGATTCAGAGTCTGACACAGATGATATTGAAGAGGTAATCTCTAAAATGTCTAATACTCAAATGACTAAGGCTTTGAAAGATATTATGACAAAGTACATGGAAAATTTGAGTGAGCTTGATTATTGTAAACAAAAATTGAAGCTACTCAATGAAAATCTCAACCAGACTAAAGCAAACTATCAAAAATCTCTTAAAACAATTAAAGTGCTTTAGACTGGATGCAGAACATGTCAAAAACCTCATGATGAGTATGAACTATCTCTTCAAGAGTTTTTATACCATAACATTGACAAAACTAGGATGTCTTCTATTATTCATGGTGGGCTTAGCAATTATCATAAAAGACAAGGACTTGGTTCTCTTACATCTTCTGATGTAGGAAAATCAAACAATACTGTCTGTCTAAGCAAGTCACCATCAGAAGCTTATTCTAACTTCACCAAGGGTAGATCAGAGCCTCTAACTGTGTCTGATACTCTTGTGAGCTTGGAACCACAAGATAAGGCACCAGAAGATAACTCATCTTCTGAACCTAAGTCTTCTAAAACCCAAGTTCCCTTCACATCAGTATCCATGTCTACTCAAGTTAAAGCTATCAGAGTACCAAAGCCTATTGATAAGCGGGGCACCAGTACTTCTAAAGCAGACTTGGTAACTGGTTCTCTGACACACTCAAAAGGAAAGTCTTAGAGACAACATAAGCCTAAACTATTTTCCAAAGGCTCAGTTGACTCTAGATCCTCTTAATACTCTAAGAAGAAGAATAAGATTCATAGGACTAACCAAAATGGACCCATCAGAGTATGGGTACCAAAATCTGAAATAGTGTATGCTGCAGGTATGCACCCAAAGAAGAAAAGAAAGCTCATGGTATCTAGACTCTGGCTGCTCACGTCACATGACAGGAGACAAGCTCTTATTCCACACCCTGAATCAGCAAGAGGGAGGAACAGTAGGGTTTGGTGGCAACCAGAAGGGAAAGATCATTGGTATAGGTACAGTTGCTAATTCTTCTTTGTCAATTTCTGATGTTTGGTTAGCAGATGGACTACATCATAATTTACTTAGCATAAGTCAATTGTGTGATAGTAATTATGATGTCATGTTTAATAAGGATTCATGTACTGTAGTTAGAAGCTTTGACCAATCTATTGTTTTTAAGGGTAATAGAAAAGGCAATGTGTATAAAGTCAACTTTTCTGATTTAAAAACAAGTGCATTATCTTTTGACACTAAGTGATGAAAAATGGACCTGGCACAAAAGATTAGGTCATGCTAACTGGATGTTAATCTCTAAGCTTAGTAAGGACAATCTTGCCAGAGGTCTTCCAAAAATAAAATATCACTCAGACTCACTTTGTGGTTCCTGTCAAAAAGGGAAAATTGTCAAAAGTTCCTTTAAGAACAAGAACATTGTCTCTTCTACCAGACCCTTAGAACTCTTACATATTGATCTCTTTGGACCAGTTAGCATTGCTTCAATCAATGGTAAGAAGTATGGATTAGTCATAGTGGATGATTATAGTATATGGACTTAGGTTAAATTTCTGAGAACTAAAGATGAAACATATGAGGTGTTTCGCATCTTTTGTACCCAAATTCAAAATGAAAAGGATTCAAAAATTTGAAAAGTAAGAAGTGATCATGGTGGTGAATTTGAAAATGAACTTTTTGAAAAAATTTTTGAAGAACATGGAATTCTCCATGAATTCTCTTCTCCTAGAACTCCACAACAAAATGGAGTTATAGAAAGAAAGAATGGATCTTTACAAGAAATGGCACGCACCATGATGCATGAAAATAATTTAGCAAAATTCTTTTGGGCAGAAGCTGTTAACACTGCTTGTTATATTCAAAATAGAATCTATATAAGATCTATTTTGAACAAAACAACATATGAACTCTTTAGAGGAAGAAAACCCAATATTTCTTATTTTCATCAGTTTGTACATGTTACATTCTGAATAATAAAGTCCATCTTAAGAAATTTGACTCTAAAGCCTGTAAGGGTATCTTCATTGGATACTCTAAACGCTCTAAGTCATACAGAGTGTATAATTCTGAAACTAATATAGTGGAAGAATCAATGCACGTAAAGTTTGATGACAAAGAGCCAGATGATAAAAAGTCAGAGCCTGTTATAGATGTATCAGGTTCTGATGACTCAGAAGATGAAGCTCCAGAGTATAACAACTATATAGAATCTGTAGAAGACT
The DNA here is from genome assembly GCA_030408175.1 of Trifolium repens. Taxonomy (NCBI): domain Eukaryota; kingdom Viridiplantae; phylum Streptophyta; class Magnoliopsida; order Fabales; family Fabaceae; genus Trifolium; species Trifolium repens. The sequence goes on along the minus strand of CP125850.1, from coordinate 33,074,521 downwards.
ATGAAACTCATGAGGCAACACCTTCTGATGCTGCTCAAGAACAACAAACAAATGATAACAACTCTGAAGCAACAGAGATTCCAAGAAACACCTTCAAGTACAAATCATCACATCCAGAAGAGCTTATCCTTGGAAATAAGAACAGTCCAAGAAAAACAAGATCAAATTTCAGATATGAAGAATCATTGTTTGGATTAGTGTTTTGATTGAACCTAAAACAACAAGTGAAGCTCTCTCAGATGATGCTTGGATAGTTGCTATGGAAGAAGAGTTGAATCAATTCAAGAGGAATTATGTATGGGATCTGGTACCCAAACCCAAGCATAAGAATATTATTGGAACAAAATGGGTATACAGAAACAAACTGAATGAGCAAGGTGAAGTAACCAGAAATAAATCAAGACTTGTTGCACAAGGTTATAGTCAACAAGAAGGAATTGATTTTACTGAGACATATGCTCCAGTAGCTAGACTGGAAGCAATCAGGTTACTTTTATCTTTTGCAGTTAATAATGGTATCACTCTCTATCAAATGGATGTGAAAAGTGCATTTCTAAATGGTGTTATCTCTAAAGAAGTATATGTCAAACAACCTCCTGGATTTGAAGATCTATCAAATGCAGACCATGTGTTCAAACTCAAGAAATCACTCTATGGACTCAAACAAGCTCCCAGAGCTTGGTATGAGAGACTGAGTACTTTCTTAGTAAACAATGGTTTTGAGAAAGGTCAAGTTGATAATACATTATTCAGAAAGACTCTAAAGAAAGACATTTTGATCATTCGAATTTATGTAGATGATATCATTTTTGGATCAACTAATGCCACTTTGTGCAAGAACTTTTCTAAGCTTATGCAGGATTAATTTGAGATGAGCATGATGGGAGAATTGAAGTTCTTTCTTGGAATTCAAATCAATCAAACAAAGAAAGGAACATTCATTCATCAATCAAAATATATAAAAGATCTTCTGAAGAAATTCAATTTGGAAGATTGCAAACCCATGAACACTCCAATGCATCCTACATCAAGCTTAAGCAAAGAAGAATCCGAAGGCAAAGTTGATCAGAAGCTCTATCGAGGTATGATTGGATCTCTTCTTTATCTAACTGCCTCAAGACCTGATATTTTATTCAGTGTATGCTTGTGTGCAAGATTTCAATCAGTTCCTAGAGAATCTCATTTCACTGGTGTGAAGAGAATCTTTAGGTATTTGAAAACTACTTGTAACATTGGATTACTGTATCATAAATCCAATGACTACAAACTGATTGGATTCTATGATGTTGACTATGCTGGTGATAAAATTGAAAGAAAATCCACCAGTGGTAATTGTCAATTTATTGGTGAAAATTTGATTTCTTGGGCTAGTAAAAGACAAACCACCATAGCTATGTCAACAACAGAAGCGGAATACATATCAGCAGCAAAATGTTGTACACAACTATTTTGGATGAAATATCAATTAGAAGATTATCAAATAAGCAGTAACAATATTCCTTTATATTGTGACAATACTGCAGCCATCCACCTTTCCAAAAATCCTATTTTACACTCAAGAGCTAAGCATATTGAGATTAAACATCATTTCATCAGAGACTATGTTCAAAAGGGTGTAATTGATCTTAAGTTCATTGAAATAGAAAATCAATGGGCTGATATCTTTACAAAACCCTTGGCTGTTGAACGTTTTGATTTTATCAAAAAGAATCTGAATATGATGGAAATCCCTGAATAGCTGAGACTCTGGTGAAAAATTGGTTTTTGTAAGGATCTAATAGCTATCAGAAGCTGAGGTCATCAGAACCTTTTGTATCAGAAGTTGTGATGAAACCATCTTTTGATGAACTATCAGACTCTGTAAAAGAGATGGTTCTGGCGCGTAAGTAAAATCTTTTATAAAAACGGTTCATTTTTCTCTTTACTTACGTGTCAGTTATTTAATAAATTTCTAATTTGCGTGTCTTGTTGCAAGTGGACAAAGAAGTTGGTTTATGATGATTAGCGTTCTAATTCCTATTTGTAATAGGTAAAAGACTCTGCTACCCCTATGTGTCTGTACTTTGTTTTTGCGCGAAACTTTCTATTTAAACACACAACTGTTCACATTCACACTTTTGCACTCTCACAACCCACACTTTTGTTCTTCTAAAAACTCAAGCAATATTTCTTTCTCTCTCTCAAACTAGCAAACCCTAACCCCCAAACTTCATCAAATGGCTTCAACCAGTACTAGTGGATGTATAATCGACATTGAGAAGTCAATCCCAGATAAGTTTGCAAAGGATCAAAGGCCATACAAGTTTGATGACCTAACTTTCGCCATAGAAAATCCTGTAGACTTCAAGAGTCAAAGGGTAAATGGATTTCCAGAAGTTAAAACTCGTTTTGATAGGCAAGGTATGATGTACTATTTTGATATGTTGAATGGTCCAACATACAGTGAGGTTGTCAAGGAATTTTGGATGAAAGCGTCTGTTATCACAAAAACTAAGTATCTTGAAAGAATGGTTGAGTTGGTTAAAGAAAAACCTGAGTTACTTGGAAAAACTTCTGCTGAGATGGGTTTAAAGCCTTTTGTGTCAACGGAAATTGAATCGTATGTTGCTGGATTTAGAATTGCATTCAGAGAAGATCACATCTATGAGGCTCTGAAGCTATCAGATGGTGGGTTATTCATAAAATCTACAGACTCTGTTGGAGCAGATGTTGATGAATTCATATTCAAACCTAAGGTAAATCCTGAAGACTAGGCTGAGTGGAAAGACCTAAGCAAGGTTATCTACAGAATTTTTATCAACAGTATTATTTCTAAGCTAGGTGGTACTGATCAAATCTCTACAATTCAGAAGTTATTTACATTCCATGTTGGAAAAGGAAACTTTGTTGACATTGGTAAACTTATTTCCAACCATCTTGTTGACATTGGTAAACCTATCATTCGTCATGGGAGACTACTAAGTCACATGTTTGCTCAGTGTGGACTGATGGATGCTATCAAACCTTTCTTCCCAGGGTATGGTACTTTTTTTATTAGTACTAAAATCATCAATAGTACTACTCTGAGGTGTCTACAACTGTTGAAGGGTAAAAAGGTTGTTCATCCTACACACTCTCTGCTATTCAGAGAAACTGAAGAAAACATTGATGAATGTAGGCTCATCCATGTGAGTGATAGAGATGCTAGAAGAATAGCAAAAGCTCATGCTGGATTTTTGAAGAGTTTATGAGCTGTGGTTGGAAGTGGAGAATCTCAGGATCTGACTGTGAGGCAAGCAAGGATTTTGGCTCAACCAACCAAAATCTTATCAAAAAGAAAACTTGTTAAGAGTCCTGCAGTCTCTGAAAGCAAAAAGGTTGCTAAAACTAAGAAGAATACTGGACCAAAGGCTACAAAGAAAAGGAAATTAGTGTTGACCGATTTGACTGATGAAGAAAAGGATAAAGCTGACCTTGAGGCAGCTATTGCTAAGGTTGCAGCACTCCAAAAGAAGGAAGTTCTACTAAAGGATGGATATGATTGTGGAATTGACCCAAAGGTATTTGAGGAAATGTACTCCAAACTTCCTCAAAGGAATGATCCTGACAATCTGCTTACTCAACAGACCCTATATGGACCAGCTGATGGTAAGAATATATCCTACGTATCTTGGTAACAAATTAGCTTTTAGAAATGTTTTTAAAAGACTCCAATATGCTTCAGAGATCCTAGTTAAACGTGCTTTTGATAAAATTTTCAAAGGACTTAATTCTAAGAAAGATCTTGATCTTTCTGAGAATCAACCATCATCTGAGCCGTTTAACACACTTCAAACAAACCCATCAGAATCTCAGGCTAATTCAATATGTAATGATGCAGGACAAGCAACTACAAGTACTGCACCAGTCGTTCACGATGTGAATGAGGATGAAGGTTCTGATCGCACACCCTCCCCACCTCCTCAAAAATATGAATCACTCATAAACAAAAATCTTTCAACTCTTGAACCTTCTCCAGAACCTGAAGAAAACCAACAAAATGATCACCAAAATGAACCACATACACCACCCCCAGAAAATAACCAAAACAATCCACCATTGTCACCACCTATTGTTGAACAAATAATTCCCCCCCAAGACTCTCTCAAAACACCTGAACCAAAAGAAAATATCATTCCAGACTCTGAGGTCTCTCATAAACCTAACTCTCCAGTAAATAATGCTGAAAAATCCCCACAAAATGTGGTAGTGGACAGCACTCTTACTGTAGTGTTACCAACCAACCAGCAACCACCTCCAAATCACACCACCAATCCTGATACTCTGATGCAAACCCTTTCTGATGATTGCATCTATATCCCTCCTTCCTTACCCTCTAGGATCTTAAATGAACCCATGGCTGAAACCAAAGAGGACATTTCTAAAATGCTAAAAGCTGTTGACAAGAACATTAAGAGGATCCAAAATGCTATCCCTAATAGGACTATTGAGTCAGCAGAAATTGACAAGGAATGTGACCTTATGGAAGTTGGACTGCAAAATATGTTAAGGGCAATCAGAGTTTCCTATAAAAGAGATTTGGAATTTCAAATTGAGTTGGCTAGAATCAAAGCAGAACAAGAAAAGAAAGAAGTTGAAGAGCGTGAAAGGAAGAGGTTGGAAGATGAAAGGCTTGAGAAAGAAAGGTTAGAGGCTCTGGTTAAAGAACAAGCTAGGTTAGCAGAAGAAGCAAGAGTTGCTGCTGAACAGGCAAGGCTTGAACATTTGGCAAGTAATGCACCAGAGTTTGCCCTTCTAATGAGAGATGATCAAGAAAAATTGAAGCAAAAAGTTGATGTACACTCTGGCATTCTAGCTTCCATTCTTGAGACTCTCAAAAGCATTAATGAGAGACTACCCCCTCCTCCTCCACCTCAACCTTAGGAATCTATGCACTTGAAATCCAAAACTTTTGTAACTTATTTTTCAGAATCTGTTGTTTATCATGTTTGTGAACTTGTTTATTTTGATCAATATTTAAGTACGTGTTTTATCTTGGTTAATTATTTTTTATATATTTGGTTATTTATCTTCATGCATGCTAATGTTTATGAGACAAATATCAAAGCAGAAATTCCAAAACTAAATAAAGAATTTTTATTCCACAAATAATTGTTGATTACATAAGTTCTTATTCCAATTCTCACTTGGATTCTACATCAGAAACAGCTAGTTCTAAATCTAGCTTATTAGAATCAGAGGGAGAAGAAGGGTATTCATCCCTAGGAGGAACATATGTACTCAAGAATTCTTTCCAGTCAGAATCCCATTCAGACTCTGACTCGGATGAAGACTCTTGCTGTTTGGTTTTGGATCTTGTTTGATAATTGACTCTGACAGGAGCAGAAGTTGATGCTTTCATCTTCTGAGGATTCTTCTTAGACTCTGAGACTTGTTGAATCTTCACTTTCTTCTTCTTCTTCTCCTATGATTTCTTACTCTTGATCACTCTTCTATCCTTCTCCATTGTTATTTTTCAACTTGAAATGGAAGTGTTAAGTGAATTGACAAAGGATTTTGTGTTAGACTACTAGGCTACCACTTAGAAGGGGAGTTGAATAAGTGGCTTCTTTAATCAACGGCAATTTAAAAAATTATTTGATTAAAAACAATGTGCGGAAGCACCACCGGATCGGTAGTCTACTTTGCACCTTTTGACCAAAGGAAAGATAGTATCGCCTTAAAGGAATTAGGAAAATTACCGGAACGATTAATGCAAGATATTCAAATTTAATTTGATTAGCAAAAACAGTCCCAAGCAAGTTATATGGTTTGATATTTCAAGTTCAATCACAATCAAGCAAGAACCAATTGAATTTTTGTGAACCAATACGAACAACAAAAATTCAATCGATTAATCAATTTAACGAAATTAACGAAATTAAAAGAGAGAGATAGAGAGAGACACACGATGTGATTAGGGAGTTCCCCGGATTGCGCGTCGTCCACGCGTTTGTCCGAGTACGTCTCCCCCCAAATAACCAAACGGGTTATTTGAGAGTTTATAGATCAAAAACTTGATGAACAAAAAGTGCACAGTTTACAATTGAAATCTATAATCCTATAGAAAAACAAAATGTAAACTAATGCGAATAACCTCGACACCCAACGGAACTTCGCCCTCTGATTCCAACGATTCACCTTGTGCCAAACCGCACCCGATCGTCCAGCTGAGTCCTTCGTTCCTTGTTGTCGAATCCTTCAAGACACGCACGATCTTGAATCACTTGAGAGAAACACTAGAACCTTAAACACAATTCAACCCGATCACGATTCTGATTCACCGCGAACCGTATCGAACGTTGTCACACAATTCTGCAATTTCTATTGAATTGATCCCATACTCAAATCCAATTTTGATTGCAAACTTGATGAAGATGATGAACTTGTGTTGAATCAAACCTTTGATGCAAATTCTCACTCAATTTTTACCCAAAGCGTTTCCTGATATTTCACACTAGTTTTCTCTATCTTACAATGACACAACACATTGCTATTTAAAGAGAAAATAGAATTGAGCAAGTTTGGGCAAAATTTAACAAACATGTATCGATACAACTGATGATTTGTATCGATACAAAGCCTTTGACTAGCGTTAAAAATGAAAGATTTGACCTATGTATCGATACAAACACGGGTGTGTATCGATATATACGTCAGTTTCTTGAAATCTTGACTGATATGTATCAAATCATGCAAGCATGATTCGATACATCATGATGTCTCTGGATTTCTGAGAGGCATAGGTGTGTATCGATACATGCAAGCATGATTCGATACACAGATAGCTCTCTGTCTCTGAGAAACCACTTTTGTATCGATACAAGTGATATATGTATCGATACAAAGTGCACAAAATCAGTCTGAAGTAATTTCAGGACATTTGTATCGATACACACGTTTATGTATCGATACATAATACCTAAAAACAATTTTTCAAAGTGTTAAAAATAGTTTTTCGCTGTCAAGTCATTTGTAATGTTTGCCAAAGTATGTTCTATTCTATTTTCATGTGTTTTGACAATTATTAAAACATGAGGATGAACTGGTGCACTTACATTTTGGTCTTTATATAGAACTTTAAAACAGACATGTTTATGGATTTACGACAAGTCATTTAATTGATTTAGTTGTAACCACTTTCTTAAACATTGGCTGTCTTGAAAAACTCCCTTTGACCATTTTTTTTCAAACTTGGCATTTATTATCTTGTCTGTTTCTTTGTTTATCTTTTTGTTTAATGACAAAAGGGGGAGTAAGAGTATATTAATATTAATTTTCTGGAACGCTATACCTGAAGCCAAATATTCCAAATTTTGCTTATAATTTTGTTTAAGTTTTGATCTATATGAAGGAAAATTTCTATTTGAAATCTGAACTTATTATACATGGTACATATAAGAGAAGAGCGTGATTTTCTTTTATAAGTATCAGACTTAGGGGGAGAGCTTGCAAACCTAGCCTCTGATAGTCAAGTGTATAAGTCTAGTTCAAAATTCAAATAAATTTTTTTAAACTAATTTAATTAATCATTGCTGAACTCAGGGGGAGCTTGCAAAACTCATAAACCTGAGAGAAGCATGATGTAATTAATCAACAACCATTGTAAATTAATACTTGGTTTGTCATCAATCAAAAAGGGGGAGATTGTTGGAACAAAAGAGGTTCTTACATGACTCAATTAAGTTATGATGATAACAAAGGTATTAATATACAATAGGGTATACTAATTATTTACTCTAGTGTGCAGAAATATAAGCTAAAATTTTATATTCACTATGAGTACATTTGAAGCTCTGATAATGGGAAGCAAATTCTGACCAGAACATGCTCATCAGAAGATGTAATGTCAATCCTCGTCAGAAGATGCATATCAGAGGCTACGCCATCAGAAGCTATGTTTTGACTACATTATGTTCTGATGCTTGCAGTGAAGGCCATTTTGTCAGAAGAACATTCTCTGCTACAATGATTGAATTTCATCATCTTCTGACAACTCAAAAGCTGGTGAATCAACCTTATCCTCAGAATAGCGACGTTAGTACTATTGTACGAACTTATTACCAGATTTGGGCAAATCTTCATTCTCAAGTTTGTTCGTACACAAAGGTTACCTGATATGGTTCAAGATCGTACTATTACCAGCTGGCACAATCTCCTACAACGAATTCAAATTTAAGGCGCTCCACCCCTCACTATAAATAGGAGTGGTAGTGAAGTTTTGTGTACACAACAATTGAACAATTTGAAAGAGCTGTTACTCTGCAAAAATCACTCTGTGCACAAAACAACTTGAATACAACTTGAACTCATTTGAAAATCCAAGACTCAAGCTTCAGCTTCTGATTCATACAGTTGTTGAACCTTAGATTTATTTTATTAGGATTCTAAGATAAGTCTTGTAATTGAGTTGTATTTTACTTATTCTTTTGAACATTGATTTGTATATCAGTGTTCACAAACTCTGTTTTTCTTGTAAAGTTGTTTGAAGTCTCTTGCTTTTGTGCTTGAGCAAAGGAAGTCTCTTGTAAGTGTTACTTGAGCATTGGAAGTCTCTTGTCTGCGTGCTTGAGCAATTGTAATCTTGTTTGATTATAGTGAACTCCCTTGGAAGTGCAAGGGGACTGGACGTACTCTCGGTTTGTGAGAGGAACCAGTATAAATCTTTGTCTCTATCTCTCTCCCTTTCTCTCATACTTACTAAGTTGCTGTTTGATTGTGTTTTGTTTTCTAAACCGCTGCAAACTCTGATAAGTTTTTAAAACTTAGAAGAATTTTTCAAACTACCCAAAAACACAATTCAACCCCCCCCCCCCCCTCGGAGGCGACAACGATGTAAACGTATAGGACCTCCTCATTGTTTGGTCGCGTTTTTACCAGTGGTTCGGAGAGGGCCTTTTTAAGATGTTGCAAGGCCTGGTCACACTCCTCGGTCCATTCGAAGGCGGATTCTTTCCTCAAAAGTTTGAAAAGGGGAAGTGCGTGTTGTGCAGATTTGGCGATAAATCGAGATAGTGAAGTAAATATTCCGTTCAGTGTTTGAATTGATTTTTTATCGTGGGGGACAGGCAGCTCGATGAATGCTCTGCACTTGTCGGGGTTGGCTTCGATTCCTCGTTCTGTTAAGTAGAAGCCGAGGAATTTTCCTGCTCGAACCCCGAAGGTGCATTTTTCAGGATTGAATTTCATCTTATATTTTTTGGCCTGCTCGAACACCTTTCGTAGGTGAGCAGTGTGATCGAGCTCGTCGTGAGACTTGACGATCATATCGTCCATGTAGACTTCGAGCATGTCCCCTATTTCTACTCGGAAAACTTTGTTCATCATCCTCTAGTATGTAGCACCAGCATTTTTTAGACCGAAGGGCATAACGTTATAATAGTAGTTTCCCGTTGGGGTCATGAAGGCAGTTTTGTACCGGTCGGCGACCACCATCGGTATTTGATTATATCCCGTGTATGCATCCATGAAAGACAGTAATTTAAAACCAGACGAATTATCTACAAGACTATCTATGCATGGTAAGGGATAAGAATCTTTAGGGCAAGCCCTGTTGAGATCTGTATAGTCAACACACATACGCCATTTTCCATTAGATTTTTTAACGAGTACAACATTGGAGAGCCAGGTTGTATACCTGGCCTCAGAAATAAAATTTGCCTCTAAGATATCTTTTACAACTTTTTGAGCAGCCTCCTCTTTCTCGGGAGACTGCTTACGCCTACGTTGTACTATATATTTGGCGTCGGGATCAACGTTGAGCTGGTGGCAAGCGACCTAAGGGTCCAGTCCGGGCATCTCTGCAGCACTCCAAGCAAAAAGATCTGCGTTCTCCCTTAGGCAAGCTTTAAGCTGCTTCCTCGTCAGTTCTGGAAGTCCTACTTCAATCTTTACTCCGCGGCCAGGACCCTCGCCGAAGGGAACAAGCTCGAACTCGCCATCTGGGATGGGGCGAAAATTTTCTTTGCTCGCCCTATCCTCCTCTTTCTTTTCTTTTTTGATCTTCTTATCCTCCTTGTGCTCCTTTTTGTAGTTCCTGTTGTCGAGCTCGATTGAGCTCACATCTGGGGCTGGGAGATGAGGTGTTGGCTTTGCTCTCTTCAACAGACTGGGAAGCTGGCCGATATAGTTGAGGCCTTTGGTTGCTGCGTCAAAACATCTCCTCGCAGCTTCAATGTCTCTGTGCAGGGTAGCAACGTGCCATTTGGTAGTATAGTACTTCATTTTCAAATGGGCAATTGAAGGGACGGCGAGCAGATTTGCAATTTCTTCGCGGCCTAGGATGCATTGATAAAGTGATGGGCAGTCCACGACCAAGAATTGGATTTTGATAGTTCTAGCTGCTTCCTCTTCTCCAAATGTTACCATGAGGTCGACATAGCCCCACGGTTTGGTCGTTGCTCCATTAAACCCTTGGAGGTCAGAGCCCACGTAAGGTGCAAGGTGGGTCTGGTCGAGCTGTAGGGTGTTGAAACATTAGGAGAACATGATATCGGCCGAGCTCCCCGTGTCGACGAGGATTCGGCGAACATCATAGTTGGCCATGTCAGCTCGGATGAGGAGGGGAATGTGGGCGTTGGGTGTCCCACAAAGAAGTTCCTCCATGTAGAATCCGAGGGGAACTGAACCTTTCTTGGGCCTATCGAGAGTAACAGGCTGCTTGGAGGAGGAGTCAATGAGCTCCTCGAACTTTCTCTTTACAGATCCGATGGTCTTTTGGTTGTAGCCACCAGCGGATATCACCATTGTTTCAGCAAAATTTTCCCACTTAGAAAAGGTGGGAGGAGAGTTTGTGTCTTCGATGCTGTCGGGGACATGAAAATCTTCTGGTCGCGAGATGCAGAGGGCGACCTTCTTAGGTTGTTGCTCGTTAGAAGCAGATAGATAATCCTCGACATTTGCAGCTTGTCAAGTAGCTTGTCTTTGGTTCTCTTCGGCTTTGGACCTTCCGAGTTTTCCTTGGCGAATGAGAGCCTCGATTGCATCTTTCAATTGGATGCATTCTTCGGTCACATGGCCATGAGCTCTGTGGTACCTGCACCACTTGGTTTTGTCTTGCTCGGGCTTGGCCGGGACTTGTTTGGGGAATTTGATATTTCCTTCCCTGAACTCTGTATCATAGCACTCGGCCAGGATATGCTCGCGGGAGGCGTTAAGGGGATGGTAAACTGAGAACATGCTGGGTGGTCCCCAGGGCTTGTCACCCCTTTTTCTGCCCCCGTCTTTCTGCCCCGTTTCACGTGAAGGATTGTTCGTCTCACGCCGAGGGCGTTCTTCCTCGGTCTGTCCCTGTCGAAGGGAGTCTGCCATCTCCTGCTCCTCGTATTGTATGTACGGTTCTGCTTTAGCGAGGAGCTGGGCCAGAGTCTTGGGTTTTTCAGTCCCCACAGCTTTGGCGAAATCAGTTCGGGGACACTACTAGAAAACATTCGTTTAGCAACCGATTTAGCGACCGATTTTCATCAAAATCGGTTGCTAATTCAATTAGCGACCGATTTAGCAACCAATTAAAATCAGTAGCAAAAACCTTGGTCGCTGTTCTGTAGTGACCAAATTAGCAACCGATTTTGTAGCGACTGATTAGCAACTAAATTCTGAGACCAAATTAGAGACCAATATCAGCAACCAATTAAGAGACTGAATTAAAAGAACAGTTTAGAGACAGATTGTTCGACCCATTGTCGACGCTATTAGCAATTGATTTAGTGACCACTTTATTTAATTTTAAAACAAATCAGTCGCTAATTTGGTTGCTAATATCGATATTTTTTTAAAAAAAATTGTAGCCCATATATATATATATATAGTGAGAGAGAGAGACACACACAAACATAAATATAACAAAATACATTAGTAAATTATATTCTTATAAAGATATGCTTAATCAAAGATTATATGGAAAATAAATCTCCCATAGAAAATAAGTTAAAGCTTTAAGTATCGGCTATTACATTAAATCTATACCTAGACTAACTTAGCATAGTATTAAACAAGACTTTAACTAATGTTTTTTTCTTCAAAGTCAATATTACAAAATAAATCTTCTATATAAAATAAATTAAAGCTTCGATTCATCAAAGGCTTTACATCATGTATCATACTAGAAGCCTCTAATCCACATGCTCCACAATATACATTCCTGGTAATATGACTACACTTACCTGCACAAAAGTTAAGACATTCAATAGTTAATTTTTAATAGATAGTCTATAAAAATCACTTAAGTTTATAATTTTAAGTAGTAAATCATTCACTTTAATGAATTTTCACAGAGAGTAATTATAGAAATATGTCACAACAATGTTACTTTAATAAGCTAACTAGAGGCACACACAAACCTGCAACTACATTCACAAACAAAGCATATAATGATTCTTCTCTTAGAGACATTCTTCATCAACATATATACATTGAAAGAACTTGATTCTCACACACAGAAATTCAGCACCATTATCTAACGAGAGTTCCTTTATTACGCTGCATATTAAATTAACAATTCACCCTAGTGCTATATATTCTATATTATCCTCAAATCACTTCTAATTTCAAGTCAGGCACCGAAATTACATATGCACAATATATGATCAAACCCATAGTAATCATAAGATCAACAAATATGAAAATAATTAAGTATATACCTACACTATACCGAATTAGATGCTAAGCTATCATAAGCAATTATTACGAATATAACTATCTACGGTAAAACAAGTCCTATAGGAACAAAATAAAATCGAATCAAAATCACATGATCAAACACATTAATCAAGGGGTGCACAAATTATGTTAGACATATAAATAATATATAATTCAAGAACATGACAAGGAAAAAGGGAAAGGGATGGAGGGCAAGGTCCCCTCGACTACTCTTATGGTTAACACTACCCCTATGCGTGAACAATCTCCCCCCTTACCTCGAATTTGCAGAAACATGCTCCATCTAAATTGGGATATCTACTGTGCCCTTGCTCCTACGGCCGTTCAACAACAAACGGAATTGAATTCCGACTTCGGATGAGAAAGTTATGAGTATTTTAGTATTGTTCTCAAATTCCACTACTTGATCATAAAGGTACACGAATTTTTGTTTGTAAATTGTGGTAAACCTAATTCTAAGTTATTTTGATCTATTTATAGAGGAAGATTATGTTTTTCCTTTTCCTAAAAACAAACAAGATTTATAACAGATTTGTTTCTATTTTAATTCCCTAAAAACTCTCATCTTATTATTCATAAAAATCTACATCTTTTTTTTTCCATAATATACTCCTAAAATATATCTCAAAATTATATCTCTAAAATATGATTCTAAAATATATCTTAATTAATTCTATTTTTCAAATAATTCTCTCGTTCTCACTAAATTAAATAAATTCTAACTTATCAAATAATTTACTTAGCACATAAACACTTAAATAAACTATATTCTCAATAAAAAACTCTTTCTAAATTTTGGGGTGTTACAGTGGTCGAGCTTGAGAAGAGAGAAGCGCACTTTTGCCCATTCTTTTTTGTTATCGCCCTTTATTATTTTGGTTTGTCTCAAGAAAGAAAAAAAAAACTTTGTTATCGCACTGCGAATGAGAACCATTATGAGGGAGCAGTTAGGGATTCAGTGTCGAATCGTGATGAACAGAGTGAGTTAGGGATTCAGTGTTGATCGTGATGATCTGAAAATTTGATCAATTATATTTTTATTTTGAACAAAGTGAATCAATTTTGCACATCACAAACAACGTGTTTAAGAAAAGATTTTGGATATGATTAATTTAACTAAATAAGAACTTTGGAATAGTTTGTCAAAAAAAAAAAAACTCAGGAATAGGTTTCTACTTTCTTTCAGTGTTTGTTTGTTACAATTTTTAATGGTCCTTGATTTAAGAAAAGAGACTAAAGCGTAGAAATAAAAGTATTTTAAAAAAATAGTAATAATATTTGATTGGTTAAACTACACATTTGGTCCCTTACGTTTATTTTAGGTTTCAATTTGGTCCCTTACGTTTAAAAAGTTTCAATTTGGTCCCTTACGTTTATTTTAGGTTTCAATTTGGTCCCTTCCGTCAGTTTTTGCACATGTGGCAGACAATTTGCTTACGTGGCAGACGGTTTGCACACGTGGATTGACACGTGGACACATGGACACGTTGACACGTGTCCAATTGAAATAGTGGAACAGTGGAATCTGACGGAAGGGACCAACTAATGCAAACGTTGATAACGTAAGGGACCAAATTGAAACTTTTTAAACGTAAGGGACCAAATTGAAACTTAAAATAAACGTAAGGGACCAAATATATAGTTTAGCCTATTTGATTAATATTTCTAGTGATTTGTAAAAAAAAAGTTTGCGACAGATTCTTTATCGCTATTGGTCTCTCATTCGGTCTCTATAGCAACCGATTTAGTGACTGAAATGTTTTTGGATTTGAAGCTTGAAATAACAGTCTCTAAATCATTGTCTAAAGCGACCGGAATATTGGTTACTAATTATCAGTCTCTAATTCGGTCGCTATAATTACGTAGCGACCGATTTAGTAACCGAATATTTTTTTACCTTAACAGTCAAAATATCGGTCTCTAAATCAGTTGCTAAAGCAACCGAAATATTTTGGTCGCTAAATCGGTTGCTAAACACATTTTTTCTAGTAGTGGACGGAGGCCGCGTGCGAGCTGGTACCTCTTCATCTCGTCGATCGTTTCGACCTGCACGGCTTCTCTATTGAATCTCTCAATGTACGCGCGAAGAGATTCTTTCGATCCTTGGAATATGGCTTCCAAGGTGGCGATCGTCTTCGGCTGTTTCCGAGAGGCGGTGAATTTTTTCTTGAACTGCTTCGTGAAATCCTGCCAAGAGAACACGGATCGGGGAGGTAGACTTGTATACCAGGTCAGGGCTCCCTTTCTTAGTGTTGTCGGGAAGAGCCTGCACCTAGTGGCGGAGCAAGGAAAAAATATCCGGGTGGGCCACTAAAAAATGATAATATATAATTAAATACAAAAAATATTTTGCATACAAAAATTTAAGTTATAATAAGCATAAAATTGATTATCAAAAAATTTACTTAAATACCTTAAAAAAAATATTGTGTATCAAGTGACTGGAAATCATTAACAATTGACTTTGAACTAATACTTGCACAAAGTTGATAATAAACAATTATATATTTATAATATTACATTTATACCAAAAAGAAAATGATTGTTCTTAATTGAAAATAGTTGTAATTTTTTTTGGAAAAATGGAAACTGTAAATTTTTTATTGATAAAAATAATATAGTTTTATTCACAAAAAAAAAATGAGCTTTTGAATTTATCTTTATGTGTAATCTTTAAATTAATGGGTAAATGAGTATTTTAGAAAGAAATTTCTTTTTCTATTATTTAAAAAATTATAATAACTAGGTATTAGCTTGGAATCTGGGAGTGTGCTCCTCTTAAGGTCTCATGTTTGATTATCTCTGGTGCCAATTTAGGCGAGCTAATTTAGCTTCTTCAAAAAAAATATATAATAAAAATAATTAAAAGGTTTATTTACCAAAACTATGAATAAAATAATTTTTTTCATCACTCATAATAAAAATGTAAAAAATTAGTATAATGTTTCTAAAATGGATAGTTTATTAATTTAAACATCAAGTGTATTGATACTTTGAAATTTTTAAATATAGTAATTTAAAGGTATATAAATATGAAAAGAAACTTTTTTAAAGAGTATTTGCTTTAATGTATAAGATTAATACATCATTATATTCCTCAAGATCACCACTTCAAACTTTCATGCTACTTGTTAAAATTTTAAAATATAGGTTGTAGGGGTTGAACCCGCATCCTTTCACTATGCAACATTTTCACTCACCACACCAAGCCACTTGAACAAACAAATATAATTGTGCACTATACAATATATATAGTGTTTTCGAATTATTTTGGGGTGGGCCATGGCCCATCCTGGCCACCCTTTTCTCTGCCACTGGTTGCACCTGATTGCTCTGCTTGTTTTGCGGAAGTTGAGGATTGTGTTGAAGTTGCTGATGTGATCGTTTGGATCGGTCAACCCATCATAGGAGGGGAGATTGGGGAGCCTCTCTAGTGCTGCGGGGATAGGTGCTCTCATGATGTCATTTGAAAGAGCGCAGATACTATCCTCATCCTCGCTTCCATTGGGGGAGAATTTCGTAGCATCAGTTAGACTACTTGGCTACCACTTAGAAGGGGGGGTTGAATAAGTGGCCCTTTTAAACAATATTGATTTTAAAAAAAAATTTAGTTCAAAAGGTACGCGCGGAAGCACCACCGGATCGGTAGTCTCTTTGCACCCGATTGATCACTGAAAAAGTAGTATAGCCTTGAACAAGTGATGATAAAGAACTAGAAACGATCGTGTGCAAAATATTTAAATTAAAACGATCCAAATCACGGTCCAAGCAAGTTACGCAAATATATAGCTAATCCAATCACAATCAAGATATATGTCAATTGAATTTTGGTGCACACGTACGAACACAAAAATTCAATTGAATCGAAAATTAAAGCAATTGCGTAAAGTAAAAGATTAAGGAAGAAAGACACAAACGATTGATTAGGGAGTTCCCACGGCTTTCGTGTCGTCCTCGCGGTCGGCCGGGTACGTCTCCCCCCAAATAACCAAACGGGTTATTTGAGCGTATATTGATTAAAAACGTTTGAACTATAGTGCACAATTTACAAAGACACCAATAACCCTATATCGAATCTAATGCAAACTATGTGAAATAACCTCAACAAGTAATGAAGCTTCTCCCTCTGATTCCAACGATCCTAACCGTGCGCAAATCCTCGCACCGGTCGTCCAGCTGAGTACCTCGCTTCTTCGTTGTTGATCCTTCAAGATATCGCACAATCTTGAATCCTCGAGAAAACCCAAACCTTCTTCACAAATCAACTCGATCACGCCTCTGATTCACCGCAAGCCGTATCGAATGTTATCGATCAAATGTACAACCTTTATCCGAATGATCCCATACTCACTCTTCAATTAATTGCAAATTGATGGAAGATGATGATCTTGTGAAGAATAACCCTTTGATCCAAATTCTTCACCCAAATTGAATCCCAAAGAGTTTATCAAAGCTATTTCACTTTTTCACAGGTTTTCTCTCACTGTTTACAATAACAAAGCACATTGGTATTTAAAGAGAAAATAGAATTGAGCAAATTTAGGCAAAACTTAGCAGACATGTATCGATACAAATGATGGTTTGTATCGATACAAACCCTTTGACCAACGTTCAAATTTGAAAATTTGACCTATGTATCGATACAAACACGTATGTGTATCGATACATATATCAGTTTCTTGAAATCTTGACTGATATGTATCAAAGCATGCAAGCATGATTCGATACATCATGCACTATCTGGTTTTTTGAGAGATATAGGTGTGTATCGATACATGCAAGCGTGATTCGATACACAAGTGACTCTCTGCCTCTGAGAAACCATTTTTGTATCGATACAAGTGATATATGTATCGATACAAAATGCACAAAATCAGTCTGAAGTAATTTCAGGACATTTGTATCGATACAAATGATTATGTATCGATACAGAATACCTAAAAATCAATTTTTCAAAGTTTAAAAATAGTTTTTCGCTGTCAAGTCATTTGTAATGTTGCTAAAATATGTTCTACTCTATTTTCTTGTGTTTTGACAATTATTAAAACATGAGGATGAACTGGTGCACTTACATTCTCCCCTTTTTTGATAATTGTCAAAACTTTGCATAAGCTAACTAAGCTTATACCTAATATGCAATAAAATAGCAATATGTATACAGACGCATTTACACCAAGGCTAACAATAAGCACGCTCCCCCTGAGTTGATGCCATAATGCGTTTGATATTGTTGATAATATTCAAGACTTCTTTAGCTATTCATCCTTAGCTTGTGCAATCCAAATCTCTCCCCCTTTGACAATATCAAAAAGAAGAAGAGAGCTCATTAGAAGTCTCAAGTTCAAACAATTTTAACCATAGACATATCGTGCACTTACATTTGTCGAAATGCACTATATGATGAAGTTTCCTAATCAAAATAATTACATACAAAGATATGCCAAAATATATCAATGACAAATACCAAATATCATGAGAAACATGGAATGTAGAATAACACACCAAAACCAGCGTATGAATATCGTAACACGTCGACATTTTAATCAAGTAACATTTCCAAATATGGGACGAAATAAACAAACCAATGCAACAAATGCATAAACATAACATGATTATCCATACAAACAAAATTAACCAAAATAACAAGTCATACAAAATCAAAGTGAATGTTGTCCAAACATGACAACATCAAAATTATCCGTACAACCATATTGAAAAAAAGTCATAAGAAATAACGGAATAAAATTGTTCATGCGGTAAAAGAAAATAAAATGCAACAAAAACATAGTTAAGCATCATCATCATCATTCATCCATGTTGTCCGGGTTAAAAGGAGGGTTAGCTTGATAGTAGCCATGCATCTGAGCTTGCATTTCATCAAAGCGAGTAGTCACATAGGTTCGGAGTTCATTGGTGTTGGTGTACAACTCTTCAATTCTAGCATTTTGAGTTTGGTAGTTCTGATTGTACTCATTGTAGAAGGTTGTTTGTTGCATGCTCATATTCCTTAACATGCCCATCATTTCATTCCAGTTTCCGCCTTCTTCACCTTGTCCTTCACCTTCACCTTGCCTAGCATTTCTTCTTTGTCTCCTAACTCTTGGAGCAGCACATTGATCTACATTTTCTTCCTCTTGACCATTGTAGACATAGACATTGTCAACATTCAAGGTCCAGTTCATTTTTGCCATTTGAGTATCACTAAATTTTTGTAACCTTCCAAGGGTAGTATACTCAATGGGAAGGTTTTGGCCAACCTTGAACTTTCTCAAAATGGTAGCTATCAAACTACAATATCCAAAGCTTTGATCACGGCTAGAGTTTCTCAAGTCAAACATTCTACTCACAATATAAAGTGGTCAGTCAACTTTTCGGTCTTCCATTAGCAAAAACATGAGATCAATGTCTTTCCTATCCATTCTAGAACATGCACTCTGTAACACCCCGTTTTTCAAAGCCTAAAAAGGGCATTATTTTTTTTTTTTTTTAAAACACAAGACAGAGTGCGCGGAAAATATTTTACAAGAGCCGGCGTTATTCATACAACAGAACTATAGCATATAATAGTGCTTCTCATAAGCAAAGTGTGTACCTGAATATTTACATAACCAAAACATAACATCTAGTCCACGACAAATATACAAAGTAGTCGTGACTAGGAATACTATAGCCAACACCAAAAGAGGCTCATCCAAAGCGTAAGAGTTTAGAGTACAGTCATCCAAAAACGTTAGAACCTACTACAAAACATACTACCAGTCACCGGCCAACAAGGCCTGTCCAAAAGAATACTACTCTAAGTCAGTGGTCCTAGTCCTAACATGCACAACGGCATCAGGAGTCGTCCGTATCGCTCGATAACAGGACCAAGCTCAAAGTAGAAGTGGGAGATACCAAGTGAGGTACTCCGAATCCTCCAATGGATCCATCTCCTGCAGCAGTCGCTGCCTCCTGAAGAACATCATCCGGCTCCCCTAATAAGTCGGGTAAAGCCCCATCGCCCCAACTACCCATGGAGGAGGAAGAAGTAGTAACTAGACCATCTGAGGGGGTCTCTCCAATGACCGATCCACCACCCTCTGGTGTATCTGGCGCCCCTGGCAGTGGTTCCCCAGGAACTGTCCACAATGCACTGAGTAGCACTGGTAGAGGTATGGTGAAAGGCGGAGTCTGCCATATCAGACACTGATGAACCTGACGGGTACCGAGAAAAGTAGTAATCCTAACGTGCCCGTGGTAACTAGCCGTGCCGGAAGCTGGGTCGAGGCTCCAGGCAGGCAGAAGCAGGCGATCAAGGAAGTCCCACCTCGTCACCGTCTCTCTCGTGAGCACCGGTAACAAAGGGTGATTCATTGTCTGGGTGGGAGGAGCCCGCAAATGAAAGAATGCAAGGGTCACCACACATAACACAACAACAAATAGCATGTACATATATAACAGCGAATAAAACACTTAGCAGTTCATATACTTGCACCCAGTATCGAAATGCACACCAGCCTATCAATGCAGACTCTAAATGATTGTGATCACCCTAGCCGGGTCTATTTCACATGCATGAATTCCGGAATTTTACCTCTCCGCAGAGAGTCGTAGGTCCAACCCCTACTATACCCTTTCAGGGCGTCAATACAATCCTCGCGGATTAGAGTGGATCCATTCCCGATAATCGCACCCCGTGGTCCATTCCCGATAACCACGTATTGGACTCAATAAATCCCGCAGGATTAAGGTGGATCCATTCCCGATAATCACACCCCGTGGTCCGTTCCCGATAACCACTACTATGAATGCATGAGCATACGCTTCCCCATATATGCTAATGCGCATCATACATAATATTCGAACATTATCAAATGAGCCAAATATTCATACATATATTTCGCAAAATCATATGTAATATCGCATGTATTCTAAACACAGTCTCATCACGAGAATACATAATACAATTGTCAAACAATCACACAGTCCATAACCAAGCATACAATTATTTGACAGAAGGTAAAGGTGCCCTTACCTTAGCAAGCTTTTGTTACGTTAATTCCTCGAAAAACTACAACACGCGCTACCTAAAATAAATGCAGCGTAACATCAATAAAATATTCCTCGTTTATCCTAACGAAACGAAACTCGCTCTCAAAACTCCAGAGGGGTCTAAGGTACTTTCTAAAGCCATCCCTCAAGGATTTCAGGTTATTCTCATAGTGTTTAAAAATTCCCGAAGTAAATTGCACTATTTTTATAACACGAAATTCATTTTGTTTTCAAATCATAAACTAAAACCATTTTGGATTTCTCCACCTCAAGGACTTGTTCCACACACAACAAGACCATTTGAAACACAACTAAGACTTTTCAAAAATATTTTTATGAAAAATCGAAGTTTTCTTGCGTTACAAGTTACACATTTTTTTCTTCCTAAAAATCTTTCCTATACTCATTTTTCTTCAAAACTAGGATTATCCAACACACACAAAATTTTCATACCATTGTGGACTTAGAAAAATTTTGGAATTTCTCCCCCACACAAGAGAGAGGCCTCGGCCATTTTTTAAGAAAACCCCCTTCCATTCAAAATTTTTCACTTCTAAGTGCATGGTAATATCTCATAATACCTAACTAGCACTTATCAAAGCGATTTAGAAATCATCGAGTCGAATCGCAAATTTTCGAAAAATCTCAATTAAGTTTTTCTTAAGGCAAGAAATTATTTTTCTTTACAAAACATCCCATAACTTATCAAACACCTAAACAAAGGTCATGGGAAACAATTTGCCTCAAAACAATTTTCGAAAACTCGATTCCTCGACCATAAATGATTGCCACGGCCCAAAAGAGGCAAAATGGCAATCCTACACAATTTTTCTTCATTTGAAACCCTAACCACATTTGGTTAGCTCGTAACGATATTCAATCGTATACCCGACTCTTTTTGAAACTCGAAATAAAATTTTTCTAAATTGCGTTCTTCGAGTCGCTCAAGAACACGAAAAATATTTTTTCTTATTTTTCGAAACAAAATTCATATTCAACAATCCATTTTGTTTAAAAGCTCAATTCTAACTTCAAAACCAAACTCTTACAACACAATTCAAAATTATGATCCTTTTCAATTTTTTTCTCAAAACCCTTACTAGAAAATTTGTAAAAAACAAGATTAAACCATAGAATCAACTCATGTTTTCAATCATGTGTACTAACAATCCTTAAGAACACATCTATGGAAACAAAATTAAATTCTAACAATTTTCTACTCAAGAACAAAATTGTGAAACTTCAAAAATTCATGAGTTTTCAAGAGAAAAAGGGATGGAAGAGGTATAATTACCTCAAGATGAAGAAGATGATCCAAGAGCTTGATGTTCCTAGCACAAATCCAAGCAAGTTCTTGAGAGGAAGTGAAAATTTTTGAGTTGGTTAGGGTGAGAAATGGGGTTCGGCCGAGCAAGGCAAGGGGGAGGGAGTATTTATCATTTTTTGTTCCAAGACAAAACTTAAACCTCCTTACTATTCACCCCAAAGTCTTAGACATTCTAGGCCATTGGATCAAGATCACTTTTGCAAGACAAAACCCTAGCCAATGGATCAAAAAAAACTCATGATTGCTTTTGAACAAATATCTCCTTTTCGCCACTCAGCTCGTCGCGTTTGCTCTCGGCGAGTCGCGCCTCGCTAACGGACGAAAATCTCAAAAACAGAAAATCTCACAAATAAATGTCCGTCGTAAACCATTTCCAAATATTATCGCTAAATTTCATTCTCCGACTGAAATTTATTTCCTTAGCTCCCAAAAATATTCTGAAACTAGATTCCAACTTACGCTGATTTATAAAGTCTCCACTTAAATTTTGACGGAAAACAGAAACCGTAAAATTTTAAGAAGCGGGCACAGTTTTCTACTCGTTTTTCCAATAAACGGAGAAAGTCGAAACTCTAAATTCTGAATTCACAGGAACGTTCTCGTATATAAAAGAGGACTAAAAACCAAAAGCCAGAGCTTAAATAGTACACGAGTCCAAAACCAGTTCCAACTCAGCAAAACGCTGTTATTACACGATACTTAAGAAACTAATCTTACAGAAAACCCTAAAAACTCTTATCTACTACTTACGCTTATAACTTGCGTACAGTACAGTAGAATTATGGGTCTTACATTACTTCCCCCCTAAAGGAAGTTTCGTCCTCGAAACTTAGACATCGCTAAATAACTCGGGGTATTGCTCTTTCATCTTGCTTTCAAGCTCCCAAGTCGCATCTCCTGTAGCTTCATTCCATATTCTCTTGACTAAGGGTATCTCCTTGGTCCTTAGACGTTTCATCTTTCTATCCGCAATCTTAACTGGCGGAACTTCAAATGACAAGTTCTCTTTCAGCTGAATGTCATCTGGCGTGATCACATGTGACGGGTCAAGAACATACTTCCTTAACTGAGACACATGGAACACATCATGAATCTGGGACAGTATTGGTGGCAATGCAATTCGATAGGCTACCTTTCCTATCCTTTCCGTAATCTGATACGGTCCAATAAATTTCGGAGTCAACTTTCTTGCTTTTATTGCCCTTCCAACGCCAGTAGTTGGAGTAACTCGGAGAAATACATGTTCTCCTGCCTCAAATTCTAAGGGTCTACGACGCCTATCTGCGTAACTCTTCTGACGATCCTGGGCGACCTTCATTCTTGCCCGTATCTTCCGGACCTTGTCCGTAGTCTGTTGCACCATTTCCGGTCCTACAATCATACTTTCTCCATCTTGGTACCAACACAATGGAGTTTGACACCTTCTCCCATAAAGAGCCTCATACGGAGCCATTCCAATGCTCGTGTGGAAACTGTTGTTGTAGGTGAACTCTATTAGTGGTAACACATTGTCCCAACTTCCTCTATCATCTAGCACACATGCCCTCAACAAATCCTCCAAAGATTGATTCGTTCTTTCGGTCTGTCCGTCTGTCTGCGGATGGTAAGCCGAACTTAATCTCAACTTCGTCCCTAAAGCCTCATGTAGAGTTCTCCAAAAATGTGAAGTAAATTTTGGGTCTCGATCTGAAACAATGCTTGACGGTATACCATGGAGTCTTACTATCTCAGCCACGTAGATGTTTGTTAACTTTTCTGCAGTGTCGGTAATCCTGACAGGCAGAAAATGAGCGGACTTCGTCAATCGATCTACTATCACCCAAAAAGAATCATGCTTCCTTCTTGTCTTGGGTAAACCAGTGATGAAATCCATAGATATGCTATTCCACTTCCACTCTGGTATATCTAACGATTGCAGCATTCCTGCAGGTTTCTGATGTTCCACCTTAGCTTTCTGACACGTCAAACACGATGCCACATACTCTGCCACATGTCTCTTCATACCCGGCCACCAATAGTCTAGCCTCAAATCCTGATACATCTTGGTAGCTCCAGGATGTATACTCAGTTTACTCTTATGCGCTTCCTCTAGAACCGTATTCCTCAAGTTCTTAGCATCGGGTACGCACACTCTCCCATTGCATCTCAAAATATTATCTGATCCCACCTTGAACTCTGTGGTGGTTCCTCTATCTATCAAAGCTCTATTTTCCATAAGTAGACTGTCATTCTGACAACTAGCAATGTCTTCCATCAACCCGTTCGAAATCGTAATCATACCGAGTCTCAAATTCCCAGGCGCAAACTCTACTTCAAGATGTAGATCTCGAAACTCTTCTAATAACTCTTGCTGACTAGCCATCTGAGCTGAGCATACCGATACACTTCTTCTACTCAAAGCATCAGCTACCACATTAGCCTTTCCAGGATGGTACTGTAACGTGAAATCAAAATCCTTCAGTGTTTCCATCCACCTCCTCTGCCTCATATTCAACTCTTTCTGGTCGAACAGATATTTCAGACTTTTGTGATCACTGAAAACGACAAAAGTACATCCATAAAGATAATGTCTCCAAATCTTCAACGCAAAAACTACTGCAGCAAGTTCTAGATCATGAGTGGGGTAGTTCCTTTCGTGGTTCTTCAACTGTCTGGACGCATAAGCTACTGCCCTCTTATGTTGCATCAACACACATCCGAGTCCCTGATGCGACGCATCACAATAAACTTCATACGGTTCGTCCGACTGGGGTAGAACTAACACCGGTGAGGTCGTCAATCGCTCTTTCAGCAACTGAAAACTAGCTTCACACTTCTCTGTCCAAGCAAATGGTTGATCTTTTCTCGTAAGTTGTGTCATTGGTGCCACAATCTTAGCGAAACCCTCAATAAATCTCCGATAATATCCAGCTAAACCCACAAAACTTCGTATATCCGTAACAGTTTGCGGTTGTTTCCATGCAAGTACGGTTTCAATCTTTGCTGGATCCACAGATATTCCCTCTTCTGAGATGACGTGACCCATAAAATTTACCGTTTTCATCCAGAATTCACACTTTGACGGGTTTGCATACAACTTTCTGTCACGCAGAACTTGTAAAACCAAGCGGAGATGCTCTTCGTGTTCCTCTTCATTCTTCGAATAAATGAGTATATCGTCGATGAACACCACCACAAACTTGTCTAGGAACGTATGGAAGATCCTATTCATGTAATCCATAAAAATCGCGGGTGCATTCGTCACTCCAAACGGCATCACTAGATACTCATAGTGTCCATAGCGTGAACGAAACGCTGTTTTCTGAACATCTTCTTCTCTTACTCTTATCTGATGATATCCGGACTTCAAGTCAATCTTTGAAAACACAGACGCACCCTTTAACTGGTCCATTAAATCATCAATCCGTGGCAAAGGATATCAGTTCTTAATAGTAACCTTGTTGAGTTTCCGATAATCCACACATAAACGTGACCGACCGTCCTTCATTTTCACCAATAAGACTGGCGCTCCCCACGGAGACACACTTGGTCTAATAAAACCCTTTTCTAACAAGTCCTCAATCTGACTCTTCAATTCCACCAACTCAGCTGGGGCCATCCGATAAGGTGATTCCGAGATTGGTCCCGTTCCTGGATGTAAGTCGATAAAGAATTCCACTTCTCTGATCGGAGGAAATCCCAGAATCTCTAACGGAAAAACATCCTGAAATTGTTGAACTACGCGCAACTCCTCTATATGCACGTCTGAAGTCACTCCTATAAAAGCAAGTGAAATAATTTCTGGCTCTCCATTCCTCATGGTTACTGTAAGCCGGTTCGCCGACAAGTACCTCTGTACTCCTGGTTCGGGGAAAAAGACCATCTTACGAGCACAGTCTAAAATAACATAGTGATACGACAGCCAATCCATCCCAAGAATGATCTCGAGTGACTGAAGGGGTAAACAGATCAGATTAATCAAAAACTCTCTATTCTGAATCATCACTAAACAGTGCAAACATGCTGTATTAACCACAAGATCCTTTGCAGGAGTAGAAACATTCAAATCAAAAGGCAGCGGAGAAACAATCAATTTCATACGATTTGCACAATCCACAGATATGAAAGAATGGGTTGCCCCGGTATCTATCAATGCAGTTAAAGTGTTACCTGCAATCTGACAATTCTCATGTATGGCGTTACTAGCCTCGCCACTTACTTCCGTGCCCATACAGTAGACACGTCCCCTAGCAGTGGGTTTGGCTCCCTGCGTCACATTCACAGATGGTTCAGCCTTCTGAGCCTTGCAATCCCTAGCCACGTGACCTGGCTTCTTACAATTATAACAGATAATCCCGGGCTCCGCGTTCCTACAGTCGTTCGCATAATGTCCTTCCTTCCCACACTTGAAACAACTCTGTTTCGTCGCATTCGGATTCCCTTGATTCACCGAGCGATCCTGCCCTTTGTCATTCTGGGGGCGGTTGTAAGGCTTATTTCCTCGCCTTCCACGGTTCTGAGCCTGATTACTTGGACGACTAGGTCCCCCAGCAGTAGAATTCATATTGCGATTCACTCGCTTATTCTTCATGTCCTCAATTTCCTGACACTTCTCAACCAACACTTGGAAATTCCGGATTCCCAATGGTATCACCGAATCCTGTAACTCATACCTCAGCCCTTCTTGAAACGGCGACACATATAAGTCTCATCTATGCCATCCCTGAAGAAACGGAAAAACCTTGACAGTGATTCAAATTTTTTAGCATAAACTTCAACATTCATACTTCCCTGACGCAACCTCAGGAATTCCTCTCCATATCTTTCTCTGGCGGTCTCTGGAAAGTACTTGGCCAAAAAGGACGCAATATGTGACTTACAATCCAATAAATCACTCTAGCGTTCACAGTTAATTTTCCGGTTCCCATAGTTTCCGGAATATTTCCATTTCTAGTTATGGAGGAAATGAAAACATTAGAATCATAATCAACCTGGCTAGCTTCAGTATAGGCCAAAAGATCTTCTCCGGTTATCCTACTACCGGTACTCATTCCAAACAGGTCAAACCACATATTTGCACTAAACCTGTAAGTCTTACGTCCCCAACGAAATTCAAACTCAGCACCATTTCTCTCCTGTAGCCCAGCATAAAATATCCTAACCAAAGTATCATTATGTTTGGTTTGCAAATCACAAAAAGTATCAAGTTGTTCGTTTTCAAGAATTTCTGCAACATCATTGAGACCCAAGTTTCTAAGTGTTTCAGTATTAATAGATTTCTGAGGCAAAATGATCCTAGTTCTACAATATTGTGTATAAGTAGTAACATAATCCTTGTGAACGAATTCTTCTTCCCTAAGTCCAAAATTGGGAACATCGTTGCTACTACTTTCTATTTCCTTTCCTTTCTTAGACTTAGTTTTTGGTGCCATTTCTAGGAGAGTGAGAAATAGAACGAATTACCATGAATTTTGATGAAGAACTTGAACAAATTTCACAAGCCAAAATTGAAGAACCCTTGTCTTGAATGTGGAGATTATGAAGCTTGAACCACGAAATTGATGAAGGAATATGAATGGGTAATGAATTTGAAGTAGTTTAGGGTCAAGTTTTGTGAGTTTTGGTTGAGTTTAATGGAGATTGAGAATTTGGGAATGAGGGTTTTTGGGGTTTTGCTCGTGTAGAAGAAGAAGTTTTTGGTGTTTGATGAATGAATGAATGAATGAATGAAAATTGATACATAAAAGTTGTTTTCACGCGTATGTATCGATACAAACTCGTGTTTGTATCGTTACAAGTCAGTTTTCTGCAGCATGTATCGAAGCATGCGAGCATGTATCGATACATGAGACAGTATCTGTCCAAACTGAAGAGTTATGTATCGATACAATCATCATATATATCGATACATATCAGTTAATTTTTAAAATTTGCAGAATAACTAACATGTATCCATACAATGTTTATTTGTATCAATCCACAATGCATTATTTTCAATTTTTCTCAAAACACATGAATTTATAAGTTTGAAATGTAATTTTTATGACTTCCAAATAACATGTATGTATGAAACACATATAATCAACAAGGTACATTCTTATGTATGTGAGCAAAAAGAAACAATACCAAAGCACATTATAACATGAGAACACATGTTAAATCATATATGCATGATAAGATATCCACATAAATGAATCAAAGTACCAAAATTAATCATATGACAATATATGTCTATGTATGCACACAATGTCACATATAAGAACAAAACAAGCCAATACAAACCAAGTATGAACTTATTATGGCAATTGTAATGATTTTTGTCAAATCCTCATTTTAAACATATGGGTCTCAAAAACTTATCAATATTTTTGAGCAAAATTCTTGGAAATGGAGGATTAGACAACTATCAAAGCAAATATCATATCAAGGTGAAAGTTGTATGTATATGAACCAATGTACAAAAGCTAAGTAAAAGGAATATAAAGGAAAAGGTAGAGAATAGAATCTTCCCTTGAGTGTTAAGTGGAGGAAGTGATCAATTTCCACAACATTGTAAGTGTTGAGTTGAAGCTTTTCTCATCATTTTCCTTGTTCATAAGTCTTGAACTCCATTGTTGTTGGTGTCTTTCGTCAATGGTTCAAGACGTTTTCCTACATACTTAGACATTTGAAATAGGTCCCCAACTCATGTTGGGTCATAGTTGGTTAGTAGCAACATTATTGCTTAACTTGGGTAACCATTGGAATTTGCCTTTTGGTACCAAGGTTTTTCGAGCATGGCATTTTGCAATAGTATGACCCTTGTCACAACAATAATGACAAACGATATGAGGATTACTTTTCTTAGGATCCTTTTCAACAAATTTATACTTTTTATTTCTAGGTTTTAACGATTTGTTGAATTTAGATGGATCAACCGCAAAAGTAATATCCGGCTTGGATGGTTCTTTTAGCTTATCTTGTAACTTTCGCAAATCTCTATATAAGTAAAAGCATTCATCACATCCGGTTCTATCGTTACCATAACTATCAAAAGTCACAAGAGGTTTTTGAACAATAGACTCTTTGAGGGCTTTCAACTCAAGCTCCGTTTCCGAAACTTTTGCCTCAAGGTATTTATTAACTTGCATTAAACCTTTTAGTCGTTGAAAAGCACCTTTGGTTTCTTTGTGTAACTTTTCAAAAGCGACTTGCAACTCATGATATTCTAAAAGCGTATATGAGCTAGAGGGATTTTGATTTACCTTTTTAGGAGCAAGTTTCTTACGGTCATAGGATGTCAAGCACACATTTGCCAATACATCTTCACCACTTGAGCTAGAGCTTGATGATGAAGAAGATGAAGAGCTACTATTCTCCCATGCAACATAAGCTTTCTTTCCCTTGTCCTTGCTTCCCTTTTTGAATGAGGTGACTCCTTCTCTTTTCTCTTCAACTTAGGGCAATCCGGTTTGAAATGACCAATTTGGCCACATTTATAGCATGCCCCTTTCTTGGAGTATCAACCACTATCACTCTTCCGGCGGTAACCACTATCTTTCCGAAACTTCTTAAGATTGTCATCGGAATGTCTTATCCCATTCTTTCTCACATATCTATTATAGCGTCGAACGAAGAGCCCTATTTCCTCATTATCGGAATCGTCTTTGCTTGAGCTATTTTCCACTTGCTCAACCTTTTTGGACTTGGATGTGGAGGCCTTTAGAGCAATGGACCTCTTATCCTTTTCTTTTTCCCTTTCGTTGTGTTTCTCCTTTTTCCCACCTTTCTCATGTTTTTCCAACAAATTAAGCACTTGTTCATGTTCCGTTAGCTTACCGAATAAGGTTGTGAGACTCAAAGTTGTAAGATCATTCGCTTCTTTGATTGCGGTGACCTTTGGTTGCCATGACCTATTAAGACATCTCAAAATCTTATTAGTAGCATCTTGATTAGTGATTGGTTTACCTAGACCGTGTAACTTGTTGGTAATTTTCACAAACCTTTGTTGCATATCCGCAATGGTTTCACCATCTTGCATATGGAACAATTCGAACTCTTGAGTTAAGGTGTTTATTTTGGATATTTTGACCTCATTAGTACCCTCAAAATGAGTAACTAATGTATCCCACATTTCTTTGGCCGATACACAATGCGACACATGATAAAATTGTTCAATCCCAATGGATGAAATAAGTATGTTTTGTGCCTTTGCATCGTAATTGACCTTTTTCTTCTCATCTTCCGTCCATTGTGCCATAGGCTTATTGGTGACAATGTCATTAGGATCGGTGTTTGTCGGAACAAACGGATCGTTCTCAATAGCATTCCACACTTCACCATCAAAAGAATTTATGTGAATGCACATACTACTTTTCCAATAATCAAAATGATCTCCATTGAATATAGGTGACCTATTATAAGCCCCTTTAGGTGCAAAAGTCATGTTTTCTAATAATTGGCACAATCCACCGAATTTTTTGAACAAAATTGAACCGAGATCGTGATACCACTTGTTAGACTACTTGGCTATCACTTAGAGGGGGGGTTGAATAAGAGGCCCTTTTAAACAATATTGATTTTAAAAAAAAATTAGTTCAAAAGGTACGCGCGGAAGCACCACCGGATCGGTAATCTCTTTGCACCCGATTGATCACTGAAAAAGTAGTATAGCCTTGAACGAGTGATGATAAAGAACTAGAAACGATCGTGAGAAAAATATTCGAATTAAAACGATCCAAATCACAGTCCAAGCAAGTTACGCAAATATATAGCTAATGTAACATCCCAATTTTTAATTAACAAGAGAGTTACTAAGTTAAGCCCTTAAACCCATGTTTATTGGAGGAGTATTATATTAAATGTTGGTCTTGGTTGGTAGTAGAAGGTCAAACTGGTAAATTGATAAAAAGGGGTATTTTTTTTTGACATAACCACTTCAAGATGATTCATTTGTCTCCAATTCACTTTCAGCAAGCTAAAGACTATCTCTTCCTTCTCTCTTTTCACGCCAAACCCATGAACCCCACCCCATTGCTTAGCTTTCTTCATTTGAACTCTTGCAGCAAGACAATCCTCCTTCACTTTCTAAATTCTAATTCCAATTGTGTGAAAGAAAGGAAGTTATCACAGTCCTCTTGTCTCTTCCCCTCTTGACCGAACCACAACAACAACCATACCTCAAATCACTATTCCAAATCTTGTTTCATTTCAGCATGCAAATAGATCTCCTCTTCCTCCTCTGCATTGGAACCGTGAAAATGTAAGTTTCACTCCATAAACCCTTTGTAATATTTCAAATTTCATGATTTCCCCTTCCAGCCCCGAATTCTCATTTCTATTGTATCGCTGCTGCATGTATGTTCTTGGCCTTCGTGGGTGATTAGAAGGATGTTTAGAACCAAGTGTTGGAGGTGGGATTCACAACAGCTAGCAGCGGAGCAATTTCCTGTCAAATCGCGGCACTCGCCTGGCGAGTAAAATCCCTCGCCGCAGCGAGCTTATCAGAGCAACACCTGTTGCTGTTTGTGTTGAACTCTCATTTTGTACCTTGTCCCATACCCTTGGTAAGTCATTAGAACTCCCATTGTATCGCTCTCAGTTCCTGCCAATGTTAAGTCTCATTTCCTTGATCTTGGTTAACACTCAAACACTCATAATCCATTCTTTTCATTTCTTGTCCAAGAAAACAATTGGGGTTTGCAAGTGAGTTGGTGAAGAAGGTTCGTGGCTGTTGCTGAGTACTGCATCAGTGTAAAGCTTCAATCTACAGGTGGGTTCCTTAGGATAGTGTAGCTAGTCCCCTTGAAATATTAAATATGCATGATAACACTAGGAATTTAGGAAAATGTTGTGCGAGAGGGATTAGAACCCCAAATTCCTCTCCGTTTTATTTTATATTATGTTAATTATCTGTTAATGCACTGTCTAAAATGAGGGTTGTAGGTGTTAGTTTGAAATATCATGATTTCTGCAAAACAGGGCAATTCTGCATGAACTCGCTCCAGCGAGTAGTTGGCGAGCGTTCATGGCGAGCTGGGTTCTGAGCTGATGAAACTCGCCATGGCGAGCTACTGCTCGCCACAGCGAGTTGATTTAGGTCAGGACCTATAATCTCGCCATAGCGAGCTGGTGACTCGCCAGAGCGAGCTTGTACAGAATAGTCCACATTTTACAATTATTCTTGAAACTTCAAACACTCGTTTTATACCCTCATTAGAGTCAGATAATTTACATTAACGTAAATGACATAATGTCGAATAACATGTTAGGCACAGATCATCTTTAGGGTATAACTTAGAATTATTAGGATTGTATGCTCCCCGGGATTCTGGGAATTATGGTAGTAAGAACACAATTTAGTGTCAGTCATTATGGGCGATTTATTATATCGCAAGTATGGACTCCCGATGGGATACTCCATTAGGTTATGTATATGTGAGCTTCATGCCGTGACCGAATCGGTTGACGGATATGTCAGGCCTCTGAGACATGCTCACCTCAGAGTGTCCTTGTGTTTAAAACGAATAAGATTTAGTTAATCTGTGATACACCTTTACCTTATGCTTTTATGATTTATGTTATTATTAGTATGAGACGACTGATTAGGTGCCCCCGGTGTAGTCACCTCTAGGAGGGTAGTAGGACTCACTGAGGCTTAGTAGTCTCACCCCACTCCAAACAATTTTTTTTAGGTAAACAGGATATTCGGAGCAAGGACCATGTAGGAGGCCGACAGTTGGAGCTGAGCTTGGATTGTCCGCCTTGAAGATTTTATTTCTTCGTCTTGCTTTTAGTTTATTATCGTGTTTACTCAGAATACTAGCAACTTCCGCTGTATTTTATCCGTTATTTACTTTGTATCTGAAACAAGTTGTATATTGTTTATTTTAATCAGAAACTTATTTGTACTCAGATCCTTTTATGTATGTCTTGACTAAATATTCTAGGTATTTTAGTTGGGGCGTTATAATTGGTATCAGAGCAGGTCGATCCAGTATCGGACCTTGCCATGAGTCATTTCAATTTCTTCCTAAATAATACAGACCCTTTGGATCTGAACTGTTTACGCTGAAACCATCGCGTGCTGAACCTGATCAACTCAGTATTGTGTGGTAGGCAGGGTATTATGGTTTAGAACTGGAGAGAACTCTGGAATTCCGGCGTTGAATCCGTAGTGAAGCTACAACCGAGGAGCATTCGTCGAAGGGAACTCTTATAAGAGAATTTTTGGAACAATGGCAAATGGTGCCACAGGAGTAAGTTGTGTATACAAGCAAAGGATGCTAGTGTACCATTATACTGAAGTGTATGGTACACAACCGTATTCAGCCTACACTGAGTGTCAGGTAAACTTCCTGAGCCTATAAGTAACCTTATCCTAACGAGAGCCTACATTAAGCCATATTTATGGACCAATCAACACCCAAGGACAGTAGGCAATCCTAAATTCAAGTTAGTATACGGCTGGGAGTTATGAGTGTAGTGCAAGGTAGGAATTGGACGAACCACAGAGTTATTCCTCTACGCTCTGTCAAACTCGCTTAGCGAGTAAACGCGCGCTGCAGCGAGCTTAGCAGGCTGCTGCTACTGCTTGTTGCTGCCTTACTCCCTGTTCAGTTGTTTTAATCATGGTGAGTAGCCTCCAGCCCTCTTCCATAATCTCACCATTCTACCTTTCTAGTTTTAGTGTAGGTGATTCTAAACCACCCAGTGTGCATAAGAATTGTTGAGGAGATGCAGTGGAGATGATATTGGAAGTTGGATGCAACCAGAAATTAGATTACGTATACCTTTCCTATTAGAAGCCAATGACTCTGTTGAATTATCAACAACTTAACCATAACCAATCGACAATTAGAATCCTTGTGAGCCGTACCTGAGAAAGTATATTTAAGTCCAATCACCTATAGGACTCCGAACCAGTAAATCCAGCATAGTGAACCTGAGGGATACCATAGAAATTCAACCGAACCGTTCAAATTAGAGAAGCCAAATTAGAAACAAAATCACATTCCTATGTTCCCTCAAGTTACCTTATTAGGCACCCGTTTAGAATACTTTCCCTAAGTACTTCGGCCTTTCATCTCGTGTTAGTATTCCTAATCCATCATCAAGGACTAAACTTCATTTAGCACAACAATTAGGAATTTCCTTTCAACCACACCAGTCTTTAGTAATGGACCCAGAAAACTCATTAAGTACCTTCCCTACCATGTCGCTAGAATAGTAACTTCATGGATTAGCACGACCGATGCTACGTGAATAGGATTTCAAATTAAACAACCTATACTAGAGAATCACATTAGAAGCCAACAATAGAACCTTGACACATAAGGATAGACCTTGCCTCACATTAAAATTAAATTCTTCCTTAGTGATACCGTCATCCAAATAGGTTTGTTAAAGATCGTTAAATCAGCATCCAAACATTAGCGACCTAGAACTTCTGACCAACTTAATTACCCTGTTAAGAATGGGGAACTTCAGCATCCATACCTTAATATTTTCTTATCGCAAAAACCTATTAGGTGAACACCTGAGATAACTACCACTAGATGTCCTCATTAAGACCAGCCTAACGCTCCATACCTGAAATTACATCGAGCCACCATAGGCTAGGTTTTGATTAGTAATAGCAATTGAGAGTTACCTTAGCACAATCAGCCACCAAGGTCAACCCGTCTTAGCCTTGCCATTAGATAGTTTAGAGAATCAATAAATCAGATTAATACAAGTTTGACCTTGATCAAACTCACTCTTTTGACCACCCAGCTAAGAAGTGAGCAGGATCAATAACCGTGCCTCGAGAGTTGACCATCAGTTGTCCCTAGGTTAGTGATTCAATATTACAGACCAATTAGTTAGCCGGTTGAGGTTTAGATTTGGCCAGCCATATTCTACCACTAGCATAGTACCGAATAGTATGAAACACGATTTGATAAATCAACTCAACACTAGTTCGACCAATCACCAAGCAAGTTCCTATATTAGAACCTTTGAGACAAGAGACCGGTAAGATCAGTTAACCAACCAATTAGAACATCATTTAGGATGTTAATACTAGATATGAGTGATGCAGAGCCACCATTTCGGTGCGAAACCAATATTAGTAGCAGGCCGTAGCAGACATCAAACACCTAGATCAATCTTTGAGTATATATTAGTTACGTAGAAACAAGTAGCTAGATTTAACTTTAGCATCAGCCAACACAACATCCCCTCACAACAAGCCTTCCAATTTAGGGCCTATGTGAATCAGTTAGATCTATCGGTGAGAAATTGATAGTAAGAGACATTGAGTGGAAACGTAGTTGTCCTAACCAGAGAGACTGACAGAAGAATTGGAAGTGTAGAATATAAGTTTAAACCAGTAGAAGACAAATCTTCAAGTTATCTACTTATCTCTAGGGATCCTAATTCAGCAGAGTCTTTAAACCGAACGATGCTCAATTCAGTATTCGTAAATCTTGGAACACCATGAACGTGTATATTCTCTAACTCGTCTAATCATGCTCCAGTTGGACAAATTCTTCTCGTGCCTTACCAACTTGACAACCATGTTCAGTACCTAAAATTTAATTAGGGTGCAAACTTTTCAAATTGCTCGGAGCCACGTAGTTACATTGAGGGTGATAATGTCACACTTAAGTAACTGCGTTAAGTGTTTACCAATTTTCCAGTTGTGTTATTATTAACAAATCAATCTGCGGAAGTTAATTACTCTTGAGAAGGTCAAGAAAACCTTCAGTTTCATTTCTTATTCGCTCGGTCAATCTGTCAATCAACGTACTTCGAACCACCCTAGTAAAACTTACCTAACTCAGTATCAGCAAATCAGTTAAATTTCGTACACTTGAATCCAGTAATCTGCTCTTCAATAAAGTTAGTTATCTACCTTTCGTAGCCTTATCAGTCGAATTCAGAATTAAGTTGAATCAGTTTCATATTCGATGGATATAAGTTATACCATTGAAAGCAGTGTTGGGGATCCAAACGTGCTAACTTCGTGCTCCTAACCATGTAGGATCAGTGTGGTAATCTTGAGTGTCTCTGCCCGAACGTTTCAACCTTCCAAAATTCAATTCCTGTAATCTCGTGAGATCAAGCGCTGAAGCCTGAACGCCTGAACCTGAGCATTCCAATTCCAAGTCTAGTTGCCTGAAATTAGCTAATATAAGTATAAGAGTTAATTACTCACTTGAAGTAAAATACCATCCTCATTTAGAAACCTTTCCTATCCTTAGTGATCTGTTAAGATAATACGGTCAACCGTTATAAGCCAAACCATTCAATTTGGATCTTGTACTTTCAGTTAGCCAAGTTTAGAATCTGATTTGCTTTAGCCAAGTTCCATACATTCACTACTAGCGAAGGACTTCAATCAAGTTTGACCTGTAACCCTGAGAAATGATCTGAACCTAAGTGTGTCCGCGTGTTAAATGTACAACCTGATCATCGTGTCGTGTCGGGATGGATAGAGATTGTAAGTGAGATTTTATCGGATAACTATAGGTTCCTCTGCGCATGAGTTCAACTCATTAGCAGAAGAACCAGTGGTGTTTAGACAATTTCCCACTCGTTTTATATTTCGATCGATTCCGAAGTGATTACACAACACGTGATACATAGGTACATATAACCTTTCGAGCATGGTGGTGTTCAGAAAAGAGAACGACATTATGATTGAGAGAAATTGGGTATGACAATATCAATACCAGGTCAGATGTCGACCCTCTAACCCAGCTGGAACTGTAACTAATTCCATTGGGAATGGAAGAAGTATAAGTAGTAGTAAGAAGTTGAATCAGAGTGCGCAGCACTGGAACTTTCAGAATGTGAGGATAGCCTTTAACCAGTAACCCTTAAGAGAGGAAAGCTTTATTCCAAAGGATTGAACACTTTTGACTGGAAAATAGACGAAGTGTAGGATTGGAAGCTGACATACACAACCTACCTGATGTGGGATGGAGAAGCTTTGAATTTCGAGGACGAAATTCTTTAAGGGGGGTAGATTGTAACATCCCAATTTTTAATTAACAAGAGAGTTACTAAGTTAAGCCCTTAAACCCATGTTTATTGGAGGAGTATTATATTAAATGTTGGTCTTGGTTGGTAGTAGAAGGTCAAACTGGTAAATTGATAAAAAGGGGTATTTTTTTTTGACATAACCACTTCAAGATGATTCATTTGTCTCCAATTCACTTTCAGCAAGCTAAAGACTATCTCTTCCTTCTCTCTTTTCACGCCAAACCCATGAACCCCACCCCATTGCT
Organism: Trifolium repens; assembly: GCA_030408175.1. NCBI lineage: Eukaryota > Viridiplantae > Streptophyta > Magnoliopsida > Fabales > Fabaceae > Trifolium > Trifolium repens. Next base: position 33,037,255 of record CP125850.1, on the reverse strand, counting down.
TAGCTTTCTTCATTTGAACTCTTGCAGCAAGACAATCCTCCTTCACTTTCTAAATTCTAATTCCAATTGTGTGAAAGAAAGGAAGTTATCACAGTCCTCTTGTCTCTTCCCCTCTTGACCGAACCACAACAACAACCATACCTCAAATCACTATTCCAAATCTTGTTTCATTTCAGCATGCAAATAGATCTCCTCTTCCTCCTCTGCATTGGAACCGTGAAAATGTAAGTTTCACTCCATAAACCCTTTGTAATATTTCAAATTTCATGATTTCCCCTTCCAGCCCCGAATTCTCATTTCTATTGTATCGCTGCTGCATGTATGTTCTTGGCCTTCGTGGGTGATTAGAAGGATGTTTAGAACCAAGTGTTGGAGGTGGGATTCACAACAGCTAGCAGCGGAGCAATTTCCTGTCAAATCGCGGCACTCGCCTGGCGAGTAAAATCCCTCGCCGCAGCGAGCTTATCAGAGCAACACCTGTTGCTGTTTGTGTTGAACTCTCATTTTGTACCTTGTCCCATACCCTTGGTAAGTCATTAGAACTCCCATTGTATCGCTCTCAGTTCCTGCCAATGTTAAGTCTCATTTCCTTGATCTTGGTTAACACTCAAACACTCATAATCCATTCTTTTCATTTCTTGTCCAAGAAAACAATTGGGGTTTGCAAGTGAGTTGGTGAAGAAGGTTCGTGGCTGTTGCTGAGTACTGCATCAGTGTAAAGCTTCAATCTACAGGTGGGTTCCTTAGGATAGTGTAGCTAGTCCCCTTGAAATATTAAATATGCATGATAACACTAGGAATTTAGGAAAATGTTGTGCGAGAGGGATTAGAACCCCAAATTCCTCTCCGTTTTATTTTATATTATGTTAATTATCTGTTAATGCACTGTCTAAAATGAGGGTTGTAGGTGTTAGTTTGAAATATCATGATTTCTGCAAAACAGGGCAATTCTGCATGAACTCGCTCCAGCGAGTAGTTGGCGAGCGTTCATGGCGAGCTGGGTTCTGAGCTGATGAAACTCGCCATGGCGAGCTACTGCTCGCCACAGCGAGTTGATTTAGGTCAGGACCTATAATCTCGCCATAGCGAGCTGGTGACTCGCCAGAGCGAGCTTGTACAGAATAGTCCACATTTTACAATTATTCTTGAAACTTCAAACACTCGTTTTATACCCTCATTAGAGTCAGATAATTTACATTAACGTAAATGACATAATGTCGAATAACATGTTAGGCACAGATCATCTTTAGGGTATAACTTAGAATTATTAGGATTGTATGCTCCCCGGGATTCTGGGAATTATGGTAGTAAGAACACAATTTAGTGTCAGTCATTATGGGCGATTTATTATATCGCAAGTATGGACTCCCGATGGGATACTCCATTAGGTTATGTATATGTGAGCTTCATGCCGTGACCGAATCGGTTGACGGATATGTCAGGCCTCTGAGACATGCTCACCTCAGAGTGTCCTTGTGTTTAAAACGAATAAGATTTAGTTAATCTGTGATACACCTTTACCTTATGCTTTTATGATTTATGTTATTATTAGTATGAGACGACTGATTAGGTGCCCCCGGTGTAGTCACCTCTAGGAGGGTAGTAGGACTCACTGAGGCTTAGTAGTCTCACCCCACTCCAAACAATTTTTTTTAGGTAAACAGGATATTCGGAGCAAGGACCAGGTAGGAGGCCGACAGTTGGAGCTGAGCTTGGATTGTCCGCCTTGAAGATTTTATTTCTTCGTCTTGCTTTTAGTTTATTATCGTGTTTACTCAGAATACTAGCAACTTCCGCTGTATTTTATCCGTTATTTACTTTGTATCTGAAACAAGTTGTATATTGTTTATTTTAATCAGAAACTTATTTGTACTCAGATCCTTTTATGTATGTCTTGACTAAATATTCTAGGTATTTTAGTTGGGGCGTTATAGCTAATCCAACCACAATCAAGATATATGTCAATTGAATTTTGGTGCACACGTACGAACACGAAAATTCAATTGAATTGAAAATTAAAGCAATTGCGTAAAGTAAAAGATTAAGGAAGAAAGACACAAACGATTAATTAGGGAGTTCCCACGGCTTTCGTGTCGTCCTCGCGGTCGGCCGGGTACGTCTCCCCCCAAATAACCAAACGGGTTATTTGAGCGTATATTGATTAAAAACGTTTGAACTATAGTGCACAATTTACAATGACACCAATAACCTTATATCAAATCTAATGCACACTATGCGAAATAACCTCAACAAGTAATGAAGCTTCTCCCTCTGATTCCAACGATCCTAACAGTGCGCAAATCCCCTCTGATTCACCGCAAGCCGTATCGAACGTTATCGATCAAATGTACAACATTTATTCGAATAATCCCATACTCACTCTTCAATTAATTGCAAATTGATGGAAGATGATGATCTTGTGAAGAATAACCCTTTGATCCAAATTCTTCACCCAATTTGAATCCCAAAGAGTTTATCAAAGCTATTTCACCTTTTCACAGGTTTTCTCTCAATGTTTACAATAACAAAGCACATTGCTATTTAAAGAGAAAATAGAATTGAGCAAATTTAGGCAAAACATAGCAGACATGTATCGATACAAATGATGGTTTGTATCGATACAAACCCTTTGACCAGCGTTCAAATTTGAAAAATTTGACCTATGTATCGATACAAACACGTATGTGTATCGATACATATATCAGTTTCTTGAAATCTTGACTGATATGTATCAAAGCATGCAAGCATGATTCGATACATCATGCACTATCTGGTTTTTTGAGAGATATAGGTGTGTATCGATACATGCAAGCATGATTCGATACACAAGTGACTCTCTGCCTCTGAGAGACCATTTTTGTATCGATACAAGTGATATATGTATCGATACAAAATGCACAAAATCAGTCTGAAGTAATTTCAAAACATTTGTATCGATACAAATGATTATGTATCGATACAGAATACCTAAAAATCTATTTTTCAAAGTTTAAAAATAGTTTTTCGCTGTCAAGTCATTTGTAATGTTGCCAAAATATGTTCTACTCTATTTTCATGTGTTTTGACAATTATTAAAACATGAGGATGAACTGGTGCACTTACAGCATCATCATTATACCGTCGAACCGGTGTGGGACTTCGGTATTCATGATCGTCACGAACATAGCGACTGGAGCTGGCTCCCTGCCTTGCCATATTCCGCAGCCCTTGGGGAGAGTGACGAGGCTGCTCGACTGTCTTCCCCTTTTTTGTTGTGGGGGAGACTCTTTCCTTGCGTAGAGGTGGAGTTCGACCCCATTTTTTGCTCGGGGGCTGGATCCTCTCGAGAGCAGGACGCCGTTATCTGGTTGTTTCTTGTCGAGGAGGGGATCTAGATGAATGATGTCTCCGCGGAGGAGAGGGTGCTGCCCGCTGGGGGCGTCGATCTTGTTCTAGCGCCTCCAACCTGCGATTTTGTTGCGCTATTAATTCCGTATTTTTCTCCAGGAGAGCGAGAATCATTTGGATGTCAGCCCTAGTTGGATGGTCAGCGAGTTGTGCGCTGACTACCACGATTTCCTGCGTGTTTTACGGGCGTTTCCCCGTTTTGCGAACTGCCGGAACTTGCATGTCGTCATCTTCCTCCGACGATAGCGCGGTTTCTTGACCGTCTCTGGGGTCTGATTCCGGTATTGGTTGTTCATTCTGGCGTACAGGGCTGATAACGGTGTTGTGCTCCGCGGGGGAGGAAATTGTGGGGATGAAATCACGGTTGTTGGTGCCGTGATCAGCATCGTTGCGAGTGTTGGATGCACTGGCCATTGCGATGAAAGTTGTTGAAAATAAAAGATTCGGTTTTGAACTTTAATTTGAAAGAAGGGGAAACCAGATTCCCACAGACAGCGCACTGATCTAACCTGTTGATCAGAAAGGTTCTGGGCCAGCAAATCCTTCACTTGATGAATTCATGTCGATTGTTGAGCAGCTTCACCACCGGAGGGGGGGTTGTACCTGCAGGCGCTCTGATGCTTAAGCCAGAAGAGTGAGCAAGTACGAGAGTGAAATTAAGGAATGAGAATAGAATACCTGACCCTCCAGTGACGGAGGATATTTATAGATCCCCCAGCGCTGGGCCAAGGTCCTCTTAATGGGCTGTGTAGAACGGCCCAATAGGAGAGACTGCCAAGATTTCTCCGTTGTTGAAGCATGGAACCGATATTTAGCCCTTATCCTGGTGATGAGTTGTCCTCATCGTGCGGAGAGGTGGTTACCTCATGCATATCGAGTCATAGTAGATAGGAGCACGTGGTATATTATTGTTAGCGTATCGATCCCGAGCAGGGAGCTCGCTAGACACTGTGGAGAAGCTCCTAGTCCCTAATGTCGAGCAGGAGCTACAAGCTCCTTATGTTGAGCAGGATGTGGATTGGGTCAGCTCTAGGCCCAGTCCAAAACACAAAGCATCCATAAAAGTTTGTAAATTTGATTAAAATAAATAAATAAAGAAAACCAAGTAGATCATAACTATCAATTTATAATATCATGTAAAATACGAGTGCATACATGATACAAATAGGTAGGTACCAAAAGGGAGATATGGCGTCTATACATGGATTGGACAAACCCACTCGATCCGATCAAACCCACCCAATCCAACCCAAAAATGTGGGTTGGTTCGGGCAAGTGGGTGGATATGGATTTCAAAAATGAAAAACCTATAAAAAAAATTGGGCTTCGGGTAAAACCGGACTCAACCCGAAAAACCCACCGACCCACTAGTGTTATGTTTTTGAAATATTTCTATGAAAATACTAAAGATTTTGCCATTTGATCAATAAATATTTTTATATTAAAAATAATTTATACTATTTCTTAAGAAAATAAAAAGATTGAATAATTTTTGTAAACAAATATGATAATTCATCACACTATTTTAAAAATGAAAATATTGAATAATTTTCATAAACAAATATGATGATTCTTTGTTTAGTCATTTGATATTATAAAAAAGGGAAAAAAAATCATTTTGATAACACACTATCCAACCCATAAATTAGTGGGTATACATAAAAAATAGGTGATTATTTTTTATAGTGAAAAAAAGTAACACTATTTTTCAAAAAAATACAATGGTTGAGTTATTTTTATGAAAAAATATAATGATTCGATATTTATATTTTTAATATAAAAAAATAGAAAAATAGTTCGGGTAACCGACTACCCAACCCAATCCAACCCGGAAATTAGTGGCTTTATCCAAACCGGCCCAATGTTATAACGGACGGTTATTTATTAGACCCAACCCATAGTACCTTATGTGGTTCGGGTTTTAGTTTTGATCAAACCCAATCCGACCCACGTACACCCCTGGTCTACATAACTTATACTCCTTTCTTTCTTTTCTTTATAATTTTATTTTAATAAAGAAAATTTAAGATGATAATCCAAATCTTTTATTTACTAATAAAAGGAAGCTCCTATGTAGCTTCTAAGCCTTCATTGTGCCTATGTGGCACCTCTAAAAAAACTCTACATCCTTATTAAAACTTTATACCAAGCTTTTCAATTTTTAAATAATTAATTAAATCTAAAAAACTACTAATGCATTATAGAGTTATATTATATACACCTATATGAAATTAATATTTAGTGATCTACAACTTCTTTATCTTTCGGTTATGTATAGAGAGAGAAATAAATATTTTTACAAAACAATTAATACCAAAATAAATGAAACAATAATCATATATTGCATAAAATAACAATAATTAACATATGCATGACCCTTAGGTATCCGTATGATGCTATCTATAACCATAAAATTCTTATGATTGTTGGCATTCTTTCAATTATGATAAAAAAAAGTTTGTATTTTTTAACCACAATGGTCTTTATAAACAGTACTAATACACCACAATTGTTCATGCTCTCATATTTGGTAATCTTATTCTTTTTTGTGTATAATTTCTAACCTTTATATATTTGGTAATCCCGTTTTTTGTGTGTATAATTTCTAACCTCCTTTGTAGTAGTTTTAGCAAATCATGCCTATTCTCAACAAGTAAGTCAACTACACTATCTTATATTTTTTAGTAGAAATATTATTCTATAATTTCAATATATATGTTTCCTTATTGTTTTTAAGTTAGTTTTCTTTCTTTCAAATATTGGAAATGGGGTATATATGTATTCAAGGAAAATCATTGCAACATTGAAAAAGATATATCAATTGCAATTGTTTAGACTATTTTGGTATTGGTATTTAGTTTTAGCAGAAGTACTTTTTTGTTGTAGCAAGACACTGTGGTTAAAAATAGTCCTCATGGCAATGTCATGTAGAAAGGTGGGGGATCTTGGATGGCTTAGTTAGCTAGAGAAGCTTACGAAATGTAATACAAATTGGTCATATGAAGAAAATTTGAAAGCATTTGATCTCTTCTTGGCTTTGTTAGAGGTGTGTTTATTTGCTTAAACATCTTATTTAGGACTGAAATATTGGAATGGTATGAAAGTTTTGAATTTGCAATTGAGCTGAGTTGTATTTTCTTTGTAATTTTTAGAGTAAGTTCCATTTAATCATTAAGAAAATTATAAAATCCTATTTAGTTTCTAAGAAAATTATTAAAAGTGACTCATCTCTACATTTTATATTTTCTTTACATTTTTTTTAAATGATGAAAGATAATGCGAAAATTTAGTCACTACATTCTTTACAATGTGTACCTCATTTATTGCACCAACTTTTTACCTTTCACTCATGTGTAATTATTATATTATGATATTCTATTGTTTTTAAAAAAATATCTATTCACTTAATTTTTTTGACACAATATCTATTCACTTTTTTATTCGTCCAAAAGTATAACCTCTACACTACTATGTGCTTCGCTATTGACCATAAAAAAAGTGTAACAACTAAATAATATCTTAATTTCTTCTACCTCTTCACTACTATGTGCTTCGCTATTGACCATAAAATTTCATTATTTGTAATCACTGTTACTTAAACAAATAATATAGTAATCAATAATAGTAATCACTAACACTTATAAACTAAGACTTATTTTCTTTTCTCTTATTGCCTCCAAAATTCAATTAAAAGAGTTACTTCTACTATATTGTAGAGTGAAATAAGAAAGAGAGACAAAAACTATTTATATTGATTCAAATATTATTAAAAAAAGAGACTAAAACAAACAATAAATCTCAACAAGAAAAAGGAAAATATAAACAAAAAAATATGAATTAAGTAACTAAAAAATGTAAGCCAATTAACAATGGAATAAAAAAAATCTAGACCAATAAAGTTGGGATAAAATTTCACCAAGTGAATATTTGATATTAAACTCCAAAAAAGTCAATATTATAATATATGAATTGCACTCTTAAATATATGAGACCTTACTTAGAGGAGAGTAAGAAATTGTGTTATTTAATACCTAATTTTCGAAACAAGATCAATTGATTTTTTTTAACACAACAAGATCAATTGATGAAAAACACAAAACCAGCATATATATATATATATATATATATATATATATATATATATATATTAACCACAAGTATTTGATATGAAACTCCAAAGAAATCAATATTATAGCATAAGAATTGCACTTTATTAAATATATGAGACCTCAATTGATGAAACTGTTTTATTTAATATCTAATTTTCGAAACAAGATCGATTGATTTTGTTTTTTAACACAACAAAATCGATTGATGAAAAACACAGAACCACCATATATATTAACAACATTATATAATTAACCAGAGCTTCACTTCAACTAATTTTAGTATAAATGTTCATCTATGTTTCAAAAGAATTTTGCAAGCATGATTGTCTTTGCTCCTATTAAATAGAATAAAAGATACACCAAAATAAAATAAACTATGATACATATCATCAAACATGTGAAATCTTATATATAAAGTACCCGCTTAGCTTTTATTAACTGTTCTCAAAATAATTATTATTTTGTTTTATAAAAATATTTTAAATATACATTTTAATCGAATCCGTGCAACGCACGGGTTTATTTCTAGTTGTAAAGAATTTAAGGCTCGATGAGCGCTAATAAGAAACGCATTAGATTTAAGTGGTTGATGAGTTCATTATAGAATGAGTTATTCGAAAGAATCTGAATTTGATTTTTGGTAAAAACAATTTTTAATCAAATTTTATTTATTTTGTGTCTGAACTCGGAATTACTAGAGCCCATTTTTTTTTAATTCAGATGATTAAGTTAAAAGTACTAGGAGGCTCAAATTTAAGATCTATTTTTTTTACTAGTATTAAACTAAGTCTTTGAGTTTTCTTTTAAACATCTTTTTATTGCGTTGTTATAGCATTTTTACATTAAGAAATTAAAAAACTTAAAAGTTCTTCCGGAAAAGGACGTCCCGGCGGCCAAGAAGATTTTGTGGTGCACATTTACGATTTAATTACACCCACCTACTTCTATTTTTAGTATACTATTATACTATAGCTAGTATATAATAATATTTTTATTTTATGAAATGTTATATTTATTTATATTATATTTATACGTACTAAAATATCTTGGCTCTTGTACATGTACAAAAAGAAAAATACTTGGCTTGTGAGACTGAACAAAACACGTGAAATTGTATAGAAAAACAATAATGCTATAGCGGTCATTTTTTATTTTCTCAACTTTTTCAATGAGGCTGATTAAGGACAAATGCATATACAGATGCAGACATAGTGACACCTAATCTCTCACGTAATGATCAATTATGTTATGATTATGATACAAAAAGAGGAACCACTTGTTATATAATTATATGATTAAGGGGCCACCTATGATATTTGATTAGAAAATGCAACTAACTAATCAGTAATCACCCTATTAATTGAGTATGAAAGGACGTACCGCCAAGAAAACCATAGCATCCATATATATGTGTTCATGAGAAGAGATTGCCCCCCCGTATATTTTTTCTTTCTGTTAAATCTCAGCCACCCATTCCTTTTTGTAAATTACTGTTCGTGTCATTTGAAGGTCCAGATCAACATTGGACTGCCTCCAGTGGAGATCTGACTGGAGATGATCTACTCTCATGTGTTGATAGTGGATTATTTTATACATGTATCCAAATCAAATTATGATACATAAATATTTGATATTATATTTTAAAAAAAACAAATAATAGTATGTACTATAAATAATTTTATTTGTTGCATGTGTAAAAAAACTTTACACTATATATTAATATATATAATTAACTAATACATAGAAATTAATCTTTGGGATACATTTATTAAAGAGTTTTAAAATGATTACTCTCTCCACTCTTATATACAGAGTTCAGTTTTAAGTTTGTTCAATAATAAATGTATCTAATATATAAATCAGATACATTTGTTACTAAATAAATTTAAAAATGTTTTTATGTTTATATATATAAATATATGAGACCAGAGGGGTTATGTAAAAAAAAACGTATAAAATGATTAATAGTACAGTTCTTACTTTTATGGATGTTAATTATACAAAGTGGCATGATGTGAGTTGATTTCTACGAAAATTTTGACGTTTACAGTATAATAATAAAACAAAATCAATATTGTCCACGTGATCTTAGTTCAGTTGGTAGAAACATTGTGTTATATATATGTAGGGGTTAGAGTTCGAATACTAAACATCTCACTTAGTTATTTTAAGAGTGAAATTTCTATATGCTGACTACTTAACAAAAACAAAATCAATATTCTCGTTCCCCCTTTCTATAAATTAACTAAGAGTTTAATGGAGATGCACTGACGGTGTAAAATAGTTTTACACGATGAGCCAATAAAAAACCATTATTTTGTCATATCATATTAAGAATGTGGGGTATAGTGAGGTGACGTGGCGGAAAATATGGTTCGTATTAATTGTCTGTGTAAAATTATTTTACACAGTCGATGCAAATACATTTTTCTCATTGACTAAAAGAAATATACAATGAAATTATTATGTCTACTTTATGTATAAATGTGTTTAAAATAAATTTTTTCTTTATTTTAAAAAAATTGTGGATAATTTATTTAACACTTATATAAAAAATTATAAGCACATCTAATTTTAAAATATAGAAAGAAAATGAATTCTAATTTTTATCCAAAATGTTGCGGAGACGGGATTTGAACCCGTGACCTCAAGGTTATGACCCTTACGAGCTACCAAGTTGCTCTACTTCGCGATAGAAGAATTGATAATTAATGGAAAACGGAGATTGAATGTGCCCCCAGCATATCTGTACAAATAGAATAAATCATTTATACAGAATGGTAAAGGGAGCGTCCTATGATCGCCAATCATCAAAATGAATAAAAAAGGGAAGAGAATTTTTTATTCATGATTATTATGCATAAGCCATTATTATGCATAAGCCATAAGTTACTTAGTGCACCCCCCAAATTACTCGTGCACCCCTCAAATTACTTGTGCACCCCCTAAATTTCTCGCGCACCCCAAATTTCTCGCACACCCCCATATGACTTTTGCACCCCAATTTTTTTTGTTCGCTCTACATTTCTATCCTAAACCATTTTGCTGTGGGAATGGTTTCAGAGATATGCACTCAAAACCATTAAGTGCATAAGATGGTTTTGGAGTACAACCCTATAATTAGAATAGAAATAATAATTGTCATTTAATGGTTTCGATTGTCTTATATGAGAAACCAAAATTATTGTTAAATGGTTTTAAATAATGATTATAATTGTACCCAAAAAAATTAAAAATAATGATTATAACAAAAAACCGTTAAACCATTTTGCTGTGGGAATGATTTCAGATGGTTGTAATAAAAAACCATTAGGTGCATAAAAAGGTTTTGTAGTACAACCTTATAATTAGAATAGAAACAATAATTGTGATTTAATGGTTTAGATTGTATTATATGAGAAACCAAAATTATTGTTAAATGATTTTAAATAATGATTATAATTGTACCCAAAAAAAATAAAAAAAAAATAATGATTCTAATTATAGGTTGTACTTTAAAACCATCTTGTGCACTTAATGGTTTTGGAGTGTATATATCTTAAACCATTCCCACAGCAAAATGGTTTAGGCTAGAAATGTGGGGGGACATAAAAAAATTTGGGGGCACAAGTCATCTGGAGGGTGCGTGAGAAATTTGGTGGTACACGAGAAATTTAGGGGGTGCACGAAAAATTTGGGGGGTGCGTGAGAAATTTGGGGTGCACGAGAAATTTGGGAGGGTGCGCGAGAAATTTGGGGGGTGCACGAGAAATTTGGGGGTGCGCGAGAAATTTGTGGGGTGCGCGAGAAATTTGGGAGGTGTGAAATTAGATGTGAGTTGAGATTGGCTAGGATTATTACGGTTAGAGTTATTATGCATAAGTAATATCCTTATGCATGGTGCATAAACAAATCTCCACCAACCAATGCTTTTTTGATCAATTAGATTTTTTTATCAATCAAATGCACTAAAACATGCATGGTGGAGATTTATTTATGCACCATACATAACGATATTCCTTATGCATAATAACTCAACCCGATTATTACATGTGGATGCTCAATCTAATTAGTGTTATTGACTTATGTACCATGCATAAAGATTACACTTATGTATAATAACTTCCCACATAAATGGGTATATGTTTTTTTTTTTAAGCACATCAATAAATTTGTAAATGAGTAAAAATTGATTTGTAAATTTTATTTATTTATTTATTTTACTAATGTAGATATTATTTATAAATCTACTCATATAACTAATTTTTATTAGAAGTTGAGTGAATTGTCAGAAATTTTTAAAGGTAAACGCAGTAGGTCTCACTATTTAAAATATAAATTTTTATATACGGTATATATGTTTGTATATAAGAAAGAAAAAGTTAACTTTGACTTCTATTTTGGAACAAAGGAGAGGACCCTAAGCCTATAAGGCATGCAATCAAACTCAGTAGTATTAATTAAAAGTTTACTTGAAAGAAATAACAATAATAAATGTATCTAGTTGGGAGCAATTTTCAAAAGGGAAAGAAGATGATGGAAGTGCAATTTAAGAGTAAAGGGAAAAGTATGGAAAATGCTAAAGTGCACGACCCAATCCCTCGTGCAGATCCGACGAATGACATGTCCATTATTAAATTCCATTTGATTTAATCGCAACCGTTAGTTTCACTCAAAGAAAAAACACATACTCTCCTCTTGCATGTGACCACCAAACTCACATCGTTCCGACTTGCTTGCCGATATTTCACCAGTTTATTCTCTATACCAGGAGTTTCCATTTAAATATTAGTACACTACCGCCGCCTCGTTACCAAGTACAATGAATCGGTGAGTCTCCTTCTTCATCTTTGATTTTTTGTGGGGAAAATCACTTCTTTTTTTTATATTTACAAAAGTAATTGATCTTTGCTTTACTTCTCCCTCGCTGGTGGAAACTAGTGTGGTCTCCTATTTGATTCAGGTTTTTGTACTTAGGAGAGAGTGCTTTCACAAAGACATGGCAATTTTGCTTCATCTCTAACCTTTTCCCTTTTATTTTGTTTAGAAAAAAATAAAATAATCAATTACAAGAGGAAGTTGTGTGTGGTGGATGATAATGAAATAAAACACGTGTTCGTGCACCTCTCGTGCTATTTTCTATCGTACCAAATAGCACCGCTCGGAAAATATATACATCATTCATAATTTATAATTAAAAATTGGTCAAAAAAAAACATTTATGTATTTTGTTCAAAATTTAGATGAAATATATTGATTTTTTTTACTCATTTTTATAATTAAAAACCTAGGAAATATTTAAGAATTTTTTTTTCCAAAATATGTTTAAAGAAAAGGACACAGAGTTATTGCAACATGGTTATTACTAGATTATTAAATATTTTCTTTGTTTCAAAATACTGTCATTTTAACAATTGCACACAAATTGGAAAAAGATAATTAATTTTGTATGTAAAAGCGAAATTATATATAATACTTAACAAATTTTTATTTATTAATAATAGAAATAGCATGATGAAAATAAATTAAAAGAATTTAAAAGAGAAAAATTAATAAATAGCAAGAGATATAATTAAAAAAAAAATATTCATTGATATTACAAACAACATATAAATTAAGACAAACTTAGTTTGCTAAAATAACATATATATATATATATATATATATATATATATATATATATATGTGGGACAAGTTACAGTAAAAAAAATGATACTAAGTAGTATATAGTAATAAGCTTTTGATATCACAATTACATATAAATTTAAAAAAGCATCAATTGAAAAATGTCATATCAGAAATTCAATTGACCAATCTCTAACTCCCAACTAGTGATGTGCCCTACAATCAAAACATAAAACAAATTTTGATGCCTTAATTAATTTCTTCTAAAGACTTAAATAAGACCAATTTATTCATATGGCTATTATTCATGGAGCCAAAACTAATAATAAAGACAGAGTGAGTGAGAGAGAAATAGCACTATAATGGCAAGTGCAAACAAATCAACTGTTTCTCTTTTAAATTGGACCCATATCTTTAATATATGAATTTTATATATATATATATATATATATATATAAGTATAGTTCACAGCTCAACCTACCTATATATAATGTATTTCAAACCTTGCTCACCACATTTTCTCTTAAATAATTTACTTTCTTTTCCCCAATGGAGAGGGAAGACTCTGTCCTTATAGAAACTCATGAACTTTGTCTTCAACCAACCACTTTCTTATCTTCATCCATTATTGTTTCCACCTCTAATTCCTCTTCAGAAGAAGAAGAAGCTACTAACAAAAAATTATGCAATATTGGTAGCAAAAAAGAAAAGAAAAAGAAGAAAGTGGCAATGGTGAATAGAGTGATTCATAAAAATGATGATATGAAGCATCCAACATATAGAGGAGTAAGAATGCGTCAATGGGGCAAATGGGTATCTGAAATTAGAGAGCCAAGAAAAAAATCAAGAATTTGGCTTGGAACTTTTCCAACTCCTGATATGGCGGCTCGAGCTCATGATGTCGCAGCTCTTACTATCAAAGGCTCTTCAGCTTACCTCAATTTTCCCGAATTAGCTACGATGTTGCCACGGCCAGCTAGTTCCTCTCCTAAGGATATTCAAGTTGCGGCCGCAAAAGCAGCCGCTACTATTTACAATCAACCAATCAATCAAATTGAATTGGAAGTTGAAGTCGACCCGAGCCAAGTTGTTTCTTCTTCTTCTTCATCTTCTTCTCCGAGCCATAGTGAAGGGTCGTCGTTGATTGGTGAGGATGACATGTTTGTGAACCTTCCCGATCTCACACTCGATTTAAGACATAGGAATGATGGTGAGTTTTATTACTCCCCATCGGCTTGGCTTGTAACGGGAGCTCAATATATAGACTCGGGTTTTCGGCTCGAAGAACCTTTTCTATGGGACTAATATCAAATCATCTAATCAAATATATCATCAAGTCTAGTGTAAGTAATTGATGCGCAGTGTTTTACTTATGTAAATTTTACGTACCGAGTTTGAGTCCTATATTTATTAAGTGTGTGTTTGTTTTGGCGGTGACGAGAATTGAGTTTGATGGAATTGATTTTTATAGAATTGATTTTAGTTAAAAGTGAGTTGAATGTAAATTGGTTTATGTTTGGATAATTTTTAGTAAAAGTGATTCTCACCAATTCTTAGTGTTTGGATGATTAGATTAGAATTGCTTTTAGATGTATAATTACCAAAGTAGGTTTCAATTTTATTAATTATTTTTTTTGACAGAATTAATTTTTTTTACTTTATGTTAAATTTGTAAATATTGTTGGGCCTTTATCCTATAAGCCCATTAGGTTTCTAGAATGTACTTCATTGCACCATTAGGCATCAGGAAAGAACTGGAAGTCATTATCAAAAAAAAAAAGAACTGGAAGTCTGCAACAGCAACAACAACATCGGTGAGGAACAAAATGTGTAGCGCTGAAACCATTTTTTTTTTTTGCCATAGCTTTGTCCCTCTTACAGACAACGATATTTCTTTCTTTTTTCTCCTTCACTTTCGTTCTAAGGTTGTTTGTTATTCCCTCTATTTTGTCTTTTAGAAGTTTTTGAGAGGCAAAAGTGGAAAGTTGGAACTCATATGATTTGTTTATTGGAGAATCGATTTAGATCAAACGCAGAAGCTACAAATTCCTGCTTCAACTAGAATCGATTTACAGAGCAAGAATCAATTTTTGCAGCAGACATCCAAATATCACTGTAACTGTTGGGGATCACGTTTACCATTGAAAACGTGCGTTTGGGCCTCCCAAACGTGTAACCAAACATATACTAAAAAAAGTTCAGCATTTTGTTACTTCTCTTTTGAGTTTTTCTTCGGTACTTGCTAGAATTTTGAAGTTCTACACAATCTACTATATAGTTTCTCGGATGACATGGGTCATGCGGTGACACTTCAACGAGTTTTATGGATTATTTCTACATCCAACTGCATAAATTAATTATTTCAATAAAGATTGTTCTATGACAAACATAAAAAATTAAATTATACACCTCTTATTTAAAGAATTTGAGTCCCTTCCACTCATATTAACTCATGGTCGTACTTCAATTAGAGATTTAATTAATGCGAATATTAGATCATCTCTTTGTTTGTTTGTTTCACTTCCTCGTAATTTCTTTCATTTGTAAATATATGTACGGGAAGTGTTGAATAAAATTCAACTTTTTCATTATTAGAATTTTATGTGTGGAATAAAATTCAGCTACCATTTATATTTTTGATACATAAACGAAGTGACAAGCATATAATTTCACATTTACACTCAAATAAAAATGAGGGATTTAATAATATCAACATTATTGGTTGAACTCGTATACTATGGACAACTTTGATTTATTTTTAATACTTGTTGTTCACGTGGAATAAATTCAACTTGGTTTTGTTTATTATAGTAAAGTACTGTAATTTTTTCAGGTGATTTGTTAAGAATGATAAAAAAAATAGTTACACGGAAAGCACTAATTAAGCCCCATAATAAATTAAAAGTTTAATGGAGATAAACTGACGATGTAAAATAGTTTTATACGATCAGCCAACAAAAAATCATCATTTTGCCATGTCATATTAAGAAAGTGGGGTGTAGTAGGGTGACGTGGCGGAAAACATGGTTGGTATTAGTTGACTATGTAAATTTATTTTACACTGTCAGTGCATATATCTTTTTCTCATAATTTTTTTTTTTTTTGTCTTAGATGAAATGGTAATCCACTGAAATTAAACTCACACACAACTGTGAGGTCCCGGGTTCGAACCCGGGTCATGACGTCCGGCCTAGCAATTTTGGCATTTGCCAGTTGAGCTAGGACTTCTAGACAACCTTTTTCTCATAAATTAAAGTAGTTTTGATAGCAACCCTTGCCCTTTAAATTTAATGTCATGATGATTTTTTTTGGATTACATGTCATGGTGATTAATTTTGGTTGTAAGTTCTTTTAAACGGCCCTTTTGGTTGTACAAAGTTTTTTTTTAGCCTGGTATAATAGTTAAATAAATAAAAATAGTAATACAATTTTAAAAGTTATGTATTTAACGTTTGGAAATTTTTTTAAAAAAATAATTCATTTTTTATTTAAAATTTTTGTCTATATATAGTTTGGTTTTTATTTTTTAATCATTATCTCAGGATACTATTTAGTTTGACGACCCATATTATATTATTGTGTTGTTTTTAGTGTGTGTTTGGTAAGTCCAATAAGGTAGCTTATAGCTTATTGGATTAGCTTATAAGCTTGTTTTAAAAAAATAGATGTGTTTGGTAAAAAGCTTTTCTCATTAGCTTATAGCTTTTTTTGAGATGCTATTTCAAGTAGCGTATGAGCTTATAGCTTATAGCTTTTTTTGAGATGCCATTTTTAACCTTTAATTTTATTATTTTTTACAAAATAAAAAATTATCCACTAAAGAGAATAACTACCCACTACATGTCCTTTTATGTAATTTTATATTTATTAACCGCTTTAAAAGCTAATTTTACCAAACATTTTAATTTTAATCGGCTAGTTTTTCAGCTATCAACTATAAACTAGCTTTTTAGATATCAGCTATCAGCTAGCTTATAGTTTAATTTTACCAAACAGATTCTTAGTGAATTAATTTAACCTGTTTGATCTGATTAATCTTATAAAGCACTTGACCTAAAAAGGAGAGGCACGTCATGCGATGGACATATAATAGCCACTATACAACATTGAATTTAACCTTATAAAGATCAATGTGGTCCTCACTTAAGCAAATAGTTTTTCTTATTTGACTCACTTACGGAAATAGTTAAGGTTTAAAATATGACTCGTGTGTACAGATAATAAAGATATCTAATTAAGGAAACACTAATTTTTCTACTAAAATTTTCTTATTATTGCAAGGAGTTAGTCACTATTATAAAATAGTTAAAGTTTCAAATTAATATGGCTCGTGTGTACAAATAATAAATTATCTAATTATAGGAGATGGAAAACTAATTTTTCTACTAAAATTTCCTTATTATTTTAGTAGGAGTTAGTCACTAATTAATTTTATTATTAAAAAAAAAGTAAAAAAGAATATTAAGAGATATATTGTAATAAGAGTTTAAAGGACATGCATTATCAGTGTAAATTAATTTACGCTGACAACCAATAAGAATGCTTCAATTTTTCATATCATTTCAAGAAAGTGAGATTTAGTGAGGTTACGTAGCGGAAAACATAGTTGTAATTGGCACATAGTATAAAATTATTTTACATTGTCCGTACATATTCTTTTTTCTCTTATAATAACACATAAAGGTATTATTGGAAACATATAATTAAGGGAGTTTGGTACATTGACAAATTGAAGTGTTTTCATACGTTTTTTTAAACTAATAAATTAACAAGCAAAGAAATTTTTATCCATTTTTGTATTTTAGGAAAAATCATTTTAAAAAAAAATATTATTTCATTGTTCAAAGGACATTCACCATTAAAAGTAATAAAAGTTCGGAAAAAAATAAAAAATTTATTGCACAAACACGTACTTTTGGTAAATAATATTTAATTATCATAATTTTGCATTTTATGTAATGTGCATAAGTAAAATAGTTATAGATTATGTACAAATTAATGTGTCTTTCACTATTTAATAAAAAAAAAAATTGGTTATATAAGAGAAAAAGCCAAAGAAAAAACAACAACGGATTACTCCCTAATAAACTCTACAAGCATCTTCAAGGAGTGGTTTAAGTTAACCATATCAGTTGCACACGCATTCTCCACATGAAGTGTAAGTACGTGTAAGAACCACCTCTCAATCATTAGCTAGATGTTTTCAAATACAAAAAATCTCATTTGCAAAGGAGTGATATGATGTGACCTCTTCACAGTTAAATTAATAGAGTAACGAGTTCGAGCAACAAGGAACATTTCAGAAATCACATTTCCAATACGGTTTCATCATGTGTCATATTGCCATAGCCTCAACAAATAAAATATCACAGATCACTGCAACTCCATAAAAACCTCATTTATGTTCAGTAACAGACCACCATATCGTTCAATTCCGACAAGCTTTCATCCACATTTAGACAAACAAAATTTTCTTCATTATGTCTAATCATATTTCAATTGATTTAATAGTTAAGTTAAGACCCTTTCTCTTAATCAGAAATCAAGACTGACATAGTGAGGTTCATGTACTTCGAAAGGCTAATCAAGTTGAAACCCTTTCTTCCACGATGTAGCCTCTGCCAGTGGCTGAAGCGACGAGGTGTGGCGGTCTCACCTTACACCCTCCGCTTCACCTCTCTCCCCCTACAGGGGTCGTGTTTCTGGGTTTCTTAACCGCCGGCGCGCCGCCGCGGTCGTCTCTTTAACCATCTCCATTCATGCTTCGTCTCCTGTTCTTGGCTGGGTCGGATGTCGTGATGGCGCTGGTTTCTCTTAACCCATTTTTGGTGTTTCCATCATATGGGTTGGTTATGTTATTCGGATTTGCTCTACCTTCTGTCTCTGCTTCTGGGAGCTTGATGGAGGTTGTTCTGTTCTAATCAAGTCCTTGTCACCGGTTTCTTAATCTTGAGGTTGGCTCTGGTTTCTTGATCTTGGGTGGTGGTGGTGATTCTCTTCATGATGTAGTGTTGCCGTTCTCTGCATCCTCACTATGTCAGTCTTGATTTCTGATTTCTTTTTCAGATCTGTTGAGATCTGCAGCTTTCTTGAGTGTTGCTTCGCCATCGCCGCCGTGACGGTGGTCTTGGGATTGTTTGGATGTTGGTTCTAGTTTCAGTCCTTGTTGATTGAACTCAGATGTTATGGCCAGAAATGGCTTTGAATTTGTTGTTTTCCTTTACAGCAAATTGTTGGTTCGTGGGCTTTTACTGTGTTGGCTGTAGGTCCGTTCGCCGTTCCACACCTTAGGAAACCTCACTCATCTCTTTTTTTGCTATTTGGTTTCGCGCCCGTACGCGGGTGCGCTGGATAGTGCCTGATGAATTAGTGTTTTGCTTTGGTTGTTTTATTACCTGTTAGGGTTGGATTCTAAACCACTTTGTAGTTGATTTTAATTGTTTTATTTTTGTTTGCTACATTTTGTGTGGTATACTGGGTTAGGTTGACGTCCCCCCAGTTTTTGTTGTACTATCTTTTCTTTTTTTGTTTAATATATTTGGGTTAGGGCAAAGGGTTTTCTCTGCTCTCCTTTTGCTTAAAAAAAAAATAGTTAAGTTAAGACTAATTTTATATATTCCTATATCATAAAATTGACTTCTTGAGTTTCTTTTCAAACAATGATATAGATCTAATTTTCATTTAATAATTTGGGTATTACATCTCATAGCAAGAAAAGGAGAAAGAAACGCCTAGCTAAACGCCACTCAAATCAATTTTAATATTTGCTGTCGTAATATTGTGACAATTTCAAGCACAACACTGACACAAATTTTAGGTTTGGGCATTTCTTGGAGATGGCCCAAGAATTTAAGATCATGTACAATGGTCATCAACTCTCAACACCATCAACACCCACTTTTTATACCCCACATCATCTTCTCTCTCTTCCACCTAATCATTTAACACTCCATTCAACTTTTACCTCTCCAATAATTTTTTCATTCAACACCCTACCCCACCACATTCTCTACCCCACCACTTTTTATTTCATATTTTTATTTAAATTTAAATTTTTATTTTTTATGATTAAATAAAATTATAATTATCGATTAAAAATAAATTAAAATAATAAACACTTAACAAAAAAAATTTTAAATAATTTTTTTTATTATATTATTAATTTAAAATGCAATACATCACACAAATAACGTAATTAATACGATACAAATTAACTTAAAATGCAATACAACACACAAGTAACATAATTAATACGATGCAAATTAACTTAAAATGCAAAACAACACACAAACATAATTAATACGAAACAAATCATCTTCAATTCGGATACATTCCAAACTTTGTCCATATGTGTTTCACTAGATCTGCTTGCAATTCATGATGAACTTTTTTATCACGGAGCTCGGACCTAGCACGCACATGATTTGCAAAAGCGGGTAATACCTCGGTTGAATATGGTTGCGGCGCACTAGATCCACTTTCCTCAGATTGCTCAAAATCGGTCCAACGTTGAGAATATGAATCTCGTTCATCCTCAACAATCATATTATGTAATATGATGCAAGACCTCATGATGATACTCAAATCGGCTATGTCCCACAAGCGAGCTGGTTCACGGATGATTTTAAATCGAGCTTGAAGCACTCCAAATGCACGTTCGATGTCTTTTCGACATCCCTCCTGATATTTTGCAAATAACTTATCGGGTTCACTTTGAGGAAGTCTAATGGATTTAACGAAAGTTGGATACGAAGGGTAGATACCATCAGCTAGATAGTATGTCATATCATAGGAACGTTGATTCACACAGAAATTCACACTTGGAGTCTTTCCTTGTTCCACGTCATCAAAAACAGGTGAACGGTCTAGAACGTTTATGTCGTTCAACGTTCCCAGACATCCAAAAAATGCATGCCAGATCCATAGATCATGAGTTGCAACCGCTTCAAGAATAACTGTGGTGGTTCCCTTATCCCCCCTAGTAAATTGACCTTCCCATCCTTTAGGACAATTTTTCCACTCCCAGTGCATGCAGTCAATACTCCCAATCATCCGTGGGAACCCCCGTAGTTCACTAACATGTAGTATTTTTTGCAGGTCATCTTGGGTTGGTGCTCTGAGATAGACTTGCTCATATAATCGTATGATTCCTTTACAGAATCTACGTAAGCACTCTAATGCTGTAGTACTTCCTATTTTGATGTACTCACTAATTAATCCACCCACTAATTAACACCAAATTTTGTTCAATGTTCCATGCTGGTTGCGGGTTTCTTCGGCTCTTAGGAGTTGATTCCTCTGAACTTGGAGTGACTTCATTAGCAGATGTCATTCCACCAATGGTCATTTGTGTTGAAAACCCGGGAAATTCAGGTGCACCACTACTCGGAAAATTTTCATTAACCATCGGCATATAACCATGAAACGGGGGTGCTTGAGATGAATTTCCCGTCATAGATCCATAATATGGATGAAAGTTTGGAGGATATTGGTTGGAAAATTGATTTGGATTTTGATAATAGTTGGGATTTTGATAATAGTTGGGATTTTGATAATAATTTGGATTTTGATAATTGTTGGGATTTTGGAAATTGTTGGGATTTTGATAATTGTTTGGATTATTAGAAGAATTTTGGGTGTTGAAATTATTATTGGGATCCATTTCACTAAACAGAGACTAAAACTTAAAAATAAACACTAATAGAAGTATAATAATAAGATTAAGAGAGTGAAAAATGTGGTTTTTTTTTTCTGTGTCCAAATCAAATGAACCAAATATCTATTTATAGAGAAAAAAAAAATCATGAATTTTGGTATAAAAATAAAAAAATAAAAAATTAATTTGCAATGAAATAATTGAGTTTAAAGATAAAATGAGATTGAAAATCCAGACAGCCAATGAAACGCTGCCACGCGTCCCCATCTATCCATTTGCTTCTTCTCTCTCTGCGTGATGCAGCAGCTCACTCTCCCTGCAGCGCGTGTTCTGCACGCGCCAGATTGAAGCCAATGAAATGCTTCCGCGTGTCCCCCCGAGGCAGGCTTCAACTGTGTTGAACTTCTTCAACACTTCCCTCCTCCAACACCCCCATTGCACCACCAAAGTGTGTTGAGACCCATTCAACACCCCTCTCAACACTCCCATTGCTCATGGTCTAAGAAATCAAATGTCGTGAAGACCCATACGTTAATTGTTGACAAATATTGACGGAAAATATTATTTGAAAAATTGGTGCCAATTATTGGTTTCATTGTTTACAATTTGACATAATTGTCCCAATTTTTCATTGAGGCGTCATGGAAAAAGTACTGAAAGGATCATTTTACACTACACCATAAAGACTAGGCAAAAAAAATTGCCAACAAAATTAGAAACACGTTATGTCTCATTAAGTTGATTGCTACTTCTATTGAAGCATCCTAGAGACTAAGGCCATGTTTGAAGAAAATTGATACTTCTTTCATTTTCATTGTCTCGATCAATTAAAACGAAAATTTATTAGTTTGTACTGCTACTACTACCTTGCAACCAAACAATCTTCTAATATGCGACAAAATCTTTTACCATAAGATTAAATC
This sequence comes from Trifolium repens, assembly GCA_030408175.1. NCBI lineage: Eukaryota > Viridiplantae > Streptophyta > Magnoliopsida > Fabales > Fabaceae > Trifolium > Trifolium repens. The sequence continues at coordinate 33,014,576 of CP125850.1, read as the reverse complement.
TAATGACTTAAACAATTTTCTTCAATCAATTCAAGATGAAATTTGATTCACCATAATTATCAGAATCACACATTTAAAATATTAGTAACTGTTTGATTAAGATCAATTTATTTATAAGAAGCAAATTACTCTATTTGATCTTTATCTTTATTATAAGAAAAAGAAAAAAGCTTAAAAACATCAAAACTGATACAATCATTTTAATTAACTTTTTTAAATATTTTTACAAATGTACTATTATATATGAAAAATTGCATGGGAAGTGTGTTGGAACAAAATAGGTTCTGACATGATCCAATTAAGTTTTGATGATAACAAAGGTATTAATATACAATAGGGTATACTAATTATTTAATCCAAGTGTGCAGATATACAAGTTAATTCTTTAACTTTACTAGAAGCACATTGGAAGCTCTGATATGTCAAAGCAAACTCTGACCAGATTTTAAAGGCATAAGATGCAAGTTATATTCGTCAGAAGCTAGTATCAGACTCTGATAAGAGCAGTGAGAGTTGTTTTGTCAGAAGAACATTCTCTGCAACAATGATTGGAAATCATCATCATCCTCTGACATTCCAAAAGCTGATGGAATCAATCTTATCCACAAGATAGTGACGTTAGTACTATTGTACGAACTCATTACCTGATTTGGCTAAAACGTTATCCCCAAGATTGATCGCATACAAGGTTACCTGATTTGGTTAAAAATGGTACTATCTACAGCTGACGCAATCTCACCGCATCAAATTCAAATCAAACACGCTCCACCTTCGTCTATAAATTGGAGCAAGTTTGAAGTTCTAGGAGACGACACTTGAACAATTTGAAAGAGCTGTTATTCTGCCAAAATCATCCTAGAGCACTAAGAACTTCAAATACAACTTGAACTCATATTCAAATCCAAGACTGTAGTTTCAGCTTCTGTTAATTCATTAGTTGAACCTTAGAATTTTTGTATTAAGATTCTAAGTTAAGTCTTGTATCAAAAGTTGTATTTATTTGTAACTGAACATTGATCTTCATATCAATTGTTCAGACTCTTTTTTCTTATATTTGTTTTGGAAGTCTCTTGCCTGCGTGCTTGAGCATTAGGAAGTCTCTTGTTTGTATACTTGAGCATTGGAAGTCTCTTGCAAGGTTGCTTGAGCATTTGTAATCTTTGGTGATTATAGTGAACTCTCTTGGTAGTACAAGAGGACGGACGTACTCTCGGTTTGTGAGGGGAACCAATATAAAATCTCTGTCTCTACTTTTCTCTCCTTCCCTCTATCTTCAAAGTTCTGTTCAATTGTGTTTTGTTTTTCTAAACCGCTGCAAACTCTGATAAGTTTTTCATAACTTAGAAGAAATTTTAAACTACCCAAAACACAATTCAACCCCCCCCCCCCCCCCCCCCTTTCTTGTGTTTTTCACACCTTCAATTGGCATCAAGAGCCTGGTTCTGTTTTTAATCACCTAACAGTGAGCCAATTTTCCTGTTGAAAAACACTATGACTGAAACTTCAAGTGGTAGCATGAAAGCAGTTCCTCATGACTATGATGTTGAAGACAATAAGACAAGCAACAAAGCACCGAAGTTCAATGGAGATGCATCTAACTTTTCCTGGTGGAAAGATAGAATCTACAGTCATCTTATTGGTTTAGATGATGAGCTTTGGGACTTAGTTGAAGAAGGGGTAACCTTCCAAGGACTTGATGAAAAGGGAAGGTTATCTATTGAAGAAAGAAAGAAGTTCACTCCTACAGACAAGAAGCTTTACAAGAAACATCACAAGGTCAAGGATCTTCTCATTGGATGTATAACTCATGATGAATATCTCAAGATCACAGACAAATCTACTGCCAAGAGCATCTATGACTCCTTGTGTTCCACATATGAAGGAAATAAACAGGTTCAAGAGGCAAAAGCTACTCTTCTGATCCAACAGTATGAACTCTTTAGAATGAAGGATGATGAGAATATTGAATCCATGTATTCGAGGTTCAAAATTCTAGTGGCTGGTCTCGAAGTTCTAAAGAGAAGCTTCATAACTTCTGGTCATGTAAGAAAGATTTTGAGAAGCTTACCTTCAAGGTGGAGGCCTAAGGTAACAGCTATTCAAGAAGCTAAGGATTTAGACAAACTTGGCTTGGAGGAATTGATAAGTTCACTCATGAGTCATGAGATTGAACTATCTTCTGATGAGCCTCAGAAGAAACTAAAATCTTTGGCCTTGCCATCTATTTCAGTTTCATCTAAGGCTCTGAAAGCCAAAGTTGTAGAGTCTGAAGCAGAGGAATCTTTCGTAGATAATCAAGAAGAAGGATCAGACGATGATTTCTTTGCACTTTTGTCCAAAAAATTTCAAAAGTGGTCACTAAGGAAGGGCAAAAATTTTCAAGGCAGAGGATCTGGATCAAGAAACAACACCAGCAGAGAGAAGAAGGATGACACAAAAAATTGTTTCAATTGTCATAAGCCTGGACACTTCATGGCTGATTGTCCTGAACTCAACTCCAAGGGTAAAGGAAGAAAGAGTACAATCAATAACAAAGCCAAGAAGAGTCTGATGGCAACATGGGAGGATATCAATGAACTATCTGAGGATGAAGACTCTGAGGAAGCAAACCTAGCGCTTATGGCCACTGGTGAATCAGACCATGACAATGATTCAGAGTCTGACACGGACGATATTGATGAGGTAATATCTAAAATGTCTAGTACTCAAATGACCAAAGCTTTGAAAGATGTAATGGTGAAGTACATGGAAAAGTTGAGTGAGCTAGATTTTTGTAAACAAAAAATAAAGCTACTCAATGAAAATCTCACCCAGACTCAGGAAAACTATCAAAAATCTCTTAAAACAATTAAAGTGCTTGAGACTGGATGTAGAACATGTCACAAACCCTATGATGAGTATGAAATCTCCCTTCAAGAGTTTGTTCACCATAACATAGACAAAACTAGGGTAACTTCCGTAATTCATGGTGGACTTAGCAATTATTACAAAAGACAAGGACTTGGTTCTCTTACATTTCCTAATGTGGGAAAATCAAATAAACCTATCTTGTTGAGCAAGTCACCATCAGAATCTTATTCAAACTTTACTAAGGGTACATCAGAACCTCTGACTGTGTCTGGTACTCTTGTGAGCTTGGAACCACAAGATAAGGTATCAGAAGATGACTCATCTTCTGAACCTAAGTCTTCTAAAACCCAGGTTCCCCTCACATCAGTACCCATGTCTACTCAAGTTAAAGCTGTCAGATTACCAAAGCCTGTTGATAAGCGGGGCACTGATACTTCTAAAGCAAACTTGGTAACTGGTTCTCTGACACACTCAAGAGGAAAGTCTCAGAGACAACATAAGCCTAAACATTTTTCTAAAGGCTCCGTTGACTCTAGATCTTCTGAGTATTCTAACAAGCAGAATAAGATTCTCAAAACTAACCAAAAAGAACCCATCAGAGTATGGGTACCAAAATTTGAAATAGTGTATGCTGCATGTATGCACCCAAAGAAGAAAAGAAAGCTCATGGTATCTGGACTCTAGCTGCTCACGTCACATGACAGGAGACAAGCTCTTATTCCACACCCTGAATCAACAAGAGGGAGGAACAGTAGGGTTTGGTGGCAACCAGAAGGGAAAGATCATTGGTATAAGAACATTTGGTAATTCTTCTTTGTCAATTTCTGATGTTTGGTTAGTAGATGGACTACATCATAATCTACTTAGCATAAGTCAATTGTGTGATAGTAATTATGATGTTATGTTTAATAAGGATTCATGTACTGTAATCAGAAACTCTGATCAATCTGTTGTCTTTAAGGGAAATAGAAAAGGCAATGTGTACAAAATCAATTTTTCTGATTTAAAGGAACAACAAGTGCTTTGTCTTTTGACACTGAGTGATGAAAAATGGGTCTGGCACAAAAGATTGGGTCATGCTAACTGGAGATTAATCTCTAAGCTTAGCAAGGATAATCTTGTCAGAGGCCTTCCAAAAATAAAATATCACTCAGACTTACTTTGTGGTTCCTGTCAAAAAGGAAAAAATTGTTAAAAGTTCTTTCAAAAACAAAAACATTGTCTCTTCTAACAGACCCTTAGAACTCTTACACATTGATTTATTTGGACTAGTTAGCACTGCTTCAATCAATGGTAAGAAATATGGATTAGTCATTGTAGATGATTATAGTAGATGGACTTGGGTTAAATTTCTGAGAACTAAAGATGACACATATGAAGTGTTTAGCATCTTCTGTACCCAAATTCAAAATGAAAAGGATTCCAAGATTTTAAAAGTAAGAAGTGATCATGGTGGTGAATTTGAAAACGAACCTTTTGAAAATTTTTGTGAGGAACATGGAATTCTCCCTGAATTCTCTTCTCCTAGAACTCCACAACAAAATGGAGTTGTAGAAAGAAAGAATAGATCTTTACAAGAAATGGCACGCACCATGATGCATGAAAATAATTTAGCAAAATTCTTTTGGGCAGAAGCTGTTAACACTGCTTGTTATATTCAGAATAGAATCTATATAAGACCTATTTTGAACAAAACAACATATGAACTCTTTAAGGGAAGAAAACCCAATATTTCTTATTTTCATCAATTTGGTTGTACATGTTACATTCTGAATAACAAAGTCCATCTTAAGAAATTTGACTCTAAAGCCTGTAAGGGTATCTTCATTGGATACTCTGAACGCTCTAAGTCATACAGAGTGTATAATTCTGAAACTAATACAGTGGAAGAATCAATGCACGTAAAGTTTGATGATAAGGAGCCTGATGATAAAAAGTCAGAGCCTGTTAAAGATTTGTTAGGATCTGATGAATCAGAAGATGAAGCTCCAGAGTATGACAACTACATAGAACCTGTAGAAGACTCTGAAGTGCAAGAAGCTACACCTTCTGATGCTGCTCAAGAACATCAAACAAATGAGGACAACTCTGAAGCAACAGAGATTCCAAGAAATACATTCAAATACAAATCATCACATCCTGAAGAGCTTATCCTAGGAAACAAGAATAGTCCAAGAAAAACAAGGTCAAACTTCAGAGATGAAGAATCATTGTTTGGATTAGTATCCTTGATTGAACCAAAGACAACAAATAAAGCTCTCTCAGATGATGCTTGGATAGTTGCTATGGAAGAAGAGTTAAATCAATTCAAGAGAAATGATGTATGGGATCTGGTACCCAAACCTGAGCACAAGAACATTATTGGAACAAAATGGGTATACAGAAACAAATTGAATGAGCAAGGTGAAGTTACAAGAAATAAAGCAAGACTTGTTGCACAAGGATATAGTCAACAAGAAGGAATTGACTTTACTGAAACCTATGCTCCAGTAGCAAGACTGGAAGCAATCAGGTTACTTTTATCTTATGCAGTTAATAATGATATCACTCTTTATCAAATGGATGTTAAAAGTGCATTTCTTAATGGTGTTATTTCTGAAGAAGTATATGTCAAACAACCTCCTGGATTTGAGGATTTAGCAAATCCAGATCATGTGTTTAGATTAAAGAAATCACTCTATGGACTCAAACAAGCTCCCATAGCTTGGTATGAGAGACTGAGCACTTTCTTAGTCAACAATGGTTTTGAGAAAGGACAAGTTGACAATACATTATTTAGAAAAACAATAAAGAAAGACATTTTGATCATTCAAATCTATGTTGATGATATCATCTTTGGATCAACTAATGCCACTCTGTGCAAGAATTTTTCTAAGCTTATGCAGGATGAATTCGAGATAAGCATGATGGGAGAATTGAAGTTCTTTCTTGGAATTCAGATAAATCAAACAAAGAAAGGAACATTCATTCATCAATCAAAATATATAAAAGATCTTCTGAAGAAATTCAATTTGGAAGATTGCAAACCCATGAACACTCCAATGCATCCTACATCAAGCTTAAGCAAAGAAGAATCTGAAGGCAAAGTTGATCGGAAGCTCTACCGAGGTATGATTGGATCTCTTCTTTATCTAACTGCATCAAGACCTGATATTTTATTCAGTGTATGCTTGTGTGCAAGATTTCAATCAGATCCTAGAGAAACTCATCTCACTGTTGTGAAGAGAATCTTTAGGTATTTGAAAGCTACCTGTAACATTGGATTACTGTATCAGAAATCCAATGACTACAAGCTGATTGGATTCTGTGATGCTGACTATGCTGGTGATAGAATTGAAAGAAAATCCACCAGTGGTAACTGTCAGTTCATTGGTGAGAATTTAATTTCATGGGCTAGTAAAAGGAAAACCACCATAGCTATGTCAACAGCAGAAGCTGAATACATATCAGCAGCTAAATGTTGTACACAACTACTTTGGATGAAATATCAATTGGAAGATTATCAAATAATCAGTAACAATATTCCTTTATATTGTGATAATACTGCAACTATTCACCTCTCTAAAAACCCTATTTTACATTCAAGAGCTAAGCACATTGAGATTAAACATCATTTTATCAGAGACTGTTCAAAAAGGAGTAATTGATCTCAAGTTCATTGAAACTAAAAATCAATGGGCTGATATCTTTACAAAACCTTTAGCTGTTGAACGTTTTGATTTTATCAAAAAGAATCTGAACATGATGGAAATCTCTGATTAACTTAGACTCTGATGAAAAATTTGTGTTTGTAAGAATCTAATAGTAATCAGAAGCTGAAGTCATCAGAACCTTCTGTATCAGAAGTTGTGATGAGGACATCTTCTGACAAACTATCAGAATCTGATTAGAAGGTAAATAGTTCTGGCGCGTAAGTTAAAATCTTTTGTAAAAACCCTTTGGTTTCCCTCACTTACGTGTCAGTTATTCAAATAATCTTTTTATACACGTGTCTTAGTGCAAGAGGATAAAGATGTTGGTTAATGATGATTAGCATTTCTAATTCCCATTTGTGGTAAAATACTCTACTACCCCTATGTGTTTGTACTTGTTTTTGCGCGAAACTTTCTATTTAAACACACTAACTGTTCACATTCACACTTTTGCACTCTCACCACCTACACTTTCATCTTCTAAAACTCAGAGCAATTTCTTTCTCCCTCATTAGAAACCCTAACCCCCAAACTCCATCAATGGCTTCAATCATCCCAAGAGATTGTATAATCGACATTGCTAACTCCAAACCTACCAAGTTTGCTAAAGATCAACGTCCGTATAAGTATGATGACCTAAATCTTGTGATTGAAAATCCGGTTGAACTAGATGGGTTAAGAGTAAACGGATTCGCTAATGTAGTCAATCTGTTCAAAAGACAAGGTTTGGAATACTATTTTGATCTACTGAATGGTCCAACATATACTGAAATGGTGAAAGAATTCTGGATGAAAGCAACAGTTATCAACAGAGACGTGTACATTCAGAGAATCAAAGATATGGTTGAAGAAAATCCTGAACTTCAAGGTAAAACTCCAGAACAAATGGGTTTGAAACCTTTCACATCAACAGAGATTGAGTCGTTTGTGGCTGGATTCAGAATCTCTATCAGAGTATGTAATATTTGTGAGGCTCTGAAGATAGACCGTGAAGGTCTTGTCCTCAGAAACTCTGATGAGGTTGGCCCTGATGTTGAGGAATTCATATTCAAACCTAAGGCTGATCCAAATGACAAATTTAAATGGACCAACACCTGCAAAGTCATCTACAAGATTCTGATTGACAGTATTTTGTCCAAGTTGGGAGGCACTGATCAAATCTCAAACCTTCAGAAGCTGTTTACATTTCACGTTGGTAAAGGAAACTTTGTAGATATTGGTAAGCTTATCTTTGATCATCTTGCCAATTCTATTCTCTCTTCCAAATCTATTGTGCGACACTCAAGGCTACTTAGTCATATGTTTGCACAGTGTGGTTTATTGGATACAATCACTCCGTTTCTCCCAGGATATGGTTCCTTTCTGCTTAGTTCTAAATTCGTAAATAGCACTACGCTAAGGTACATGAAACTGGTGAAAAACAATCAGATTGTTCATCCAACACACCCACTGTTGATCATAGACTCTGAGAAAGACATTGATGAATGTAGACTTGTGCATGTCAGTGATAGTGCTGCTAAGAGAGTTATAGAGGCACATGCTGATCTATTGAAAAAGCTAGGTGCTGATGTAGGAGATGGACAACCTACAAAATTGACCATCAGACAATCTAGAATTCTGGAGCAACCAACCAGAGTTCAACCTGCTAAAAGGAAATCTGTTAAGAGTCCTGCTGAGAAGAAGGTTGCTAAGACTCAGAAGACTACAGCTCCTAGATCTACAAAGAAACCTAGGGCTAGGAAGATGGTTTTGGAGGATCTTACAGAAGAAGAAAAGGATAATGCTGCGTTACAGGCAGCTTTGGAAAAGATTAATAAGTTCAACAAGAAGCAAGAAGAACTGAAGGATGGATATGAGTGTGGTATTGAGGAATCAACATTTGATGAGATGCATCAGAAGCTTCCTAAAAGGAATGATCCTCATAATCTGCTGGAACAACAGACTCTGTATGGAAAAGAAAATGGTAAGTTTTCTAATTTTATTGGAGGCAGCAAAGCATTTAGTGATTATTTCAGAAGACTTCAATTCCCTTCTAAAATCAAAGTTAAATATACTCTGAATAAGATTTTAAAAGGAGTTTATTCTGAGAAAGACATCATTCTTTCTGAGAATCAACCAACTTCAGAGCAGTTTAACCCCATCCTAACTAACCCATCAGAATCTCATGCTAATACTATATGTAATGATGCAGCACAAGCTTCCACAAGTACTGCACCTCTCATTCAAAATCTGGATGAAGATTCTGACCGTACATCCTCACCACCGCCTGAAAAATCCCCCACACACCATGATAACCAAATTCTCAAACCTACCCCAAACTCTGAGAATGTTGAACCAGAGTCAACCCAAGAAAAATCATCACCTCCACCAGAAAATGAACCACACCCACAATCACCTCCACCAGAACATACTCAACCAGAACATGAAAACCAAAAATCACCAGAACCTACAGTGACTGAAATGGTTAACCCTGAAGCACATGCTGTTGATCAATCCCCACATCATGTGGATATGAACAACTCATGTACTTTACCCACACCACTCAAGAAACAATTCCAACAAATTGATGAGTCTCTGAATCAAGAAGGAATTCAGAAAACCCCTCCTCACCAAACCAATCATCTCATGACCCTAATGCATGATCTATTTATGGACTGCATTTATGTTCCACCTCACTTACCTTCCAGAATTATCAATGAACCCCTAGAGCAAACCCAAGATGATATCACTAATTTTCTGCAAGCTGTTGACAAGAACATTAGAAGACTGTCCAGTGTCATTCCTAACAGGTCTATTGAAACGGCACATATCAACAAAGAGTGTGACCTTGTGGAACAGAATCTGGTGTACATGATCAGATCAGTGAGAGAAGCTTACACCAAGGATTTAACCTTCAGGAATGAGATTGCTAGAAAGGAAGAGGAAGAGAGGTTGTTAAGAGAAAAGTTAGAAGCTGAGGAAAGGGAAAGGAAGAGGTTGGAAGATGAGCGTATTGAAAAGGAAAAGGCAAGAAGCTCAAGCTAGAGAGGAAGCTAGACTGGCAGAAGAGGCTAGAAGAGCTGCTGATCAGGCAAGACTTGAGAACATTGCTCGAAATGCACCAGAATATGCTCAACACATCAGAGAAAATCAAGAGAATATTCAAAGAAGAATTGATGAGCATTCATCTATGCTGGCTGCAATTATGACTACTCTCCAGAGCATCAATGTCAGATTACCACCTCAACCTTAAAACCTAGGATTCTATGCACTTGTTACTTTTAATTCATTATCATGTTCTGTCTTTTTGTTTGTAACTGGCTGAATTCTATTTGTTTAAATACTATGTTTGTTGATTATTTATTGTGTTTGGTTATAATTTATTTACTTTTTGAATCTATTTTATGATTTCATAAATATTTTGAGACAAATATCAACACAAAGATTTCAAAGCTAAATAAAGAGTTTATTCAATTGAAAATTGTTGATTACATAAGTTCTTATCCAACTTTTCACTTGGATTCTACATCAAAAACAGCTAGTTCTAAATCTAGCTTATTAGAATCAAAGGGAAATGGAAGAATTTGCAACATTCTCTTTGCTTCCATTTGAGAGGCCAATGAGAAGTGATCTCATTGATTATGAAGAGGGATATTCTTCCCTAGGAGGAACATATGTACTCAAGAATTCCTTCTAATCAGAATCTCATTCAGATTCTGACTCGGATAAGGACTCTTGTTGTTTGGTCTTGGATCTTGTTTGATAATTGGCTCTGACAGGAGCAGAAGTTGATGCCTTCATCTTCTGAGGGTTCTTCTTAGACTCTGAGTCTTGTTGAATCTTCACTTTCTTCTTCTTCTTCTCCTGTGCTTTCTTACTTTTGATCACTCTTCTATCCTTGTCCATTGTTAATTTTTTCACAATGAAATGGAAGTGTTGAGTGAAATGACAAAGTGATGGTCCTTATATAGTGGATTCAAAACAGACAAGTTCATGGTTTTGCGACAAACCATTTAATTGGTATAGTTGTAACCATCTTGACTGCATTGAAACTCCACTCTTGACCATTTTTTTTCAAACTTGTCATTTAATTTTTTTGTCAGTTTTATCTTTTTGCTTAATGACAAAAGGGGGAGTAAGAGTCATAATTAATTTATGAAATGCTAAACTGAAACCAAATTCCATATTTTGATTTATTAAAATTATGTCCTCGTATGATATGATTTTGAGGAAAATATTAGTTGAAATTTGAACTTCTGATACATGGTACGCATAAAAGAAAAGTGCAATTTTCTTTCATGGGTATCAGACTTAGGGGGAGAGCTTGCAAACCTAGCCTCTGAGAGTCTGGTGTATTAGTTTAGTTCAAAATTCAAATAATTATTTTTAAACTGATTTAATTAATCATTGCTGAACTTAGGGGGAGCTTGCAAAACTCATCAACCTAAGAGATGCTTGATAAATTTTATCAATAACCATTGTAAATTAATACTTGGTTTGTCATCAATCAAAAAGGGGGAGATTGTTGGAACAAAATAGGTTCTGACATGATCCAATTAAGTTTTGATGATAACAAAGGTATTAATATACAATAGGGTATACTAATTATTTAATCCAAGTGTGCAGATATACAAGTTAATTCTTTAACTTTACTAGAAGCACATTGGAAGCTCTGATATGTCAAAGCAAACTCTGACCAGATTTTAAAGGCATCAGAAGATGCAAGTTATATTCGTCAGAAGCTAGTATCAGACTCTGATAAGAGCAGTGAGAGCCGTTTTGTCAGAAGAACATTCTCTGCAACAATGATTGGAAATCATCATCATCCTCTGATATTCCAAAAGCTGATGGAATCAATCTTATCCACAAGATAGTGACGTTAGTACTATTGTACGAACTCATTACCTGATTTGGCTAAAACGTTATCCCCAAGATTGATCGCATACAAGGTTACCTGATTTGGTTAAAAATGGTACTATCTACAGCTGACGCAATCTCACCGCATCAAATTCAAATCAAACACGCTCCACCTTCGTCTATAAATTGGAGCAAGTTTGAAGTTCTAGGAGACGACACTTGAACAATTTGAAAGAGCTATTATTCTGCCAAAATCATCCTAGAGCACTAAGAACTTCAAATACAACTTGAACTCATATTCAAATCCAAGACTGTAGTTTCAGCTTCTGTTAATTCATTAGTTGAACCTTAGAATTTTTGTATTAAGATTCTAAGTTAAGTCTTGTATCAAAAGTTGTATTTATTTGTAACTGAACATTGATCTTCATATCAATTGTTCAGACTCTTTTTTCTTATATTTGTTTTGGAAGTCTCTTGCCTGCGTGCTTGAGCATTAGGAAGTCTCTTGTTTGTATACTTGAGCATTGGAAGTCTCTTGCAAGGTTGCTTGAGCATTTGTAATCTTTGGTGATTATAGTGAACTCTCTTGGTAGTACAAGAGGACTTGACGTACTCTCGGTTTGTGAGGGGAACCAATATAAAATCTCTGTCTCTACTTTTCTCTCCTTCCCTCTATCTTCAAAGTTCTGTTCAATTGTGTTTTGTTTTTCTAAACCGCTGCAAACTCTGATAAGTTTTTCATAACTTAGAAGAAATTTTAAACTACCCAAAACACAATTCAACCCCCCCCCCCCCCCCCTTCTTGTGTTTTTCACACCTTCAAAGTGCATTTTAATTAAATAATCTAATCAACAATTAAATATAAATAATGTATAATCATGAATTTGAACCATTTGATATTGATCAGAATACTATTAATGTCTTGAATGTGTGAATTTGTGATTGACCGACTATACATGAGTCTGTCCAAGATAGTTAGTAACAAATATTTAACTATTGTTATCTTCTCTCTTCTTTTTATTTTTCAATTCTTTGAAGAATTTATCTTATTAAAAGTGTCGCATTGAGTAGAGAAAAATGTTCAATGTGATATCTAAGTGTTAGACGATAAAATTTATATTTGCCTAAAAGATGATAGATGATGAACATATTTAAAAGTGTCGCATTTGTTAGTCTGTTTAAAAGTCTATTTCACATGAACATATTTAAATAAATATTTATATTTATTTTTAAAAATACTTATATGTCATCATATTTCAACATCCTTTTGGCATTTAACATGATATTTTAGAGAATTTGACTATATATGTCATCATATTTCAATTCTAGTTTATAATAATACATTTATATATGTGAAAAACTAATATAGATTAATAAACTTAAACTATTGAAAAAGTTAATAAATTTATAATTGAATCAAAATATAAATTTTAATATATAAATTATAATAATAATATAAAAAAATTTATTCATATTAACTTAAACGGGAAAGGTAAATTCCTCAGCAAGGCATCTACGTAATTGGTATGCATAATTTTATATTCTTGTAATGTATTCATTATGTAATTAGTAGCTAGAAACCTTAGGGTAGGAGGAGAGATGAACTCCCCAATGAATGCTTGGGACATATACATGGCGCAATAAAAGTTATATTTAAACATATATTTTTCTGAATGAATTGTTTTCTATATATTTACGCTTTAATTACGTACTTTTAATGTTTGACCGGATAGAGAGAGTGCGCTCTTAGGACAAGATCCCGAACAATAAATGATAGGGTCGACCTCCAGAGACGACAACATCCGACATTGCTCGTGACAGCCTGTAAAGACGGAAACACCAGACACTGCTGTCGCGGTGATTTTCGGACGCCAACAGCTATTGATTAGCTTTGGTTCTCAAAAATAATGATTCACCACCGAACTTTAATTTATCCAAGGGAAGGGGAAAAGATCGAATAAACCCATAAAGTAACATGCAAAATTTATTGATGCGAAGAAACAATTAAATGATGCAGTTTTTCAGAGATCAAAGGTACGGGGGTTAGTTATACAAAGGGAAGGTATTAGCACCCTAAGTATCTGTAGTATTCTACAGGAACCTCTTGTAATATATGTGTTTTTGTGCTAAAAATAGTTTGCTTGTAAAAATTGCTTATAAATGATTGGGGTGATGAGAAAAGAAAATATTTTTTTTTTTATTAATTTTTGATTGGAAAAGAGAATGTATTTTTTATTAATTTTGATTTGGGAAGGCACAAGGCCATTTGCACTACGTACCCGTTAAGGATCAAAATCCCGTAGTTCGGGGTAAAAATTATAAAGTGGTTTATTTGATTGTTTTTTTATGAGAAGAGACGAGTCGTCATCTTAAGTTTTGAACTCATTTTAATCCACCACGAACATGCTAAAAAATGGATCTTTGCTTCACAATAGGGAAGGGCTCCCACTCGGAATTCATCGACGAGTATGCCACTAACTCTCCTAGGTGGAAAAGACTCAACAATTTTTTTCTTGTCTAATGTTATGGGGAAAATGGATTCTCAACCATAGATGACTCACATCTAAACTGTTTGAAAAAAGGTTTTAAAGTCAAAAGCCAAATGGCAAAAGGTTTGAGTTGTTTTTGTATTTTTTAGTCTTTTTTTGAAAATGTGTAAATATGCTTAGATGAATTGAAGCATTTATTGAAAAAAAAAAACTTTGAACAAAGTCCCTTTGACGAAAGTCAAGGTTTATTAGAAAAAAGATTTCTTTTTGAAAATATATTTTTGATATTTGAATGTTTTTTGGTTTTAAAGCTAAAAGCGATAATAAACAAATAAATATGTATGTATGCAAAATTTACATAGTGAGGCAAAGTTAATAAAACAATCCCTTCCTCTGGATTTTGATTGCACAAAAGTGCGAAAAAAGATTTGAGATGGAATTAATTTTGATGTTGAAAAAGAAAAAGAAAAGATATTATGTTAAGACAAAATATTTCTTTTTAAATAAGTTAGCTAGCAAGGACCAAAGTATTCTGAAAATGTAGTCAATGCTGGAATTTAAAGACTGAAATTTAAATGACTGGATTTAAACCTTTTGGGTACCAGAACACTCTGGAAATATTGACTGAAATTTAAAAGTGTGGGTTATTATGCTGAAATTTAAATGACTGAAATTTAAATGTGAACAATTGTATTACTGTTTATTTAAACTGAAATTTAAATGACTGTATTACTGGTTATTTAAGACTGAAATTTAAACGTGAGGGACCAGATAACTTGATTGAAATGCTGAAATTTCTTACTGAAATTTAAATGTTAGTGTTAATGCGGAATTTAAATGACCGAAATTAAATGTTAGTGTTAATGCGAAATTTAAATGACCGAAATTAAATGTTAGTGTTAATGCGAAATTTAAATGACCGAAATTAAATGTTAGTGTTAATGCGAAATTTAAATGACCGAAATTAAATGTTAGTGTTAATAAATTGTTAGTTAAACAAAATAAAAAGAGTAAAAAAACAGGGGGGTGGAAAACAGTTTTGGCCTAAGGCCCAAGTCCAAACAAAAACAAAAAAAACCAAACAAAAACTTCAAAAAAAAGTAAAAGGGGCGGAAATCTCCACCAGGGGACTCGAACCCGTCCCCTCTTGATCCCAATATCCGCGACCCAGCCAACTGAGCTGTGTGAGCGCTTGTGATATGAAAATGATCTCAAATTTATAAAACTTAAAAAAAGGGTCAGTGGAAAGTCAAAAGGGCAGAGGGGTATAAATACCCAGTTCTGTCCATTTTCTTCATTTTATGATTCTGTTTCTCTCTCTACTCACCGCTCTCTCTGTTCTCTCACTCTCTCAAAGCTCTCTTCGTCGCCGGAGAAGGAGCGGTCGGCGGCCGACGGTGGCGCCACCGTCTTCTCCGGCTAAACCCCACCCAAAACCAAAACTTTTAATTTCTAAACCCACTATTTTCTCATGCTCGTTTCAAATCCAAGCTCCGAATTTTAAAAAGCTCACCCAAACAAACAGATCGGAAGCGAAAATGGCGTCGGCAACGAGATTGTTCTGTTCAGTTACTTCTTCTTTCTTTCTTTCCTTTTTTCGATTCTGTTGTGTATGTGTGTGATGGTGTACGGGTTTGGATCGATGGTTTTGATGTTATTGTTGGTCCTGTGATGTTGTCCGTGTTGTTACGGTTTGTGTTTGGATCAGTTTTGGTTTGTTTGTTGATACTGATGATGTTGGTTGTTGATGGTTGTGGTTACTTATGATCTTTTGTGTTTGAAAGTTTGCAGCGGCTATGTTCCTTTTCTTTTCTTGCTTCTGAATTTTGGCTTCTGTTTTATAAGCAAAATTAGGGTTTTGTTACCCATTGAATAATTCTAAGAACCGGATAAAGAGATGTTGCTCACTGTTTGCAGAAAAAATAAAAAAAAGAAAAAGAAAAGAGGGAATAGGCGTGATGTTGTTTCTGCTTCACTGATTCTTCTCTTCTTTTTTTTTTTTTATTGTTTTGACAAAAATAATATTAATAATAATAATAAAAATAACATATAATAATAATAAAATAAAAATAAACAAATAAAAAAAGAAGAGAGGGAGCAGCGTTGCTGTCCCTTTATTTTTGTTTATATAGTTTTTTTTTTAATAATAATAATAATAATAATAAATAACTATAATAATGTTAATAGTAATAATAATAATTATTATAATAATAACAATAACAGACTAAAAAATAAAAAGGACACAAAATGAGGTATTTTAAAATACCTCTCTGCCGAAATCTTATTTAAAAGGGTATTAAAATATTTCGGAAAAAAAGATATGAGAAATGCAATTGAGACGGGATCTTAGGTCAAAAATTGTGGTATGACAGATGCCCCTATTTAAGTTTCTTCATCCGGAGATATGAAAGTGAAATATTCATTTTGACGGGATGAAGAGACTTAAATACATAATCCACAATTTTGGACCTAAGATGACGAGAATGCTCATGATGCAGATGCAAATGCAAATGCAAGACTTTGGTCATTGTGGGCAAGTGGAATCACAAGAGACAAATTTTATTACTAGGGAAACATGGACGTTCACAAAGGAGATACGCAAGCGACCCGACTTAGGGGAGAAAAAACATTGAAAGGGAGAGGACGATGATTCAACTCCACTGGAGAATCAATATAGTTTCACTGGGAGAGATTACACATTATCTGCTTATCGAAGATAACGAAACTGAATATTACTGATTATCAAAGTAATATGAAAAGGTGATACATTATCTGTTATCGAAGATAATAAAACCTAAATATTATCTGTTATCGAAGATAATGTGAAAGGGCGAGACACTGTCCGTTTATCAAAGACGATGAAACTGAATATTACTGATCATCAAAGTAATATGAAAAGACGGAATATTATTTGCTTATCAAAATAATGAGACCAAAATTACCTGTTTTATCAAAGATAATATGAAAAGATGAGATATTATCTGTTTATCAAGACAAATGAAACCGAAATATTATCTGTTCATCATAGATAATAGAAGATTATACATTATCTGTTTATTAAGACAATGAAATTGAATATTACCGTTTATCGAGGTAATATGAAAAGACAAGACATTATCTGTTTATCACAGATAATGAAACCAAAACATTACCGTTGATCAAGCTAATATGAAGAGATGAAATATTATCTGTTTATCAAAGATAAAGAAACTGAACATCATTTGTTATCAAGAACAAATTGAAAGGAATGAGACCTTATCTGTTTATCAAAGATATATTTCTGAATATTACCGTTTATCGAGGTAATATGAAAAAGATGAGACACTACCCGTTATTCAAGGTAGGGAAGTCAAATATTACCGATTTATCATGGTAATACGAAAGGATGAGAAATTATCTGTTTATCGAAGATAATGAAATCAAATATTACCGATTTATCGAGGTAATATGGAAAAGGTGAGACATTATCTGTTATTGAAGATAATGAAACCAAAATATTATCTATCATTAAAGATAATATGAAAATATTGTTTGTTCGTCAAAGACAATTTTGAGTATTACTGATTATCAAAGTAATATGAAAAGTTTCCTTTCAGAAAATCAATAACTCTACCGGGAGCTTCAAAAGAGACATGGGTAGGTTAAGTTGCAAATACAGGTTTCTTACAATGAGAAACGTCTGTAAAGTTTTTCAATAATGTCTCTTGACCAGGCGCACTGGGGATGACATCACTGGAGAAAATTAAGGGTTTTTTGGTAGTATGCAAGCTACTCAAATAAAGAGATTGCCACTTGCTGCTTGGTGTCTGAATTCGATCCAGGAAAAAACTGGAGAGAAAAAGTCAAAAAAGACTATACCCAATGAGAAATGAACTCGACTGGGGATCTTCCTATCCATGTATTTGGAAAGGGAAACAACTGAAGCAACCTTCTTCCACGAGGGATGAACTCAGTGGGGAATTTTTAGAAAGGATATGCACTTTCTGCTTATGGCCGACAATCTACTTGAAAGAATGACACGCCCAACTTTTAATCTCGGGGACCAACACAACCAAGATAAATGAATTAAGAATTAATGAATATCAGGAAATGCAATCATGCATGAATGTATGCATGAATGTCATGTATATGCATTGTGTATGATGACAAAACTGACGGGACGAATAAAACTGGAGGTAAACCAACATCGCACTACGTCCAAATACTCGGAAAATCTTGACCATATGCAGATATTGCTGGAGATAGAGTAAAAGTCATTGATGGAGCAAAGTCCGGCTACAAGGTTTAACCTTTTCCGGGGAAGCTGAATCTTCCTGGGGAGAAAATCCAACATTGATAAAGATATGTTCAGCTGGAGATGACAGACCTAAGGTTCCACTGGTGGATAGGAAGCTGTCATTTGTAATTTAGATACGAGCTCTCTTTTTTGGGGAAACAACCTGTTTTCGCACTTTGAGGTTTAAACGTTCTTCAGAAAGCTGTTAACACTCCCTTTTTGCGTTCACAAGTTTAAAGAAAACGTGTTTGTTGTCGTTTTATTTTTATTTTCAAAAAATGTGAAAATTTTGTTTCAAATATCATTAAAAAATAAAAAATATGTTTTGTATGACAAAGATAAATGAGAGTTTCCAAACAAATGACAAAGGCTCAAATTTTATTAACTGAATGGTAGCTCGCGAATTGCGCGCCCCCATGGATTATTACAAAAGTTGAAAAATGGTAAATACGTGGAAAAGGATAATTGAGATACAATAACCACCATTCTCCCTAGCAACTTTGAATTCCAACTGTATTTTGAGCTTCTGATCGAAGATTGCTTGATTGCAGATTCTTTGACGGCTAAACAAAATGCCTCAAGCGACCGAGCTTGGCCTGACGCAGTTATTTTGTCAAAAATCCTTAACTTTTGCCTAGATTGCCTTTTCAGGTTTTCAATCTACCAGGATAATATTTTTCTGTTTACGTCTCTAATTTTTGCCTGGACCGCCCTTTCAGGTTTTCAGTCCACCGAGACGCTCATTTTTGCCTAAGCCGCCCTTTCGGGTTTTCGACTTACCGAGCTGTTCTTTTATTTTTTCTAGACAAAATATTTCTTGACTGCATCAGCGTTCACAGGGCGCGGGAGCTCATCACCATCCATAGTCGCCAGAGTCATGGCACCACCAGAGAAAGCTCTCTTGACAACATATGGGCCTTCATAATTAGGAGTCCACTTACCCCTAGAATCTTGTTGGAAAGATAAAATCTTTTTGAGCACGAGATCCCCTTCTTTGAATTCACGAGGTCGAACCTTCCTATCAAAGGCTTGTTTCATCCTTTTTTGATATAACTGACCATGACACAAGGCAGTCATGCGTTTTTCCTCAATTAGGTTCAACTGATCGTATCTACTTTGACACCATTCAGCCTCAGACAATTTGGCTTCCATTAGAACTCTCATTGAAGGGATTTCAACTTCCACGGGGAGCACTGCTTCCATTCCATATACCAAGGAAAAGGGGGTTGCCCCTGTTGAAGTGCGGACTGAAGTGTGATACCCATGCAAGGCAAATGGTAACATCTCATGCCAATCCTTATAGGTAACGACCATTTTCTGAATGATCTTTTTGATGTTCTTATTTGCAGCTTCGACCGCACCATTCATCTTGGGCCTGTAGGGAGAAGAGTTATGATGCTCAATTTTGAAGTCTTTGCACAATTCTTTCATCATTTTGTTATTCAAGTTCGACCCATTATCGGTAATGATCTTGCTTGGAATGCCGTATCGACAGATGAGCTGATTCTTGATAAACCTGACTACCACTTGTTTCGTTACATTCGCATAAGATGCAGCTTCGACCCACTTAGTGAAATAATCAATTGCCACTAGAATGAAACGGTGTCCGTTTGAAGCTTTTGGTTCAATCATACCAATCATGTCGATGCCCCACATAGAGAACGGCCATGGAGAGGATAGAACATTGAGCAGAGTCGGTGGCACATGGATCTTATCAGCGTAGATCTGACATTTGTGACATCTCTTTACATGTTTACAACAATCGGATTCCATTGTCATCCAATAGTAACCTGCTCTTAACATCTTCTTGGCCATTGCATGCCCATTAGAATGAGTACCAAAAGACCCTTCGTGTACTTCATGCATTAACATATCTGCTTCGTGTTTATCCACGCATCTGAGCAGAACCATGTCAAAGTTTCTTTTGTATAGCACGTCTCCATTCAGAAAGAAATTGCCAGACAGTCTTCTCAAGGTCTTCTTGTCTTTGTTGGATGCCCCAGGTGGGTACTCCTGACTTTGAAGGAAGTGTTTAATGTCGTGAAACCACGGCTTGTCGTCGATGACCTCTTCAGTTGCAAACACATGAGCAGGCCTTTCAAGGCGCCTAATGCTGATCATGGGCATGTCGCTTCGATGACTCACTTCAAACATAGAAGATAGAGTGGCTAGTGCATCTGCCATTTGATTCTCCTCCCGGGGAATGTGATGTAGTTCAACCTTGTTGAAGAAAGTGAGGAGTCGCCTTGCATAGTCTTTATAAGGGATCAAGCCAGGATGGCGAGTTTCCCATTCTCCTTTGATTTGACTGATCACGAGGGCTGAGTCTCCATATATGTCGAGGATCTTAATCCTTAGATCAATGGCTTCTTCAATACCCATGATGCAAGCTTCATATTCTGCGATGTTATTTGTGCAATCAAATAGCAACCTGGCAGAGAAAGGGATATGAGTGCCCTTAGGGGTGATGATGACTGCCCCAATTCCATTACCATAAGCGTTAACAGCTCCATCAAATATCAAACCCCATCTGGATTCAGGATCTGGGCCCTCTTCAGGTAATGGTTCATCACAATCTTTCATCTTCAAATACATGATCTCTTCATCGGGAAAATCAAACTTGATAGACTGATAATCATCAATTGGCTGGTGAGCCAAATGATCAGCAAGAATGCTCCCTTTGATTGCTTTCTGGGTACGGTACTCAATGTCGTATTCGGACAAAAGCATCTGCCAACGGGCAATCCTCCCTGTTAAGGCGGGTTTCTCAAAGATGTACTTGATTGGATCCATCTTAGATATCAACCAAGTAGTATGATTAATCATGTACTGACGGAGACGTTTAGCAGCCCATGCCAAAGCACAACAAGTCTTTTCGAGCATAGAGTAACGAGACTCACAATCCGTGAATTTCTTACTTAAATAATAAATGGCATGCTCTTTTCTTCCAGTTTCGTCTTGCTGTCCAAGCACACACCCCATGGAATCTTCTAGCACAGTTAGGTACATGATCAGTGGTCTTCCTTCGACTGGAGGGATTAAAATTGGAGGTTCTAGCAGATATTCTTTGATACTTTCAAATGCTTTCTGGCAATCATCTGTCCACACAACCCCTTGATCTTTGCGGAGAAGCTTGAATAGTGGCCCACATGTAGCAGTCATATGAGAGATAAATCTAGAGATGTAATTCAAACGTCCCAGAAAACCTCTTACTTGCTTTTCAGTCTTTGGTGCGGGCATTTCTCGAATAGCTCTGACTTTATCTGGGTCTACTTCAATACCTTTCTGACTAATAATGAAGCCCAAAAGCTTTCCTGATCTAACACCAAAAGTGCATTTGTTAGGGTTCAAACGAAGCCGATACTTTCTCAGTCGTTGAAACAACTTCAAAAGATACTTAACATGTTCTTCTTCAGTCTTAGACTTGGCAATCATGTCATCCACGTAAACCTCAATCTCCTTATGCATCATGTCATGAAAGAGAGTAGTCATGGCCCTTTGATAAGTAGCACCTGCGTTCTTCAACCCAAATGGCATTACTTTGTAGCAGAAAGTGCCCCAAGGCGTGATGAATGATGTCTTTTCCATGTCTTCAGGTGCCATTTTAATCTGATTGTACCCGGAAAATCCGTCCATGAAGGAGAAAACATTGAACTTTGCCGTATTGTCGACTAGCATATCAATATGTGGCAACGGGAAATCATCCTTTGGACTGGCCTTGTTTAGATCTCGATAGTCGACACACATCCTGACCTTACCATCCTTCTTTGGAACAGGCACTATGTTGGCCAACCACTGAGGGTATTCAGATGTGGCAAGGAAACCTGCATCAATCTGCTTCTGGACTTCTTCCTTGATCTTGACTGCTAAGTCAGGGTGAGTTCTTCTCAACTTTTGCTTAACTGGCGGACATTCAGGCTTCAATGGCAAATGATGTTCCACAATACTGGTATCTAGCCCTGGCATATCTTGGTATGACCAAGCAAACACATCGACATACTCTTTGAGAAGCTCTGTTAATCTACTCTTGACATCTTTATCCAGTAGTGCCCCAATCCTGACCTCTTTCTTTTCTTCTTCACAGCCCAAGTTAATCACTTCTAATGACTCCTCGTGAGGCTGAATGGCTTTATCCTCATGCTCAAGTAGGCGAGAAATCTCATCTGGAATCTCTTCATTATCCTCTTCTTCGGCTTCAAACACAGGAAACTCAAAGTTGGGAGGGGGCATAAGGTTATTGTGTTCAATGGGGTTATTGATGATCAATCTGCACATATGATTTATGCTTTATTTTAGACCAAATGAATGTGATAAACATATGCAGACTTTTTGAAAGTGTTTTGCTCTTTTTTAATGTTTTTTTTTTTTAATTTTTTTAAAAAAATGTTTTTTTGTGTTACCATTTTTCCAGGAAAAGCAGAAAGAAAAAACAAACAAAATGGAATTCAAAACAACATTTTTATTGATGATTGATATTTGAAACAAAAAGCCCTACACATGGTTCGCAATTGCCTTGGGCAGAGCAAGAGGGATTATTTTAATGATGCCCTAACACAGGTTCGCTTTCGTCTTGGGCAGAACGAAAGGATTTTTTGAAAAAGACAAACAAACACATTACTTAGATAAGTGGGTGGCAGAGGGAACATTGACAGCCGTCCAATTTCGACAAACCACCCCCGGAGTCACGAAGCTTGGTAGATTCTCTTTAGGGTCATCTTCAGTAATGGCATTAGCTTCTGATGAGGGAGAGTGAATGAACCCCGCACTGTAGAAAGTATCTTTAATCGATTTGATGCCATCATTTAACTGGGCGGCTCTTGCGGATGATGGAGAAAAACCCAACCCTTCACGATGCTTGTTTTCTGGCAAAGTCACAACCTTTCCCCAGCTAGTGGACGAACCGTTCTTCACCACCTCTTGAGCATCTTTTAACGAAGATATGGATGTCCCAGGCCTCTTGGTGACTTTATCATCGAGGGAGAGTCCTTGGAACTGTGTTCCATCAACATTACTAGCACTGATGAAAGAGAAAGATGACAAATGGCTTACCAACAAAGCTTGTTCACCCCATACGGTTACCAACATCCCATTCTTCACAAATTTCAACTTTTGATGCAGCGTAGATGTCACTGCCCCTGCTTCATGGATCCATGGTCGGCCCAACAAACAACTGTATGCTGCTTGGATATCCATCACTTGGAAGGTGATTTGGAAAGAGTGTGGTCCAATCATCATAGGCAAATCAATCTCTCCAATGACTGATTTCCTAGAACCGTCGAAAGCTTTAACTACCACCCCATTGTATCTCATGGGAGTCCCTTGGTAAGAAAGTCGAGCAAGGGTTGCTTTAGGCATTACATTCAAGGATGAGCCAGTGTCCACGAGCACATTTGACAACGCGTCAGATTGACAATTCATAGATATGTGCAGTGCAAGGTTGTGATTCCTACCCTCTTCTGGGAGTTCTTCATCACTGAAGCTTAAATTATTGCATGCTGTAATGTTGCCTACGATTCCACCAAACTGGTCAATCGTTACATCATGATCTACAAATGCTTGATCTAAAACCTTCATCAAAGCTTCCCTGTGGGTGTCTGAATTTAATAGCAAGGAAAGTATAGAGATCTTCGCAGGAGTTTGCATTAGCTGGTCAACCACTTTATACTCGCTTTTCTTTATCAACTTCAACACCTCATCAAAATCTGAATTGACGCCGGCCCCACTAGATTGGCCTATTGTGCTCTTGTGTAATTCTGGTCCCGCAACAGGATTTTCCATCTGTACCGGAGTATTAACTTTTTTCGGGGCCACTGCAGGAATAACACGCCCACTTCTCATCACTCTACTTTCTTCAGCCATATTGATTACAGAAGGTAATGGAGGTATTGGGACTTCATGCCCATTTTCTATCATCGTAGCATTGTACTTGTATGGTATGGCTTTGTTAGAAGTGTGAGGCATTGGGCCTGGCAAGCAGATTGTTAGTGGTGTAACGGCGAACTTCTGACTGTTGAAAGTCACCTCCAACCGCTCTGGAATATTGAACTCAAGTGTTATGACGGACACATCAACCTCATCTCTCTTAGAATCATCATATTTATTTCTCTTATGGGTGATGATGAGCTCTCTTCGATCCAATAGACCTTGGATATCATCTCTTACTTTCTTGCAACCTCGTGGATTTATAGGACAAGTTTCACAGGCTACATGGTTATGTTGAAAGAAAGCCAACTTACACAATTTGACGTGCATTTGGACTAGTGGTTCCTGAATGTGCCGAATATCAAATACGAGGTAGGTTCCTGGGCTACCTTGTACCATATTAATAGACGATGCCCCATGATTCGGCAGTGGGTTAGCCTGTACATTTGGATTCATATCTTTGAAGGAAAGGGTGTTGGCTTTAATCAATTTTTGGACTTCATATTTAAGTGCCCAACACTGTTCAATGTCATGGCCGGGTGCCCCTTGATGAAAAGCACAGAAATGGTCAGCTCTATGCCACCATGGTAATTTTTCAGGCAGTGGAGGAGGTGTTCTAGTCTGAACCAGATTTTTCTCAATTAATGCAGGAAGCAACTCTGCATAGGTCATTGGGATTGGGTCGAAATGAGGTGTCCTTGGAACACGATTTTGTTGGGTGGACTGCTGTGGAGCCTGTTGTCGAGGCTGTTGTTGATACTGTTGCTGATATTGTTGCTGAGGCCTTTGTTGGAACTGTGGTTGAGGCCTTTGTTGGAATTGTGGTTGATACCCAGGATTCTGAACAGCGCCGACGACGGGTGTAAGAGTAGCGACATGTTGTTGTTTTTGTTGTTGGTAATTATTTCTTCTTGGCCTCCCTTGGGCCACCATACCGACCTCTTGTTCTTTCTTTTTAGGAAAACCCGTCCCAAACTTCCTTGTACCACTGGATGAACCACTTTCTTTGGCTAAACGTCCTTCTCGGACCCCTTCTTCAAGACGCATACCCATGTTCACCATCTCAGTGAAATCATTAGGCGCGCTCGCAATCATCCGCTCATAGTAAAATGAACCAAGAGTCTTCAAAAAGATTTTGGTCATCTCCTTCTCTTCTAGAGGCGGGCTTATCTGAGCAGCAATCTCCCTCCATCTTTGAGCATATTCTTTAAAGGTCTCTTTGTCTTTTTGGGCCATGGCTCGGAGTTGATCTCTGTCCGGCGCCATGTCTAGATTGTACTTGTATTGGCGGATAAAGGCTTCGCCCAAGTCGTTGAAAGTTCGGATATTTGTGCTATCTAGACCCATGTACCATTTCAAAGCGGCACCGGTCAGACTGTCTTGGAAGTAATGAATCAACAACTGGTGATTATCTGTCTGGGTAGACATTTTTCTTGCATACATCACCAAATGGCTTTGAGGACAAGAGTTTCCTTTGTACTTCTCAAAATCAGGGACCTTAAATTTGGCTGGAATCTTGACGTTGGGCACTAAGCAGAGATCATGGGCATTCTTGCCAAACAAGTCCTTCCCACGGAGGGCCTTAATTTCTCGTTGCATTTCATCAAACTGGTCTTGGAAGTCATCTATACGGCCATATGCACCTATGTTTTCAGTTGGTTCTGCGTGATAGACATGTTCATTCTCATGGGGAATGGTGTGGACCATGGGAGCTGAAACAGTCATCATCGGTTGTGGAACAGGTACAGTAGCTTGGGGAACAGTCATCCCAGGTTGGGAAAAGGCTGTTGTATATTGCACAGTAGGAATCTCAATAACTGGCTGAACTTCGGAAGCAATGGGCCGATACCCTCCATTTAAGTTGTAAGGCATGCCCCATGGGTAACCTTCAGGCATGGTGTACTGCAAAGTATTGACGGGTGCCACTGAAACTGGAGTAGTAACAATTTCTGAAATGACAGTTGTCTGAGCCTGAGTGTTGAGAGGACGAGGGGTTAGTGGCTGATTCTGCGCAACCACCAACGAATCCACCAAGGCATTTAACCTTTCCATATCTGCTCGGAGTGTTGTTACTTCTTCACGAAGTTCAATGTTCTCTTGCTCTATTGCATCCATTCTCTTTCTTTGGTTCGCACGAGTGCCGTATATGCGAGTAGGCTTTGGGCGAGGTCGTCGGGCCACTTTGAGACGAGACAGGTTTACCTTTTGAGAAGTAACAAAATGTAAGGCTCAGACCCTTGAGACCATGAATGTGAAATGATGCATGATGCTGATGAAAAAAGACAAATTTATTTGATTTTCAAAGGACTTTGAGATAGAAATTGTAAACATCACAAGGGACCTTGTTTCATAAATAACTTAAAAGATTACAAATAGTTCTTTTTCAAATGAAAGATAGAGCCAAGAAGCAAGCTTAAAAAGTCCTAACAAAAGGCAAAATCTAAAGGTCTAAGATGTTCCATGTGATGAAGAACCAATCCCTCCTTGCATCTTCTTGTTGAGCTTCTCTATCTTGTCCTCATAGAAAGACTTCATCATAGCCTTCTCGGTCACCAGTTTGTCGACGATCTCTTTCCAAGCCTTTGGAGCAGGTGGACCAATTGACTTTGGATGTGCGCTGGAAAATAAATCGTCTTGCCTCTTCCTTTTTCTTGCATCTCGTCTGAGTAAAGCATCTTTCTCAATTATCCAACCATCTTGCATGAAGAGCATGTCATCCTTTTCCTTCAATTGTTTCTTCAATTCTTCGTTCTCGAGTTCAGATGTGTGGAACTTTCTTTCCCAAGTATCCCTTTCAAGTTTCATCCTAGCCAACAATTCCTGGAATTCTTCTTTATTCTCAAAGGGTATAGACGGAGTTGGTGATGGAGTTGATGATGTAGTAGCAGAAGGCGGAGATTTCTTGAGATGATAAGGCATCCCGAGTTTTGCAGCTCTAGCAATGACCCACTGAGTATAAGGTTCAGAGACAATACACAGCTTTTTCCCCAACTGATTTTTCTCTTTTTTATGGACTGTGTGCCAAGCACGCACAAATCTAGCCCTCATATCTGGATTTCCTTCTTCATTACGATAAAACACACCAGCTAACAAAATATTTTCAGGCTTGTCTCTCATCGGATACCCAAACTGGCGTCTGGCAAGGGTAGGGTTGTAGCTAATTCCCCCTCGTGTACCAAGAAGAGGCACATTAGGGAACTCTCCACAACTGTCGATGATCATTCCAATGTCGTAGGCCGCATTGTACCAAACTATCTCTGCTGGAGTGAGAGGTATGAGCCTTTGAGGCCATTTGAGTTTATCTGGATTTTCTTTGAAGAGGTTGGAGTGGGGTAGGTGCGAAATAAACCACCTATACAGCAAGGGTGCACAGCAGATGATAGTCCCATTTCCTTTCTGAGTTCTATGATGAATGGAATGGTAAGCATCTGCAAGTAGGGTAGGAACGAGGTTTCCGATCAAGAAGATCTGAATTGCATTGATGTCGACAAAGAAATCAACATTAGGAAATAACACAAGTCCATAGATGAGTAAGGCAAGGATAGCCTCAAAAGCATCTATGCTTCCCGCCTCGGCAAAGATAAAAGCTTTTCCGAACAGGAACTTGGAAGTCAAACCTTGAAAACCCCCTTTTGAAGTGATATTAGTTACTATGTCGGATGTTTTTAGATGAAGAGCTGTTGCGATAGCTGATGGCTTAGGAACCTCCTCTAAGCCACTGAAAGGTACCTTATCGGACACCGGCAAACCAACCCAATACGAATACTCCTCCAAAGTGGGGACCAGCTGATAATCAGGGAACGTGAAACAATGATAAAGCGGGTCATAAAACTGGACCAGGGTATCAAGAATCCCTTCTTCAACATTAGTCTTAAGGATACTTAACAATTTCCCATAACGACCTCGAAAATCCGTCGGATTAGATACCAAAGACCCTAGCTTCCTCAATTTTGTCAAGTCAGGACTTTTGAAGCTGTACTTCTTAGTGTTTCTTTTTTCAAGATCCATACCTGTGATGTTTACAAGGAAATTTCTCTAAGTCCTTTGAATTAAATGGAAAAAAGTTTTTCATGGATGCATGAATGCATGATTATGCGACATATATACACAACATCACAAACATGGTTTAAGGTTAGGTATCATAATGATGGAGTCAAAGGTAAGAACCACCCACAAGGTAAGAACTATAGTTTCATTTGTACCTGCATTACGGGTTCTACCGAGTTCCCAAAGTTATTAATCTTCTTTTGGATATTATCGGCATACGCGACTGACTCACGGTCCAATAATATTCGCAAGAAAATCTCGTTTGAGTGTAGTCTCGCGTATCAACTAATTCAAGACTGACTCTTGGTTAGTCACCGCACTACGTCCTAAAAAGCCAAGATGGGTTAATGTAACTCTAAGGTCCTCAGCTTCTCGGGACACTCATATTGAAAATAATAACGTTGTCATGACTATTCATGACAACGAGTACTACCGTCATGAGGCCTCCACTGAGCGGGGTTATATCACATGTGCATCATAATCAAGACTTACTCTTGACATGTCACTTTGATTATACCACCATCTTATCTTATTGTTCACTCAAGTCCGGGTAGGGGACTTATCTCACCACACAAAGCCCAAGCAAATAGGCAAGAATACATGCAAAGATAATATATACAAGCATGCAAATAATATACAAACATAATGATAATAGCACAAAAAGATATATATACAAGTTAGGCTCAACCCTCTTGGGGGGAGTCCCCAGTGAAGTCGCCATTTCTGTCGCGGTGATTTTCGGACGCCAACAGCTATTGATTAGCTTTGGTTCTCAAAAATAATGATTCACCACCGAACTTTAATTTATCCAAGGGAAGGGGAAAAGATCGAATAAACCCATAAAGTAACATGCAAAATTTATTGATGCGAAGAAACAATTAAATGATGCAGTTTTTCAGAGATCAAAGGTACGGGGGTTAGTTATACAAAGGGAAGGTATTAGCACCCTAAGTATCTGTAGTATTCTACAGGAACCTCTTGTAATATATGTGTTTTTGTGCTAAAAATAGTTTGCTTGTAAAAATTGCTTATAAATGATTGGGGTGATGAGAAAAGAAAATATTTTTTTTTTTATTAATTTTTGATTGGAAAAGAGAATGTATTTTTTATTAATTTTGATTTGGGAAGGCACAAGGCCATTTGCACTACGTACCCGTTAAGGATCAAAATCCCGTAGTTCGGGGTAAAAATTATAAAGTGGTTTATTTGATTGTTTTTTTATGAGAAGAGACGAGTCGTCATCTTAAGTTTTGAACTCATTTTAATCCACCACGAACATGCTAAAAAATGGATCTTTGCTTCACAATAGGGAAGGGCTCCCACTCGGAATTCATCGACGAGTATGCCACTAACTCTCCTAGGTGGAAAAGACTCAACAATTTTTTTCTTGTCTAATGTTATGGGGAAAATGGATTCTCAACCATAGATGACTCACATCTAAACTGTTTGAAAAAAGGTTTTAAAGTCAAAAGCCAAATGGCAAAAGGTTTGAGTTGTTTTTGTATTTTTTAGTCTTTTTTTGAAAATGTGTAAATATGCTTAGATGAATTGAAGCATTTATTGAAAAAAAAAAACTTTGAACAAAGTCCCTTTGACGAAAGTCAAGGTTTATTAGAAAAAAGATTTCTTTTTGAAAATATATTTTTGATATTTGAATGTTTTTTGGTTTTAAAGCTAAAAGCGATAATAAACAAATAAATATGTATGTATGCAAAATTTACATAGTGAGGCAAAGTTAATAAAACAATCCCTTCCTCTGGATTTTGATTGCACAAAAGTGCGAAAAAAGATTTGAGATGGAATTAATTTTGATGTTGAAAAAGAAAAAGAAAAGATATTATGTTAAGACAAAATATTTCTTTTTAAATAAGTTAGCTAGCAAGGACCAAAGTATTCTGAAAATGTAGTCAATGCTGGAATTTAAAGACTGAAATTTAAATGACTGGATTTAAACCTTTTGGGTACCAGAACACTCTGGAAATATTGACTGAAATTTAAAAGTGTGGGTTATTATGCTGAAATTTAAATGACTGAAATTTAAATGTGAACAATTGTATTACTGTTTATTTAAACTGAAATTTAAATGACTGTATTACTGGTTATTTAAGACTGAAATTTAAACGTGAGGGACCAGATAACTTGATTGAAATGCTGAAATTTCTTACTGAAATTTAAATGTTAGTGTTAATGCGGAATTTAAATGACCGAAATTAAATGTTAGTGTTAATGCGAAATTTAAATGACCGAAATTAAATGTTAGTGTTAATGCGAAATTTAAATGACCGAAATTAAATGTTAGTGTTAATGCGAAATTTAAATGACCGAAATTAAATGTTAGTGTTAATAAATTGTTAGTTAAACAAAATAAAAAGAGTAAAAAAACAGGGGGGTGGAAAACAGTTTTGGCCTAAGGCCCAAGTCCAAACAAAAACAAAAAAAACCAAACAAAAACTTCAAAAAAAAGTAAAAGGGGCGGAAATCTCCACCAGGGGACTCGAACCCGTCCCCTCTTGATCCCAATATCCGCGACCCAGCCAACTGAGCTGTGTGAGCGCTTGTGATATGAAAATGATCTCAAATTTATAAAACTTAAAAAAAGGGTCAGTGGAAAGTCAAAAGGGCAGAGGGGTATAAATACCCAGTTCTGTCCATTTTCTTCATTTTATGATTCTGTTTCTCTCTCTACTCACCGCTCTCTCTGTTCTCTCACTCTCTCAAAGCTCTCTTCGTCGCCGGAGAAGGAGCGGTCGGCGGCCGACGGTGGCGCCACCGTCTTCTCCGGCTAAACCCCACCCAAAACCAAAACTTTTAATTTCTAAACCCACTATTTTCTCATGCTCGTTTCAAATCCAAGCTCCGAATTTTAAAAAGCTCACCCAAACAAACAGATCGGAAGCGAAAATGGCGTCGGCAACGAGATTGTTCTGTTCAGTTACTTCTTCTTTCTTTCTTTCCTTTTTTCGATTCTGTTGTGTATGTGTGTGATGGTGTACGGGTTTGGATCGATGGTTTTGATGTTATTGTTGGTCCTGTGATGTTGTCCGTGTTGTTACGGTTTGTGTTTGGATCAGTTTTGGTTTGTTTGTTGATACTGATGATGTTGGTTGTTGATGGTTGTGGTTACTTATGATCTTTTGTGTTTGAAAGTTTGCAGCGGCTATGTTCCTTTTCTTTTCTTGCTTCTGAATTTTGGCTTCTGTTTTATAAGCAAAATTAGGGTTTTATTACCCATTGAATAATTCTAAGAACCGGATAAAGAGATGTTGCTCACTGTTTGCAGAAAAAATAAAAAAAAGAAAAAGAAAAGAGGGAATAGGCGTGATGTTGTTTCTGCTTCACTGATTCTTCTCTTCTTTTTTTTTTTTTATTGTTTTGACAAAAATAATATTAATAATAATAATAAAAATAACATATAATAATAATAAAATAAAAATAAACAAATAAAAAAAGAAGAGAGGGAGCAGCGTTGCTGTCCCTTTATTTTTGTTTATATAGTTTTTTTTTTAATAATAATAATAATAATAATAAATAACTATAATAATGTTAATAGTAATAATAATAATTATTATAATAATAACAATAACAGACTAAAAAATAAAAAGGACACAAAATGAGGTATTTTAAAATACCTCTCTGCCGAAATCTTATTTAAAAGGGTATTAAAATATTTCGGAAAAAAAGATATGAGAAATGCAATTGAGACGGGATCTTAGGTCAAAAATTGTGGTATGACAACTGCTCGCGACAGCCTAGAGAGTCTGGAACAACCGACACTGAGTCGCCGATAGCTAGAATAATGCGCGATAATGACTATTATAGATGGCTCGACGCATAGCTAGGATACGTGACAACATGGAATTAGGCAGTCGTGGGTGTCCTAGTTATTTCAAAAATCCATAGTGGTCTATAGTATTTAGGGTAGTACAATAAGCTATCAATAAAGATATTAATCGCTGAACAGTTAGAAGTTACGAAAACAGTATAGATATACAGCAGGTATCAAGCAGGATTAAGGGATGGAATCGATCTGACTAGTCTTCCTCATATCTCTGAATTCAACTATCTTTATATTTCTGCACAAGCATTACGCTATTTTTCAAACAAACCTTTTTCAAAAACCAAAGTGAATGCAAACTATCGTACTTAAATAAAACTAGTCGTACTTGGCACGACCCCGGTGGATACGAACTCATTCTAGACACCTAAAGTGTGAATTATTACTCGACGACTGACTGGTTCACTTGTCAGATGGTAGTCAACGCGCGAGAAGTATTTAGAGAGGCAAAAAGGAATAGTCTACGAAAATTGCTATTTAGGCCCCCGTTGTTGCTCTCGGCCCCCCCAAAAATTCGAAAATACCCCCACTTTTAAAACCGAAATATTTTGGTTCCTAGAATACCAAATCAACATTTTTTTCGTATCCTAGCATATGAAATTAAGCGTTTTCGTATTCTAGAATATGAATTTGGAGCGTTTTCAAAAAAATGTGTATTTCGTATTCTACGGGATAAAAGAATATGACCTTCCAAGTTTTTGGCTATTTCATGGTTATGCTCACTACACACAAACTTAGATTCCATTCCTGAGATGCCAAAAAGTAACCCCGCAGCCTGAATGAACACTGGCATTTCCTTGTTGCCGTGTCTTCTTTCTTTAACTTTCTTTTCGGTTCTTTGTACAAACCGCCTCTTTCGCAACCCAATACAAAATACTTTTTCCTTCGATCAGAACCGTTATCAGATTTGTCAATCACAATAGTAAATCCGACTTTTGCAGCCTCACATTTACACCAATCGTTCAAGTCATTTCGAACCATATACTTTTCGGCGTTAAAAATATATTTGGCGATGTTAATGGAAACGTTAGATTGATCAATACCAGGTTCAACAACATTAGGTTGAGCAATTCCGGGTGGAACAACAATAGCTTAAGTAATGTTGGGTGCAAAATCCACATCTTTAGCAATGTCGGCTTCATCAATTTTTTGTTTCAATTCAACCAGAGATTCGGCCATCTAAACACCTTCATAATCAAATAATACAATCAAAATCATCACAAACATAATACATAAGCAAATGCATAATGTGTGTGGGAACCTTACCTGTTCAATGACTCCAAATGAGTGTGAGAACCTTCAATGAATGAAGAAACGTTGATTTGAAGCCTTCCAAACGTCAAAAAATTGTCTAACATTGTATTTTGAAGGTTGAGTGTTGAAGTGGTTTTGAAAGTAACGCTAGGAACAAATATATAGGTCGACTTCGTATCCTAAAATACGAAATTAAGTGTTTTTGTATCCTAGGATACAAAATTAAGCATTTTCATATTCTAGAATATGAATTTGGAGCGTTTTCAAATAAATGTGTATTTCGTATTCTACGGCTGAAACCTTAAAACAAATTCAAAAAAAATTCTATTTTGTATCCTATGATACAAATTTGTGTTTTTTTACGCGCAACAAGACAGGCTTATCAGACATTGAGGTGTTTAACATTGTTTCGTATCCTAGGATACAAAATTGGGTTATTTCGTATCCTAGCTTACAAAACCCTTCGTAAGGGTATTTTTGTCGCGATGGAGGGTCTGAGCGTAATGAAGGAGTGCCTAAATAGCAATTTTCATAATCTACTTGTATTATCTGAGAGTTGGAGCCCATAAAATTTGTACCTTAGATGGTCCAACATATATACAGCACTTGGTTGGATATTTGAACTTTGTTTTTTTTTTGTAAAATTCTCATCCCACTACTATGTTTCTTTTTCACCCCTTAGAAGACAAAAAAAATTCGGAAAACATGTTCCGAAATTTTTTTTACTGTAAACTTCGATAAAATTTACACTAAAAAAATATGGGAAATGTTTCCCGAAATTTTCCAGGTGAAAAAGAAATTTTGAGGGGTGGTGTCGCGGTGATTTTTGGATATCAAACTATTGATTAGTTTTGACTCACAATTTTATGATTCACCACCGAGCTTTTATTTTTCCAAGGAAAAGGGGAAAAGTTCAAATAAACCCTATTTTTTTTAGATTAAAGGTTCGGGGGTTGGTTACGTTAAGGGAAGATATTAGCACCCTAAACGTCTATAGTACTCTATAGGAACCTCTTGTTTTTATTTATCTTTGTGCTAAATTACTCGCTTCTTTGTAAAAAAAAATATAAAAGGTTAAAGTGATGAAAAAAAGAAAAGAAAAATGTTTTTGTTATTTTGTTGATTTGGGAAGACGTGAAGTCTTTTTCACTAGGTACCCGTGAGGGATCAAAACCTCGTAGTTCGGGGTAGAAAGAGTGAAAAATGATTTGTTGATATTTTTTAGTTTTTGAAAATATTTTAAAATAAAAGCCAAGTGGCAAAAATGTTTTCTTTGAATTTGTTTTTGTTTATTTTAATGTTTGAGAAAAAAATGTTTAAGTATATTTACATGAATTAAAATATTTATTATGAAAATTGTTTTGAAAAAGTCTCTCGACGAATATCGAGCTTTTTTATGAAAGAGATTATTTTTGAAAATGGTTTTGAATTTTTTGAATGTTTTTTTGTTATTTAAAAGAAAAATGGTAAGCGCGAATAAAATAAACTATAGGTAATAAAATAAACGCGACGGATTTCATAATGACGTTGGATCAAAATGAGAATCCCCTTTTCCTTAGAATCACTACACTATTATTTTTGGTGTTTTCATTTTTTTAACATAAAGCGGAATAAATAAATATGCATGCAATGCAGGTTTCTCATTTATATTTTCATTAATCTTAAATACATTCTAATTCTCAATGAAATAAATAATGATGCAAAAATAAAAGTAATGCAATAAAAATAACCAAGTCCTGGTAGACAATAGAAAAGATACGGGATGCAGTAGCAAAAATACAGGGGCTAAGCCCAAGCTCAATCCTGCAAAAAAAAAGTTAGTCCTCACACAAATAACAAAAAATAAATAAATAAAAATAAAAAAATAGAAATCAGAGGGGGTGCGTCAAGCAACCCAGGGGGTGCAGAAAGCAATTCGCAGCTAGGGGTGCATGGAGTAATTAGAGGATGCACGGAGTAAGACATTATATGTTTGTTTTAATTTTTCTTATGTTTCTCTCTCTCTCTCTCTCTCTCACTTCGCTCTCCCTTCTCTCTAGAATACCGGTGCCGGAGAAGATGGCCGGCGGCGGCGCCACCGTCTTATCCGACGAGCCTCGCCGGAAACGGCTCAAAATTAAAACTTTTGAAAACCAACCCCCCCTATTTATACATGCTCTTTTCAAATCCGAAATTCAAAACCCCAAAAACCTTACCAATCGGTCGGATCGGAAGACAAAAAAGCGGCGGCGAAAATCTCTTTTCTCTGTCTCTGTTCGCCGTTTCTAACTTCGTATCCTTCTCTTTCTTTTAAGATTTTTGATCACCTTCTCCTCCTCTTTTTTTTTTTCTCCTCTGTTCTTATAGAGATCTTGAATCAAAGGTAGTTGGCCTGAATTAGAGCTGTCAAAATGGGCCGGCCCGAATAGCCCGGCTCGATAAAACCCGCAAAAAATATGGGCCGACCCGAATGGGCCGCTGGCCGCCCGCAAGCCCGATTAAATTATAATAAAAAAAAATATGAGTAAACAAGGGAGAATGTTTATAATATTTTTACTTGGGCCACCAATCTAAAAGTCGACACAAACATAATAAGTTAACAACACGGCAGCAACACAACACACACGTCACACACACCTTCCAATTCCATCAAACGCACATTTAAGAGAATAAATATGCACCAGTAACGCAAATTATATACATGCACTAGTAACGCAAATTATATACATAAGGAAATGAAAAGAAGCTAAAAGTAAAAATAACTTATCGTGTCATTAAAATAAATAAATAAGTTAAAAATATAAAACAACGATTGTGAAATATTTCTCTACGTAATTACTCATAAACTGTAAATAGCTTAAATAACTTTACATTAATACTAACAAATTTCAACCTATTTGTAATTAATTAATGTTATGATCTCTTTGTCAAATTTATTGGGCACTTAAATTTATTCTCTTTTCATTACCCTTCATCTATTGCTTTAAAAATGTTTTTTTTTTTAAACCGGGCCGGCCCGAAAGCCCAAGAGCCCGTATCGAGCCGGGCTCGGGCCTTATTCTGTAGCCCATTTTTTATCCGGGCTTTTTAAGCCTGGCCCGACGAAGCCCGAATGGACCGGCCCGACGAAGCCCGAATGGACCGGCCCGAAACGGGCCGGGCCGCCCGTTTTGACAGCTCTAGCCTGAATAAATGGCCAAATTTAATGGATGTCTGCTGCATGTGGTTTAAGAAGTAGAGGTAGGGGCGGCTACTGCACTTTTGTTTGCTAAGGGATTGACTAAAAAGTGAAGAAAAAAAAAAGCAGTGAAGAGGAGCCTGCACAGTTGTTGTCTGTCTTCAAATCTTCTTTTTTTGTTTTGATTGATTTTTTGAAGTGATAATAATATTAATAATAACAATAAAATAATAATAATAGTGATAATAATTTTAAGTGATTTTTTTTTTCCTTTTTAATTTCATAACAATAAAAAAACATATATATAATAATAATAATAATAAATATGGAAGCAAAAATAAAGATAATAATAATAAGGATTAATGACGAGTGATGATAAAAGAAAATAAAATGATAGTAGTTATACTAAAAATAAATATTCAACATTTTTTTTTATTGTTTTCAAATAAAATAAGAACTTACCTAATTAGACAAATTTTTTGGGATTTTTGTGAATAAAAGAGAAAAGAACAAATAAAAAGAACCAAAGTAGAATTTGAACCCATGACCATACACTCATGACTTTTTGGACACTATACTCACTATCAAGCGAGCTATTTCACATAATTGATAACAAATGCGACAAAAATTAATATGATAATAAATAAAAGTGGACAAAATTAGGGTATGGCAAATGATTATGAAGTGGGATCTTAGGTCAAAAATTGGGGTATGACAGGTGCCCCTATTTAAGTTTATTCATCCGGAAAGATGAAGATGAAATCTTTGTCTAGACGGCCTGAAGGGACTTAAATACAGAATACCCAATTTTGGACCTAAGATGCTGAGAATGCTTATGATGTAAATGCGAATGCAAGACTTTGAATCTTGTGGAAAATGGAATCACAAGAGACAAACTTTTATTACTGGGGTAAATAGTGACGTTCACCGGGGAATGACACAAATGACCCGACTGGGGAAATAAAGTAGTTTCACTGGGGAAGAGACTGCATACTATCATGCAAGTGATAGCATGTCCACTACAAAAAAATTGGAAATTGCAACAAATGGATAGCAACGGTTTTGTAGAACTGCCGGTAATTTTAAAA
Organism: Trifolium repens; assembly: GCA_030408175.1. NCBI lineage: Eukaryota > Viridiplantae > Streptophyta > Magnoliopsida > Fabales > Fabaceae > Trifolium > Trifolium repens. The sequence continues at coordinate 32,977,130 of CP125850.1, read as the reverse complement.
TAAAATTAAAATAGCAACGGTTTTGGGGAACCGCTGGTAAAATTGGAAATTGCAACAAATGGATAACAACAGTTTTGTAGAATTGCCGGTAATTTTAAAACAAAATTAAAATAGCAACGGTTTTGGGGAACCGCTGGTTATTTTTAAATGAACCGGCGGTTTAATTTGGTTTACCAGCGGTTTAGTTGATAAATAGAAAAAAAACCCACAAACCATCTCTTTTATTATTTTTTTTAAGTTAGGTGTTCCTAAACTGATTTAAGAAACCATATTTGTTAAATCAGGTGTCACTTACCTGACCTAAGAAGTATTATTTAATCATTTAAATAGTTTTGAGACCCGTGCATTCGCACGGGTCTATTGACTTTTATTTATAAAATATTGTTAAAATATAAATGACGTCATTGTGTTATTTTTTGTAAAATTTATTAAATTAATAATTTTTTTGATTAAAGGTAATTGTTCCGTGTATGATTGAAATTTTTTTATTAAAGCAATTGTCCCGTGTATGAATTTTGTATTCAATTTCTTTTATGTATTAGTGATAAATATTTTGTCTTGTGTTTTTTTTTATATTTATTATTGATGAGAATTTATTCTTCTGTTGTTTAAAAAAAAACTTATTTGTAAAAGCTCATGCCCATTGGTTTTTATTTTTTATTTTTATATTTAGGATTGATATTAATATATTATACTAAAGTATCAAATTTATTTAGAATAAAATATTTAGAAATATGTTAGAAATATTTTTAAAAATTTTTTTTGACAAAAAAATTATTTTTTAAATATAAGTGACGTCATTGTGTTCTTTCTTGTAAAATTTATGGAATTAATATTTTTTTTATTAAATTAATTGTCCCGTGCAAGATTTTTTTGTAATAAATTACAATTAATATTAATAAATATTTGTTATTCAATTCCTTTTTTGTTAAAGCAATTGTCCCGTGTATGATTACAATCTTTTTATTAAAGCAATTGTCTCATGTTAATTCGTAAGTTTTTTCTTTATGCATGTTAATTCATAAGTTTTTACTTACAAAAATTATATCTTTATAACCTGTTTTCATAATCTACTTTATAAAACTTAAAATAAGTCAATCCAAACAGACTCACTATGTTTTTGTTTCTATTCTAATGTTCTTTTATTTTTAAGTTACTATTTTTTCATTCAAAAAAAGGTTAGTATTATTTTTTATGCGTATCTATTATATTTATTTTTGTTCCTATTTTTATGCGTCAATATTTGTTATTCAATTTTTTTTTGTTAAACATATTTGATTAATATCTTTTTTTAGAGGTAGTTTGAGATACTATTTTTAAGGGAAAATTTTTCTTTTATGCTTATCTTTTTTTATTCTTCCTATTTTTGTTTTGTATCTTTTTTTAGTTTAGTGTTAAAATTACATTTAAGGGCATAAACTCCGAAATATTATTAAACTTGATTGGACAAATTTGGTATTTTAGTAGTAGTTTCTTTTAATATATTGTAAGTAGATATGCTTATCTTTTTTTATTCTTCCTATTTTTGTTTTGTATCTTTTTTTAGTTTAGTGTTAAAATTACATTTAAGGGCATAAACTCCGAAATATTATTAAACTTGATTGGACAAATTTGGTATTTTAGTAGTAGTTTCTTTTAATATATTGTAAGTAGATTTTATAAATTAAATTGTAAAATGTGGCATACGGGAATCGAACCCATGTCCTTTGATTAATATAAAAAAAAGTTATAATTATTTTTTTTAAAGAAAAATCCTAATCTTTTAATTTAAAAAGATAAAAAAAAAAACAAATAATTAACAAAAAAACTCTATCACCTGCGCGTTGTTTCTTTAAACCCGTAAACTTCACCTGCGCGCATACAGTACCGTATCTTCTTTGAACTTCTTCTTCGAAACCCTTCAATCACCGGTCAAACTCAAAAACTTAGGAATTTTCGCTCAAACTCTCATCACTGCTATATGTATGTAATCTATATGTAAGTGCACCAGTTCATCCTCATGTTTTAATAATTGTCAAAACACATGAAAATAGGTTGAACATATTTTGGCAAACTTTACAAATGACTTGACAACAAAGAACTATTTTCAAAACCTTGAAAAACTGACTTTTTGGTGTTTTGTATCGATACATACATTTCTGTATGGATACAAATGTCCTGAAACTTGTTCTGGTACATTTTGAGCACTTTGTATCGATACACACAGGCTCTGTATCGATACAAAAGCTTCTATACAAAAACAGAATGTTCCATATGATTCGAAACATGCTTGCATGTATCGATACATGTGTATATGTTCTGAAAAACCAGCAAGCTTCATATGATTCGAAGCATGCTTGCATGCTTAGATACATATCAGTCAAGATTTCAAGATTCTGATGTTTGTATCGATACATCCCGTGTTTGTATCGATACAAAGGTCAAGATTTTCAAAATTGAACGTTGGTCAAGGGCTTTGTATCGATACAAACAATCATTTGTATCGATACATCTACTGAAAATTATGCCTAAATTTGCTCATTCTATTTTCTCTTTAAATAGCAATGTGTGGGTTCCTTTGTAAGTAATGAAACAATCACAGTAACTGAACACAACTGAGAAATCTAGTGAGAATCATTGAGAGAGCAAGAAGTGCTTTGGGTAAAACACTTTGGATACAATTTGGGTGAAAAATTGGGATCAAAGTGTTATCCTTCACAAGATCATCATCTTCCATCAAGTTGCAACAATTGAAGATTGAGTATGGGATCAATCATTTAGGAGTTGTACGCTTGGTCGATAACGTTCGGTGCGATTCGTGGTGAAGCAGATTCGCGATCGGGTTGATTTGTGCAAGGAGGTTGGATTGCTCACTAGGGATCCAAGATTGTTCGATATCTTGGAGGATCAATTGAGAAGAATCGAAGGACTCAGCTGGACGATCGTTGCAAGGAGTTGCACGGGTAGGATCGTTGGAATCAGAGGGTGAAGATTCGTTCGTCGATTGAGGGTTTGCATAGTTTTACATTTCGAGTCAATAGGGTTATTGATTGCTTTGTAAATTGTGCACTTGTGTTCAAGTTGTTTTTCATTCTATTCATATCTCAAATAACCCGTTTGGTTATTTGGGGGGAGACGTACTCGGACATACGCGTGGACGACGCGAAATCCGGGGAACTCCCTAATCAAATCCTCGTGTGTTGATTGCATTACTTTCATTCTTTATTGCTTTCATTATATTCGTAAACAATTGAATTTGTGTGTTCGTAAGTGTTCACAAGGATTCAATTGTTATTATCTTGTGTTGTGAATTGTTTTTGAAAGAATCGAATAACTTGCTTGGAAACGTTGTTGTTAATTGAATTAGTTTTTGAATATCTTATTCCGATCGACTTTTCCTCAATACGTTTTATCGGCTTAGTTACTTTTTCAATAAGTCAAAACGGTGCAAAGAGACTACCGATCCCGGAGTCGCTTCCGCACGCACGTTTAACCGAACAATTTTTTAAAAACTCAATTGGTTAACGGAACCACTTATTCACCCCCCCTCTAAGTGGTTAGCCTCGTAGTCTAACAAGTGGCATCAAGAGCCCGGTTGATTTTAAACGATTAAACCGAGTAATTTGTGCCTATTATTAGACAACATGGCTTTTGCACCAAAAGGGGCGTATAATAGGGCTCCGGTATTCAATGGAGATCATTTTGACTATTGGAAAAGTAGCATGCGTATTCACATCAATTTTTTTGATAGTGAAGTGTGGAATGCCATTGAGAATGGTCCGTTTGCTCCAACTATAACGGATGCTCATGGTGTTGTCGCAAATAAGCCAATGGCACAATGGACGGATGAGGAAAAGAAGAAAGTCAATTACGATGCGAAGGCACAAAACATTTTAATATCATCCCTTGGGATTGATCAATTCTATCATGTGTCGCATTGTGAATCGGCTAAGGAAATGTGGGACACATTGGTTACTCACTTTGAGGGTACCAATGATGTCAAGATATCCAAAATTAATACTTTGACACAAGAATTTGAGTTGTTTCATATGCTAGATGGAGAATCCATCGAGGATATGCAACAACGCTTTATCAAAATCACCAACAAGTTACACGGTTTGGGAAAACCAATTTCCAACCAAGATGCTACTAACAAAATTTTAAGATGTCTTAGTAGGAATTGGCAACCTAAGGTCACCGCGATTAAGGAAGCTAATGATCTTACCTCATTGAATCTTACAACTTTGTTTGGCAAACTCACGGAGCATGAACATGTGCTAAACTTGCTAGAAAAGCATGAGAAAAGCGAAAAGAAGGTAAAGCACAATGACAAGGAAAAGGAAAAGGACAAGAGGTCTATAGCTCTAAAAGCCTCTACTTCAAAGTCCACCAAGTCCAAAAGGATAGAGCATGTGGAAAGTAGCTCAAGCGAAGATGATTCCGATGATGAGGAAATGGGACTCTTCGTTAGGCGCTACAATAGGTATGTGAAGAAAAATGGGATAAGGCACTCCGATGAAAATCTTAAGAAATATCGGAAAGATAGTGGTTACCATAGAAGGAAGGAAGATGTCAAGTACTCTAAAAAGGGAGCATGTTATGAATGTGGACAAATCGGTCACTTTAAACCGGATTGTCCCAAGCTCAAGAGAAAGGAGAAAGAATCACCTCCATTCAAAAAGGGAAGCAAGGACAAGGGAAAGAAAGCTTACGTTGCATGGGAGAGCTCTAGCTCATCTTCCTCTTCATCATCAAGCTCTAGTTCAAGCGGTGAAGAAGGATTGGCAAATGTGTGTTTGACATCACACGATCGTAAGAAACTTGTTCCTAAAAAGGTAAACCAAAATCCCTCTAGTTCATATACTCTCTTGGAATATCATGAATTACAAGTTGCTTTTGAAAAACTACACAAAGAAACTCAAGAGGCTTTTCAACGATTAAAGGGTTTAATGCAAGTCAATAAATACCTTGAGGTTAAAGTTTCGGAAACGGAACATGAGTTGAAAGCTCTCAAAGAATCTTTGGTTCAAAAACCTCTTGTGAATTATGATAGTTGTGGAAATGAATATACCGGATGTGATGGATGCTTTTACTTAAGTAGAGATTTACGAAAACTACAAGAGAAGTTAAAAGAACCATCCAAGCCGGAGATTACTTTTGCGGTTGATCCATCTAAATTCAACAAATCTTTTAAACCGAGAAATAAAAAGTATAAATTTGTTGAAAAGGATCACAAGAAAAGTAATCCTCATATTGTTTGTCATTATTGTTGTAACAAAGGACATACGATTGCAAAATGCCAAGCACGGAAAACCTTAGTACCTAAAGGCATATTGCAATGGTTACCTAAGTTAGACAATAATGTTGATACTAACAAACTAGGACCCAATATGAGTTGGGGACCTATTTCAAATGTCTAAACATGTAGGTAAGCGTCTTGAAGCCATTGATGAGAGACATTGATAACGAGTGGCTCAAGACCTATAAACAAGTAAGGTGAAAAGATACGACTCAACCCAACACAAAACGATGTGGAAATTGATCACTTCCTTCATCAAATACTTAAGGGAAGATTCTACTCTTTAACTTTGCTTTATACATATTTTGTTTAGCATTTGTGTTTGTGATCATATACATGCATTTTCTATCTTAATATGATATAAGTTTTGATATTTGTCTAATCCTCCATTTCCAAGAATTCTTACTCAAAAATATTAATAAGTTTTTGAGCTTTATACGTCTCAAATGGGGATTTGACAAAAATCATTACAACTATCTTATTAAGTTCATATTAGAATGTATATGTTATGTTTAGCATCTATGTGTAATTTTTGCATACATACATAGATATATATATATTTTTCGCATATGATTGTTTGTGGTACTTTAACTATGTTATGTGATTTCTTTTATCATGCATCTATGGTTTAACATGTGTTCTCATGTTAAGATTTGCTTTGGTATTGCTTTGGTTCACATATATACGCATATACCATCATGATTGTATGTGTTTCTTTCATACGTGTTAATTGAAAATCATCGAAATTTCTTTTTGAACCTTTTGATTCATGTGATTTGAGAAAAATTGAAAATAATGTGTTTTGGATCGATACAATGAATTGTGGATGGATACATGTCAGTTATTTTTCAAAATTTCAAATTTTTCAAAATTAACCTGACTTGTATCGATACATACAAGTGTGTATCGATACATGGCGTGCTGAGAAAAACAGCAAGGCGACCATGCTTCGAAACACACAGGTATGCTTCGATACATGCTTCAATTTAACTGACTTGTATCGATACATATCACTGTTTGTATCGATACAAACGCGTAAAAACTGAATTTATATGTTATTTTTCTTTCATTCTTCATCAAACTTCATAAACATCTCTTCCTCTCTCACGGCTTCCATCAAAACCCTTACCCCAAATCCTTCAAACTTCATCAAAACTCAACCAAATCTCACAAAATTTTCACCAATCAACTCCAAACTCATTACCCACTTATTCTCCATCATTAATTTCGTGATTCAAGTCTCATAAAGCTTCAATCAAGGAAATTCATCAAATTTGGGTTTGTGAAATTCTTCAAGTTTTTCATCAAAAGTGTAAGGTACATTGCTCTACTTCTCAATTCTCTTGTAATGGCACCTAAGAAGGCCAAGGTGAAGAAGGTGGAAATTGGAATGAGATGATGGAAATGATGAGGAACATGAGCATGCAACAAACTACTTTCTACAATAAATATACTCAGAATTATGCTGCTCAGAGTGCCCGGATTGAAGACATCTACACCACCACTACCAACCTCCGGACCTATGTGAACACCCGGTTTGACAACCTCGAAGCCCAGATGAATTCCTTCTACCAAGCCAACCCATCCACCAACCCAGATGATGACAATATGAATGATGATTGATGATGTTTTTGTTCTTGTTTTATGGCATTTCATTTCTTTTATCGCATGAACAATCTCTTTTGTTATTTCGTGACTTTCTTTATTTCGATTTGGTTGTACGGATATTATTTAATGTTGCTATGTTTTGAGCAACATTTCACTTTGGCTTGTATGACTTCATTTTGAATTATTTCGTATGTTTGGATTATTATTGTATGTTTATGCATTTAATTGCATGGTTTTGTTTATTTTTTCGTCCCATATTTTGGTATGTTTTATTACAAAAATGTCGATGTGTTTTAAATAATCATGAGTTGGTTTATGGTTTGTTGTTCTACATTCCATGTGTTATCATGATATTTGGTATTCGTCATTGATATATTTTGGCATATCGTTATATGTAATTATTTTGATTAGGATACTATATCATAAAGTGCATTTCGACAAATGTAAGTGCACGATATGTTTAATAGATGGAAAATTTGCTTGGACTTGTTACTGCTAATGTGCTCTCTTCTTCTTTTTGATATTGTCAAAGGGGGAGAGATTTGGATGCACAAGCTAAAGGATCATCAAACGCATTATGGCATCAACTCAGGGGGAGCAAGCTTTTGTGATTAAGCCTTGGTGTTGTTTTTGCGTCTGTATATCATTGCTATTTTTATTTGCATAATAGGTATAGGCTTAGTTTAGCTTATGCATAGTTTTGACAATTATCAAAAAGGGGGAGAATGTAAGTGCACCAGTTCATCCTCATGTTTTAATAATTGTCAAAACACATGAAAATAGGTTGAACATATTTTGGCAAACTTTACAAATGACTTGACAACAAAGAACTATTTTCAAAACCTTGAAAAACTGACTTTTTGGTGTTTTGTATCGATACATACATTTCTGTATGGATACAAATGTCCTGAAACTTGTTCTGGTACATTTTGAGCACTTTGTATCGATACACACAGGCTCTGTATCGATACAAAAGCTTCTATACAAAAACAGAATGTTCCATATGATTCGAAACATGCTTGCATGTATCGATACATGTGTATATGTTCTGAAAAACCAGCAAGCTTCATATGATTCGAAGCATGCTTGCATGCTTAGATACATATCAGTCAAGATTTCAAGATTCTGATGTTTGTATCGATACATCCCGTGTTTGTATCGATACAAAGGTCAAGATTTTCAAAATTGAACGTTGGTCAAGGGCTTTGTATCGATACAAACAATCATTTGTATCGATACATCTACTGAAAATTATGCCTAAATTTGCTCATTCTATTTTCTCTTTAAATAGCAATGTGTGGGTTCCTTTGTAAGTAATGAAACAATCACAGTAACTGAACACAACTGAGAAATCTAGTGAGAATCATTGAGAGAGCAAGAAGTGCTTTGGGTAAAACACTTTGGATACAATTTGGGTGAAAAATTGGGATCAAAGTGTTATCCTTCACAAGATCATCATCTTCCATCAAGTTGCAACAATTGAAGATTGAGTATGGGATCAATCATTTAGGAGTTGTACGCTTGGTCGATAACGTTCGGTGCGATTCGTGGTGAAGCAGATTCGCGATCGGGTTGATTTGTGCAAGGAGGTTGGATTGCTCACTAGGGATCCAAGATTGTTCGATATCTTGGAGGATCAATTGAGAAGAATCGAAGGACTCAGCTGGACGATCGTTGCAAGGAGTTGCACGGGTAGGATCGTTGGAATCAGAGGGTGAAGATTCGTTCGTCGATTGAGGGTTTGCATAGTTTTACATTTCGAGTCAATAGGGTTATTGATTGCTTTGTAAATTGTGCACTTGTGTTCAAGTTGTTTTTCATTCTATTCATATCTCAAATAACCCGTTTGGTTATTTGGGGGGAGACGTACTCGGACATACGCGTGGACGACGCGAAATCCGGGGAACTCCCTAATCAAATCCTCGTGTGTTGATTGCATTACTTTCATTCTTTATTGCTTTCATTATATTCGTAAACAATTGAATTTGTGTGTTCGTAAGTGTTCACAAGGATTCAATTGTTATTATCTTGTGTTGTGAATTGTTTTTGAAAGAATCGAATAACTTGCTTGGAAACGTTGTTGTTAATTGAATTAGTTTTTGAATATCTTATTCCGATCGACTTTTCCTCAATACGTTTTATCGGCTTAGTTACTTTTTCAATAAGTCAAAACGGTGCAAAGAGACTACCGATCCCGGAGTCGCTTCCGCACGCACGTTTAACCGAACAATTTTTTAAAAACTCAATTGGTTAACGGAACCACTTATTCACCCCCCCTCTAAGTGGTTAGCCTCGTAGTCTAACACTATAAACCCTAACTTTTCAATTTCTATTCCCATCAATTTCAATTTCTGTTTCTATTTTCATTGATTTATGTTTCTTTTTCAATTTCTTGTTGCTATTGTTAGATAATTTCAATTTCCGTAACCATCGATTTCTATTTCTGTTGTTATTATTATTATTATTATTATTATTATTATTATTTAGTTTCAGTTGTTATAGTTCATCTTTCATGTGTATTAACTTTGAATGAGATAATTTTTTTTGGTTTTGTTTTTATTCTTGTAGTAACTTGTTGATTTTGTTCTTCTTTCTCCTTTCATGTGTTTATGGTTTTACTGAATCTAAGATGTAGAGAAATTTGTGTGAAGTTCACATTGGTATAGATTCTTTGTTTGCTTGTTTTTGGTTATAAGTGAAATATACTGATTACTAATTACTAGTTAGTACATAGTATGTATATGGTTTTATGAAAATTTTCTTTTTACAGGAAGCATTGCAAAGTCACCTATATGAGTTCAAGAATGAAATATACACTTTATCAAAAATTGAGCATTTAAATCTTGTGAGGTTATATGAATATTTGGAGCATGGAAATCAGAAGCTTATTGTTGCTGAGTATGTAACTAATGGGAATCTTAGAGAACATTTAGATGGTAAGTTCTGTTCTATGACTCATTTATTACATGCTGAAGGTATATTGTACCAACATGGACTTATGCAGTGTATATATAACTGTAGATGTTATTCAATATGCAGTGTTTTGTGATTTTTCTGAATCAGTTGGTGGTTGTAGTCAAGGTAGATTAAAAGCTATTAAATGCTTTGTTTTACATCTCATAGCTGCTGCAAGTAGGGGTGTTCAAAAATTCAGTTAACTGACCAAACTGTAGTTCGAACTACACTGAACCATATTTTAAACTGAACCATTTAATACAGTTTTGAACTAAACCACTTTTTAAAAACAGTTACAATTCAGTTTATAACCGGTTCAAAATCAGTTTGAATTTATGAACTGTATTTTATTTTTCTAAAAAAGAAAAATATTTAATAATTTCCCAAAAATATTGGGAACTTTTTTCTTGAAAAAAAAATCGGAAAAAAAGACCAGAGAAATTTCTCCCGAGAAAATCGGTAACTTTTTTTCTCGAAAAAAAATTTACCGAAAATATCGGGAACTTTTTACCCGAAAAAAATCGAAACTTTTTTCCCGAAAAAATCGGGAACTTTTTTCCCAAAAAATATCAGGAACTATTTTTCCCGAAAAAATCGGAACTATTTTTCCTGAAAAGATCGGGAACTTTTTTTCCGGAAAAAATCAGGAAATTTTTTCTCGAAAAAAATTGGGAACTTTTTTCCTGAAAAAATCGGGAACTTTTTTTTCCGAAAAAGATCGGGAACTTCTTTTCCGAAAAAATCGGAACTTTTTTTCCGAAAAGATCAGGAACTTTTTTTCCAGAAAAAATCGGAACTTTTTTTCTGAAAAGATCGGGAACTTTTTTTCCGGAAAAAATCAGGAACTTTTATCGGGAACTTTTTTTCCGAAAAAATCAGGAAATTTATTTTCCTGAAAAAATCGGAAACTTTTTTCGGAAAAAATCGGGAATTTTTTTTCGGAAAAAATAAGGAACTTTTTTCCAGGAAAAATCGGGAACTTTTTTTCCGAAAAAATCAGGAACTTTTTTTTCCTGAAATAATCGAAAACTTTTTTTTCCTGAAATAATCGGAAACTTTTTTTTCGAAAAAATCGGGAACTTTTTTTCCAAAAAAAATCGGAACATTTTTCTCGAAAAAGTCGGAAACTAAGTCACTGAAACTGTTTTTCGAAAAAAAAAATCCGAAATTATTTTTATCGGAAACCAGTTTTTTTTTAAAAAATACTTAAATTGGTTTAAAACCAGTTTTTCAAAAAATAAACCGGTTTTAAACCAGTTAACTGAAACTAAATTGGTTTAAAAATGTAAACTGGTTCTAAACTGGTTCTGAACCGAATTGAAACTGGTTTGAGAAATAAACCAGTTATTATAAAAAGTGGTTTCAGTTACTGAACTGAACCATTTATATGGTTTAGTTCAGTGCAGTTTATGAACCGTGAACACCCCTAGCTGCAAGGGTGATTTCATTCGGTCCTCAGCCACTTCTACACGGTTGCACGGTCCCAACATAGCAAAGGTACCAACACAAGTTAATTCTCATTTTTCCGTTGGATTTGTCAAGTTATGTATTTATTGGATTTATTGATCCACATTTCATTCATAGTCATAATGAGTGTGGCAGTGTTTAGTCCTACATACAAAAGAAGTCATGTGATGATAAAAAAGATTGTTATATTGCTATTTTACTTCATTTTAGGAACAAAGAGATGGACGGTCTTACAATAGAGGAGACATGTATGAAATCTCTCACACGAAGAGGAACAGATCATATGTTAATGATGAGGCTCGACAAAAAAATGTAAGAAATTGTATTATATATGTTTACTGATTTTTGCTCTATATAAGTGTTCAACCATAGGTTAGAAGATTTATAATATACTAGCCGAAAGTTTGTCACGAATTGGTGCTGCTGTGTGTGCTTGTTGGTCTCTTCAAACATGTATAGTTATTTGTTTATTGGACTTAAGTAATAGAGCATATTGTATCCAATTTATTTGGTGATTCTTCTTCTTCTTCTTTTCCTTTTGAATGGTTCTAGATTCACCTGTTAATGTTTAGTGATTGTAAGCAATATTAGTTAATTATTAATACAATTATTTGAAGAAATATGTTGTATATAAAATACAAAATTATGGACAAAAAGTTAGATTCTATGTATTTTGTATTCTATCCAGATCCTTATGGTTGGACTCCAATTTTGATAAATAACACTGTATTTGTAGGAAGAGTTACAAAAAGAAAGGCAGACATCATCTGATAATGAGGCTTTTGTGACCGTGTTTGGGAAAGAGCATCATGGTTATGTTCGAGGAATGGGACTTGGTCCAACACCATCTCAAATTAATGGTTCTAGTTGTCGTCCTTCAGGATCAACTTCTTCATCGACTGCTGATGCCAAAATAGCTAAGATGCAAAGCGAAATTGATGTGTTAACTAAAGAAGTTGCTGAAGTTAATGAGCTTAAAGCTAAAGTTGCTGAATTTGATGCAATGAAGGAACAATTTGCTCTTATTATGGCTAATATGCAAAACCATGTAAGACAATATTTGTGTGCCTTACATATATATATATATATATATATATATATATAATGTGAAGATAATGACATTGACTTGTTGTTATTGTTATATTATAGTTTTTTTAATAAGTTTTTTTTTAAAATTTATTTCATGTTCAAAGTACACGATATTAATTTGAAGTGCATTTTTTATGAATGATATATATAAATATGTTGCTACTACGATACTTTTGTTTTTAACTATACTTTAATTTTTGTTTTCAGGGGTCTAACATAGGATCACCGTTTGAAGTACGACGCTCTTCTGAGTCTAGTCATAATGTTGAGGGTGATCAAGCAACTCCGGACGATTAAACTTAGATATATAATTTTTGTTTAGGCGTGTTGAACTTTTGATGTCACGCTTTTCCATTTGTTTTAATTTTGACGTACTAGGCGCATGTGTTGTGACCTTCGTTTTTATTTTTTGTTTTGTACTATTTAGGTTGCATGTGTCAATGCAAACTTTGGATGTATTGCGCATGTATTGTGACCTTTAGTTCCATGTGTCGTTGCGAACACCTTATTTTCGAATCAAATGAATGCTATTTTGTTTATGAATTTGTCTATATAGCATGAATTATTATAGTAGTTCAATATTTAAAAATACTACGTTTGAATATTAATCGATGAATAAAAAAAAAAGGGTAAAAAATTGTCCTACAAAAATGGACCTCAAAGAAACCAGAAAATAAATTTTAAAAAAAAGTAAATTATATAGCGGCGGTTTCCAACCGCTGCTAAAACTTAAAAACAAAAAAATTTAAAAACAATAGCGGCGGTTACAAACCGTTGTTAAAACTTAAATACTAAAAAGTTAAAAAAAATAGCGGCGGTTTCAAACCGTTGCTAAAACTTAAATACAAAAAATTATAAAAAAATATAGCGGCGGTTTCAAACCGCTGCAAAACTGGCTGAAAATTTTGTTTTTTCGTTTCATGTATTGCAACGGTTTCAAACCGCCGCAACACATATTGTGGCCATTTGTGTAATGGTTTTCCAAACCGCCGCTATTTGAGCTACCAACGCTCAAATCAGCAACGGTTTGGCAACCGCCGGTAAAGATGCTGCAACAGTTAAAAACCGTTGCTAAACCGTCCCATAACCGTTGCTAAACACCTTTTTTCTTGTAGTGATGCAATATGAAAAGACGAAACATTATCTACTATCCAATGAAGTAATAGCTTAAAGGACAATGAGATCAAATATTACCAACTATCGTACAAACGATAGCTTAACTGGGTAACACGGAGAGATGAGACATTATCTACTACCAACAGAGTGATATATTAAAGGACAATGACCAATATTACCAACTATCATGCAAATGATAACTTAACTGGGCAATACAGAAAGATGAGACATTATCTACTACCAATTTCATGATAGCCCAAAGAAGACAATTGCAGAACCAATGAAATATCGTCTACTGCCAACAAAGGGGCAACTTAAAGAAGACAGATGTAGAAATAATGAGACATCTTCTACTGCCAACGGTGGGGCAACTTAAATAAGACAAATGTAGAAATAATGAGACATCGTCTACTGCCAACGAAGGGGCAACCTACTATCGCATGATGATAGCTTAAAGAAGACAAAAGGATGAGACATTATCTACTACCAATGACATGATAACCTAAAGAAGACAACTGCATAACCAAATGAAATATTGTCTACTGCCAACAAAAGGGCAACTTTAAAGAAGACATATGTAGAAATAATGAGACATCGTCTAGTGCCAACGAATGAGCAACTTAAATAAGACAAATGTAGAAATAATGAGACATCGTCTACTGCCAATGAAGGGGCAACTTAAATAAGACAAATGTAGAAATAAGGGTAAAATGGTGTTTACCCCCCTGCAATGTAGGCGACTTCTGCATTACCCCCTGGCAAAATTTTCGTTTAGATTCCCCCTTTACAAAACTTGGTTTTCTAGATTCCCCCCTCCAAGACACTATGTGGCAGCTGACTGTGCAAGAATCTCCACGTGGCTACACGTGTCAGCTGCCACGTAGGAAATTCAATTTTTTTTTTTTAAAAATGCCACGTGGCTTCTGCCAATTTTTTTTTTCTTTATGAAATCTATTAAATTAATGTTTTTTATTAATCTATTAATTCTTAAACATTGCCTGCATTCTCAATTCTTCATCTCCATCGAACCTTCTTCTTCTCTATCACACTAAAATTCAATTTTCTTCATCTTCTTCCATCAATTTTGTTCGATTTTTTCTTCCACTCCTTATATTCTTCCCCATCGTGGAGATTCTTGCACAGTCAGCTGCCACATAGTGTCTTGGAGGGGGGAATCTAGAAAACAAAGTTTTGTAAAGGGGGAATCTAAACGAAAATTTTGCCAGGAGGGTAATGCAGAAGTCGCCTACATTGCAGGGGGGTAAACACCATTTTACCCTAGAAATAATGAGACATCGTCTACTGCCAACGAAGGGGTAACTTAAAGAAGATAGATGTTGAAATAATGAGACACCGTCTACTGCCAACAAAGGGGCAACTTAAATAAGACAAATGAATAGGTAATGGGATGATGTCTACTACCAACGAGGGGGTAGCTTAAAGAAGACAAAGGTAAAATGTGTTACCTACTATCACATGATGATAGCTTAATGAAGGTAAATGAAAAATGATGAGAACATTATCTACTATCAATGACGTGATAGCTTAAAGAAGACGATGACAAATATTAGCTACTACCGTAATGATAGCTTAATGAAGGTAATGAAAATGATAAGACAATGTCTACTATCAATGACATGATAGCTTAAAGAAGACAATGATAGATATTACCTACTACTGTAATGGTAGCTTAAAGAAGACGATGATAAATATTACCTACTATCGTAATGATAGCTTAATGAAGGTAATAAAAAATTGTGAAACATTATCTACTATCATCGAGGTGATAGATTAAACATGACAATGACAAATATTACCTACTACTGTAATGGTAGCTTAATGAAGGTAATGAAAATGATAAGACACTGTCTACTACCATTGAGTGGATAGCTTAATGAAGACAAGTGACAAATATTGCCTACTACCGTATAAATAACTTAACGAATGCAAATGACAGGTGTTACCTACTACCGTATAGATAACTTAATGAAGGTAACAAAAATGATAGATACTACCTACTATCATATGGATAGCTTAATGGAGGTATGTTTTTTTAGTAACATCTCTTGACCAGACACACTAGGGATGACACTATTATGAAATTTGAATATGTATGTTCAAGTTGTTCACATGAAGAGACTGTCACTTGCTGTTTGGGACCAGGATTCAATCCATGAATGAACTGGAGAGATACGATCAAATAAGACTATATGCCGGATGAGGAAATAACTCAACTAGGATTCTCCATCCGTGTATTGGGAATGGAAGTAACTGAAACAACCTTCTTCCACGAGGACTAAACTCGGTGGGAAATTTTGAAAAGGATATATATTTTTCTGCTTATGGATGACACTCTAATTGGAAAGAATGACACGTCCACCCTATTTTCGGGGATAAACAAGACAAGTGATTTAACTAGATTTTGAGGAGATGCAGTAATGTATGAATGATGTGAATGTATATGTTATGTAGGAGTGGATGTATGTTTGTATGTATGTATGTGACAGGTGTACTGACGAACAGACAGGACAAGTGACTCTGGAGTGTATTGACATCACAACCCAAATACTCGGCAATCCTTAACAGGGTGAAGATATTATTGAATGTATACATCAGGCCACTGCGGAGCAAATTCTGATTGTGAGGCTCAAACTTCGCAAGGAAGAAGATGCTTCCTGGGGAGAAGACCCAACATAAATCAAGAATCTGAATCAAAGTTCAGCTTGGAGATACCAGGCTTAAAGTCCACTGGTAGATAAGAAGTTTCCATTTGTAAACCGAACAAGAGAATTCTTCCATTGACGTGCAGCAGTCGTCATGCTTGGACCGCCTTTTCAGGTTTTCAGTCCATCGAGAGTATATTTTCTTTTTTGTATGCCCATAATTTTAGCCTGGACTGCTCTTTCGGGTTTTCAATCCACCAGGACACTCTTTTTTTCTTTTGCTTAAGCCACCTTTTCAGGTTTTCGACTTAGCGAGCTTTTTTTTTTTCTCTTTTTAGCAATGACTGTGTTTGTTTTTGTAGAAACTATCTGTTCTCAGGACGGATGTTGTTGCATGCTTTTATGATTCATGAAAAAGATTTTGATCCACAACTTCGAATTCCACTATTTAAGAGGCTTCAAATCGGAGATACTTTGACAGTTGAGGTGCCCCAAGTGAGCGGTGTCTGATTTGATGCAATTACTTGTCACAGTCCTTAACTTTTGCATAGATCGCCCTTTCGGGTTTTCGACCTATCAGGAAAATAATTTTCTGTTTATGTCTCTAATTTTTGCTTGGGCCGCCCTTTCGATTTTTTAGCCCACCGAGATGCTCATTTTTGCCTAAGCCGCCCTTTCGGGTTTTTGACTTACCGAGCTGCTCTTTTATTTTTTAGACAAAGTATTTTTTGACTGCATCATCATTTACAAGACGCGGGAGCGTTTTGAGTCGGTTCACCCTAGATCAGATCACCTGCTTGGATTTCTTTAATGCCAAATTTATATTTGCAAACAAAATTGTTTCTTTTGAAAAGTATTTTCGATGCAATGCACATACATGTTTTGGAATTGAAAAATTTTACGGAGAACACATGTGGTGTAAACAAAAGATAGTTACTCAACAAACAGGTGGAGTCAGCTTTATAAAAACTTTGCTGAATATGCTTTCATAGTGAACCTAGCTTCAATTAGGTCTTTAAAGGGTTATAACGTGACCTGGTTCACTGTTTTTGAAAAAAAAAAAGATTATTTGGCTCAAAGTTTTATTTTAACCCACCCATTCTCCTTTGATGATCTTCATTCCTAAATTCAATTAATTCGGCAGACGCCTTTGTTGACAAGAGAAATTTTGACAATGAAGTTTGAGATCAACGCTTTGGTCAAAGCTCAGGTGAGGTTCTTGAAGTGACAATCACTTTTTCAATTACCAGCCCCCCGTTTTTTTGTGTAATCCCTTATTTTTGAATGGACCAATTCTTTTGGATTTTGTGGTCCATCAAGATGCCCTAATTTTTGCCTAAGTCTTTTTACTTAGCGGGCCCTTTTTGATGTAGGAGGATTGTGATTGCCACGGGTTATTGTCAGTTTTGTCCTCTCAAGACCTCTTCCATTTTAGACGGTTTGATCCTCTTGCATTGGGATGTATCATTGAAAGACTACCCTGCCCCTGGTTAAGATTAAGGGTTTTTGAAAAGTAAAAAGAACGCCAACTTCGGGCTCGAAGGGGTTGACTACGGATTATCTCCTTATATCTCCAGTGTTTGGGAAATGAAACAATGTCTTACATCATCAACCAGGTCTTACTAATGAAAGCATATATCAACAAATTTAATCATTTAGTTTACATCATTCTCCCTGCAAGTGTGTTAACATGAAAAGTGAAATGGAAAAGCATTGCCATTTGTTTGATGGCACAAGAAAAGAGTGAATACGAATGGATGGATTCTGAAAACATGCATGCTCATTTTATTAAAAATACTAATCAAAAAGTACAATTTTAAAAGTAAACAAATACTTGGCAAGAAGGAAATTGCAATTTGAAATTAAATGCCTTGTGCTCCTAGGGACAAACCTCCTTGATGACACTTCGCCTCTAGACGGCGCTTGAGAAAAGGGTTTTGGCTTTTGATGAAGAAGGGTAAATGAATCCTGCACTATGGAAGGTCTCCTCAGACGTCATAATAACAACATTTGACCTAGCAGCTTTTGCGGATGAATGGGAGAAACCCAACCCTTCACCATGATTGTTATCTGGCAGGGTCACAACCCGTCCCCAACCTGTGGACAACCCACTCTGAACAATCTTTTGTGCATCCTTCAAGGAAGAAATAGATGCCATATTATCCTTGGCCTTTTTATTGCCTAATGAGACCCCTTGGAATTGGCTAAGCACCATCTTAACAAATGATGTCTCATGTTGTGTAGGTTGAGGATTGAAAGGAGGAGAAGTTGGTGGTTGATTCTGCGCAACCACTAGTGAAGTTACTATGGCCTCCAACTGTTCCAACTCTGATCGAAGTGTTATCACTTCTCCACGGAGTTCAATGATCTCTTGCTCGACTAAGCCCATTCTCCTTTTTCATTTGCATGAGTATTTTATATGCGAGTTGGCTTTAGACGAGGTCGTCAGGACACTTTTTCCTTGACTGAGGCAGAGAGAGAATAAGATATGAGACTTGGTTTTGAAACTTTATGAATGCAGTATGATGCATGATGTGTTTATGCTAAAATATGCTAACATTAATTGTAAACATTATAGAAAACATTTAACACACTTGATAATTGAAAACACTACAAAACAATTCTTTTTTCTTTTTCATTACATATAAAACCAAGGAATGAACAAAAAAATACGTAAGAAAAAGAAAAACCCTCAAACTTTTGAAGCAGGCGAATCATCTGAATTTGATTGTGAACCGGGAAACAAATCCCTATTTTGCTTCCTCCTTTTAGAGTCATGCCTAAGTAAAGCGTCCTTCCGTCGGTGTAAGACATTCCCCTCAACAATTTGTTGGTTTTGGGTAAGGATCAGGTGATCCTTTTGTTCCAACTTCCCTTTCAATGTCTCGTTCTCGAGTTCACCTACTTGACATCTGGTTTTCCAAGCGTCTCTCTCACGGCTTAGCTCGGCCAAAATCTCTTGGAACTCCTCCTTGGTGTCAAAGGGTAATGGTGGGGATAATGATGACGAGGTAACTGAGGATAGAGGTCTTTGGATAGGGTAAGGCATTCCGAGTTTTGCAGCTCTATCAATGACCCATTGATTATATGATTCAGAAACAAAACATAGCCTTCTTCCCAACTGATTCTTCTCTTTTCTGCAGATTGTGCGCCAGGCTTGCACACATCTGTTTCTCGTATCTGAACTCTCTTCTTGGTTGAGATAGAACACACTAGTCAACAAGAGGCTGTTAGGCTTAACTTTAATGGGATATCCAAATTAGTGTCTAGCAAGAATAGGGTTGTAGCTAATTCCCCCGTGCGTACCATGGAGAGGCACATTAGGGAACTCCCCACATCCGTCAATGATTGCCCCAACATCGTAAGCTGTGTCGTACCAAACGATATCGGCTAGAGTGAGAGACATGATTCTTTGGGACCACCGGAGTTTACTTGGGTTTTCCTTGAAAGAGGCAGTTTGGGGTAGGTGTGCAATAAACCACCTATATAGCACGGGTGTGCAACAGATAATGACTCTGGTTCCTTTCTGAGTTCTATGGTGGATGGAATGATACGTGTCGGCTAACAGGGTTGGGACGGGGTTTTTGGTGAGGAAGATCTGGATGGTATTAATATCGACAAAATTGTCGATATTTGGGAACAAGACAAAGCCATATATGAGTAGGGCTAGGATGGATTAGAAGGCATCGTTACTGGCTATTTCGGCAAAGACTGAGGCTTGTTGATAAAGGAACTTGGCAGGTTGCCTAACAGACCCTCTTTGAGTGTGAGGTTTGCTTTGATAAGGGATGTTTCAAGATGGAGGGCATTTGCAATGGTTTGGCGCTTAGGAGTAGGTTCAAGGCCTGTGAAGGGTACTTTGTCGGGTATTGGTAAACCAACCAAATAGGAGTATTCTTCAAGGGTGGGGACTAGTTGGAAATCAGGAAAGGTGAAGCAATGGTAGAGCGGGTCATAGAACTGGACCAAAGTACTAAGAATCTCTTCTTCCACATTAGTTTTGAGGATACTCAACAGTTTCCCATAATGACCTCGAAAATCCTCCAAACTAGACACCAAAGACCCTAGCTTCCTCAATTTTGTCAAGTCGGGGCTCTTGAAGTTGTACCTTTTACAGAATCCATATCTACAATGTTTACAAAAAAATTTGTTTAAGTCCTTCGATGTCGGAAGAATTTTTTTTTTATGAATGAATGCATGTATGCATGATTATGCTGAAAACATGGTGGGGTTAAGGTATACAATGATGGAGTTAAGGGTAAAGACTATGGTCTAATTTGCACATGCATCACGGGTTCTACAAAGTTCCCAAAGTTATCCACCGTCTTCTGGATATTACCGGCATACAAGACTACTCTTGGTCCAATAATATCCACAAGACAATCTCGTTTGAGTGTAGTTTCGCGTGTCGATCAATTCAAGACTACTCTTGACCAGTCAGCGCACTACGTCCTAAGAGTAAAGATGGGTTAAAGGTAATTCTAAAGGTCCACAGCATCGTCGGACACTCATATTGCAGTAACAACGTCAACACGACTACTCGTGCCAACAGAATGTCACCGTCATGAGGCCTCAGCTGAGCGGGGTTGTATCACATGTGAAGCATGATCCAAACTACTCTGGGCATGTCACTTTGATTATGTTGGGATTTAAGAGGGGGTTTTTCAAAAAATAAATAATCCTCTTAGCGGAACAATCCCGATAAACGGATCTTGATTAAACCATTAATCACAAATTGAAACTCTATGAATGAGTTTATGTGTTTACCTCTTGAAGCGTCGAGGAGTTTGATCACGAGCGCTGCACAAACGACCAACGCCTCTACTCAGTCCACACGAACAGAACTTCTCCGATGACCGGTGCTAGCCAATTCCAACGGAGATTCTGAGAGAATAGGGTTTAGAGAGCGGCGGCTAGGTTTTGTGAATCTTGGTCAAACATAAAAAAATTTCACCACAAGGGTTCTATTTAAAGAACGACTTATGTGGTCATCAAGCCAAGCACTTAAATACACTGTACCTTACAGTGGACCGCATTTCTCTATTTTTCATAAATTAAATAATAAGTCACACTTAATTATTTAACTACTAATAAGTCCTACTTATTATTTTATAAATAAGTCTTACTAATTTATTTCTCTCATTTATCTGTCCTTTGTGTGTGACCCTGTAGGTTCTCGTAACGTTGGCAATAATAATAAATCACCTATTTAATATTATAAACAGTGAGCGGTATCTAGCAACACATCACTGCTACCCAAGTGACGAGAATGTCATGTGATCTGACAAAACCTTTCCGTGATAATGATCGTGTATATAATTACCCCTTTGCCCTTTGGTATCTATATTGAACACAAGGTATAGATCGTGTCACCCTTGTATAGTTCAATATCATGTTTCTTGATTCCAGAATATGCTGAGTAACGAATAAGCTCAATATCTCATATTGACTTAGTTCGGCGTGGCCACGCATATTGCTGTCATATTCTATCAAGAGGCCTGCAGATATCACTCCTGTTATGTAGGAGGGGCAAATTCCATCTAGGTTACTCATGTCCCTCAGCATGATTTGTGGAGTACCCATCAACTGACTTTATAGCCATCCTGTTACGGATAACGTTTGAACGACAACTAAGCACTCTACTCCAAATCTAGGGTCCATAGTGATTTCAGGTTGAAGGGTGCTATACACTGTTATCATTATGAGAATCTCTTATGACACTTACATAACAAACTATGTAGTATTCTCATGTGAAGGTGTGAAAAACACAAGAAGGGGGGGTTGAATTGTGTTTTTGGTAATTTAAAATTTCTTCTAAGTTACAGAGAACTTATTAGATTTTGTAGCGGTTAGAAAACAAAACACAATCAAGAATAACTTTGAAGGTAGAGAGAAGGAGAGACAGATAGAGACAGAGATTTTTATACTGGTTCCCCTCACAAACCGAGAGTACGTCCAGTCCTCTTGTACTTCCAAGAGAGTTCACTATAATCACCAAAGATTACAATTGCTCAAGCACACAGGCAAGAGACTTCCAATGCTCAAGTATACAAACAAGAGACTTCCTAATGCTCAAGCACGCAGGCAAGAGACTTCAATACACAAGTTTAGAAAAACAGAGTCTGAACAATTGATATGAAGATCAATATTCAGTTACAAATTAAATACAACTTTTGATACAAGACTTAACTTAGAATCTTAATACAAAATTCTAAGGTTCAACTAATGAATTAACAGAAGCTGAAACTGGAGTCTTGGATTTTGAATATGAGTTCAAGTTGTATTTGCAGTTTTGTGTTTTAGGATGAATTTGGCAGAGTAACAGCTCTTTTCAAATTGTTCAAGTGTCGTATCCCAAAGCTTCAAACTCGCTCCAATTTATAGATGAAGGTGGAGCGTGTTTGATTTGAATTTGATGCGGTGAGATTGCGCCAGCTGTAGATAGTACCTTTGATATCCAAATCAGGTAACCTTGTATGTGATCAATCTTGGAGAGAAAGTTTTATCCAAATCAGGTAAAGAGTTCGTACAATAGTACAAACGTCACTATTCTGTGGATAAGATTGATTCCATCAGCTTTTGGAATGTCAGAGTATAATCATTGATGCAGAGAATGTTCTTCTGACAAAAACGGCTCTCACTGCTCTTTATCAGAGTCTGATATGCATCTTCTGATGAATAAAAAAATTGCATCCTCTGATGAACCAAATATGCATCTTCTGATGTCTTCAAGTTCTGATCAGAGTTTGCTTTGCCATATCAGAGCTTCCAATGTGCTTTAAATGAATATAAAAATTAACTTGAATATCTGCACACTTGGATTAAATAATTAGTATACCCTATTGTATATTAATACTTTTGTTATCATCAAAACTTAATTGGATCATGTCAGAACCTCTTTTGTTCCAACAATCTCCCCCTTTTTGATTGATGACAAACCAAGTATTAATTTACAATGGTTGTTGATAAAATTTATCAAGCATCTCTTAGGTTGATGAGTTTTGCAAGCTCCCCCTAAGTTCAGCAATGATTAATTAAATCAGTTTAAAAATATTCATTTAAATTTTGAACTTAAACTAATACACTAGACTTTCAGAGGCTAGGTTTGCAAGCTCTCCCCCTAAGTCTGATACCTATGAAAGAAAAGTGCAATTTTCTTTTATACGTACCATGTATCAGAAGTTCAAATTTCAATTGATATTTTCCTCAAAATTATATTGTATATAGACAATAACACGAAAAATAAAAATTTTGGAATTTGGTTTCAGTTTAGCATCTCATAAATTAATAACAGCTCTTACTCCCCCTTTTGTCATTAAACAAAAAGATTAAACTGACAAGAAATAAATGACAATTTTGAAAAAAATGGTCAAAAGTAGAGTTTCAATGCAGTCAAGGTGGTTACAACTACTCCAATTAAATGGCTTGTCGTAAGAACCAAGAACTTGTCCATTTTGAAACCACTATATAAGGACCATGAACTTTGTCATTTCACTCAACACTTCCATTTCATTGTGAAAAATCAACAATGGAGAAGGATAGAAAAGTTATCAAAAGTAAGAGAGTGCAGGAGAAGAAGAAGAAGAAAGTGAAGATTCAACATGACTCAGAGTCTAAGAAGAAACTTCAGAAGATGAGGGCATCAACTTCTGCTCCTGTCAGAGTCAAATATCAAACGAGATCCAAGGCTAAACAACAAGAGTCCTTATCTGAGTCAGAATCTGAATGGGATTCTGATTGGAAGGAATTCTTGAGTACATACGTCCCTCCCAAGGAAGAATACTTCTCTTCATAATCAATGAGATCACTTTTCATTGATTTCCCAATAAGGAAGTGAAGAGAATGTCGTGAACTCTTCCATTTCCCTTAGATTCAAATAAGCTAGATTTAGGACTAGCTGTTTTATGTAGGATCCAAGTGAAAAGTTGGATAGAAACTTATGTAATCAACAATTTTCAATTGAATAAACTCATTATTTAGCTTTGAAATCTTTGTGTTGATTTTTGTCTCAAAATATTTTATGAAAGCATAAAAGAAATAGACAACAAATAATAAACATAGAAATAAATAATGAACACAGAAGATAATTGAATAAGCAATAGAGTACTTAAAAGAAAATATTCAACAAGTTACAAATCAGATATTAGAACATGATAAACATTAAACAAATAATCAGAACATGTGCTTAGAATCCTAGGGGTTAAGGTTGATCAGGTTGCTGAGGCAATCTTGCATTGATGCTCTGAAGAGTAGTCATAATAGCAGCCAACATGGAGGAATGCTCATCAAGTCTTCTCTGAAAATTTTCCTGATTTTCCAATACATGCTGAGCATACTCTGGTGCATTTCTAGCCAGTTGCTCAAGCCTTGCTTGTTCAGCAGCTCTTCTAGCTTCCTCTGCTAGCCTAGCTTGCTCAGCAGCTTGCCTTTCCCTTTCTATACGCTCATCTTCCAACCTTTTTCTCTCCTTTTCCTCAGCTTCCAATCTCTCCCTTTCACGCCTCTCTTCCTCTTCCTTCCTTGCTAACTCATTTCTCAAATTCAGATCTATAGTGTAAGCCTTCCTGACAGAGCGAAGCATGAGAACCAGATTTTGTTCCATTAGGTCACACTCTTTGTCAATGTGCGCTGTGTCAATGGACCTGTGTGGAATGGCACTGGACATTCTCCTAAGATTCTTGTCAACGGCTTTTAGCAAATTAGTGATGTCATCCTGAGTTTGGTCAAGAGGTTCATTGGCTATTCTTGAGGGTAGGTGAGGTGGGAAGAATATGCAGTCCATAGAGAGATCCTGCAAAAGGTGTTGGAGATGTTGTGATTGGTTAGGAGGGGTTCTTTGTAGGATTTCAAGATTCAGAGTCTCATTGATTTGTTGAACATGGTGTTTGATAGGTGTAGGTAAATCATATGAGTTGTCCGTAGCCACATGATGTGGGATTGCTCATGTACATGTTCATCAGAATGAAAAGTATCAGAGACTTGCTTTTGCTCATGTTCTGGTGATTTTTGGTTGTTATGGCCTGATGTAGTATGTTCTGGTTGAGGTTCATTTTCTGGTTGATCATTTTCTGGTTCAGGTTCATTTTCTGGCTGTGGATTATGTTCTGGTTGAGCAACTTCTGGTTGTGGGTCATTTTCTGGTTCAGTGTTTTCTTGAGTGTTCACAGGTTGAACATTCTCAGAAATGGGTAGGGTTTTTGTGATAGAATTATCAGGGGGTGGTGAAGGTGTTTTATCAGAATCTTCATCCAAAGTTTGAATGATTGGAGCAGTACTTGTTGAAGCTTGTGCTGCATCATTGTGTATAAGATTAGTTTGGGATTCTGATGGGTCATGTAGGATGAGGTTAAACTGCTCTGATATTGGTTGATTCTCAGAAAGATTATTGTCTTTCTCAGAATGAACTCCTTTTAAAAACTTATCAAAAGCATGTTTAACTCTTATTTCAGAAGGAAATTGAAGCCTTTTGAAATAATCCCTAATTCCTTTGCCGTCTCCAAGAAAAGTAGAAAACTTACCAGTTTCATTTCCATACAAAGTCTGTTTTGCCAGCAGATTATGAGGATCATTCCTTTTGGGAAGCTTCTCATGCATCTTATCAAATACAGATTCTTCAATGCCACACTCATAACCATCCTTCAGAGCCTCTTGCTTCTTATTGAACTCTTCAACCTTTTCCAAAGTTGCCTGCATCACAGCTTCTTCCTTCTCATCTTCTGTGAGATCCAACAACAGCTTCTTGACCTTTGGTTTCCTTGATGTTCTTGGAGCTGTGATCTTTGGAGCCTTAGCAGCTTTCTTTCCAGCAGGACTTTTGGCAGCCTTTCTCTTGACTGGTGCTAGTTTAAGAGGCTGTTCCAAAAGCCTTGATTGTCGAACTGTAAGCCTTGTAGGTTCTCCATCTCCTATATCAGCACCTAGCTTTTTCATGAAATCTGCATGTGCTTCTATTACTCTCTTTGCTTCACTATCTCTGACGTGTACAAGCCAACTTTCACCAATGCCTTTCTCAGAATTTCTGAGTAACACAGGATGTGTTGGATGAACTATCTCATTATTCTTCACCAGCCTTAAATACCTTAGTGTAGTACTGTTCACAATCTTGGAACCAAGCAGAAAGGTACTTAAGCCAGGAAGATATGGAGTAACAGCATCCAACAAACCACACTGTGCAAACATGTGGCTCAGTAGTCTTGAGTGTCTAACAATAGCTTTGCTAGAGACAATAGATATGCACAAGTTATCAAAAACAAGCCTTCCAATATCAACAATATTTCCTTTAGCAACATTGTATGTAAACAGCTTCTGAACACTTGATATTTGATCAGTGCCTCCCAATTTGGGCAGAACACTATCAATCAGGATCCTGTAGATTATTTTACAATTGTTTGTCCATTCAAACTTATCCTTAGGGTCGGTCTTAGGTTTGAACAGATATTCCTCCACATCAGGACCTACTTCATCAGACTGTCTGATTATCACACCATCACGCTTGAGCTTCAGAGCCTCAAGAATGTGGCAGAGTCTGATGGAGATTCTGAATCCAGCCACGAAGGATTCAATCTCAGTAGAGTAAAACGATCTCAAACCCATTTCTTCTGGGGTTCTCTCCTTCCATTCAGGGTGTTCTTCCATCTTTTCCCTGACTTTCTTGTCATAAACATCTCTTGTAATGACTGAAGCTTTCATCCAAAATTCCTTTACCAATTCAGTATAGGTTGGTCCATTGAGAAGATCAAAGTAATATTCCAAACCTTGCTTTTTGTAGAGGTTAACAACATCAGCGAAACCGTTTACCCTAATGCTCTCAAGATCAACGGGACTCTCAATAGCCACATTGATTTCGTCATATTTGTACGGTCGTTGATCTTTTGCGAACTCAGTAGGGTTGGATTCATTAGGTAAAATCATACAAGTTCTATTCAAGAATGTTGATGAGGATGCCATGGATGAAATTTGGAATTTAGGGTTTCTAAAGAGGAAGAAAGAAATTTCTCTGTGTTTTAGAAGAATGAAAGTGTAGGTTGTGAGAGTGCAAAAGTGTGAATGTGAACAGTTAGTGTGTTTAAATAGAAACTTACGCGCAAAAAACAAGTACACATACACAGGGGTAGTAGAGTATTTTACCACAATTGGGAATATGAAATGCTAATCATCATTAACCAACTTCTTTACCCTCTTGCAACAAGACATGTGTATTAGAAGATTGTTAAATAACTGACACGTAAGTTTGAGAAAACGAAAGGGTTTTTACAAAAGATTTTTACTTACGCGCCAGAACCATTTACCTTCTAATCAGATTCTGATAGTATTTCAGAAGATACTCTCATCACAACTTCTGATACAGAAGGTTCTGATGACTTCATCTTCTGATTACTATTAGATTCTCACAAACTCAATGTTTCATCAGAGTCTAAGTTAATCAGAGATTTCCATCATGTTCAGATTCTTTTTGATAAAATCAAAACGTTCAACAGCTAAAGGTTTTGTAAAGATATCAGCCCATTGATTCCCTGCACAGCAGTGAGATGAGATTCTCTAGGATCTGATTGAAATCTTGCACATAAACAGACACTGAATAAAATGTCAGGTCTTGAGGCAGTTAGATAAAGAAGAGACCCAATCATACCTCTATACAGCTTCTGATCAACCTTGCCTTCAGACTCTTCTTTGCCTAGACTTGATGTAGGATGCATTGGAGTATTCATGGGTTTGTAATCTTCTAAGTTGAACTTCTTCAGAAGATCCTTTATATATTTGGATTGATGAATGAATGTTCCTTTCTCTGTTTGGTTTATTTGAATACCAAGAAAGAACTTCAATTCTCCCATCATGCTCATTTCAAACTCATCCTGCATAAGCTTAGAAAAGTTCTTGCAAAGAGTGGCATTAGTTGATCCAAAAATGATATCATCAACATATATTTGAATGATTAAAATGTCTTTCTTAAGGGTCTTTTTGAAAAGTGTGTTGTCAACTTGCCCTTTTTCAAAACCATTGTCAACCAAAAAAGTACTCAATCTCTCATACCAAGCTCTGGGAGCTTGTTTGAGTCCATAGAGTGACTTCTTTAGTCTAAACACATGATCAGGGTTTGACAAATCTTCAAAACCAGGAGGTTGTTTGACATACACTTCTTCAGATATGACACCATTTAGAAATGCACTTTTCACATCCATTTGATATAGAGTAATACCATTATTGACTGCATAAGATAAAAGTAACCTGGTTGCTTCCAGTCTTGCTACTGGAGCATATGTTTCAGTGAAGTCAATTCCTTCTTGTTGACTGTATCCTTGTGCAACAAGTCTTGCTTTGTTCCTTGTGACTTCACCTTGTTCATTCAATTTGTTTCTGTATACCCATTTTGTTCCAATAATGTTCTTATGCTTGGGTTTGGGTACCAGATCCCACACATCATTTCTCTTGAAGTGATTTAACTCTTCTTCCATTGCAACTATCCAAGCATCATCTGATAGAGCCTCACTTGTTGTCTTGGGTTCAATTAAGGAAACTAATCCAAATAATGATTCTTCAACTCTGAAGTTTGACCTTGTTTTTCTTGGACTATTCTTGTTTCCTAAGATGAGCTCTTTAGGATGTGATGATTTATATTTGAATGTGTTCCTTGGAATATCAGATTCTTCAGGGTTATCATCAATAGTTTGATGTTCTTGAGCAGCATCAGAAGGTGCATCTTCTTGAGCTTCAGAGTCTTCTTTAGATTCTATGTTGTTATCATACTCTGGAGCTTCATCTTCTGACTCATCAGATCCTGACAAATCTTTAACAGGCTCTGACTTTTTATCATCAGGCTCTTTGTCATCAAACTTTACGTGCATTGATTCTTCCACTATATTAGTTTCAGAATTATACACCCTGTATGACTTAGAGCGTTCAGAGTATCCAATGAAGATACCCTTACAGGCTTTAGAGTCAAATTTCTTAAGATGAACTTTGTTATTCAGAATGTAACATGTACAACCAAATTGATGAAAATAAGAAATATTGGGTTTTCTTCCCTTTAAGAGTTCATATGTTGTTTTGTTCAAAATAGGTCTTATATAGATTCTATTCTGAATATAACAAGCAGTGTAAACAGCTTCTGCCCAAAAGAATTTTGCTAAATTATTTTCATGCATCATGGTGCGTGCCATTTCTTGTAAAGATCTATTCTTTCTCTCAACAACTCCATTTTGTTGTGGAGTTCTGGGAGAAGAGAATTCATGGAGAATTCCATGTTCTTCACAGAATTTTTCAAAAGGTTCATTTTCAAATTCACCACCATGATCACTTCTTACTTTCAAAATTTTTGAATTCTTTTCATTTTGAATCTGAGTGCAGAAGATGCTGAACACTTCATATGTATCATCTTTATTTCTCAGAAATTTTACCCAAGTCCATCTACTATAATCATCCACAATGACTAATCCATATTTCTTACCATTGATTGAGGCAGTGCTAACTGGTCCAAAAAGATCAATGTGTAAGAGTTCCAAAGGTCTAGTAGTAGAGACAATGTTCTTATTCTTAAAAGAACTTTTGACAATTTTTCCTTTTTGACAAGAACCACAAAGTGAGTCTGAGTGATATTTTATTTTTGGAAGGCCTCTGACAAGATTGTCCTTGCTAAGCTTAGAAATTAATCTCCAGTTAGCATGACCCAATCTTTTATGCCAGATCCATTTTTCATCACTCAGTGTCAAAAGACAAAGCACTTGTTGTTCCTTTAAATCAGAAAAATTGACTTTGTACACATTGCCTTTTCTATTTCCCTTGAAAACAATGGATTGATCAGAGTTTCTAATTACAGTACATGAATCCTTATTAAACACAACATCATAATTACTATCACACAATTGACTTATGCTAAGTAAGTTATGATGTAGTCCATCTACTAACCAAACATCAAAAATTGACAAAGAAGAATTACCAACTGTACCTATACCAATGATCCTTCCCTTCTGGTTGCCACCAAACCCTACTGTTCCTCCCTCTTGCTGATTCAGGGTGTGGAATAAGAGCTTGTCTCCTGTCATGTGACGTGAGCAGCCAGAGTCCAGATACCATGCAGCATACACTATTTCAGATTTTGGTACCCATACTCTGATGGGTCCTTTTTGGTTAGTTTTGAGAATCTTATCCTTCTTGTTAGAATAATCAGAAGATCTGGAGTCAACTGAGCCTTTAGAAAATTGTTTAGGCTTATGTTGTCTCTGAGACTTTCCTCTTGAGTGTGTCAGAGAACCAGTTACCAAGTTTGCCTTAGAAGTACTAGTGCCCCGCTTATTAACAGGCTTTGGTACTTTGACAGCTTTAACTTGAGTAGACATGGGTACTGATGTGAGGGGAACCTTAGTTTTAGAAGACTTAGGTTCAGAAGATGAGTTATCTTCTGATACCTTATCTTGAGGTTCCAAGCTCACAAGAGTACCAGACACAGTCAGAGGTTCTGATGTACCCTTAGTGAAGTTTGAATAAGATTCTGATGGTGACTTGCTCAACACGACAGGTTTACTTGATTTTCCTACATCAGGACATGTAAGAGAACCAAGTCCTTGCCTTTTATAATAGTTGCTGAGTCCACCATGAATTATAGAAGTTACCCTAGTCT
This sequence comes from Trifolium repens, assembly GCA_030408175.1. Classification (NCBI taxonomy): domain Eukaryota; kingdom Viridiplantae; phylum Streptophyta; class Magnoliopsida; order Fabales; family Fabaceae; genus Trifolium; species Trifolium repens. The sequence goes on along the minus strand of CP125850.1, from coordinate 32,946,340 downwards.
TATCTATGTTATGGTGCACAAACTCTTGTAGAGAGATTTCATACTCGTCATAAGGTTTGTGACATGTTCTGCATCCAGTCTCAAGCACCTTAATTGTTTTAAGAGATTTTTGATAGTTTGCTTGAGTCTGGGTGAGATTTTCATTGAGGAGCTTCATTTTTTGTTTGCAAAAATCTAACTCACTCAATTTTTCCATGTACTTCACCATTACATCTTTCAAAGCTTTGGTCATTTGAGTATTAGACATTTTAGATATTACCACATCAATGTCATCAGTATCAGACTCTGAATCATTTTCATTGTCTGACTCACCAATGGCCATAAGCGCTAGGTTTGCTTCCTCAGAGTCTTCATCCTCAGATAGTTCATTAATATCCTCCCATGTTGCCATCAGACTCTTCTTGGCTTTGTTCTTGATCATACTCTTTCTTCCTTTACCTTTGGAGTTGAGTTCAGGACAATCAGCCATGAAGTGTCCAGGCTTATGACAATTGAAACAATTTTTTGTGTCATCCTTCTTCTCTTTGTTGGTGTTGTTTCTTGATCCAGATCCTCTGCCTTGAAAATTTTTGCCCTTCCTTAGTGACCACTTTTGAAAGTTTTTGGACAAGAGTGCAAAGAAATCATCATCTGATCCTTCCTCTTGATTATCTATGGAAGATTCCTCTGCTTCAGATTCTACAACTTTGGCTTTCAGAGCCTTAGATGAAACTGAAATAGATGGCAAGGCCACAGATTTTAGCTTCTTCTGAGGCTCATCAGAAGATAATTCAATCTCATGACTCATGAGTGAACTTATCAATTCTTCCAAGCCAAGTTTGTCCAAATCTTTAGCTTCTTGGATAGCTGTTACCTTAGGCCTCCACCTTGAAGGTAAGCTTCTCAAAATCTTCCTTACATGATCAGAGGTTGTATAACTTCTCTTTAGAACTTGGAGACCAGCCACAAGAATTTTGAATCTAGAATACATTGATTCAATTGTCTCATCATCCTTCATTCTAAAGAGTTCATACTGTTGGATCAAAAGAGTAGCCTTTGCTTCTTGAACCTGTTTGTTCCCTTCATATGTGGAACACAAGGAGTCATAGATGCTCTTGGCAGTGGATTTGTCTGTAATCTTGAGGTACTCATCATGAGTTATACATCCAATGAGAAGATCCTTAACCTTGTGATGCTTCTTGTAAAGTTTCTTGTCTGTAGGAGTGAACTTCTTTCTTTCTTCAACAGATAGCCTTCCCTTTTCATCTAGTCCTTGGAAAGTTACCCCTTCTTCAACCAAGTCCCAAAGTTCATCATCTAAACCAATAAAATGACTGTAGATTCTATCTTTCCACCAGGAAAAAGTAGATGCATCTCCATTGAACTTTGGTGCTTTGTTGCTTGACTTTTCTTCAACATCATAGTCATGTGGAACTGATTTCAAGCTACCACTTGGAGTTTCAGTCATAGTGTCTTTCAACAGGAAACTGTCTCACTGTTAGGTGATTAAAAACATAACCAGGCTCTTGATGCCAATTGAAGGTGTGAAAAACACAAGAAGGGGGGGGTTGAATTGTGTTTTTGGTAATTTAAAATTTCTTCTAAGTTACAGAGAACTTATTAGAGTTTGCAGCTGATCAGTGCATTTTGATGCACATTCTTCTATTATTGTACTTAGGCATTTCTCTAGTTTGTTTTATTATTTTTACTATTTTATGGTGTTTTAGATTTAAGTTTATTTTTGTTTTTATTTTATTTTCGTATTTATTTTCAGCACTAGTAGCTATTTAATATATGTTCGCTGTGCAGATCATAACTTGAGCTCTGGGTATCGGATTGAGGCGCGGGAATATGCGTTGGAAAGATAAGAGACAGAGCTGCAAGTTTATTGTTGAGTGGAAGAGCTGTTTCGGAGTGCAAGAGTCCTTAATAATTCGTGGAAAGTGGCAGACTTAATGGCCTAAGTGGAACTTTAATTTTGGCCTTTTGTAATTCTTCCATAACTTTTGGAGTTCAATTCTCCTCCTATAAATTAAACACAAATCAGAAATGTAATCTCATCCTCAGCAATCTACCATTCACATAATAAGATATTTTTGCTTCTTTGTTAATGAGGAACTAACTTTCTATCGATCCATTGGTGTAAGCAACTTTGTTCTTGATTCTTGAGGTTCGGTTTAATAGCAATTCGTATGTTTATGCTTTTCATATAACAGTTTTCGTGTCTCTTATTTGTGTATGAGTTTGATTCATTTGATGCTTAATTATTCTGTTTCATATTCATACCTTGAGATTATTCGAATTAGTTTATCGCTTGCTTAAATTAATTTGAATAGAAAACTGTTATATGCTTTTTCGCTTGCAAAAAGGGCTGAGAATTATTGTCATGATGTTAACTTTGTTTTCGCTTGTAAAACTGTTAATTGAACACGTTGGTGCTTAATCAACGAATTCTTTATAAAACTGATTTTCGCTTGTTAAATTAGTTCTATAATCAGCCAAAGCATAAACTGAACGAACATACTTTTGTGAACCTGTGATAGATGATAATCAAAGTTGCATGAAACCAATGGATTGATTGCTTTTATTTTAACTACTTGTTTTTCTTAATCTTTGTTCTGCTTTCACAAACCAAACCCCCCCATTTAAAGTTTTCTTGTTGATTCTAATATTGCTAATTCATCGTGAGTCCTTGTGAGACGATACTCGAGTGTCGCTTTCCTAGACTACATTTTTAAACTCGTTTTTGACCCGTGTGCGACATCGGATCAAAAATTGGCGCCGTTGCCGGGGACTCTCTATTGATTTTAGCCAATATTAGACTCAGTTTCTTTTGATTTGTAGAGATTTTAGGATGTATTTTTATTTAATTTTTTAGATTTTATGTAATTAGATTTTTCTTTTTTCTCTTTATTTTTTTTTTTACCAAAAATAAAAAAAAATAAAAAAATGGGAGACTCGTTGGATCAAATGGCTTATATCCTTAGTTGCTTGGAAGCAAGAGAACAACAATCTTGATATCAAAATTATATTCCAACTGTGATGTGTAATATTTGTTCTTCGAGTTTTCATATTAGTGATGATTGTCCTATATTGTTAGATACTATTTTTTGTGGTGAGACTCAATTTGTAGGTAATTTTCAAGGACAATACTATCAAGAGCAAAATTCCTATCTTACGGAGCAGCCTATTTGGTCACATCCACAGTTTCAGCAAAATGATTCATTGGTGGTTGAGCCACAACCTAGTTTGGAAGAAATGATAAAGCGAATGGATGAACATAATAAGCAAATGGATGAATGGATGCAATCTTCTCTTCAAAGTTTAGCAATCCAAGTTGAGCAAATAGTCTCCAATACCCATCAAATTCAAGAGAAGATGTTGCATGATGATATACAACCTGTTGCACTATTAGAGGTAATGCAATGCGATAGTCTTGATGAATCTCCAGGTGAGCCCATTGAAACAGTGTTTGTTTCCTCTGATGAACACAAAGTAAGCAACAAAAATTCAAGTGAATTCATGAATGAGATTACACCACAAAACTTCTTGAACTCTGATTTGGATGAATTATATACTTTTCTTGAAGTAGATAAATCTCTTGAAATTTTTGCTTGTGAATGTGGTGTTTGTAATATTTGTCGTGAGATCAGTGCAGCCATTTTAGGTGAGGACATTTTGATGCCGACAACCACTTGTGCAAAAATTCCAACAAAGTCAATAACTCTTGAAGTTGACACAAAAAGTGTGGATGTTAGCCGGAAGCAACCATTCTCTATAGCAAAAAGATTGTTGGTGGAACCTGTGATTAAGCCACGCAACAAGCATTTGTCCTTCACCATTTGTGCACATCTTCCACATGTTTTATCTGACTCACAAACTAAATGTGGATTCTCTAATTTTCATACTTTTGCTAGTGCAGGTTTACCATATGTGCTGACTATTCCTCCTAAGCCACCAGATTTTTTGTTGATATCCAGGTTCACTTGCTATTTGCTTTTTCCTGTTTCGTGTATTCGTAGTCCGGAAAGACCTCCAGCAAAACCACCAGACATGGAAGCTGCAACTGCTACACCTTAACCCCTCGGGTGTGTTCCTTCCTTTTTCTCACTTTATGTTTATTTTTACATTGCGGACAATGTCTGATTTAAGTGTGGGGGGAACATTTTATATTTAGTTGTTTTTAATTTAGTTTTGCTTTCAAAATAAAAAAAAATACAAAATACAAATAAATAAAAAAATAGTTTTTGGCATGCATGCAACTGTTATGAGTAGTTTCATTGTTCTAGGCCTAGAGTTGTATGTCATGATATGGATAACATTTTTTCTTTTGTGGTGTGATAAGGTGACTTGATACTAGATTGTGCATCACTTGTGATAGAACATGAAACCTTGTGAGATTTTGAGCCTCCAGCAGTTCGTTGTTTCTTGTGTGATTTAACTCATATTGTTAGTTACTTCTAGAACTTGACATGACTCTTGAAGCACTTGTTCACATGCATGTATATGAAATGATCTAGGCATTTGTTTCTTTTATAAACTACTTTTAGCCAAATAAGCCTACCCTGATAATTATCCCTTTGTTTAGCCCTTTGAGCCTTTTATTCCCATTCTTGGTTTTATAGCTCATTACAAGCCGAATAAGCCTTTGTTTTATCCATTCTTTGTATGTCCCAATCTTAGGGGATGAAGGAGCTTTGTGTTGAAATTCTAAATGCAAGTTTGCCATAAGTGTGGGGGTGATAGAAAATTTTGATCTGACGTAAAAAAGGGAAAGGTTCTTTATGTTGAGTTGTATGTAAATTTCATGTGTGTTATGATGCTCATCTTTTATGTGGAAAAAATAGAAAAAAAAAAGAAAAAAAAATGAAAAGAAAAAAAAATATAGAAAAAGAAAGAAAACAAAAAAAGAAACGAAAAAAAAAAGTTGTATTGTGGGCAATGTTAATCTGAAGATGTGTATGAAGTTGTCTTAGATATGAGAAGTTATTTTGGGACCAATGTCTTTGGTTGAGTTGAAATATTTTGTTGAGTCTCTAACTTGTGAGTTCAAATAGCCTCATGCTTAAGATTTAAATGAATTTCATGGCTCTGCTTCTTTATCCTCTTTGATTTTATAGCCTAGTTTCCCTTAGGTTTTTCCCACCTGTACCTTGGCCTCGTTACAACCTTAATAAAGACCTTTTGATCTTTGCGTGCGTGTGCTTCTTTGTGTGGATGTCCTCCATTTTTGGGGATGTTAGAGGCTCGTCAAGCCTATGACAGTGCTAACTTTGATGATGTGCTTTGAGCGTAAACACTGTCCCAGACACTCCAATATTTTTGAGTGATTGAGTGAATGAGTGCACTTTATACAAATAATCCGTGAGGTTCTATCATTTTTGAAGCACTTTTTAGTCTATTAGCCACCTTGTTCACTGCACATGTTTTAAGATGTTGTTCATGATTGCTATGCTCCTTGAATCTTGGAATGTGCTGACTGCTTGTGACTTTGCATTATGCCTTGTTTTTCATTCTATCTTTTTGAAGTTTTTCTTTGAGTCTTTAATCTTAAATTTTGCTCAGGAGTGCAAAAGTTCAAGTGTGGGGGTATTTGATCAGTGCATTTTGATGCACATTCTTCTATTATTGTACTTAGGCATTTCTCTAGTTTGTTTTATTATTTTTACTATTTTATGGTGTTTTAGATTTAAGTTTATTTTTGTTTTTATTTTATTTTCGTATTTATTTTCAGCACTAGTAGCTATTTAATATATGTTCGCTGTGCAGATCATAACTTGAGCTCTGGGTATCGGATTGAGGCGCGGGAATATGCGTTGGAAAGATAAGAGACAGAGCTGCAAGTTTATTGTTGAGTGGAAGAGCTGTTTCGGAGTGCAAGAGTCCTTAATAATTCGTGGAAAGTGGCAGACTTAATGGCCTAAGTGGAACTTTAATTTTGGCCTTTTGTAATTCTTCCATAACTTTTGGAGTTCAATTCTCCTCCTATAAATTAAACACAAATCAGAAATGTAATCTCATCCTCAGCAATCTACCATTCACATAATAAGATATTTTTGCTTCTTTGTTAATGAGGAACTAACTTTCTATCGATCCATTGGTGTAAGCAACTTTGTTCTTGATTCTTGAGGTTCGGTTTAATAGCAATTCGTATGTTTATGCTTTTCATATAACAGTTTTCGTGTCTCTTATTTGTGTATGAGTTTGATTCATTTGATGCTTAATTATTCTGTTTCATATTCATACCTTGAGATTATTCGAATTAGTTTATCGCTTGCTTAAATTAATTTGAATAGAAAACTGTTATATGCTTTTTCGCTTGCAAAAAGGGCTGAGAATTATTGTCATGATGTTAACTTTGTTTTCGCTTGTAAAACTGTTAATTGAACACGTTGGTGCTTAATCAACGAATTCTTTATAAAACTGATTTTCGCTTGTTAAATTAGTTCTATAATCAGCCAAAGCATAAACTGAACGAACATACTTTTGTGAACCTGTGATAGATGATAATCAAAGTTGCATGAAACCAATGGATTGATTGCTTTTATTTTAACTACTTGTTTTTCGTAATCTTTGTTCTGCTTTCACAAACCAAACCCCCCCATTTAAAGTTTTCTTGTTGATTCTAATATTGCTAATTCATCGTGAGTCCTTGTGAGACGATACTCGAGTGTCGCTTTCCTAGACTACATTTTTAAACTCGTTTTTGACCCGTGTGCGACATCGGATCAAAAATTGACTGTAGATTCTATCTTTCCACCAGGAAAAAGTAGATGCATCTCCATTGAACTTTGGTGCTTTGTTGCTTGACTTTTCTTCAACATCATAGTCATGTGGAACTGATTTCAAGCTACCACTTGGAGTTTCAGTCATAGTGTCTTTCAACAGGAAACTGTCTCACTGTTAGGTGATTAAAAACAGAACCAGGCTCTTGATGCCAATTTAAGGTGTGAAAAACACAAGAAGGGGGGGGTTGAATTGTGTTTTTGGTAATTTAAAATTTCTTCTAAGTTACAGAGAACTTATTAGAGTTTGCAGCGGTTAGAAAACAAAACACAATCAAGAATAACTTTGAAGGTAGAGAGAAGGAGAGACAGATAGAGACAGAGATTTTTATACTGGTTCCCCTCACAAACCGAGAGTACGTCCAGTCCTCTTGTACTTCCAAGAGAGTTCACTATAATCACCAAAGATTACAATAGCTCAAGCACACAGGCAAGAGACTTCCAATGCTCAAGTTTACAAACAAGAGACTTCATAATGCTCAAGCACGCAGGCAAGAGACTTCAATACACAAGTTTAGAAAAACAGAGTCTGAACAATTGATATGAAGATCAATATTCAGTTACAAATTAAATACAACTTTTGATACAAGACTTAACTTAGAATCTTAATACAAAATTCTAAGGTTCAACTAATGAATTAACAGAAGCTGAAACTGGAGTCTTGGATTTTGAATATGAGTTCAAGTTGTATTTGCAGTTTTGTGCTTTAGGATGAATTTGGCAGAGTAACAGCTCTTTTCAAATTGTTCAAGTGTCGTATCCCAAAGCTTCAAACTCGCTCCAATTTATAGATGAAGGTGGAGCGTGTTTGATTTGAATTTGATGCGGTGAGATTGCGCCAGCTGTAGATAGTACCTTTGATATCCAAATCAAGTAACCTTGTATGTGATCAATCTTGGAGAGAAAGTTTTATCCAAATCAGGTAAAGAGTTCGTACAATAGTACAAACGTCACTATTCTGTGGATAAGATTGATTCCATCAGCTTTTGGAATGTCAGAGTATAATCATTGATGCAGAGAATGTTCTTCTGACAAAAACGGCTCTCACTGCTCTTTATCAGAGTCTGATATGCATCTTCTGATGAATAAAAAAATTGCATCCTCTGATGAACCAAATATGCATCTTCTGATGTCTTCAAGTTCTGATCAGAGTTTGCTTTGCCATATCAGAGCTTCCAATGTGCTTTAAATGAATATAAAAATTAACTTGAATATCTGCACACTTGGATTAAATAATTAGTATACCCTATTGTATATTAATACTTTTGTTATCATCAAAACTTAATTGGATCATGTCAGAACCTCTTTTGTTCCAACATCATGGTGGGTCAATCAAATATAAATATTACTCCTAATAATTATACCTGTGTAAAGACTTGATATCTCATATCCATAACCCGTGAGATGTGGTTATCAGTCTACTAACATAATAGTCTCTATGTTTTACTATTATCCCAATTCATAGTAAAGCTTGACTACAGATACTTTAAGAATAGCGTCCTTATATTTAATGGATTCTCATGATTAAGACACACTTAATGTTCCATTAAATGGACCAACTATTCTAGGACTTTATTATTTTGGAAAACAAACATAATAAAGAAATGTCTTATCATATATATTAAATATATAATTCAAAGTCAGAATACAAAATCAAATACTATCAAAATAGATTGGCATCTAGGGCTTACTCCAACAGATTATACCACCATCCTATCTTATTGTTTCACTCAAGCCCGGGTACATGACTTATCTCACCACTCAAAAGACCCAAGCAAAAATTTACATACATAAGCAAAGATAATAGCACAAAAAATAAAATTAAACAAGTTAGGCTCAACCCTCTTTAGGGGAATCCCCAGCAGAGTCGCCATTTCTGTCGCGATGATTTTTGGATATCAAACTATTGATTAGTTTTGACTCACAATTTTATGATTACGGAGCTTTTATTTTTCCAAGGAAAAGGGGAAAAGTTCGTATAAACCCTATTTTTTTGAGATTAAAGGTTAGGGGGTTGGTTACGTTAAGGGAAGATATTAGCACCCTAAACGTCTATAGTACTCTATAGGAACCTCTTGTTTTTATTTATATTTGTGCTAAATTACTCGCTTCTTTGTAAAAAAAAAAAAAAAAGGTTAAAGTGATGAAAAAAAAGAAAAGAAAAATGTTTTTGTTATTTTGTTGATTTGGGAAGACGCGAAGTCTTTTGCACTATGTACCCGTGAGAGATCAAAACCTTGTAGTTCGGGGTAGAAAGAGTGAAAAATGATTTGTTGATATTTTTTAGTTTTTGAAAATATTTTAAAATAAAAGCCAAATGGCAAAAATGTTTTCTTTGAATTTGTTTTTGTATATTTTAATGTTTGAGAAAAAAATGTTTAAGTATATTTACATGAATTAAAATATTAGGTAAAATATTTGACACCCCCTGTAATGTGGGCGTGTTTTATTTTTCTCCCCTATAAAAAGTTTCCTTGCAACTCGCCCCTTGCCAAATATTGACTCTTTGCATTTGCCCCCTATTACCAAAATCTGGCAGCTGACTGTACGTTTTTGCCACGTGGCAATTCCACGTTGGTTATTTTAATTTTTATTTAAATTTAATTACACGTGTACTGCCACGTGTCAAATTGAAAAATAATTAAAAAAAAATAGAAAACTTAATATTTAATTAATTAATTATTTCCATTTAATTATACATTTTTTTTAAAAAAAACATAATAAACTTATTTCAAATATTTAAAACAGAAACTTAATATTTAAAATAAACTGAATAATTTGTTTTTTTTTTTTAAATTAAAGATATAAATTAAAATTTGAAAAATATAAAACAAAATGGTTAAAATAGAATTGGTAAAGTTATAGAGTGATTTTGCCTTTCCCCCTTCACTTCACTTGTGCCCTAGCAGATAAAATGAAAACCACGAAAACGACGGCGAAGAAGAAAACGAAGAAGACGAACAACAAGGCGACAGAGAAGAAGGTCGAAGTAGTAGCGAAAACGAAGAAGAAGACCCACTCGACGAAGAGCAAGGGTAAACAGACGAAGACGGAGAAGCTTGAACCAGTTACGATAGACGACAACGCTAGGTGAGTTTCTATTTTTGAAAACTTGTGAATCTTATACTTTAATCTGAAAAATGTAAGCTTTATGCACATGTTTGATTCTCTATTAAACTCTATTATTGTGGTTTGGACTGTCTGTTTGTGTTTTCAAATTCTTTGTTGTTTAGTGTAGTTTGTATTGTGTGTATGATAGACATCTTTGTCTGGTTGTCTGTGAGATTATGACACGTGTCTTACAAAAAAAAATCGTTTTTTTCCATTTACAGCAATTCCAATACCTTTAGTGTTGTTTTCAACCATGGAGGTGAATTTGTGAGGGAAGACAACAATATGTTTTACAGAGGTGGGGTTCAAACTGTGATTAGTAATGAAAATGATGATGAATGGTGTAAGGCTCATTTGATCAATTTGGTTATGGGATGGGGATATGAAAAACATAGTTTTAAGATTTGGACTAGGTGTGATGGTTTTACTGACAAGTTTACTAAATTGGTGAGAGATGATGATGTTGTATAACTTGCTGAGTACATTTGTGACAATAATATTGTAGGACAACTGTATGTAGAACATAATGTCACTAATGAGGGAAGTGACTCTGGTAGTGATTATGAGATGGATGAAGGAATGAAGTTTAGTGACAGTGAGGACGAGAGAGGTGTGGGGTTGGATGATGGATTTATGGATGATGGACAAAATGAGAATGATGTTCAGAAGAACATGAACTTGATTCTTAGTACTATAGGCTGTAATGAAAATGAAAATGATTTTGATGACAAAGGTTATAAGTCTGAAGAATTGGGTAGTAGTGACCCAGATGTTTCTGGTGAAGAGAGAGGCCCACGTTATGAAAAGTATAGGAAAGAACACATGAATGCCAATTTTAAGTGGAAGTTTGGAATGGAGTTTTATAGGCTTAATTCATACTTTGGTCCCTTATGTTTATTTTAGCGCTCAATTTGGTCCCTTATCTTTTAAACGTCTCAATTTGGTCCCTTATTTTTTCTGAAGTTCTCAATTTTAAAAGATAAAGGACCAAATTGAGACGTTTAAAAGATAAGGGACCAAATTGAGCGCTAAAATAAACATAAGGGACCAAAGTATGAATTAAGCCTTAATTCAATGAAGGATTTTAGAGATGCAATGAGAGATTGGTCTGCCTTGAATGGTCAACCTCTTGATTGGGTCAAAAATGAGAGGACAAGGGTAAGGGTGGTATGTGAGAGAAAGTGTGGGTTTTTTGCTTTATGTTCCCAAGTGGGTCAAGAGATGACATATGTTATTAAGACCCCCACTAAGAAAATGGTCCACACGTGTCTTACGGTATCAAATAACAAAACTGCAAATTCTAAGTGGGTGGCAAAGGAAGTAGTAAAGTTAATGCAAACATTCCAAAAGGTTATACTCAAAGATATTATGCAACATATGAGAACAAACTTTTCTTTAGGGATTAGCATGAGTAGGGCTTGGAAAGCTAAATAATATGCCACTGCAATAATTGAAGGGGATTCAGATAGGCAATATGCACTGCTAAGGAGGTATGCTGAGGAATTGAAAAAGCAGTGTAAGCATAATTCCATTACTGTTGGTGTTGAAAGACCAAATCCAACACTTCCTCCTAGATTTGGTTCTTTCTATTTTTGTTTTGATGGCTGCAAAAAGGGTTTCATCCATGGATGTAGACCCTTCATTGGTGTGGATGGATGCCATCTCAAAACCAAATATGGTGGGCAGCTTCTAATTGCTGTGGGAAGGGACCCAAATGACCAATACTTTCCATTGGCATTTGGGGTTGTTGAAACAGAGACAAAAGAGAGCTGGAGGTGGTTCTTGCAGCAGTTAATGGATGATGTTGGACAAGACAATAGGTTTGTCTTTATATTAGATCAACAAAAGGTTAGTTTTACAATTTGTGATTCAATTAATGTTTAGATCTAGTTTTTATTTTTTTGCAGATCTGATATGTGTTGAATAATTTTTTCTTTCTTTTTTTCTTATTGGTTTTTGTAGGGATTAGTAGCTGTTTTTGAGGAAATGTTTGCTAGAATTGAGCATAGACTTTGTCTTAGACATCTCTATGCCAATTTTAAGAAGTTTGGTGGAGGTACATTGATTAGAGACTTGATGATGGGTGCAGCCAAAGCAACTTACTACCAAGCTTGGGAAGCAAAGATGAATGAACTTAAAGCAATTAATGGGAATGCTTGGGAATGGGTAATGGGAGTCCCTACTAAGATGTGGTGTAAGCATGCATTTAGTTTTTATCCTAAGTGTGATGTGCTTATGAATAATTTATCTGAGTCATTCAATGCCACAATCCTAGTTGCTAGAGACAAACCAATTTTAACATTATGTGAATGGATTATGATGTATTTGATGAATAGGATGTCTAGCTCTGTCAAAAAATTAGAAAAATGGCCACATAAAATTTGTCCAATGCCTCAGAGGAGGTTACATAAGGAGGTTATGATGGCTGGTCAGTGGCAACCAACTTGCAGAATTAACACAGAATTTCAGGTTGCACATTTTGTTAATGGTCAACAATTTATTGGGAACTAGTTGTAATTTTTGGGAACTAGTTGGCATACCTTGTAGACATGCTGTTGCAGCATTAGGTCTTAGTTCAAAGAATCCTATAGACTATGTTTATGAATGTTATTCAAGGGATAAATATGCTAAATGCTATGGTTTTGCTGTGAGTGCTATTAATGGTGTGGATATGTGGCCTAAGCCTCCTGAGGGTGTAGAGGAAAATATTCTGCCTCCTATGTATAAAAATGGTCCTGGAAGGCCTAGAAAGCTAAGGATTAGAGAAGTTGGTGAGGAGGGTTCTAGGAGAAGGAGAAAAGGTGTAGTATACTTGTGTACCAAATGCTCTAAGCCTGGACATAATGCAGGGTCATGCAAAAGCAAAGAACAAGACCCAAATCGTCTCAAGAGAAAGGTAACTTACTCACTTAGTAATTATTTGATGTTAACTTACTTTGATGTAATTGTTTGATGTTAACTTACTTGGAAATCATTTACTATTGCAGAGAAAACCACCAAAGGGGAAAGGTAAAGAAGCAGCCAATCCTACTAATCCTACTGCCCCTGCTAATCCTACAACACAAGCAGCTGGAGTTGAAGCAAGTCAAGTGGCTGAAGCTAATCCTACTGCCCCTGTTACTCAAGAAACTGTTATGGTTGAAGCTAGTCAAGTGGTTGATGCAAATCCCCCTGATACAAGTGCAGTGCCTGATACAAATGCCCCTGATCAAGTGGGTGATACAAGTGCAGTGCCTATGGATGCAACACATGATGAGGTGGTTGAAGCTAGTCAAGTTGTTGATGCAACACATGATCAAGCAAGTCAAGAATGAGCTTTTTTTGATGATGATGACAGGAATTTCTACGGTATTTTTAGTATTATTATTAGTAGTAAAATGACCAAGACAGGCCCAAATACGAAGGAAAACCTACAAAAGCAGGAAAAAGCATCAAGACAGAGTCCAAGATGCAAAAAGACAAGAAAAGCCTAAAAAGTGAAGAAATACAGCATTCCATCGCAGCACGATGTGTGCCATCGTGCCACGATGAAAGGTCCTTGCACGCCAAGCAATCAGAAGAAATAAATCTTGAGAAAATCTTCCATCGCAGTACGATGCCCTCCAACGCAGTACGATGATGTAACTTGGCGCCCAAGCTGATGAAATGCATAAGATCAGTTATAAAATTGAACTGAATCTTCACATCGCAGTACGATGGCCTTATCGTGCTGCGATGCCTTGCTGAGGCCCATTACGAAAACTATAAATAGAGCCTCCCTTTCAATGTTTTATTCATTCAGAAATAGTAGAACACTCTCTACTATAAGGAGAGGTTCAGAGGAGCTCTATTGGGCATAGTTTTCTCCCCTTACGGGAAAACTAACTCAGCAAAGTATGATTTCTTTAGGCTTTTGTATTTAGGTTATAATTTCTTGTAATTTAAATATGTAGTCTTTATTATTTATGCCATAGGTTGTGGTGGAGAAGATGAACTCCCCAATGAATATTTGGAGTCTGTGGTTGAGTCTAAGTTATAATAAATGATATTTAGTAATTATGTTTTTTATTTACTTTCTTGCACTTAATAACGTATCTCGTAATCTGGCCGGATAAGCGGGAGCGCACTTAGAATTGATATCAGTTTTTGACTTGGTATGGTCCGGATCTAGTAGTAAATAATGCTAGGTGAATAGAGACGGTAACATCCTGAACTAGTCGTGAACTAAGTCGTTAGAGGAGGAATCATGCACTAGGTGTGACCTGAGCTCTTAGAAGATGAACAGCCTAATACTAGGACCTAGAGGTTAATTGGTGAAGAGCATAATGCATGTTTATAAACAACTCACTTAGTAATTAAGGTATGTGACACATCGAGGTTAGGCTCTCGTAGGTACCTTAGTTGTTAACGTAGGGAAACTTTAATAGACATAGTGTAATAGTAAGGTATTACTACAACAAGGATAATTCACCGCCGAACATAATCTAAATAAATATGTTATATACCGATCATGCCAAATATGAAGAAGGGAGGGAGTCCAACCACCATACATAGCCTCTATATTTCTTGAATCTATTACTTATACATTCTGTCATTTATATTTATGCAAGCATTACACTTATTTTATAAAAACCTTTTCCAAAAACCCAAAGCGAATGCAACTATCACAAACTTAAATAACGCTAGTGAAGCTTCGGCACGATCCCTGTGGATACGAACTCATTCTATACACTAGAGTGTGAATTATTACTCGACGACAGACTGGTGCACTTGCCAGACCCTAGTCAAGTTTTTGGCGCCGTTGTCGGAGATTGTGTTTATGAAGCCTTATTAGATTTATTTAAGTTTGCAAAAATATTTCAAAAATACAAAAAAATTCAAAATTCAAAAATCTTGTTGATGATTGTGGATTTTGATCTATGAAAATTATGGCTAAGGATAAGTCTTGGTTTTTAAGCGATCCGGTGTGATCCACCTCACTTACTTGGGAATTTTTCAAAGTGAGAAAGACACATGAGACAAACCAAAAATAGTTCCACAAGAAAATATTTATCTCAGTGCTACTGAGGTATTTTGTTTAAAGTGAATGCAGAAAGGTACTCAAGACACTAGGAGTCAAAAAGGCTGGCAATAGCCAATTATAGACAACCTTCTCACAGGAAAACTCTAAAAGTGATGAGAGATGGGATATATTGTAAGAGAGAAAGCTGCAACAAAAAGTCAATGGTCAGGAGGATCATTTGACTAAAGAGCTTCTATAGGAAGTAAAAGAGTAAAAGGGCTGTTGACGGGAATGGTTCAGAAACACAGGAACCATTGGCGAAGATGACAAAGAAAAGAGAGAAAGGCCATCAGGAAAAGCTTCAATCAGGAGAATCAAGCTGTAAAGTCACCTCTAAAGAACAATTTCTTCCTTAGGAAGAAAGCGCAAAAAAGAGAGACATGCACGAATATAAGTTTGGGGTAAAATTACTATGTTCTATGAAGCTGCACCGGTAAATAAGTCGCCAACTGGATAGTTGAGGATATGGTGAAACAGACCTGGTCCTGCCAAGATTGTAATCAATAGGAAGGGAAGATGGCCAATGCTTCAAGCTGGAACAAGGAAGCACAAATAGAGAGACATGTGAACCTATCCTCTGTAATGGAGGAAATGCTTCAAGCTAATGAGAGGCTAAACAAGCGCTGCTTGGGAGGCAACCCAAGGATAAGTATTTAAGTATTTTCAATTCAGTAATTTCAATTCAGTATTTTCAATTCAGTTTTTCAATTCAATAAAGTATACTGTGGAATTCTGTGTAAGTGCACCAGTTCATCCTCATGTTTTAATAATTGTCAAAACACATGAAAATAGGATTGAACATATTTTGGCAACATTACAAATGACTTGACAACAAAGAACTATTTTCTAAAACCTTGAAAAACTGACTTTTAGGTATTTTGAATCGATACATACATAGTTGTATCGATACATATGTCCTGAAATTACTTCTGTTTGATTTTGTGCATTTTGTATCGATACATACGTTGTCTGTATCAATACAAAAGTGGTCTCTCAGAGACAGAACATCATCTGTGTATCGAAGCATGCTTGCATGTATCGATACACATCTGTATGTTCTCAAAATCCAGAAAATTCATGATGTATCGAATCATGCTTGCATGCTTCGATACATATCAGTCAAGATTTCAAGATCCTGATATTTGTATCGATACACACCCGTGTTTGTATCGATACAAAGGTCAAAATTTCCATTTTTAACGTTGGTCAAAGCATTTGTATCGATACAAATGATCATTTGTATCGATACAGGTGATCATTTGTATCGATACATGTATGAAAAATTATGCCTAAATTTGCTCATTCTATTTTCACTTTAAATAGCAATGTGTGTGATCTTTTGTTTGTAACACAACTGAGAAAAATCTAGTGAGAACCAGTGAGAAAGCAAGAGTGCTTTGAGAGAAACACTTTGGATACAATTTGGGTGAAAAATTGGGATCAAAGTGTATCCTTCACAAGATTATCATCTTCCATCAAGTTGCAATCATTGAAGATTGAGTATGGGATCAATCCAATAGAAGTTGTACGCTTGGTCGATAACGTTCGGTACGATTCGCGGTGAATCAGAATCGTGATCGGGTTGATTGGCGAAGGAGGTTTGGTTGCTCGCTAGGGATTCAAGATTGTTGGAATCAGAGGGTGAAGATTCGTTCGTCGATTGAGGTTTTGCATAGTTTTACTTTTGAGTCAATATAGATTTATTGGATTCATTGTAAATTGTGCACTTGTGTTCAAACTGTTTTTAATCAATAATACTCTCAAATAACCCGTTTGGTTATTTGGGGGGAGACGTACCCGGCCGACCGCGAGGACGACATGAAAGCCGGGGAACTCCCTAATCATCTCTTGTGTGTCGATTCGCTTTAAATTCTTACTTTACGCAATTCGCTTATATTTTGTGTCAATTGGAATTTTGTGTTCGTAAGTGTGCACAAAGGTTCAATTGCGATTATCTTGATTGTGATTGAATTTGAATATCGAATCGTATAACTTGCTTGGGACTGTTTTTGTTAAATCGATTAAATTTGGACATTTTGCATTAAGCGTTCCGATAATTTTCCTAGTTCGTTCAAGGCTATACTATCTTTCCTTTGGTCAAAAGGTGCAAAGTAGACTACCGATCCGGTGGTGCTTCCGCGCATTGTTTTTAATCAAATAATTTTTAAATTGTCATTGATTAAAGAAGCCACTTATTCAACCCCCCTTCTAAGTGGTAGCCTAGTAGTCTAACATTCCACATGTCATTTTAATCTATTTAACCCCTTATTCAAACTTATAAAAAATTAAATAACTGCTTGCTGTTTATTATCTAGTGCATGACTAACTGTTATAGGTAAGATTGTGTAACACCCGTATTTATTTATTTTATTTTAATTAGAGTTAATTAGCCTTGTATAGTATTTTATGATGAGTTAGTAATTAATTAAGAGTTATGACTATTTTGGGAAAGAGTAGAGTTATTGAGTAGAATAAGTTTTATTGGAGTTATGATAATAAGAGTTGGGCTTGAGTGTTATTGGGCCTAAGTTAATAGGAGGCACATTATGGTCTTTAATTAAGCTAGGTTTAGATAGAGTTATGGGAATAGAGAGATAGTGCTCATAATTTAGAAAAATAGAAAGAGGTAGAAAGAGAAAGTCTTGAAGAGAAGGAAGTAGAGGGGAAGAATAGAGAAAGCTCAAGAGAAGGAGAAGAATCAGAGATTCATCATCTTTAAGGTTAGAGAGTAGTTTACAATTCATGTGAGATTATCAAAGAGGGGGGAGATGTCTATTCTCCATACCCAAACCCTCTCATCTCTTTGGTGGGAAAATGGGGATTCAAGGGAATATGTTATTGAATTTTTGTGTTGTTGTATGATGTTAACATGTTATTACATGATTCTATTTACCATTTCTATCATCAAATTCGTGTGTTATATGTGATTTGTTGTTATTGATATTTGAAATTGGGTTTTGAATAAAATGAGGAAAAATCTCTACTTTTTACTTGAAATGATGTTTGATGATGTTAAAACTTGTACTTCTAGGTCTATGCATGATATGTATGCTTAAATGTGATAGCTTTAGGGATTTATAACATGAAATTCGTGATTTTTATGTGATTCTATGTGAAACCCGTGAGCAGAGCACATATTTTCGGGCTTGCTCGCCCAGCGACCAGCTCTTCGCTGGAGCGCAAATTCATGCGTTCTTCATGAACCCAGAATCGAGTTCGTCGCCAGGCTCCGCTGGGAGCGACGACTACTCTGCCTTTCGTCGCTGGTTCATCGCCAGTGGTCGCCCAGCGACCAAGACCTGATTTTGAGGAATTTCTTTAAGTTGTATGATGAGTGTGAGGTTATAATATGTTTGGATTTGGCCTTATAACATGTTATAGATTTTAATTAATTGAATCTTGAGTTGATATGATGATCATATGCTTATATATGCATAGTAGATTGAGATTGAGAGTCATGAGCTATGATTGGCTAAGATGTTATGTGTTATTATGTATTGCTTGAATGTATATCTTAATGATGATATGATGATGTAATTTGATGTGAATTGAGAAGGATCAATAGGGATAAGTAGCCTATTAATCATGAGTAGAGTATGGTATTATCATCATTATTTGGTATGTGTACATTCATGCATTCATTTTGAGTTGGATATTAGAATCATGTGGATTCTAATAAAGAAGGATATCAAATGATAATATTTGATAAAGAAGGATATTAAATGTGAGATACTCTAATAAAGACGATGGTACCACATGCATTAGATATGTCTAGGGTGACATACATTGTGTAATTGCACTAGTTCGCATTAGGGAATTATGCACTCTAATTGTTAATTGATAATTGGGATTGCATTCTATTATGATCTTATGAATGTTTGGATTATGTTACACCCCGATTTTCAAAGACTAAAAAGGGGCATTATTATTATTTATTTATTTTTAAAACAAACAGAGTACGCGTGGAACGAGTGGTAAGCCCGACGTTATAACATACAACGGAACTAAAGCATACAACAGTACAATCATATGAGATAACAGAAATAGTACTATATGCATCATAGTGCCTCTCAAAGAAGCAAAGTGTGAACCTGAATATTTACATCCCAAGATATAGCAACATGTTCATGACAATATAAACAACCAGTCATGAACCTGTGCATACTACGGCCATAAACAAAAGAGGCCGGTCCAAAAGTGTAAGAGTATATGTACAGTCATCCAAAAATATCAGAACTACTCCTAGTCAGTGCCAATCTAAGTCAGCGGTCAAATGTCCTAGGGTGGACAACGGCAAGGGTGCTCTCCACACACCAAACAAGAGCTCTCCGAAGGGACTCGAGCACGGGAAGTAGCCTCGTCCTCCTCAGGTCCGAAGTCCGGGTCCGAGTCACTCGAGAGTAAGATAAAATCCAGGGTAGGTGTGGTCGAAGAAGTAGCAAGGACAGGTGCAGGTGGTGGAATCTCTACACAACTACTGTCCTCCATAACAGCTGCCGGTATAGTGAGGGTACTCGATCCATCTGAAGTCACCTCCTCAGAAGCTGAACCCTCACCCTCGGTCGCACCCTGCGCCCCAGGCTGGGATCCCACAGGAGCCGTCCAAAACATCCCTAGTAACACCTGTAGTGGCACGGGGAAAGGCGGAGTCTGCCACAGCATACACTCATGTATCCGCAAAGTACCACGACTTGTAATAATCCTAACACGCCCGTGATAGGAAGCTGGGTCGAGGCTCCAAGCAGTCAGCAGTAACCGGTCAACGTAGTCCCAGGTAGTCACCGTCTCCCTCACGAGCATCGGTAACAGGAGGTGGTCCATCGTCTGGGGTGGGAGGAGCCCGCAAATAAAATGTTGCAAGGGTCACCACAAATACCACAAATAATACACTTACCAAATATGGAAAAACAAGTAATCATATAGTATTTTCACATCAACGTACATGATATATTTAAATGCACACATAGCCTACAAATGCAGACTCTACATGATCGTGACACCAATCACTGGCTGCCACATGCATGAATTCCGGAATTTAACCTCTCCGCAGAGAGTCGTGATCTGCTAATCACTAAAACCAATACAATCACGACGATCTGCTAATCGAAGGATTAAGGTGGATCTTCTAATCAAACCCCGTGATCTGCTAATCACAATATTGTACTCAATAAAATCCCGCAGGATTCAAGGTGGATCTGCTAATCGCACCCGGTGGTCTGCTAACCACCACCATGAATGCATGAGCATACGATACATCTTATCTATGCCGATGCATTCAATTACATACCAATCATGCATATGTAATTCTCAACCACATGTCAATACATATATTTCTAACAAAATCATATGTAAGACAACACATGTATCATAAACACTTTCTCATCAACGAGAATACATAATATATACATGCATGACACTCAAAGCACACCGCAACAAGCATACAAACATATTATACCGCTATAAGACGGAAATAAAAGGTGCCCTGACCTCAGCAAGCTTCCGTTACTTTAATTTCGCGAAAATCTACAACACACGCTACCTAAAATAAATGTAGCGTAACATCAATAAAATATTCCTCGTTTATCCTATCGAAACGAAACTTGCTCTCAAAAGTCTAGGGGGTTTTAGGTACTTTCTAACTCTCTCACCTAGCGATTCCAAGTTCTTCCCAATCCGATAAAAATTCACGAAGTTAAAGACATTATTTTTCGCTACAAGAAATTCATTTTGTTTTCAAAGCATACCAAGGACCACTATTGTTTTCAACCTCAAGGAACCCATTTTCACACTACAAAAACATTTGAAAACAAACCAAAAACTCTTCAAAAATAAATCAACAAAATCAGAGTTTTCTTGCGTCGCAAGTTTCAAATTTTTCTTACCAATTAAAAACTCTATACTCATTCTTTTAAGGCATATGATCACACACCAATGTCATGATCATTTCACACCATTGTGGACTTAGAAAATTTTGAAATCCCGTCACCATTTCCTTCCTTTGGCCACGGCCAAAAATTCTAAAAACCCACAATCACTCAAAATTTTTCGATTCCAAAAGCATGGTAATATCTTATAATACCCTAAAATCATTTACCCGAACAATCCAATTCGTTTTAAATCAAACTACACTTTTTGACAATTTTGAATGGATTTTTCCTTAAGACAAAAACAACACATTTTCTTCTCCAACAAACCATATCACAATCATTTCTTTAAAACCATGATTAGACCTCCTAAAATGACTTAACAAAATTTGAAAACTCTTCCTCCCTATCAAAGGGGTGCCACGGCCAAACCAACAAAACAAGGCCAACACCTAAAATTTTTCCATTACAAAACCCTAGTAATCATCTATTAGTTTGCAAAGGCAATCCCATTGATCAATTGACTACCTTGAGAATCGAAACGAAATTTCCTAAAAATGTTCATCGAATCGCTCAAGAACACCAAGATAAATTTTTTCTTATTTTTCAAAACAAAGTTTATATTCAAACATCCATTTTGCCACAAAGCTTAAAACTAACATCAAAAATCAAATCACAAAACAAAATCCAAGTTTATGATCTTTTCAAAAAAATTCTAAAAACCCTAACTAAAAATTTTGTGAAAACATAAACCAACCATGGAAACTTCTCATGCTCCACTCAAGTGTACTAAGGAACTCTCAAGAACACTTCTATGGAACCAAAACTAAATAAAACTAAATTCTCAAATTTTTCTCTCAAGAACATAATCATACAAACTCAAAATTCAAGAGGTTTTCATGGAGAATTAAGGAAGAGAAGGGTTAGTTACCATGAGAAGATGATGATTCCTTAACAAGCAAATGATCCAAGCTTGAGAAAATGAGAAAATGAAATTTTGAAATGGATGAGGGAAGGGGTGGAAGTTCGGCCGAGTGAGAGAAGAGAGGAGGGAGTAGTTTTTGTGATTTTGCTTCTAAGTCCCAATAGCCTAAACCTCCTTACTATTTAATCCACTCTTGAGCAATCTAGGCAAAGCAAAACTTGCAAGACTAAACCCTAGCCTTTGGATCAAAATAACTCATGATTGCTTTTTGAACAAATATCCACTTTACGCTACTCAGCTCATCGCGTTTGCTCTCGGCGAGTCGCACCTCGCTAACGGACGGAAATCACAAAAATATAAAATCTAACCAATAAACGTCTGTCGTAAACCGTTTCCAAATATTATCGCTAAACTTTATTCTCCGACTGAAATTTATTTCCTTAGCTCCCAAAAATATTCTGAAACTAGATTCCAACTCGCGCCGATATATAAAGTCTCCAATTAAACTTCGACGGAAAACAGAAACCGTAAAATTTTAAGCAGCGGGTACAGTTTTCTACTCGTTTTTCAGAAAAACGGGGAAAATCAAATTTCGAAATTCTGAAGACACAGGAACGTTCTCGTATATAAAAAAGGACTAAGAAACAAAAGCCTGAGCTTAAATAGTACACGAATCCAAAACCAGTTCCAACTCAGCAATAATGCTGTTATTACAACGATGATTGCGAAATACTTAATAAAACCCTAAAACTCTTAGCCAACACCAACGTTCCTTACACAAAACTGTACAGTGATATTCTGGGTCTTACATTACTTCCCCCCTAAAAGAAGTTTCGTCCTCGAAACTTAGACGTCGTTGAATAACTCGGGGTATTGCTCTTTCATCTTGCTTTCAAGCTCCCAAGTCGCATCTCTTGTAGCTTCATTCCATATTATCTTGACTAAGGGTATATCCTTGGTCCTTAGACGTTTCATCTTTCTATCCGCAATCTTAACTGGCGGAACTTCAAATGACAAGTTTTCTTTCAGCTGGATGTCATCTGGCGTGATCACATGTGACGGGTCGGGAACATACTTCCTTAACTGGGACACATGGAACACATCATGAATCTGGGACAGTATCGGTGGTAAAGCAATTCGATAGGCTACTTTTCCTATCCTTTCTGTAATCTGATACGGTCCAATAAATTTGGGAGTCAACTTTCTCGCCTTTAATGCTCTCCCAACCCCAGTGGTTGGAGTAACTCTGAGAAATACGTGATCTCCTGCCTCAAATTCTAAAGGTCTACGACGCTTGTCCGCGTAACTCTTTTGATGATCCTGAGCAACCTTCATTCTTGCTCGTATCTTCCTGACTTTATCTGTTGTCTGTTGCACCATTTCTGGTCCTACAATCATGCTTTCCCCATCTTGATACCAACATAATGGAGTCTGGCACCTTCTTCCATAAAGAGCCTCATACGGAGCCATTCCAATGCTCGTGTGGAAACTGTTGTTGTAGGTGAATTCTATCAGTGGTAAGACATCGTCCCAACTTCCTCTATCATCTAGCACACATGCCCTTAACAAATCTTCCAAAGATTGATTCGTTCTTCTGTCTGTCCGTCTGTCTGTGGATGATAAGCCGAACTTAATCTCAACTTCGTCCCTAAGGCCTCATGTAGGGTTCTCCAAAAATGTGAAGTAAATTTTGGGTCTCGATCTGAAACAATGCTTGACGGTATACCATGGAGTCTCACAATCTCAGCCACGTAGATGTCTGTCAACTTTTCTGCAGTGTCGGTAATCCTGACAGGCAGAAAATGAGCGGACTTCGTTAATCGATCCACTATCACCCAAATAGAATCGTGCTTCCTTCTTGTCTTGGGTAAACCAGTGATGAAATCCATAGATATGCTATTCCACTTCCACTCTGGTACGTCTAACGATTGCAGCATCCCTGCAGGTTTCTAGTGTTCTACCTTAGCTTTCTGACATGTCAGACACGATGCCACATACTCCGCCACGTGCCTCTTCATGCCCGGCCACCAAAAATTTACTCTCAGATCCTGATACATCTTAGTAGCCCCTGGGTGCATACTGAGCTTACTCTTATGTGCTTCTTCTAGTACCGTGCTCCTCAAGTTCTTAGCATCAGGTACACAGACTCTCTCATTGCATCTTAAAATATTATATGGTCCCACTTTGAACTCTGTGGTGGTTCCTCGAACTATCAAAGCTCTCTTTTCCATAAGTAGACTGTCATCTTGACAACTAGCAATGTCTTCCATCAATCCGTTCGAAATAGTGATCATTCCCAACTTCAAATTCCCAGGCGCAAATTCAACCTCAAGGTGTAGGTCCCGAAACTCTTCTAATAACTCTTGTAGACTAGCCATCTGAGCCGAACATGCCGATACACTTTTCCTACTCAAGGCATCAGCTACCACATTAGCCTTCCCAGGATGGTACTGTAATGTGAAATCAAAATCCTTCAGTGTTTCCATCCACCTTCTTTGCCTCATGTTCAACTCTTTCTGATCAAACAGGTACTTCAGACTTTTGTGATCACTGAATACAACAAAAGTACATCCATAAAGATAATGTCTCCAAATCTTCAGAGCGAACACTACCGCTGCAAGTTCTAGATCATGGGTGGGATAATTCTTCTCGTGATTTTTCAACTGTCGTGACGCATAAGCCACTGCTCTCTTGTGCTGCATCAACACACATCCGAGTCCCTGATGCGACGCATCACAATAAACTTCGTACGGCTCGTCAGACTGGGGTAGAACTAAAACCGGTGAGGTTGTTAACCGCTCCTTCAACAACTGAAAACTAGCTTCACACTTCTCTGTCCAAGCAAACGGTTGATCCTTCCTCGTAAGTTGTGTCATTGGTGCCACAATCTTAGCGAAACCCTCAATGAATCTCCGATAATATCCAGCTAAACCTACAAAACTCCGTATGTCTGTAACAGTTTGCGGTTGTTTCCACGCCAGTACAGTAGCAATCTTTGCTGGATCCACAGATATTCCTTCCTTTGAGATGACGTGACCAAGAAAATTCACTGTTTCCATCCAGAATTCACACTTGGACGGGTTAGCATACAACTTCTTGTCCCGCAGAACTTGTAAAACCAAGCGGAGATGCTCTTCATGTTCCTCCTCATCCTTCGAATAAATGAGGATATCGTCGATGAATACCACCACGAACTTGTCCAGGAACGAATGAAATATCCTATTCATGTAATCCATAAAAATTGCGGGTGTATTCGTCACTCCAAACGGCATTACTAGATACTCATAGTGTCAATAACGGGAGCGAAACGCTGTTTTCTGAACATCTTCTTCCCTCACTCTTATCTGATGATAACCTGACTTCAAGTCAATTTTAGAAAATACTGATGCACCTTTCAACTGGTCCATTAAATCATCAATTCGTGGCAAAGGATATCGATTCTTAATAGTCGCCTTATTGAGTTTTCGATAATCCACACATAATCGTGATCGCCCATCCTTTTTCTTAACCAAAAGAACTGGCGCTCCCCATGGAGACACACTGGGCCTAATGAAACCCTTTTCCATTAAGTCCTCAATCTGACTCTTCAATTCTACTAACTCGGCTGGGGCCATCCGATAAGGTGACTCCGAGATCGGTCCTGTCCCAGGATGTAAGTCGATAAAGAACTCTACTTCTCTGGTTGGAGGAAATCCTGGAATTTCTAACGGAAAAACATCTTGGAATTTTTGAACGACACGCAATTCTTCCATCTGCACGTCCGTTGCCACTCCTACATTAGCAAGAGAAATAATTTCTGGTTCTCCATTTCTCATGGTTACTGTAAGCCGGTTAGCCGACAGATATCTCTGTACTCCTGGCTCGGGGAAAAAGACCATCTTTCGAGCACAATCCAAAATAACGTAGTGATATGACAACCAATCCATCCCGAGAATGATCTCGAGTGACTGAAGGGGTAAACAGATCAGATTAATTAAAAACTCTCTATTCTGAATCATCACTAAGCAGTGCAAACATGCTGTATTAACCACTAGATCCTTTGCAGGAGTAGAAACATTCAAATCAAAAGGCAGCAGAGAAACATTCAATTTCATACGATTTGCATAATCCAAAGATATGAAAGAATGGGTTGCCCCAGTATCAATCAATGCAGTTAAAGTGGTACCTGCAATCTGGCAATTCTCATGTATGACATTACTGGCCTGCTCACTCACTTCCGTGCCCATACAGTAGACACGTCCTTTAGCAGTGGGTCTAGCCCCTTGTGTCGCATTCACCGACGGTTCAGCTTTTGTGGCCCTGCAATCCCTGGCGAGGTGGCCTGGCTTCTTACAATTGTAGCATACAACCCCACAAGCATTGGAATAGTGTCCAGCTTCCCCACATTTGAAACAGACCTGCTTCTCTCCACCCTGGTTTCCTCGAGTCCCATGATTCCCAGAGCGATTCGGTCCTCTATTATTCTGAGGGCGGTTGTAAGGCTTTTTACCTTGCTTTCCACGGTTCTGATTCACATTACTTGGACGACTAGGTCCCCCGGCACCAGAATTTCCTTGGCGATTCATTCGCTTGTTTCTCATGTCCTCAATCTCTTGACACTTCTCAACCAGCACTTGAAAGTGTCGAATACCTAAGGGTACCACTGCATCTTGCAGCTCGTACTTCAAACCATCTTGGAAACGGCGACACATGTAATTCTCGTCTATGCCATCCCTGAAGAAACGAAAGAACCTTGACAGAGATTCAAACTTCTTCGCATAAGCCTCAACATTCATTCCTCCCTGACGCAGCCTCAGGAATTCTTCCCCATACCTTTCCCTAGCAGTCTCTGGGAAGTACTTAGCCAAAAATTTCCTTTTGAAATTTTCCCAGTTTATCTCCTCATGGGCAGCATTCATCATGAGACTAGTGTTCTTCCACCAATACTCAGAGCCTCCTGACAACTGGTAGGTGGCCAGAGTCACCTTCTCACCCTCAGGGCAGTGGATTGCTCCGAAAATCTTTTCCATCGCCTGAAGCCATAGGTCTGCGGCATCAGGACCTCCCTCTCCGTTATACTTAGGAGGATTCTGATGGTTAAAACTCGTGAGGACTCGAGATCCAGCAGCAAGAACCAATCTGTCCCTCTTTTCCATATCCCTCTGCGCCTTGGCATGGGCTTGGGCAGTTAAAGTTGCTGCCATGGTATTCATTGCGTGAGCCATCTGGTTTACCTGATTGTCATCAGCTCCAGTAGCTGCAGGTGCCCGTCTTGGAGGCATGTTTTCCTGCACAAACCACTTTCTGGTTAGATTTTTTTCCAATTTTTTTCTTAGAAATCTTATACCATGAGTCAATAACTCAACACACCAAAGCAATGGTCACTTAGAACCAATCAAACTCTAGTTCTAACTCGACTGACAACTCTTACGACACACCTTTCCCTTGATGATCTAAAGCCGGGCTCTGATACCACCATGTTACACCCCGATTTTCAAAGACTAAAAAGGGGCATTATTTTTTTTATTTTTTAAAACAAACAGAGTACGCGTGGAACGAGTGGTAAGCCCGACGATTATAGCATACAACGGAACTAAAGCATACAACAGTACAATCATATGAGATAACAGAAATAGTACTATATGCATCATAGTGCCTCTCAAAGAAGCAAAGTGTGAACCTGAATATTTACATCCCAAGATATAGCAACATGTTCATGACAATATAAACAACCAGTCATGAACCTGTGCATACTACGGCCATAAACAAAAGAGGCCGGTCCAAAAGTGTAAGAGTATATGTACAGTCATCCAAAAATATCAGAACTACTCCTAGTCAGTGCCAATCTAAGTCAGCGGTCAAATGTCCTAGGGTGGACAACGGCAAGGGTGCTCTCCACACACCAAACAAGAGCTCTCCGAAGGGACTCGAGCACGGGAAGTAGCCTCGTCCTCCTCAGGTCCGAAGTCCGGGTCCGAGTCACTCGAGAGTAAGATGAAATCCAGGGTAGGTGTGGTCGAAGAAGTAGCAAGGACAGGTGCAGGTGGTGGAATCTCTACACAACTACTGTCCTCCATAACAGCTGCCGGTATAGTGAGGGTACTCGATCCATCTGAAGTCACCTCCTCAGAAGCTGAACCCTCACCCTCGGTCGCACCCTGCGCCCCAGGCTGGGATCCCACAGGAGCCGTCCAAAACATCCCTAGTAACACCTGTAGTGGCACGGGGAAAGGCGGAGTCTGCCACAGCATACACTCATGTATCCGTAAAGTACCACGACTAATAATAATCCTAACACGCCCATGATAGGAAGTTGTGCCTGAAGCTGGGTCGAGGCTCCAAGCAGTCAGCAGTAACCGGTCAACGTAGTCCCAGGTAGTCACCGTCTCCCTCACGAGCATCGGTAACAGGAGGTGGTCCATCGTCTGGGGTGGGAGGAGCCCGCAAATAAAATGTTGCAAGGGTCACCACAAATACCACAAATAATACACTTACCAAATATGGAAAAACAAGTAATCATATAGTATTTTCACATCAACGTACATGATATATTTAAATGCACACATAGCCTACAAATGCAGACTCTACATGATCGTGACACCAATCACTGGCTGCCACATGCATGAATTCCGGAATTTAACCTCTCCGCAGAGAGTCGTGATCTGCTAATCACTAAAACCAATACAATCACGACGATCTGCTAATCGAAGGATTAGGGTGGATCTTCTAATCAAACCCTGTGATCTGCTAATCACAATATTGTACTCAATAAAATCCCGCAGGATTCAAGGTGGATCTGCTAATCGCACCCGGTGGTCTGCTAACCACTACCATGAATGCATGAGCATACGATACATCTTATCTATGCCGATGCATTCAATTACATACCAATCATGCATATGTAATTCTCAACCACATGTCAATACATATATTTCTAACAAAATCATATGTAAGACAACACATGTATCATAAACACTTTCTCATCAACGAGAATACATAATATATACATGCATGACACTCAAAGCACACCACAACAAGCATACAAACATATTATACCGCTATAAGACGGAAATAAAAGGTGCCCTTACCTCAACAAGCTTTCGTTACTTTAATTTCGCGAAAATCTACAACACACGCTACCTAAAATAAATGTAGCGTAACATCAATAAAATATTCCTCGTTTATCCTATCGCAACGAAACTTGCTCTCAAAAGTCTAGGGGGGTTTTAGGTACTTTCTAACTCTCTCACCTAGCGATTCCAAGTTCTTCCCAATCCGATAAAAATTCACGAAGTTAAAGACATTATTTTTCGCTACAAGAAATTCATTTTGTTTTCAAAGCATACCAAGGACCACTATTGTTTTCAACCTCAAGGAACCCATTTTCACACTACAAAAACATTTGAAAACAAACCAAAAACTCTTCAAAAATAAATCAACAAAATCAGAGTTTTCTTGCGTCGCAAGTTTCAAATTTTTCTTACCAATTAAAAACTCTATACTCATTCTTTTAAGGCCTATGATCACACACCAATGTCATGATCATTTCTCACCATTTCCTTCCTTTGGCCACGGCCAAAAATTCTAAAAACCCACAATCACTCAAAATTTTTCGATTCCAAAAGCATGGTAATATCTTATAATACCCTAAAATCATTTATCCGAACAATCCAATTCGTTTTAAATCAAACTACACTTTTTGACAATTTTGAATGGATTTTTCCTTAAGACAAAAACAACACATTTTCTTCTCCAACAAACCATATCACAATCATTTCTTTAAAACCATGATTAGTCCTCCTAAAATGACTTAACAAAATTTGAAAACTCTTCTTCCCTAGCAAAGGGGTGCCACGGCCAAACCAACAAAACAAGGCCAACACCTAAAATTTTTCCATTACAAAACCCTAGTAATCATCTATTAGTTTGCAAAGGCAATCCCATTGATCAAATGACTACCTTGAGAATCGAAACGAAATTTCCTAAAAATGTTCATCGAATCGCTCAAGAACACCAAGATAAATTTTTTCTTATTTTTCAAAACAAAGTTTATATTCAAACATCCATTTTGCCACAAAGCTTAAAACTAACATCAAAAATCAAATCACAAAATAAAATCCAAGTTTATGATCTTTTCAAAAAAATTCTTAAAACCCTAACTAAAAATTTTGTGAAAACATAAACCAACCATGGAAACTTCTCATGCTCCACTCAAGTGTACTAAGGAACTCTCAAGAACACTTATATGGAACCAAAACTAAATAAAACTAAATTCTCAAATTTTTCTCTCAAGAACATAATCATACAAACTCAAAATTCAAGAGGTTTTCATGCAGAATTAAGGAAGAGAAGGGTTAGTTACCTTGAGAAGATGATGATTCCTTAACAAGCAAATGATCCAAGCTTGAGAAAATGAGAAAATGAAATTTTGAAATGGATGAGGGAAGGGGTGGAAGTTCGGCCGAGTGAGAGAAGAGAGGAGGGAGTAGTTTTTGTGATTTTGCTTCTAAGTCCCAATAGCCTAAACCTCCTTACTATTTAATCCACTCTTGAGCAATCTAGGCCTTTGGATCAAAGCAAAACTTGCAAGACTAAACCCTAGCCTTTGGATCAAAATAACTCATGATTGCTTTTTGAACAAATATCCACTTTATGCTACTCAGCTCATCGCGTTTGCTCTCGGCGAGTCGCACCTCGCTAACGGACGGAAATCACAAAAATATAAAATCTAACCAATAAACGTTCGTCGTAAACCGTTTCCAAATATTATCGCTAAACTTTATTCTCCGACTGAAATTTATTTCCTTAGCTCCCAAAAATATTCTGAAACTAGATTCCAACTCACGCCGATATATAAAGTCTCCAATTAAACTTCGACGGAAAACAGAAACCGTAAAATTTTAAGCAGCGGGTACAGTTTTCTACTCGTTTTTCAGAAAAACGGGGAAAATCAAATTTCGAAATTCTGAAGACACAGGAACGTTCTCGTATATAAAAAAGGACTAAGAAACAAAAGCCTGAGCTTAAATAGTACACGAATCCAAAACCAGTTCCAACTCAGCAATAATGCTGTTATTACAACGATGCTTGCGAAATACTTAATAAAACCCTAAAACTCTTAGCCAACACCAACGTTCCTTACACAAAACTGTACAGTGATATTCTGGGTCTTACAGATTATGTGGATTTGATTAAATGATTTAATCCTTGTTAATGAGTATGATATTGGCATGATGTTGTATTGCTAGTACAATATGATATGTGGATTATGTAGTCATGATATAATTGCTTACATAATATGAGTGTACATTATGCTTATTATTATGAACTTGAATTGTAGCTAACTCTCTATTTTTGTGTATGTGTAATGGTTTGGGTCCAGATTCTCCACTTGAGGAGTAATTCCGTGGCTTTGGAGTTTAGTTCGTGAGAACTAGCATAGCTTGGTAAGGTGAAGGATAGGAAGATCCTAGCAGCTTAGAGGTTTAGGATGTGCTCTGATACTTGTAACCTTGCTTAGACTAGTGTTGTAGTTCTTCGCTTGTTTGAGATTTATGTATGATCTTGCTACCGTCTTATTCTATCTTTAATTATATCTTGGATTGTCTTGGATTATGTGATGGGTCTTCGTTTGTGGAAGTACCTAGTTGAAGTTGTAAATTGAATTATAACTAGCATGTTTGGATTTAATTACTATGACTTATGATTATAGTAGTTTATTGCTTCCGTTGTTTTAAAGTGAATCAAATGCGTGCTATATTTGAATTTTTGTTAAGTAATGCCTTAATGGTTTGTATGTTGAATGATTTAAATTAATTATTGCATGCGAATCGATTAGGATTGTTACAGATTGCGGCGAAATAAGTTATAAATCTTGATGAGACGAATTTCACACCTTCATACAGAAAACCAAAGGTGATTGCTCCGAAGTGCGAAGTTCGGGAGACAGAGAGACGAGTGATGAAGCTGATGTATGTGAGACAAGTGTTCAACTTCAGATACCTAAGCCATGTGAGGATTTGAGCAAAATATTTCCAAATGGTATTACCACTTTCTTTCGAATTACTATGAGAGTACCGTGCACTTGTTTATTTTCTAGAACTTGCTCTAATTCTCTGCTGACTGGTTAGTTTGATATTATATGCATTGAGGCAATTGCTTGTTATAACCCAGAGCCTTTTTCAAGCCACCCTTATTATTATTATATCTTTTGCTAGCCAAATTTGAGCTGTAAAAAAATATTATCCCTTTTGTTTCGGTGACAAACCACTATACAAGCCTATAGACCAGAAAAACAATGAATTACCCTATTTTGAGTTAAGGTAATAGTTCTCAAAGTCTTGGCAACAAAATAAGTTTGGGGTTGCTCATGGAACTAGCAACGTTTAAGTTTGGGGTGGGTATACGGAGAACTATCACTACAAAAAGAAAAAAAAATAAAAGACAAGAGACGGGAAAACATCAAAAATTCCCTAAAAAATAGTCTCTTCAAAAAAATAAATGAAAAAGAAAGAGCCAAAGGGCAAAAGAAAAAGCCAAAGGGCAAAGAAAGTGATAGAAAAGAACCACAAAAGACACATCTGCTGGAACAAAAGAGGTTCTGACATGACTCAATTAAGTTTTGATGATAACAAAGGTATTAATATACAATAGGGTATACTAATCATTTACTCTAGTGTGCAGATATATAAGCTAAAATTTTATATTTTCTATAAGTACACTGGAGGCTCTGAAATGGGAAGCAAATTCTGACCAGAACATGCTCATCAGAAGATGCTATGACAAAGTCTTGTCAGAAGCTACATATCAGAGGATACGTCATAAGAAGCTGTGTTTAATTACATCAGGTTCTGATACTTGCAGTGAAGGCCGTTTTGTCAGAAGAACATTCTCTGCTTCAATGATTAATTCTTCGTCATTCTCTGACAACTCAAAAGCTGGAAAATCAACCTTATCCACAGAATAGTAACGTTAGAACTATTGTACGAACTTTTTACCAGATTTGGGCAAATCTTCATTCTCAAGTTTGTTCATACACAAAGGTTACCGGATATGGTTCAAGAGCGTACTATTACCAGCTGGCACAATCTCCTGCAACGAATTCAAATTCAAGGCGCTCCACCCCTCACTATAAATAGGAGTGGTAGTGAAGTTTTGTACACACAACAATTGAACAATTTGAAAGAGCTGTTACTCTGCAAAAATCATTATGTGCACAAAACAACTTGAATACAACTTGAACTCATTTTAAAATCCAAGACTCAAGCTTCAGCTTCTGATTCATATAGTTGTTGAACCTTAGATTTCTTTTATTAGGATTCTAAGATAAGTCTTGTAATTGAGTTGTATTTTACTTATTCTGTTGAACATTGATTTGTATATCAGTGTTCACAAACTCTGTTTTTCTTGTAAAGTTGTTTGAAGTCTCTTGCTTTTGTGCTTGAGCAAAGAAAGTCTCTTGTAAGTGTTACTTGAGCATTGGAAGTCTCTTGCCTGCGTGCTTGAGCAATTGTAATCTTGTTTGATTATAGTGAACTCCCTTGGAAGTGCAAAGGGACTGGACGTACTCTCGGTTTGTGAGAGGAACCAGTAAAAAACTCTGTCTCTATCTCTCTCCCTTTCTCTCATACTTTTAAGTTGCTGTTTGATTGTGTTTTGTTTTCTAAACCGCTGCAAACTCTGACAATTTTTTATAACTTAAAAGAATTTTTCAAACTACCCAAAACACAATTCAACACCCCCCCTTCTTGTGTTTTTCACACCTTCAATTGGCATCAAGAGCCCGGTTCTGTTTTTAATCACCTAACAGTGAGACAGTTTCTTGTTGAAAAACACTATGACTGACGCAGCTGCAAGTGGAAGCATGAAAGCAGT
The DNA here is from genome assembly GCA_030408175.1 of Trifolium repens. Classification (NCBI taxonomy): domain Eukaryota; kingdom Viridiplantae; phylum Streptophyta; class Magnoliopsida; order Fabales; family Fabaceae; genus Trifolium; species Trifolium repens. The sequence continues at coordinate 32,912,782 of CP125850.1, read as the reverse complement.
TTCTCATGACTATGATGTTGAAGATAAGACAAACAACAAAGCACCAAAGTTCAATGGAGATGCTTCTACCTTTTCCTGGTGGAAAGATAGGATCTACAGTCATCTTATTGGTTTAGATGATGAGCTTTGGGACTTAGTTGAAGAAGGGGTAACTTTTAAAGGACTTGATGAAAAGGGAAAGTTATCTGTTGAAGAAAGAAAGAGGTTTACTCCTACAGACAACAAGGCTTACAAGAAACACCACAAGGTCAAGGATCTTCTTATTGGTTGTATAACTCATGATGAATATCTCAAGATCACAGACAAATCCACTGCCAAAGTATTTATGACTCCTTATGCTCCACATATGAAGGGAACAAACAGGTTCAAGAGGCAAAGGCCACGCTTTTGATCCAACAGTATGAACTCTTTAGAATGAAGGATGATGAGAATATTGAATCTATGTATTCTAGGTTCAAAATTCTAGTGGCTGGTCTCCAAGTTCTAAAGAGAAGTTATACAACTTCTGATCATGTAAGAAAGATTCTGAGAAGCTTACCTTCAAGGTGGAGGTCTAAGGTAACAGCTATTCAGGAAGCTAAAGATTTGGACACACTTGGCTTGGAGGAATTGATAAGTTCACTCATGAGTCATGAGATTGAACTATCTTCTGATGAGCCTCAGAAGAAACTAAAATATGTGGCTTTGCCATCTATTTCAGTTTCATCTAAGGCTCTGAAAGCAAAAGTTGCAGAATCTGAAGCAGAGGAATCTTTCATAGATGACCAAGAAGATGGATCAGATGATGATGTGTTTGCACTCTTGTCCAAGAAGTTTCAAAAATGGTTAGTAAGGAAAGGCAAAAATTTCCCAAGCAGAGGATTTGGATCAAGGAACAACACTAGCAAAGAGAAGAAGGATGACACATAAAATTGTTTCAATTGTCATAAGCCTGGACACTTCATGGCTGATTGTCCTGAACTCAACTCAAAGGGTAAAGGAAGAAAAAGTACAATCAAGAACAAAGCCAAGAAGAGTCTGATGGCAACATGGGAAGACATAAATGAGCTATCTTAGGATGAAGACTCTGAGGAAGCAAATCTGGCACTCATGGCCACTGGCGAATCAGACAATGAAAGTGATTCAGAGTCTGACACAGATGATATTGAAGAGGTAATCTCTAAAATGTCAAATACTCAAATGACTAAGGCTTTGAAAGATGTTATGGCAAAGTACATGGAAAAGTAGAGTGAGCTAGATTATTGTAAACAAAAATTGAAGCTACTCAATGAAAATCTCAACCAGACTCAAGCAAACTATCAAAAATCTCTTAAAACAATTAAAGTGCTTGAGACTGGATGCAGAACATGTCAAAAACCTCATGATGAGTATGAACTATCTCTTCAAGAGTTTTTATACCATAACATTGACAAAACTAGGATGTCTTCTATTATTCATGGTAGGCTTAGCAATTATCATAAAAGACAAGGACTTGGTTCTCTTACATCTTCTGATGTAGGAAAATCAAACAATGTTGTTTGTCTAAGTAAGTCACCATCAGAAGCTTATTCTAACTTCACTAAGGGTAGATCAGAGCCTCTGAAAGTGTCTGATACTCTTGTGAGCTTGGAACCACAAGATAAGGCATCAGAAGATAACTCATCTTCTTAACCCAAGTCTTCTAAAACCCAGGTTCCCCTCACATCAGTATACATGTCTACTCAAGTTAAAGCTATCAGAGTACCAAAACCTGTTGATAAGCGGGGAGCCAGTACTTTTAAAGCAAACTTGGTAACTGGCTCTCTGACACATTCAAAAGGAAAGTCTCAGAGACAACATAAGCCTAAACTATTTTCCAAAGGCTCAGTTGACTCTAGGTCCTCTGAATACTCTAAGAAGAAGAATAAGATTCATAGGACTAACCAAAATGGACCCATCAAAGTATGGGTACCAAAATCTGAAATAGTCTATGTTGCAGGTATGCACCCAAAGAAGAAAAGAAAGCTCATGGTATCTGGACTCTGGCTGCTCACGTCACATAACAGGAGACAAGCTCTTATTCCACACCCTGAATCAGCAAGAGGGAGGAACAGTAGGGTTTGGTGGCAACCAGAAGGGAAAGATCATTAGTATAGGTACAGTTGGTAATTCTTCTTTGTCAATTTATGATGTTTGGTTAGTAGATGGACTACATCATAATTTACTTAGCATAAGTCAATTGTGTGATAGTAATTATGATGTTATGTTTAATAAGAATTCATGTACTGTAATCAGACACTCTGACCTATCTGTTGTTTTTAAGGGTAATAGAAAAGGCAATGTGTATAAAGTCAACTTTTCTGATTTAAAAACAAGTGCATTATCTTTTGACACTAAGTGATGAAAAAGTAAGAAGTGATCATGGTGGTGAATTTGAAAATGAACTTTTTGAAAAATTTTTTGAAGAACATGGAATTCTCCATGAATTCTCTTCTCCTAGAACTCCACAACAAAATGGAGTTATAGAAAGAAAGAATGGATCTTTACAAGAAATGGCACGCACCATGATGCATGAAAATAATTTGGCAAAATTCTTTTGGGCAGAAGCTGTTAACACTGCTTGTTACATTCAAAATAGAATTTATATAAGACCTATTTTGAACAAAACAACATATGAACTCTTTAAGGAAAGAAAACCCAATATTTCTTACTTTCATCAATTTGGCTGTACATGTTACATTCTAAATAATAAAGTCCATCTTAAGAAATTTGGCTATAAAGCCTGTAAGGGTATCTTCATTGGATACTCTGAACGCTCTAAGTCATACAGAGTGTATAATTCTGAAACTAACACTGTGGAAGAATCAATGCACGTAAAGTTTGATGATAAAGAGCCTGATGATAAAAAGTCAGAGCCTGTTAAAGATTTGTTAGGTTCTGATGAATCATAAGATGAAGCTCCAGAGTATGACAACTACATAGAACCTGTAGAAGACTCTGAAACTCAAGAAGCTACACCTTCTGATGTTGTTCAAGAGCATCAAACTAATGATGAAAACTCTGAAGCTACTGATATTCCAAGAAATACATTCAAATACAAATCATCACATCCTGAAGAGCTCATCCTTAGAAACAAGAATAGTCCAAGAAAAACAAGGTCAAACTTCAGAGATGAAGAATCATTGTTTGGATTAGTATCTTTGATTGAACCAAAGACAACGAATGAAGCTCTCTCAGATGATGCTTGGATAGTTGCTATGGAAGAAGAGTTAAATCAATTCAAGAGAAATGATGTATGAGATCTGGTACCCAAACCCAAGCATAAGAATATTATTGGAACAAAATGGGTATACAGAAACAAATTGAATGAACAAGGTGAAGTAACAAGAAACAAAGCAAGACTTGTTGCACAAGGATACAGTCAACAAGAAGGAATTGACTTCACTGAAACATATGCTCCAGTAGCTAACCTGGAAGCAATCAGGTTACTTTTATCTTATGCAGTTAACAATGATATCAGTCTTTATCAAATGGATGTTAAAAGTGCATTTCTTAATGGTGTTATTTCTGAAGAAGTATATGTCAAACAACCTCCTGGATTTGAGGATTTAGCAAATCCAGATCATGTGTTTAGACTAAAGAAATCACTCTATGGACTCAAACAAGCTCCTAAAGCTTGGTATGAGAGACTGAGTACTTTCTTAGTCAACAATGGTTTTGAAAAAGGACAAGTTGACAATACACTATTTAGAAAAACACTAAAGAAAGACATTTTGATCATTCAAATTTATGTTGATGATATCATCTTTGGATCAACTAATTCCACTTTGTGCAAGAATTTTTCTAAGCTTATGCAAGATGAATTTGAGATGAGTATGATGGGAGAATTGAAGTTCTTTCTTGGGATTCAGATAAATCAAACAAAGAAATGAACATTCATTCATCAATCAAAATGTATAAAAGATCTTCTGAAGAAATTCAATTTGGAAGATTGCAAACCCATGAACACTCCAATGCATCCTACATCAAGCTTAAGCAAAGAAGAATCTGAAGGCAAAGTTGATCAGAAGCTCTATCGAGGTATGATTGGATCTCTTCTCTATCTAACTGCATCAAGACCTGATATTTTATTCAGCGTATGTTTGTGTGCAAGATTTCAATCAGATCCTAGAGAATCTCATTTCACTGCTATGAAGAGAATCTTTAGGTATCTGAAAGCTACTTGTAACATTGGATTACTGTATCAGAAATCCAATGACTACAAGCTGATTGGATTCTGTGATGCTGGTGATAAAATTGAAAGAAAATCCACCAGTGAAAACTGTCAGTTCATTGGTGAGAATTTGATTTCATGGGCAAGTAAAAGACAAACCACCATAGCCATGTCAACAGCAGAAGCTGAATACATATCAGCAGCAAAATGTTGTACACAACTACTTTGGATGAAATATCAATTAGAAGATTATCAAATAAGCAGTAGCAATATTCCTTTATATTGTGACAATACTGCAGCCATCCACCTTTCCAAAAATCCCATTTTACACTCAAGAGCTAAGCATATTGAGATTAAACATCATTTCATCAGAGACTATGTTCAAAAGGGTGTAATTGATCTTAAGTTCATTGAAACATAAAATCAATGGGCTGATATCTTTACAAAACCCTTGGCTGTTGAACGTTTTGATTTTATCAAAAAGAATCTGAATCTGATGGAAATCCCTGAATAGCTATGACTCCGGTGAAAAATTGATTTTTGTAAGAATCTAATAGCTATCAGAAGCTGAGGATATCAGAACCTTCTGTATCATAAGTTGTGATGAAACCATCTTCTGATGTATTATCAGACTCTGAAAAGGAGATGGCTTTTGCGCGTAAGTAAAAATCTTTTGTAAAAACGGTTCGTTTTTCTCTTAACTTACGTGTCAGTTATTTAATAAACTTTTAATACACGTGTTCTGATGCAAGTGGAAAGAGAAGTTTGTTTATGATGATCAGCGTTCTAATTCCTATTTGTAATAGGTAAAAGACTCTGCTACCCCTATGTATCTGTACTTTGTTTTTGCGCGAAACTTTCTATTTAAACACACAACTGTTCACATTCACACTTTTGCACTCTCACAACTTACACTTTTGTTCTTCTAAAACTCAAGCAATTTTTCTATCTCTCTCTCAATATTAGCAAACCCTAGCCCCTAAACTTCATCAAATGGCTTCAATCAGTACTAGTGGTTGTATAATCGACATTGAAAAGTCAATCTCAGATAAGTTCGCAAAGGATCAAAGGCCATACAACTATGATGACCTAACCTTCGCCATAGAAAATCCTGTAGACTTCGAGAGTCTAAGAGTAAATAGATTTCTGGAGGTTAAAACATGTTTTGAAAGGAAAAATATGATGTACTACCTTGATATGTTGAATGGACCAACATATGGTGAGGTTATCAAGGAATTTTGGATGAAAGCGTCTGTTATCACCAAAGCTAAGTATCTTGAAAGAATGGTTGAGCTGGCTAAAGAAAAACCTGAGATAATTGGAAAAACTCCTGCCGAGATGGGTATGAAGCCTTTTGTGTCAACAGAAATTGAATCGTATGTTGCTCGATTTAGAATTGCATTCAGAGAAGATCACATCAATGAGGCTCTGAAGCTATCAGATGGTGGATTATTCTTCAAATCTACAGACTCTGTTGGAGCAGATGTTGATGAATTCATATTCAAACCTAAGGAAAATCCTGGAGACAAGGCTGAATGGAAAGACCTAAGCAAGGTTATCTACAGAATCCTTATCAACAGTATCATTACCAAGCTTGGTGGTACTGATCAAATCTCTACGATTCAGAAGCTATTTACATTCCATGTTGGTAAAGGAAACTTTGTTGATATTGGTAAACTAATTTTCAATCATCTTGCTGAATCTATAACTGCTAGCAAACCTATCATTCGTCATGGGAGATTACTAAGTCACATGTTTGCTCAATGTGGACTAATGGATGCAATCAAACCTTTCTTCCCTGGGTATGGTACTTATCTGATTAGTTCTAAAATCATCAATAGTACTACTCTGAGGTATCTACAACTGTTGAAGGGTAAAAAGGTTGTTCATCCTACACATCCTCTGCTACTCAGAGAATCTGAAGAAAACATTGATGAATGTAGGCTCATCCATGTGAGTTATAGAGATGCTAGAAGAATAACAGAAGCTCATGCTGGATTTTTGAAGAGTTTAGGAGCTGATGTTGGTACTGGAGAATCTCAGGATCTGACTATAAGACAAGCAAGAATTTTGGCTCAACCAACCAAAATAATTACAAAAAGAAAAGCTGTTAAGAGTCCTGCAGTTCCTGAAAGGAAAAAGGTTGCTAAGACTACAAAGAGTACTGGACCAAGGGCGACAAGAAAGCCAAGGAAATTGATGTTAGAAGCAACTGATGAAGATAAGGAAGAAGCTTTAAAGAATGATGCTATTGCACAGGTTGAGGCTCTGAAGCAGAAGGAAGAGTCACTAAAGGATGGTTATGACTGTGGAATTGACCCTAAGGTATTTGATGACATGTACTCCAAACTTCCTCCAAGGAATGTTCCTGACGATGTGCTTGCTCAACAGAATCTATATGGATCAGCTGATGGTAAGTATTCTACTTTCATTGGCAATAGCTCAGCTTTTAGAGATTATTTCAGAAGATTCCAACATCCTTCTGAAATCCCAGTTAAACGTGCTTTTGATAGAATTTTTAAAGGAGTTTATTCTAAGAAAGATCTCATTCTTTCTAAGAATCAACCATCATCAGAGCAGTTTAACCCTCTTCAAACTAACCCATCAGAATCCCAAACTAATTCTATATGTAATGATGCAGCACAAGCTACTACAAGTACTGCACCAGTCATTCAATTTGTGAATGTTACTGAAGATTCTGATCGTACACCCTCCCCACCTCCTCAAAAATCCCTCACAAACAAGGCTATCTCAATTCTGGATCCTGCACCAGACTCTGAAGATATGCAACCAGAAAATAATCAAGACAAACCACAAACACCACCCCCAGAAAATAACCAAAACAATCCTCCATCACCTCCACCAAACTCTGAACACACAATGCCTACCTCCGATTCTCACAAATCACCTGAACCAAATGAGACTATCAATCCAAACTCTGAAGCCTCTCATAAAAATACCTCTCCAGTAATCAATGTTGAAAAATCCCCACAACATGTGGTGGACAACACTGTTACTGAAGTCTTACCAAACAACCAACAACCACCTCCAAATCACATCACCAATCCTGATAATCTGATGCAAGAACTCTCAAATGATTGCATTTTTGTCCCTCCTTTCTTACCCTCTAGGATTCTAAATGAACCAATAGATGAAACCAAAAAGGATATCTCTAAAATGCTGAAAGCTGTTGACAATAATATTAGGAGAATCCAAAATGCTATTCCTACTAGATCTATTGAGACAGCAAAGATTGATAAGGAATGTGAGCTTATGGAAGTTGGACTGCAAAACATGATCAGGGCAATCGGAGTCTCCTACAAGAAAGAATTGGAATTTCATAATGAACTGGCCAGACTCAAGGCAGAACAAGAAAAGAGAAAAGCTGAAGAGCGTGAAAGGAAAAGACTGGAAGATGAAAGGCTGGAAAAAGAAAGGTTAGAGGCTCTGGCTAGAGAACAAGCTAGGTTAGCAGAAGAAGCAAGACTTGCTGCTGAACAGGCAAGGCTTGAAAATTTGGCAAGAAATGCACCAGAGTTTTCCCTTCTGATGAGAGATGATCAAGAAAAACTGAAGGAAAAAGTTGATGTACACTTTGGCATTCTAGCTTCCATTCTTGAGACTCTCAAAAGCATCAATGAAAGACTACGCCCTCCTCCTCCACCTCAACCTTAGGAATCTATGCACTTGTTATTCATATTTTTTTTGTAACTTGTTTTCAAAATCTGTTGGTTATTATGTTTTGTGAACTTATTTATTTTGATAAATATTTAAGTACTTGTTTTATCTTGATTAATTTTTGTTATATTTTGTTATTTATATTCATGCATACAAATATTTTTGAGACAAATATCAAAACACAAGATTCCAAAACAAATTAAAAGAGTTTTATTCCACTAATAATTGTTGATTACATAAGTTCTTATCCACCTTTTCACTTGGATTCTACATCAGAAACAACTAGTTCTAAATCTAGCTTATTAGAATCAGAGGGAGAAGAAGGGTATTCTTCCCTAGGAGGAACATATGTACTCAGGAATTCTTTCCAGTCAGAATCCCATTCAGATTCTGACTCAGAAGATGACTCCTTTTGTTTGGTCTTGGATCTTGTTTGATAATTGGCTCTGATAGGAGCAGAAGTTGATGCTTTCATTTTTTTAGGATTCTTCCTAGACTCTGAGTCTTGTTGAATCTTCCCCTTCTTCTTCTTCTTCTCCTGTGACTTCTTACTCTCGATCACTCTTCTATCCTTCTCCATTGTTGTTTTTCAACTTGAAATGGAAGTGTTGAGTGAAATGACAAAGGTTTTTGGGTCTTTATATAGGATTTCTAAACAGACATGTTTATGGATTTACGACAAGTCATTTATTTGATGTAGTTGTAACCACTTTCTTAAACATTGACTGTCGTGAAAACCTCCCTTTGACCATTATTTTCAAACTTGGCATTTATTTTCTTGTCCGTTTCTTTGTTATCTTTTTGTTTAATGACAAAAGGGGGAGTAAGAGTATATTAATTTTCTGGAACGCTATACCTGAAGCCAAATATTCCAAATTTTGCTCATAATTTTTTTAAGTTCTGACTTATATGAAGGAAAATTTCTATTTGAAATATGAACTAATTATACATGGTACATATAAGAGAAGAGTGCAATTTTCTTTTATAAGTATCAGACTTAGGGGGAGAGCTTGCAAACCTAGCCTCTGATAGTCAAGTGTATAAGCTTAGTTCAAAATTCAAATAAAAATTTTAAACTAATTTAATTAATCATTGCTGAACTTAGTGGGAGCTTGCAAAACTCATAAACCTAAGAGAAGCATGATGTAATTAATCAACAACCATTGTAAATTAATACTTTGTTTGTCATCAATCAAAAAGGGGGAGATTGTTGGAACAAAAGAGGTTCTGACATGACTCAATTAAGTTTTGATGATAACAAAGGTATTAATATACAATAGGGTATACTAATCATTTACTCTAGTGTGCAGATATATAAGCTAAAATTTTATATTTTCTATAAGTACACTGAAGGCTCTGAAATGGGAAGCAAATTCTGACCAGAACATGCTCATCACAAGATGCTATGACAAAGTCTTGTCAGAAGCTACATATCAGAGGATACGTCATCAGAAGCTGTGTTTAATTACATCAGGTTCTGATACTTGCAGTGAAGGCCGTTTTGTCAGAAGAACATTCTCTGCTTCAATGATTAATTCTTCGTCATTCTCTGACAACTCAAAAGCAGGAAAATCAACCTTATCCACAGAATAGTAACGTTAGTACTATTGTACGAACTTTTTACCAGATTTGGGCAAATCTTCATTCTCAAGTTTGTTCGTACACAAAGGTTACCGGATATGGTTCAAGAGCGTACTATTACCAGCTGGCACAATCTCCTGCAACGAATTCAAATTCAAGGCGCTCCACCCCTCACTATAAATAGGTGTGGTAGTGAAGTTTTGTACACACAACAATTGAACAATTTGAAAGAGCTGTTACTCTGCAAAAATCATTATGTGCACAAAACAACATGAATACAACTTGAACTCATTTGAAAATCCAAGACTCAAGCTTCAGCTTCTGATTCATACAGTTGTTGAACCTTAGATTTCTTTTATTAGGATTCTAAGATAAGTCTTGTAATTGAGTTGTATTTTACTTATTCTGTTGAACATTGATTTGTATATCAGTGTTCACAAACTCTGTTTTTCTTGTAAAGTTGTTTGAAGTCTCTTGCTTTTGTGCTTGAGCAAAGGAAGTCTCTTGTAAGTGTTACTTGAGCATTGGAAGTCTCTTGCCTGCGTGCTTGAGCAATTGTAATCTTGTTTGATTATAGTGAACTCCCTTGGAAGTGCAAGGGGACTGGACGTACTCTCGGTTTATGAGAGGAACCAGTATAAAACTCTGTCTCTATCTCTCTCCCTTTCTCTCATACTTTTAAGTTGCTGTTTGATTGTGTTTTGTTTTCTAAACCGCTGCAAACTCTGACAATTTTTTATAACTTAAAAGAATTTTTCAAACTACCCAAAACACAATTCAACCCCCCCCCCCCCCCCCCCCTTCTTGTGTTTTTCACACCTTCAACATCCGGTTCTTATTTTCCGATACCAACACAAAAAGGCACCCTAAGGAACACAGGTTGCGTACACAAAAAGGAACAACAAAGTAGAACTTAACTCCAATGTTTAGCCTACTATTCCCAAAAATGTCCTACCTTGACCTAAGCCACGTTATAACCCTGAAAAGACCTCCAATAATGCATGTGTATTAAATTTTGACTGGTTGCTTAGAGTTCTTGCAAGCCTATGGTAAAATGGCAGGTTGTACGATGATTGAGAGATAACCCTTTCAATTAAATGAGCGAAAAACACAAATGTGAGAGAGAGAAAAGTTGGACATGGACTCTTGCGGGCATTTGTTCGATTTGCTACTATTGACGTCTCTTGAGCTGAAGTACTAATTGAGCATGATCGCGGAGGTAACATAAATCAGCGGTACCATTGCTGATAAATATAAGGTTGTGAAAATTCCTGTCATATTTTTTTTGTTCACTTATTTGCTAACAATCTTGCTTGGCAACATGTTACTTGAGGACAAGCAACGATTCAAGTTTGGGGTTGTGATGACAGGAATTCATACTGCATTTTTAGTATAATTTTATTAGTAAATTACAGCACTTTAGACCAATTACAAGGCAAATTCCTAAAGAAATCAAGTTACTTGCACAAGAAGTCAAGAGAATCAAGAAAAAGCTAAAAAGTGCCAAAATTGTGAAGAAATTGTGCTGTTCATCGCAGCACGATGGATCCCATCGTGCCACGATTAAAGCTACTTGCTGACCAAGGAAGCAACAGAAGAAAATCTGGGAAAAATTTGTTCATCGTACTGCGATGTGCTACAACGCAGTACGATGGCTTGACTTGGTGACCAAGGTGATCAAACGCACAAGATCAGTTATAATTTTGAACTGGATCTTTCTATCGCAGTACGATGGGTACATCGCAGCACGATGGCAAATTTCAGCCCATTGCGAAAACTATAAATAGAGTTCCATTTTCCTCATTTTATTCATTCAGAACAGAGAGAACTACTATTCTCTGGAGGAAAAGGAGGCAAAACTCTAAGGTTAGGTTTTCCTTAATACATTTTTCTATTCTTGTAATTTAATTATGCATTTTAGTAGCTAAATCCCTTACGGGTTAGGTGGGGAGATGAACTCCCTTAGGAATGCTGGAATCATGTAATTTGGTACTAAGTTTATATAATTGTCTATTCAGTTTTATTTATTCTATTGTCTATGTTTTAATTACGTAATCTAATTGATGTACACAATTAGGGAACGCTTATAGGGTTGGTGATATCTAGTATTGTGCCTCAGAGCCAGGGTTTACCACTGGCTGGCAACTAGCTTATAGGGTTAGTGATCTAGTATTATGCCTCAAAGTCGGCAGCCAACCCCGATCAATAGATAATAGCTTAACAAGTTAAGGGTAAAAGAACTAATGAAACCATGCTTAATTGACTACGTATTTAGGATCTAATCACTAGGTTAGGGACGTGACAACGTGGCTAACACGGGTTCCCTGTCTAATAATTAAGGTTCTCTATACTTGTAATTAGGGTAATTCTTGTACGCGGTTATTACTAACGATATTAGTTCACCAGTAAGTAAGAATGAATAGGCAACGATATAGCACCAACTACCCAGCAAGACTTAGGGAGGGATTCAACACAGTTAACCTACCTTTTCTAATCTGAAGCAAACTTTCTTTCTTAATTATTTTCTAAAAACAAATCAACCTTAAAATCAAAGCGGAGGCAATCTCACAAATCCTAGAATAACGCTTAGTTACCTAGGCGCTGTCCCTGTGGATACGAACCCATCCTAACTAGGGTGCGGATTATTACTAGACGACAGACTGGTACACTTGCCAGACCATAGTCAACATGTCAAAATATCAAGGCGCAACCTATCAAATGGGAGACGCCCAAAAGAAACACTACATAATACAAGTAAAGGTAATTCAATATATTACTTTTGTTATTTATTAATTCATCTTAAAGACAGGTAGGGTTATAACCCAAAAGATCATAAAGAAGGCTCGCAAAATAACAATATTCAAAAGCGACAAAAGCAGTATCAATTTCATCCAGAATCTGATTTTATTCATTGAAGATAGGATACAAATTCAAAGAAAACTACATCAAATTCAAAAGGATGTGCGAAGTGTTAATACAATAAAGTCCTACAACTACTACAATAAGCATCAACACTCGCATTATTCAAGAGGATCCCACAATTCCTGGCGTTATATTTCCACCTTTGCCCAGGTGAGCTAGGAGATCCTGATCCATCATCCTCATCCACAAGGCGTGTCACTTAGAGGTTTTCACCTTCGAAGATTTTGGCCTCTTCGCCGCGGATTCAACAGTGATTTGGGAACCTTCTTCTTCTTTGGGAGGAGGTCTATAAGCGTAAACTCCTCAGGAACGTAAGTCTTCAAGAACCCGGCATAATCTTCATCAATGTCATCAGAGCTTGAAGAACTTAACGAAACAGGGATGTGTTTCTCTTCTTCCCCCTCTGGGATTTAGATTTCTCAACAACGTTTTTCTTGGTAATATTTCTATCCATCTCAAAGTATTAAACAAAGAAGAAAAGAGGTGATGGTGTAAAAGATGGTAGTTACGAAAAGAAAGTGTGAGAACGGAAGGAGAAAAGGATCGATATTTATAAGCAAGAGTTACGAAAAACCAAGCATGAATAACTGCAATCCGCAAATAAATGAGAAGGCAGTTACAACTACCGCAATTAAAGGGATTGGTCAAGTCTTAGGCGTTTGCGAAAACCAAGGAAGACTCCACAGAATGATTTGATTGGAGCATAGGAATTCACGCGAAGTAAATCTGAGCTTAACCCCATATGACGCCTTAGAACTACGACGCCACCTAATCTCGCCACACAGCAAAGTTCGGGAAAAATATACATACAATCGAGACGATGGGATATAACATTCAATATCAAGTCAAGACGAAGTAGAGAACATGGAAATAATGAGAATATTCATAAAAACAAAAGGCTTCAGAAGGTCACCCAAGCATTGTCATTACAAAACATATCAAACCCACACAGGGCCGATCATCAAAACTGTTAGTGTTTTCAACCTGTAAGGTTGAGTTTATTTTAGGGTTGACTTCATTTGTTAAAATAAGTCTTTGGTCCAGATGTGGTGACTGATGTGCACACATGTGGTACCTGAACTGAATGCCCTAAAAACGCGCCTTCAATTTAAGTCTTTGTCCCTATAGTTTCTTGTTTCCATTGAGACTTGAACTTAGGGTTGTATTTAGCTCTTAAGCTTTTAAGCACAGAGCTGTTCCTTTTCTTGGTTCTAGTTTGAAACAAGATTTGGACTTTGAATCACTCAAAGCTTTGAAGAACGTGTTGGTTCTTTAGATTAGGAGTGCGTCTCCATCATTGAGTTTGTAAAAACCCTTGTGAGGAGCAAGGTCCTTGTGAGGAGCAAGGTAGGATAGCTGGGAAGTGACTGGGGGAAGTCATATCTTGTGAGGAGAGAGGTAGAGTTTGCACAAGGTAGTGTCTAAGCGAGAGGTTGTAAACGGGGGAGTTTAACTTTGAATTAGAGCTATCATAGTGGATTCATTCCTGGATTGGTATCCTCCAGACGTAAGTGCGCTGCACTGAACTGGGTTAACAAACTCATTGTGTTATTTATCTTCTGCACTTTATTTTCCTTGTTCATCAAGTTATCGTATGTTTATGATGTTGGCACATTAGGCAACACATCGTATACCTAAACCCTAACGTGCACCACATCACGCTGCACATCTGTAACTTGCTACCGGAATTTCAATTGGCATCAGAGCAGGCACCCTGTTCTGCTTTAAGGTGAGCTCCAGGGAAGATACTTTCCGGAACAATGGACAAGGACGGAACTTTGGTCAGCAAACCACCTCTTCTGGATGGCACAAACTATGATTATTGGAAATCACGCATGACTGCTTTCTTAAACTATATTCAGGCATGATATACAATATATCAGTATGGAAACTACCATCAATATAACTTCCTTATAATGATATTTCCCACACCTACATATTTCAAGAAATGGTCCTTAGTTCCTTTTAAGGTCCTTAGGGATATTCTTGAAGATCAGTTAGTGTCCAACACTAGTCTCAATTTTGGTACTTATTGAATATGCTACAAGCATATGGTGTATCTGATTAAGTACATATTATGATGTGTATGATTAATCCATCTTCCAAAGCATATGGATTATTTTCACGTGTCTCTCTCTCATCCAATGAGATATGCTATTGTCCTTTAGACAAAGACCAATCTTCTGACACATGCGATGATTTTACACATCAAGTGTCTGAACACTTCATCAATATATGTACATAGGCTATTCCTAACTCTTTAGGAATCCTTGCCCAAATACATAGGATATTCCTAACTCTTTAGGAATTCTTGCCTAAGTATTTCATCAAGAGTTATTTCCTTAACCATGTCTCACATGTAAAAGGAAAAGGTTTTTGATGATTAATATGTCAGCCACATAAAACACCAGATTAATATTATTACTCCCACTAACCTCCTTGTGTGCACAAGATTTTATTATTTGTTCCTTTTTGAAGTTTTGTGAAAAACGAATTTATAAGGGACAAATAATTAAAGGGGAAATAGTCATTTTGGTCCCTGACTCTGCAGCTCGCTGTCATATTGGTCCCTGATTTAAGGAAAAACACAAAATAGTCCCTGCCTCTGAAATCAGTTAGTATTTTTACGGACTGCAGGGATCAAAAGGACTAACGGACTGCAGAGTCGGAGACCAAAATGACAGCGAGCTGCAGAGTCAGGGGCCAAAATGACTAACGGACTGCAGAGTCAAGGACTATTTTGCATTTTTACATAACTCAGGGATCAATGTGACAGCGAGCTGCAGAATCGGGGACCAAAATGACTGTTTCCCCATAATTAAACTTCTGAGAATTTTGATATAATCAAAATTAGATAGCTTCAAATTGTATATTTTTCTAGCATCCTTTGAATCAAGCAAAACCCTTCGTATATGTCTAGTACATATATATGAGGTCACTCCAATTAAGGAATGCATCTTTGTTGTTCATCTGCTAAAACTTGTAGTACAATATTCAGTAAATAGAATTTAAACAGATTTTTAGCTTTATAATTACAATTATGATTTCATCATAACTTGCATTATGACTTTGCGTGAAACCTTAAATGATCAATCAAATCTTAAAGGGTATTCTCAATACCATCCATATCAGTGTTCAATAAGAATACTCACTTTCATCGTATGAGTCTTACTCATCCAGATGACAATACCATTATCACCATAAGGTATGTGTATATGGATTCTGTACAAGATTTTATGGCATTTAGCCACTTCTCAGATTTTAGGCCTTTTACGACCTCTTACCAAGTCAAAGATTCATCTTTCATGAAAACCATATCACCTTGTTGAGTCATGATTAGATCTTACATCTCACCCATGTAATATGTTAGACTTATCTAGGATTTTGTGCAACTTAAACCGATGGTCCTTCAACAGCTTTGAGGAACCGATTTATGTTCCCTTTTCAAACAAATATATTTTGTGGTACTTGAACTTATTCAAGTTCTATATCACTCCCACTGTTTCTTTTAGAGACACACTCCCACTAGAGGAATTCTTCAAATCTAGCAACAAAACAACTTTTGTCCGAAGAGTGATATAAGACCAATATCCCTTAGATTCTTTAGGATATTTCCACATATTTATTTATCCAATTTTGGAATTAAATTTATCTGATAAATTTTCAGTCCAATTTTTCATAAGGACAAACTTGGTGGTCTAACCTTTATATCATATATATGGTGTCTTTATGATTACTTTTAAAAGGGGAACTATTTATGGGTGAAGATTAATTATAAGCAAATAAATTTCTAAGAGTCAGTGACATAATTAAACTATCTTATATCATGTCAAACATGATGTGATAAAATAGTTATTATACTCCTTTAATTAAGTATTTATTATTATGACTTATTCATATGACTTAAATACTTTTGTCGAGTCATATCCTTTTACTCCATTTATCGAACTCCTTGACAAATTCAAAGATTTTCTAATTTTGTGTCACACACATATCCCCATCTAATGATTTTAATCATCAATGTAAATGAAGTAAAATATACTCAATATATCAAATAAATATGTTTAGTACTCGACATACATCTCATGTATATCGTTCAAATAGATCATGTGTCAATTTACTTTCAACAAGTAATTAACACATCAAATGTTTGTACTAAATAACAATGCTCTTGATATATACATATATGGTCCAAATCTTATTTGGCTCTTATTACAACTGTTATAGATGTTCTTATCAATATCATGGAGCCCTAGTCCATTACTTGATTTGGAGCACTAGTATAGAAGACTTTGCTCAAATGATGGGACCACTACTTGTCTTATCATTCAAAGCTACTTTTCATATCTTGTCAATACAAGGTATTTAATTAATACTTCTATTACCAAATAGAACTCAATAAAAATTATTGTATTCTATTTCAAATTTGATTTTAAGTCAAGGCATAGCTTTTATTGTCAATGAAACAACTTGTTTCATTCTAGACATAGCTTGACTTAAACTTATAGTCAATGTTCTAATTCTTTAAGCACCTCTTTAGAGATTCAACATCGTGTATCATATACCCTTGATGTAGAAATAGAAACTTTGACTTTCTATAACTAGGTGTACAAAATTGAAGTCTCACTTCATTCTTTTATTTTGACTCTTTCATGAACTATCTATGGCACTCCCATTTCAACCAATTTGAAACATTTGTTCTCCTTTGGCAACCTTTATTGTTCTATTCAAATAAGAGGAGTATAAATCTCATTTATATCATATCTCTATTCTTTGACAGTGCAAATTATTTCTCATTCAATTCAATAATTTTCCGATAGATATAATAATTTTGACCATATCTATCCACTAAAATTGATTTGATTGAACCTATGACCAACTCTTTGGTCTATTGAGAAATTCTATCATACTTTTGTCGTTCTTTCAAAAGAACTCGTTTTAAATGATCTCATCATTTCTTTTAAAAGTATGAAATATTTTATATCTAGATGTCAACTTGATGCTTCTGACAAGCATCCTTTTCCAATCTAGTTTATAGTAGGTACTTTTATAGAGTATAGTTCAATAGCTTATAGTTCTTCTTGCGTTTGAGAACAATTCTCAATTTGTGTACCAATTCAGAAACTCTTTTCTGAGATTCTTGTCCTTCATAAGGACAATATAATTTATATTGTATAAAGTTTAAATTACAAAGATATGTAAGATATTTGTATAATTTTAATAAGGACTTTTATTAAAAAGTTTCCACTATTTTATTCAAAACAAATGACCCTCACCATTTGATTCGGAAAATCCCGTTGGAAGATTTTCTAGTGGGCAAGATCCATATTTCACTTTGTCTTAAGTCCACGGTGGGCGGATTACACAAGACTTAGTTATTTAGGTAGGAACTCCTTCCAATTGTATCTCATACAATTCTTGAATATATTAATTGGGTGAATAACTCCTTATTCAAATTCATCTTATGAATTATTCCCAACCATTGCTTCTTAAACTCATATAATCTAATTATATTTGTTAAGTTAAGTTTGACCCTTGCTTTAGAAGTTGGATATTACAATTATCCCATCGCACCTTACCAATATAGAGTATGCACTTCGCGGTGAGCGAACCTACACAGTTCGATACTAGTCTTGATGAGTTCTAAAGCTTGGAAAGCGTAAACTTAATATCCACATATTTTATTATTAAAGAGAATGCACTCTGCAGTGGGCGAACCTACATATTCTTTATTAATCTCTTATGTGTCTTTTGAGGGATATTTAATTGTTTGATCTCACCGCCTTTTTTAACATATTAAACGCTCTCATATGCATCAACATACATACATACAATAATATAAAATGATATGGTTATGGCCTCCTAACGCAAGTGTCCTCTCAAGCCAATGAGAGAACCCTAAACTAGCCTAACGATGATCTACTTCTCCAAGCATCATCTTCATGGTTGTCCTCCTTTGTTCCTCTTGTAATTCTATTATAATTTTATATCAAAGAATACTCGTTTTACATACGAGGGAGTAAGATGAGAAAAGACGTTACATCAAGAAATTCAGAGAGAGGCACGACACGCAGGCCGTATTTAAAATCCCAAATTAAAACAAAAGAGTAAAATAAGGCCATAACCAATCATCACAAAAACATAACAATAAACATATTTATTATTATTATCAATTTAAGTCGTGTAGATTAATTAAAATTAAAATTTCAGCGAACGATCAATTTTGGGGCTGTCATCTGCGCCCAGCGCAGCCTGCCTGCGCCTAGCGCAGCCTTCCTGCGCCTAGCGCAGCCTTGCAGCTGAAAACCAGTTTTTGATTCTGCCATCTGCGCCTAGCGCAGCACATCCTGCGCCTGGCGCAGGCCCGTGAAAAACCCTTGTTTTTCACGAATCCTAATGCAAAAATTTCATGCCGTCAAAACCTTTCATGACTGAAATTCAATATGATTAATTAACATGTCATTGCTTCACCATACTAATGTCGGATTCCAAAGCAAATGAACATGAATCAATTCAATATCAAATAACTTTCATAATTATGTTTCAATGAACGAAATTATGAACGATGTATCAAATACACCGCTTTGCATCATGATCACTTGTATCACATAGAAGTTTTGATCATTCTTATTTGTATAAACTTATGACGATTAACATATCGCTGCTTCACCATACAATTGTCGGATTCCGAAGCCGTTTCAATGTCAACCATCAATTTTTCTACAAATAGATGCCAAATTTTAATTACTCGACTTTAATCTTGATTAGATGTTTTAATCAAATTAAAACTAAATTCATGAAATAAATAAACATCAAATCATGGATTCGTAAGTGGCTCTGATACCACTGAAGGAAAATTGTAATGGAAAAGCAGCGGAATATAAAAATTTTCCTTTAATGATCCTTACGAATGAGCATGAGTTTGTGTTTAGGATTTTACCTCTTGTTGAAAATCCTTTTCTTTTCTTTCACGAACGGTGGCTGATCAACACTTTAATCACGAACCGGATTGATCACGAGCGTTGATGACGAAGAACAACGCCTCTAGCAGTCCACACGAACAGCAACCTTCAAAAGAGTGCTAGCTCAAAAGGATGAAGGCCTTTTGTGAGTGGAGGCAAGAAATAAGGATTAGGGTTTTTCTCTTCTTAAGATTCTCCTTTTAAGTGTGTTTTTCTCAATCACAAGGGTTCTATTTATAGAACCAATTGTCTTGTGCACCAAGACAATTACTTGTCATTGGGCTACAATCACACTAAAGCCCATTTAATTAAATAAGCTTATAAGGAGCGCACCCCCCATGTGTTATGTACATATGAGTGCTCCCTCACCATAACAAATTATGAACCGCTTATTTAATTACCATGATACCCTTATCATATTTCCATATTTCTCTGAGGTGCACCGTACCTTACGGTGTTCCAATCTCACACTAGACTGTTCTTATGTGTGTGACCCTTGTAGGTTTCCATAACGTTGGCAATTATATTAAATCCTTAATTTAACATAATAAACAATGAGCGGTATCTAGCAACACATCATTGCTACCCAAGTTATGAGAAATTAACATGTGATCATAACATAACCTTAGTGATAACATATGCGTGTATAATTACCCCTTTGCCCTTTATATCTATATTGAACACAAAGCATACTTGGTGTCATCTTTGTCTAGTTCAATATTGGGCCCATGACATTTATCCTGTTATGCAGGATTGGCAAATCCCATCTAGGTCACTACTGTTCCTCAGCATGCTTTGTGAAGTACCCATCAACTGCCTTTATGGTTATCTTGTTACGAACAACGTTAGATCAGCAACAAAGTACTTGACTCCACATCTAGGGTACAAAGTGGTTTCAGGTCTAAGGGCGGTTTACACCATTATCACAATGAGAGTAACTTATGACACTTTGCATAACTTTGCATGTAGTACTCTCATAGCGGGTCAATCCGGTATAAATATTACTCCTAATATTTCTTATACCTATGTCAAGACTTGATAACTCCCTATCCCATGATCCATGAGATGCGATCATCAGTCTATCTTCATAATAGTCTTTATGCTTTAAGGTTATCCCTTTTCACCTTAAAGCTCGACTATGGATACTTTAAGAATAGCGTTCTTTTGTTTAATGTAATCTCATGATTAAGTCACACTTAATATTAAACGGACTTTCTATTATAGGGACTTCATTATTTGGAACGTTACAAACATAATAAAGAAATGCCTATTATTATTAATAAATAAAGCACTAAAGTATTGGCCTCTAGGGCTTACTCCAACACGTATATATAGGATCAAAGCATCGGTTGAAAAAAGAGTTTTGAAAAGTCGAAACGTTTCGAAAAAGCAAGGCAGTGCGATGACTGACGCGTGTCCTGAGGCGAGTTGCAAGCTCGACCGCACCCAAGGTCACGCCTAAAGGCGAGGTAAAATATAAAAGATACGTTTTTACTTCAGAAACGAAAGCTTCATTAATTACGGAATAAAGGTACAACATTGAGGAAATAAAAAGTACGAAATACAAAGGTGTCAAGGCACAATACAACTAAGAAAGCAGAAAACCCTAAGTACTAGGAAAAGAAACTACTTAGGCGACAACATAGGCCGCCGCAACGGTATCAGCCTGCAAATCTTCAATGTCACTTTTGTATTTCTTGGCGACATCAAGGTCAGGGCTGATTTTGTCTTGATCATCATACAACCTATCCATTTTCTCCTTAAGGCGAGCCAAGGAAGAGCGGGTCCTGATGAGTCTAGCAACGTCGTATTCAATATCTAGTTGAAGGTTCCTTTTCCTTTTCATCAACGAACGAAGTTCCTTCTCCAGTATTTCGATACGATTCTCAACGGCCTCTTCTGCAGATAAGTTGAGGTACAACGACTCTTCCTGCAGATCGATGTTGTCCTTAGTAACGGATATTTTCTTATCCAGCGTATCCTCAAGTGCGGTGTAGCAATCAAAAACGGCATTAGTGGTTTCGATAAAGGCGGCGTCCTTCTCCAACCTCTTGGATAACTCCAGAGCCAGTTCCAAAAAGACTTTCTGTTCATCAGTCAGACGCCATTTATAATCGTTAAGTTCCTCAACATAGGTCTGGAACTCCCCCACATTGTCCAAGAGTTCATCAATGTCTTCCTCAACTTTATTTCTCACTCGCCTAATAGCAGGCATAACAGGCGACTCTAACACAGGGATATTGTTATCCATATTTTGAAAATAGCAAAAGCACTGAAGTTAAAGGAATATGGAAGATATGAACAAGACTTAGAATCATATTGGATGTTATTTATATTGAAGTGGCGAGGCGCACGAAGGAAAGAAATGGGCGGTTATCCACCACGATCACCACGATCATAGCGACCATCACTATCACCACTTCGCCTCTTTGAGCCTCATGCTTGGGGGGCTGTGGACTGGGCTAAGGCCCAAAAATGAAGGTATAGGCCCAATGATCAAATGGCCCAATTACGCAACCAATTAAATTCGAATAGATAACTTTGCGGGAAAGCAAGGCGAAGGCGACACGCCAAATAGATGGCGCCCTTGCCCCATAAATAACTACTCTCATGAAGACTCAGCATGCAAACCAATACGTGGAGGGAGGTAACCACCCCCTACCACCATGATCACCACTGAAATCAGAGAACAACCGTCCATCACCACCACGTGGAAACGGAGGAGGAGGAAGAAACCACCATGATCATGGGTTATCCATGATCGTGGTCCTTGACAACTGCTACTTGTAGAAATCTATAAATAGGAGCTTATACTTCATTGTAAAAGGTTCACAATATTTTATATAATGAAAGAATTACTCATTTCTTAGACACGATCCAAATATTTATCACCCCCTTATTTGTTCACCAGAACAGAAGGGTTCTGTGATGTTGTGATTTTGTTTATGGTTACTGATAGTTTTTTTTTTTTTTTGGCTGATAAGTTTTTTTTAAGATTTTTGATCACATTTTCCTCCACTTTTTTTTCTCCTTTGTTCTTATAGAGATCTTGAATCAAAGGTAGTTGGCCTGAATAAATGGGAAAATTTAATGGATGCCTGCTGCATGTGGTTAAAGAAGTAAAGGTAGAGGTGGCTACTGCTCTTTTGTTTGCTAAGGTACTGACAAAAAAGTGAGGAAAAAAAAAAGCAGTGAAGAGGAAGGCATGCCTGCACTGTTGTTGTCTGTCTTGAAATCTTACTTTTTTTGGGGGGGGGGGGGGGAGGGGTGGCGGAGCAACAACTTTTGTTGTTGTTGTGTTGTGTTTTTTTTTTCCTTTTTAATTTCATAACAATAAAAAAAACATATATATAATAATAATAGTAATAATAAATATGGAAACCAAAATAAAGATGATAATAATAAGGATTAATGATGAGTGATGATAAAAGAAAATAAAATGATAGTAGTTATACTAAAAATAAATATTCAACATTTTTTTTATCGTTTTCAAATAAAATAAGAACTTATATAATTAGATAGATTTTTTGGGATTTTTGTGAATAAAAGAGAAAAGAACAAATAAAAAGAACCAAAGTAGGATTTGAACTCATGACGATACACTCATGACTTTTTGGACACTATACTTACTATCAAGCGAACTACTTCACATAATTGATAACAAATGCGACAAAAATTAATATGATAATAAATAAAAGTGGACAAAATTAGGGCATGGCAAATGAATATGAAGTGAGATCTTAGGTAAAAAAATTGGGGTATGACAGGTGGGATGAAATTTTTTCTTGTTTTTTTCTTTTTTTAATTAATTTGGACCATTTACTTTGGTCTTCACTTGTGTGAGAGTAGAGATAGTTCAATTTCATTTGGGCCATTGACAAAAAAAAAAAAACTCTTTACCTGCATGTTTCTCCTAGACCCCAAAATTTGTTTTTTACTATTAGAATTATTCGGAATCATTTTATGAAGTTAAAAAAAATATATATTGATTCTAGAATTCGATTTTTTCCGTTTGTATTTTATCTATATTTTTCTTCTAGATCTTGTGTTATTTTTTTGTTTTTTTTTATGTCAATCTTTATTATATGCTGTTATGAACTTGTCTCATTTGAAGTTATCTTTAATGAGACATGTTAAAAAAAATTAGTGTATTTTAATGAGATGTCAATTTTTTTATGCATTTTCAATTATTTTGGAATACAAAGTCCGAACCACATAAATATATACTTCGGATTCTATTTTTTAAAATGCAAAAAAAATATATATATTAAGATTCTATAATCCGAAATTTTCAAAAAAAAAATTTGTTGGAACTACACTGTATAAAAATCTAAGTTTAAACTTAATCTCATGCATATATTCTTACATCGACCAACTGAATTGTACTTACAAAAGGTAAAATAAAATTTAATTCAAAAATTTAGGTGAATATTTACATTACTTTACTTAAATTATATACTGTATTTTGGCCTAAATAGGAAAATAAAATGGGAAGGTAGAAACATTGATTAAGTAAAGTGGGTACCAAAGAAAATTGTGAATCGAATGAAGTAAACAAAGTACAATATATTATAAATATCACTAATATGCTTCAAAAAAAAATATTAATACGTCATAAGAAATTAGGTGACCAAAATTCTATCCTTATCCCAAAGTACAATATCATGAATGGAATGAAATGAAAACAATGATGGACTACCATAGTTTCCTCCCTTTACCACAAAAGGAAAAGAAAATCACCCCACATGCTCAAATAGATTTGAGTTTGACACAAAAGATGCCATCAGCCTTTTATTCAACAAATAACTTTTACATGATACATTAACATTACAATAATTAAAAATACAATAAATTAAAATTTTAAAATATATAAAAGTAAAGATTTTGTCAAAAATATCTTAGGAGATTTGAAGAATATAAATTGGCTAACATCAATTATAATACTGAGTCACAATTCAAGAGATTCGTGGTTGTCCAATTGAAAATAGACAGACTAAATCTTAAGCAAATTCTAATTTTCTTTAATTATTAACATAATCAAATTAGATATATAAATCACTCAATCTCATCAAATGATCACACATTCTCTTATTGTGTGACTGTGTGCTCTTAATAACCATGAACAATTTGAATTTAGAGTTTCTGCTATAAAAATTTCAGGTAGTCTCACACTGGTATATCTTAGATGTTGACTTATGATCATTAATATGATTCAAATTTACAATCTTGACCGTCAATTTAAGATTAAATAATTCAAATCTATTACATTATTTGTTGTAAGAGCAGAAAATCTGATTCGATCATCTTGAAATCAATCAATTTTTTGGCTTTTTTTTATTACATAGTATTTTTCTATTTGAAATTATTTTTGTCCCCACCAACTTTATAAAGAGAGGGAACCCTATTACGTTGCCACGCCACGCTACGCTACCGAAAGAGGAAACAGCCAACTCTTTCCTCCACCCACCCCCCATAAAAGGGCGCCATTTGCTTATTCTCATTTTTCTCTACTCTTATTTTCAAATCACACTAACACATTCTCATTTCTAAAACCTCTTTCCCTTTCATCTCTTCAAAACCCTAATAACCTCCATAATGCTCCCTCACTCCTACACCTTAGATTCCCTCACCAAATCTCAAGAACTCTTATCATCCATCCAATCCGCCACCTCACCTTCTCAAATAACCACCGTCTGCACCTCCATTCAAACTTTCCTACACACCCACTCACCCGATCAATCCCGTCACTTCTTCTCCCTCGCTTTCCCAACCCTAATCTGTAACATCTTCGGCTTCGAAAATCCACGCGCCGCTTCACCTTCATCCAACGGTTGGATCAACATCCCTGAACTCGATAAAACCCTATTCTCTCTCCTCTCTCCTACCGGAACTCTCGCAACCGCTATCTCCGCCGTCGACCGTCTCTCTCTTGTTAAATACCTTTTCCCCGCCGAACGTCTCCCTCACTGGTCACGTTCACTCTCCGATAAACACAATATCTCCGATCTCTGTCCTTCACTTTTCACTTCTTCTTCCTCTTCACAAATTCAACTCAATGTTTTTCAATACTTCTTTTTCTGGTTCGCTTACTATCCAGTCTCCAAGGGTAATTCCGGTAATTCTAATTCCAATTCCGATCAAGTTTCCGTCAAGAGCAGCGCCGTCAAATTCAGGTTAGAAAACTGGACTTCTTCAATTCCATGTTTCTCCGCCTCAAAACGCCACGTGTCAGACCAAAAACCTAACTGTAACCTCTACACGCGTCTTCTCTACGCGTATCTTCGTGCAAATGTTCCTACATGTGATTTATCGTCTCATCAACCTTACCGGAGCTCGATTCTACACTACGGTTCCGGTCACGACGCAACCGTTGCGGCTCGAGCTGAGTTTGTTGTGAACACGCTGATTCATTTCTGGCTTGTTGACAATGATTTCTCACCGTTTCCTGTGAGTGTTTGTAAGGCGCTCGGTGTTTCGTTTCCATTCGGAGAAATGCCTCCTTCTCCGGGTTTAGGTGAAGTTGTGAAGCTGTTTGTGAGGTATTTGGGGTTGAGTACTGTAAGCGCTTTTCGCGAGAATGGGGATTTTGGTTATAGTTCTAGTCCTAGGTGGAGGACTATGGAGGTTTCGAAAAATAAGGATTTAGGTTATGGGTGTTGGAATCAATGTTTGCAGAGGCCTTTGTACAGGTTTTTGTTAAGGACATTGTTGTTTTGTCCGATGGCTGCTTCGGTTAAGAATGTTTCTCAGGTGTTTTATGTTTGGATTAGTTATTTGGAGCCTTGGAGTATTAAGGGTGATGAGTTTTCGGAGCTTGATGCAATGAATGGTGAAAATTTGGAAAATTCTGTTTCTGAAAATGGAAGTGGTGGTTTTACGCCGCGTTGGCAGGATTATGTTCTCTCTAATTATCTGTATTATACTTCATTGGTTATGCATTTTATTGGGTTTGCTCACAGGTTTCTTCATAGTGATGTTGAAATTGTAGTCCAGATGGTGCTCAAGGTTTGTTTCTTAATCATGTTATTTTATTCGATGTTTACTGCATTACTGCTATGTGATTGTTATTGTCAGTGACTAGAAGTTTCTGCTTAGGATATTTTGTGGAAAGTGAAAGATTAATGGCATTTGAATCGTTTAATTCTCTCACTACTTTGTGTGCATGAATTGATTGATGAAGATTGTGAAACTTTGAAAAAACATGCGAATGTTGTAACTTGTAAGCACTATAATGTGGCTATTATGTCTATGTTGTTTCTGTACTTTTTCAATGCTAAGGGAATTCATGCACATAAATGAAATAGACATAGGCATCCGTGAAGGAAAACACAGGATACTTATATTGGTTCATACCACAATTTCAGCAATTTTTGTTTGTAGATACTCAATTCTGTTCCACTCGAGGTTTGAATGTTAATGTTTTTATCTGCAAAATTTGAATACAACTTTCGTTTGATCGTCTGATTTTGGTTGAACTCACCTGCATTCCTGATACACATTGAAATATAATATACTTCAGTAGACTTTCTAGAAGTCTCTGTAACCCAAACGATTGAAGCAAATGATCGACTCTACTATTAGTTGACTGATCATTTAGGTTTTAGATACAAAACATTTTTAACTTATGGATATGGTTTCACAGTAAATATTATTAACTTATGGATATTGTACATTATCCGCTCAATAGTTCTACACTTTTACTATACATTAATGGCCAAGTCTATGGTGCACAAGTGAGACACGTCTTTCACCATGCACAAGCTTGTTTTGACCATTTTATCAATAAGTCTCACCAATGTTACCATTGGATCAAATGGGATGTGATGTGACATATTGATCCAATGGTGAGACTTATTAATCTAATGGTGAAAACAAACTTTTGTATGGTGAAAGACTTGTCTTACTTGTACATATTAGACAAAACCTACATTAATTGCTCAAATATTTGCTTAAATACTGCAAAGGGAATTTAATTTATAATCCATTGTGTTTCATCATAGAATCAACGCAAAAGATAAGTGTACAAAATTTTTTGGATTGCAATAACCTGATCTTTGTAGAGTCGTGTTTCTCAATTTTTAGATGACCCTACTGTTGTGTTTTTTTGTAAGGTTTAAACACTTTGAGATATCACATTAGGCTAGGAAATCTTTTGCATTGCTGTTGCTGTTCGTGTTAGACCTCTGTATAAATTCTGGTAAAAAATTTAAACTCTCTCTGCAACAACCCTCATTTAATTATTCCTGTCATCTATAAACAATGTTTCTATGTTTGTAAACTAGATGCTTGGTGCACTTCTGTAATGATAACAGCCTTAATGGGGTTTAGCTGAATGGAATTTTCACTTTCTAACCTTCTTTTCCAGGTGTTAGACACGTTGACATCATCCAAAGAGCTCATTGACCTTTTGAAGAATGTAGATACCCTTTTCCATTCCAAACAGGCTGGCTCAGGCAAATCAACGCTGAATAACTTGTACAGATATGTTCCTATCATCCGTGAACAGTTGCAGGTGGTTTGAATTTCTCTTCTGATTTTAAAATTGTTCCAATTCCATTTATCTGTTAATTTAATGGTTATTTTTTGCACCCTAAAAATTTATCTATACCTACTATCAGTTGCCTTTTTTTCTTCTTTTTTTGTTGATTATTTATTTTGGTATTTCGCGTCTTGAATCTTTGCACTCCTTGATTAGTTTATGTTCATAGCTGGTTTAGACATAGTATTAAAAGCTTCTTCATTTTAGAATATTATTCAAAGGGAAAATTTATTTTTTTCTTTTGAAAAATAAAAAACATTTCCACAAGTTTTTAAGTAGTTTGTTCAAGCTTTTGAATTAAAACTTGGAATTTGGAAAAAGAAATAGATTTGTAATTATTTTAATAAGCTATGTTAAGTAGTTTCCCATAATAAACTGTAAACTTAATCATCTTTTAATGTTAAAATTAAAAAGGTTCTTTTATTTAATAATTGTAAGTTTGTAACGAGCTTAAAAATAGTTTATACTGAATGTAAAATCCCTAAGAAACCATTTAAACAACTTGGTTTAAATGGTTCTGTGATTAACAGGTCTATGCATGGCCAAAACTTATTATATTTATTAATATGCTGCTTGTTTCAGGACTGGGAAGATGGTTTATGTGAGACTGATGTTGATGGTTCATTCTTGCATGATAATTGGAACAAAGATTTGCGACTGTTTGCTGATGGTGAGGATGGTGGACAACAGCTCCTTCAGGTATAATAAATTTTTACGCTATAATTACAAATTTGTGTTTCAAATCATATTAAAACATAGTCATTCATTTGTCTATTGATTGCCTAACATATCCCTCCCTTATATGGGGCTTGTGACCAACTATGCAAAGGCTGGTGAAAGAGCACCACATTGTGTTTCTAGTATAGTAATCCTTATATATGTGGTATATGTTATTATCTTCTCACCACTTTTTGTTTTTCCTGCAGTTATTTATATTGCGTGCTGAAGCTGAGTTACAAGCTATATCTGGTAATAATGTTACACCCAGCCTTCAATGCATAGATTCATTGAAGGCAAAGTTAGGGTGTTTATTTGATGGAAAAACTATAAAGCTATCTCCAACCTCCCCAGAACCAATGCAGCGTCAGCAATCACGTGATGAGATATTCAAGCCAAGACAGGCTGGCAGTCGTGTGTGTATGAATGTGAAATACAAAGGCGATTGGATGAGGCGTCCCATATCGAGCGACGAGATTGCATGGCTTGCAAAAGTGCTTGTTTGGTTGTCTGATTGGTTGAATGAAAATCTTGGATTAAATCAAGCAGATACCAGACTTGGATTAAACCAAACAGACAGCAGTAAGTCAAACTCCACGTGTTCCTATGTGGAAGTATCGACTGATGATGCCCATATATGGGGTCCTTCAGAGGCCCTGAAAGCTTTTCTCTGTACAATCTGTTCTTGGGTTCTCTTTGTCGGTGCTGCTTCTCTGGGTTTCATGCGAAGATATGGTCTGAGGGTGAATCTAAGGATACTTGCCTCGAAGAAGGTTGTAATGGTTTTTGTTATATATGCTGTTTTCAGTTTAGTGAAGAAATACATTCGAGCAATCTATAGCATGTAGGGAGTATACATTAAACATATACACAAAGTTATTGTACAAAGAAAGTACAGAGAATTTTGTTACTTTGGAGTTACTGTACTAATTTTTTTACAAGTGGTTTTGCACAGCCAAAATTATGTTAGTTTGGTATTTTGCTTAAGTTGGAATGCTGTAGTGAGAAATACAGTATCTAGCTGCATCTTTTCTATGCTTGCTTACTTATTGGAATGTGCATAAAACTTGATATTAAAAATATTCAATTTTTACTTCAATCGAATCTTTCTCAAGACATTCAAATGAATAATAGTACTTGAAAATGAAAATAGTATGACTAAAATGGTAATTGTCTTTAATTATTTTGATTCCATTTTCGTTGTGAATGTTGTGATAGATTATTCATTATTTACTAGATTTTCACCTGATTTATAAGCAGCAAATTTTTTATTTTCAGAGGTATTGGGTACGAAATGGTCCACGAATCCTCTTCTGCAAATTTTACATATAAATAACATGATCCAGGGCCCCAGTGCTTTAACTTATGGACATCACTCTTTCAAACTTGCCAAAGTTGGAAATTGAAAACCATTTTCACCAGCCAAATCAAATCATACGAGTAAATATGTAAAATAAATAAATAAATAAATTTGTCCTTTTTATTTAAAGAAGAATTATGAGTCGGGTCTAAGCTCACCAAAGTCAAGTAAACATATTATTTTTTTTTTGACAAACAAAGTAAACATATTATTATTTCTGTATTAGTTGGTCTTTAGAAAATAAAACTAAATTGAGTTTTATATGTGAATAAACTGAGGAGGTAAATAGAGTACAACTATGTTAAAGTAATAAATACGTATATATTTTCTTGTGTACAAAAATCATCTCTATCAAACCAAAAATATTGAGCTCAAGTGATTAATAAATTCTCTCTAAATTGTTTGAGAGTACTTAAGTTTAATTTCTGATGGAATCAATTATTGGTCAAGCTTTACTTATCTTACGGCCGATTCTATATTACCGGGACACCTTCTTCTAACAACCAAAGGGTTAATAACTAAAAAAATCACCTCTGTCAAATTCCTTAAACAATGTCTCAGACATTTATTAACATTTTCCATCTATTTATTCACGATAAAGCATAAACAATCTAGTGTTTTTCTACTAGCAAAGTAATTAATATGAAAAGTCTCGGTCTTCATGTGGTCACGATGAAAACCTATGAAGCACAGACTCTGACACGGACACCGCGACATGACACGACACGGACACTCCGACACCGATAATTTAAAAAACATAGGACACTGACATCGTTATATATATGATAAAATTTGATTTTATTTATTGATTTATTATTAAAAATTATTTAAAAATATTCTAATCAAAATTAATATCTTTAATTCTTCATTTATCATTGCTTCAATACATGTTTAACTTTTTTAGAGTGTCAAAGCAAAGAAAATAAATTATATTTTGGTGAAATTTGTTTGACTAATCCGACAAATATCGTACGAGTGTCATACAAATGTCGGACACCGACGCGTGTCGAACACCGCGACACGCCGCCTCCTAGAGGTGTCCGTGCTTCGTATAGATGAAAACCCACTTCACCACATGAGAGTTTTAGGTTCATGAAATTATTGTGGATTATTCTTTAGGACGTTAGAATGAAGTAACAAATGCACACTTCAAAATTAAAACTAAATGAACAATAAAACTTACAATAAATTTTTATAAAAAATAATAATTTATTTTTAAATATTTTTCAATCAAATTAATCTACCCTATACACAGGCACACAACACACTGTTTATCTACACTATCAATTAAATAATGGCAAGTTCTATGGTACATTAGACAATTTCTAATGTACCGGTACATGGTTATCAAATTAATAAATAAAATGAATATTTTTTTAAGAGAAATTATTTTTCTATCATTAAAAATATTATATTAATCAAATATCATTAACCAAAGTTGTCAAAAATATAAATTTTGATATTTTTTAAATTTTTATTCTTCATAATAGTCAATATTCAATTTTTTATTGAAAAAATGTTAAAATAGTAATCATTATAAACAATAAAATTGTATTTTTCCTTGTGTTATTATTATATCTAAAATACAATAATTAACTAATAGTATTTTTAATCCATAAAAATAATCGTTATTTATTAATTTGCGATGTCATGTACCGGTACACTTGAATTATTCAAGTGTACCGTAGAAGCTCCCTTAAATAATTCAATAGATCATGAATGCATAGACATCTCTCATTGAGTAACAATTAAACATCATTAATATATATTAACAATAATTTTTATTAATTGGTTAAAACCAATACACGTAGTCACTAGGTGTTGGAGTCTATAACTAACTGGTGGTTGGATTTTCCTTTTTGTTTAACCTTCCTCATGAAGGGTAGATACGTGAACTCATCTACATATTCCAATATACTATACCATATTTTCATACTCTTATAAAAAGCTTATATATTCTCTTAACAAAGTGCTACTACAATATCACTCTTACTCTCAACAACACCAAAAGCCTCATTCATTATGGCACCAAGAAAGGATGGAAAAACAAAGAAAATAATGAATAGAGGTGCATGGACCACAGAGGAAGATCAAAAGCTAGCACAATGTATTCAAACTCATGGTGCTAAGAAGTGGAAAACTGTTTCAATCAAATCAGGTAAATTATAATAAGATACAAGTTATTCTTTTAGTACTACTCACAAGTTACATGTAAAAAAAATAAGTGTAAGTATAGAAAATAAGTGTGTACGCGCTCATAACGACGGTGAATACTTTGTACCTATAATATGTTTATATAAAAAATAAGTGCGCCGATTTTGTTTACATGAATTGTTGCAGGTTTGAATAGGTGTGGAAAAAGTTGTAGACTAAGATGGTTGAATTATCTTAGACCTAATATCAAGAGAGGGAACATATCAGAAGAAGAAGAGGATTTGATTCTTAGACTTCACACACTTCTTGGTAACAGGTTTGTTATACTCAATGAAACACAGTCACACATATGTCGGAAACGACACTGGCACTGATCAGACACGTCTTCAATATAAAGTGTCCGTACTATATTATATTGTACTCATATGATATTAGCAATTATTTTTTGGTGGTGAATTTTTTTTTGGTATGTGAAGGTGGTCTTTGATAGCTGGGAGGCTACCGGGACGAACAGATAATGAAATTAAGAATTATTGGAATTCTCATTTGTGCAAAAAAGTGAATCAAATAGAGGAAAAACCAGAAACTTCCACTACACAAGAAACTATAGCCCAGGACAATGTTGTTGAGGATAGTGCTATATTAGAGAATAAAGATTCAGTTAATGGAAGTATTGATTCAGATGTTATCTTTGATGTGAATGAATTCTTAGACTTTTCCACTGAAGAATCATATGGGTTTGATTGGGTGAATAAATTCTTGGAGTTAGATCAGATTCAGTTTCTTGAGAACACAGAAAGATCTGAGTGAGCAGTGTTAACCGCATGTTTGGATTGTCAAGTGAGTTTGTCACGGTGTGTCATTGTGATTTTGACAAAAATTATACTTTAATGATTTAATAAATCACAATAACACTTTAGTTTCGTCAAACTCGTTGTGTCTAAACATGCACTAAGTTATATGATTAATGTCTAAATAGGAGGTTTTTTAATTTGAGTTTCTGTTTTTTTTTTTTTTTGTTATTTGTTGTTATTCTAATTTGGAACTAATGGTTGTTACTAAGGTAAATATGGAATCAATTGTGTCAAATATAATATGGAACTGACAGTGTACTATTGTTGCTGCCTTTCTGTTGCTACTTTCTATATTTGCTGCCTGTTTAGCTTTGTCAAATTTATTAGGGAACATTGATATTTTCAGACCAAATGGTTTGGAATGACAAATTAAAGAATTATTAGTTTCATATCAATAACTAAGTGATTGGACTAAAGTGATTAATGAATATTAGTTAAGAACAAATTGTATGAAAGAATCCAAATTCAAACAATCAGTAGTTAAACTTTACTTACCTCTCGACCAAATACTGGTATTCCCTAAACACTAGATTTGGGATTGTATCAGCAATTTATCAATTCATTTTCTTACTATTTAATAGGTGGTCAATAGCTAAATAATTCATAACTATTGGAAGCTAAATGTTGATAGTTGATACATATCAATATGATGCACTGTGAATCACATGGAGTAGTGATTCACATTAAAAGCACATGTACTTTCATCCTAGACTAGATACCCATAGCAGGAACACAGCCACAAAAACTTCAAACCACATTGTAGTTACTGATTTAAATTATACTTATTCACTCATGTTTAAAAAACCAAAAACACCCATATCTTCACTGTTTTAAAGTTTTATTATTGTTTCATGTGGCATTACTTGTTACCTGAATAGATGAAATTATCCATTTGATGCCTTAACCTGATAAGTTTAAAAAATTACTTTAAATGGTAAGTTGACAAGAGTACTTTATGGTCAGTTTTTCATTCAACGAGGGATCAAAAGGTTATTTAATGATGCATGGCCAATTTTGATCATTAAAATACCAAAGTTCCAAAATTATTTCACAAATTGAAAATTTTAGACAATTATATAAATATATCACATTAGTCATTTTGAGTTGCTCAACTAGTCTTTAAAATTGTGCTGGAAGAAACAATGTGATTAATTATTTTCTGTTTACAATATCAGTTAATATAACAGAAAATTTCAATGGCTAAACAAAAATTTCAGAAACCATCAATTTCCTTATAAAAATATAAGAAAAACAAGGAAAAATGTGTGGTAGCAAGAAAATGGCCAGTGATCATAAATAATGATGATTCAGTAGTAATAGATTTTGCTCCATAGAGTTGACAGTTCAGGAAGAAAATATTAAAATAGAAGTAGAGAAACTGATGATTGAAAGCAACAAAGCTTTTTCTCCATTAATAGACCCCCTACCCCCACAAATTTTTCCCAATAGTAATTATCATACATTGAAATCACTATCTAGATAAAGTAACTATGAACACAGCAAGATATTTCCCTCTTTGGTTTTATGAAAGAGACAATGCAGAGTTCAAGGATTTAATGCTTTAAAAGAGGAAAAAATAAATATTACCTATTATGTGTAATAGCCTATTACACATTCAAATTATTTACAAACCTGTTAACCAGATTACCTAGCTTAGGATCAACCATCATGCTGCTTGGCTCCTGGCATCAGGTATTCATGAAATTAATAAATTAAATTAATCAAATTTCTGTTGTGAAG
Organism: Trifolium repens; assembly: GCA_030408175.1. Taxonomy (NCBI): domain Eukaryota; kingdom Viridiplantae; phylum Streptophyta; class Magnoliopsida; order Fabales; family Fabaceae; genus Trifolium; species Trifolium repens. The sequence goes on along the minus strand of CP125850.1, from coordinate 32,878,104 downwards.
CCAACCATTAAGCAGTAAATGGCAAAGTTCAAATCTGGTTTAGCTTGTTGAACCATATTGAATGCAAAATCATGTGAAATAGATCATATCTCGTTGGTTTTGGGTTCCAAAGGAAATGCTTCTGTACCATCTTCACATTATTTTGCATTGCAACATATTTTCTCATAGGAATGGATAACAAAATTTCCTTTAGCCTAGGAATATCCTTCTCGGCCACCACCACGGAAAATGCACTCCAGTCCAGAACTTCACTAAGTGGAAGGACAAAATTATCTGCAATGATCACGGGAACACATTCGTAATATATGGCTTCAACTATCCTAGGGCTATTAACTTCAAAGCCCATTGGACATAAACAATATTTACTTGATTTCATGTGTTGAATATAAGTCATTTTTTTGGAGACTCTCAAAGGTAAACGCTTGTAGATTTTCATGTCTTTTTCACCACCCCAATACTTAAGAAGAGTGGGACGTACTCTACCGTGCATGCTTCCAGCAAAGAAGGCAAGGATTGGACGTAGTGATGCTTTATTCCCACCAAGATATCTAAGAGGTCTTCTTGGTGTTCTAACGGTAGTTTCTGGAAGGGAAACATCTCTTCCTGCGACGAAGACTCTTTCAGACAGATCAGCATTACATAGAGCTTTTATTGTGTTTCTGGCTAGTTCTTTATGTCCAGTCACTGTGTAAGGACCCTACAAATGGGAGTTTAAAACAGGAGGCATAAAAAAAAAGACAACTTCAATACAACCATATAAAAAAAATGCAACTGACCAGGCTCCAATATGGATTGCAATGAATAGACTATACTGCAAAATGAAATCAGTGATTCTCAATGTCTCCACCGTTACAGTCAATACGATATCAATCATGCACTAGCTACGGACTAAGCATCAGTAAGCCACCAATAAGATCTGTGCATGTTCACATGCACATAAGAAAGAAAAGTCTTTGAAAATTTCAAGAAAACAAATGTTCACCAAAGTGTTTTTCATTTTTCAGTTATCACTGGGAAAAAAAGAGTGTGATAAGCCCACATGAAAACAAGTGAATGATGTTGCATACTTTCATACTCAACATGATAGGGCCATTCATTATTGCATATTTCAAGGTATTAGATGGCTATCAAATGTTTAAGGGAAATTGGAATTTATGAAAGGGAATCAATCAGTTGAAGAAGTAATGTGAAATAGATCGGGAGATTAAGCAGGAATTTTTTTTCTTTGCCATGATGAGAGCTTTGTGGCACTAGATTATCCTATTATTATCATCATCGTCATCTATTATATGGGTGTACCTTTATGGATCAAAGTCATTTTAAAGTTATTTTTACTAAATAAATTCATTTTCATTTTTCCACCTAATCAATGAAAAGCATGGAAGCATGGAAATATAAGAATTGAAAATCTTAATACTCTCAAACAATTACCAAATTTGGTAAAATCACATTATCAATAATCAATCAATCCAAAGGAAAGCAGACACCTACCCAATCATGGCAAGCAACAAGGAAATGGTCCGACCCATGTGTGCGATTCCAAAAGGGATACTTTGCAGCAATCTTGTTTACATAGTCTCTAAGATAGATTGATAATGGTTTCAAATCATGCGACCCAGGCACATATAGTGCCACCTCCATTTGGCGTGCACTGTATGGGAGATAAAATAAGTGGGCCCTGTCAGGATCCTTGGTGACAAATTGTTTATTTTCCTCCATTAACTTCATAAACCATCCTTCCGAAGCATAGATTCCCTTAAGGGAAGGGTTGTGAAAAATGGGCCTTGCACCATCGCGATATATATAAACTTTAAGTGTAGTTTCCATTAATTCATAGCTCCTGAAATTTAGGGACAAAATGGTTTTAACACAGTAGATGCTATTGACATACCAAAGTTGCGGTACATTCCAAAGGCTGCCAACAAGTTACACAATCAGTTCCCCGAGTCTCCAAGCGTTATCTCCTTAAAAGCTCGAAAACTTGGTGGAGATGATTATAGAAAAACAATGAAGTAATTGGAGCCAACACTAACAGTTTACCAGGTAAAAAGACATTGACCATCCTCATTAATGTGACTGCCTAAAAATCAGCTTTCAAATATCCCATTTGAATTTTGAAGGATTGATCATTACTATACTAGTAATAATTGTAATAAAAGTTAGGTTGGTCGAACTGTCCTTTGTGAAAGCAGTAGACCAAATAGTCCAAAGTTAAAGCCTTCTTGCCTAAGTCATCCGATTCTGTGATGAATGTATGCCGCCGTCTCTATACTTCTACTTGTTAAAAATGTGATATAAAACCACATACATGCCTTAAACTACTAAGAGTTTAAACTTTTCGCTTTTGAGATAGTTAATTCATGGCATAGTATAAACTCTATAACCAAGTGGTTTCGAATTTGATCCATACATCCCCCATTACTCTAATAAAAGAAAGTTGGATTTTAGCATAAGGTAAGTGGATTTATGTATTTCCCATTCATGATTAGGATTAGAGATGTAACATGAAACCATTCATGCGCCATCACTTGAAAATATCAAACTCGAGGTGGTTGCTCCAAAACACTAATTTAAGTAATACTGCTTTGTTTTTGTTGCTTTGATTGAATAACTTAATGAACGGTGATTTACATACATCTCTAGAAACACCCAACAAAAAAGGCCACATTAAGTAAAATATATTAATATAACCAGTTCTATGGGTATAAGAAAGGCTTACCCTCCCTCCACAACAAAAATTAACATCATAGACATTAATGCCCAGTTTCGGAATGATAAAAACTGAGTTTACATAATATTTTTTCAAGCACGTGCAATATATATTGGGGTATATAGTTTTTTCATATATTTATGATTTTTAATTTTATAACTAGGGATTTTATTTATTGCTATCTGCTGTTTGGGATTTTATTCTATTTTAGATTATCTAATATCTAATTATAGCTTAGAATAGAAATAACATTTTTGGGAGCTCGGTGTTATTGGGTCTATAAATAGACTGGCAGTCCCTCGTGAGTGCAGCATGCACCGTTTAGTTTGTTTCGGAATTTTTTAGCTCCTCTCACGTTCATTCGTTTGAGCTGCTTCGCTCCTTCGCATCCTTCATTGTGAGTATTTGATAAGCTTTTTGTTATTACATGATATCAAGCTTACTTCGGTAGTGACTAGCTGATATTTGAGTTAGAGGAGCATTATATATCTTGTAAAGAAATATTATAGGTTTGTCAAAGAAGCACCTTGTCAAAATTAACATTTTCAGTTATTTGTCCTACATCATAAATAAAATGAGATAAATGCCTCCACACATAAACCATTCGGTGGATAAAGCTCACAATGCACATTTTAGCTTAATTAAGAGAGGATATACTGTTGCTATTTTTATATGAGTCTTTTTCCTTTTTCTTTAATTAATCCTCAACAAAAGAAAAATCAGTAACAATCAGATGCAATTATAACACTATTCAGTAACAAAAAGATGAATAAATAAGGGTACCTTTTGAAAACAGAAACGTTCCTAAATAAAGGAGCATAAAGATTAAGATCTTCATTCACAAAAGTAGCATGATCAATCTCTTTCCTAGCATACACAAGGGCCTCAGTAGGTGACAACAACCTAATGTCCGTCTGCGATATACACATCCAGCAAAATATTTTGGTAATGTCTCCACTCAACTCATCAATCATATACTTCAAAACAATAAACAAATAAATTCATAATCTAATCAACTTCTACCTGCTTACCAGAAGAAACTATTGTATTAGCAACATTTTTATCCTTCTTTCGTTGCGCCCGAGTATCTACAATATCTTGCTCAACTGATACTGACTGAACAAACTTATTAGTCGAATTAGGCGAAACAACTGAGTAAGGAAATGTGAGGTGAGCCTCTTGAAGTATAGCTCCTTTAAGAAACTCATTCGATCGAATAGTACTATTGGAGGATCGATACAGGGATGAATCAGTTTCGTGACGAAAATGTAAGTGTTTGTTTGGTGGAATTACATAAGTATGTACAAAAATCTGAAGCACACACCAAAATACTGTAAAAATAGGTATAAGAAGAAACAGTCTTCTCCAATCAATCTTGTATCCGAAACAACGCCGCCACGATAACTCCATTATAATAAGAACAATTGGTTGATAAAAAACTTGTTAATCTAAAATTCTCAATCATCAATCACATCATACAATAAATCATCAACATGCAACTTCAAGAAACTGAAACCTTCAATTGAAATGCAAAAAAGGAAGAAAAAGATAAATTAATAAAAAAAACGAGCAGAAATAATTGATTATAATTGACATGCAGAAATAATTGATTATAATTGATACAGAAATAGGAACCTGGTTTGAGAAGATGGATCTGAGGGTGGTAAACGGTGAGGTTGACGGTAACGGACTAATGGTTGTGGTGTGAAGACAAAAGTGGACTCTGTTGAAAAACGGTTCTGTTACAGAGATGCTAATTCCAAACACAAAGACGAGAGGAACTGAGGAAGGAACCAGAAACAACCACCAACTCTTCAGCATATCAGTCAACATTTTTTCTTTTTATACTTTTATTACTGTTGTTTATTTATGGCATCATAATATAATATTCATCATCATAAAATGCCGAAATAAAACTAAATTAACGGTAATTTAATTAGCTATTTAATGAGATCCAGTTAATTAGCTATTTAATGAGATCCAGTTAATTCTGTCAAAAAATAATAAAATGAGATGAAATTAATCTTAATCTTTTTTTAACAAAAATAAAACGATATTCAATCAATCAAATTGACGAAATACATCAGATAGGATCAGATACTCAATATCGCTATAAATAATATGATAAAATTAAAGTTAGCGGAATATACATGCCTCCGGATCTGCAAAGTTAATGCCCAAATCATTATTTGAATCTGTAATTGACCGAAGCCGATCTTTCAATGAGAATCAAACGAACAACCTAACAATGCGGAAAATCAAATAGCATCACACAAGATATTGAGCAACACAACGTCGCACTCAGATGACGAAATCACGAAAAAACACAAGAAAAAACTTACATAAAACAAAGTTTTTCTCTCAATGAAAAACTAGGGCCGGAACAACAAAGATTTGTACATAATCTTAGGTATCGTTTGGCCTTAATTTTTTAGGTATTAAAAACTATCTGGAAACTAAAAGTAAACATAAGAGTTTTTAGAAGAAAAAAAACTAAAATTGATTGGTAATTGTTATTTTTTTTAGTTTCAAAAGTCATTTATCTATATCACTTGATGTCAGAACTGACCCCCGAACCAGATTTAACTGGTGGTGAAAAACAAAAAAAAAATCATTTATCTATGTATTTTACTCATAAAAATTAAGCAATTTTTTTCTATCACGAGGCTTCTTGAAAATTTGTTTGGCCTATCATTTTCTTTTATTGAAAAAAAATATAAAATAAGTTAAGTCAAACAGTACTTTAATATTATATATTTGAGACTTATTTTCTAAGACCTCTTTAATGATTATGGTATCTGTAACATCCCCCAATTTAAAATAAAATTTCATTTATTTAATTAAAGTGGCACAGTTATAACATAGAAGAATTACTTTCCATTTAATAGACTTACCAATTAAACTATTATATTGCCAAGACTTAAGTGAGAAAAATTGGATTTAACCACTCACTCTCCATCACTCCCACACCCCCCATCACCTTGTAAATCCCTATTTAAACAAGTTTGTGACCAAGTATTCATTTTTATTTTTCTTTCATTGTGAGGACACTATCAGTAAACAAAACAAACTTCTTTCTCTTCTTTGAACCTCACGCCTACCACCACCACTCAACCAAAGTTCCAAATTCTCCATCTCACTTATCTCTTTAAAATTAAACACATGCACACCTAGAATTCATTAACCCATCAAGATTGGAACCTATCACAAGTTGAATTTTGCTCTAAATCTCCTTCTTCCTCTTTGACCGAAATCAGCCCCAAATATTCAACTCCTAAGATTTCTTCAAATTCCTTCATGCATGTGTGTTTTTACTCTTAAATCAGGGACAAATTGGAAGTCTAGAGCTTAAGATTCATGGTTGTTTGTCTATTGGTTCCTCAAGATCAATTCTTTGGAGTTTTAGTAAACTAAGGTAAGAATGAGATTCTATTTCTCTTCCATTTCTTTTGATTCTAAGTGAACCCCAAACCTAATTCATTTCCTTTCATTATCTGAGCTTACATGTGATGGATTGAAATATTTCAATTTGGTGATTGTTGGAGAAAACAACAAAAATTGAATTAGGTTCTCAAACCCGTATTCTAGGACAGGATCTCACTAAAACGGTAATTACTCTCTCCTCATAACTCCGTTTGAAACGATTCCTTTTTCTATGGATAGCTAACAAAATTCCCTTCGTTTTGAGCACAAACATCGTAGGTTTTGGCTTAATATTTAAGTCTGTAGAGCATTTTGAAGTTCGAGGTCTGAAGCTGAGTTTGTGCTGGAAATTCCGGTGCACTCGCGGTGGCGAGTACAGAGCTCGCCCGACGAGTATCTCAGGGCAGAAATGCCCTATAAGTGTTAAAATTTGATGCTAGGGTGTTGGAGGCATTATTGGGGACTCCTTGAAGTAACCGGGATTGATCTCAAAGTCGTAGGGAACACGCAGAGTCAGAGTTAAGCTTCATTTTCCAGGTGGTTTCTTTAGGATAGTGTAGATAGTTCCCCAAAATCATAAACTTGCATGTTAACTTAGGAAAATTAGGAAATGTTGTGTGAGGGGGATTAATTCCCAAATTTCCCTCCATCCTGTTTTATATTATATATTTTATTTTGCTGCACTGGTTTAAATGAGGATTGTAGGTGTTCTCTTGAAAAACTATGATTTCTGTAAAACAGGTGTTTTCTGCATGATACTCGCCACAGCGAGTTGATTTAAATCAGGACCTATAATCTCGCCATGGCGAGCTGGTGACTCGCCATTGCCAGCTTGTACAGAACTGACCTGCATTTTCCATTTTCTAACAAAGTCTCACACACTCGTTTTATATCCTCATCAGAATCAGATAGTTTGCAGTAATATAATTAATATAATGTCGAACAGAATATTAATCACAGATAATTGTTAGGGTATAACCTAGAATATAATTAGGTTTGTATGCTCCCCGGGTTTTGGGAAATTTATGGTAGTAAGAACTAAATTAGTATCAGTCAATCAGGAGCGATCTGTGATGTCGCGCTATGGACTCCCAATGGGATAATCCATTAGGATATGATATTGTGAGCTGCATGCCGTGACCGAATCGGTTGACGGATATGGCAGGCCTCTGAGACCTGCTCACCTCAGAGTGTCCATGTGTTTAAAATGAATAAGAGTTTGTTTATCTGTGTTACACCTTTAATTCTATTATTGTGTTATGTTTTATATGCTAGTATGTTATGACTGATTAGGACTCCCTCGGTGTAGTCACCTCTAGGAGGGTAGTAGGACTCACCCCACTCCAAACCAATTTTTTTAGGTAGACAGGTTAATTGGAGCAAGGACCAGGATGGAGCTGATGATTGGAGCTGAGCTTGGATCATCGCATTAGACGATTTTAGTCTTCCCTTGTTTTTGTTATCTGTATATCTTGGAATTTTATTCTATCTCCGCTGTATTGTTTAAGTTCATTATTAATAATTAAGGAATTCTTGTAATTCAATTGTTCATCTCGTCTAATTTAGTGTACTCAGATCCATTTATTTATGTCTTGACTAAATATTCTAGATATTTTAGTTGGGGCGTTATAATTGGTATCAGAGCAGGTCGATCCAGTATCGGACCTTGCCATGAGTCATTCCAATCCTTTCCTAAGTAATACAGACTTTTTGGATCTGGACTGTTTACGCTGAAACCATCGCGTGCTGAGCCTGATCAACTCAGTATTGTGTATGGTAGGCAGTGTATTGTGGTTTAGAACTGGAGTGAACTCTGAAACTCCAGCGTTAAGATCTAAGTGAAGATGCAATCGAGGAGCAGTCGTTGAAGGAAAGTCTTATAAGTGAATATTGGAACGGTGGCAAATGGTGCCACAAGAGTAAGTTGTTTAAATAAGCAATTAAGGAACGCAAGTGTATCATTATACTGAAGTGTGTAGTGCACAACAGTATTCAACTGACACTGTATGTCAGGTAAACTTCCTGAACCTATAAGTCACCTTATTCTATCGAGAGCCTAAATTCAGCCAAGTTTAGGGGCCCATCAACACCCAATAACAGTAGGCCGTAGACCAAAACTCATCTTAAATTCGAGTTAGTATATGTCTGGGAGTTATGAGTGTTGTGCAAAGTAAAAAATTGGACGAACCACAAAATTATTCTTCTACACTCTGTCTAACTCGCTTAGCGAGTAAGTGCGCGCTGCAGCGAGCTTAGCGGGCTGCCGCTACTGCATATGCCATCTTGTCCTCTGCTCATTCATTTTAATCATGGTGAGCAGTCTCAAGCCCTCGTTTAAGTTTCTACCATTCCATCTTTTAGAATTTAGTGTAGTTGATCCTAAGCCAACCTGTACATCTAGGAATTGTTGAGGAACACATTTGGAGGTGACGTTAGAAGTTAAGTGCAAACAAAAAGTCGGAATGAGTAAACCCGTCCTAATAGAAATCAATGATTATACTGAAACCACTAGGACTTAGCCGTAACTAGTTTGATGATTAGAGTCCTTGTTAGTAGAACTCGTACCAGAGAAAACTCATTAAGTACCTTTACTCTCATGTCCCTAAAGTAGTAACTCAATGGATTAACACAAACCGATACTACGTGTTTAGAATTTCAAGTTGAACAACCTATACTAGAGAACCACATTAGAAGCAACCTTGTATCAATATTCTTTCAAAATCATATTACTACATTTCCCTTTAGAGTGCCCTCAGCTGAGTGACAACAATTCTACCATATCATTATGGAATGAGTTTTAATTCGTAGAACAATATCAACAAATAATTGGAAGCCAAAAATAGAACCTTGGCACAAAAGTATAGACCTTGCCTCACATCAAAACTGAATTCTTCCTTAGCGACACCGTCATCCAAATAGGTTTGTTAAAGACCGTTAAATTAAGCATCCAAAAACTAGCGACCTAGCACTTCTGACCAATTTAATTACCTCGTTAAGAATAGGGAACCTCAGCATCTATACCTTAATATTTCTTATCGCAAAACCTAGTAAGTGAACACTTAAGATAACTACCTTTAGATGTCATTAAATAGGACCAGTATATCACTCTATACCAGAAATTGCACCGAACCATCGTAGCATTAGCCTTTACTAAATACCGGTTTAGAATTACCGTTAGTACAAACAATCGCCTAATCAATCCGATGAGTCTTATCCCCAGATAGTTTAGAAAATGATAATTCAGAATTAATACCAGTTTGACTTTAACCCAACAAAACTCATACACATGAGCACGTAGCTAAGAAGTTAGTAGGATCAGTTAACCGTGCTCTTAAGAGTTGCCCATCAATTATCCTTGGATTAGTAAATCAGCATTATATGCCAACTAGATACCCTATTCTAGGATTAGAAATAATCAGCCACCTTGTTATCAACTGCCTTAGTACCAAATAGTGTAGGGCGTAACTTAATGAGGACACCAAATAAGGGACACTGTTAGTGACACAATCACTTAGACCGATCTATTAGGTATAAAGTAGTTAACCAGAGATGAGAAATTAAGTTTAACCTTAGCTTCAGCCATCCGCCGACACATTCACTTATCCAGACCCGTCAACCAAGAGACCATTGGAATCAGCTAACTCTTCCTATGAGAGCTTAGCCAGCAAGAAAACTTGAGTGAAGCCTAGATGTCCCAACCTGAGAAAACTGACCGAAGAAATAGAATTCCGGAACATAAGTCGGGACCCAGTAAGAGGTAAACTTTCAACTACATTTCATTCATCATGGATCTTTTTTCAGCCAACTCGTCCAATCGAGCAACGCTCCACTCTATATTCACAAGTCTTGGAACACCATGGACGTGTGTACTCTCTAACTCGTCTGATTATGCCTCAGACGGATGATTTCTTCTCGTGCCTTAAAATACTTATCAGTCTCGTGCAATGCACAAGCTCAAATTGGATGCAAACTTTTCAAAATTTCTCCAAGCCAGTTAGTTGCACTAATAGAATAAATGTTACTTTTAGGTAACCACTTTAAGTGTTTTCAATTTTCAGTTGTGTTGCCAATGGCTACAACAAATTTGTGGAAATCAATTATTCTTGAGAAGGTCACGAATGATTTCGATTCAATTTCTCGCTCGTTGGTTAATCTGACAATCAACATCCCTAACTGTCCTGATACAAATGACTTAGCTCAGTATTAGAAATTCATTTCAAACTTCGTGCACCTGAATCTGAAATTAAGCCAGATCATTCCCAATTTAGTGGAATTAAGTATACAAGTGAAATCAGTATTGTAGATTCGAACCTTTCTGCCCCGTGTCCTAAATCATGTTAGATCAGTGTGTTAACCTTGAGCATCTCTATCGGAACGACCAACCTCCTAGATTCATTTTTCGTACCTCGTGAAATCAAGTGCCGAAACCTGAACGCCTAGATCAGAATATTCTAACTCCAAGTTTAGTTATCCTTAACCAGTCCATATAAGTGTAAGAGTAAATTGCTTGCTTGGCGCAATATACCACTTCTATTTGGAAACCCTTCCTATCCTTAGTGATCCGTTAGTTAATTCAGTAAATCATTCTAAGCCGAACAATTCTATTCAGCCTCAGCGTTACAAGTTCGAACCGTACGTGGGCAATCAGCCAAGTCTAGAACCTGATCACTTTAGCCAAGTTCCGTACATTAGTTACCAGTGAAGGACTTCAAACCAGATTAACCATTAACCTTGAGAGATAATCTGAATCCAAGAGCATCTGCATGTTAGGTGTGCAACTCGATCACCGTGTTGTGCCAGAATGGATAAAAATTGTAGGTGGGATTTTATCGGATAACTATGGATTCACCTGCGGATGAGTCTAACTCATTGGCAAAGGAATCTGCAGTATTTAGACAATTTTCCACTCGTTTTAAATTTCGAATCGATCCTGGAGAATTTAGACATTACACGCGATTCAATGGTACATATAACGTGTCAGACATTGTAGTATTCGGAAAGTACTATATTATTTAGTAGTGAGAATAACCATAGGAAGGAAGATTTAGAATTGTTGACATCAATGTCAGACCCATAAATTTAGTTGGACACGTAAACTTAATCAGCGTTACATATATAAATGCGCATTTAACCAGGCCTGATACCGACTTTCCAAGTGAGTGAAGTGATGGAGTAATACCGGTAACAATGAGAGAAGTTTAATCATAGTACAAGAAGTAGAGGTGAATAAGACTGTAAGTGCACCAGTTCATCCTCATGTTTTAATAATTGTCAAAACACATGAAAATAGGTTGAACATATTTTGGCAAACTTTACAAATGACTTGACAACAAAGAACTATTTTTAAAACCTTGAAAAACTGACTTTTTGGTGTTTTGTATCGATACATACATTTCTGTATCGATACAAATGTCCTGAAACTTGTTCTGATACATTTTGAGCACTTTGTATCGATACACACAGGCTCTGTATCGATACAAAAGCTTCTATACAAAAACAGAATGTTCCATATGATTCGAAACATGCTTGCATGTATCGATACATGTGTATATGTTCTGAAAAACCAGCAAGCTTCATATGATTCGAAGCATGCTTGCATGCTTAGATACATATCAGTCAAGATTTCAAGATTCTGATGTTTGTATCGATACATCCCGTGTTTGTATCGATACAAAGGTCAAGATTTTCAAAATTGAACGTTGGTCAAGGGCTTTGTATCGATACAAACAATCATTTGTATCGATACATCTACTGAAAATTATGCCTAAATTTGCTCATTCTATTTTCTCTTTAAATAGCAATGTGTGGGTTCCTTTGTAAGAAATGAAACAATCACAGTAACTGAACACAACTGAGAAATCTAGTGAGAATCATTGAGAGAGCAAGAAGTGCTTTGGGTAAAACACTTTGGATACAATTTGGGTGAAAAATTGGGATCAAAGTGTTATCCTTCACAAGATCATCATCTTCCATCAAGTTGCAACAATTGAAGATTGAGTATGGGATCAATCATTTAGGAGTTGTACGCTTGGTCGATAACGTTCGGTGCGATTCGTGGTGAAGCAGATTCGCGATCGGGTTGATTTGTGCAAGGAGGTTGGATTGCTCACTAGGGATCCAAGATTGTTCGATATCTTGGAGGATCAATTGAGAAGAATCGAAGGACTCAGCTGGACGATCGTTGCAAGGAGTTGCACGGGTAGGATCGTTGGAATCAGAGGGTGAAGATTCGTTCGTCGATTGAGGGTTTGCATAGTTTTACATTTTGAGTCAATATAGGTTTATTGGATTCATTGTAAATTGTGCACTTGTGTTCAAGTTGTTTTTCATTCTATACATATCTCAAATAACCCGTTTGGTTATTTGGGGGGAGACGTACTCGGACATACGCGTGGACGACGCGAAATCCGGGGAACTCCCTAATCAAATCCTCGTGTGTTGATTGCATTACTTTCATTCTTTATTGCTTTCATTATATTCGTAAACAATTGAATTTGTGTGTTCGTAAGTGTTCACAAGGATTCAATTGTTATTATCTTGTGTTGTGAATTGTTTTTGAAAGAATCGAATAACTTGCTTGGAAACGTTGTTGTTAATTGAATTAGTTTTTGAATATCTTATTCCGATCGACTTTTCCTCAATACGTTTTATCGGCTTAGTTACTTTTTCAATAAGTCAAAACGGTGCAAAGAGACTACCGATCCCGGAGTCGCTTCCGCACGCACGTTTAACCGAACAATTTTTTTAAAAACTCAATTGGTTAACGGAACCACTTATTCACCCCCCTCTAAGTGGTTAGCCTCGTAGTCTAACAAGTGGTATCAGAGCCCGGTTGATTTTAAACGATTAAACCGAGTAATTTGTGCCTATTATTAGACAACATGGCTTTTGCACCAAAAGGGGCGTATAATAGGGCTCCGGTATTCAATGGAGATCATTTTGACTATTGGAAAAGTAGCATGCGTATTCATATCAATTCTTTTGATAGTGAAGTGTGGAATGCCATTGAGAATGGTCCGTTTGCTCCAACTATAACGGATGCTCATGGTGTTGTCGCAAATAAGCCAATGGCACAATGGACGGATGAGGAAAAGAAGAAAGTCAATTACGATGCGAAGGCACAAAACATTTTAATATCATCCCTTGGGATTGATCAATTCTATCATGTGTCGCATTGTGAATCGGCTAAGGAAATGTGGGACACATTGGTTACTCACTTTGAGGGTACCAATGATGTCAAGATATCCAAAATTAATACTTTGACACAAGAATTTGAGTTGTTTCATATGCTAGATGGAGAATCCATCGAGGATATGCAACAACGCTTTATCAAAATCACCAACAAGTTACACGGTTTGGGAAAACCAATTTCCAACCAAGATGCTACTAACAAAATTTTAAGATGTCTTAGTAGGAATTGGCAACCTAAGGTCACCGCGATTAAGGAAGCTAATGATCTTACCTCATTGAATCTTACAACTTTGTTTGGCAAACTCACGGAGCATGAACATGTGCTAAACTTGCTAGAAAAGCATGAGAAAAGCGAAAAGAAGGTAAAGCACAATGACAAGGAAAAGGAAAAGGACAAGAGGTCTATAGCTCTAAAAGCCTCTACTTCAAAGTCCACCAAGTCCAAAAGGATAGAGCATGTGGAAAGTAGCTCAAGCGAAGATGATTCCGATGATGAGGAAATGGGACTCTTCGTTAGGCGCTACAATAGGTATGTGAGGAAAAATGGGATAAGGCACTCCGATGAAAATCTTAGGAAATATCGGAAAGATAGTGGTTACCGTAGGAGGAATGAAGATGTCAAGTACTCTAAAAAGGGAGCATGTCATGAATGCGGTCAAGTTGGTCACTATAGGCCGGATTGCCCAAATATCAAGAGAAAAGAAAAGGAGTCATCTTCAAACAAAAGAAGGAGCAAGACAAAGAAAGCTTATGTTGCATGGGAAAGCAATAGCTCTTCATCTCATTCATCATCAAGCTCTAGCTCAAGTGATGAAAGCGAAGTAGCAAATGTGTGCTTCACAACTCATCATCACAAAAAGAAGGATAAAGCTCCTAAAAAGGTAAACCAAAATCCCTCTAGCTCATATACATCATTAGAATATCTTGACTTGCAAAAGGCATTTGAGGATCTATGTAGTGAAACTAGAAAAGCTTTCAAACGATTAAAAGAGATTATAAAAGTTAACAAAACTCTTGAAAAGAAAGTTTCCGAAACCGAAAAAGAGTTGAAAGCTTTCAAGTTGTCATTAATAGAAAAGCCTAGTGCAAATCATGATAATGATATGGTTGGTTGTGATCATTGCATCACTTTGTCAAAAGATATTAAAATACTTAAAGACAAAGTTGAAAATGCATCAAAACCAAAAGTTTCTCATCAAATTGATCCAAAACATTTTAAAAATCCTTTGAAAGGAAAAATCAAAAATTTTACAAAGGAGAAAAAGGATCAAAAGAAGGGAAACTTGTATATCAAATGTCATTATTGTTGTTGTGAAGGTCATACCATTGCAAAATGCAAGGCTAGGAAACTATTAGTGCCAAAGGGCATATTGCAATGGATGCCAAAGCTCAACAATACTTGTTTGCCTCACCAACTAGGACCCAATGAAAAATGGGTACCTATATCTTGTGTCTAATTGTTGTAGGAAGCGTGCCTTAACAATCTAGAAAGGAGATGGTTTCTAGATAGTGGATGTTCAAGGCACATGACCGGTGACGCCTCGCTTTTCATTGAGTTCAAAGCAAAGAGGAAAGGGTATGTCACCTATGGAGACAACAATAAAGGAACTATTCTTGGTGAAGGTACTATTGGTAATCCATCTCTCATAACCATATCAAATGTTGTTCTTGTAGATAACCTTAAGCACAACTTGTTAAGTGTTGCTAAGCTTTGTGACAAAGGTTTTTCAATAAATTTCAAACCTACCTTTTGCACAATTCAAAGCAACAAGGACAAGGAAGTAACTCTTAAGGCTATTAGACATGGCAATGTTTATATGCTAGACTTAGAAGATACGTGCCTAAATAGTGCTAAATGTCTCATAACTAAGAATGATGAGTCTTGGTTATGGCATAAACGAATGGCACATCTCAACTTTGATTTACTAAATAAGTTAGCGTCTAAAGATCTAGTAATCGGTCTACCTAAGATCCGTTTTTCTAAAGATCACTTGTGTACCGAATGTCAAATGGGTAAACAAACCAAGGCATCTTTTAAATCCAAAAATTTCATTTCTACTAATAAGCCCTTGGAGTTAATCCATATGGACCTCTTTGGACCATCAAGAACTAAAAGTATTGGTGGCAATTATTACGGACTTGTGATTGTGGATGATTACTCTAGATTTTGTTGGACTCTTTTCTTATCTAGTAAAAGTGAGACCTTTTCCGCTTTTAAACAATTTGCCAAGATGATCCAAAATAAACTTGACCTCAAAATCATTTCCATTAGGAGTGATCACGGAGGAGAATTTGAAAATTATAAATTTGAAGAGTTTTGCTCTAAATATGGCATTGAACACAATTTTTCGGCTCCACGTACACCACAACAAAATGGAGTAGTGGAGAGGAAAAATCGTAATCTAGAAGAGTTGGCTAGAACTATGTTAAGTGGACTTCCTAAATACTTTTGGGCGGATGCAATAAGCACCGCTAGTTATGTTCTCAATAGGGCGATTATTCGACCTATTTTGAATAAAACTCCTTATGAAATAATTAGAGGAAGGAAGCCTAACCTTAGTCACTTGCGCTCTTTTGGATGCAAATGCTTCATTTTAAATAACGGAAAAGAAAATCTTGGCAAGTTTGATTCAAAAGCGGATGAGGGGATTTTCTTAGGGTACTCTTTGTCTAGTAAAGCATATAGGGTCTATAACAAAAGATTACAAATTGTTGAAGAGTCGGTACATGTCACTTTTGATGAGACTTTTCCGGAAGAGACCGGGGAAGGTAATTGTATTGGTGTAGGTGTTGATACCAAAGACATTATAAAAGACAAGGAAGATGAGGAAATTGATCAATCCTCAAAAGACTTGCCAAAGATTGATAAGGACACACCTCCCAATGAAGATAAAGGTGATGGAGGATCATCTTCATCATCAAAGAATCATCATAAAGAAAGGGGAGCCGGACTTGCAAAGGAGTGGCGCACTCTCAAAGATCATCCCATTGACAAGGTCTTAGGTGACATCTCAAAGGGAGTATCTACTAGACTTCAAATTAGTAATTTTTGTTCCTATTATGCTTTTGTTTCACAAGTTGAGCCTAAGAATTCAAAAGTTGCATTACTTGATGAGCATTGGACCCTTGCAATGCAAGAGGAATTAAATCAATTTAAAAGAAATGAGGTGTGGGATTTAGTACCACCTCCTCCAAATCATCAAGTAATTGGGACTCGTTGGGTTTTTAGGAACAAACTAGATGAAAACGGTGTAATTGTTAGGAATAAGGCTAGGTTGGTAGCACAAGGCTATAACCAAGAGGAGGGTATTGATTATGAGGAGACTTATGCTCCGGTAGCCCGCCTAGAAGCCATTAGACTCTTACTAGCTTATGCATGCAATATGAATTTCAAATTGTATCAAATGGACGTTAAGAGTGCTTTCCTAAACGGTTATATAAATGAAGAGGTGTATGTTAAGCAACCACCCGGCTTTGAAAATCATGAACATCCGGATTACGTTTTCAAATTAAAAAGGGCTCTCTATGGTCTAAAACAAGCTCCTAGAGCTTGGTATGATAGACTTAGTAAGTTCCTTATTAAAAACGGATATTCAAGGGGTAAAGTTGATACTACTCTCTTCATTAAGCGTAAAGGAAAGGATGTCTTACTTGTTCAAATATATGTTGATGATATTATTTTTGGTTCAACTAACCCATCACTTGTCAAGAGTTTTTCAAATCTTATGCAAGGAGAATTCGAGATGAGCATGATGGGTGAACTTACCTACTTTTTGGGTCTACAAATCAAGCAAATGGATGAAGGTACTTTCATATACCAAACCAAGTATTGCCTTGATCTACTCAAAAAGTTTGAAATGGTGGATTCAAAGCACATGGACACTCCGATGGCTTCTACTTGCGCCTTGAGTAAGGATGAGGAAGGTAAAGACGTTGACGTCACTAAATATAGAGGTATTATCGGATCTCTTCTATATCTAACGGCCTCTAGGCCGGACATTATGTTTAGTGTATGCATGTGTGCACGTTACCAATCATGTCCCAAGGAATCCCACCTAAAAGCCGTTAAAAGGATTTTGAAATATTTGAAAGGAACTACAAATTTTGGCTTATGGTATTCTAAGGGAAATGATTGCTCTTTGATAGGTTATTCCGATTCCGATTTTGCCGGTTGCAAATTGGATAGGAAAAGTACTAGTGGAACATGTCACTTGTTTTGTAATTGCTTGGTAAGTTGGCATAGCAAGAAACAAGTATCCGTTGCTTTGTCAACCGCCGAAGCGGAATACGTTGCGGCCGGAAGTTGTTGTTCACAAATACTTTGGTTGAAACAACAACTTCTCGACTATGATTTGAAACTACAACGTGTTCCAATCTTATGTGACAACACTAGTGCAATAAACTTAACAAAGAATCCCGTGTTGCATTCACGAACTAAACATATTGAAATAAGGCACCATTTTCTTCGCGACCATGTAGAAAAAGGGGACGTTGTCTTTGAGCATGTTGAGTCTAAAAACCAACTTGCCGATATTTTCACAAAACCACTTGCAACGGACCCATTTGTCTACATTCGAGGGGAATTGGGGATCCTTGATATTTCCAATCTAGAGTGATATTTCTTTTAGAATGCACTTTACACATACACATTACACTTCTTGGTAACTTGAAGTCTTACACAAAGGAAAGTGCATCAACTACATAAGGTAAAAGGGTTAAAAAGTATCATCTCTCTCTTCTCTTCCTCACCTCATATTTGCTTATGTCTATGTGAATTCTATTTACCATCAACATTACATGTTAAATGTTGTTCAATACACTCATATGTTTGCTCATTTCCAAGAATTTTCGCTTCAAGATAAGTAATAATTTTTGAAGCCCATATGTATCAAATGGCAATGTATGATATATTGATTCATTGATGTGTTTACAACATAACTTGTTGCATAAATGCTATGTGTGGATTTCATCTCTTCATGAACACCGTTATATGATATGGCAACATGAGTTTATGCATTTAATTGCATGGTTTTGTTTATTTTTTCGTCCCATATTTTGGTATGTTTTATTACAAAAATGTCGATGTGTTTTAAATAATCATGAGTTGGTTTATGGTTTGTCGTTCTACATTCCATGTGTTATCATGATATTTGGTATTCGTCATTGATATATTGTGGCATATCGTTATATGTAATTATTTTGATTAGGATACTATATCATAAAGTGCATTTCGACAAATGTAAGTGCACGATATGTTTAATAGATGGAAAATTTGCTTGGACTTGTTACTGCTAATGTGCTCTCTTCTTCTTTTTGATATTGTCAAAGGGGGAGAGATTTGGATGCACAAGCTAAAGGATCATCAAACGCATTATGGCATCAACTCAGGGGGAGCAAGCTTTTGTGATTAAGCCTTGGTGTTGTTTTTGCGTCTGTATATCATTGCTATTTTTATTTGCATAATAGGTATAGGCTTAGTTTAGCTTATGCATAGTTTTGACAATTATCAAAAAGGGGGAGAATGTAAGTGCACCAGTTCATCCTCATGTTTTAATAATTGTCAAAACACATGAAAATAGGTTGAACATATTTTGGCAAACTTTACAAATGACTTGACAACAAAGAACTATTTTTAAAACCTTGAAAAACTGACTTTTTGGTGTTTTGTATCGATACATACATTTCTGTATCGATACAAATGTCCTGAAACTTGTTCTGATACATTTTGAGCACTTTGTATCGATACACACAGGCTCTGTATCGATACAAAAGCTTCTATACAAAAACAGAATGTTCCATATGATTCGAAACATGCTTGCATGTATCGATACATGTGTATATGTTCTGAAAAACCAGCAAGCTTCATATGATTCGAAGCATGCTTGCATGCTTAGATACATATCAGTCAAGATTTCAAGATTCTGATGTTTGTATCGATACATCCCGTGTTTGTATCGATACAAAGGTCAAGATTTTCAAAATTGAACGTTGGTCAAGGGCTTTGTATCGATACAAACAATCATTTGTATCGATACATCTACTGAAAATTATGCCTAAATTTGCTCATTCTATTTTCTCTTTAAATAGCAATGTGTGGGTTCCTTTGTAAGAAATGAAACAATCACAGTAACTGAACACAACTGAGAAATCTAGTGAGAATCATTGAGAGAGCAAGAAGTGCTTTGGGTAAAACACTTTGGATACAATTTGGGTGAAAAATTGGGATCAAAGTGTTATCCTTCACAAGATCATCATCTTCCATCAAGTTGCAACAATTGAAGATTGAGTATGGGATCAATCATTTAGGAGTTGTACGCTTGGTCGATAACGTTCGGTGCGATTCGTGGTGAAGCAGATTCGCGATCGGGTTGATTTGTGCAAGGAGGTTGGATTGCTCACTAGGGATCCAAGATTGTTCGATATCTTGGAGGATCAATTGAGAAGAATCGAAGGACTCAGCTGGACGATCGTTGCAAGGAGTTGCACGGGTAGGATCGTTGGAATCAGAGGGTGAAGATTCGTTCGTCGATTGAGGGTTTGCATAGTTTTACATTTTGAGTCAATATAGGTTTATTGGATTCATTGTAAATTGTGCACTTGTGTTCAAGTTGTTTTTCATTCTATACATATCTCAAATAACCCGTTTGGTTATTTGGGGGGAGACGTACTCGGACATACGCGTGGACGACGCGAAATCCGGGGAACTCCCTAATCAAATCCTCGTGTGTTGATTGCATTACTTTCATTCTTTATTGCTTTCATTATATTCGTAAACAATTGAATTTGTGTGTTCGTAAGTGTTCACAAGGATTCAATTGTTATTATCTTGTGTTGTGAATTGTTTTTGAAAGAATCGAATAACTTGCTTGGAAACGTTGTTGTTAATTGAATTAGTTTTTGAATATCTTATTCCGATCGACTTTTCCTCAATACGTTTTATCGGCTTAGTTACTTTTTCAATAAGTCAAAACGGTGCAAAGAGACTACCGATCCCGGAGTCGCTTCCGCACGCACGTTTAACCGAACAATTTTTTTAAAAACTCAATTGGTTAACGGAACCACTTATTCACCCCCCTCTAAGTGGTTAGCCTCGTAGTCTAACAAAGACAAGATTGATACATGAGTCTGCTCTGGAATTACAGAACTAAGATGGTAGCGACGCTGTCAGAAGGTGGCAGTAAGTATCCAAATCAGAGTGCGCAGCGTGAGACCAGTTGTAAGTGTGGATTAGTTGACCGACTTTTAGACGATGACCTTAAAAGAGGAAAGTTTTATTCCAAGTGAATGGATACCATTAACCAGAGAATAGGTGAAGTGTATAAATTGGATGCAGATGTAGACGATTTACCCTGAAGTGGAATGAAGAAGTTCTGAATTTCGAGGACGAAATTTCTTTAAGGGGGTAGGTTGTAACATCCCACAATTTAAAATAAAATTTCATTTATTTAATTAAAGTGGCACAGTTATAACATAGAAGAATTACTTTCCATTTAGTAGACTTACCAATTAAACTAGTATATTGCCAATTGCCAAGACTTAAGTGAGAAAAATTGGATTTAACCACTCACTCTCCATCACTCCCACACCCCCCATCACCTTGTAAATCCCTATTTAAATAAGTTTGTGACCAAGTATTCATTTTTATTTTTCTTTCATTGTGAGGACACTATCAGTAAACAAAACAAACTTCTTTCTCTTCTCTGAACCTCACGTCTACCACCACCACTCAACCAAAGTTCCAAATTCTCCATCTCACTTATCTCTTCAAAATTAAACACATGCACACCTAGAATCCATTAACCCATCAAGATTGGAACCTATCACAAGTTGAATTTTGCTCTAAATCTCCTTCTTCCTCTTTGACCGAAATCAGCCCCAAATATTCAACACCTAAGATTTCTTCAAATTCCTTCATGCATGTGTGTTTTTACTCTTAAATCAGGGACAAATTGGAAGTCTAGAGCTTAAGATTCATGGTTGTTTGTCTATTGGTTCCTCAAGATCAATTCTTTGGAGTATTAGTAAACTAAGGTAAGAATGAGATTCTATTTCTCTTCCATTTCTTTTGATTCTAAGTGAACCCCAAACCTAATTCATTTCCTTTCATTATCTGAGCTTACATGTGATGGATTGAAGTATTTCAATTTGGTGATTGTTGGAGAAAACAACAAAAATTGAATTAGGTTCTCAAACCCGTATTCTAGGACAGGATCTCACTAAAACGGTAATTACTCTCTCCTCGTAACTCCGTTTGAAACGATTCCTTTTTCTATGGATAGCTAACAAAATTCCCTTCGTTTTGAGCACAAACATCGTAGGTTTTGGCTTAATATTGAAGTCTGTAGAGCATTTTGAAGTTGGAGGTCTGAAGCTGAGTTTGTGCTGGAAATTCTGGTGCACTCGCCGTGGCGAGTACAGAGCTCGCCCGGCGAGTCTCTCTGGGCAGAAATGCCCTATAAGTGTGAAAATTTGATGTTAGGGTGTTGGAGGCATTATGGGGACTCCTTGAAGCAACTGGGATTGATCTCAAAGTCGTAGGGAACACGCAGAGTCAGAGTTAAGCTTCATTTTCCAGGTGGGTTCTTTAGAATAGTGTACATAGTTCCCCAAAATCATAAACTTGCATGTTAACTTAGGAAAATTAGGAAATGTTGTGTGAGGGGAATTAATTCCCAAATTTCCCTCCATCTTGTTTTATATTATATATTTTATTTTGCTGCACTGGTTTAAATGAGGATTGTAGGTGTTCTCTTGAAAAACTATGATTTCTGTTAAACAGGTGTTTTCTGCATGAACTCGCCGTAGCGAGTAGCTGGCGAGCTTCTGCTCGCCACAGCGAGTTGATTTAGGTCAGGACCTATAATCTCGCCATGGTGAGCTGGTGACTCGCCATTGCGAGCTTGTACAGAACTGACCTGCATTTTCCATTTTCTAACAAAGTCTCACACACTCGTTTTATATCCTCATCAGAATCAGATAGCTTGCAGTAATATAATTAATATAATGTCGAACAGAATGTTAATCACAGATAAATGTTAGGGTATAACCTAGAATATAATTAGGTTTGTATGCTCCACGGGTTTTGGGAAATTTATGGTAGTAAGAACTAAATTAGTATCAGTCAATCAAGAGCGATCTGTGATGTCGCGCTATGGACTCCCAATGGGATAATCCATTAGGATATGATATTGTGAGCTGCATGCCGTGACCGAATCGGTTGACGGATATGGCAGGCCTCTGAGACCTGCTCACCTCAAAGTGTCCTTGTGTTTAAAATGAATAAGAGTTTGTTTATCTGTGTTACACCTTTAATTCTATTATTGTGTTATGTTTTATATGCTAGTATGTTATGACTGATTAGGACTCCCCCGGTGTAGTCACCTCTAGGAGGGTAGTAGGACTCACTGAGGCTTAGTAGTCTCACCTCACTCCAAACCAATTTTTTAGGTAGACAGGTTAACTGGAGCAAGGACCAGGATGGAGCTGATGATTGGAGCTGAGCTTGGATCATCGCATTAGACGATTTTAGTCTTCCCTTGTTTTTGTTATCTGTATATCTTGGAATTTTATTCTATCTCCGCTGTATTGTTTAAGTTCATTATTAATAATTAAGGAATTCTTGTAATTCAATTGTTCATCTCGTCTATTTTAGTGTACTCAGATCCATTTATTTATGTCTTGACTAAATATTCTAGATATTTTAGTTGGGGCGTTATAATACTGTAACACCCCAAACTGCTTTTAGGATGACCGACTGACCCCACAAACCAACACGAGTCTTTTCAGCGAGCTTTGTCCTCACTTGCACGCTTTCTGGGAAACTTTCCAGAAGGTCACCCATCCAAAGACTACTCCAAGTCAAGCACGCTTAACTGTGGAGTTCTTATGGAATGAGCTACCGAAAAGAAGATGCATCTTGTTGGTATAGGTAGTACCCATCAATCCTTATAAGCCTTCCTTCAACCATGCAGTCTCAAACCTGCACAGCCTCAGGATCCCTCTCATTCCGATGTGAATTCAGTTTTTGCTTAGAAGCTGCCAGGAGCCGCACATTGTCATGCCTCGTGCACCGGCGACCACTCCCCGCCCTCGTCAGCCTCGGGTATTACATGCCCACCAGCTTCCGCTTGGTTTGTCCCCGAACCACATCGTACTGGGAAAGGTCTGCTCTGATACCATTTGTAACACCCCAAACTGCTTTTAGGATGACCGACCGACCCCACAAACCAACACGAGTCTTTTCAGCGAGCTTTGTCCTCACTTGCACGCTTTCCGGGAAACTTCCCAGAAGGTCACCCATCCAAAGACTACTCCAAGTCAAGCACGCTTAACTGTGGAGTTCTTATGGAATGAGCTACCGAAAAGAAGATTCATCTTGTTGGTATAGGTAGTACCCATCAATCCTTATAAGCCTTCCTTCAACCATGCAGTCTCAAACCTGCACAGCCTCAGGATCCCTCTCATTCCGATGTGAATTCGGTTTTTGCCTAGAAGCTGCCAGGAGCCGCACATTGTCATGCCTCGTGCACCGGCGACCACTCCCCGCCCTCGTCAGCCTCGGGTATTACAGTATCGTTTGACCCGATTATTTTGTGTGTATAAGCTACTTTCAAACTACAAATAAAAATAAGAACTTTAAAAATGAAGTTAAAGTTGTTTGGCTATTATTATTGTTTTTTAACTTAAAAATTATTTTTAAGTTGGAAATTTTTGTGTAAAACTTCTTTATTAAAAAAAACAATTTTAGAGGGTCTGAAGTTTTTTTCCAATGTTCTCTATTATTTCTGATTATACTTTGTAATTTTTACCAAAAACAAGAAAACTTTCTGATCACTCGGAAAAAAAAAATTTATTTTGCAATAAACAAATCAACAAAAAAAAATAATTAAAGAAAAAACATTTGAATTAAAAAGAATAAGCTATTTTGTAACAAAAAAAAGAATAAGCTATTTTATTCTCACTAATTACACATTAAATATATAAAAAAATACAAATAAATTTGGAAGTAGAAAATTAAAGGGACAAAATATTACGTAATACTGTATAAAGATAGAAGCATAATATTGTTTGTTACGAAAAGTGACGGCAAGAAAAAGAAGAATTTTTTATTCTATTTCAAGTCAGTAGGCTACTTGAAAAAAAAATGTGAAATTATAAATCTATTCATTACATATTTTTTATAATACCATACTACCCTTGTATTGTAAGTGGGTTTTGCTTTTACGTCAGTTTTCGTTTTTCTTCTTCCGTGCTATATAGCAACCCCCAAGATAGAATTCCAAAAAAAAATCATTATAAATTTTTTGAACAAAAACAAATGATAAAATTGGATAACATTGTTACTATAAAAATGAACAAAGTTATTATGCATAAGGGGATCCTTATGCACGGTGCATAAGCACCGGAATTACTAGCGCGCCCCCTAGAAATTTCTCGCGCGCGACCCCCAGCCCCCCCAATGGCTCGCTATCCACACCCCCTTTCTGCTGATGCATGCATTCTGTTTTTATTTTTAGCATATTGGGCCTGAAAGCCCAGTTCCTTTTTGGTTTTTTTGTTGGTTTTGTTTTTTATCCAGTTTTACACTTACACCTAGTTTTTTATGTTTGCACCCAAATTTCTAGCGCACCTCCCGAATTGCTTTGTGCACCCAAATTACTTTACGCGCCCTCCATATTACTTTGTGCACCCCCACGAATTTTTACCCATATTACTTTGTTACAAAATCATTGGTTATTTATGCAATGTTATTTTGAAAATCATTATGCTGGTTAAATGGTTTCATAAACCATTAAGCCAGACTTATGATTTCAGTTATAATATTTGTTTTGAATAAAATATGAATATTTTATTGAAAACAATAAGAGATCTACTTTGGTTTCACATACAACATTAGTGAAACCATTAAGCCACAATTATGGTTTCAGTTATAATATTTATGTTAAATTAAATATGAATATTTTATTGGAAACTATAAGAGAGCTACTTTGGTTTCACATACAACACTAGTGAAACCATTAAGCCACACTTATGGTTTCAGTTATAATATTTATGTTAAATTAAATATGAATATTTTATTGGAAACCATAAGAGAGTTACTTTAGTTTCACATACAACACTAGTGAAACCATTAAGCCACACTTATGGTTTCAGTTATAATATTTATGTTAAA
Source organism: Trifolium repens (assembly GCA_030408175.1). Classification (NCBI taxonomy): domain Eukaryota; kingdom Viridiplantae; phylum Streptophyta; class Magnoliopsida; order Fabales; family Fabaceae; genus Trifolium; species Trifolium repens. The sequence goes on along the minus strand of CP125850.1, from coordinate 32,852,608 downwards.
TTAAATATGAATATTTTATTGGAAACCATAAGAGAGCTACTTTGGTTTCACATACAACACTAGTGAAACCATTATGCCACACTTCTGTTTTCAGTTATAATCTTTATGTTAAATTAAATATGAATATTTTATTGGAAACCATAAGAGAGCTACTTTGGTTTTCAGATACAACACTAGTGAAACCATTAAGTCACACTTATGGTTTATGTCAGGTGCTTCTTCGTTGTAACAACCATAATCATCTTCATACCAACACCAAAATACCTCCTTCAACTTCCATTAACAACACCATACAAACCAATAATCATCAAATCACTATCTAAATCAACACCACCATCAATCTTCAACCACTTTCATTCTTCACCATTCCAAACCACCAATCCTAAATCACAAAACCAAACCAACAAAATCAAAGAACAAAACAGAGGCAGAAAACGAAGAGCGAGGAGCAAAAACTAGAAGAAGAAAAAGCGGAGGATCTCCATCGCCGTCAAATCTAACCGGCCGCCGCACATCACCGAAGCACCACCATAAAGTCCACCTTAACACAACCACTGGTAAGAGAAATAAGTTTGATGATTATTGGTTTGTGTTAAAAATAAGTTTATGCATTAATTTTTAAGTACTTTTTTTGTGTTAAAATTAAGCTTCTCTTTTATTAAGTATTTTTTGAAAAAATTGTTTGGCCCGTCTTTTCTCATAAGGAGAAAAAAAGTCTAAAATAAGTCGGCCCAAACAGTACCTATGTACACTTGGCACACACCTCCGAATATCATATGAACTTGCATTTAATTCTTATATTTAAAAAGAAAACAATTCAAAGTTTCAAATTTTAATTCTTTTAAATATTTAAACTATTATTATTTCAATTATAAAAAAATTGTAAACACAATTTTTGTTGTTGATAAATTAAGAGCGTCTATATATCAAGAAATATGTAGTCATACCAACTATGTTGGCACCCCTACTATATCTTATATTATATTAATGATATATATATATATATATATATATATATATATATATATATATATATATATATATATATATATATATATATATATATATATATAGGGTTTGCTAATTTAGACCCACTTAAAAACATGTGGGTTTAAATTAGCAATGTGCACCTTATCTAATGGACAAAAAATATCCTTGATATTTAGTTATTTTATACTAGTAAATTGAAGGTTAGTTAGGTAAATTTTATTAAATAATGTGCACCCACTTTGCTAATTAAGACCCACATAATTATAAACATATGAATCTAAATAAACAACCTAGGAAATCAAGAAAAATATACAACCAATATTAAAACAAAAACTATCACAAGCCAATTCTCCTTTTTTGTTACTTTTTTTGGGAATTTGTTTTGTGAGACTTTGTTATTTGATTTTTACCTTTTACTGGTAGATTTTGAAATTTATTTTCAGATGTTGTTTGATCATAATATTTGTGAAGTTTAATTCTTTTTGATAAAGAAAATAATAGCGTGTTTATTTTAAAGTTTAATCCTTACTCTCCCACTTTACAAAAAAAAAATATCTTCTTTGTTGAGTCTTTTGGTATTGGCTGCATTTTTGGTAAAATAAACCTTGAAACAGGATGTGCGATATGATGCCTCAACGTATCATCTCATGAGAAGTGTTCGCGCGCATGTTCTATTTATGGTATTATTGTTTCTCTCTCATGGATCTTGTGTGGCGCATTTAATCAGGGTAATTATGAGGATCATCATTTAATGCTTCAGATCCTTGTCAAGAATGATTTTGTAGAGAATCTCTTTGAAGAATATTTTTGTAGAGAATCTTTTAATTAATGTGGAGTAATGGCTTGGGTCAAACAAATCAAGCCCATATCATTTCTGAATGAAGGAAGAATTGTCTGAAGTATTTAAGGAAGGAGCTAAACCTAATTCAGTAGTTGTGAACGGGGCGTATGCTGGTAACTTAGAACTAGGGCTATTATAGTGAAATTCCTTCCTGGATTGGTATCCCCCAGACGTAGATGAGTTGCACCGAACTGGGTTAACAAATACTCTGTCTCGTTTATTTGTTTTGTTCTTTATTATTTTCGTAGTTTTACTTGTCAGATCGGTTAAGGTGCTCAGAACATTGAATCGCACATCTTATACCGCGTGCCAGGAATTTCAATTGGCATCAGAGCAGGCACCCTAACATATTTGGGTGAGCTCCAGGGAAGTTGTTTTCTGGTACTATGGACATAGAAGGAGGATCTGTTGGCAGACCACCGCTTTTGGATGACACCAACTATGATTACTAGAAGCCGCGTATGATGGCCTTTCTAAAATCTATGGATAGCCAAACTTGGAAAGCAATTATCAAAGGTTGGGAACACCCTGTGATGAGGGGCACAACCGAATTAAAGCCAGAAGAGAACTAGTCTAAGAAAGAAGATGAGTTGGCTCTTGGAAACAACAAAGCCTTGAATGCTTTATTTAGTGGAGTGGACAAGTACATGTTCAGGAAGATCAAGCAATGCACTGTGGCAAAAAATGCTTGGGAAATTCTCAAGACCACTCATGAAGGGACACCCAAGGTAAAGTTGTCAAGGCTCCAACTTCTGACCACTAAGTTTGAGAACCTCAGAATGAAGGAAGATGAAAGTGTACATGATTTTCATATGAACGTGATTGATTTTGCCAACTCATTTGATTCACTTGGTGAAAAGATCCCTGAAGAAAAGCTTGTGAGAAAAATTCTCAGGTCTCTACCTAGTAAATTCGACATGAAAGTTACAGCCATTGAAGAAGCTCAAGATATCTCAAGCATGAAAGTGTTGGAACAAAGTGGGTCTGACATAAACCTCTGAGGTTTTAAGTAATTTTGATGATAACAAAGTATTAAAATTAGAATTGGTATTACTAATGATTGTTCTAGTGTGCAGAATTATAAGTTAAAATTCATTCAGAAGCACTATGAACAAAAACAGAGAAGCCAATCTAAGAAGCTCTGAAAGCTTATCGCTGATCATCAGAAGCTTAAAATTCAAGTTCTGAAGTTAGTGGCTCTGAGGACTAAAGCTAGACTCTGAATGGTTTCAGAAGCTGAAGACCTTAAGAAGCTACAACACCAGACTCTGAAGCAAAAGGAATTTGCGTCACTCAAGAACTGACAGGATCAGAATCAATGATTGAAGAACAATCTACTTAAGGACTCTGTCATATCCACATGAAGGAATATTCGTTGGTACAACGTTAACCTTATCCATAAGTGGGACGCATTTGAGGATTGTACAATCGTACTATTATTACTCAAAATGGTTGAGTGATATTTCAAATTGCAAGGTAGTGGAATTGGATTACTTTCTATAGAAGGCAATACACAGCTATCATCTTGTACGATTAAATTCCAGCTGGCACCTTATCTCTCTGCAACGGTCATTCCCACTCCATTTCAGTATAAATAGAAGACTCAAATGGAAGAAATGACTATTGTTCTATTACTGCGTTTAAGACTCTGAAAAGTTCTGACATTACAGCTTCTATCTATCATTCATAGTCTTAAGGCAATCTGTGTTGTATTTTGTAAACACCTCTGATAGTATATCAAGTGTCCATTAACATTCATTCTTATTCTTAAGTTTGTTTGAGAAGTCTCTTGTTAGTTGTAACTTGAGCATTTGAGAAGTCTCTTGCAAGTATGCTTGAGCATCTTGTAATCTTGTGAGATTATAGTGGAAAGCCCTTGGAAGTGCAAGGGGACTGGACGTACTCTCAATTTGTGAGAGGAACCAGTATAAATTTTGTGTCTTTCTTTCTCTCCCTCTGATTCTTTATTTGTTTGTGTTTTATCCGCTGCAAAATAGTTTTTAGACAAGAAAAAGTTTTTATTTTCAAAACACAATTGTCTGTTGGGATTTAAGAGGGGGTTTTCCAAAAAAAAATCCTCTTAGCGGAATAATCCCGATGAACGGATCTTGATTAAACCATTAATCACAAATCAAACTATATACATTAGTTTATGTGTTTACCTCTTGAAGCGTCGAGGAGACAATCAAATCTATCGAAGCCGTGAAAGATACCACAATCACCAGTGCCACAAAGTAGCAGCACTTCTACTCAGTCCACGCGAGCACAAAAGCAGAACACGGTGCTAGCCGATCAATATGAGAGGAAATACGACTATTAGGATCAGTCATTCTTAGGAAGTGTGCTCCTCTTCTATTTATAGAGTGTGAGCCACTAAAACCCTAAAATCGTATTTTTTAGGATTTTCCGAAATAGCCTTATGGTATTTATATTTAATTAAACTATTTTAATTAAATACAAAATATTAATTGAATTAAATCATATTTAATTTAATTAATTGTTATCCCTCATTTATTTAATTAAATCACATTTAAATAAATAAATCATATAAGTTAATACATTTCTTAAATGCAATTAACATCTAATTAAATTAAATCTTATTTAATTTAATTGTTCGTTCTGTTGTCAGTACTCTATGTGTGTGACCCTGTAGGTTCTCGTAACGTTGGCAATAATATTAAATATCTTATTTAATATTATAAACAGTGAGAGGTATCTAGCAACACATCGCTGCTACCCAAGTGACGAGAATGTCAGTGATTTGACGTAACCTTTCTGTGATAATGATTATGTGTATAATTACCCCTTTACCCTTTATATCTATATTGAACACAAGGCATAGATTGTGTCATTCTTGTATGGTTCAATATCTTATTTCTTGATCCCAGAATATAATGATCAACGAATAAGCTCAATATCTCATATTGACTTAGTTTGGCGTGGCCACGCATTTTATCAGTCACGATTCGTGGAGTACCCATCAACCGACTTTATATTCATCCTGTTACGGACAACGTTTGAACGGCAACTAAGCACTCTACTCCACATCTAGGGTCCATAGTGGTTTCAGGTCGAAGGGTGCTATACACCGTTATCACTACGAGAATATCTTATGACATTTACATAACACACTATGTAGTATTCTCATGGTGGGTCAATCCAGTATAAATATTACTCCTAATATTTATACCTATGCAAAGACTTTATATCTCATATCCATAACCCGTGAGATGTGGTTATCAGTCTACTAACATAATAGTCTCTATGTTTTACTATTATCCCAAATCATAGTAAAGCTTGACTACGGATACTTTAAAAATAGTGTCCTTATATTTAATGGAGTCTCACGATTAAGTCACACTTAATGTTCCATTAAATTGACCAACTATTCTAGGGACTTTATTATTTTGGAAAACAAACATAATAAAGAAATGCCTTATCATATATATATATATATTAAATATATAATTCAAAGTCACAATACAAAAGCAAATACTATCAAAATAGATTGGCGTTTAGGGCTTACTTCAACATTGTCATACCCCATTTTTTGACCTTCCTAAAATTTTAAATTTTTCTTTTCTATGTCATATTGTTTTATTATTATTTTATTCCTAAATTCAAAAAAAAATATCAAAAAATACCTTTTAACTCGTTTACGCTGCTTAACTCATTTAATTTTAGATAATTAACCATTTAACCTTTTGCATTTATTTTTTCACCATATTTTTTTAAAAATACTCTTTTGTACCAACATTTACTCATAAATTTTTCTATTTCCATTTTTACCCTTTTACAAAAAAATACAAAAAGTTTTAATCCATTTTATCATAAATAAAATTCCTCAAGTGTTCTCACCTCACAATCAGACCTAGAACCTTCTCAAAATACACCTCACCATCTCACACAAGTGTGATCACAACATGTGCCAAGAATCACAAAAATCTCAAATCAAAAACTCCAATTTACCCTTACTTGGTCACCAATTCACAAAGCCCTTAAACCCTAATCTTTCCTTATAAATAGAGCACTTATTTTCAGAGAAAAGGGTTCCAGAAATCAGAGAAAAACACCCATATCCGAGCTCAATCTTCATCACTTTTTCAAAATTCCAAAAACACAAAATCAACATTATCTCTTGCAATTAAAACTTCTAATACCTTCTATAAGCCTTCAGAATCAAAAACCCATCACGAATTTGAAGCTCCAAGGTCAGTTTGAAGCTCAAGTTGGAAGAGGAAGTTCGTGAAAATCTCAAGTTCCTACAGCACGTTTCTGGTAGCTTTCTCTTCTCTTTTTACCTCGTTTCATCTAGTTAGTATATATAGAAGCTATCTGGGTTGTTATCTTGCTTTATTTCGTGCTTAACTGTGAGTTTGAGTTTTGATTTAAAAATCTTTTTCCATTCGTTTTCGTTGTTTTAAGCTTCATCTTGAAAAACCAATTGCATATTTGGAATCCTTGTGAAACAACGAGCAAAACCATATAGTGTTTATCCATTTCTGGGTTGTTTTTCAAACTCCGGTGCCGGAAACGGCGCCGGCGACGGTGAGGGACGAACGAAGATGATGATCCATCATGAATCTCCGTCCTCACCCAGTTTAAAACGCGTCCGTTGGATGGATCCAATGGCGCGTATGCCTCTTTGATCGCAACCGTCAGATCTGATTAAATGAAGATCTGATGGCTATAAGACGATAGAGCCACTATACGTGACCACATGGGATCCATCCCTGTTGCAACTGCACGCGTGTTCCTCAATTTTTTCCAGATTTAATCACGGCTTTTGGTTTGATCCAGTGGTGCACGCGTGAATATGATCGTATCTGTGAGATCCAGTGGTGCACGAGGATCATACTGCTGTAAAACGTGACCACGCATGTGTGCGTCGCAAACAATCCAGGCCCACATTGTTTCAGATTTTTTTTGTACGCCTGGCTTGGGCTTTCTGGGCTTTTTTGCTTCTCTGCACCCCCTTTCTAATGTTGTCTGTTATTTGCACCTCCCCTTTTATTTAATTTTAGTTTTAATTTCTGAGATGTTTGTTGTTGTTATAATTATATTTTAGGTTGTTATTGACTGATATATCATGAAATTAATTTTTAATTTATTTATTTTCTATTTTTTTCATATTATTTAAATATTTATCACTTAATTATGTATTAATTAGTTAATGATTGTTTAATTTATTTTGCTTATTAACTAATGATGCAAGTTGCTTGGTATATGCTTGTTTAAGCAATTTTAGCCTATTAAGCACAAAGTTAAGGTTTATCTTAATTTTTTTGTCATTATTTATTTAATTTAATTGTTATTGAATGGCTTTTAATGTTGCTAAATTAGTGTTTTCTTGATCCTATTTTTTATGTATAAATCTTTAGGTTTCCTAAAATATTACTCTCTGCCATTTATTTATTTTCATTATTATCACATGATTTTCTAATTTTTATTTCTTAATTAAATGCAAGATTCATATGCTATAACACCCCACATGAAATATCTAGAATATCAGTGAAATATTATAACCGGTAACTGAGTACATTATTATTACAAATTGAAAAGTTCAAGCACACGCAGGTGCTGGTTACAACAAAGATACAAAGTTCAGCGGAAACGATAGAAACTAGTACAACAAAACATTATTGAATAGGAATAAACAACACAAGACAACTAGAAATGCATGAAAGAAATGTCATCTCCAAGCACAGCTGCAAGCATACCGAACCGCATACCTTATCCAACCTGCTTATCTGAAAAATAATTGTTTGGAGTGGGGTGAGACAACTAAGCCTCAGTGAGTCCTACTACCCTCCTAAGGTGACTACACCGGGGAATCCTAATCAGTCATACATACTAACATATTATAATAAATCATAAGCATAAATAAATGTGTAACACAAAGCATATCTTATTCATTTTAACACTAGGACACTCTGAGGTGAGCAGGTCTCAGAGGCCTGCCATATCCGTCAACCGATTCGGTCACGGCATGAAGCTCACATAGTCATAACCTAATGGATTATCCCATTGGGAGTCCATAGTGCGATATCATTCGCTCTTAACTGACTGATACTAAATTGAGTTGTAACTACCATGAATTACCAAATCCCGGGGAACATACAAACTTAATTAAATCTAGGTTATACCCTAAGATCATCTGTGATTAACACTCTATTTAACATTATACCAGTTACATTTCTGCAATTTGTCTATCCCAGATGAGGAAATAAAACGAGCGATTAAATTAGTTTAAAAATCAAAAATTGCAGGTTTTACTGTGTAAGCTCGCCTGGCGAGTTACCTACTCGCCATGGCGAGATTAATGGTCAACTCTGCACTAGCTCGCTACGGCGAGTTCCCAACTCGCCATGGCGAGTCACGGACCCTGACCTAAACAACTCGCCTGGCGAGCAGATGCTCGCCGTGGCGAAGTTTATCAGCCCAGAATCCTCCAGCTCGCCATGAAGCTCGCCAGCAACTCGCTGTGGCGAGTTCATGCAGAAGTGCCCCTGTTTTACGAAAATCAATAATTTATCATAGTTTCGCCTACATTCCTCATCTAAGACAGTGCAGAAATATAAAACATATAATATAAGATAGATTGGAGGGAAATTTGGGAGTTAATCTCCCTCACACAACAAATTCCTAATTCCTATGTTATCATGCATATTTTCATAAATTGGGGAAACTAACTATCTAATCCTAAGAACCCACCTGTTGTGAAGCTTTAAACCTTGCTTCTGAGTTCCTCTACAGTTACAGCAACCTTTCCTAAAGCCCCACGAACACCAGACAAGAATTTGGGAATTGAACTCTTGAATCCCTCTAAACTTGCTCTACTAATTTGGATTGTGTTTGGTGATTGATTCTGTGGAGATGAGGTCCTATTTATAGTGATTATGAGGTAGGTAGTAACAGTACACTAATTTGGCTGATTAATGGGTGCATGAGATATCATTGGTTCATGAGAAAGTGTGAAGTATAGTGTTGTTTTCTTGTATCATGTGAGTAATGGGAAGTGTAGTGATTCAGAGGTTTTCCTTGTTCAGTAGCTGCATGTGAGAAAGGGTGGGATTGAGGATTTTGTTTGATAGCAATGCATGTGATGTAGTTGTAAAATGGAAATTTTGGTTGCTTCTTGTTTTGATGGATATGGCGTGAGGGAAGAGAGAAATTGTGAGGTTGAGGATGCTGAATGTTAGTAATGATCTTGGCTTAGCCTTGCATGTGATAGTGTAGCAAATTGTGGGTGGATTGGTGAGTCACTTACTAGTGGTGAGGTGTTGATCTAAGGATTAAGGAAAAATGGGTGGAACTATGAGTCATTAGCATGAGTCATTAGGAAGGAATTTGAATTTTAATTAATTAATCGACGTTAAGTATAGTATTAAGATATCGATTATGTAGCTTAGTCTTAGTGGAATTTTACTAACACACATCCAATATCTTAAATACCAAGACTTAATTTAATTAATCACCTTAGCTTAATATTAATTTCGTTAGACCTTCTCTAATTAAAATTAATTAAGCGAATTAGATCGTGGGATATTACAACCTACCCCCCTTAAAGAAATTTCGTCCTCGAAATTAAGAATTTACCTCGTAAAAAGATAAGGATAACTCTTCCGCATGTCTGACTCCAGTTCCCATGTGAATTCACCATCAGGAGACTGAGCCCATTCAACCTTGACAATTGGAATTCTCTTGTTACGAAGTATTTTGGCATCACGCTCAACAATCCGAACAGGATCTGGCTGATAGGTTAGATCGGGTTGGAGATCCATCTGCTCAAGTTCCACTGGATGAAAAGGATCAGGAATATACTTCCGAAGCTGAGACACATGAAACACGTCGTGTAACCCTGACATAGAAGGAGGTAGAGCTAACTGATAGGCTACAGGACCGACGCGTCGAAGAATTTGATAAGGTCCAATGAATCTTGGACAGAGCTTCTTAGTTTTGAATACTCCTCGCAAACCCAACTTAGGAGTAACTCTCAAGAACACATGATCACCTTCCTGAAATTCCAGAAATCTCCTTCTCTTGTCGGCGTAACTCTTCTGCCGACTCTGAGCAACTTTCAGTTTGTCCCGAATGGACTTGATCTTTAATGTGGTCTCTTGGACAATATCCGGTCCCAAGAAACTACGATCACCAACTTCTGTCCAACACAACGGGGTCCTACACTTCCTGCCATACAAAGCTTCATAAGGTGCCATACCGATACTGGCATGGTAACTGTTATTGTATGCGAACTCTATTAGGTGTAAGTGATTACTCCACGAACCACCATCTTCTAATACACAAGCTCGAAGCATATCCTCAAGGGTCTGAATAGTCCGTTCTGACTGACCATCAGTCTGAGGATGATGCGATGTACTCATCTTCAACCGAGTTCCCATCGCATTTTGAAATGCTTTCCAAAATCTTGAAGTGAAAATCGGGTCTCTATCCGACACGATACTCAAAGGTACACCATGCAGCCTTACAATCTGCTCCATGAAGATGGCTGCATATTGCGGGGCCTTGTAGGTGGATTTCACTGGAATGAAATGAGCTGATTTAGTCAACCGGTCCACGATTACCCAGATCGAATCTTGACCCCTCTGGTTACGTGGCAGTCCTCCTACAAAGTCCATAGTGATATGTTCCCATTTCCACTCTGGAATATCCAACGGTTGTAACGGTCCTCCAGGTTTCTGATGTTCAATCTTCACCTGTTGGCAAACAATACACCTGGACACGAATTCAGCAATCTCTGCCTTCATGTTAGGCCACCAATAATTCTCCTTCAAATCATGATACATCTTGGTGGATCCAGGGTGAATTGAAAATCCACTCTTGTGTGCCTCTTCTAGAATCAACCGCTTCAACTCATCATTCTGAGGTACACAAAGTCTGCCTTCATAGAGAATAGCACCGTCCGTGGCTACTGAGAACTCCGGATGGTTTATCCCCTTCTGCAACTCTACATCATCCTGCTGAGCCTGCACAATACTTGGGCGTAACTCACAGGACACTTCGATTCTGTTGATGCGAATACCGCTCTTACGATATATCACATTGAGATCTCTAAACTTCTCATACAGACCGCACTGTTGCATTAGTAACTCCGATGCATACAACGCTTTTCTGCTTAGAGCATCTGCCACAACATTGGCCTTTCCTGGATGGTAGTTGAGATTGAAGTCAAAATCTTTGAGGTACTCCATCCAACGTCGCTGCCTCATATTCAACTCCTTTTGATCAAACAAGTACTTCAGGCTCTTGTGATCACTGAACAGATCAAACTGCACTCCATACAGATGATGTCTCCAGATTTTGAGTGCAAAGATAATGGCTGCTAACTCCAGATCATGGGTAGGATAATTCTGCTCATGAAGTTTTAGCTGCCTGGATGCATACGCTACAACTGCTCCATCTTGCATCAATACACATCCAAGTCCCTTGTTGGACGCATCACAGTATACCACATACTTGCGTGTTGGGTCAGGAATCACTAACACTGGTGCTGTGGTTAGCTTTTCCTTAAGGGTTCTGAAACTCCATTCACAAGTAGCATCCCAATCAAAGTCTGCACCCTTTCTGGTTAGACGAGTTAATGGCAAAGCAATCTCCGAAAACCCTAAGATGAATCTCCGGTAATAGCCTGCCAATCCAAGGAAACTTCTGACTTCGGTAACACTTCTGGGTCTTTCCCAATTCAAAACTGCTTCTACCTTAGATGGATCAACAGACACACCGCCTTGCGATATGACATGACCCAAGAATTTAACTTCAGATAGCCAAAATTCGCACTTGCTGAACTTGGCATACAGTTGCTTCTCTCTAAGAATGCTCAACACGATTCTCAGGTGCTCCGCATGCTCCTGTGAATCTTTAGAATAGATCAGAATGTCATCAATGAAGATAACAACAAACTGATCAAGGTACGGCTGGAAAATCCGATTCATGTAATCCATAAAAATGGCTGGAGCATTAGTCAGACCGAACGGCATGACCAGGAATTCATAATGTCCATAGCGAGTCCTGAACGCTGTCTTGGAAACATCCGAGGACTTGATACGGATCTGATGATAACCGGAACGAAGATCAATCTTGGAGAAGATAGTAGCACCTCTGAGTTGATCCAAAAGGTCGTCAATCCTTGGTAAGGGATACTTGTTCTTAATTGTGACCTTGTTGAGTTGACGATAATCAATGCACAGACGCATCGTACCATCTTTCTTCTTTACGAGTAACACCGGTGCTCCCCAGGGTGAGACACTGGGTCGGATAAAGTGTTTCTGAAGCAACTCTTCAAGTTGAGATTTCAGTTCATGAAGCTCTAAGGGAGACATCCTATACGGGGCAACTGAGATTGGCTGGGAACCAGGAACTAGATCGATGGAAAACTCCACTTCCCTTTCGGGAGGTAAATTCATGATGTCATCTGGAAAAACGTCTAAAAACTCACTAACAACTGGAATATCACTGGGGCTCAAACTGGGCTCCGGATCGATGGTGAACAAGACACTGAAACACTTAGTACTGGCACCTAAGTACTGAATCATCTGATGAGTATTCTGGAGTAAAGCGGTAAGAGCTCTACTTTCTGGTGAAGTTTCGGTTGGAATGAAGATATTCTTTTCAGCACATCCAATGTACACAGTATTGGCAGAAAGCCAATCCATGCCTAGGACTACGTCAATATCTTTCAAGGGTAGACAGATCAAATCTATGTTATAGACTTTACTGCCCACAAGAACAGGACAATTCTGACAAACACGTTTAGAAGTAACCTTGCCTCCTGTGGCAACAGCCACAGTCATTGGGGGAATTAAAGGCACAGAGGGTAGTTGAAGTCGCTGAACACAGTCAACGGCTATAAAGGAATTAGTAGCTCCACAATCAAACAAAATTAACACTTCAGACTGTCCTAACATGCATACATCCATAATCAAGGCATTATTAGATTTGACTTTCTCACCATCAAGTGAAAATACCCGACCTTTGCTTTTAGAAGCGCCGCTGGAATCGCCCTGTCTCTTCAGCTTAGGACACTCGTGCTTGTAATGGCCAGGCTGCTTACAATAGTAACACATGTTCTTCCCTTTCATGCATTCTCCACTGTGAGGGAAACCACATTCAGCACAGTTCCTCGGTGATCGCTGGGAATAGCTCTGTTTCCCTTTGCTTGTGGTGCCCTTGGTTCTCACTTGCAGGTTGAACTTTCCAGAATCCTTCTTCTTCTGAAAAGCTTCACTGCGCTCCTTGTGTATGTTACCCAGATCAGCTTCAGCATGATAGCTCTTTTGCACCAAATCACCAAAGGTAGTGATATGCTGCATAGAGACATCGTGGGCTATGTCAGCTCTCAGCCCGAACCTATACTTCTTCATCTTCCATGATTCACTGGGAGCATCGTTCCCATCCATCACATATCTGACCAGCTCATTAAACTTCATGGTATACTCCGCTACTGACATACTTCCCTGCTTTAGCTCCGTCAGTTCACGTTCCATCTGGAATTGGTAGCTCTCTGGGATATAATGTCCAACGAAGAGACGTCGGAAATTTTCCCAATTCACCTCCATCTGACTGGCCTCCATATACGCCTTGGTTCCATCCCACCAGTGACACGCGTCGCCCCTAAAGAAGCGGGAGACGAATGTTACTTTGTCAACTTCAGTGCAATCCATGGATTCAAGGATTCCGCCCACTCGCTGAATCCATTCCCTGGCTTTCGCTGGATTGTATTCTCCGTAGAACTCCGGCGGACTCATGCGGCAGAACTCTCTGAATGCAGCGCTAGATCCCTGCTGCTGAGGGGGAGGATTGTTCATATGTTGTTGAAACATATTCATGAATTCTTGATGCTGCTGGGCCTGCTGAGCTTGGAACTGCTGCTGCTGATGCATCATTTCAGCCCACATGTTCGCATTAGCATCTCCGTACATCTCAGGTTCATCATCATCATCAGCAACGTTCCTTCTAGGCCTTCCAGGTCCTCGTCTTGCTCCTGACATAGTGCTCTAACTGCCAATATCAAGTCAAGTTAGCTAGGCTTAAAGTGACATGACATCTAGAACAGATGTTAGAAATCCAGACAAATACTGGGATTCGGATGGTAATACTAATGAACTCTGGCACGATCTGAATCGACCTGCTCTGATACCAATTATAACACCCCACATGAAATATCTAGAATATCAGTGAAATATTATAACCGGTAACTGAGTACATTATTATTACAAATTGAAAAGTTCAAGCACACGCAGGTGCTGGTTACAACAAAGATACAAAGTTCAGCGGAAACGATAGAAACTAGTACAACAAAACATTATTGAATAGGAATAAACAACACAAGACAACTAGAAATGCATGAAAGAAATGTCATCTCCAAGCACAGCTGCAAGCATACCGAACCGCATACCTTATCCAACCTGCTTATCTGAAAAATAATTGTTTGGAGTGGGGTGAGACAACTAAGCCTCAGTGAGTCCTACTACCCTCCTAAGGTGACTACACCGGGGAATCCTAATCAGTCATACATACTAACATATTATAATAAATCATAAGCATAAATAAATGTGTAACACAAAGCATATCTTATTCATTTTAACACTAGGACACTCTGAGGTGAGCAGGTCTCAGAGGCCTGCCATATCCGTCAACCGATTCGGTCACGGCATGAAGCTCACATAGTCATAACCTAATGGATTATCCCATTGGGAGTCCATAGTGCGATATCATTCGCTCTTAACTGACTGATACTAAATTGAGTTGTAACTACCATGAATTACCAAATCCCGGGGAACATACAAACTTAATTAAATCTAGGTTATACCCTAAGATCATCTGTGATTAACACTCTATTTAACATTATACCAGTTACATTTCTGCAATTTGTCTATCCCAGATGAGAAAATAAAACGAGCGATTAAATTAGTTTAAAAATCAAAAATTGCAGGTTTTACTGTGTAAGCTCGCCTGGCGAGTTACCTACTCGCCATGGCGAGATTAATGGTCAACTCTGCACTAGCTCGCTACGGCGAGTTCCCAACTCGCCATGGCGAGTCACGGACCCTGACCTAAACAACTCGCCTGGCGAGCAGATGCTCGCCGTGGCGAAGTTTATCAGCCCATAATCCTCCAGCTCGCCATGAAGCTCGCCAGCAACTCGCTGTGGCGAGTTCATGCAGAAGTGCCCCTGTTTTACGAAAGTCAATAATTTATCATAGTTTCGCCTACATTCCTCATCTAAGACAGTGCTGAAATATAAAACATATAATATAAGATAGATTGGAGGGAAATTTGGGAGTTAATCTCCCTCACACAACAAATTCCTAATTCCTATGTTATCATGCATATTTTCATAAATTGGGGAAACTAACTATCTAATCCTAAGAACCCACCTGTTGTGAAGCTTTAAACCTTGCTTCTGAGTTCCTCTACAGTTACAGCAACCTTTCCTAAAGCCCCACGAACACCAGACAAGAATTTGGGAATTGAACTCTTGAATCCCTCTAAACTTGCTCTACTAATTTGGATTGTGTTTGGTGATTGATTCTGTGGAGATGAGGTCCTATTTATAGTGATTATGAGGTAGGTAGTAACAGTACACTAATTTGGCTGATTAATGGGTGCATGAGATATCATTGGTTCATGAGAAAGTGTGAAGTATAGTGTTGTTTTCTTGTATCATGTGAGTAATGGGAAGTGTAGTGATTCAGAGGTTTTCCTTGTTCAGTAGCTGCATGTGAGAAAGGGTGGGATTGAGGATTTTGTTTGATAGCAATGCATGTGATGTAGTTGTAAAATGGAAATTTTGGTTGCTTCTTGTTTTGATGGATATGGCGTGAGGGAAGAGAGAAATTGTGAGGTTGAGGATGCTGAATGTTAGTAATGATCTTGGCTTAGCCTTGCATGTGATAGTGTAGCAAATTGTGGGTGGATTGGTGAGTCACTTACTAGTGGTGAGGTGTTGATCTAAGGATTAAGGAAAAATGGGTGGAACTATGAGTCATTAGCATGAGTCATTAGGAAGGAATTTGAATTTTAATTAATTAATCGACGTTAAGTATAGTATTAAGATATCGATTATGTAGCTTAGTCTTAGTGGAATTTTACTAACACACATCCAATATCTTAAATACCAAGACTTAATTTAATTAATCACCTTAGCTTAATATTAATTTCGTTAGACCTTCTCTAATTAAAATTAATTAAGCGAATTAGATCGTGGGATATTACATATGCTAGGTTTATTTATTTGATTTTTGCTTAGTATTTTTTTATCTATTAGTATTTGTTTGGTTTCACCCTATACTTTGAGAATATGCTTGATCGTTAGTTTCATGTTAGCTCTAAGGTTTGATAATTGTAGTATGTCTTGGTCTAATTGTCTTGATTAATTGTGAGTTTTGTTTTATATTATTTATTTAATCAAATTCATAGGAATGTTTGCATGCCAGGATTAAATGCTTGATGATTTTTATGCTATTCCCATTACATGTTAGTTTATTATTTTTTATTATCTTCACTTCATGTTAGTGTTTCATATTTTACCTTACCATGTTCATAATTGCTTGTTTCGCGCTTTACGTTCGTTATTCGTTATATGTTTTACATGTTTTACATTTATATGTGTTTTATATTTATGTGTTTTACATTTATATCATGTTGTGTATGCTTTACATTTATTATTCATTATTATAATTATTATTCATGATATTTCAATTTAATTTCCCCTTTGCATGTTTCCCCCCCGGTTGTATTATTTAATACGCGTAATTTATAGTTGTTCGTTTATTATTATTATTATTATTATTAATATCCCCTTTGCATGTTTCCCTCCCGATTGTATTGTGTGGTTAAATTTCCTTTTGGTATTTATTATCGTCCGTTTGTATGATTAATATAATAATCCGAGGAAAGGGCGTCGCCTCGATTTATATCGTTGCGGAGTGTCTTCGCGCAATTTAACGCTTTAGGATGTTTAGTTCAACGTAGTACCTACGCTTAAACCGTTACCATTTTTATCCAAAACTTGAGGTCAACACCTCTTTTCAAAAATACCAAAAACATTTCATTATCAAATCATTTTCAAAACACTTGGATTTTAAACCAAGTCACATCTTTTTTCTCAAAAAACAACCTTGGACTTTCAGACCAAGTGTTCGCGATATTCTTTCTCAATCAAACTTCAATCAATCTCTAATTACCTAGACTTTTCTTTCAATTTAAAATCAATCAACCTCACTCTTTTATGCCACTTTGGGCTTTTACTTTTAAAAACCATCTTCAAAACTTTAAAATCAACCAACATATTTACTCGCAATTTTTACCCAAACTACGGTGGTTTTGATCCCTCGGGTACGTAGTGCAAAAGGCTTTAAGTCTTCCCAAATCACACAAAATAACAAAAACATGTTCTTTTACAAGCTTAACATATTTTCTAAATTAAAACCATTTCCTCAATTATCACTTCATTTCCCTAACTCTTATACATTTTGCAAACAATTAAAATCAAGCGCATAGATTAGATAATACAAGAGGTTCCTATTGGATACTATAGATGCTTAGGGTGCTAGAACCTTCCCTTCATATAACCAACCCCCGAACTTTGATCTCTAAAAAATAGGGTATTTTAACGAACTTTTCCCCTTTCCCTCGGAAAAATAAAAGATCGGTGGTGAATCTAAAATTGTGAGTCGACGCTAATTAATAGCTCGATATCCAAAAATCACCACGACAACAATTCAACCCCCCCTTCTTGTGTTTTTCCACCTTCAATTAGTATCAGGAGCTTGGTCTGTTGCCTAACTCACCTTACAGTGAAACAGTAAAAGATCCAAAGGAAAAACATGACTGAAGCTGCTGGAAATAGTGGAGGAAAGAAGAATGAGATTCCATTTGATTATGACTCAAATGCAAATGATAGGAAGTCTTCTGACAAGATTCCATTTTTCAATGGAAATGCTACTTCTTATCCCTTTTAGAAAACAAAGATGTATAGTCATATCATAGGTATTTATAGTGATTTGTGGGATTTGGTAGAAGAAGGCGTTGTCTTTGAAAACATGGATAAAGAAGGAGTGGTTAGCTATCAAAATAGAAAATCCTTCACACCTTCTCAGAAGTTAGAGTACAAGAAACATCACTCGGTAAAAGGTATGATGACCAATGCAATTTCGCATGATGAGTACCTAAAAATTGTGGACAAAAGAACTGCTAAGTCAATTTGGGAAACTCTGAAATCAAAATATGAAGGGAACAAATAAGTTAGAGAGGCTAAAGCAAACTTGTTAGTTCACCAGTATGCTGGAGAGGACATTGAGACTATGTTTTCTAGGTTTCAAATTCTGGTCTCTAGACTTCAAGTTTTGGACAAAACCTACACTATTGATGATCACGTCAAAAAGATTCTCAGAAGCTTACCCCCAAAATGGAGACCCAAGGTAACTGCTTTTCAAGAAGCTAAGGACTTAGATGAAGTTACTCTTGAGGACTTGATTAGTTCATTGAAGAGTCATGAAATGGAATTAATGACTGATGAATCAACCAAGAAGCTAAAAGGGATAACTTTTGTTAGACTACTAGGCTTATCACTTATAAGGGGGGTTGAATAAGTGAACCTCGAAACAATGGGGTTTTAAAAGAAAATTGTTTCAAATTAATCAAGTGAGCGGAAGAGCCACCGAATCGGTAGTCTACGCACCGATTGACCAAAAGAAAGGTAGTATTAAGCCTTGAACGAATTTGTGAAAAGTTACGAAAATGTTTGAGTTCAAAATGATTTGAATGAAAACAATGTAAATTCAGTCCCAAGCAAGTTACAAACCAATATTCAAATCAATCACAATCAAGCAAGAATCAATTGAATTTTTGTGAACCAATACGAACAACAAAAATTCAATCGATTAACAAATTTAACGAAATTAAAAGAGAGAGATAAAGAGAGACACACGATGTGATTAGGGAGTTCCCCGGATTGCGCGTCGTCCACGCGTTTATCCGAGTACGTCTCCCCCCAAATAACCAAACGAGTTATTTGAGAGTTTATAGATCAAAAACTTGATGAACAAAAAGTGCACGGTTTACAATTGAAATCTATAATCCTATAGCAAGACAAAATGTAAACTAATGCGAATAACCTCGACACCCAACGGAACTTCGCCCTCTGATTCCAACGATTCACCTTGTGCCAAACCGCACCCAATCGTCCAGCTGAGTCCTTCGTTCCTTGTTGTCGAATCCTTCAAGACACGCACGATCTTGAACCACTTGAGAGAAACACTAGAACCTTCGTCACACAATTCAACCCAACTACGATTCTGATTCACCGCGAACCGTATCGGACAAATTCATTTATGTGGATGCTTTATTGAATCGATCCCATACTCAAATTCAACTTGATTGCAATCTTTGATGAAGATGATGAATTTGTGATGAATCAAAACTTTGATGCAAATTCTCACTCAATTTGTACCCAAAGCGTTTTCTGATCTTTCACACTAGTTTCCTCTGTGTTACAATGACACACCACATTGCTATTTAAAGAGAGAATAGAATTGAGCAAATTTGGGCAAAATTTCACAGACATGTATCGATACAACTGATCATTTGTATCGATACAAACCCTTTGACCAGCGTTAAAAATGAAAGATTTGACCTATGTATCGATACAAACACGGGTGTGTATCGATACATACATCAGTTTCTTGAAATCTTGACTGATATGTATCAAATCATGCAAGCATGATTCGATACATCATGATGTTTCTGGATTTCTGAGAGGCATAAGTGTGTATCGATACATGCCAGCATGATTCGATACACAGGTAACCTTCTGTCTCTGAGAAACCACTTTTGTATCGATACAAGTGATATATGTATCGATACAAATTGCACAAAATCAGTCTGAAGTAATTTCAGGACATTTGTATCGATACACATGTTTATGTATCGATACTTAATACCTAAAAACAATTTTTCAAAGTGTTAAAAATAGTTTTTCGCTGTCAAGTCATTTGTAATGTTTGCCAAAATATGTTCTATTCTATTTTCATGTGTTTTGACAATTATTAAAACATGAGGATGAACTGGTGCACTTACATTCTCCCCCTTTTTGATAATTGTCAAAACTATGCATAAGCTAACTAAGCCTATACCTAATATGCAATAAAATAGCAATATGTATACAGACGCAATTAAAACACCAAGGCTAACAATAAGCACGCTCCCCCTGAGTTGATGCCATAATGCGATTGTCATAGTAGATAATATTCAAGACTCTTTTAGCTATTCATCCTTAGCTTGTGCATCCAAATCTCTCCCCCTTTGACAATATCAAAAAGAAGAAGAGGGTCTATTAGAAGTATCATGTTCAAACAGTTTCAATCCAAAGTCATATCGTGCACTTACATTTGTCGAAATGCACATATATGATGAAAGTTCCTAATCAATATAAATACATACAAAGATATGCCAAAAATATATCAATGACGAATACCAAATTTCATGACAAATATGGAATGTAGAATAACAAACCAAAACCAACGCATGAATATTGTAATACATCGACATTTTAAATCAATAAACATATCAAAATATGAGACGAAATAAACAAAGCAATGCAACAAAAGCATAAACATAACATGATTATCCATACAAACAAAATTATCCAAAATAACATGTATGTATGAAACACATATAATCAACAAGGTACATACTTATGTATGTGAGCAAAAATAATACCAAAGCACATTATAACATGAGAACACATGTTGAACCATATATGCATGATAAAGCATCCACATAAATGAATCAAGTACCAAAATCAATCGTATGAAAATATATGTCTATGTATGCTCATAAAGTCACATATATAAGAACCAAACAAACATATACAAACCAAGTATGAACTTAATATGACAATTGTAATGATTTTTGTCAAATCCCCATTTAAGACGTATGAGTCTCAAAGACTTATCAATATCTTTGAGCAAAATTCTTGGAAATGAAGGATGAGACAACTATCAAGTCAAATATCACATTAAGGTAGAAGTTGTGTATATGAGCCAATATTCAAAAGCTAAGTAAAACAAATATAAAGGTAAAGGTAGAGAATATAATCTTCCCTTTAAGTGTTAGGTGGAGGAAGTGATCAATTTCCACACCATTGTAGCTGTTGAGTTGAAGCTTTTCTCATCACTTTCCTTGATCTTAAGTCTTGAACTTCATTGTTGTCGGTGTCTTTTGTCAATGGTTTCAAGACGCTTCCCTACATACTTAGACATTTGAAATAGGTCCCCAACTCATGTTGGGTCCTAGTTGGTGAGGTAAACAAACTTTGTTGAGTTTTGGCATCCATTGCAATACGCCCTTAGGTACCAACAATTTCCTAGCTTTACATTTTGCAATGGTATGGCCTTCACAACAACAATAGTGACAAGTGATATGTGACTCACTCTTCTTTTGATCCATTTTGAAATGTTTAGAATTTTTATTTTTGACTTTCAAATTGTTTCGAAAATGTTTTGGATCAACTTGATGAGAGACTCTAGGTTTTGATGAATTTTCTACTTTGTCCTTAAGAGTCTTAATATTTTTTGACAAAGTGATAAAATTATCACAGCCAACTATATCACCATTATCATGACTTGTTCATGACCTTTCTAATAATGATACTTTGAAAGCTTTCAACTCTTCTTCCGTTTCGGAAACTTTCTTTTCAAGAGCTTTGTTAACTTTTATAATTTCTTTTAATCGTTTGAAAGCTTTCCTAGTTTCACTACATAGGTCCTCAAATGCACTTTGCAAATCATGATATTCTAACAAAGTATATGAGCTAGAGGGATTTTGGTTTACCTTTTTGGGAGCTTTATCCTTCTTTTTGTGATGATGAGTTGTGAAATTAGCCAATTCGCCTTCATCACGTGAACTAGAGCTTGATGATGAATGAGAAAAAGAGACACTACTCTCCCATGCAACATAAGCTTTCTTACCTTTGCTCCTCCTTTTGTTTGAAGATGACTCCTTCTCTTTTCTCTTGAGATTAGGACAATCCGGCTTGTAGTGACCAACTTGGCCACACTCATAGCATAGCCCTTTCTTGGAGTACCTAGCATCATCATTCTTCCGGCGGTAACCACTATCTTTCCGAAACTTCTTAAGATTGTCATCGGAATGTCTTATCCCCTTCTTTCTCACATATCTATTATAGCGTCGAACGAAGAGCTCCATTTCCTCATCATCGGAATCGTCTTCGCTTGAGCTACTTTCAACATGCTCAACCTTTTTGGATTTTGACTTTGAGGCTTTTAGAGCAATTGACCTCTTGTCCTTTTCTTTTTCTTTTTCATGGTGTTTTTCCTTTTTCTCACCTTTTTCGTGCTTTTCCAACAAACTAAGCACTTGTTCATGTTCCATTAGCTTACCAAACAAAGTCGTGAGGCTCAAGGTAGTAAGATCATTTGCCTCTTTGATCGCGGTGACCTTAGGTTGCCATGACCTGTTAAGACACCTCAAAATTTTGTGATTGGTTTGCCTAAGCCATGTAACTTGTTTGTGATTTTAACAAATCGTTGTTGCATATCCGCGATGGTTTCACCATCTTGCATATGGAACAACTCAAATTCTTGGGTTAAAGTGTTTATTTTCGAAATTTTGACCTCATTAGTTCCCTCAAAGTGAGTAACTAATGTGTCCCACATTTCCTTAGCCGTAGAACAATGCGCCACATGATAGAATTGTTCAATCCCAAAGGATGAAATAAGTATGTTTTGTGCCTTTGCATCGTAATTGACCTTTTTCTTTTCATCATCCGTCCATTGTGCCATAGGCTTAATAGTGACAATGCCATTAGGATCGGTGATTGTCGGAACAAACGGATCGGTCTCAATAGCATTCCACACATCACCATCAAAAGAATTGATGTGAATCCGCATACTACTTTTCCAATAGTCAAAATGATCTCCATTGAATATAGGAGCCCTATTATACGCCCCTTTCGGTGCGAAAGCCATGTTTTCTAATAATTGGCACAATCCTCCGAATTTTGTAAACAAAATTGAACCAAGCTCTGATACCACTTGTTAGACTACTAGGCTTATCACTTAGAATGGGGGGTTGAATAAGTGAACCTCGAAACAATGGGGTTTTAAAAGAAAATTGTTTCAAATTAATCAAGCGAGCGGAAGAGCCACCGAATCGGTAGTCTACGCACTGATTGACCAAAAGAAAGGTAGTATTAAGCCTTGAACGAATTTGTGAAAAGTTACGAAAATGTTTGAGTTCAAAATGATTTGAATGAAAACAATGTAAATTCAGTCCCAAGCAAGTTACAAACCAATATTCAAATCAATCACAATCAAGCAAGAATCAATTGAATTTTTGTGAACCAATATGAACAACAAAAATTCAATCGATTAACAAATTTAACGAAATTAAAAGAGAGAGATAAAGAGAGACACACGATGTGATTAGGGAGTTCCCCGGATTGCACGTCGTCCACGCGTTTATCCGAGTACGTCTCCCCCCAAATAACCAAACGGGTTATTTGAGAGTTTATAGATCAAAAACTTGATGAACAAAAAGTGCACAGTTTACAATTGAAATCTATAATCCTATAGCAAGACAAAATGTAAACTAATGCGAATAACCTCGACATCCAACGGAATTTCGCCCTCTGATTCCAACGATTCACCTTGTGCCAAACCGCACCCAATCGTCCAGCTGAGTCCTTCGTTCCTTGTTGTCGAATCCTTCAAGACACGCACGATCTTGAACCACTTGAGAGAAACACTAGAACCTTCGTCACACAATTCAACCCAACTACGATTCTGATTCACCGCGAACCGTATCGGACGTTATCACACAAACACGCAATCTTTATTGAATCGATCACATACTCAAATTCAACTTGATTGCAATCTTTGATGAAGATGATGAATTTGTGATGAATCAAACCTTTGATGCAAATTCTCACTCAATTTGTACCCAAAGCGTTTTCTGATCTTTCACACTAGTTTCCTCTGTGTTACAATGACACACCACATTGCTATTTAAAGAGAGAATAGAATTGAGCAAATTTGGGCAAAATTTCACAGACATGTATCGATACAACTGATCATTTGTATCGATACAAACCCTTTGACCAGCGTTAAAAATGAAAGATTTGACCTATGTATCGATACAAACACGGGTGTGTATCGATACATACATCAGTTTCTTGAAATCTTGACTGATATGTATCAAATCATGCAAGCATGATTCGATACATCATGATGTTTCTGGATTTCTGAGGGGCATAAGTGTGTATCGATACATGCCAGCATGATTCGATACACAGGTAACCTTCTGTCTCTGAGAAACCACTTTTGTATCGATACAAGTGATATATGTATCGATACAAATTGCACAAAATCAGTCTGAAGTAATTTCAAGACATTTGTATCGATACACATGTTTATGTATCGATACATAATACCTAAAAACAATTTTTCAAAGTGTTAAAAATAGTTTTTCGCTGTCAAGTCATTTGTAATGTTTGCCAAAATATGTTCTATTCTATTTTCATGTGTTTTGACAATTATTAAAACATGAGGATGAACTGGTGCATTTACATTCTCCCCCTTTTTGATAATTGTCAAAACTATGCATAAGCTAACTAAGCCTATACCTAATATGCAATAAAATAGCAATATGTATACAGACGCAATTAAAACACCAAGGCTAACAATAAGCACGCTCCCCCTGAGTTGATGCCATAATGCGATTGTCATAGTAGATAATATTCAAGACTCTTTTAGCTATTCATCCTTAGCTTGTGCATCCAAATCTCTCCCCCTTTGACAATATCAAAAAGAAGAAGAGGGTCTATTAGAAGTATCATGTTCAAACAGTTTCAATCCAAAGTCATATCGTGCACTTACATTTGTCGAAATGCACATATATGATGAAAGTTCCTAATCAATATAAATACATACAAAGATATGCCAAAAATATATCAATGACGAATACCAAATTTCATGACAAATATGGAATGTAGAATAACAAACCAAAACCAACGCATGAATATTGTAATACATCGACATTTTAAATCAATAAACATATCAAAATATGAGACGAAATAAACAAAGCAATGCAACAAAAGCATAAACATAACACGATTATCCATACAAACAAAATTATCCAAAATAACATGTATGTATGAAACACATATAATCAACAAGGTACATACTTATGTATGTGAGCAAAAATAATACCAAAGCACATTATAACATGAGAACACATGTTGAACCATATATGCATGATAAAGCATCCACATAAATGAATCAAGTACCAAAATCAATCGTATGAAAATATATGTCTATGTATGCTCATAAAGTCACATATATAAGAACCAAACAAACATATACAAACCAAGTATGAACTTAATATGACAATTGTAATGATTTTTGTCAAATCCCCATTTAAGACGTATGAGTCTCAAAGACTTATCAATATCTTTGAGCAAAATTCTTGGAAATGAAGGATGAGACAACTATCAAGTCAAATATCACATTAAGGTAGAAGTTGTGTATATGAGCCAATATTCAAATGCTAAGTAAAACAAATATAAAGGTAAAGGTAGAGAATATAATCTTCCCTTTAAGTGTTAGGTGGAGGAAGTGATCAATTTCCACACCATTGTAGATGTTGAGTTGAAGCTTTTCTCATCACTTTCCTTGATCGTAAATCTTGAACTCCATTGTTGTCGGTGTCTTTTGTCAATGGTTTCAAGACGCTTCCCTACATACTTAGACATTTGAAATAGGTCCCCAACTCATGTTGGGTCCTAGTTGGTGAGGTAAACAAACTTTGTTGAGTTTTGGCATCCATTGCAATACGCCCTTAGGTACCAACAATTTCCTAGCTTTACATTTTGCAATGGTATGGCCTTCGCAACAACAATAGTGACAAGTGATATGTGAGTCACTCTTCTTTTGATCCATTTTGAAATGTTTAGAATTTTTATTTTTGACTTTCAAATTGTTTCGAAAATGTTTTGGATCAACTTGATGAGAGACTCTAGGTTTTGATGAATTTTCCACTTTGTCCTTAAGAGTCTTAATATTTTTTGACAAAGTGATACAATTATCACAGCCAACTATATCACCATTATCATGACTTGTACTTGACCTTTCTAATAATGATACTTTGAAAGCTTTCAACTCTTCTTCCGTTTCGGAAACTCTCTTTTCAAGAGCTTTGTTAACTTTTATAATTTCTTTTAATCGTTTGAAAGCTTTCCTAGTTTCACTACATAGGTCCTCAAATGCACTTTGCAAATCATGATATTCTAACAAAGTATATGAGCTAGAGGGATTTTGGTTTACCTTTTTGGGAGCTTTATCCTTCTTTTTGTGATGATGAGTTGTGAAATTAGCCAATTCGCCTTCATCACTTGAACTAGAGCTTGATGATGAATGAGAAAAAGAGCCACTACTCTCCCATGCAACATAAGCTTTCTTACCTTTGCTCCTCCTTTTGTTTGAAGATGACTCCTTCTCTTTTATCTTGAGATTAGGATAATCCGGCTTGTAGTGACCAACTTGGCCACACTCATAGCATAGCCCTTTCTTGGAGTACCTAGCATCATCATTCTTCCGGCGGTAACCACTATCTTTCCGAAACTTCTTAAGATTGTCATCGGAATGTCTTATCCCCTTCTTTCTCACATATCTATTATAGCGTCGAACGAAGAGCTCCATTTCCTCATCATCGGAATCGTCTTCGCTTGAGCTACTTTCAACATGCTCAACCTTTTTGGATTTTGACTTTGAGGCTTTTAGAGCAATGGACCTCTTGTCCTTTTCTTTTTCTTTTTCATGGTGTTTTTCCTTTTTCTCACCTTTTTCGTGTTTTTCCAACAAACTAAGCACTTGTTCATGTTCTGTTAGCTTACCAAACAAAGTCGTGAGGCTCAAGGTAGTAAGATCATTTGCCTCTTTGATCGCGGTGACCTTAGGTTGCCATGACCTGTTAAGACACCTCAAAATTTTGTTAGTAGCATCTTGATTTGTGATTGGTTTGCCTAAGCCATGTAACTTGTTTGTGATTTTAACAAATCGTTGTCGCATATGGAACAACTCAAATTCTTGGGTTAAAGTGTTTATTTTCGAAATTTTGACCTCATTAGTTCCCTCAAAGTGAGTAACTAATGTGTCCCACATTTCCTTAGCCGTAGAACAATGCGCCACATGATAGAATTGTTCAATCCCAAAGGATGAAATAAGTATGTTTTGTGCCTTTGCATCGTAATTGACCTTTTTCTTTTCATCATCCGTCCATTGAGCCATAGGCTTAATAGTGACAATGCCATTAGGATCGGTGATTGTCGGAACAAACGGACCGGTCTCAATAGCATTCCACACTTCACCATCAAAAGAATTGATGTGAATCCGCATACTACTTTTCCAATAGTCAAAATGATCTCCATTGAATATAGGAGCCCTATTATACGCCCCTTTCGGTGCGAAAGCCATGTTTTCCAATAATTGGCACAATCCTCCGAATTTTGTAAACAAAATTGAACCAAGCTCTGATACCACTTGTTAGACTACTAGGCTTATCACTTAGAATGGGGGGTTGAATAAGTGAACCTCGAAACAATGGGGTTTTAAAAGAAAATTGTTTCAAATTAATCAAGCGAGCGGAAGAGCCACCGAATCGGTAGTCTACGCACCGATTGACCAAAAGAAAGGTAGTATTAAGCCTTGAACGAATTTGTGAAAAGTTACGAAAATGTTTGAGTTCAAAATGATTTGAATGAAAACAATGTAAATTCAGTCCCAAGCAAGTTACAAACCAATATTCAAATCAATCACAATCAAGCAAGAATCAATTGAATTTTTGTGAACCAATACGAACAACAAAAATTCAATGGATTAACAAATTTAACGAAATTAAAAGAGAGAGATAAAGAGAGACACACATGTGATTAGGGAGTTCCCCGGATTGCGCGTCGTCCACGCGTTTATCCGAGTACGTCTCCCCCCAAATAACCAAACGGGTTATTTGAGAGTTTATAGATCAAAAACTTGATGAACAAAAAGTGCACAGTTTACAATTGAAATCTATAATCCTATAGCAAGACAAAATGTAAACTAATGCGAATAACCTCGACATCCAACGGAACTTCGCCCTCCGATTCCAACGATTCACCTTGTGCCAAACCGCACCCAATCGTCCAGCTGAGTCCTTCGTTCCTTGTTATCGAATCCTTCAAGACACGCACGATCTTGAACCACTTGAGAGAAACACTAGAACCTTCGTCACACAATTCAACCCAACTACGATTCTGATTCACCGCGAACCGTATCGGACGTTATCACACAAACACGCAATCTTTATTGAATCGATCCCATACTCAAATTCAACTTGATTGCAATCTTTGATGAAGATGATGAATTTGTGATGAATCAAACCTTTGATGCAAATTCTCACTCAATTTGTACCCAAAGCATTTTCTGATCTTTCACACTAGTTTCCTCTGTGTTACAATGACACACCACATTGCTATTTAAAGAGAGAATAGAATTAAGCAAATTTGAGCAAAATTTCACAGACATGTATCGATACAACTGATCATTTGTATCGATACAAACCCTTTGACCAGCGTTAAAAATGAAAGATTTGACCTATGTATCGATACAAACACGGGTGTGTATCGATACATACATCAGTTTCTTGAAATCTTGACTGATATGTATCAAATCATGCAAGCATGATTCGATACATCATGATGTTTCTGGATTTCTGAGAGGCATAGGTGTGTATCGATACATGCCAGCATGATTCGATACACAGGTAACCTTCTGTCTCTGAGAAACCACTTTTGTATCGATACAAGTGATATATGTATCGATACAAATTGCACAAAATCAGTCTGAAGTAATTTCAGAACATTTGTATCAATACACATGTTTATGTATTGATACATAATACCTAAAAACAATTTTTCAAAGTGTTAAAAATAGTTTTTCGCTGTCAAGTCATTTGTAATGTTTGCCAAAATATGTTCTATTCTATTTTCATGTGTTTTGACAATTATTAAAACATGAGGATGAACTGGTGCACTTACAGCTTTAAGCTCTAAGAGCTTTTCAAAGGCTCTGAAAGCTAGAGTTGTAGAATCTGAGGATGAAGCTTCTGAAGAGGGTACCGATGAAGGGTCTGAAGATGAAGAAGAAATGGTGCTGATGGCTGCTAAAGTATCTCAATGGGCAAAACGAAGCAAGAAATATGCAGGTTAATTTGGAGGTTCTTCCAAGAAAGTTGGTGCTATCAAAGAGAAAAAGGAAGAACAAAGCAAGTGATTTAAGTGCAACAAGCCTGGACACTTCATTGCTGACTGTCCAGAGAACAAGAGTAAATCATCCAAGAGAAGCTCTAGCAAAGAAAGATATAAGAGTAAGGTTAAAAAGAGCTTTCTTGCAACTTGGGAAGATCTGGATAAAGACTCAGACTCTGATAGAGATGAAGAAGCCAATCTGGCTCTGATGGCAACTGCCTATGATAAAGAAGACTCTGAGCATGAAGCAGATTCAGACTCTGAGGATGAAGAAGAGGTAATTGCTAAACTTTCTAGAACTGAATTGGTAGACTCTTTGAAAGATGCCTTAAAATTGCTTACAAAGAAAGCAGGGGAATGTAAGGTCCTCAAAAAGGCCTATAACAACCTGACTGAAAAAGCAAACATAATGGTTGAAGAAAATGAGTCTCTTAAAAGTAGAAACTCATTTCTTGAAACTCATTGTGTATATGATGATAAAGTTCCTCCAGAGCATGAATTTGCTCTTCAAGAACTTCTCATCAATGGCATGCAAAGAAGATAACTTCATTAATTTATCATGTAAGTAGAAATAGAGGTGAAGGTCTTGGATTCTCGCGTTTTAGTAAGAGTAATCCATTATTTTCTAAACCCTCTAATAAAGATACATCTAAACCTAAAGCAGTATTTGTCAAAAGTCAATCAGAAGTCAAAGTTGTATCAGACTCTGAAAAGACCTCTAAGCCAGAGGTTAAGAAGTCTCAGACTCTGAACAAGTCAGAACCTAGAACTTCTAAACCTCAGACTAATGTTAAAACAGAAGAGACTCTGATACACTCAAGAGCTAAGTCTAAGAATTATCCAAAGCCTAAAACCTTTTCAAGAAGCTTTGATAACTCTAGAACTTCTGATAGATCTTACAAACAAAGACCACCCAAGGTAGTTAAGACTAACTCCAAAGGACCCATAAAAGTATGGGTACCAAAGTCTGAAATAATATTTGCTTCAGATCCGCACTCCAAGAAAGCAAAAGCACAGTCCTGGTACCTGGACAGTGGTTGCTCACGACATATGACAGGAGAAAGGCATATGTTCCAAACCCTAACTCTGAAAGAGGGAGGCACTGTGGGGTTTGGAGGAAAGCAAAAAGGGAAGATCATTGGGACATGTACTGTAACTAGAAACTCTGATAAGTCTGTAGTATTCAGAGGCCTAAGGAAAAGAAATGTTTATAAGGTTAATCTGTCAGAACTAACAGAGCAAAAGATTTTGTGTCTTTTGTCTCTGAGAGATGAGAAATGGGTTTGGTACCAATGCTTAGGACGTGCTAACTGAAGATTAATCTCTAAGCTCAGCAAACTAGTACAGAGTGAGAAAAGTCTTAAGATCCGAAGGATCAGAAGTGATCATGGTGATGAGTTTGAAAACGAACCATTTGCAACTTTTTGTGAAGATCATGGAATTGTCCATGAGTTCTCTGCTCCTAGAACACCAGAGAGAAAGAACAGGTCTTTACAAGAGATGGCAAGAACCATGATGCATGAGACTAAACTTTCTAAGTACTTCTGGGCAGAAGCTGTAAATATAGCTTGTTATATTCAAAATAAAATATATATTAGACCTATATTGAATAAAACAACATATGAACTCTTCAAAGGAAGAAAACCCAACATCTCTTACTTTCATCAGTTTGGATGTACCTGTTACATCTTAAACAATAAGGTCTATAAAAAGAAATTTGATGCCAAAGCTTGTAAGGGAATCTTTATAGGTTACTCTGAACACTTAAAGGCATACAGAGTGTATAATTCTGAAACTAACACAGTGGAAGAGCCTGACAGTAAAATGTCAGAGAAAGATGATAGTTATGCAGGTGTGCCATATCAATACAACCATCCAGAACCTGAGACAACATAAGATGCTATTGAAGCTTCAGAAGCTCAAATCGAAGTAGCCTCTGGGGAAGCATCTCCCATAGAAGCCTCTGAAGAACATGATGACATCTCATAAGACGAAACACAAGGAATTTCTGAAACTAATGAAGCTCCAAAGAGAAAATTCAAATACAAATCATCACATCCAGAAGATCTTATTCTTGGAAACAAAGAGAGTCCAAGAAAAACATGATCAGCTTATCAACAAAGTGATTCACTATTATGACTTATATCTATTATTGAACCCAAGAATGTTGATGTAGCTTTGACTGATGATGGATGGATTGTAGCAATGCAAGATGAGCTTAACCAATTCCAAAGAAATGATGTGTGGGATCTAGTACCAAGACCAACACATAACAACATTATTGGAACCAAGTGGGTATTCAGAAATAAACTCAATGAACAAGGTGAAGTTGTTAGAAACAAAGCTAGACTTGTGGCACAAGGCTACAGTCAGCAAGAAGGCATTGACTTCACTGAAACATTTGCTCCAGTAGCTAGACTGGAAGCAATCATGTTATTGTTATCTTATGCTGTAAATAATGGGATAACCTTATATCAAATGGATGTTAAGAGTGCCTTTCTAAATGGTGTTATCTCTGAAGAAGTGTATGTCAAACAACCTCCAGGTTTTGAGGATTTGAAAAACCCTGAATATGTTTATAAATTTAAGAAATCACTCTATGGTCTTAAACAAGCTCCAAGAGCTTGGTATGATAGACTGAGTAATTTCCTTTTAGAAAATGGTTTTCAAAAAGGACAAGTTGACAACACACTCTTCAGAAAGACCACTAAGAAAGATATCTTAATTATTCAAATCTATGTTGATGACATAATATTTGGTTCTACTAATACTTCTTTGTGCAAGAATTTCTCCAAGCTTATGCAGGATGAATTTGAAATGAGCATGATGGGTGAACTAAAATTCTTTCTTGGAATTCAAATCAACCAAGGAGAAGATGGAACTTACATTCACCAAAGCAAGTATACAAAAGAGCTTCTGAAGAAGTTTAATCTTGAAGAATGTAAGATAATGTCAACACCCATGCATCCAACAAGCAGCTTAAGCAAGTAAGAAATTGGAAGCAAAGTAGATCAGAAGCTATATAGAGGTATGATTGGCTCTTTACTCTATCTAACAGCTTCTAGACCAGATATTTTATATAGTGTATGTCTGTGTGCAAGATTTCAATTAGATCCTAGAGAACCTCATCTAACTGCTGTTAAGAGGATCTTTAGATATCTGAAAGGAACAACTAATCTAGGACTACTTTATAAAAAATCCCTAGATAGTAAGCTAGTTGGATTCTGTGATGCTGACTATGCTGGAGACAAGATTGAGAGAAAGTCCACTAGTGGAAATTGCCAATTTATCGGTGAGAATCTCATATCTTGGGCTAGCAAGAGACAAGCAACTATTGCTTTGTCTACAGCAGAAGCAGAATATATCTCAGCTGCTAAATGTTGCACTCAGCTTCTCTGGATGAAATATCAGTTAGAGGATTATAACATAACTGAAAGTAGTATTCCACTTTATTGTGATAATACTGTTGCCATTCATTTATCTAAGAATCTAATTTTACATTCCAGAGCTAAGCATATTGAAATAAAACATCATTTTATAAGAGATTATGTTCAAAAGGGTACAATATATATTCAGTTCATTGATACTGAACATCAATGGGCTGATATATTTACTAAACCTTTAGCCATTGAACATTTTGATTTTATTAAAAAGAATTTGAACATGCATTTTATCTCTGAAGAAAACTAGCTCTGAGATGTAAAATAGAGTCAGAGTCTGAAACTCTTTCAGGGTCTCTAATGTTCAGAGCCTCTCATGAGAAACTCTGAATGTGGTGAGCTCTGAAAAGTAACAGGTTCTGATGAGGTGTAAGATACTAATGAGTTTGGCTCTGAACTAAGCGAAAGTAAAACGTTTTATACTAGTAAGTGTACAACAGTTGTCCTTACGCGTGTGATGACAGGAATTTCTACGGTATTTTTAGTGTTAGTATTAGTAGTAAAAAGACCAAGACAGACCCAAATACGAAGGAAAACCTATAAAAGCAAGAAAAAGCATCAAGACAGAGTCCAAGATGCAAAAAGACAAGAAAAAGCCAAAAAAAGGAAGAAAATGAGCATTCCATCGCAGCATGATGACTTCCATCGTGCCACGATGGAAGCTGCTTGCTTGCCAAGAAATCAGAAGAATAAATCTGCAACATGTATGTTCATCGCAGCACGATACACTACATCGCAGCACGATGGAGTTACTTGGCGTCCAAGCTGATGAAATGCACAAGATCAGTTATAAAATTGAACTGAATCTTCACATTGCACTGCGATGGCTTCATTGCAGCACAATGACCTTGGTGAGGCCCATTACGAAAACTATAAATAGAGTCTCCCATTCATTGTTAAAATCATTCAGAAATAGTAGAACACTCTCTACTATAAGGAGAGGTTCAGAGGAGCTCTATTGGGCATAGTTTTCTCCCCTTACGGGAAAACTAACTCAGCAAGGTATGTTTTCTTTAGGCTTTTGTATTTAGGTTATGATTCTTGTAATTTAAATAGGGGAAACAGTCATTTTGGTCCCTCAATGTGCAACTCGCTGTCAGTTTGGTCCCTCATTGAGGAAAAACTATAAAACAGTCCCTCAATGTTAACTCCGTAAATCAATTAGGTCCAAATCGTTAAATATCTGTTAAATGTGATGATGTGACATTATGACTAGAATATTTTATTAATTAACTGACTTTTAATGTCCATTTCACATTTATTTAATTTGTCATTAATTTAAAAACATAAACACAATAAAACACAATAAATTAAAAGAAATTCATCCCAACAATAATCAAACCCAGAATTAATGTTTTATTAAAGATTTTACTAACAAAAAAGACACAATTTTTACGAGATTGGGTCTATTCAAGATCTCATTTTTATATCTAAATCAAACTAATTTCTTAAAATTTCACTTCTTTTTGACATTGGGTTTGTGACAGAACCACCTTGGTGTGGTTGTTTACTTCTCTGTAGTGTATTGTTGATGCTACTTGTCTTGTGTTTGAGCTAATTTGGGTGTTGCAAAGGAATAAGAGAATGAAGAAAATTGAGGGGAAGTTTGCAAAGAGATAGGTTGTGATCTAGAACAGAAAGGCTTGCAAAGTTCACTCTTCGATGGAACTTCTAGCTTCAGAAGGGTGGGTAGAAACTGGCAAATTTTCAATTACTATTCACCACCAAGGATAGAGATTAGAGGAGAAGTCACAAGAAGGTTCTGGTTGCGGAGAAAATCAGAGGAAGAAGAACCATGTGATGTACGTAGCTATGGTTGTTGAAGTGGTGGATGTGACGGTGGAGCAACATCTAACCACCACATGGAGATCCCAATTTTCTTCCATAGAGCAACATCTAACCACCGCATGGAACAACATTTTGTTAAATTTATTTTAGTTTGTGGTATTTTATTATGTTTTCCTTTTTCAATTAATGTTAATTAAAATAAAAGTCAAATGAACATTTAAAAAATAAGCAAATTATTAAAATATTCTAATTATAATGTCACATCATCACATTTAACAGATATATAACGTTTTGGACAAAATTGACTGACAGAGTTAAAAATGGGGGACTGTTTTGTAGTTTTTCTTTAGTAAGGGATTAAAATGACAGCGGGTTGCACATTGAGGGACCAAAATGACTGTTTCCCCAATTTAAATATGTAGTCTTTTGTAATTATGCCTTAGGTTGCATGTGGTGGAGAAGATGAACTCCCCTATGAATATTTGGAGTCTGTGGTTGAGTCTAAGTTATAATAAATGATATTTAGTAATTGTGTTTGTTATTTACTTTCTTGCGCTTTAATAACGTTTCTCGTAATCTGGCCGGATAAGTGGGAGCGCCCTTGGAATTGATATTAGGTTCTTACTTAATATGTTCCGGAACTAGTAGTAAATAATGCTAGGTGTATAGAGACGGTAACATCCTGAACTAGTCGTGAACTGAGCGGTTAGAGGAGGAATCATGAACTAGGTGTGAACTGAGCACTTAGAAGATGAACAGCCCGATACTAGGACCTAGAGGTTAATTGGTGAAGGTTATAATGCATGTTTGTAAACAACTCACTTAGTAATTAGGGTATGTGACACATCGAGGTTAGGCTCTCGTAGGTACCTTAGTTAATAATGTAGGGAAACTTTAATAAACATAGTGTAATAGTAAGGTATTACTACAACAAGGATAATTCATCGCCGAACATAATCTAAGTAACTATGTTATACACCGATCATGCCAAATATGAAGAAGGGAGAGAGTCTTTCAAAGTTTTCAGAGACATGTCAGATCCAGAAGGTGCCAGAAAATGTTTCTAATGACCAGAAGAAGCTGTGTTTGTTTGCTTTTTCTCTTACAGGTCCAACTAAAGATTGGCTTCAATGCTTACCAAGCGGAACGATTGCAACATGGAAGGAGATTGAAGATAAGTTCCTAGAGAGATTCTTCACATATACACTATTCCAGAAGAGGAAGTCTGAGATTCTGAGTTTCAAACAGCATGAATCTGAAACGCTGTGCGAGGCTTATGAACGGTTCAAGCTACTTATGAGAAGGTGTCCTAACCACAGCATTAGTGCTATGGAGCAGATGCAATTATTCACTGCTGGTATGAAGATGCAACATAGGATGATACTAGATGCCTCCGCTGGTGGGTCCATCAAAGTAAAGACCTATGCAGAGACTAAGGATCTGGTTGAGCATATGTGCCAGAATGAATACAACATGAGTGATGATCGAGCTGAAAAGACACCTGGAGTACTAAAGGTGGACCAGGAGATTGCCTACAAAGTAGAGATCGAGTTACTAAGGAGGCAACTTGTTGATAAAGAGAAAGCTGTGAAGGAAGCTAGTGTTAAACAGATAGAAGGGGTTTGCGATTTCTGCCTAGAGGATAACCCTAATGGGCATTGTTTGCCAGGAGGGAGCGAAGATCGGGTAAATTATATGGGAAACAACTACAACTAAGGTTGGAGCAAACACCCAAATTTACGCTGGGATCAGACAGGGAACCAGGCTCAAGCTGCACCTCGACCAAGAAAGCCATCTCCATTGGAAGAGTTACTTAACAAATTTGCTAACATGAGCAAAACTAACTTTGAAAATATCCAGACTACAGTAGCCAACCAGGGGCGACGATAAAAAGTATTGAAACCCAGATTGGTCAACTCTCTAAACTGGTAAGCACTCATGTTTCTAAAGATATTGTAGGTAACACGGTGGACAATCCAAAGGAGGAGTGCAAAATCCTGAAAGATCAAAAATCAGAACAGGAACAAACAGACGAACAGGTAAAAGACTACGAAGAGTGGTACAAGTTGTTCGATATGACTTTGGATGAATCTTATGACGAGTTCATGAGAGAGCTAAGGGACTACCGAGAAAGCCGAACAAGACTGCCACCCAAAAAGACAAATCCTGGAAGCGTCACCATACTATGTCAGATTGAGGAAGCAGAAATCCTAGCATTATGTGATGTGGGTTCAAGTGTTAACATAATGCCATTATCTCTGGCGGAGAAGTTAAAACTCGCACAACCAACTGCAGGTACAGAAAGGGAACTCATATTAGCAAATCAGTCAACAATCTACTCAGCAGGTACAATTGAGGATGTCTTGGTGAAAGTCAAAGACCTGGTATTCCCAGCAGACTTCATGATCCTGGATATCCAAGAAGACGAAGAGCATCCCATCATTATAGGAAGACCATTCTTAGCAACTAGCAGGGCACTCATTAATGTGGAGCTCGCTGAGTTGACTCTAAGAAGTGGAGCGGAGGAAAGAACTATCAAAACTTCCAAGACCAAAAGGGAAGTGTGTTTCATGCTCGAGTGGAAAGACAAGGAAGCTACATCACCGACTCCAGTTCAAGAAGTACAGGTAAAAGTAGAGATAGCAGAACAGGAGAATGAAATGGCGCAGCTAGAGATAGAGACAGCTCAGGAAGAGGAGGTACCCGAAGAACTCACTGAAAAATTGAAGAGGCTAACCATTGAAGTGGACTTCCGAGCAACATGGGTTAAAGCATGGGGTGTAAACCGAAAGGTGGCCAGAAAATCTAAGTTTAGGGTTAATACGCCACCTCTGAAGAAGCTTGCTGCTGAGAGAAAAGAGGAAAGAGAAAAGAAAAGCTGGGTTAATGCACCAAAAGAACAAAAGAAGGAACATCCACCAAAAGGCAAAGGGAAGTTCATCATAAAAACAGTACCTTCAGAAGATGATGGACAACTCTGTTTTGCCACCTTCAAAGAAAAACAGAACCCAGAGAAGTATGAAAGAAGCAACAAGAAAGAGGGAGGAGCTAAGGCGAAAGCTCCTACAGAAGAGAGAGAGACATGCGAACCTATCCTCTATAATGGAGGAAATGCCTCAAGCTAATGAGAGGCTAAACAAGCGTTGCTTGGAAGGCAACCCAAGGATAAGTATTTAAGTATTTCAATTCAGTAATTTCAATTCAGTATTTTCAATTCAGTATTTTCAATTCAATAATGTATGCCTAGAATTCCGCATGTCATCTTCATCTATCAACAGCTCTTATTTCAAACTTACAAAAAATTAAATAACTGTTTTGCTGTTTATTATCTAGTGCATGACTAATTGTTATAGGTAAGATTGTGGTGAAATAAGTTATAAATCTTGATGAGACGAATTTCACACCTTCATACAGAAAAACCAAAGGTGGTTGCTCTGAAGTGCGAAGTTCGGGAGACAGAGAGACGAGTGATGAAGCTGATGTCTGTGAGACAAGTGTTCAACTTTCTTTCGAATTACTATGAGAGTACCGTGCACTTGTTTATTTTCTAGAACTTGCTCTAATTCTCTGCTGACTGGTTAGTTTGATATTATATGCATTGAGGCAATTGTTTGGTATAACCCAGAGCCATTTCAAGCCACCCTTATTATTATTATATCCTTTGCTAGCAAATTTTGAGCCGTAAAAAAATAATTATCCCTTTTATTTCGGTGACAAACCACGATACAAGCCTATAGACCAGAAAAACAATGAAATTACCCTTTTTGGAGTTAGGAAATAGTTCTCAAAGTCTTGGCAACAAAATAAGTTTTGGAGTTGCTCATGGAACTAGCAACATCTAAGTTTGGGGTGGGTATACGGAAAACTATCACTGCAAAAAGAAAAAAATGAAAAAGAGACGGGAAAACATCAAAAATTCCCTAAAAAAAATAGTCTCTTCAAAAAAAATGAAAAAGAAAGAGCCAAAAAGCAAAAGAAAGAGCCAAAGGGCACAAATAGTGATAGAAAAGAAACATACTAAGACACATCCGGTTCTTAATCTCCGATACCAACACAAAAGGCACCCTAAGGAACAAATGTTGCGCACACAAAAAGAAACAACAAAGTAGAACTTAACTCCAATGTTTAGCCTACTATTCCCAAAAATGTCCTACCTTGACCTAAGCCACGTTATAACCCTGAAAAGACCTCCAATAATGCATGTGTTTTTAATTTTGACCGGTTGCTTAGAGTTCTTGCAAGCATATGGTAAAATGGCAGGTTGTACGATGATTGAGATATAGCCCTTTCAATTAATGAGCGAAAAACACAAATGTGAGAGAGAGAAAAGGTTGACATGGACTCTTGCGGGCATTTGTCCGATTTGCTACTATTAACGTCTCCTGAGCCTAGCAGGACTGAGCATGATCGCTGCGGAAAGAAATCAGCGGTACCATTGCTGAAATACAAACAAGGTTGTGAAATTCCTATTATTATTATTTATCTCTTGTTTCTCTAACGATCTTGTCTGACAGCATGTTACTTGAGGACAAGCAACAGTTTAAGTTCGGGGTTGTGATGATAGGAATTTCTACGGTATTTTTAGTATTATTATTAGTAGTAAAATGACCAAGACAGATCCAAATACGAAGGAAAACCTACAAAAGCAAGAAAAAGCATCAAGACAGAGTCCAAGATGCAAAAAGACAAGAAAAAGCCCAAAAAGTGAAGAAAATCAGCATTCCATCGCAGCACGATGGCTTCCATCGTGCCACGATGGAAGCTGCTTGCTTGCCAAGAAATCAAAAGAATAAATCTGCAAAATATCTGTACATCGCAGCACGATGCACTACATCGCAGCACGATGGAGTTACTTGGCGCCCAAGCTGATGAAATGCACAGGATCAGTTATAAAATTGAACTGAATCATCACATCGCATTGCGATGGCTTCATCGCAGCACGATGACCTTGCTGAGGCCCATTACGAAAACTATAAATAGAGCCTCCCATTCATTGTTAAAATCATTCAGAAATAGTAGAACACTCTCTACTATAAGGAGAGGTTCAGAGGAGCTATATTGGGCATAGTTTTCTCCCCTTACGGGAAAACTAACTCAGTATGGTATGTTTTCTTTAGGCTTTTGTATTTAGGTTATGATTCTTGTAATTTAAATATGTAGTCTTTTGTAATTATGCCTTAGGTTGTGGTGGAGAAGATGAACGCCCCTATGAATATTTGGAGTCTGTGGTTGAGTCTAAGTTATAATAAATGATATTTAGTAATTGTGTTTGTTATTTACTTTCTTGCGCTTTAATAACGTTTCTCGTAATCTGGCCGGATAAGTGGGAGCGCCCTTAGAATTGATATTAGGTTCTTACTTAATATAGTCCGGAACTAGTAGTAAATAATGCTAGGTGTATAGAGACGGTAACATCCTGAACTAGTCGTGAACTGAGCGGTTAGAGGAGGAATCATGAACTAGGTGTGAACTGAGCACTTAGAAGATGTACAGCCCGATATTAGGACCTAGAGGTTAATTGGTGAAGATTATAATGCATGTTTATAAACAACTCACTTAGTAATTAGGGTATGTGATACATCGAGGTTAGGCTCTCGTAGGTTCCTTAGTTATTAACGTAGGGAAACTTTAATAGACATAGTGTAATAGTAAGGTATTACTACAACAAGGATAATTCACCGCCGAACATAATCTAAGTAACTATGTTATACACCGATCATGTCAAATATGAAGAAGGAAGGGAGTCCAACCACCATATCTAGCCTCTATATTTCTTGAATCTATTATTTATACATTCTGCAATTTATATATTTTCTGCAAAGCATTGCGCTATTTTTATAAAACCCTTTTCAAAAACCAAAGCGAATGCAAACTATCACGACCTTAAATAACGCTAGTGAAGCTTCGGCACAATCCTTGTGGATATGAACTCATTCTAGACACTAGAGTGTGAATTATTACTCGACGACAGACTGGTGCACTTGCCAGACCCTAGTCAGTGTGTCAGATTTGTTAACGTCTCTCTTACACGTGTCTAGATTCTGATTGGTTAGAGGACAGTTAATGATGAATTTACTGTTAATACAATTTAAATTTAACTTTAAACTGTTCGCGCTCCCTCCTTTTGGTTTGTTTTCTCTGTGTGTGTATATTGCTTGCTATAAATAGTCACTTCAACACTTAGCACAAATTTTTTACAGAATCACTACCTACACAAACCCTAAAACCCAGAATCTCAATCTCTTCATCAATCAACAAAATTTCTTCACAATGGTTGCACGTCCTACTCACAACATAGTACAGAATCCTTTCAATCCACAGTTACCACCAGTAATCAATCTAAATTCTCAAGCTTCACTGAATGAACCTCCGAACACGAACGATTGTGGCAGAGAAGGAATGAAATTCCTTACAGAGAAGTTCGTTGATTTTGAAAGTTTAAAGGTCAATGGTATTAATATAAAGGAACTATTTTATGATCAACAATGGGGTAACTACTTTGGGATGCTGAATGGGTTCGTCTATTTTGATATCGTGAAACATTTCTGGAATAAAGCGTATGTCTTTGACAAGTTTAATACTGATGAAGAAGTTAGAAAGATGGTTGAAAAGGATGATTCCTTAAGAGGCAAAACAAGAGTACAGTTGGGATTAAGACCTTTCAAGGGGAAGGAAATTAGGTCTAATATTCTTGGAGTTGATGTTCTGATTACTCAAGAGCATATAGCAAAGATATTTGGCTTGGACAATGAGGGTGAAAAGGTTAATCTGTACAAGTCAAATAGTAAATATGTTGACTATATCAAAGAGGATCTTTTTCCTGCTGGTAGAAGAGAGTCTGAGTTTGGTAAGGCTAAATTCATGAAGAAGGAGTTCAATATTGCTTTCAAAGTATTCCTTGCTTCAATTGTTACAAGAGATGGAGGAAAAGATACGATCTCTTGGGCTCATAGGAACTTTCTGTGGTTTATGCATAAGAGGGTAAAAATCAACTTGGCTGATATCTTATTTGAGCATCTTTGTTTGTGTATTTCTGAAAGTCATCACAAAGCAAAAGTCACAATTCATCATCCAAGATTAATTTCTGAGATCTTTAGGCAAATCAAACTGATAGAAATTCTGAAAACTCATGAGAAGTTAAGAGTCTTTATGACTGCTAAGTTTGATGGCAGTACTCTGGTAAATATGAAGATGATCAAACCAAATGAGTTGAAGAAGCCAGAGAATTCTCTCAAGAAGATCTATGAGGAGTATTTCTGGTGTAATGGTTTCCCTACAATCTCTGAGCATGATAATGATGAAGTGATCAAGAACTTCTTGCAAATGGTGAGAGATGAAACATGTGCAAAGGTGGATAGGAGAATGGTGGTGGCAGTCCCTGATTGGGATGTTTTCAACAATCCCAAGGAGATAATTAGATCATCTAAGAAGCTAGTAGTGTTTGAAGAACCTGCTGAAGTAGAAGATGTTGATAATGAAAATGAAGAACAAGATGATAATGATGAGCATGACAGCATTGATGAAATGTTTGTCAATTTTGAGAATGATGGAGCTGCTCAAGAAGAGGTTGGTACTTCTGAGAGACAAGAGGATAGAGCTGCTGATAAGGTTGATCCTGTAGAGAAGGAAATGAGATCTAAGAAGCGCAATGAAAGACCTCCACCTTCTGAAGGAGAAAAGACTGTGTCTGCTAAGAGGACAAAGATTGTTGCTCCCAGACGCACAAAGAAAACTGCTAAAACAGGTAAAGTCTCTGAGCCTAATACTAGTAGCATTTCTAAAGCTCAAGATCAACCCCCTCCTAGCACTACAATAGATTATACCAAACCTCTTAGAAAGATAAAACCAACTCCAACTGTTCAATTATCATCATCATCATCATCTTCCTTATCAGAATCATCATCCTCATCCTCTGAGGAAACTGAATCTGATTCTAGCCATGAACCAATAAGCACATTGCTTAAGAAGGGACTTAAACTTAAACCAACACCAAAACCACAGAGCACCAAAACACCTAATGACAAAGAGTCTTTCTTAGAAGGAAACTTTGTTTTAGATCATCTTACACCTCATATCTCTGGTGATGCATTCACCACATCAAATTTGAATTCACCAAACCATCCAATCAACAAATTTTTAAGTGATCCAGTTCATACCCTATTGATTCTGAACCTGAAATACATTACCATATTCCATCTCCACCCCCTATAAAATCTCCAGAATATTTATATCGTGCCTCACCCATGCATTTTGAACAAGAAATAAATGATACCATCATTGTTTCAGAACTTGATCAAATACCCTTACAAACATCCATACCTGAACAACCAATTCAGAATGTTGAAGTCACCCCTGAACCTCAAATTCCAAACTTTGAACAATGTGATGACATTCCTTCTGACAATCAAGAGCATCACATTCCTCAAACACCTGTACAAATTGAAACCATTGATAATGACACACCCCCATCATCATGTCCTTCATCACCTATTCCTTTTGGTCCTGCTTATAAACCTTTGACCATGGATGAAATCATCATTCCTTCTGACCAAATGTTACCTCTCATGGAAAATATCATCATGCAGTCTGTAGACATTGATGATTCTTCTGATGAACCACCTTCTTTGTACCCCTATATCAATCTCAGTAAACTCAAAATCAAGCCTCTTAAAAGAAAGAAGCCAGAACCCACAATACCCTTCAGCAGAGCACAACCTTTCTTTAACCCAGTCTCTGAACCAAATCTTGAGCTTTTAAATATTGCTATTAATATTAGTCTTAAGAGACTTAAAAGCATGGAGGAACAAGCCCTTGTCTTTCCTTCTGATGTTGAGGCTGAAGCAAGAAAGTTGGAAGAGAAATTCAGAGAGTCTCCGAACTTGCTGGTAGGGTATGTGAACAACAAAGTTGAAGGAAGAGGTATGGAAATTCTGAGGACTGTTATGGATCAGATAACAGGCTGAACATTCAAGTGCTCTAAGACTCACTAATTTCAATCATGAAGAGAAAGAGGAGCTTATACTGCAAGAGAAACTGTGTGCCACCATTTTAGAGAATGTGAGACAAGCCTTTGAGGAAGCTCAGAAGTTAGCTGAGGAAGAGGCAGAGCTTACAAGAAGAGCCTCTGAAGCTGAGATTAAGAGACTAGCTGATCAAGAAGCTATGAAGATTGCAGTAGAAAGAGCTGCAAGGATTGCATAAGTTGAACTTCAGAAGCAAGCTGAAGCTCAAGAAATGGGTCCACAACATGATGGGGACACCATTATGGTTGATCAAGCGACAAATGAGCCAGCTTCTGATAAGGGCAAAAATGTAGTTGTTGACACTACTCCTTCAAG
The DNA here is from genome assembly GCA_030408175.1 of Trifolium repens. Taxonomy (NCBI): domain Eukaryota; kingdom Viridiplantae; phylum Streptophyta; class Magnoliopsida; order Fabales; family Fabaceae; genus Trifolium; species Trifolium repens. Next base: position 32,808,889 of record CP125850.1, on the reverse strand, counting down.
CTCTCCAGTTAGAATTATCAGAGACTCTGGATCTCCATCATCTGCAATACCTCCTGCTGTTCAAGTAGCTCTGGATGACATGAAGTCTGAGATCTCTGAGATGAAAGCAGATATGAAGACTGAGCTCTCAGATATCAAAGCTGATATGAATGCATCTGGTGAAGCTACAAATAAGAAGATAGATGATATGATGAAGTTTCTGCATGATCTTGCTTAACGCTTCCCACAACTTTAACCCGCTTGTTTGAGCACTTTTTATTGTTATATTTTGATGTGTAATTCTTGGATAATTCTCTTTTTTGATTAATTAACTGCTAATTATCCATGTTATTCTGATTGCGTGTCTGAATGTGTGTCAATTTTATTTTGTTTTTCAAAATTAAAAACTATATTCACTGACTATGTTTGATACTCTTGTGGTTTCTGAACCTAGTGTAAGATGTTGGAGAACATCTTTTTAAAACTTATATATGCTTTTGAAAACCTAAGGTTCCCCCACTTCAGTATTCCTGTTTACTCAAGATATAGCTATCTCAGTATTATAGCCTGTTTATAAGCGGGGCACCAATACTCTATGAAGTGTGCTTGGTAACTGGTGTTCTAACAAAGTTAAGTAGAATATAAGAAATATGCAAATAAAATAAACATTTAAGCAAGAACTTTTTTATTATTATTCATGCAAAGTCTTATTACATAAGATAGTGAGAAAACTACATAGACTCTACATCAGACTTTGACTCATCCTTCTTAGACACTTTAGACTCTGAAGTGCCAACACTAGAAGGAAGGTCAAGAAGAGTTATACAGTTCTCAGAGTCTGAGTACTCCTTCTCAGGATCATATGTCCTAAGAAACTCTGCATAATCAGAGTCTGTTTCATCATAATCTGATATTTCAATCACTTGCTTAGTTGTTTGCTTTGGTTGCCTGTTTCTTCTTGAGCGTGAAGTTGTTGCTTCCTTCTTGATCTCATTCTTGGATCCTGAAGCTTTCTTCATTGCTTGACTTTCTTATTGTTTGCTTGACAATGTATTCTTTGATTATTCGTTGTGAATAAAATGAGAAGAATTCTCTCCTTTTAGAATGCTTGCAAACACTCCTGTCTACCTGGAAATCAACACAGTTCATTTAATTGAACATAGTTGTAACCAATTTTCGACTTGACTGTCTTGTGATATGCGTTATTTTGACTTGTTTCTCTCGTTTTCGTTACTTTTTGATTAATGACAAAAGGGGGAGTAGGAAGAGCGTTAAAATTAATAATAATTGATTCCTTAACTGCGCAAAGATCTGAAACTGTTTTGTTTATACATTTTGAATCAATTACTATCCCTTCTTTTGATTTCATTACTTCTGAACTTTATTGAAAGGGGGGAAAATTTTAAATTTGAAATACATTTTCATAGATAATATGAGAGAAGCTTGCAAACCTTCTCTGAATATTATCAGACTCTAAAGGAAGAACTTACAAACCTCTGCCTCTGAGAGTCAAATATGAAAATTTATTTCAAGTTAATAAATTAACTCTTAAACTGATTTTAATTAATTATGGATAAGACTTAGGGGTAGCTTACAAACTTAACCCTATGGATTATCAAGTCAACATAAATAATTAAATCAACAACAATTGAATTTTAATGTTTTAGTTTGTCATCATCAAAAATGGGGAGATTGTTGGAACAAAGTGGGTCTGACATAAACCTCTGAGGTTTTAAGTAATTTTGATGATAACAAAGTATTAAAATTACAATTGGTATTACTAATGATTGTTCTAGTGTGCAGAATTATAAGTTAAAATTCATTCAGAAGCACTATCAACAAAAGCAGAGAAGCCAAGCTAAGAAGCTCTGGAAGCTTATCGCTGATCATCAGAAGCTTAAAATTCAAGTTCTGAAGTTAGTGGCTCTGAGGACTAAAGCTAGACTCTGAAAGGTTTCAGAAGCTGAAGACCTTAAGAAGCTACAATACCAGACTCTGAAGCAAAAGGAATTTGCGTCACTCAAGAACTGACAGGATCAGAATCAATGATTGAAGAACAATCTACTTAAGGACTCTGTCATATCCACAGGAAGGAATATTCGTTGGTACAACGTTAACCTTATCCATAAGTGGAGCGTATTTAAGGATTGTACAATCGTACTATTATTACTCAAAATGGTTGAGTGATATTTCAAATTGCAAGGTAGTGGAATTGGATTTCTTTCTATAGAAGGCAATACACAGCTATCATCTTGTACGATTAAATTCCAGCTGGCACCTTATCTCTCTGTAACGGTCATTCCCACTCCATTTCAGTATAAATAGAAGACTCAAATGGAATAAATGACTACTTTTCTACTACTGCGTTTAAGACTCTGAAAAGTTCTGACATTACAGCTTTTATCTGTCATTCAAAGTCTTAAGGCAATCTGTGTTGTATTTTGTAAACACCTCTGATAGTATATCAAGTGTCCATTAACATTCATTCTTATTCTTAAGTTTGTTTTAGAAGTCCCTTGTTAGTTGTAACTTGAGCATTTGAGAAGTTTCTTGCAAGTGTGCTTGAGCATCTTGTAATCTTGTGAGATTATAGTGGAAAGCCCTTGGAAGTGCAAGGGGACTGGACGTACTCTCAATTTGTGAGAGGAACCAGTATAAATTTTGTGTCTTTCTTTCTCTCCCTCTGATTCTTTATTTGTTTGTGTTTTATCCGCTGCAAAATAGTTTTTAGACAAGAAAAAGTTTTTATTTTCAAAACACAATTTAACCCCCCCCCCCCCCCCCCCCCTCTTGTGTTTTTCCACCTTCAGAAAGTGGATGAGCTTATTGGATCACTTCAAACCTTTGAATTATCTATAAATGAAAGATCATAAATGAAGAACAAAAGCATAACTTTTATCTCCAACACCAGTGATGATGATGATGAGATTCAATGTGATATGGAGACGAATAAAGGAATTTCTAATGCTATTATAAATCTTGGGAAGCAATTTAATAAGGTGCTGCAGAAGATGGATAGGAAACCAAGGTCAAATGTTGAGAACGTGTCATTCAACATCACTAAAAACGGTAATGTTCAGAGAAAAGGTGAACCTGATGATGAAACTGTTGAACATATTGCAGCATTCACTGGTAGATATGAATCTGGTGAAGATTCTTGTGATGAAGATATAACTTTTGATGAGCTTGCTAGCACCTACAAAGAACTACTCACAAGGTATGAAGAAATGTGTAGAATTCTTGAGAAGCAGAAAAAGACCATTAACAAACTCTAAGCTGAAGTAAACAAACAGGTTGAAAAGCGTCAGAAGCTCAAGATGAAGTTAGTCAAGTTAATGCTCAAATGGATGAGTTAAGGAAACGCCTGAGCCAGCTGAACCCAGGAACCGATTTTCTTGAGAAAATCCTGGATGGTGTACCAAGTAGAAAGGCAAGGTCAGTTGGGTACAACTACACAAGTCTTAACCAGCATCAACAGAATCGGGAAACCAAGTTTATGCCCGCTGAAGGGGCTTTTGATCCTAACACTGGAAACGTGATGTTGAAGCATCATACTCAACATCCTAGAACTTACCCTGTTCCAAAATTTGAGTCTAATTCAAAACCCCATGTGCACCAAAGACCTAAAAGTCAGAGGAGATGTCGAAGGTGGGTATGTCACCATTGTGGTAAGAAGGGACATATAAGGCCTTTCTGTTTCAAGCTGTATGGGTATCCCGAGCGATATCAGCAAGCAAAGCCTGCACCTGAAGTGATAAATGTGAAGAAGGAATGGAAACCCAAAGATGGCTCCTCTACCTTAATCACCAAGGCAACTCCCATTACTACTGTTCCAGTAATTACCGCAAAGAAGAATAAAACTTCTACTGTGAAGAAAGGAACATTTATGCCTGTAAGTGAGTCTCCCTCTGCCTCGATTTATGTCCCTTTTGGTACTGAAACCAGGCCACTAGTAAAGCTTAAATCTGATGAAACTCTAGGACAACCTAGTTTGAATGTTGCTATTGAATGTGCCAATATGTCACCTGCAAAGCTTATTGATACTGTTATTGGTTCGCTCAAGGAAACTCTACATGAGTCAAATGTTGTGCCAGATGTCTCAGCATTAGTGGCCTTGCCTTGGCTGACATCAGATTTGTTGTTACTATCCTGATTCTAGGCCTTGCCCTCGATATTTGAGTACTCTTCAGTGCATATGGTCTGTAATATTAGTAAGTATTTTGTGGTCTACTCTGCTGCTACATTGTTTTGGTTATTGTTCTTATGTGCTTCTTTGTCAAATTTGTGGCAAAAAAGGGGGAGTAAATGTTGGTTATGTTATGTTTGGTATGTTGGTTTGGTTACTTGCTCCTGCTTCTGATATGAATTGTGCCTGTTATGGTTATGTAGTTTGGATGGAGTTATATGTATATGGTTGTGTATGTTCTAAGATATGCAGGTGTTTATGGGGAGCTGAGTTGTATTGTGCAGGGGGAGATGTTGGATACGATGTTCCAACATCCTATGTATGTGTGCAGGGGGAGTTAGTTGTGAAATGTTGAAGCATTCTACTCAACATCCTATCAGTGTTTATTTTTCTAACCATTTAAGGTGAAGTAGTTATTTTGTGTTCCGCTGTTGCATGCCTCTCTGATAATCTTAAAAGATACATCTTATTCTTTTCTACTGTTCTCCATGAAGGAGTAGTATGGTAACTATTTTGAAGAATAGCTACTACTCATCTTTATGCTTGTGTGTTTATGTTGAGAAAAAGAAGTGTAGTTGAAGTATCTGTTTAAGTAGTATCTATATGGTCATAATTTGTTTCAGCCAAAAATTTGCCAAATGGGGAGTTTGTTGATTTTTTTGGTATTGGCTGCATTTTTGGTAAAATAAACCTTGAAACAGGATGTGCGATATGATGCCTCAACATCGTATCATCTCACGAGAAGTGTTCGCGCGCATGTTCTATTTATGGTATTATTGTTTCTCTCCCAAGGATCTTGTGTGGCGCATTTAATCAGGGTAATTATGAGGATCATAACTTAATGCTTCAGATCCTTGTCAAGAATGTTTTTGTAGAGAATCTCTTTGAAGAATATTTTTGTAGAGAATCTTTTAATTAATGTGGAGTAATGGCTTGGGTCAAACAAATCAAGCCCATATCATTTCTGAATGAAGGAAGAATTATCTGAAGTATTTAAGGAAGGAGCTAAACCTAATTCAGTAGTTGTTTTGCCGTCTTGTGTTTGAGTCTAGAATTCTAGGTTTTGCATGTGTTTGTATTGTGAGCCTTCCTTGTGTCACCTTGATGCAAGTTTAGGACTGTGTCATTTTGAGTTGTAATTTGTGTGATCCTCTCCGAAGCTTTGAAGTACGGAGTAAGGACGTTTTAGTGGTTGCAACACCCTAAGCTTTTAGGTACGAGTGTGTAGTTTTTAGGAGTGTGTCTCCAAAACTTATTTGAATTGTGTTGTAGAAATCCTTGATGTCTGTAAGGTTGTAGGGAAGTGAGATGGGATCTCTGATCTAGGAGTTTCTAGGTTGAAGCTTCATTGGTAGTGCCTAGGTTGTAAGTTGTGAACGGGGCGTTAGCTGGTAACTTAGAACTAGGGCTATTATAGTGAAATTCCTTCCTGGATTGGTATCCTTCAGACGTAGGTGAGTTGCACCGAACTGTGTTAACAAATACTCTGTCTCGTTTATTTGTTTTGCTCTTTATTATTTTCGTAGCTTTACTTGTCAGATCGGTTAAGGTGCTTAGAACATCGTATCACACATCTTATACCGCGTGCCAGGAATTTCATTCTTCCATCATAGATAAATAGCGTTTTTTGTTTTATATAATTTTTCAACAAACTCCATGTGTGAGAAGAATGAATCATGTGATTTACAAAACGGTTATATATTGAGGATGAAATTTACAAAATTGTCCTTGATTCTAAACTAGTTTAAAACAATGGCAAGTGATTTTATTGTCCAAAGTGAAAAGGTGCACATTGCTAATTTAGACCCACATATTTTTAAGTGAGTCTAAATTAGCAAACCCCTATATATATATAGTGGAACCAATCAAAATAGTCAACGAAGGAGTAAAGGCTACCTCCTACATCGATTGATATTCAAACTTTTCCAAAACCAAAATCTTTGGTTTGGCTTATTACCCAAGCCCCACACATTCCAAAGTAGGATCTTCACAACGACATATGCGAAGGGGCACCCTTAGATCGATTATGATATGTTGTATGATTGGACCTAAAGTTATCAAAATAATAAACAAATATATAAGAATATAAACACTAAATAAATATAATAATATAATAGGGATAGTGAACTTATCTTCTAAATGTGGTAATTTGATCCCGACAAAGCAATCACGACACTCCATAACCGAGAACAACGTTAATCTCCGGTTAGTAAATTATGTAATAACCTGAGGTATGACAGAGTCACTGTCCTTAGGAATTTATCCGACTTATATTTGCGCAAATTCCCCAAGATTCAACAGGTCATTCTCTATGCGGGGTAACAGAACAATGTGAACTCAATATATGCTGGCAATATAACTCAGGAATAAATTTTAATTTTGCTATGATAGAGATGAAATAATAGTGAGGGTGTTGCAAATTATATATGTATATGTATTTTCTTGCCGTAATAATCTTCTTGTTTTGGTATACCTCTATATTTATGTTAGCAACATATGACCATTTTATGTTCTAGTATTGATTATTGTTAATGATAATAATCAAGGCATATGATTATGAGTAAAGATCACAAATGGTACCCCATCCAACGGTACTCTATGAATCTGATATAATCATATCACATATATAATTTATTTTAATTAACTTTTGAAATAAATTAATTAATAATTTACAACAACCCCCCACATATTTCAAAAATTTAATAAGGACGAAAACAATTTTCTGAGTAAACACCGTAGATGTAATGCATCGGAACGGTATAGCAAGTTACGGAACCCGTCCTAGAAAGATAAGACTTAACACATAGTGAATTGGTTTTGCAAGTAATGGAACCCAAGACGCTTGATGTGTGTTAGCGGTCTTACAATCACATTACACCACCACAATTCTTGTTGTTACGTCATTTGGCGCGAATAGGCCATGCGCGTGCCTGATATTCATGAGTACTCTAGAGATTTCGCCAAGATCTCATGCAAGCGGCCCCACTCGACACTCATATAGGTGATTTCATCGAGTCTATGCTGCAAATCATACACGACCGACTACGGTCTGGCAAGTGCACCAGTCTGTCGTCGAGTAATAATTCACACTCTAGGTGTCTAGAATGAGTTCGTATCCACAGGGCTCGTGCCGAAACTTCACTAGCGTTATTTAAGTTCGAATAGTTTGCATTCGCTTTGGGTTTTGAAAAAGGATTTAATAAAAGAGCATAATGCGTTGCAGAAATATATATATATATATATATATATATATATATATATATATATATATATATATATATATATATAGATTCAGAAACATAGAGGATATGTATGGTGGTTGGACTTACTCCCTTCTTCCTATTTGGCATGATCGGTGTATAACATAATTACTCAGATTATTGTTCGGCGGTGACTTTGCCTAGTTGTAGTAATACCTTACTATTACACTATGTATATTAAAGTTTCCCTACATTAATAACTAAGGTACCTACGAGAGCCTAACCTCGATGTGTCACATACCCTAATTACTAAGTGAGTTGTTTATATACATGCATTATTATCTTTACCAATTAACCTCTAGATCCTAGTATCGGGTTATTCATCTTCTAAGTGCTCAATTCACACCTAGTTCATGATTTCTCCTCTAACCGCTCATTCACGACTAGTTCAGTATGTTACCGTCTCTATACACCTAGCAATATTTACTACTAGTTCCGGACCATATTAAGTTAACACCTAATATTAATTTTATGGGCGCTCCCGCTTATCCTGCCAGATTACGAGAATACGTTATTAAAGTACAAGAAAGTAAATAACAAACATAATACTTAAATATCATTTATTATAACTTAGACTCAGTCACAGACTCCAAATATTCATTGGGGAGTTCATCTTCTCCACCACAACCTAAGGCATCTATTACAAAAGACTACATATTTAAATTACAATAAAGAATTATAACCTAAACATAAAAGCCTAAAGAAAACATACCTTGCTGAGTTAGTTTTCCCGTAAGGGGAGAAAACTATGTCCAATAGAGCTCCTCTGAACCTCTCCTTATAGTAGAGAGTGTTCTACTATTTCTGAATGATTTAAACAATGAATGGGAGGCTCTATTTATAGTTTTCATAATGGGCCTCAGCAAGGCATCGTACTGCGATGGAGCCACCGCAGTGTGATGTGAAGATTCAGTTCAATTTTATAACTAATCATGTGCATTTCATCAGCTTGGTCACCAAGTTAGGTCATCGTGCTGCGATGTGCTTCATCGTGCAGCGATGAACAGATTTTCTTCAAATTTATTCTTCTGATTTCTTGGCAAACAAGCAAATGGAAGTCATCATGCTGCGATGGAATGCTCAATTTCTTCACTTTTTGGGATTTTTCTTCTCTTTCGGCATCTTGGACCTTGTCTTGATGCTTTTCTTTGCTTTTGTAGATTTTCCTTCGTATTTGGGTATGTCTTGGTCATTTTATTACTAATAATTATAATAAAAATACCATAGAAGTTCTTGTCATCAACCACCCATAAGGGACATGAAAATCATTAAAAGCTTTATAGCTTACCCTCTCAATAATGCAGTGTCTAACACTTTCACAATTACGTACACCATAGAAAAGGGACAGAATAAATAAAATTTAGTGATAGCAGAATTAACTCGTGACTTGTTCTTACCACATTGAACCTTATTCATGAGGTCTTCAATCACAAAGGTCAGATTCCCATCACTTGTTAATTTCAAATGGCTCAAGTCCCATTTCCCTCGATGTTTCACATATTTATTTCTTCCCAGGGGCTTTGTTTAGTAGCTACTTTATACACAAATGATGAAAACAATTTTCTTTCATCAAAATAATATTGACTAAGCTGTCTCTAAGTCAATTAATCTCGTATAATATTTATACAAGTCTATAAAAATAAACTTGTTTTTCACAATGAATCTACACATGTCTGCTTATATTCTATTAAGCGACATCACTCACACAATTTGTAAAATAATTTTTCATTTGGATTTATTATCATTGAAATTCAATTACAATTACCATCATTATATTATTTTAATATAATGGCTCATCAATATCTCATATATTGTCAACCTAACTTTTATAATATATTTTATCAGGCCTGCTTAGATAAATTCTAAGCGACAACAATTCTACCAATGAAAAATAAATAAATTCAATGATTCGATTTATTATATAGGTCTACTTGAAAAAAGCTTTCAAGCGACAACCCCTACATTTAGTAAATTTAAACTCTCCATATAGATTATTTATCAAGTCTACTTAAAATAATTCCAAATGACAAACCTCCACATTGGAGAAATTTAATCCATATAGCATTTATTTTCTTATTAACAATTTTCCTTAATCATCGGTGTATTATTTTAATACAATGGATAATCCACAATATATATATATATATATATATATATATATATATATATATATATCATATATAATTCATACTATCAATAACCTTCCAATAAAGATTGGAGTTTAAAATCTGACTTTAAGAACGTCAACTTAATTTTCTTCAATCAAGTATAAAATATAAGGCATACTCAATAGTTTATAGTCAAATATTCTAAACCTCTTTAAAAGTCTCTCAATATTATATTCTAGTGATAATATTTTACTACTATCACTCTTCCTTAATACTTATTATAAATATATACACATTTCTAAAGCTTCACAACAAAATACCTTACGATAACATAGTCCCAAAAATATAAGTATGGTACTTTGTTGGAATATGCCTTGAAATCTCAAAATATATCTTTTGCTGATTTTGTGAAAAAATTAGTTTTTTGAAAGATATCTAATTTGGATTCGGTTTGTTTTTAAATTGAATATATTTAGAAACAATATGAGATTTGGTTTTATTTTAAAAGATTTGTTTTAAAATAATAGGCATATATTTTTCTATAAATAGAGGTTGTTTATTCATAGAAAAATTAAGAGAGCAAACATATAAGGGGTTTGTCATACACCTTGGGTAGACTAGGTCAAATTGAGTCTCTTGGCCACGGGAAGAGATTCGGGACTAGGGTAGAATTAGGATTAATTCTTGTAACCCTTGTTTGGGAATTTCTTGTGTAAAGTTTCTCTTTGATCATAGTGGAACGGAGAGTTGCTCTCTCCCCAGACGTAGGTTAATTAACACCAAACTGGGTAAACAAATTGATCGTGTTCTTTTCTTTTTGTTGTTATTGTTTTGAATTATTGCATCATCATCTCTATCCGTTTATTATTTGGTTGTTTGTATGCTTGCCCTACACATCAGTTTATTATTGGTGTGAGTTTATCGTCCAATTCACAACATACTTAATTATGAAATCTTACGTACCAAAATAGCTATGTATACATACCATACATCCAATGTTGCCTAGTAACATTCCCAGACATGTAGTAAATTAAGGTATTAAACTAGCAATTAATTAAATTCAACATAATAAATAAAACCGACCAGAAATAAAGTGGGAATTTATAGCTTTTGTTTTGTAACTTAAATCACATTAATAATTGATCTTTAAAGTAAAATCACCAACACAACCTTGCTTAAAAATAATTTAACATTACTCAGTTTATCCATAAACATATTCAGTAGTTTCTCAAAATATGAATACACACATGCATATACATATATCAAGCATTTACACAATACAAAGCAGACAACATCATCCCAATAATATTATATATCATCTCAATGAGTCCAGATCTGCTCCAGTTGCTCTATGCTCCAGTTCCCAGTTTGCTTTATTGATGTGCGACATGTGGCAAGAAAATATTTCTATGGTTGTGATTAAACCAAATTCAATAAAAGAAATTAAAAACAATTCAGCCAATCTATCCTCACTTAACGCTCTTCTTCCTCACTTACGCTCCTCATTCCCAAATTGAAACCCACTTTGACTGTTTCAAACTACCCGACCCCCACTCTATTTCATCCTTCAATTACCCACCACCTTAATTCCAATTTCCTTATTTTTGATGTGTTTGCTCTCGACACTCTGCTACAATTTTTCTATTTTCCCTTTTCTCTCTCCTTCTTTTGTTCTCAATTTATAGGATCAATTGATAAATCTTTGTCCATGAGATAAATTGTTGTTCTGGATTCTTGCTTGCTTTGGCCAAAGAAATGAACTTGCAGAGATAAAAGAAGGGAGGAGGGGTGCACTTTTGTTTGATTGCATTCTTGGTGAAAGCTTTACCTTAATTAGGAAAAATTGAACAAACAAACGAAACTGAAAATGGTTTTGGGACGGACAGAGAGCTTATCTTAGCGGCGAGTTGCAATGAGATGGCGGCGGTGAAAGTAGCCAAGAAGATGAACGCTGATATGTGCAATGAAGAAGAGGGTTTACGTGTTTATTTCTTTTTTTTTTTCTCTGTTTTAATCTGGGCCATTGGATTATTTTTTGCCACATGTCACAGATCTAGACAATAAACTGGAGTAAAAGGAGGATAAGGAAATGGAGCTGATCTCAACTCCATCTCAATAATATTATAAGTTGATCATTATCAAAGTAAAAATCAACAACAATTATAGTGGTATCAGACCATATAATTAAGGGTTAATAGGTTTTTACCCCCTGTAAAGTAGGCGAGTTTAACGTTATCCCCCTGTAATTTTTTTTTTTGAGATTACCCCTGCAAAATTTATTTTTTCGATTTACCCCCCTTTTGCTGACATGGCAGGCAAAAAAAATAGAATAACCGATTTAAAAACAACACTTTTTAAATCGGTTGAACAAAATAACCGATTTAAAAAGTATATCCAAGGGGGTAAATCGAAAAAATAAATTTTGCAGGGGGCAATCTAAAAAATAATAATTTAAGGGGGTAAAACAAAACTCGCCTACTTTGCAGGGGGTAAAGACCTATTAACCCTATAATTAATATATTCCCATAAAAATTCAACTGATGGTCATAGTCTCAACATACACAAAAATAAGACTTGAAAAATTTAGAGATTAGAGTATATGTACCTTGCCTCTTGTGGATGGTTTCAAGAGGAGAAAATTTTCATACTTACAATGGATTGTTCACATGCTCTTCCATTTCACCATTTTCTCGTGAAATAAATCAAGTCTACCAAACTCTTGTCACATTGCTCTCAAATATGAATTGAATTGAGTTCTTTGACTAGAGGCAAGTCTTGTACCCGTAAATTGGAGATGAAATCATATACAAGTATATGACCTCCATAGTGATTGCTTACGTTTCATTTTTAAGTTTGATCGACTATGTAATTTTCAAGGATCAACAATACATTGTCATCTAATCCTCTTCTCGCAACTAAAATTGATAATTCTATCCAATTGAATTCAAGGATCACAATCAATGAATTCAAATACAATGCAACAAATCCACCAAGGCTATCAACACAAGAGTTTCAAAGAGGAAAACTCTAAGACAAAACTAGGAGAATTTCAAAGACAAACAAGAAAAATATAAGCAAAGAAGGACACACTCAAACTAGTGAACAAAGGAACAAATGAAGAAAGATTAGAATTTAAAACTAAATGAAAAATGACTAAGTTATCTAAAGATGTGAATGACACAATATGTGGAAGGTGATCAGTGCATTTAGATGCACATTCTTTTACTATTGTACATAGGCATTTCTATAGTTTGTTTTATTATTTTTACTATTTTATTGTGTTTTTAGATTTAAGTTTATTTTTGCATTTATTTTATTTTCGTATTTAACTTTCAGCACTAGTAGCTATTTAATACATGTTCGCTGTGCAGATCATAACTTGAGCTCCGGATATCGGATTGAGGCGCCGGAATATGCGTTGGAAAGCTAAGAGACAGAGCTACAAGTTTAATGTTGAGTGGAAGAGCTGTTTCGGACTGCATCAGTCCCTAATAATTCGTGGAAAGTTGCAGACTTAATGGCCTAAGTGGAACTTTAATTTTGGCCTTTTGTAATTCTTTCATAACTTTTGGAGTTCAACTTTCCTCCTATTAATTAAACCCAAATCAGAATTGTATGGGGATGCTCTGCAGAACACAGTCTACAAAATTTTAGAAACATAAGAGAAGCTACAATGTTCATGGAGAGCTAATTTCTTAAGAGTTGATCTACTGCAATTACGTTTCCAAACGCTTTGAGGTTTTTATTCTATCAATTCAATTTCGTTTCTCTTTCAATTATGTTCTATGAAATTGCATTTGCTTAATCTGTGATTTTGTGGAATGTGTTGATTAAATTCGTATGATTGTATTCCTAATCTTAATTGTTGTTTACGTCGCTTCGTCGGTAAATTGCAATCTATATCGTGTTTGCTTAATTCACGATTGTATTTATCCGTTTGCTTCATTCGGAATATAGGAATTCAATCTGTTTTGTATCTTTTGCGCTTGTCAATTGATATTGAAATCGAATAGAGATCGAAGCCGCTTAGGGAATTGGTAAGATAAAGACCAGTGATTAGCCGGAAACCGAAAGCAGTAGATTGGCTTATTTTCATAATCACTTATAATCATTTATTTTCTCTGTTTTTATAAATTGAATCAAAAACCATAAACCCCCATAATTTACAGCCTTTCATCTGATTCTAATATTGGTAAATCGATCAAGAGTCCTTGTGATACGATACTCGAGTGTCGCTTTCCTAAACTACGTTTAAAACTCATTTTTGACCCGTGTGCGACAGCGGATCAAATTGGCGCCGTTGCCGGGGACTCTCTATTGATTTTAGCCAATATTAGACTCAGTTTCTTTTGATTTGTAGAGATATTAGGCTGTATTTTTATTTAATTTTTTAGATTTTATGTAATTAGATTTTTCTTTTTTCTCTTTATTTTATTTTTACCAAAAAAATAAAAAACAAAAAAAATGGGAGACTCATTGGATCAGTTGGCTTATATCCTTAGTTGCTTGGAAGCAAGAGAACAACAATCATACTATCAAAATCATATTCCACTTGCGATTTGTAATATTTGTTCCAATTTTCATGGTAGCAATGCATGTCCTTTGTTGTTAGATACTACTTTTTATGGTGAGACTCAATTTGTAGGTAATTTTCAAGGACAATACTATCAAGAGCAAAATTCCTATCTTGCAGAGCAGCCTATTTGGTCACATCCACAGTTTCAGCAAAATGATTCATTGGTGCTTGAGCCACAACCTAGTTTGGAAGAAATGATAAAGCAGATGGATGAATATAATAAGCAAATGGATGAATGGATGCAATTCTCTCTTCAAAGTTTAGCAGTCCAAGTTGAGCAAATAGTCTCCACTGCCCATCAACTTCAAGAGAAGAAGATGTTCCATGATGATGTACAACCTGTTGCACTATTAGAGGTAATGCAATGTGATACAAGTCTTGATGAAACTCCAGGTGAGCCCATTGAAACAATATTTGTGTCCATTGATGAACAAAAAATAAATAACTTGAATTCAAGTGAATATATGAAAGCGATTACACCACAAAACTTCTTGAACTCTGATTTGGATGAATTATATACTTCTCTTGAAGTAGATAAATCTCTTGAAATATTTGCTTGTGAATGTGGTGTTTGTAATATTTGTCGTGAGATCGGTGCAGCCATTTTAGGTGAGGACATTTTGATGCCGACAACCACTTGTGCAGAAATTCCAACAAATTCAATAACTCTTGAAGTTGACACAAAAAGTGTGGATGTTAGCCGGAAGCAACCATTCTCTATTGCAAAAAGATTGTTGGTGGAACCTGTGATTAAGCAATGCAACATGCAGTCGTCTTTCAGAATTTGTGCATCTCTTCCTCCTTTTTCATCTGACTCACAAGCTAACCGTGGATTTTGTGATTTCCATGTTTTTGTTATTGCAGGTTTACCATATGTGCTGACTATTCCTCCTAAGCCACCAGATTTTTTGTTGATATCTAGGTTCACTTGCTATTTGCTTTTTCCTGTTTCGTGTATTCGTAGTCCGGAAAGACCTCCAGCAAAACCACCAGACATGGAACCTGCAACTGCTACACCTTAACCCCTCGGGTGTGTTCCTTCCTTTTTCTCACTTTATGTTTATTGCTACATTGCGGACAATGTCTGATTTAAGTGTGGGGGGAACATTTTACATTTAGTTGTTTTTAATTTAGTTTTGCTTTCAAAATAAAAAAAATAAAAAAAATACAAAATACAAATAAAAAAATAGTTTTTGGCATGCATGCAACTGTTATGAGTATTTTCATTGTTCTAGGCCTAGAGTTGTATGTCATGATATGGATAACATTTTTGCTTTTGTGGTGTGATAAGGTGACTTGATACTAGATTGTGCATCACTTGTGATAGAACATGAAACCTTGTGAGATTTTGAGCCTCCAGCAGTTCGTTGTTTCTTGTGTTATTTCACTCATATTGTTAGTTACTTCTAGAACTTGACATGACTCTTGAAGCACTTGTTCACATGCATGTATATGAAATGATCTAGGCATTTGTTTCTTTTATAAACTACTTTTAGCCAAATAAGCCTACCCTGATAATTATCCCTTTGTTTAGCCCTTTGAGCCTTTTATTCCCATTCTTGGTTTTATAGCTCATTACAAGCCGAATAAGCCTTTGTTTTATCCATTCTTTGTATGTCCCAATCTTAGGGGATGAAGGAGCTTTGTGTTGAAATTCTAAATGCAAGTTTGCCATAAGTGTGGGGGTGATAGAAAATTTTTATCTGATGTAAAAAAGGGAAAGGTTCTTTATGTTGAGTTGTATGTAAATTTCATGTGTGTTATGATACTCATCTTTTATGTGAAAAAGAAAGAAAAGAAAAAAAAAATTGGAAAAACAAAGTGAAAAGAAAAAATTGAAAAAGAAAGAAAAGGAAAAAAAAAAACAGAAAAAGAAAGGAAAAAAAAGTTGTATTGTGGGCAATGTTGGTCTGAAGATGTGTATGAAGTTGTCTTAGAGATGAGAAGATGTTATTTTGGGACCAATGTCTTTGGTTGAGTTGAAATATTTTGTTGAGTCCCTAACTTTGTGAGTTCAAATAGTCTCATGCTTAAGATTTAAATGAATTTCATGGCTCTGCTTCTTTATCCTCTTGATTTTATAGCCTAGTTCCTTAGGTTTATCCCACCTTTGCCTTGACCCCGTTACAACCCGAATAAAGACCTTTTGATCTTTGCGTGCATGTGCTTCTTTGTGTGGATGTCCTCTATCTTTCGGGACGGAAGAGGCTTATCAAGCCTATGGCAGTGCTAACTTTGATGATGTGCTCTGAGCGTAAACACAGTCCCTGACACTCCATTTTTGAGTGATTGAGTGATTGAGTGCACTTTATACAAATATTCCGGGAGGTTCTATCATTTTTGAAGCACTTTTTAGTCTAAAAGCCACCTTGTTCATTGCACATGTTTAAAGATGTTGTTCATAATTGTTATACTCCTTGAATCTTGGAATGTGTTGATTGCTTGTGACTTTGCATTATGCCTTGTTCTCTTTTTCTTCCATCGTTTTGAAGTCTTTAATCTTAAATTTTGCTCAGGAGTGCAAAAGTTCAAGTGTAGGGGTATTTGATCAGTGCATTTAGATGCACATTCTTTTACTATTGTACATAGGCATTTCTATAGTTTGTTTTATTATTTTTACTATTTTATTGTGTTTTTAGATTTAAGTTTATTTTTGCATTTATTTTATTTTCGTATTTAACTTTCAGCACTAGTAGCTATTTAATACATGTTCGCTGTGCAGATCATAACTTGAGCTCCGGATATCGGATTGAGGCGCCGGAATATGCGTTGGAAAGCTAAGAGACAGAGCTACAAGTTTAATGTTGAGTGGAAGAGCTGTTTCGGACTGCATCAGTCCCTAATAATTCGTGGAAAGTTGCAGACTTAATGGCCTAAGTGGAACTTTAATTTTGGCCTTTTGTAATTCTTTCATAACTTTTGGAGTTCAACTTTCCTCCTATTAATTAAACCCAAATCAGAATTGTATGGGGATGCTCTGCAGAACACAGTCTACAAAATTTTAGAAACATAAGAGAAGCTACAATGTTCATGGAGAGCTAATTTCTTAAGAGTTGATCTACTGCAATTACGTTTCCAAACGCTTTGAGGTTTTTATTCTATCAATTCAATTTCGTTTCTCTTTCAATTATGTTCTATGAAATTGCATTTGCTTAATCTGTGATTTTGTGGAATGTGTTGATTAAATTCGTATGATTGTATTCCTAATCTTAATTGTTGTTTACGTCGCTTCGTCGGTAAATTGCAATCTATATCGTGTTTGCTTAATTCACGATTGTATTTATCCGTTTGCTTCATTCGGAATATAGGAATTCAATCTGTTTTGTATCTTTTGCGCTTGTCAATTGATATTGAAATCGAATAGAGATCGAAGCCGCTTAGGGAATTGGTAAGATAAAGACCAGTGATTAGCCGGAAACCGAAAGCAGTAGATTGGCTTATTTTCATAATCACTTATAATCATTTATTTTCTCTGTTTTTATAAATTGAATCAAAAACCATAAACCCCCATAATTTACAGCCTTTCATCTGATTCTAATATTGGTAAATCGATCAAGAGTCCTTGTGATACGATACTCGAGTGTCGCTTTCCTAAACTACGTTTAAAACTCGTTTTTGACCCGTGTGCGACAGCGGATCAGAAGGTAAGGTACTAAAATCAAACTTGCAACTTCAAATAGAGGGAAAAATGATTGATTTATCACCATGAACAATTTTGGAAATTTTGTTGTTGCAAAATGACTTTTTTTTCTTCTATAAGTGCTTTTGTGTATAATCACTTATTTTTGAAGCACTTTTCCTTTCAGATTTTTCTTAACATATTTGAATTCCTCTCGTTTTTCTAAGGAAGGTAGGCTTTGGAATTTTCAAAATCGGACATGTATGGAAGAAATAACACCAAAAACAATTTTGCAAATGAAATTTTGGATCAAACAAGTTGCAAGTGAAGAAAATGAGCCCAGATGTTTTACGAAATCAGCAACTTTAAACTCGAAATTTCAACTAAAATGAAGCAAATAATCACCACACTAAACCTTCCCACACACATTATAACACTTAGAAGTTAGAATCAACTAACAACTCAATATTTCACTAGATTTGGAACAAAATACTACAAAAAGAAAACTAAAGATTCAAATTAACTAAGACCATCAAGAACACAAAAAGACTTAAAATAGAAATTAAAGACATGTATTACCACTTGATGACAAACTCCGAATACCACATGATGCGGACGGAAGTTGCTTCCACATATAATGAAGGATCTCACCAAGTGATTCTTAAATAAAAGTGACAAATAAAAATGGAAAAGAAAGAAACAAAGGGATTTAGGGAAGGAGATGGTGGTAGAAGGCACCACAATCATAAAGATTGATAAGCCAAGAGAAATCACCATAATGGGAAGGAATCTATTGATAAGATTCAATAAGTTCTAATCCAAGAACTCAAAAGAGGAGACCTAGCTCACTGATAAGTGCCAAAAAGTAGCTCAAATTACATATAAATTTTAAGCACTTATTAACTATTTTGTAAGATATTCTTTAGTTTTTCCTCACTTAAATGTACATATTTGTTTAAGTCATTTCTTTCAATTAAGTGTCCCTAAATCTCAACATTTGTGCAGAAATTTGAAGAAAAATTGCAAGTTAACTCGCCAGGGCGAGCTCAGAGCGAGTGCAGGGCGAGTAGAGGCAGAGAGCATCAAATTGGATAACTGATGCACTCGCCAGAGCGAGCAGCAACTCGCCAGAGCGAGTGAAGGCGGCTTAAAACTCATTAATGACGTGGAAGTAACCCTCTGGTGAAGAAATGTCAACTCGCCATGGCGAGTTGGAGCTCGCTCAACGAGTTCTAATTTTCAGAAGCACTATAAATAGAGCTTGCTGTCATTTTTCTTTAAAGATAACAGGTAATAGAGAATCAGAAGCAGAGGGAAACCCTAGGAGACAGATTCAAGGGGATTTGAAGGTGGATTCACTACAATAGTTGAGAAATCATCATTGATAAGTTTGTTCATCTCTTTTATCCTTAATCTTTGTAAAGCTACCATGAAAATGAGTAGTTAATCTCTCTTTTGTTGGGATTGGATGTAATTAACTCTATTAGTATGTATTTATTTTGATCATGGTGTTTTATATGATTTTAGATTATTTATCAATGTTAGTGTCATCTTTAATCTTCATGTTTTATCTTTGGATTTGAATTTATAGACGTATAATGTTTGAATCAAGGAACTAAGATGAACACTTATTAAAACCCTAAATTCTAGACATAGATTTAGGATTAATATTCACTTTGTGTATTGGAACTTAATGATATTGTGTTGTTGAATTTATCCGAGACATCGGAAGTTTAAATAATACAATATAGCCGTTGCATTGATTAATCACTCGAGACATCGAGGATTGATAGGTACAACGTGAACCTCGTCGTTATCTGGACACAGAAACGTACGTGAGCAATAAGTGATAATATTGATGAATAGCTAAAATCTGCATAACTGATTAGGGAAATACAAATGAATGAGTTGATGAAATCTAATCCCAGCAATTCAATCTCTCTGTCAATTTACTTCTTTTATGCTTTCGCAAGTTTTCGTAAACAACCTCTTCAAAAACCCTCTGAATCTCTTTACTTGAAATTATATTAATTGTTGAACGGTGCTGATATCGCACCAGTCCCTGTGGAGACGATAAAAACTATACTTACTTTTGTACTTCAACACTCACTCACATTTCTCATGAGAGAAAAATCTACTTCATTCCCACTTTCTCAAATAAGATTACAAAAATCTATTTAAAGCAAAACCATAAATCTACTTGGGTCATAAGTGACACAATTCTAGGCCCATATTGGACTTACATAACTATAATTAATACAATTCAAATTGAAACAAACTAAAAATTATAACATATCAAATTAAACTAAAACAAAGTGATCCTAATTTATTAAAATTTGGATCTCTTCATGCTCTTCTTTGGTCCTCATCATTCTCTATGCGGGGTAACAGAACAACTTGAACGCAATATATGCTGGCAATGTAACTCAGGAATAAATTTTGATTTTGCTATGATAGAGATGAAATAATAGTGAGGGTGTTGCAAATTATATATGTATTTTCTTGCCGTAATAATCTTCTTGTTTTGGTATACCTCTCTCTATATTTATGTTAGCAACATATGACCGTTTTATGTGCTAGTATTGATTATTGTTAATGATAATAATCAAGACATATGATTATGACTAAAGATCACAAATGGTACCCCATTCCAACGGTACTCTATGAAGCTGATATAATCATATCACATATATAATTTATTTTAATTAACTTTTGAAATAAATTAATTAATAATTTACAACAATCCACCACATATTTCAAAAGTTTAATAAGGACGAAAACAATTTCCTGAGTAAACACCGTAGATGTAATGCACCGGAACGGTGTTGCAAGCTATGGAACCCGTCCTAGAAAGATAAGACTTAACACACAGTGAATTGGTTTTGCAAGCAATGGAACCCAAGACACTTGATGTGTGTTAGCGGTCTTACAATCACATTACACCTCCACAATTCTTGTTGTTACGCCGTTTGGCGCGAATAGGTCGTGCGCATGCCGGATATTCATGAGTGCTCTAGAAATTTCGCCAAGATCTCATGCAAGCGGCCCCACTCGACACTCATATAGGTGATTTCATCGAGTGTATGCTGCAAATCATACACCACCCATAAGGGATATGAAAATCATTAAAATCTTTATAGCTTACTCTCTCAATAATGCAGTGTCTAACACTTTCAGAATTACGTACACCATAGAAAAGTGACAGATTAAATAAAATTAAGTGTTAGCAGAATTAACTCGTGACTTGTTCTTACCACATTGAACCTTATTCACAGGGTCTCCAATCACAAAGGTCGGATTCCCATCACTTGTTAATTTCAAATGGTCAAGTCTCATTTCCCTCGATGTTTCACATATTTATTTCTTCTCAGGGGCTTTGTTTAGTAGCTACTTTATACACAAACGATGAAAACAATTTTCTTTCATCAAAATAATATTGACTAGGATGTCTCTAAGTCAATTAATCTCGTATAATATTTATACAAGTTTATAAAAATAAACTTGTTTTTCACAATGAATCTACACATGTCTGCTTATATTCTATTAAGCGACATCACTCACACAATTTGTAAAATAAATTTTCATTTAGATTTATTCTCATTGAAATTCAATTCCAATTAACATCATTATATTATTTTAATATAATGGCTCATCAATATCTCCAGGGGCGAAGGGTAGTGTATGGATGGGGTAGCCCTTGCTACCTCAAAAAAAAAAAAAATTATTTAGTAGGTATAAATTTATATTTAGCTACCCCTAATTATATATATTTGGCCACCCTAAATATATTTATTTGTTTAGCAAGAACAACAAATATGTTAGTCTATTATTAGTCCAAATAGATATAGGCCCATAACCCATTTTTATTATATTATTATTCTTTACTTTTCTAAAACTTGCTCAACAAGCACAAGTGAACAACTAAGGAAAAGGAAAAGGACACGTGCACACACTTGCTCGCAGCTCACACACACAAAGTCACACCTCTTTGTACTTGTTACCTTTTCTTCTCACACAACATGAAATGGAAACAAAAGTGGTGACCTAATATCTCAAACACGGAATAGACAGAAGCACCGGCACCGCACGAATCGCTTGTTTTACTCATTTAATTCACCGGAACAGAAGGTACTCAATAAGCTTTTTTTTATCTTTTCATTTTCTATTTTTTAGTTGGTGACATTGCTCTAGTTTATATATTGTTTATATTTTAGTTTAGACATTTCAAATTATGTTGCAAATTGAAAGTGTCACACTGTTATTAATGTGGTAAATCTCACTGCAATGCATCTTGTTTCGACTACAAAATCGCTTCTTCAACAACTCAGAAATGACGGATGGCCTAATTTGCTAGAGAATGTGAAATTGTTTTGTCTAAAACATGAGATAGAGATTCCTGACATGAGTGCACAATATGTCTTGGGAAGAGGTCGATCTCGTCAATCAAATGTAACTGTGGAGCATCATTATCGGGTTGACATTTTCTTAGTTGCAGTGGATTCTCAAATGAAGGAATTAAATTTAAGATTTAATGAGCAAACTGTGGAACTTCTATCTTTAAGTACAGCTTTGGATCCTAGCAACAATTACAAGAATTTCAACATTGAAAGTATTTGCAGGTTAGCATGTAGTTTTTATTCTTATGACTTAATTGACTAGAAAAGAGTTCATATGAATTTACTAATGTGTTACATTAATTATATTTGTAGGTTAGCAAAGAATTTCTATCCTCATGATTTCACTGAGCAAGAAATGATTCATCTGAGATTGCAATTAAGACATTACATGTTTGATATACATCAACATCAGATTTTCCAAAACATAGCAACACTTTCCGAGTTGTGCAAAAAATTGACAGAATCAGGAAAGTCAAAAAATTATCATTTAATTGATAGATTGATTCGTCTTATTTTGACACTTCCTGTCTCCACAGCAACTACAGAGAGAGCATTTTCAGCAATGGGAGTTGTCAAGACAAGACTAAGGAACAAAATGGATGATGATTTTCTTGCAAATAGCTTGGTTGTTTACATTGAAAAAGACATTGCCATTCAGTTTAGCTCGGACTCAATTATGGATGAATTTGAATCTTTGGGGAAGCGTCGAGTTAAATTTTCATAAATAGCTACTATCACTTTTTATTTCCTTTGTTGTTTTTTTGGTACAACTTATGTTGTTGCTTAAGTACAATTTACATCTAAGTCCACTTTTTATTTCCTTTGTTCTTTTTTGGTGTAACTTTTGTAGTATGCTCAAGTACATTTTATATGCAAAAGTTAATGTTAATCTTTTTTCTTATTAGGTTATTTTATTATTACTTTTGAATTGTTTTTATATTTGGCCACCTCATAAAAATAGGGCTAGCTTCGCCGCTGAATATCTCATATATTGTCAAACTGACTTTTATAATATATTTTATCAGTCCTGCTTAGATAAATTCTAAGCGACAACATTTCTACTAATGAAAAATAAATAAATTCAATGATTCGATTTATTATATAGGTCTACTTGAAAAAAGCTTTCAAGTGACAACCCCACATTTAGTAAATTTAAACTCTCCATATAGATTATTTATCAAGTCTACTTAAAATAATTCCAAATGACAAACCACCACATTGGAGAAATTTAATCCATATAGTATTTATTTTCTTATTAACAATTTTCCTTAATCATCAGTGTATTGTTTTAATACAATGGATAATCCACAATATATATATATCATATATACTATAATTCATACTATTAATAACCTTCCAATAAAGATTGGAGTTTAAAATCTCACTTTAAGAACGTCAACTTAATTTTCTTCAATCAAGTATAAAATATAAGGCATACTCAATAGTTTATAGTCAAATATTCTAAACCTTTTAAAAAGTCTCTCAATATTATATTCTAGTGATAATATTTTACTACTATCACTCTTCCTTAATACTTATTATAAATATATACACTTTTCTTAAGCTTCACAACAAAATACCTTACGATAATATAGTCCCAAAAGTATAAGTATGGTACTTAATTATGAAACCTTACGTTCCAAAATAGCTATGTATACATACCATACATCCAATGTTGCCTAGTAACATTCCCAGAAATGTAGTAAATTAAGGTATTAAACTACCCATTAATTAAATTTAACATAATAAAATAAAACCGACCAGAAATAAAGTGGGAATTCATAGCTTTTGATTTGTAACTTAAATCACATTAATAATTGATCTTTAAAATAAAATCACCAACACAACCTTGCTTCCGTTTATCCATAAACATATTCAGTAGTTTTCTCAAAATATGAATAACACATGCATATACATATATCAAGCATTTACACAGTACAAAGCAGACAACATCATCTCAATAATATTATATATCATCTCAATAATATTATAAGTTGATCATTATCAAAGTAAAAATCAACAACAATTATAGTGGCATCAGACTATATAATTAATATATTCCCATAAAAATTCAACTGATGGTCATAGTCTCAACATACACAAAAATAAGACTTGAAAAATTTAGAGATTAGAATATATGTACCTTGCCTCTTGTGGATGGTTTCAAGAGGAGAAAATTTTCATATTTACAATGGATTGTTCACATGTTCTTCCATTTCACCATTTTCTCGTGAAATGAATCAAGTCTACCAAACTCTTGGCACGTTGCTCTCAAATATGAATTGAGTTCTTTGACTAAAGGCAAGTCTTGTACCCGTAAATTGGAGATAAAACCATATACAAGTATATGACCTCCATAGTGATTGCTTACGTTTCATTTTTAAGTTTGACCGACTATGTAATTTTCAAGGATCAACAATACATTGTCATCTAATCCTCTTCTCGCAACTAAAATTGATAATTCTATCCAATTGAATTCAAGGATAAATTCCTAAGATTGTTGTATAATTGGACCTAAAATTATCAAAATAATAAACAAATATATAAGAATATAAACACCAAATAAATATAATAATATAATATAATAGGGATAGTGAACTTATCTTCTAATTGTGGTAATTTGATCCCGACAAAGCAATCACGACACTCCATAACCGAGAACAACGTTAATCTCCGGTTAGTAAATCATGTAATAACATGAGGCATGACAGAGTCACTGTCCTTAGGAATTTATCCGCCTTATATTTGCGCAAATTCCCCAGGATTCAACAGGTCCTTCTCTATGCGGGGTAACAGAACAACTTGAACTCAATATATGCTGACAATGTAACTCAAGAATAAATTTTGATTTTGCTATGATAGAGATGAAATAATAGTGAGGGTGTTGCAAATTATATATATATTTTCTTGCCGTAATAATCTTTTGTTTTGGTATACCTCTATATTTATGTTAGCAACATATGACCGTTTTATGTATCAGCAAAGCAAGGAAATGGCAGTTACACATTTATGTGCTAGTATTGATTATTGTTAATGATAATAATCAAGGCATATGATTTTTAGTAAAGATCACAAATGGTGCCCCATTCCAACGGTACTCTATGAAGCTGATATAATCATATCACATATATAATTTATTTTAATTAACTTTTGAAATAAATTAATTAATAATTTACAACATGATATGGTTGGCCCGCGCTGCAAGCTATTTTCTTATTCCGCTTCTTTTGACCTTTAGAGACAGCCTCTGTAAAAGGTTTACCTTCAGCCATGTCTGCTGACAATTGTTTCACAATCCGAAGGTCTTGCTGCACCACCTCATCAAACTCCTCATCGTTTACTACCCTATTACGCACTTCATCAGTTGGTACCATTTGTTCTAGGACAAACATACGCCTCATTATTCTGCACATCAGTCGTACTACGTACCGCCGTGCTTGCATTTTCTGGCATTGTGTCCTCCTTATCTTGATGTACCGCAACTTCCTCAATATTAAGTTATGCCTCTGTATTTTGACCCGTCTGGTCATCTTTAATCTCCTCTGCCACGGAAACCGCATCTGGTGCATGTTGAGCCTCAATCGATTCTCCACCATGCAATTTTTGAATCACTCCTAAATGTTGAGCCTCAACCAACGCTCGATCATTGATTTTTCCGAGCTGCTCGTCATTACAATAATCAACAACTCCTCGCCAGAAAAGTCATCATTAGTTACTACAATTGGAACTTCATCCCAAACAATTTCCAACGTCATTTGAAATAAGGTAGAGGCCTTGTTAGATGGTTATGCCGTTGTTTTTCCGGTATAGCATCTTCCACAATTATCAACTTATTTGCCACTGATCTAGTATCAGATTTTAACATAACTACACTGTTGTAGTTATGTATGTTCTGTCTCTAACTCCTTTTGAAGCACAATAGCAATCTGACTATCTTTATTGATAGTAGGACACTGCACTTGTGTATATTCCTTAGTCTAAATCATATTTTTCAAGTCGCTAATTCCATCTTTATTGCTGTTAACAATATAATGTTGTTGCGGTTTCTGCAAAAGCAAAGATTTCTTGCACCAGTTCATCCTCATGTTTTAATAATTGTCAAAACACATGAAAATAGGATTGAACATATTTTGGCAACATTATAAATGACTTAACAACAAAGAACTATTTTCTAAAACCTTGAAAAACTGACTTTTAGGTATTTTGTATCGATACATACATTGGTGTATCGATACAAATGTCCTGAAATCTCTTCTGCTTGATTTTGAGCATTTTGTATCGACAAATACATGGTCTGTATCGACACAAAAGAGGTCTCTCAGAGACAGAACAGCTCCTGTGTATCGAAGCATGCTTACATGTATCGATACACATCTGTTTGTACTCAAAATCCAGAAAACTCAAGATGATTCGAAGCATGCTTGCATGCTTAGATACATATCAGTCAAGATTTCAAGATTCTGATATTTGTATCGATACACACCCGTGTTTGTATCGATACAAAGGTCAATTTTTCCAATTTTAACGTTGATCAAAGCATTTGTATCGATACAAATGATCATTTGTATCGATACATGTATGAAAAATTATGCCTAAATTTGCTCATTCTATTTTCTCTTTAAATAGCAATGTGTGTGATCTTTGTAATCGTAACAAGTGAGAGAAAACTAGTGTGAAAGATCAGATAAACGCTTTGGGTACAAATTGAGTGAGAATTTGCATCAAAGGTTTGATTCAACACAAGTTCATCATCTTCATCAAGTTTGCAATCAAAATTGGATTTGAGTATGGGATCAATTCAATAGAAATTGCAGAATTGTGTGATAACGTTCGATACGGTTCGCGGTGAATCAGAATCGTGATCGGGTTGAATTGGGTTGAAGGTTCTAGTGTTTCTCTCAAGTGATTCAAGATCGTGCGTGTCTTGAAGGATTCGACAACAAGGAACGAAGGACTCAGCTGGACGATTGGGTGCGGTTTGGCACACGGAGAATCGTTGGAATCAGAGGGCGAAGTTCCGTTGGGTGTCGAGGTTATTCGCATTAGTTTACATTTTGTCTTGCTATAGGATTATAGATTTCAATTGTAAACTGTGCACTGTTTGTTCATCAAGTTTTTGATCTATAAACTCTCAAATAACCCGTTTGGTTATTTGGGGGGAGACGTACTCGGACAAACGCGTGGACGACGCGCAATCCGGGGAACTCCCTAATCAAATCGTGTGTGTCTCTCTTTATCTCTCTCTTTAATTTCGTTAATTTCGTTGATTTGATTAATCGATTGAATTTTTGGTGTTCGTATTGGTTCACAAAAATTCAATTGATTCTTGCTTGATTGTGATTGAATTCGATAAACAAACCATATAAACTTGCTTGGGACTGTTTTCGTTAATTACGTTAAATTTGGATATCTCGCACAAATCATTCCGTAATTTTCCTAATTCGTTCAAGGTGATACTATCTTTCCTTTGGTCAAAAGGTGCAAAGTAGACTACCGATCCGGTGGTGCTTCCGCGCATCGTTTTAATCAATAAATTTTTAAAATTACCGTTGATTAAAGAAGCCACTTATTCAACCCCCCTTCTAAGTGGTTTAGCCTAGTAGTCTAACAAGTGGTATCACGAGTCCGATTAAATTTTGCTTGCAAAATTCGGAAATTTGTGCCAATTATTAGACAACATGGCTTTTGCACCTAAAGGGGCGTATAATAGGGCTCCTATATTCAATGGAGATCATTTTGACTATTGGAAAAGTAGTATGCGTATTCACATCAATTCTTTTGATGGTGAAGTGTGGAATGCTATTGAGAACGGTCCGTTTGTTCCGACAATCACCGATGCTCATAGCATTGTCACCAATAAGCCTATGGCACAATGGACGGAAGAGGAAAAGAAAAAGGTCAATTACGATGCAAAGGCACAAAATATTTTGATATCATCCCTTGTGATTGATCAATTTTATCATGTGTCGCATTGTCAATCGGCTAAGGAAATGTGGGACACATTGGTAACTCACTTTGAGGGTACCAATGATGTAAAGATATCCAAAATTAATACATTAACACAAGAGTTTGAGTTGTTCCATATGCTAGATGGCGAGTCCATCGAGGATATGCAACAACGATTTATCAAAATAACTAACAAGCTACATGGTTTGGGAAAGCCAATCACAAATCAAGACGCCACTAACAAAATTTTAAGATGTCTTAGTAGGAGTTGGCAACCGAAGGTCACCGCGATTAAGGAGGCAAACGACCTCACTACTTTGAGTCTTACAACTTTATTTGGCAAACTTACGGAACATGAACATGTACTAAACTTGTTAGAAAAGCAAGAGAAAAGTGAGAAAAAGGGAAAGCACAATGACAAGGATAAGGAAAAGGACAAGAGGACAATTGCTCTAAAAGCCTCAAAGTCAAAGTCCAAAAAGGTAGAGCAAAAGGAAAGTAGCTTAAGTGATAAAGAGTGGGAAGACTATGAAATGGAAACATTTCTTCGAAGATTTTACAAGTATGCAGAGGTACATGGTATAAAGTTTTCGAAGGAAAATGGTCCCAAGTCACGAAAGCAATCAAGGGATAATATAGAAAATGAGAAGAGCAAGCCTATTAGAAAGTGTTATGAATGTGGCAAATCCGATCATTCAAAACCGGAATGTCCATTCTATAACAAAAGAAAGGGAAAGTCCTCCGAGAAAAATCACAAAGGTAAAAGAGCTTATGTTGCTTGGGATAGTGCAAGCGAAGATGGATCTAGGTCCAAGAGCTCAAGTGAAGAGGATGAAGAACATGCTCATGTGGTACTCATGACCGGTTCACCTAGTAAAGGCAAGAAACATCACAAACGTCAAGTAAGTGATTCTAGCTCTATCTCTAATGATAGTCCCTCTTATGATGAACTTCAAAACGCTTTTGAAAAACTATATGGTGAAGCCACTAATGCATTTAAGTAATTGGCTAAAAGGAAGAAAGTGATTTCCCTTTTAGAGTCACAAATTGTAAAATTACAAGATGAATTAGAGGCATTAAAACTTACCATGGTTAATTCAAAAGATGATTTTGAAGATGATAAGTCATCAAAGCATGATTGTGATTCTTGTTGTATTTGGCAAGGAGAAGTGAAAAACCTTCAAGCCAAGTTAGATAAGGCTCATAAGTCATCTAGGAATGATTGTGATGCTTGTTGTGTTTGGCAAGGAGAGGTGAAAACCCTTCAAGCCAAACTAGATGAAGCCCTTGTATCAAAAGTTACTTTTGTGGATATACCAAAGAATTTTAACAAGCCTAAGATTAGGCCTTCTAAAAATGACAAATTTGTTAAAAAGAAATTGAATCCCAAAAGTAAAATTTCGGGTCACACGAATCATTCCAATGTTATATGTCATTATTGTTGTACTAAGGGACATACTATTGCAAAATGTCATGCTAGAAAGGTATTGGTACCAAGAGGCAAATTGCAATGGTTACCTAAGTTAGACAATAATGGTGCTACTAACATACTAGGACCCAACATGAGTTGGGGACCTATTTCAAATGTCTAAGTATGTAGGGAATCGTCTTGAAACCATTGACAAGAGACACCGACAACAATGGAGTTCAAGACCTACGGACAAGGAAGAGCAATGAGAAAAGTTTCAACTCGACACGTGCAATGGTGCGGAAATTGATCACTTCCTCCACCTAACACTCAAGGAAAGATTCTATTCTCTACTCTTTCCTTTATATATTTTTTTTTTACTTAGCATTTGTTCTTTGGTTCATATACATACAATTTCTATCTTAATATGATATTGGTTTTGATAGTTGTCTAATCCTCCATTTCCAAGAATTTTCGCTCAAAAATATTGATAAGTTTTTGAGACTCATACGTCTTAAATGGGGATTTGACAAAGATCACTACTACTATCTTATTAAGTTCATATTAGGTTGTATATGTTTTCTTTTTATGCGACTTTATGTGCATTCATAAACATACATCTCTCATATGATTGATTTTGGTACTTTGATTAATTTATGTGGATATCTTATCATGCATATATGATTTAACATGTGTTGTCATGTTATAATGTGCTTTGGTATTGCTTTTAGCTCACATACATAAGAATGTACCTTGTTGAATGTATGTGTTTCATACATCATGTTATGTTTATGCATTTGTTGCATTATTTTGTTTATTTTCGTCCCATATTTTGATATGTTGGTTGATTTAAAATGTCGATGTGTTGCAATACTCATGAGTTGGTTTATGGATTGTTGTTCTACATTCCATGTTTTATCATGATATTTGGTATTCGTCATTTGATATATTTTGGCATATCTTTGTATGTATTTATATTGATTAGGAATTTTCATCATATATGTGCATTTCGACAAATGTAAGTGCACGATATGACTTGGATCAAAATTGATTGAACTTGATACTTCTAATAGACCCTCTTCTTCTTTTTGATATTGTCAAAGGGAGAGAGATTTGGATGCACAAGCTAAGGATGAATAGCTAAAAGGGTCTTGAATTTTATCTACGACAATCGCATTATGGCATCAACTCAGGGGGAGCGTGCTTATTGTTAGCCTTGGTGTTTGTAATTGCGTCTGTATACATATTGCTATTTTATTTGCATATTAGGTATAGGCTTAGCTTATGCATAGTTTTGACAATTATCAAAAAGGGAGAGAATGTAAGTGCACCAGTTCATCCTCATGTTTTAATAATTGTCAAAACACATGAAAATAGGATTGAACATATTTTGGCAACATTACAAATGACTTGACAACAAAGAACTATTTTCTAAAACCTTGAAAAACTGACTTTTAGGTATTTTGTATCGATACATACATTGGTGTATCGATACAAATGTCCTGAAATCTCTTCTGCTTGATTTTGAGCATTTTGTATCGATACATACATGGTCTGTATCGATACAAAAGAGGTCTCTCAGAGACAGAACAGCTCCTGTGTATCGAAGCATGCTTGCATGTATCGATACACATCTGTTTGTTCTCAAAATCCAGAAAACTCAAGATGATTCGAAGCATGCTTGCATGCTTAGATACATATCAGTCAAGATTTCAAGATTCTGATATTTGTATCGATACACACCCGTGTTTGTATCGATACAAAGGTCAATTTTTCCAATTTTAACGTTGGTCAAAGCATTTGTATCGATACAAATGATCATTTGTATCGATACATGTATGAAAAATTATGCCTAAATTTGCTCATTCTATTTTCTCTTTAAATAGCAATGTGTGTGATCTTTGTAATCGTAACAAGTGAGAGAAAACTAGTGTGAAAGATCAGATAAACGCTTTGGGTACAAATTGAGTGAGAATTTGCATCAAAGGTTTGATTCAACACAAGTTCATCATCTTCATCAAGTTTGCAATCAAAATTGGATTTGAGTATGGGATCAATTCAATAGAAATTGCAGAATTGTGTGATAACGTTCGATACGGTTCGCGGTGAATCAGAATCGTGATCGGGTTGAATTGGGTTGAAGGTTCTAGTGTTTCTCTCAAGTGATTCAAGATCGTGCGTGTCTTGAAGGATTCGACAACAAGGAACGAAGGACTCAGCTGGACGATTGGGTGCGGTTTGGCACACGGAGAATCGTTGGAATCAGAGGGCGAAGTTTCGTTGGGTGTCGAGGTTATTCGCATTAGTTTACATTTTGTCTTGCTATAGGATTATAGATTTCAATTGTAAACTGTGCACTGTTTGTTCATCAAGTTTTTGATCTATAAACTCTCAAATAACCCGTTTGGTTATTTGGGGGGAGACATACTCGGACAAACGCATGGACGACGCGCAATCCGGGGAACTCCCTAATCAAATCGTGTGTGTCTCTCTTTATCTCTCTCTTTAATTTCGTTAATTTCGTTGATTTGATTAATCGATTGAATTTTTGGTGTTCGTATTGGTTCACAAAAATTCAATTGATTCTTGCTTGATTGTGATTGAATTCGATAAACAAACCATATAAACTTGCTTGGGACTGTTTTCGTTAATTACGTTAAATTTGGATATCTCGCACAAATCATTCCGTAATTTTCCTAATTCGTTCAAGGCGATACTATCTTTCCTTTGGTCAAAAGGTGCAAAGTAGACTACCGATCCGGTGGTGCTTCCGCGCATCGTTTTAATCAATAAATTTTTAAAATTACCGTTGATTAAAGAAGCCACTTATTCAACCCCCCTTCTAAGTGGTTTAGCCTAGTAGTCTAACACTACCTACAAGAAGCGAGATCATGCCCAATAACAACACAATGTGAACAAAATACAGGAAGACGTTCGTACATGACCTCCAGTTTAAAAGCAAAACATTTTCGTTCAACCATAGTCTTGTCAAACAATCGACAGGATAAATCAATATATCCACCAACACGCACGCATAATGTCTAAAAGCCTTATTTTGGTAGACTCATCCAACGTGAGAGGTGTTCCAATGGCGCTAGCAATTTCAAAAAGTGTCTGAGGATGGCAATACTCTTGGGGAAACTCCATAAGCCATATCCAAATTTGAGCATGAGTTTGCCTTGGTGAATGTGTATTAAAATCATTTGTCCACTTCGACAATCATAATATCCACGGTTTGAGATTAGTGGTTCCCATAGACCATGCTAAGTGCGTGTCCTCATAAGAGGTAAACTGAAACTCATAAAAACCTCTCTCAAGAGATGCCATATGTCACAGACAAGTAGGCTTCCAAATTGCAGTCAGCTTTGTTTGTATTTAGAAAGCATGAAATATATATTATAATATTATATTTTTTGACAAAATATATATTACAATGATTGAAAATTAAATTTTGTCAAAAAAATATTAAAAATTAAATATAATTAATGCCGAATATATAAATAAGTTTTATCGCATTTCTTTTTTGTAATTTTTACTAAAAAAATTACTTTCAGTAAGATATATTATTTTAATACTAAAAACATAAATTTTCATGTCTAGAAATATTTAATTGACTCTGAACTTTTTTTGGGTCGGGCGTTAGCTCTCTTTATTTAAAAAAAAAAAAAAAAAAACCATTTTTTACCATGTTAAAAGGAAAGAGGATTTTTTGAATAAACCTTCAATTTAGTCCCTAAACTATCAACCTTTCTCCAATTTGGTCCCTAAACTATAAAAATATACTTAATGATCCCTGAACTATTAATAATCCATCAATTTGATCCCTGAACTATCATTTTCTTTCATGTTTTTAAAAAAGTCCAGGGACTAAATTAATGGATTATTAATAGTTCAGGGACCATTTAGTATATTTATATAGTTTATGGACCAAATTGGAGAGATGTTGATAGTTCGGGGACTAAATTGAAGGTTTATTCAGGATTTTTTACCATGCTCGCCACTTGGAATTTTATGAGTATATGATAACCAATAGCAATTAGCCATGTCATTTATAAACTACCCAATAGAAAAAAGCCACATAAGAACAAAACACGTGTTTTCATCAAATTCAGCAACAAAGACACACAAAGCGGTGAAGAGAACGCACAAAAACCCCGAACCCAATTTCACCATCTTCCTCTGAATCAAACCTTCTCGCGTTATTCTTAACCAGATCTGAAAATTACTTTCAATTCGTTACCATTAATTATCATTCTGTAAGTTGTTTTTGCAGTTTAGAACTTGGCCATGGCTGCGCCATTTTTCTCAACGCCTTTTCAGCCTTATGTTTATCAGGTAATTGCATCAATTATTCTTGTTCTGTTAACCTAGATTCTGTAATAGCTTAAATTAGTTTAACATTTTCTGAAATTGGAGTGTTGATTTATGTTTTACGATTTATATTGTTATTTAGTTAGTTTGATTAGTTGGATTTTATTGTATGATCAACAACGTTTTGTTTGAATGAGTTCATGATCGTGATAATCTACTGCTTTGGGTGATGGAGTTTATATATTTTTCTTTGGAATGTGCAAAATGAAATTGTCTAAAAGGGGTTTTTTTTTTATGTGACCTAGTTTTTTGGGATGTTAAAACTGATATAAGTGGGTGTCTCACTGTCTCGTGTCTTTTATTTTCGCGCATTGTGGTTTCCGTAAATGAGTATGAGGGGATAAGAACGTAACGAACAGTTAAACTTTCGGATAATTAACAAAACAGGTGCTAGAAAATGTGTAGAGCTCGATTCCTCTCAAGTGTAATTTTCACGGAGAGTATATTGTGATTTCCCGCTATTCAAAAAGAGAAACACGCGCGAAATTTTTATGAGTGAGTTTGAATAGTGAGAGATTACACTGCTGTCTCGTGCGAAAATTACAAATGAGAGGGTCCGCTTCCGTAGTAATTATAGTACTCTAATTAAAGAAAACGGACGTTTCTCCGTATTTTGGTTCATATATTTACTTGTCATACCAAACATACTATCTGATTTCGAGCATTGCTTATTTGTTTTTCATTTTTTTTTTAGCATTGGTTATTTAGAGTGTCGCCGACTCTCAGTACCCCTGAATTTATTTTTTTGAGCATTGTGGTTTTGGTAAATGAGTATGAGGGGATAAGAAGGTTTTGAGCAGTTAAACTTTCGGATAATCAACAAAACACATGCTAGAAAATGTGTAGAGCTCGATTCCTCTCACATGTAATTTTCACGGAGAATATATTGTGATCTGTCGCTATTCAAAACGAGAAACACGCGCGAAATTTTTATGAGTGAGTTTTAATAGTGAGAGTTTATACTATTGTCTTGTGCGAATATTACAAATGAGAGGGTCCACTACCGTAGTAATTATAGTACTCTATTTAAAGAAAATGGATGTTTCTCCGTATTTTGGTTCATATATTTACTTGTCATACCAAACATACTATCTGATTTCGAGCATTGCTTATTTTTTTTCATATTTTTGAGCATTGGTTATTAAGGGTGTCGCCAACTCTCAGTACCCCTGAATTTATTTTTTTGAGCATTGTGGTTTTGTGTAAATGAGTATGAGGGGATAAGATTCATTAGAAGGTAACGAGCAGTTAAACTTTCGGATAATCAACAAAACACGTGCTAGAAAATGTGTAGAGCTCGACTCCTCTCAAGTGTAATTTTCACGGAGAGTATATTGTGATCTCTCGCTATTCAAAAAGAGAAACACGCGCGAAATTTTTATGAGTGAGTTTGAATAGTGAGAGATTATACTATGTCTCGTGCGAAAATTACAAATGAGAGGGTCCACTTCCGTAGTAATTATAGTATTGTAATTAAAGAAAATGGACGTTTCTCCGTATTTTGGTTCATATATTTACTTGTCATACCAAACATACTATCTGATTTCAAGCATTGCTTATTTTTTTCATTTTTTTGAGCATTGGTTATTAAGGGTGTCTCCGACTCTCAGTACCGCTGAATTTATTTTTTTGAGCATTGTGGTTTTGGTAAATGAGTATGAGGGGATAAGAAGGTATTGAGCAGTTAAACTTTCGGATAATCAATAAAACACGTGCTAGAAAATGTGTAGAGCTCGATTCCTCTATAGTGTAATTTTCACGTGGAGGAGTATATTGTGATCTCTCACTATTCAAAAAGAGCGAGAAACACGTGAGAAATTTTTATGAGCGAATTTGAATAGTGAGCGATTACACTTTACTGTCTTGTGTGAAAATTACAGTGAGAGGGTCCACTTCCGTAGTAATTCTAATACTCTAATTAAAGAAAATGGACGTTTCTTGGTATTTTGGTTCATATATTTAATTGTCATACCAAACATACCAGTATCTGATTTTGAGCATTGCTTATTTTTTTTCATTTTTGTTTGAGCATTGCTTATTAAGGGTGTCACCGACTCTAAGTACCCCTGAATTTATTTTACGGATAGAGTTATATCATAAAAAGGAAGAATAACCAAAAAACTGACATTCTAGACAATATACGCTTCACAATCTCATGATGAACTTTTTCGTGCAATGTTGTTTAGAGCCAGCAAGATGCAGTAATCCCTTTTCAGATTTTAGGGGGCGAATCTCAGGTGGTTCAGGTATATGCGACTGCCATGAATCTTAAATATTAATCTTTTCTGTCATTATTTTTATATTATCAACAATTATGTAACGTCATTTGTCATTTGGTTCTTGCAACACAGATAATGTTGAAGCCACAAGAAAAAGTCATTGCAAAGCCTGGTAAGCTGTTGGATACTTTTATTTATCGGTCTTGAGAAATTTTGCACCCATGATCTTTCTTTGAGAACTTCAGATTAAAATTTTCCGCTCTGTCAATTTGAATCATAAATATAGCCCACATGTTTGAGTATGGTATTTATACAAACATGATTCTATAGATAATAATGCTTGCAATGGAGGCTTAGGTCTATTTTTCATCCTGATGTTTCTCTGTTCAACATGGCTTATACTGGCCATGACACTTGAGCATCTTTTGGGGATGGAATAACAATTTATTTGGTTTGCATATATATAAATATATAATATAATAATGATCCTTTTGGTATAAATATAGTGTTCTTATTTGCTCAAAACCTTCAGGATTTAAATTATTTCCTTGATAGACAATTATTGAATGGTAACTCCCTAGTTCTTCAATTCTTTTATGACTTGCCAATCCACAAGCTTCTCCCTAATTATTATATGAACGAGTGTCATCAAGTATGTATGAGTTAGCCTGAGCACAAGTAACTTTTACTGCAATTGAAGATGAGCAGATATTAGTTTTTGGCATTTTTCCAATAGTCCTCATTGTAATATATTTTTTACATATGTTGGTACCTATAAAAAAAACACATTTCAGTCTCTATGTATATGTAACTTACAGTTGAAATTGTGAACCACACCTATCAATATTTTAATTGAATCTGTACGCTATGGCAATTGTAGGTTCCATGTGCTTTATGTCTGGATCAGTTGAAATGGAAAATGCCTACCTTCCAGAAAATGAAGTAGGCATATGGCAGTGGTTGTTTGGCAAAACTATAAATAACATTGTTGTTCGCAATTCTGGACAAAGTGATGGATTTGTTGGAATTGCTGCCCCATATTTTGCCAGAATTCTCCCGGTATGTACCTGTCTAAATTGTTAAATAATAGATTATTACTCCTATTTTTTCAAATTAAATCTCAAAATTCATCATTTGTTACAATATATTTGTATCTGTCTGACTGAAATTATTTTCATATGCGACTTATTTTCACATACAGATTGATTTGGCAGTGTTTAATGGAGAGATCCTGTGTCAGGTATATCTAATTTGTTTTCAATTGTTTTTCAAATTAATTTCAATGCGAAAATTCAATTTCTACGGATTTGGTTGGTAATTGTTATTTTTTAATGTAAGGACCGGAATACAAACTAACTTCATTTTGAATTTTCTGTAGCCCGATGCATTTTTGTGCTCGGTCAATGATGTAAAGGTCAGCAACATAGTTGATCCGAGGGGACGTAATGTTGTTGCTGGAGCTGAGGTAAGATACTTGGGATTATTGAGACGTTTCCTATAATTTCGTAATAACTAAAACTTTGTGACATGTCTGGAAAGCAATTTTAGTTTTCTGTGTTTTGATTATTATAAGAAATGGACACTGTACTTATACTCAAAGACGTGCCAATCTGTGCAGGCTGTAATGTCTACAGCGAATTCTTGTTTATAGCAAAATGTATCATGGACATGGAAAATATTCTTAGGATGCATTTGTCCATATATTGGTGTAATTGATACACAGTATCCTGTTCATAAATCATTAGCAATTTCTTTAACACTTTGCATTTAGTTAGTATGGTTCTACCATATAATCTACCACCACATTAAGCGCATGACTTTTATGTTTGGGGATAAATTTTTTTTTTTTTTTGCGATTTTTCCTTAAAAGTCATTATAAACTTTATTATAACCATATTCCTTCCAACATATTATGTTTTCTATTGGAAAGTAAATGTGGAAGAAGTTATAGTATCCTTGTCGTGCATATATATTAGTTCTCTAAGATTGTGTTCATATTGTAGTTATTCTTGAGGCAGAAGCTGTCTGGCCAAGGGCTTGCATTCATACTAGGGGGTGGATCTGGTATATTTTCTTGACTTGTATACATGTTTATATCATTATTATTTTTATTTTTTTCAGTTTCCGTTGCAACTTTTTCCTCCTTCCCAGTCCATCGTCCAACTTTAAATGCTATTATGATTAAAGTCTACATTTGCAGTATTTTTGTTTTTTATTGCTGTACTCCTGTGGTATTATTTCTCATTGTAGTGCTCTTTTGCATTCTCTTCATTGTTAGTTGTACAGAAAATTCTTGAGGTCGGTGAAGTTCTAGCTGTTGATGTTTCTTGCATTGTTGCTGTGACGAGTACAGTCGATATCCAAATAAAATATAATGGTCCTGCAAGAAGGACAATGTTTGGAGTAAGTGGCTTCTATTTCTAGAGTATTTCATGTCCACAGTGAACACTACTTGTGAACTATTCTTTATGATGCGGGATTGTGAATTGTGGTTGGTTATTGCAGTAGAAACTTGAAAT
The DNA here is from genome assembly GCA_030408175.1 of Trifolium repens. Taxonomy (NCBI): domain Eukaryota; kingdom Viridiplantae; phylum Streptophyta; class Magnoliopsida; order Fabales; family Fabaceae; genus Trifolium; species Trifolium repens. The sequence continues at coordinate 32,770,301 of CP125850.1, read as the reverse complement.
TCACATGTAAATATTTCATAATAGTATGTCAAAATTTACTTTTATGTTTTTGTGTGGATGGTGAAAATAGAAGTTAGCACTTTGTAACCTATTTGGGTTACTCCAAAGGGGGGAGGTAGTTTCCTCCCTCATCCTCAATAGTTGTAGGATTCAATTCCAAGTCTTTATTCATTGCTAAAGACTTCACAAGCTGACAAACGCCAGCAGTAATCTTTGTTATTAGTTGAGCATATAAAACCAACTAGGGATTTTGATATTTTATTGCAAGGGATTGAGTATAGTTCATGCAGATTTTGCTTGGGTTTCTTTGTCTCGTGTTAGTGCATAATGTTAGTTTTGTTTCCTTTTAGGACCTCAGCTCTCTTCTATTTTAGGACAGACTGAAGAGGATAAATCAGTTGGATTAGAGAGTATAAGGTTATATCAGTTGGATAATTAAGAGTAATAGTGTGAAAGGATACATTGATGCTATAGTTGGGAGGGAAAAGGAAGGGAGTGGTTTGGGGGGAAGGAAAAACTCCCTTGTTTGAATGTCAACCAGCCCCCAATCTCACCAAAAAAAAAAAAGTAAAGGAGGGTTTCGGAAGAGTTTTAAAAATTTGTCTAATAGGTGGGGTTTAGGAACTAGGAAGAGAAAGGAAGGGGTTTCGGGATTATCATAACCATGTTACCGTTGATCTTAGATCTTGATGATGTATCTTCCGTATTGCATCTTATTTATACGGATGATTGTGATGTGATCTCAAAATTACAGGGTGACAATGCGGTAACAGCTCTTCTTACTGGACCAGGCATTGTGTTCATACAAAGTTTACCCTTTCCCCGTTTCTCTCAGCGAATTGCTAGGTAATCACTCTGCTATTAACAAAGTGTAGTCACAACATCAATTGAATACTGTCATGGATTATTCAGTGATTTTACAATATGATGATTCATTGTCTGATTTTCAGGGCTGTGACATCGCCAAACATGAAGGAAAATCCAAAGTTTTTCATACAGATTGCCCTTTTCTTTTTCCTGGCATATGTTGTCATTGTATCTTCATTAATATTGACAGATGTATAAATGTCACTTTTATTTTCTGTTGTAGTCTTACTATAGGTGGTAGCCTTGGATTCCCCTGTCAATAGCGGATTTCTTTTTTGGCAGATCATCTTTGCCATTTTTATTTTATAAATTTAAATTATATTATGCTTATCAGTAAACCATAAGTTATTTTATTTCATTAGTAGACATGTCTTTGACGTTCAATGATGAATTGTTGGATTAATAGACAGCGCCTTTTACTTGCTGCTTATTATACATATTTTTTGTTATTTTATACTATTGCTGTCATCTCCTTAATGTCTCTCAACCAAGTATTTGAATATCAATTCAATATCTAAATTGTGCTTAGTTTTTGTGTATAACAATTTTAAAATTTTGTTATGAAATTTTTTTTTCAAATCTAAATTAAAAATGACACATGAATATCATATATAGATTTTAAATAAATTTATATAACATATATGATCTCCTTAAGCATGTGGTCAAAAGTTCAATTTTTAACTTGTGTTGAAAAAAAAAAACAATCTCAAGTGCTTACAAATTTTTTCAATAAAAATTAATTATCGTTAAATGACAGTAATCAATAAAAAGATACACACAAAAATAATGTTTTTTTGTAAAGTAGTTTGGTGACTTGAATTTCATCTTTAAAGTGAATAAGTGAAATGTCTGAAGGTTGAATTCTGCCTCTCATATATGTAATACAATCAGTTATGTGATGATACTCGCCTAGTGCTACTAGCCTTCGCTAAGACGTGAGCTACCTCATTGGCTTGTCTCCTGTTAAACTCAACCCGAGAGTTTGTGAAGGAAGTAGTAAAGAGTCTTCTAGCCGCAGACATAAGTTGACCAAATTCTATGACATCCGGCCGCTGATGATGAAAAGCTTCCGTGACAATGTTAGAATCTAAGGCAAAGTCAATATGATCCATACGCAAATCACGAAGCCACTGAATCGCGAAGAACAATCCCATGGCCTCACCAAGTGGAACTGAACATCTAGGAGAAAAATGAAGAGTTTTGGCCAGAACGAAAGTACCTTCGGCGTCCCGAATACAGATCCCTATACCGGTCTTGTTTAGGAACTCAGAGAAAGAAGCATCAATGTTACACTTCAATCTACCCTGACGAGGACGTTGCCATACCGTAGTGGTCGAGGTTGACGAGGCCGAGCTGTGTTGATTTCTCGTGCGCCCATGAGGTGGGACTCTAGGAGGCGACGTGTCTTCAGTAACGGGGTTAGCTGAACTCCAGTCTTCGATCAGATGAAATGCTCTATCAACCACTTGGGCTACTGTTTCTTCGGTGCCTTGCCACAGTCTGATGTTACGATGTTTCCAGAGGCTCCAAAGAGTCGCCGTAAAGCGTTGACAGTCCTCATTATTAAAAAATTGAAGAAGCGTAAACATGGTCTCAGCCAGTGAGCTTCCATTAGTGCGGGACTGAAGAATGTCAGCCCATAAGCCAGACTGTTGCCACACCTGCACAGAAAAGGGACAAGTAAAACAAATATGATTAAGATCCTCCTCTGAATCGTTGCAGACAACACACGTCAGGGGGCATTGGACGCCCTTATCTTGCAGTCTCCTCCTGGTAGGAACCACATTCCTACAGATGCGCCAGATCAAATTCTTTATCTTAGGAGGAGTTTTTAGCCGCCAAATCCCCTGCCAGTAGCCTTCCCGACGAAGATGGGAGGAGTCCATAAGAACCTCAACACACAATCTGTACGCACTTTTGACCGAATAAAAACCATTCTTCTCTGCTTTCCAAATTAGACTATCCTCCCCGACTTGTTCTACCAAAGGAGTATTCAGTATCTGTCTAGTAATCTCGGGGCTAAAGACCTGTTGGACGACGCCCACGTTCCAAGTTTTAGTAGTAGTATTGATGAGACTTTGAACAGAGGTGTCGTTGGGGAGATGAGACAGATCATGATTACCTTCAATACATCCTCCTTCGAAGAGCCACTGTTCATGCAGGATAGGGATAGACGCACCAGAGCCAATACACCAACGGGCTCCACCTCTCACAATGAAGCGAGCCTGAAGAATACTGCGCCAGACATAACTGGGATTGTGTCCCAAGGAAGCGGTCAAATAAGTGCCATTGGGAAAGTAACGCTCCTTGAAGATGCGCGCAACAAGGGAATTAGTATCCGTCTGGAATTTCCAACCTTGTTTGCCTAACATTGCTAGATTAAAGGCCGTGAGATCTTTAAAACCCATCCCACCATGATTCTTGTGCATAGCCAATCTTTCCCAAGACATCCAGTGTATACCTCTGCTGGTAGGACCACCACTTCTCCACCAGAAAGAGTTCATCATATTCTCTATACTGGTAACAACAATGGCAGGTAGAAGGAAAATACTCATAACATAAGAAGAGATCGCCTGAAGTACCGATTTGATCATAACCTCTCGACGGCTCGACCAGCCTTAGAAAGACATTTACTGCTCCAAGAGTTAATCTTTTGCCAAACACGATCTTTTATAAAAGCAAAGACAACCGTACCCTTACGGTTCCGTCCAATCATCGAAGGTAACCCGAGGTACTTGCCAGTTCCAAGGACAGCTTGAACCCCCATGGTAGCAGTTATAGACTGCTTCAGAGTATGTGAAACATTCCGGCTGTAGTACATTTCAGATTTTGGGAGACTGATAGATTGTCCGGAGGCTGCCTCATACAGGCTAAGAATGTTCTTCATAGTTTGAGCCTGCCTGTCACAAGCTTTAAAGAAAAGAAAACAGTCATCAGCAAATAACAAATGGGTTACCCGAGGGGCACCCCGGCAAATAGCGGCACCTGTAAGATCGCCTGTGGTTTCAGCACGACTGATAAGGGAAGAAAGCCCTTCAGCGCTCAAAATAAACAGATAAGGGGAGAGGGGATCTCCTTGCCTCAAGCCGCGTCCCGGAATAACAGGACCCGCTTTCTCACTGTTGACCAACACCGAGTAATCCACTGATTCCACATACATTGCCATCCAGTGGACCCATTTGTCGCTGAAACCCATACGCTCCAAGACAGCTCTGAGATACTCCCAACTCATACGGTCGTACGCCTTACTGATATCAAGCTTAAGAGCAACACAACCCGCTTTGCCAGTAGTTTTGGTTCTCATGTAATGAACAAAGGCTGACTGATGATGCGAAACACACCTAGGGAGGACCTGTTTCAGACGATTAGCTAAAACTTTAGCTATGATTTTGTACAGCACATTGCATAACGCAATGGGTCGCCAGTCTTTCATGGTGCTCTGAGTATTGCCTTTGGGAATGAGGGCAATATTAGTAGTGTTAAGCATTGGTGGAAACTGCCCAGAATCGAGCCAGTGACAGCAGTCTTTGAAGATATCGTCACTGCAAAGAGACCAGAAGTTTTGGTAAAAGCCCGGGTTGTAGCCATTAGGCCCCGGGCATTTGTCAGGATTCATAGAGAAAATAGCTTCCCGAAATTCCTCTTTAATAAAAGGGCTAGTGAGAAGATTATTGTCCTCATTAGTAACTGTCTGACTGATAGTATCAATTACCGGTGCCATGTGGCTAGGCTTCTGCTGGAAAATATCAGAGAAATAATTTTTTGCAACAGAACATAAAGCATCAAAGTTAGTTACTTTAATACCATTGTCGTCCTCTAGTGAAAGAATACGATTAGCTTTCTTCCGAGTTGTGGCTGAGGCATGAAAGAATTTGGTGTTTTTGTCACCGTCTTTGTACCAGTGTTTCTTTGCACGCTGCCGCCAGTAGGCATCATCTTGCAGCATGAGATGAGACAAGTTGCGCCTGACATCCGCAATTTGATCTTGGTTGGTACCTGTGAAGTTGTTACGAAGATAAGTGAGCCGTTGTCGACAAGTAGCAATAGCTTTCCTAATCTTGTGACAATGAGTTCTACTCCAGTCAGACATGTCATCAGCACACCTGTCAAGACGAGTAACAACAGAATCATTACCTGAGATAGCCCACCTGTCTGAAAAGAAATCATTAAAACCAGGTTCAAACTTCCAGGCATTCTCAAACCGGAAATTGCGCCTGTTATGATGAGGGCGAGCTATAGAAGAACATTCAAGAAAAATAGGATAATGATCAGAGGCAGGAGCTACAAGATTTTCCAGCTTAGCGTTACGAAATAAAGTAAACCAGTTGTTACTAGCAAGAGCCCTGTCAAGTCTTTCCTCAACAGCACGTTCAGTACCTAAATACTTGAACCAAGTGTACGGGTATCCCTCAACCGGAATATCTGATAAACCAGAATCCAAAACAGCCTGCCGGAAACCATTGATTAACCAAGACGAACGTGCGGTTCTACCTCGCTTCTCACTTGCATCCATAATGTCATTAAAGTCACCGAAAATACACCATGGTAAAGAAGATTGGTGTGATAAAGTACGTAAAAAATCCCACGAGGCCCGACGACGACCTCCGTTGGGATAACCGTAGTAACCTGTCAAACGCCAATTACCCCTGTCGGAGTCATTGATCTCAATAGAAATATGATTTTGCGAATAATCAAAAACTTGACAATTAAGAGAAGAGTGCCAAAACATTGCAAGTCCTCCACTACGACCCACACGATCAATAGAAAATATATGAAACTTTAATACTATTGTTACATAGTACATAATATTTATTGTACGTATTGTTATATTTACCAAAACTAAAATTATGATCATAGTACTAAAATTTTATTGTAATATTAAAATACCTGTGGCATCGCCCGGGTCAAAGTCTAGTTATAATAAAACGAGAGTAACTAGAGGGACTCTAAATCCTAACCCTAATATGAATGGTTTAGATTTTTATACGTGGAAAAAATATATTATATTAACGACTACGATAAAAACTTGAATATTACGTTGCCACGTCAATTAATGAATGTGACACGTCATGTGTTTAAAAATACAATACATATGTGTCAATATATGATTGGATGTGCGTATAAAATAATTTTACACAAATCCCTAATTTTGTTACCTACTAATCCCTAATTATATGCTTTCATTTGATGATTGGATATAGAATCTATTTTATTTATAGCCTTAAATTATGCATCTTTTATGATAAATATAAACTTTTTATTTCTTTGTCCCAAGAGTGTATCTTTTCCATTAATTATAACCTTAAATTATGCATCTATTTTCACTTTTTCTCACATATTTACATTTTTTTTATTTGATGCAGATTTGACTTTGTGGTTTTATAAAGGTATGAATTGCTATAGATATTTTAGGTGTTTAAATTCTGATTATAGTTTGTAGTGTTCCATATTAATTCTCTATTCTTTTTTAATTTGATTTTTATTCCAATAGGTATGGATTCCTAAGGGTATAGAGACAATTTTTATTTTTATTTTGTAGTGTTTCATATTAATTCTGATTCTTCCATTTAAGAAAAAAAATTGGGTTTTATTTTTCTTAAGTTTCATATATTTTCTATTGGAATATATTTTTGTCCTTAAATTCGTTGATTCATGAATTTGTTGATTGCGGACATTAAGCATGGTTGCTAAAACCAATATAGAATCCTCGATATTTGGTTTTGATGATTTAATTGTTGTGAGTCACATACATCAAACATGAATGTAGCTGTAAGCAGCAAAGGAGGGTTGGATGTGTTTTCCATTATGTAATAAGAATAATAAGGATAAGAACTAGGAGGATTGAGACACTGCTCTGATTCCCCGAAAGCGATATAGCCATTGCATATTTATAGGCGTGAGTTTTAATAGTATGTGTGATCTTCCCCAAATAGTGTGGTTGCCCTGGAATTTTAGCATGTTAATGTTGATTATCAAATTGCTACTTTTATTTGTAAAATTTGACCCTTGGTACTATGCAATTTTTACAGAAGTAAGATTTTATAAATAGAGAGGTTAGTGGGTTTTAATGTGTATGTTCTTTCAATATTTTTATATTTTGATTTTATTTTAATTTTTAATTGCACATTTAACTATATCAATATCAATTTAAAGTGTATATCTGACACTCCACTAAATCGTGCATCGCACGGGCAATAGTCTAGTTATAATAAAACGAGAGTAACTAGAGACACCCTAAACCCTAACCCTAATATGAATGGTCTAGATTTTGACACGTGTAAAAATATATTATATTAACGACTACGATAAAATCTTTAATACTATGCTGTTACATCAATTAATGAATGTGACACATCATGTATTTAAAAACACAATAGATGATGTGTCAATATATGATTGGATGTGTGTATAAAATAATTTTATACAAATCCCTAATTTTGTTATCTACTAATCCCTAATTATATGCTTTAATTTGATTATTGGATATACTCTATGAAATCTATTTTATTTATAGCCTTAAATTATGCATCTTTTACGATCAATAAAAACCTTTTTATTTCTTTCTCCGAAGACCAAGAGTGTATTTTTCACATTAATTATAGCCTTAAATTATGCATCTATTTTCACGTTTTCGCAACTATTTACATTTTTTTTATTTGATGCACATTTGACTTTGGGATTCTAGAAAGGTATGGATTGTTATAGATATTTTAGGTGTTTAAATTCTGATTATAATTTGTAGTGTTCCATATTAATTGTCTATTCTTTTTGAATTTGATTTTTATTCCAATAGGTATGGATTCCTAAAGGTATGGATTCCATCTTTTTTTTTTGTTTGTAGTGTTTGATATTAATTCTGATTCTTACATTTAAGAAAAAAAATTGGGTTTTATTTTTCTTAAGTTTCATATATTTTATATTGGATGCAAGTTTTGTTTTGGGGTTCTATAAAGGTATGTACTCCTATGAACATTTTTAGGTGTTTGAATTCTGATTTTTTTGTTTGTTTGTTATGTTTTGTATCAATTTGGTTATTATTTCATGTTTTTTCTTTTGTTGCTTTCATATTTTCAATTTAATTTCATGGTCAAAATTTAAGATTTATAAGTATTCAATTTAATTTCATGTTCTTTTCTATTTTTTATGTTTTGTATTTTTTTTATTATAACGCCCCAACTAAAATATCTAGAATATTTAGTCAAGACATAAATAATTGAATCTGAGTACAATAAATTTAACGAGATAAAACACATGAATTACAAATAATTCATTACAACAGTTGATGAGCTTAAATAATACAGCGGACATTAGAATTAAATTCCTCGATACACAGATAAACTAAAAACAAGGGAAGACTAAATCGTCTAATGCGATGATCCAAGCTCAGCTCCAATCATCAGCTCCATCCTGGTCCTTGCTCCAGTTAACCTGTCTACCTAAAAAAAATGGTTTGGAGTGGGGTGAGACTACTAAGCCTCAGTGAGTCCTACTACCCTCCTAGAGGTGACTACACCGGGGGCACCTAAATCAGTCGTATCATTCTAGCATATATATAATCATATCCTGAACTGAAAGTAAATGTGTAACACAGAAATTAACTCTTATTCATTTTAAACACAAGGACACTCTGAGGTGAGCATGTCTCAGAGGCCTGCCATATCCGTCAACCGATTCGGTCACGGCATGCAGCTCACAATAACGTATCCTAATGGATTGTCCCATTGGGAGTCCATAACGCGATATCACAAAATCGCTCATAACTGACTGAAACTAAATTAGTTCTTACTACCAATATTTCCCAAAACCCGGGGAACATACAAACCTAATAATAGTTCTAAGTTATACCCTAACAATTATCTGTGAAGAACATTCTGTTCGACATTATATTAATTATATTACTGCAAACTATCTGATTATAACGAGGATATAAAACGAGTGTTGAAAACTTTATTTAGAAAATGGAAAAATATAGGCCAATTCTGTACAAGCTCGCTACGGCGAGTCACCAGCTCGCCATGGCGAGATTATAGGTCCTGACCTAAATCAACTCGCTGTGGCGAGCAGAAGCTCGCCATGGCGAGTTTCATCAGCTCAGAGCCCAGCTCGCCATGAATGCTTGCCAGCTACTCGCTGTGGCGAGTTCATGCAGAGCTTACCCTGTTTTGCAGAAATCGTAATATTTCAAGTAACACACCTACAATCCTCATTTAACCAGTGCAGAAACATAATTTACATAATATAAAAACAGAATGGAGTGGAATTTGGGATTAATTCCTCTCACACAACAATTCCTAATATTCCTAAGTTATCATGCAAGTTTTGATTTAAGGGAAATCTAACTAAACTAGCCTAAAGAACCCACCTGTAATGAGTTCAACTCAGAAGCTTTAACACATATACTAGCTCCGCTACAGCATCAAACCTTCTTGTCCAGGACTCACTTGAAAACCCAATTTGTGTTCTTGGTCAACAATAGAAAGGAATGAAATCATGAGCAATCCATGGCTTGATAAGGTTATGAGAACGAAACTTCCTAGAGGTACACGAATAAGGAATCAGAAGGGTTAAGGATCACTTACCAAGGTTGAAAAATGGCTGAACTGAGTAACAGAGAAACATGCAGCAGAACCCTGCTAGACTCGCCATGGCGAGGGATTTACTCGCGGGGCGAGTGCTTCGAAAATCAGAGAAATAGCTCTGATTTGCTTGCTGCAGCAACTCCCAACCTTAACCATGATCTTCAAGTGTTATTTCAGTTACCCACGAAGGTTTTCCCTCAACATGCATCACCAAAACAGATAAGAGTAAGAATTTGGATTTTGGGTTGGAAAGTAAGGAAAAAGGGGTTTTTAAACAAGGTAGAGATGGAAGGAAAAGGATTGATTAAATTCTTACATTACCATGTTTTCCATCATCCACAAGCAGAACCCAAGAACTAAAATCAACCATGCATGAGCTTGGATTGAAGAATTTGAGGAATAATGGAGTTTGGGGTTTTTGATATATTTGCGTGACATAAGGAGGAAGATGGGGGATTTGATTTTCTGATTGAATTGTTTCTTCCATGAGTTGATAAGGGCAGAGATCATGCTTGCAATTTTCTCTAATGGGCAGGTGTGTAGTTTCATCTTTAAGGAGGAGGAGTTGCAACAAGTTGTTGTTTGGCGTGGAGGAATGAAAATGAGGAAATGGGTTACTGAGTTTTTGGTTACTCTTGCTTGCTTGTACTTAAATAGAAATGGTAAAATGGTGGAGGTTCAATAAGTAATGAGGTGGAGGCGCAAGAGAAATAAGTGAGTGGAGGGGTCTTGTTCCAATTTTTCACTTAAGTTTCAAAATTACTAATTTAATTAATATTTCTTCTATTAATTAAAATTTGGGATGTTACAATCTTCCCCCCTTAAAGAAATTTCGTCCTCGAAATTCAGACTTCTCCATTCCATATCGGGGCAGGTTGTTTATGTCAGCATCCAATTCTACACTTCGTCTATTCTCCAGTCCTTAGTATTCAATCCCTTGGAATAAAGCTTTCCTCTCTTAAGGTTACTGGCTAAAGGTTATTCTCACATTCTTAAAAGTTCCAGTGCTGCGCACTCTGATTCAAATACTTACTGTCATCTTCTGACAGGGTCGCTTTCATCTTAGACTATGATTTCTTGGGTACCTTAACCATGATCAGTCATTTTTCCTTTACTACGGGTATCATTCCAACTTCAACGGACTTGGACGTCGGCATCTGGCCTGGTTGGGTACGTCTAGGACCTAGGGTATAAGCTTGGGTGTTGTTACAGGCAATTTCTAAATCCTCCTAACAAGGTTGCTCTCTTTCGAACGCTATCATGCATGACACGTCAAATGTACACCTGTACCACGTGTTGTCTAAATGCTACAGAATCGATCGAAATATAAAACGAGTGGAAAATCGTCTAGACACTACTGATTCTTCTGCTGACGAGTCAAACTCATCCGCAGACGAATCTATAGTTATCCGATAATATCCCACCTACAATTTCAATCCATTCTGGTACAACACGGCGATCGCATTCGTACATTTAACTTGCAGATGCATTTAGGTTCAAACTATGTTTCAGGATTAACGGTTCATCTTGTCTGAGACCTTTTTACCGGTAACTGATGTGTGGAAGTATGGCTAGAATGACCAGGTCACTAAACCTGGCTGATAGCACACGTAAGGCTCGAATTCGTAAAGCTAAGGCTGAAATGGATAAGCATGACTTAAGATGATTTACTGAAATAATCAGCTGATCACTAACGACGGGATGTAGTTCAAGGGACGATGATTCATCAACTTAATTGGACAATTAACACTCACCCTTATCTGAGCCGGTTTGGCATAACTAAATCTAAAGTTTGGGAAAGCTCTACTTAAGTGTCCGAGTTAAGAACTTGGTCTTACAAGGTACATGAAATGAATCTGGAAGGTCGAAACGTTCGGCAGAGTTGTTCGAGGTTAAAACACGGGTCTAACGTGGTTGCTGAGTACGAAACTTTGAAGGTAACGAACACGGATGGCATTTTATTCTCTTGTTTTCCCTTAAGCTGTTGGAACTGAAACTAATCCTGATTATAACTGATGAGGCTTGGTAGGGAAGAGTTAGTGAATTCAGCTGGAATAGTGACCTTGACGAATGTGACTATGAAGGTCTACAGTGTTTGCTGACACTAGACTAGGTAAGTTTTACCGAAGTAGTTTAGAAGTACATGGATCAACAGATCAACTGAACGGGCACGAAATTGAATTGAAATTACTCTTGACCTTCTCAAGAATAATTGACTGCTGCAGATAGGATGGAGTCACCGGTAGCACAACTGAAAGAACTGAGAACAAATGCTAAGATTACTTAAGAATGGCGTTGATTATCATTGGTTTAACCATCTGGCTTCGAGAGAATTTTCTTATCTGATTCGTAATCGGATAAATTAGAAGGTACATACATCCATAGTGTTCCAAGACTTATGAACATAAAATTGACCAATGCTCGGTCCAACGAGTCGGCTGAAAGAAAATCCAGAACGAAATGGAGGCTACTGAAAATGGTCTCCTATTGCATTGAGACTAGTGTTTCACATTCCTATTCCTGCCAGACTCTCGGGCTGGGGCAACTAAGTTTTTCACTCACGTTCATTGCTGACAAGTTCTCACAGGTAGGTCTAACTGGTTTTAATAGTCTCTTGGCTGAAGATTTTAATTATGCAGAAAGTGTCGACTGTTGGCTGAAGCTAAGGTCGATCTTAATTACTTGTCTCTGGTTAACTAATGTGTATCTAAAAGGTTAGTCTGAGTGGTAAGGATCATTAATAGAGCCATCCTATTTGTTATTTCCGTCAAGTATTGATTTCCTACCTTCGGCACTACGGTAGTGGTAAACTATGGCTGGTTAGATCTGAATCTCAACTGGTTAACTATTTAGCCTATACGGTTGAATGTCTAGTTTAAGGATGACTGAGTGGCATCTCTCAAGGTATGGTCAACTGAACCTATTGATTTACTAGCTGACGGATTTATATGTACAGACTTGTATAGTGGGTAGTCTAACTAGTATGGAACTAAGTTACTGATCTCTAAACCGCCTAATGATGAGGTATCTATGGTTCAACCTTGGGGACAGGTCGTGCTAAAGGTAACTCTCAATTATTATTACTAATCAAACTTATCCTATGATGGGTTGGTGCAATTACTAGGGTAAGTGACAGGCTGTCCTATCTCATGGGCATCTAAGAGTAGCTGTCGCAAGCGTTAATATAACGCCCCAACTAAAATATCTAGAATATTTAGTCAAGACGTACATAATATGGATCTGAGTACAAATAAAATTTACTGGATAAATTAGCAAGATACAAATTTCTTCAAATACAAAGGAATAGCAACCAAAAATACAGCGGTAAATGCTAATATTCTGAATAAACAAGATAATAAACAAATAGCAAGACGAAGAATTAAAATCTTCAAGGCGGACAATCCAAGCTCAGCTCCAACTGTCAGCCTCCTACCTGGTCCTTGCTCCGAATATCCTGTTTACCTAAAAAAAATTGTTTGGAGTGGGGTGAGACTACTAAGCCTCAGTGAGTCCTACTACCCTCCTAGAGGTGACTACACCGGGGATCCTAAAATCAGTCGTAACTTACTAACTTAACTAACATAACATAATAGTATAACATAAAGGTGTATCACAGATTAATAAACTCTTATTCATTTTAGACACAAGGACACTCTGAGGTGAGCATGTCTCAGAGGCCTGCCATATCCGTCAACCGATTCGGTCACGGCATGCAGCTCACAATAACTTATCCTAATGGATTATCCCATTGGGAGTCCATAACGCGATATCACAAAATCGCTCGTAATTGACTGAAACTAATTTAGTTATTACTACCATAAATTCCCAAAACCCGGGGAGCATACAAACCTAATTCTAAGTTATCCCCTAATATTCAAAATTGTGCTTGACTTCCCGTTTAACATTAAATACATTATATATCTGTAAGTTATCTGTCTCAGATAAGGATATAAAACGAGTGCTTTAGGAATATTCTAGAAATTAAAATATGAGTCATTCTGCACTTAGCTCGCTACAGCGAGTCTCCAGCTCGCTATGGCGAGATTATAGGTCCTGACCTAAATCAACTCGCTGTGGCGAGCAGTAGCTCGCCATGGCGAGTTTCATCAGCTCAGAGCCCAGCTCGCCATGAATGCTCGCCAGCAACTCGCTATGGCGAGTTCATGCAGACACACCCTGTTTTACGAAAAATCATTAATTTAAAAGGGTACACCTACAATCATCCTCTGAGAAGTACAGAAACATAATATAATTAATATTAGAACAGAATAGAAGAGAAATTGGGAGTTAAATCTCCTCACACAATTAATCCCTAATATCCTATGTTAACATGCAAATATTCAATTTGGGGAAAACTATCTACACTATCCTAAAGAACCCACCTGGAAAATACGCTCTAATCTTGTTTAAGAGCCCTGCTACAGCCATGAACTCCAATCACCAAGGCCTCACTTGCAATCCCCACATTGAATTCTTGAATGAGAAATAGAAAGGAAGTGAATTAATGAGTGTTGATGATCTCACTAGTGTCAAGGGAAGTGGAACAACATACAGTCACTAAGAAAGGAAAGGAAAGGTTAAGAACAACTTACCACAGCTTGGGTATTGATTACAGAGGAGAAAGAAAGCATGCAGCTTCAGCTGCTATACTCGCCGGGCGAGTAGCTACTCGTTATGGCGAGCGTGACAGGGGTGGAACAAGGTTCTGCAACTTCCATTTCTCCACTACTCCAAGTTACCCATACCTTCTATTCATCACCAAACTCGTATTCCAGTGAAATAAACACACATGCAACAAGGATTACAAGGATGGATCAAGATTTGAATGATTGAACAAAAGGGAAATTTCATAGGTTGAGAAGCTTGAGTTTCTTACCTAGATTCTTAGAGTACCAAGGACACTAATCACTTGGTGGTAGCTTACAGAGGAAGGAGTTCACCATACATCCACGTACTCCCATAGATGATGAAGAAATTGAAACCAAAAGGGTGTGTACATGGTGAGGATTTTCGGCCAAGAGAAGAAAGAATAGGAAAAATGAGGTTTGCTTGATTCTGAGTATCATGGGGTTTACAGAAGTGGGATTGCATGTTTCTTTCATTGAGAATTGAAAAGATTAGAGGGAATTTGAGCTTGTTGTTGGCGTGAAGGAGAAAATGGAAGAAAAGGGTGGTTCTTGCTTTACTGATACATTTCCACCAAGTGAAGAGAAAAATGAATGGGCTCTTGGTCATGAGTTTGCTTTAAATAGCTCATCATGGGCCCCATGACTTCTTGTCCAAATCCTATTGGTTAGCCTAATATGCACTCATGTCTTTCTCAATAAAATTGGTAGAAATTTATCTCAATTTACACCTCTAATTATTATTAATTTTTAATAATAAAAGTGGGATGTTACAATCTACCCCCCTTAAAGAATTTCGTCCTCGAAATTCAAACTTCTCTATTCCACATCAGGGTAGGTTGTTTATGCCTGTATCTGAAACTACACTTCGTCTATTCTCCAGTCCTTAGTATTCAATCCCTTGGAATAAAGCTTTCCTCTCTTAAGGTTACTGGCTAAAGGTTATTCTCACATTCTTAAAAGTTCCAGTGCTGCGCACTCTGATTCAAATACTTACTGCATCTTCTGACAGGGTCGCTTTCATTTTAGACTATGATTTCTTGGGTACCTTAACCATGATCAGTCATTTTTCCTTTACTACGGGTATCATTCCAACTTCAACGGACTTGGACGTCGGTATCTGGCCTGGTTGGGTACGTCTAGGACCTAGGGTACAAGCTTGGGTGTTGTTACAGGCAATTTCTAAATCCTCCTAACAAGGTTGCTCTCTTTCGAACGCTATCATGCGTGACACGTCAAATGTACACCTGTACCACGTGTTGTCTAAATGCTACAGAATCGATCGAAATATAAAACGAGTGGAAAATCGTCTAGACACTACTGATTCTTCTGCTGACGAGTCAAACTCATCCGCAGACGAATCTATAGTTATCCGATAATATCCCACCTACAATTTCAATCCATTCTGGTACAACACGGTGATCGCATTCGTACATTTAACTTGCAGATGCATTTAGGTTCAAACTATGTTTCAGGATTAACGGTTCATCTTGTCTGAGACCTCTTTACCGGTAACTGATGTGTGGAAGTATGGCTAGAATGACCAGGTCACCAAACCTGGCTGATAGCACACGTAAGGCTCGAATTCGTAAAGCTAAGGCTGAAATGGATAAGCATGACTTAAGATGATTTACTGAAATAATCAGCTGATCACTAACGACGGGATGTAGTTCAAGGGACGATGATTCATCAACTTAATTGGACAATTAACACTCACCCTTATCTGAGCCGGTTTGGCATAACTGAATCTAAAGTTTGGAAAGCTCTACTTAAGTGTCCGAGTTAAGAACTTGGTCTTACAAGGTACATGAAATGAATCTGGAAGGTCGAAACGTTCGGCAGAGTTGTTCGAGGTTAAAACACGGGTCTAACGTGGTTGCTGAGTACGAAACTTGAATTGAAATTACTCTTGACCTTCTCAAGAATAATTGACTGCTGCAGATAGGATGGAGTCACTGGTAGCACAACTGAAAGAACTGAGAACAAATGCTAAGATTACTTAAGAATGGCGTTGATTATCATTGGTTTAACCATCTGGCTTCGAGAGAATTTTGGAAAATTGCATCCTAAACGAATTTAGGCATTGCACGTGTTTGTCCAGTTACTACGGCACGAGAAGAATTTTCTTATCTGATTCGTAATCAGATAAATTAGAAGGTACATACATCCATAGTGTTCCAAGACTTATGAACATAAAATTGACCAATGCTCGGTCCAACGAGTCGGCTGAAAGAAAATCCAGAACGAAATGGAGGCTACTGAAAATGGTCTCCTATTGCATTGAGACTAGTGTTTCACATTCCTATTCCTGCCAGACTCTCGGGCTGGGGCAACTAAGTTTTTCACTCACGTTCATTGCTGACAAGTTCTCACAGGTAGGTCTAACTGGTTTTAATAGTCTCTTGGCTGAAGATTTTAATTATGCAGAAAGTGTCGACTGTTGGCTGAAGCTAAGGTCGATCTTAATTACTTGTCTCTGGTTAACTAATGTGTATCTAAAAGGTTAGTCCGAGTGGTAAGGATCATTAATAGAGCCATCCTATTTGTTATTTCCGTCAAGTATTGATTTCCTACCTTCGGCACTACGGTAGTGGTAAACTATGGCTGGTTAGATCTGAATCTCAACTGGTTAACTATTTAGCCTATACGGTTGAATGTCTAGTTTAAGGATGACTGAGTGGCATCTCTCAAGGTATGGTCAACTGAACCTATTGATTTACTAGCTGACGGATTTATATGTACAAACTTGTATAGTGGGTAGTCTAACTAGTATGGAACTAAGTTACTGATCTCTAAACCGCCTAATGATGAGGTATCTATGGTTCAACCTTGGGGACAGGTCGTGCTAAAGGTAACTCTCAATTATTATTACTAATCAAACTTATCCTATGATGGGTTGGTGCAATTACTAGGGTAGGTGACAGGCTGTCTTATCTCATGGGCATCTAAGAGTAGCTGTCGCAAGCGTTAACTTAACGGTCTTGTGATGAGCTAATACTAAGGTAAAGATGCTAAGGTTCCACTATTTTTTTTATTAATGTAATTAACTGGTCAAAAGTGCTGGATTACTAGTTTATGGGTACTCAAATTAACGGTCTTCAGTAAACCTATTTGGTGATGGTATTGCTAAGGGAGAACTTTATACTTATGTGACAGTGTGTTATTACTGATTTGGTTGCTAAACTGTTCGGTAATAATGTCCTAGAGGCTTTGACTGAAGAGTTCTCGTGATATGGCCTAACTGTTGATCTAGTTATATTTGGGTTTCTAAAGTTTCGCTGGGTCTACTGCTAAAGACTGGTGTAGTTGCAAGGTGATTTTTCTAATTGCCGTACTAAAAGTAACTTGTCCCTCAGGGTGAGGTAGAAGGGTTCTCACGAGTTGAAGGGTAAGAATAACTTAGTTAAGGATATTCTAACTAATAATCTAATAAAGTAGCCTGGGTGATAAAGATAAGTGCTAGCATTCTAATCTTGGTTCCCCTAACTTAGGTATTTCGGGTTGGATCCCTATTACTAATATCCATTAAGGTTCACTATACTAACCCTGCTAAATCTGGAACACCTATGTGCTACTACGTAATACGTCCTCTGGGTAAGGTACTCTTAGAAGGGAAATCTGATTGCTAATACTGGTTTAAGGCTGGGTTTTCCTATTAGTCTCAAAATGCTCATAGGCTCCTAATAGGAAGGGTATACTCATTCTAATTCCTGATTGTGTCCAAATCCAAAAATTCTAATTGTTGCATCAGTTACGATTAAGCTCCTAATAGTTTCACTATACCTATTGGTTTCTAAAGAAAGGGTACGGTACTGCTAGCAGAGAATTCTAGTCGCTATACTAGTGAAGACCAAGTCTCTAATCGTTCGGAATAATTACTGGTTACTAATTGGGAGGGGGTACTCATTCCAATGAGAACACTTAAGGCTTAATAATCTTGGGGTAAGCTTAACTGGTTGTCCTCAGGGATTAGTGTTACTTAGCTGAGGTATTACTAAGTTGTCTCCTAACAGGGTGAACTTCTCGGCTTCACAAAAATTAATGGAATACATGTGAGGTTTATCTAAGTCTTCCTAATAAAGGGGAGTTCCTCGTTTGCACTGGATAACTAAACGTCCCGAGATAAGTTTGGCTTACTCCTATTACTGGTGTTACTTGGTCAATATACTTGACTGATTTTAGGCTCTCGGTGGATAAGGCAATTCTAGATTCAGGAAATTCACCTGACACACTGTGCCAGTGAAATACTGTTGTGCACTGCGCACTTCAGTTTTAAGGGTACACTTACATTCCTTCAATTTATAACTCTACTCCTATCTTGTGTTACGTAACTTACTCCTGTGGCACCATTTGCCACATTCCAATATCCACTTAAAAGAACTTCCTTCGACGATTGCTCCTCGATTGTAGTTTCACTACGGATTTAACGGTGGAATTCCAGAATTCACTTCAGTTCTAAACCATAATACCCTGCCTACCATTCACAATACTGAGTTGATCAGGCTCAGCACGCGATGGTTTCAGCGTAAACAGTCCAGATCCAAAGGGTCTGTATTACTTAGGAATGAGTTGTTCTGACTCATGGCAAGGTCCGATACTGGATCGACCTGCTCTGATACCAATTATAACGCCCCAACTAAAATATCTAGAATATTTAGTCAAGACGTACATAATATGGATCTGAGTACAAATAAAATTTACTGGATAAATTAGCAAGATACAAATTTCTTCAAATACAAAGGAATAGCAACCAAAAATACAGCGGTAAATGCTAATATTCTGAATAAACAAGATAATAAACAAATAGCAAGACGAAGAATTAAAATCTTCAAGGCGGACAATCCAAGCTCAGCTCCAACTGTCAGCCTCCTACCTGGTCCTTGCTCCGAATATCCTGTTTACCTAAAAAAAATTGTTTGGAGTGGGGTGAGACTACTAAGCCTCAGTGAGTCCTACTACCCTCCTAGAGGTGACTACACCGGGGATCCTAAAATCAGTCGTAACTTACTAACTTAACTAACATAACATAATAGTATAACATAAAGGTGTATCACAGATTAATAAACTCTTATTCATTTTAGACACAAGGACACTCTGAGGTGAGCATGTCTCAGAGGCCTGCCATATCCGTCAACCGATTCGGTCACGGCATGCAGCTCACAATAACTTATCCTAATGGATTATCCCATTGGGAGTCCATAACGCGATATCACAAAATCGCTCGTAATTGACTGAAACTAATTTAGTTATTACTACCATAAATTCCCAAAACCCGGGGAGCATACAAACCTAATTCTAAGTTATCCCCTAATATTCAAAATTGTGCTTGACTTCCCGTTTAACATTAAATACATTATATATTTGTAAGTTATCTGTCTCAGATAAGGATATAAAACGAGTGCTTTAGGAATATTCTAGAAATTAAAATATGAGTCATTCTGCACTTAGCTCGCTACGGCGAGTCTCCAGCTCGCTATGGCGAGATTATAGGTCCTGACCTAAATCAACTCGCTGTGGCGAGCAGTAGCTCGCCATGGCGAGTTTCATCAGCTCAGAGCCCAGCTCGCCATGAATGCTCGCCAGCAACTCGCTATGGCGAGTTCATGCAGACACACCCTGTTTTACGAAAAATCATTAATTTAAAAGGGTACACCTACAATCATCCTCTGAGAAGTACAGAAACATAATATAATTAATATTAGAACAGAATAGAAGAGAAATTGGGAGTTAAATCTCCTCACACAATTAATCCCTAATATCCTATGTTAACATGCAAATATTCAATTTGGGGAAAACTATCTACACTATCCTAAAGAACCCACCTGGAAAATACGCTCTAATCTTGTTTAAGAGCCCTGCTACAGCCATGAACTCCAATCACCAAGGCCTCACTTGCAATCCCCACATTGAATTCTTGAATGAGAAATAGAAAGGAAGTGAATTAATGAGTGTTGATGATCTCACTAGTGTCAAGGGAAGTGGAACAACATACAGTCACTAAGAAAGGAAAGGAAAGGTTAAGAACAACTTACCACAGCTTGGGTATTGATTACAGAGGAGAAAGAAAGCATGCAGCTTCAGCTGCTATACTCGCCGGGCGAGTAGCTACTCACTATGGCGAGCGTGACAGGGGTGGAACAAGGTTCTGCAACTTCCATTTCTCCACTACTCCAAGTTACCCATACCTTCTATTCATCACCAAACTCGTATTCCAGTGAAATAAACACACATGCAACAAGGATTACAAGGATGGATCAAGATTTGAATGATTGAACAAAAGGGAAATTTCATAGGTTGAGAAGCTTGAGTTTCTTACCTAGATTCTTAGAGTACCAAGGACACTAATCACTTGGTGGTAGCTTACAGAGGAAGGAGTTCACCATACATCCACGTACTCCCATAGATGATGAAGAAATTGAAACCAAAAGGGTGTGTACATGGTGAGGATTTTCGGCCAAGAGAAGAAAGAATAGGAAAAATGAGGTTTGCTTGATTCTGAGTATCATGGGGTTTACAGAAGTGGGATTGCATGTTTCTTTCATTGAGAATTGAAAAGATTAGAGGGAATTTGAGCTTGTTGTTGGCGTGAAGGAGAAAATGGAAGAAAAGGGTGGTTCTTGCTTTACTGATACATTTCCACCAAGTGAAGAGAAAAATGAATGGGCTCTTGGTCATGAGTTTGCTTTAAATAGCTCATCATGGGCCCCATGACTTCTTGTCCAAATCCTATTGGTTAGCCTAATATGCACTCATGTCTTTCTCAATAAAATTGGTAGAAATTTATCTCAATTTACACCTCTAATTATTATTAATTTTTAATAATAAAAGTGGGATGTTACAGTTAACTTAACGGTCTTGTGATGAGCTAATACTAAGGTAAAGAAGCTAAGGTTCCACTATTTTTTATTAATGTAATTAACTGGTCAAAAGTGCTGGATTACTAGTTTATGGGTACTCAAATTAACGGTCTTCAGTAAACCTATTTGGTGATGGTATTGCTAAGGGAGAACTTTATACTTATGTGACAGTGTGTTATTACTGATTTGGTTGCTAAACTATTCGGTAATAATGTCCTAGAGGCTTTGACTGAAGAGCTCTCGTGATATGGCCTAACTGTTGATCTAGTTATATTTGGGTTTCTAAAGTTTCGCTGGGTCTACTGCTAAAGACTGGTGTAGTTGCAAGGTGATTTTCTAATTGTCGTACTAAAAGTAACTTGTCCCTCAGGGTGAGGTAGAAGGGTTCTCACGAGTTGAAGGATAAGACTAACTTAGTTAAGGATATTCTAACTAATAATCTAATAAAGTAACCTGGGTGATAAAGATAAGTGCTAGCATTCTAATCTTGGTTCCCCTAACTTAGGTATTTCGGGTTGGATCCCTATTACTAATATCCATTAGGTTCACTATACTAACCCTGCTAAATCTGGAACACCTATGTGCTACTACTTAATACGTCCTCTGGGTAAGGTACTCTTAGAAGGGAAATCTGATTGCTAATACTGGTTTAAGGCTGGGTTTTCCTATTAGCCTCAAAATGCTCATAGGCTCCTAATAGGAAAGGTATACTCATTCTAATTCCTGATTGTGTCCAAATCCAAAAATTCTAATTATTGCATCAGTTACGATTAAGCTCCTAATAGTTTCACTATACCTATTGGTTTCTAAAGGAAGGGTACGGTACTGCTAGCAGAGAATTCTAGTCGCTATACTAGTGAAGGCCAAGTCTCTAATCGTTCGGAATAATTACTGGTTACTAATTGAGAGAGGGTACTCATTCCAATGAGAACACTTAAGGCTTAATAATCTTGGGGTAAGCTTAACTGGTTGTCCTCAGGGATTAGTGTTACTTAGCTGAGGTATTACTAAGTTGTCTCCTAACAGGGTGAACTTCTCGGCTTCACAAAAATTAATGGAATACATGTGAGGTTTATCTAAGTCTTCCTAATAAAGGGGAGTTCCTCGTTTGCACTGGATAACTAAACGTCCCGAGATAAGTTTGGCTTACTCCTATTACTGGTGTTACTTGGTCAATATACTTGACTGATTTTAGGCTCTCGGTGGATAAGGCAATTCTAGATTCAGGAAATTCACCTGACACACTGTGCCAGTGGAATACTGTTGTGCACTGCGCACTTCAGTTTTAAGGGTACACTTACATTCCTTCAATTTATAACTCTACTCCTATCTTGTGTTACGCAACTTACTCCTGTGGCACCATTTGCCACATTCCAATATCCACTTAAAAGAACTTCCTTCGACGATTGCTCCTCGATTGTAGTTTCACTACGGATTTAACGGTGGAATTCCAGAATTCACTTCAGTTCTAAACCATAATTCCCTGCCTACCATACACAATACTGAGTTGATCAGGCTCAGCACGCGATGGTTTCAGCGTAAACAGTCCAGATCCAAAGGGTCTGTATTACTTAGGAAAGAGTTGTTCTGACTCATGGCAAGGTCCGATACTGGGTCGACCTGCTCTGATACCAATTATAACGCCCCAACTAAAATATCTAGAATATTTAGTCAAGACATAAATAATTGAATCTGAGTACAATAAATTTAACGAGATAAAACACATGAATTACAAATAATTCATTACAACAGTTGATGAGCTTAAATAATACAGCGGACATTAGAATTAAATTCCTCGATACACATATAAACTAAAAACAAGGGAAGACTAAATCGTCTAATGCGATGATCCAAGCTCAGCTCCAATCATCAGCTCCATCCTGGTCCTTGCTCCAGTTAACCTGTCTACCTAAAAAAAATGGTTTGGAGTGGGGTGAGACTACTAAGCCTCAGTGAGTCCTACTACCCTCCTAGAGGTGACTACA
Source organism: Trifolium repens (assembly GCA_030408175.1). NCBI lineage: Eukaryota > Viridiplantae > Streptophyta > Magnoliopsida > Fabales > Fabaceae > Trifolium > Trifolium repens. Next base: position 32,747,388 of record CP125850.1, on the reverse strand, counting down.
CCGGGGGCACCTAAATCAGTCGTATCATTCTAGCATATATATAATCATATCCTGAACTGAAAGTAAATGTGTAACACAGAAATTAACTCTTATTCATTTTAAACACAAGGACACTCTGAGGTGAGCATGTCTCAGAGGCCTGCCATATCCGTCAACCGATTCGGTCACGGCATGCAGCTCACAATAACGTATCCTAATGGATTGTCCCATTGGGAGTCCATAACGCGATATCACAAAATCGCTCATAACTGACTGAAACTAAATTAGTTCTTACTACCAATATTTCCCAAAACCCGGGGAACATACAAACCTAATAATAGTTCTAAGTTATACCCTAACAATTATCTGTGAAGAACATTCTGTTCGACATTATATTAATTATATTACTGCAAACTATCTGATTATAACGAGGATATAAAACGAGTGTTGAAAACTTTATTTAGAAAATGGAAAAATATAGGCCAATTCTGTACAAGCTCGCTACGGCGAGTCACCAGCTCGCCATGGCGAGATTATAGGTCCTGACCTAAATCAACTCGCTGTGGCGAGCAGAAGCTCGCCATGGCGAGTTTCATCAGCTCAGAGCCCAGCTCGCCATGAATGCTCGCCAGCTACTCGCTGTGGCGAGTTCATGCAGAGCTTACCCTGTTTTGCAGAAATAGTAATATTTCAAGTAACACACCTACAATCCTCATTTAACCAGTGCAGAAACATAATTTACATAATATAAAAACAGAATGGAGTGGAATTTGGGATTAATTCCTCTCACACAACAATTCCTAATATTCCTAAGTTATCATGCAAGTTTTGATTTAAGGGAAATCTAACTAAACTAGCCTAAAGAACCCACCTGTAATGAGTTCAACTCAGAAGCTTTAACACATATACTAGCTCCGCTACAGCATCAAACCTTCTTGTCCAGGACTCACTTGAAAACCCAATTTGTGTTCTTGGTCAACAATAGAAAGGAATGAAATCATGAGCAATCCATGGCTTGATAAGGTTATGAGAACGAAACTTCCTAGAGGTACACGAATAAGGAATCAGAAGGGTTAAGGATCACTTACCAAGGTTGAAAAATGGCTGAACTGAGTAACAGAGAAACATGCAGCAGAACCCTGCTAGACTCGCCATGGCGAGGGATTTACTCGCGGGGCGAGTGCTTCGAAAATCAGAGAAATAGCTCTGATTTGCTTGCTGCAGCAACTCCCAACCTTAACCATGATCTTCAAGTGTTATTTCAGTTACCCACGAAGGTTTTCCCTCAACATGCATCACCAAAACAGATAAGAGTAAGAATTTGGATTTTGGGTTGGAAAGTAAGGAAAAAGGGGTTTTTAAACAAGGTAGAGATGGAAGGAAAAGGATTGATTAAATTCTTACATTACCATGTTTTCCATCATCCACAAGCAGAACCCAAGAACTAAAATCAACCATGCATGAGCTTGGATTGAAGAATTTGAGGAATAATGGAGTTTGGGGTTTTTGATATATTTGCGTGACATAAGGAGGAAGATGGGGGATTTGATTTTCTGATTGAATTGTTTCTTCCATGAGTTGATAAGGGCAGAGATCATGCTTGCAATTTTCTCTAATGGGCAGGTGTGTAGTTTCATCTTTAAGGAGGAGGAGTTGCAACAAGTTGTTGTTTGGCGTGGAGGAATGAAAATGAGGAAATGGGTTACTGAGTTTTTGGTTACTCTTGCTTGCTTGTACTTAAATAGAAATGGTAAAATGGTGGAGGTTCAATAAGTAATGAGGTGGAGGCGCAAGAGAAATAAGTGAGTGGAGGGGTCTTGTTCCAATTTTTCACTTAAGTTTCAAAATTACTAATTTAATTAATATTTCTTCTATTAATTAAAATTTGGGATGTTACAATTATCTTTACAGGTAAAATTAGATTTAAGGGCAGAAGATTTGAAATATTATTAAAATAGATGAGGACGAATTACGATTTTTAGTTGTAGTTTCTTTTAATATATTGTTATTAGATTTATTTTATGTGTGTATTTATCTTTTTTATTGGTTTTCTTTCGTTCCTATTTTTATGCATATATTCATATATAATATTTTTATTTTAATTATTTTATTCTTTCTATACTCTTTTTTAATTTTTTAGTGAAATTCCAATGAAGGATACAAAATTTTGAATATTATCCTATTTTTATGAATAAATTCATCTATAATATTTTTTTTTGTTCTTATAGTTTATGCATAGATTCATATATAGTAATTGTTTTATTGTATTAATCATATTTTTTCTATAATTTTTTTAGTGAAATTACAAAGATGATACAAAATTTAGAATATTATCTTATTTTTATGCATAAATTCATCTACAATCTTTAACTTCTTTTTTTCATTAAAAAAAATCTTTAACTTTTTTTGTTCCTATTTTTATGCATAGATTTGTATATAATTTTTTTTTGTATTTATCTTATTCTTTCTATGTAGTATATTTTTTGTATATTTTATCTGGTGAAATTACAATGAAGATATAGAACTTGGAATATTATTAATAGTGATAAGGACAAATTAGTAAATTTGGTAGTAATCAACATTATTATATTAAATTAAATAAATAAATAACTTTATCATATTAAAAATAGATGAAATCAAATGAGTAAAAATAGGTGTCATTTGTCGTGACATACACTAATATCAATCAATATTATTTTCCTTAAAAATAGGATTTAACCTTGAGCAAATAAAATCTATACTTGAAAAATATATCTTAAAAACACTCATAAATAACACTTTTTTTAACAAAACAATAAGGATATACTTAAAAATATATAACATTTGAATTTGTGCTCTACTTATTTTACAAGACGTGCGCTCATTAAAAAAGTAAAGGTTGGCTTAAAAATAGGTACCATTTGTTGTGGATTAAATTAATAATCATTAAGGATTTATTTTAATTAAAAATTGGTACAAATAATTAGTAATAGATATATATTTTCTTACTAATAGGGTTTGAAAATCAGCAACATGGATATACTTTTTTTTTTTATGTAAGCAATAAGGATATACTTGAAAAATATATAACAACTGAATTTGTGAATTTTTTTTTATAAATTTTTTTTTTCTTCGTGTGTGATCGATATTCTGTATTGTGCAAATATAAATAATTACTTAATCTCCTTTTTATTAGACTTTGTTAATTGATAACTACGTAACCTCCTTTTTTTGTTATGGTTAGTTATTAAAAAGAAAAAATATATTTTATTTTTACTATAAAAAACTGAAAACCTACTTTTATATAGAAGTTGTGCTTAGTTATTAAGAAGAAAAAAAAAATGATTTACTAAAAAAAAACTGAAAATCTATTTTTATGTGAAAGTTATTTTTTAAGGGTAAACTTGGAATAACAAAAAAGTCATCCCAAAAATTTGAATTCCCTTTATATATTAGTATAGATATGCGTCCAATAAAATAAAATAAGTAAATTCCTTCAAAAAAATAAAATAAGTAAACATTGCCTAAAAAATATGCATTATTTAAATTCATGTTATACTGAATTTGTGATTTATAATTTTTGGGTCTTGCTAACAGGTGCCCTTAAGACACATGTTAAGAATCTAGAAAGTAGAAACATTTTTTAAAAATATCTTTGACCGTGCATCGCACGGGTCAAAGTCTAGTTTTAAATAATTGTAAGGCTTCACTTAGATTATATCCAAATTTTAAGATAAATTTTGTTAGAAGACAAATAAACGTGATTTATTTGTTAGTAGCAATATCGTCATTGTCATATGTTAGTTCCTTTTATCATGATGATCATATGTCATATTGTATTGAAAACAAAATTATGAATGATAGGAACTAATTTACTTTTTATAAAAAAAAGCGGTGACTAATTTTGGCAAACAAATATATGGAACGCGTTTTGCATTATGCACCTTTTTTTGTTACAAAAAACTAGAATGAGAGGATGATGCATTAATTTGAAGCGGTGAAAATCTTATGGCTCAAATGAATTTACATTTACTTCTCTTCAAAGACACTAGTGAAACTCGATCCCAAATTTTCTCGAGTTCAAGACCTATCTTCTTACCATTATACAAAGCTTTTGAAGCTTGCGTTATGCAAAAAAACACACACACCAACCGTTAGTTGATTCAGTGATGATCGATGTTGAATTTGCTATGGAGGATCATAGTTTGATCTATCGCAATTGTAATCCAGAAAAATTGAAACCACTTATGCGAACTGACCCTGAACCAAAATAACCAACTGTGAAAATAAAAAAAAAAACAAAAATTACTTATAAAAAAAATACACGCAAAAAACATTTTAAAACAGATTTAACAACAAATATTTGATGTCTAATGGTTTCTCGTGTTTTTTAATTAGCAGGTCTAGTTATTATCTCGGAAGACCACACCACACACAAACACACACACAAACACCTCTCGTCTCGTGATTCCCATAATTCACCATTCTCTCTTCTCTTCTCTACTTCTCTCACCCTAACTTTCCCAACCCTAGCCGATCAATTTCTTCAATTCTCCGCAACGCTTCTTCGATCTGCTTCGCCGTTATCCCAAATCAATTCCAATTTTCCGCTCCTACAACGCAACAAGACAAAGAACAAGAAAGATGATCAAGGATCAGATTTTCGCGATTCTCGTTTGAAGGCTCCGTTGCCGCTGATCAAGGAGGTTTCCTCTCAATCACAACGACGGTTCAATTGCTCGTCGTGTTGGATTTTATTACCGAATGAACAAATCTTGTTGTTCTTCCTCTTCGGTTTAATTCTGCAAACCCTAGTTACTGTTGCTATGGATTCTCGAAGGTTCTGATTTCATAGGGTTTTGTTTCGCCGGATTTGGATTCGCCTGATTCACACGATTCGTGAATTATTTTGTTTGAGTCGATTGAAGGAATTTGAATTCTCTGGATTCTGAGTTTGAAGACAAAGCTTCAGCAACGAAGATTTCTTGAAGTGAATCTCATCGTCGTGGCGGTTCGATTTGTTCGATTCTAATCTTAGTATAATTTGCAAGTATAGGGGAAAACAAAAAGAGAAAAGAGTGCAAAAAAAAAAAAAGTTAGATTGAATTTATTGTACTGTTTGATTTGTTTTGAGTTTCAATAACAGGGCTTTCTATTATTATTTTTTTAAATTTCAGAGGCCCTTTGATTTGATTCTCTAGTGTTTTTTTGTTATTGCTATGGTAAATTAATCTTGTTTTATAGATTGAAAGAGAAATATACCATGGCGGTGTATTATAAATTTAAAAGTGCAAGAGATTATGATTCAATTCCTATGGATGGTCCTTTCATCTCTGTTGGTACTTTGAAAGAAAAAATATTTGAATCCAAGCATTTAGGGAGAGGTACTGATTTTGATCTCGTGGTCACCAATGCCCAAACCAATGAAGGTTGGTTCTAATTTTAATTGAAATTATTTTCAACTAGTGATTTGGGGCGATAGTGTGTGTGAGTTTCAAGGTTTCAATTTTTTGACTAATTTTAAATTTAAAAAATATTATTTTTTTGCATAACTTTAACTTTGAAGAATGGCTTCTTGGATAAACTTATTGTATTTATCCTGTACCACTCAAAGTACAAATTTTTACCAATCTCATCTGTCTTAAGACAGGTTTGATTTGAATATCACTCTCAACAGCCCCAAATAAAAGAAAACATTATAATAAAAAACTAACAATTAAAAGTCCTATAGTAATATGCAGTTAATTACAAGCGCCTAACTTTTCTGCTGCGGAATTTATATATGATAGTTCATATATTAGGCTTCATGAAATAGCACATTTACAGTGTTTTATAGTTGATCTGTCTCTTGGAATTTCAGAATATCTTGATGAAGAAATGTTGATCCCTAAAAATACCTCAGTGTTAATTCGCCGAGTTCCAGGACGGCCACGTTTACCAATTGTTACTGAACTAGAGTACTATCTCAAACCTTTAAACTTTTTTTTTTCTTTTTCTTTTTGACGGTACCTTTAATCTTGTTATTACTGTTATTGGATTTTTCACCATTGATCATGCGTTGTGCATATAAGTTTGGTAAAATTGGAGTCGCCGGTGTCATTTTCTGTTTATGTTCTCCATGTAGTGGCACAACCAGAAACTACATTGATTTGTGAGATAGATTGTGTGTTCTTGAGTCGCAGCTGTATTTTGCTTTTTGCAGACAACAGGTGGAAAATAAGGTGGTGGAAACTAATCCTGCGAACAGTAATTTAGCAGCTGATGATATGTCTGCCATGAAATATGTGAGTTCCTTTTCTTTTCATTTTGTTTTTTTATAAAAAATTCAGCTGCATTCTTTATGGGAATTGAGCACTTTGTACGACTTAACAGCCTGAAGATTCAGATTGGGATGAATTTGGCAATGATTTGTATTCATTACCTGATCAACTTCCAGTTCAATCGATCAACATAATTCCAGAGGCTCCTCCAACGAGCAACATTGATGAAGAAAGTAAGATTAAAGCATTGATTGATACTCCAGCTTTGGATTGGCAACAGTGAGTAAATTATTCTCCTTTCTTTGATGTGTTGTTTTTGCATGGAATCAGTGTAGAATCGAAGTATAAGTATAAGCAATAGATATATAGAGACAAATAAATACTAATTCCTCAATCAAGTTCATTTCAGTTCCAACGTATCTAAACCATTCTAATCAGTGGGGGTAATTTGATTCCTTCCATTCAATAAAAATCCGATCATAAAATAAGGAACCCTTACCCTTCAGAAGATTTCATTCCACATGCCTAAAACGCCTTTCTTTTGGTTAAAACACTTGCATTCTTGGATTTCTTATGTTTTATGTTGATTCTATTTTTTGTTGCATGCAGACAAGGTTCGGACTTTGGAGCTGGTAGAGGTTTTGGAAGGGGCATGGGTGGACGGATGGGGGGTGGACGTGGTTTTGGTAATTTCCTTTCATAATAATAATAATAATAACTAGTGCCCCCGGGGCACTGTTTTATTATTATTATTATTATTATTATTATTATTATTATTTTATTATTATTATTATTACTATTATTATATACGTTTTTTAGTGATTTGCGTATTTGGACAGAAATTTTAATACACTGATGAACTAATGTCTAATGGTTATTTACTTGTCGGGGCCTGCCAGGTTTGGAGCGGAAAACACCTCCACAAGGCTATGTATGTCACAGATGCAAGGTGCCTGGTATGTTAAAATTTCTAAATTTAATAATCTCCCCATCTGCTTATAAAATGCTGGATATCAATGTCAGTCTGTGTAGCTTACTTTTTCTTCTCACTTTTGTTTAGGACATTTCATTCAGCACTGCCCTACAAATGGTGATCCAAATTTTGACATCAAGAGAGTCAAGCAACCTACTGGTATTCCTAGATCTATGCTGATGGTAAATCCACAAGGTTCATATGCTCTGCCAAATGGTTCAGTAGCTGTTTTGAAGCCTAATGAGTGAGTATATCTTGATTCTTCTCGTCCATTCTGTCATATGTAGACATGAAATTTAGTTTCACGTTTTCCCTTAAAATAGGGCTGCTTTTGAGAAAGAAATTGAAGGAATGCCATCTACACGTTCTGTTGGGGATCTACCACCCGAGCTTCACTGCCCCTTGTGCAGTAATGTTATGAAAGATGCTGTGTTGACTAGCAAGTGTTGTTTTAAAAGCTTCTGCGACAAATGTATGTGTTTATGCTATTGTAGCATTTATGGTATTATACTAATAATGCATCTTCATAGTGCCTCTTCCTCGTTATGCCGGCACTAAATATTTTAGATGTTGTAATGCTATTTTTGGCCCTGAACTATAGAATGGAATCTTAGACCGAAGTTATGTTATATCACTCTGAAAATTCTTTTCAGGTATTAGGGACTACATTATCTCGAAGTCTATTTGCGTCTGTGGTGCAACGAATATTCTTGCAGATGATCTTTTACCGAATAAGACACTAAGAGATACCATCAATCGCATACTGGAGTCTGGCAATAGCAGTACTGAAAATGCTGGGAGCACTTTTCAAATTCAAGGTTATTATTATTATTATTATATTATTATTATTATTATTATTATTAAAACTATTATGATTTTACTCTTACTTGGACTATCACTGGCCATCAATTATCACATACATTTTTATTTGAAATTAATTTTTCAGATATGGAGTCGGCTCGCTGTCCACAGCCTAAGATTCCATCTCCAACATCATCTGCTGTCTCCAAGGGAGAACTAAAGATTTCACCTGTCAATGAAGGAGCAGCAAATATACAGGATACAGCTGATGAAATAAAGGCTGTTTCTGCTCCACAGCAGGCATCAGAACATGTAAAGATCCCTAGAGCTGATGTATCCGAAGCTACTCGTGAATCTATGAGTGTGAAGGAACCAGTCTCACAAGGGAGTGCTCCGGTGGTTGAGGAAGAAGTGCAGCAAAAGTTGGTTCCTACCGAGGCGGGTAATGTAGATTGCTGCTATGTCATCCTTGGTTTTTTGGTTGGTGTTAGTTATGTGTGTGCTTTTTGAATATGATTTTATGGAAAATGTATGATAGTGAGGCACTATTTCTTGAAACAGAAAAATCTATTTTGTTTGTTGATTTTCTATTCGGTTATTCTTATTTGATTTTTTTGTTTTGCAGGAAAGAAAAAGAAAAAGAAGAAAGTCCGTATGCCTGCAAATGGTAAATCTACTGTTTTGTCTCTGACATTTATCTCAGTATTTGTAAAATAAAAAATTATGGTTTTCATTTTGTATAATGCCGCATTTAGTAGACCAGGGACATACAAATATTTTTTTACCTTTGTAACAATTGCTAATAATTCTTGCTTATCATACAGATTTTCAGTGGAAACCCCCACATGATCTTGGGGCTGAGAACTATATGATGCCGCCTATGGGCCCACCTCCTGGCTATAATCCATACTGGAATGGTATGCAACCTTGTATGGATGGATTTATGCCACCCTTTGGTGGTCCAAGTCCAATGCATATGATGGGTTACGGTCTTGGTCCCTATGATATGCCATTTGCAAATGGCATGCCTCATGACCCTTTTGGCATGCAAGGTTACATGATGCCTCCTATTCCACCTCCGCCTCATAGGTATGCAATTTTTTGTTTTTCAAATTGAAACTTCAGCACTTACCTGCTAGCACCTCTCTCTCTCTCACCCCCCCTCCCACACACACCATGCATCACCATTCACCACACAAAATCCAGGATATTATGCCTTGATGCTGAGGGATGTATTTGAGGGTTTCAGAGTGAATACCAGTAGTAAATGTGGTGGCTTGTTTGTCTGACTATATGCTGATAATACATTGTTCTAAAAAGTGTCACATTGTAATGTAATAGTTATGACTGTGTTCAGGGATCTTGCCGAGTTCAATATGGGGATGAATGTTCCACTCCCAGCTTTGAGTAGAGAGGAGTTTGAAGCTCGGAAAGCCGATTTGAGGAGGAAGCGTGAAAATGAGAGGCGGGTTGAAAGGTACAAATGGAACTTTGGTGATAATGTCAATTCTCTGATATGCTTGTTTGAGATATTTGCTAGAGTTTCAACTTACCTACAAGTCAAACATTATATTAGACATTATCGTATGGGTTCGGTATCCTTGTTGGATTTTGTATGAAGTTTCAACCTCCTGCATATGTTTAGCATTCATTGATGTTACATCAATATTTCAGTAAATTTTATTTCATGACAGAAGAATATTGGAATTTTATCTAGAACTTATATTATTCAAGAGATACTGTAGTTTATAAGCTAAATTCTTCCTTTTCTTTTACCTAAGGGAATTGTCAAAGTTAACATGTTGTGAATGGATGACCAAGGTTATTGGTTCTTTTGTCATGTAATTTGTATATAGTACAGGGGACTGAACTATGATTAGTTTTTTTTTCTTTTCCTCATTGTTTTTAATGAGTTTATTTTCTTCATGAAACAGGGACTTCTCTAAAGATCGAGAGTTTGGTAGGGAAGTGAGCAGTGTTGGGGATGTTTCTTCAATAAAATCAAAAACTGTATGTACTTTTTATTGTCTTAATCCGTCTCTCTGGACTTTTCTGCTTCTTTTACTTTCTGTGTTTTTTCTACCAAAAGTTTGCTCAAAAACCAATAACACTGATTGCACTAGATAATCCTACTAATTATTTTGGTTCCTATAATTATAGTCTTTGGCAGTTATTTCTTCTATAGCTTCATTTATTGATAACGAAAATTGTTTATTAATTGATACTCTGTTTGATCATGAAATGGTTGAGGGAGCAATGCCCATTTGTCTCGCCATTATTTTTATGGTCAACAGCAATCACAAACGGTTTAAAGTGGGTTAAAAGAAATGATGATAACGAAATAGCTGCATCACCGCATACGATAATGGTTCAGTGCTGTTATTTAATCTCCACTGCTCCAGTGTCAGAAGTACATGCTTTGAACCATTGGAGATTCAACTCACTTATGCACCTTAGATTTATCACGTTTGAAGCATTTTGTCTTTGGACCCTAACAGGGGAGATTTGGCAATTTTTTGTTGATTCTTTGAAGAGCATGGTTGATTTTCTTTTGCATTTGGTTTTCCTGATGGGAATATTGGTTCATCAAGTTTTAGATTTCTATATTTTGGATTTTTTGATTTAAAATTTAGTTATATAGCTAGCATGTATGTAAATAACTAATGTGTGTAATGTAGGTCCTAGTCTTTTCATTTATTAAGTAATAATGGGTAACGAGGTGTGAATGATGCCAATGGGTGTTATTTGAGTGAGATTCTCGAGAAATGATTCTCTCAATTTGAAAAAAAATTGAGGAAATAATATTGGTTTTTAGACCATTAGATTAGAAATATAGAGGAATATTTAAATTGAAAAGAAATGAGAAAAAGTTGATTGATGGTTGAGATGTGAAAATTGAGGAAAATTGAGGAAAATTGAATTGAGAGGATCCATTCTCGAGATTCTCGTTCATTTAAATGATGGCAGCTAAAGTATCCTATGGCTGGGGGTACCTTAATGCCCCCCTCATCATTTTTTCACATCTTAATGCTATGTGTAACTAACGGTCTATTATTTCTAGAATAGTATAGTAGCTTTATAAAAAGAAACTGAATTTAATTATAAACATAGCTGAGATGTACGCCAGGTTTGTTAAGTTGGATAAAATGTGAAGTGGCGGTGTTCCCTAAAACAAAAATTGGGGTGTTGAACCATGGTTTTGCATATGAATTTTTTCCCTAAAACAACCAAATTGGGATGTTGAACCATGGTTTTGCATGATTTATTTATTAAAAAAAAGCCTAATCTTTTTGTAAGCTAAAAAAGAATACTACTTTTAAGATAATGTAGTAGTATCTAAGCAAAAATATTGTACATTTTCATAAGACACCTGTACATTTTTTTTAAAATCGCATGTACATTTAGTTAAACTTGTAAAAAATAATCTTGCATGTAGATTGGGGCTGGAGACAAAAAAAATTCACTTCCCTGTTATTTTTTACAATATATAATTAATATTTCCCTTTTTGAAATAGTCTTGTGGTTAGACGTAAGAGGGCCATTAGTTGTTTGCTACAAATACGTTATAAGTTATTGGGGGTGTTAATAGTAAATATTTTAGTCAAATAAGTATAGCGGTTTTGTTATTATGGGCTTATTTTTATGGCCTAACAGTTGGGCTTTTTTGTTTTGTTGCAGAAACCAATTCCACCGTCTTCTGGCAGTGATTACCATCAACACCGTACCCACCACCGCTCAGAACGGCCATCGCCAGATCGATCTCAGCGTGAACTGGAACCACCGCGTCCTCCCAAACGAAAATCAGATCACCACTCCGAACGCGAACGTGATGACAGAGATCGCGACTACGACCATCACCACGATCGTCATCACCAGGATCGTGAGTACGAGCTCGACCGTCACCAGCACCGCCGTCATCATCACCGAACAGAATCCTCATCCAGGAAATCATCAGAACCAGTCAGCAAATCCACATCCAAGAAATCATCGGAACTCGTGACTAAATCCACCTCTAGAAAGTCATCGGAACCGGTGACGAAATCCACATCTAGGAAGTCATCGGAACCGGTGTCGAAATCTACAATGAGTGCAGCACGAGCTGAGGCGGCGGCAGCTGCAGATCGTAAACAGAAGGCTAGCGTCTTCTCACGGATAAGCTTCCCTTCGGAAGAAGAAGCTGCTGCTGCTGCTGCTAAGAAGAGAAAGATGAGCGCTACTTCGGCAACGGAATCATCTACCGCCACTGCAAGTGTATCGGCGAAAGCACCTTCCACTGCGAAACTGTCTAACGGCTATTACGAAGGGAGGAAGAGTAACGCCGTGATGGATGATTACGAATCTAGCGACGAAGACGATGATGACGAGAGGCATTTTAAACGGAGGCCGTCGAGATATGAGCCGTCACCTCCGCCGCAAGTGGCGGATTGGGAGGAGGAAGGAAGACACTCGAGAGGAACAAGAGATCGGAAGCATAGATAGGTGAAAGAGGGTGTTATCTGGTACACCTTGTTGCAGTGCTCGTTACGCTGTGGACTCATCATCATCATCAACAAAAACTTTACCTCTTGATTCATTTGGTTAAAATAAAGTTTGTTGTGATGATTTTTTTCAGTGTAACTTGTTTGTGACTCTGTCTCTGTTAAGTTTCAATAATTTCTTCCATGTATAATTAGTATGTAGTATGTTTTATTCATATCCCAATTAAATCAATCCAAATTAAACAAGAGGAATCTCAAATCACATATTTACAACATATTTAGTCTTTTTTCTTCTGCATTTATTATTCTGTAATTTCTGGGTTGGTTTCTTTTCTCTCCATTTTTGTAGACAAAAATATTACTAAGATTTTCAATGAAATATAGTAGTATTTTGTTGGCTTAATTAGTCTATTGGTCCTTTAAAGATATTTTTGGTTTCACAATGGTCCCTTAAAGAAAAAAAGTTTCATTTTGGTCCCTTAAAGACATCTATGTTAGCCACATTGAACCTTCTGTTAGTTTTTTTTTTTTTTGCAAAAAATGTTAACTTTTTTACATGTGGAAAATGGAAGAGATCCTCTACTTTTTTCAAGAACTGCATCCTATCTTTCAACTGTTTTGATCTGTCAGATTAATCAAACCACTCAAATTATGATACATGACTCACTTTTTAATTTTTTTAATTAAAAATTAAAACAAAAAGTTGCATCAGAAGCGAACAATTCGTCCCTCAATTCGTCTCACCTTTACTCAAAAAGTTGCATATGTGTTGTTGTTGAAAGCTTGGTGGTAGACCCCTTTTTTTTTTCCTTCTCAAGATTCTTTTAACAAAGAAAAGTTTGGTGGCAGACTCTATATGTGTTGTTGTCCTAAGATGTGGTATTGTTTTCTCCATTGATTTGAACGGCGACCTCATCACCGAAGATGGAACTGAGCGGTTGCGAAAATGAGTTCATGAACGGCGATTGTGGCGGTTGTGATGGACTGGTGGTGGTTTTAACGAAAGTGGCGATTGTGAGTTCATGACTTTTTTTTTCTTCCTGGGTTTGTTTGAATTTTTCTGGGTTTGGATGAATAAATTGATGAAGATGAACAAGAAGGGGAGAGAAGAAGATGAACAAATGGAAAAAAAAGATTAGTTGTTGATGGTGTATTGCTAGATGCGGTAGACATACAAAATCCAAGAGTTACTTTTTTGACAAAAGAATCAATGGTTAAGATTAAAAAATGTGTTGAGGTATACGGTGGACCACCTACAATATTGGTCCATCAAATACATTTGGAGTTGATAAATTGACGGAAGTACCAATTTGGTTAACAGAGATGTCTTTAAGGAACCAAAATAAAACTTTTTTTTCTTTAAAGGACCATTGTGAAACCTAAAATATTTTTAAGGGATCAATATGTAAGTGCACCAGTTCATCCTCATGTTTTAATAATTGTCAAAACACATGAAAATAGGTTGAACATATTTTGGCAAACTTTACAAATGACTTGACAACAAAGAACTATTTTTAAAACCTTGAAAAACTGACTTTTTGGTGTTTTGTATCGATACATACATTTCTGTATCGATACAAATGTCCTGAAACTTGTTCTGGTACATTTTGAGCACTTTGTATCGATACACACAGGCTCTGTATCGATACAAAAGCTTCTATACAAAAACAGAATGTTCCATATGATTCGAAACATGCTTGCATGTATCGATACATGTGTATATGTTCTGAAAAACCAGCAAGCTTCATATGATTCGAAGCATGCTTGCATGCTTAGATACATATCAGTCAAGATTTCAAGATTCTGATGTTTGTATCGATACATCCCGTGTTTGTATCGATACAAAGGTCAAGATTTTCAAAATTGAACGTTGGTCAAGGGCTTTGTATCGATACAAACAATCATTTGTATCGATACATCTACTGAAAATTATGCCTAAATTTGCTCATTCTATTTTCTCTTTAAATAGCAATGTGTGGGTTCCTTTGTAAGTAATGAAACAATCACAGTAACTGAACACAACTGAGAAATCTAGTGAGAATCATTGAGAGAGCAAGAAGTGCTTTGGGTAAAACACTTTGGATACAATTTGGGTGAAAAATTGGGATCAAAGTGTTATCCTTCACAAGATCATCATCTTCCATCAAGTTGCAACAATTGAAGATTGAGTATGGGATCAATCATTTAGGAGTTGTACGCTTGGTCGATAACGTTCGGTGCGATTCGTGGTGAAGCAGATTCGCGATCGGGTTGATTTGTGCAAGGAGGTTGGATTGCTCACTAGGGATCCAAGATTGTTCGATATCTTGGAGGATCAATTGAGAAGAATCGAAGGACTCAGCTGGACGATCGTTGCAAGGAGTTGCACGGGTAGGATCGTTGGAATCAGAGGGTGAAGATTCGTTCGTCGATTGAGGGTTTGCATAGTTTTACATTTCGAGTCAATAGGGTTATTGATTGCTTTGTAAATTGTGCACTTGTGTTCAAGTTGTTTTTCATTCTATACATATCTCAAATAACCCGTTTGGTTATTTGGGGGGAGACGTACTCGGACATACGCGTGGACGACGCGAAATCCGGGGAACTCCCTAATCAAATCCTCGTGTGTTGATTGCATTACTTTCATTCTTTATTGCTTTCATTATATTCGTAAACAATTGAATTTGTGTGTTCGTAAGTGTTCACAAGGATTCAATTGTTATTATCTTGTGTTGTGAATTGTTTTTTGAAAGAATCGAATAACTTGCTTGGAAACGTTGTTGTTAATTGAATTAGTTTTTGAATATCTTATTCCGATCGACTTTTCCTCAATACGTTTTATCGGCTTAGTTACTTTTTCAATAAGTCAAAACGGTGCAAAGAGACTACCGATCCCGGAGTCGCTTCCGCACGCACGTTTAACCGAACAATTTTTTAAAAACTCAATTGGTTAACGGAACCACTTATTCACCCCCCTCTAAGTGGTTAGCCTCGTAGTCTAACAAGTGGCATCAAGAGCCCGGTTGATTTTAAACGATTAAACCGAGTAATTTGTGCCTATTATTAGACAACATGGCTTTTGCACCAAAAGGGGCGTATAATAGGGCTCCGGTATTCAATGGAGATCATTTTGACTATTGGAAAAGTAGCATGCGTATTCACATCAATTCTTTTGATAGTGAAGTGTGGAATGCCATTGAGAATGGTCCGTTTGCTCCAACTATAACGGATGCTCATGGTGTTGTCGCAAATAAGCCAATGGCACAATGGACGGATGAGGAAAAGAAGAAAGTCAATTACGATGCGAAGGCACAAAACATTTTAATATCATCCCTTGGGATTGATCAATTCTATCATGTGTCGCATTGTGAATCGGCTAAGGAAATGTGGGACACATTGGTTACTCACTTTGAGGGTACCAATGATGTCAAGATATCCAAAATTAATACTTTGACACAAGAATTTGAGTTGTTTCATATGCTAGATGGAGAATCCATCGAGGATATGCAACAACGCTTTATCAAAATCACCAACAAGTTACACGGTTTGGGAAAACCAATTTCCAACCAAGATGCTACTAACAAAATTTTAAGATGTCTTAGTAGGAATTGGCAACCTAAGGTCACCGCGATTAAGGAAGCTAATGATCTTACCTCATTGAATCTTACAACTTTGTTTGGCAAACTCACGGAGCATGAACATGTGCTAAACTTGCTAGAAAAGCATGAGAAAAGCGAAAAGAAGGTAAAGCACAATGACAAGGAAAAGGAAAAGGACAAGAGGTCTATAGCTCTAAAAGTCTCTACTTCAAAGTCCACCAAGTCCAAAAGGATAGAGCATGTGGAAAGTAGCTCAAGCGAAGATGATTCCGATGATGAGGAAATGGGACTCTTCGTTAGGCGCTACAATAGGTATGTGAAGAAAAATGGGATAAGGCACTCCGATGAAAATCTTAAGAAATATCGGAAAGATAGTGGTTACCATAGAAGGAAGGAAGATGTCAAGTACTCTAAAAAGGGAGCATGTTATGAATGTGGACAAATCGGTCACTTTAAACCGGATTGTCCCAAGCTCAAGAGAAAGGAGAAAGAATCACCTTCATTCAAAAAGGGAAGCAAGGACAAGGGAAAGAAAGCTTACGTTGCATGGGAGAGCTCTAGCTCATCTTCCTCTTCATCATCAAGCTCTAGTTCAAGCGGTGAAGAAGGATTGGCAAATGTGTGTTTGACATCACACGATCGTAAGAAACTTGTTCCTAAAAAGGTAAACCAAAATCCCTCTAGTTCATATACTCTCTTGGAATATCATGAATTACAAGTTGCTTTTGAAAAACTACACAAAGAAACTCAAGAGGCTTTTCAACGATTAAAGGGTTTAATGCAAGTCAATAAATACCTTGAGGTTAAAGTTTCGGAAACGGAACATGAGTTGAAAGCTCTCAAAGAATCTTTGGTTCAAAAACCTCTTGTGAATTATGATAGTTGTGGAAATGAATATACCGGATGTGATGGATGCTTTTACTTAAGTAGAGATTTACGAAAACTACAAGAGAAGTTAAAAGAACCATCCAAGCCGGAGATTACTTTTGCGGTTGATCCATCTAAATTCAACAAATCTTTTAAACCGAGAAATAAAAAGTATAAATTTGTTGAAAAGGATCACAAGAAAAGTAATCCTCATATTGTTTGTCATTATTGTTGTAACAAAGGACATACGATTGCAAAATGCCACGCACGGAAAACCTTAGTACCTAAAGGCATATTGCAATGGTTACCTAAGTTAGACAATAATGTTGATACTAACAAACTAGGACCCAATATGAGTTGGGGACCTATTTCAAATGTCTAAACATGTAGGTAAGCGTCTTGAAGCCATTGATGAGAGACATTGATAACGAGTGGCTCAAGACTTATAAACAAGTAAGGTGAAAAGATACGACTCAACCCAACACAAAACGATGTGGAAATTGATCACTTCCTTCATCAAATACTTAAGGGAAGATTCTACTCTTTAACTTTGCTTTATACATATTTTGTTTAGCATTTGTGTTTGTGATCATATACATGCATTTTCTATCTTAATATGATATAAGTTTTGATATTTGTCTAATCCTCCATTTCCAAGAATTCTTACTCAAAAATATTAATAAGTTTTTGAGCTTTATACGTCTCAAATGGGGATTTGACAAAAATCATTACAACTATCCTATTAAGTTCATATTAGAATGTATATGTTAATGTTTTGCATCTATGTGTAATTTTTTGCATACATACATAGATATATATATATTTTTCGCATATGATTGTTTGTGGTACTTTAACTATGTTATGTGATTTCTTTTATCATGCATCTATGGTTTAACATGTGTTCTCATGTTAAGATTTGCTTTGGTATTGCTTTGGTTCACATATATACGCATATACCTTCATGATTGTATGTGTTTCTTTCATACGTGTTAATTGAAAATCATCGAAATTTCTTTTTGAACCTTTTGATTCATGTGATTTGAGAAAAATTGAAAATAATGTGTTTTGGATCGATACAATGAATTGTGGATGGATACATGTCAGTTATTTTTCAAAATTTCAAATTTTTCAAAATTAACCTGACTTGTATCGATACATACAAGTGAGTATCGATACATGGCGTGCTGAGAAAAACAGCAAGGCGACCATGCTTCGAAACATACAGGTATGCTTCGATACATGCTTCAAAACAACTGACTTGTATCGATACATATTACTGTTTGTATCGATACAACCGCGTAGAAACAAGTTTTACATGACTTTTTCATTCATTCATTCATCACAACAACTCAACCACTCTTCTTCTTCAAACATGAAACTCATGAAACCTCTCCAAAACCCTTATTCCCAATTTCTCAATCTCTCTCAAAACTTAACCAAATCATCTCAAAATTTAACTCCAAATCACTCAAATTCCTTACCCATTCCTAATACTCCATCAAATTCAAGGGTTCAAGCTACATAAAATTCACATTGGAAGCTTTGAATATCTCCAAATTTGGGTACACACCTTCTTCATCTTCTCAAAATTCAAAGGTAACATCTTACTCTTCTAAACTTCTAGAATGGCTAGCAATAGTAAGAAAAATGATGGAAGGACTAAGATAATTAGGACCACTACTCATGATCAAAATTTTAGGAGAGAAAATTTCATCCATGAAAACTACTTGAACTTCTTCATTAAAAATTGCTCAGAGAAGAAAGTGATTCCTCAAAATGCTGTAAGTGTAGAAAAACTTGAGGAATTACATTTGGGTGATATTGCTGAGATCATTAGAAGAGAAAAACTTAGCACATTTTGCAATTTAAGAGATGCTTACATAGAGGAACTTGTTAGGATCTTTTATGCTGGTATACAAGAACAAAATGGTGCTGAATTTGAATTTTGTATTGGGAAGAAAATTTTCAAAGTATCCAACAAGCTATGGTTAGGACTTTTTGGGTTGGAAACCGGTAAGAAGTTGCAAAGATTCACTGATACTGAAGGTCCTAAGTATAATATGTCTGAGTTTTCTTGCACTCTAACCAAGAATGGTAAGAGTCCAAATGGAAAAGCGGGAAGGCTTAAGCAAGGACCTAGAGTTCTACTTTGGATTGTGAACCACATTCTAAGGCCTAGAGGAGGACCTTACTCTAGACTAGATTGGAAGGATATTGATTTGATGTATGTTATGATGGAAATGATGAGGAACATGAGCATGCAACAAACTACTTTCTACAATGAATATACTCAGAATTATGCTGCTCAGAGTGCCCGGATTGAAGACATCTACACCACCACTACCAACCTCCGGACCTATGTGAACACCCGGTTTGACAACCTCGAAGCCCAGATGAATTCCTTCTACCAAGCCAACCCATCCACCAACCCAGATGATGACAATATGAATGATGATTGATGATGTTTTTGTTCTTGTTTTATGGCATTTCATTTCTTTTATCGCATGAACAATCTCTTTTGTTATTTCGTGACTTTCTTTATTTCGATTTGGTTGTACGGATATTATTTAATGTTGCTATGTTTTGAGCAACATTTCACTTTGGCTTGTATGACTTCATTTTGAATTATTTCGTATGTTTGGATTATTATTGTATGTTTATGCATTTAATTGCATGGTTTTGTTTATTTTTCGTCCCATATTTTGGTATGTTTTATTACAAAAATGTCGATGTGTTTTAAATAATCATGAGTTGGTTTATGGTTTGTTGTTCTACATTCCATGTGTTATCATGATATTTGGTATTCGTCATTGATATATTTTGGCATATCGTTATATGTAATTATTTTGATTAGGATACTATATCATAAAGTGCATTTCGACAAATGTAAGTGCACGATATGTTTAATAGATGGAAAATTTGCTTGGACTTGTTACTGCTAATGTGCTCTCTTCTTCTTTTTGATATTGTCAAAGGGGGAGAGATTTGGATGCACAAGCTAAAGGATCATCAAACGCATTATGGCATCAACTCAGGGGGAGCAAGCTTTTGTGATTAAGCCTTGGTGTTGTTTTTGCGTCTGTATATCATTGCTATTTTTATTTGCATAATAGGTATAGGCTTAGTTTAGCTTATGCATAGTTTTGACAATTATCAAAAAGGGGGAGAATGTAAGTGCACCAGTTCATCCTCATGTTTTAATAATTGTCAAAACACATGAAAATAGGTTGAACATATTTTGGCAAACTTTACAAATGACTTGACAACAAAGAACTATTTTTAAAACCTTGAAAAACTGACTTTTTGGTGTTTTGTATCGATACATACATTTCTGTATCGATACAAATGTCCTGAAACTTGTTCTGGTACATTTTGAGCACTTTGTATCGATACACACAGGCTCTGTATCGATACAAAAGCTTCTATACAAAAACAGAATGTTCCATATGATTCGAAACATGCTTGCATGTATCGATACATGTGTATATGTTCTGAAAAACCAGCAAGCTTCATATGATTCGAAGCATGCTTGCATGCTTAGATACATATCAGTCAAGATTTCAAGATTCTGATGTTTGTATCGATACATCCCGTGTTTGTATCGATACAAAGGTCAAGATTTTCAAAATTGAACGTTGGTCAAGGGCTTTGTATCGATACAAACAATCATTTGTATCGATACATCTACTGAAAATTATGCCTAAATTTGCTCATTCTATTTTCTCTTTAAATAGCAATGTGTGGGTTCCTTTGTAAGTAATGAAACAATCACAGTAACTGAACACAACTGAGAAATCTAGTGAGAATCATTGAGAGAGCAAGAAGTGCTTTGGGTAAAACACTTTGGATACAATTTGGGTGAAAAATTGGGATCAAAGTGTTATCCTTCACAAGATCATCATCTTCCATCAAGTTGCAACAATTGAAGATTGAGTATGGGATCAATCATTTAGGAGTTGTACGCTTGGTCGATAACGTTCGGTGCGATTCGTGGTGAAGCAGATTCGCGATCGGGTTGATTTGTGCAAGGAGGTTGGATTGCTCACTAGGGATCCAAGATTGTTCGATATCTTGGAGGATCAATTGAGAAGAATCGAAGGACTCAGCTGGACGATCGTTGCAAGGAGTTGCACGGGTAGGATCGTTGGAATCAGAGGGTGAAGATTCGTTCGTCGATTGAGGGTTTGCATAGTTTTACATTTCGAGTCAATAGGGTTATTGATTGCTTTGTAAATTGTGCACTTGTGTTCAAGTTGTTTTTCATTCTATACATATCTCAAATAACCCGTTTGGTTATTTGGGGGGAGACGTACTCGGACATACGCGTGGACGACGCGAAATCCGGGGAACTCCCTAATCAAATCCTCGTGTGTTGATTGCATTACTTTCATTCTTTATTGCTTTCATTATATTCGTAAACAATTGAATTTGTGTGTTCGTAAGTGTTCACAAGGATTCAATTGTTATTATCTTGTGTTGTGAATTGTTTTTTGAAAGAATCGAATAACTTGCTTGGAAACGTTGTTGTTAATTGAATTAGTTTTTGAATATCTTATTCCGATCGACTTTTCCTCAATACGTTTTATCGGCTTAGTTACTTTTTCAATAAGTCAAAACGGTGCAAAGAGACTACCGATCCCGGAGTCGCTTCCGCACGCACGTTTAACCGAACAATTTTTTAAAAACTCAATTGGTTAACGGAACCACTTATTCACCCCCCTCTAAGTGGTTAGCCTCGTAGTCTAACACAATAGACTAATTAAGCCTACTTTGTTTCATGAGCAACATTCTTTTTAATGAGCAGCATTCTTTAAACTAAATAAATTATCAACTACATGTTATAAATCTGTAAAAGCCATTTATCTAAAATTTTGAAAATATGATCATTATGTTAGTATCTCATGATTATCAACTATTATACTTGTTAAATTTATGGTCAACAAAAAGGTAAAGTGGATTTTGCCCAAATTTTTTATATCAATTCATATTTATCAAAGGATTTTGCCCATACATAATTATTATATACTCATCATAAGGTACCGGTGTCTTAATTCTGAGTCCAATGGAAGCTGCTCTTCTGTTTGTATAACTCAGGCCTCTCAACTCTCTAAACCTTCACGTTACAACATTCATTTATAGCCTCCCTATCATCATCATCCTCCGTTCGTATTTGCGGACAAAAATATATGGATTTATCTTCCTGATGAATTACAGAACTGCATTTCTACGGCAGTTCAATTCAATATTGTCATCCAGTAAATTCTTAAACATCAAACACTTCATGTTAACTACCTCATTGCTCTTGATTTTAAGGTTTTCAACTCGAATTGTTTGCGCTAGTTGCTCGTTAGTGTAAAGGAAAAAGAAACAATATATAGAAATGAATTGCTACACCAGTTCCAGTTTTTCAATAAAATTCTACAATTACAATGTCAAATGTTTGTCTGAACAATACACGCAGAACAACTAACTGTCTAAACGCGTACACATCCCTTTCCAAAGAATAGAAAAGAATATGAAAACTTTGGTGGAAGAAATGTAAATTACACAACAAGGGTGTCATATATATGCCTATGTCATAATAGTAGAAGACAATTGAGAGATAGTTCAAACACCCTCAAACTTGAATGCTATCCATAACTTCCTCAATAGTAACAAATCGACCATTTTCTATGGAAACTTGTGCTGCAACTCCAATAGCAACAGAGATTAATCCATCTTGAAGATCCACAGCAGGAACCTTTTCACCTTTACGTCTAATAGCACCCAAGAAGTTAAGATGTTCTAGATAGCTAGACCCATGGTGTAACCCATCATATCTGTAGTGTAGGAGGCCAAAAAAAATAATCCAAATCATACAACAATTTTCATTATAATATCAAATTTCATTTCACCATCTCAAAGCTTACTTAGTACTTAGTTAAGTGATGAAATATTTCACATATAAACATAAGGTACTACCCACTTTATCCGGGGATCTTCAGCTTTCAAACTCTGGACACCATCTCGTCCTGCCTCGCGTGTTCCAAACCGCACAATACTTTCAGGAACGAAGGCCTCTCCCTGTTAATATGTTTAAATGTTTATGCAAAATATACTAGTCTAGTCATCTTGGCAATTATGCACTAAATAAACTCATGCGAGAAATACATGTTGCATCTTGCATGTTTAGTATAGTTTTAAATCGTGCACAATAATCCTTGAAATGTTACCACTTACCACAAGAAATACAATTGATTATAAGTAATTTTCAGACTTTGAGTTTGAGTGGCTGAAAGGAGGAGAATTTTACCTTTCCAATATCACCAACAACAGATATTTCTTGTTCATTTTTACTCCCTTCAGCAAACATACACAGGTCTAGCATACCTCGAGAACCGTTGTCAAATTCAACTATAACATATGCATTGTCAATAATATCTGGCACCTGCATGCACAGAGATTTATAATGGAAGCTCGGTCTCATTGTAACTAACTACAAATGCCACATATATATAGTCTACCTTTCCATCATATATTTCATCCTTGTGATTAACATCAATAGCTCCAGAAGCCATAACACGAACAGGATTTGCGCCAACAAAGAGCCTCATGAGATCAAAAAAGTGGCAACACTTCTCTACCAGAGTTCCGCCTGAGTTAACATTGAACCGATTCCAATTGTTCACCTATGACCAATATCATTCTATTAGCTTATTATTCAATACTAACAGGTAATGTAACCTCAATTGGAGTACGTTCGTTGGTATAAAATCTAACCTTAACCAAGAAAGGAAACCTGTGCTCTCGAATTGATACCATTCTAATATGTCCAAGGCTTCCTCTGTTGACTATTTCTATCAGTTTTGCAACAGGTGGCATGTACCTATATTCAAGTCCAACCTGCACCAATATATCCGGTCGCTTTCGAGCAGCACGAACAACCTAATCCAAACGCATAAAGGCAAAACTAATCAAGAATTCCATAAGTCCTTCCTCTGGAATGAAATAACGATCATTAAATACAAACCTCTTTACAGTGAGAGACGGTTGTGCAGAGCGGCTTTTCTACCAATACATGATGTGGTTTTGAATGGTTGATTATGTCCATAAGAATGTTGTAATGGGTCATGTTAGGAGTGGATACCACCAAAACATCACATAGTCCACTGTCCAACAACTCCTTGTGACCTGAGAAAACCTTCACAAATCACAAATTCATTCATTTACCACACTTTCAATTCTAGATTATAGATTAAGGCCATTCTTATCTTCAATTTGTTTCAGGTTTTCACTGATTAGTACAAAACAATATTGAACACACTTTCTTATAACTTAAAAACAACATGGCATCTTTATGATTCTCAAACTAGATATGTAGAATTTCTTTTGATATGTTTGGATATTCTTGATTTTGTCTCCGAAAATGATTCTAACTTGAAGGTAGAACTTTGAACTTTAGTCTTTACAATTGATTTTTAACCTTGAATTTATGTTAAAAAAACTTTTAAATAAATGCAGTGTGTGTTTGGATACATTCATGTAACAATGATTCATGTAACAGTTAGTTGAACAATCAATTTGAGTGTAAAAAATAATTCTAAAATCAAAAGCTACAATTTATAGCTTCAAGTAGAATCAATTATATTTTAGAGAAACCAAACAAGTCAAAATAAATTATGCACGTCTAGAATCAATTCTGACATCTTTAGAATTGATTTTTACACTTAAATTTATTGTTCAACTTACTCTTACATGAATGTATCCAAACAATAGATCACTTTACCTTCAAGTCAATTTTAGTCCGAATTAATTTTACAGAATCAATATACTCAAAATCAATTTTTCTCACCGTAGAACCTTGGATCCAAACATATAACTAACACTCTAGAGAATGAATTAATTAAAAATTGAATATTTTTGGGCACAGAAGCAAAGAAGAAAGAATGCTTACCTTGAGAGGCCAAGAAAAGGAGTGTGCTAATTGGAGAGCAAGTTGTTGGGAAGGGATGTAAGGGTCAGCAATGGCAACAACAGCAACAGCTTCGTTACGAAGATGATGCAAATTAATGAGATGTTCCCTTCCCATCATTCCAACACCAATTATTCCATACTTTACTACTACTGTTGTTGCTGTTGCCATCATGGATTTTGATTTTGATTTGATTCTTCAATAATTCAACAACACTTCACACTCACTCACTCTTTAGCTTCATGGGTTTTGTTTTAATTTCTCGTAATATCTCAATGAATAAATTTGTTGGGTATCCGACAAAATCAACAACGTCTGCAAAACATAGTCACTCAATTGTCATCATCCTCAATCTATAACATTCATAATCTCTTTTGTTATACAATTTTTATAAACTAAATCAATTTAAATGACAAGTATTGTCGGTCTAAATTAATTTTACACCGACAATCTATAAGAATACCTACATCTTTCATGTCATCTACTTATAATATATTATAAGAAACTACTACTAAAATACCAATTTTGGCCAATCAAATTTAATAATATTTCAGAGTTTATGCCCTTAAATGTAATTTTAACTATAAACTTAAAAAATACAAAACAAAAATAGGAAGAATAAAAAAGGATAAGCATAAAAGAAAAATATCCCCTTAAAAATAGTATCTGAAACTACCTCTAAAAAAAGATGTTAATCCAATATATTTAACAAAAACAAAAACGCATAAAAATAGAAACAAAAATAAATTTAAAAGATACGCCTAAAAAATAGTACTAACTTTTCTTTAATGAAAAAATAGTAACTTAAAAATAAAAGAACATTAAAATACACAAAAACATAGTGAGTCCGTTTGGATTGACTTATTATAAGTTTTATAAGGTAGTTTATGAAAAAATGTTATAAAGATATAATTTTTGTAATTGAAAACTTTTGAATTAATATGCATAAAGAAAAAACTTAAGTTAAGACCAGACAATTGCTTTAATAAAAAAATTAAATCATATACGGGACAATTGCTTTAATAAAAAACAAGGAATTGAATAATAAATATTTATTAATATTAATTATAATTTATTACACAAAAATTATGCACGCGACAATTGTTTTAATCAAAAAATATTAATTCAATAAATTTTACAAGAAAGAACACAATGACGTCACTTATATTTAAAAAATATTTTTTCTGTCAAAAAAACTTTTTAAAAATATTTTCTAACATATTTCTAAATATTTTATTCTAAATAAATTTGATAATTTAGTATAATATATTAATATCATTCTTAAATATAAAAAAAATAAAAATCAATGGACATGAGCTTTTACAAATAGTTTTATTTAAACAACAGAAGAATAAATTCTCATCAATAATAAATATAAAAAAAATACAAGACAAAATATTTATCGCTAATACATAAAAGGAATTGAATAAATAATTCATATACGGGACAACTGTTTTAATAAATAAAATATTAATCATACACGGGACAATTACTTTAATCAAAAAATTATTAATTTAATAAATTTTACAAAAAATAACACAATGACGTCACTTATATTTGAAAAATATTTTTTAAATAAAAGTCAATAGACCCCGTGTAAATGCACGGGTCTCAAAACTAGTATGAAAAACAGAAATGTTATTCATACAATTTTTTTTACAACTCTAGTACAACTTATACAATTGTTATCTTATACAAACTATTTTCATTTAATTTTTATTTTTTAAAAAACCTCTCACTCACGTGACACTTTTTATTTTTCATTTAAATTTAAATAAAAATTAATAAACAGAAAGTAAAAGCATTCATCTTCTCTCTCTGGCACTCATCTCTTCTTCACCGTCGAGAATCTCTTCACCGATTCACTCTCTGCAAATCGCCTTCTCCGTCTCTGCTGCGAGCTTCTCCCTCTCTGCAAAATTCCTTTTCCCTCTCTACGATAAAACCCTAAACACAATCGTCCCCTCTCTTCGACGAAATCAGTTCTGCTACTACGTTGAACTCATTCAGCCGATTCAAGGTTAGTTCTCTATTGCTTTTGATTACGTTCTTCTCTTATTCTTCAAAATATTTTGATTCTAATTTCCCTTTTGCTTGTGGTTATTTGAAACACATGATTTAGAGTATAAATTGGGGTTCTGTGATTTCTGTTTGTTTGAGCTCCAAATTATGATTCTAATTTTTGGGTTTCATGTTTTTATTTTAGTATTTTCATCATATATGAGCATTCATCATCATTGCTCATAAGCTATTTGATAAAATGCTTGAATTGTTGCATCTAGAAAAAAAAAAAAAATGGTGTACTTGTTTGGAGTGGTTTTTTAAAACCATGTATATGGCTCATGTTTTCAGTGTTTTTTGATTTGGCTAATAAATTTATGGAAACTTAGAGTTGCTAATGTCTTTACAAGTTTCTAATGAGTTATGTTCAATGTAAAATTTTAATATGGTACTGAAGTCTAACGATCTGGTTATCCATCATCTATATCCACCGGGATATAAGGAGTTGCAGGAACCTTAAATGTTTTTTTTTTTTTTTTTCATGTGATAAATATTGGAATATAAAGAGAGTTACAGAGCCAAAGGTATTGCACTGGTGCACACACCACTTTTTTTTTTGAAGGAAACAAACTTAATATATTTCATTAATCAAATAGGTAGCAATACAACGAGGAATCGAATCGAAAATACAGCGAATAAACATGGAATATGCTGCTCTAGCTAAGGAATGAGCAATCTTATTCGCTTGTCGCTTTACAAACTTCACCTCAAAGTAATTATTCGTACTTAGTAAAGATTGAATATGGGATATCAAAATACTAAATTCCGAAACTCCGGTTTGTCTAGAAGAAATTGCGTCTACCACTAATTTAGAGTCACTCTCAAATATGACATGGGATAATCCTCTATGTATCACTTCTTCCATTGCTTCTTTGAGAGCCATAGCTTCCCCTTCCAAAACATTTAGTGGTGAGTGTAAGACATTAGTACCGGCAAGCTGAAACTGGCCACGAGAGTCACGTAAAATCCAGCCCCAACCAGTAGCTCCAGCCAAGTTATAGAAACTAGCATCGACGTTGCATTTTAATTTACCGTTTGGGGGACTCTGCCACTGCAGCAAGCTGCTGTCTGTTGATCTGTGTTGCACGGGTTGATGCAGCGTTTGGAACATGTTATTCGATTCAGCCCATTGTTGCCAAAAAGTAACCGCTTGCAGGCCAATTTGATGCGTAGTAGCATTGCTTTCCTCCCACACTTTATTGTTTCTATGTTGCCAAACAAACCAAATAATCACTGCTGCCTTGCTCATCTCAACGTCAGGAACCTGCCTACACATATCAAAAATTACATCACATGGATTATGAAAAATATGCAGCCTAGGATCAATAATATGTGATAATCCCATGACAGCCCATGCTTCTTTAACAGCCACACAATTAAATAATAGATGCCAGTCAGTTTCCTCATCCGATAAACACAAAGGACAAACATCCGGACATTGTACGTACCGAGCTCTTAACCGGGAACGAGTCGGTAAACACCCCCTACAAATTCTCCAAAGCAAGTGTTTAGTTTTAGGTGGGGCATGAATTTTCCAAATAGAACTCCAGCCACCATCCTTAACCGCCCTATATCCTCTATTATTTGCTTCCATGATTTTACGATTTTACGATACCCCGTTCTAACCGAATAAACTCCATCTTTCTCCTCGCTCCATATTAATTTATCCTCTCTAACCAACTCAAATAGGGGGACAGTAATAATATCATGAGCCACATCTATAGAAAAAGAGAGTAGATTTTATTTTCATCCCGACATTTGACATTAGGGAGCAAAAGGTCATGAACCTTAAGATCATATACATTTTGGATTTGAGGAGCATTCAAACACCTCCCTTTAGTTGTTCTCAACCAAGGCTCATTCATCACTTTAATCTTACTTCCATCCCCAATTTGCCATCTACACCCCAATAACAACACTTGTCTAGCCCTCCAAATACTTCTCCAAGCAAAACTAGGATTATTACCTATACTCGCCGAAAGAAAAGAGTTTTGAGGAAAGTACCTCGCTTTATATAATCTTGCAACCAAAGATGTAGGATTATGCATGAAATTCCACCCTTGCTTCGCAACCATCGCCATATTGAAGCTATGAAAATCTCTAAAACCCAAGCCTCCTTCATCCTTAGGACATGCTAGTTTATCCCACGCTAGCCACCGAATTCCCCTATTATCACTTTCGCCTCCCCACCAATAGGCGTTAATCATCCTCTCTATTTCATTTACCAAAGTGTCCGGTAAGAGATATATATTCATGATATAGGCCGGAATAGCTTGTAATACGGACTTAATCATAACTTCCTTACCCGCGCGAGACAAAGGCCTACTTCTCCAACTATTGATCTTTTTCCAAATGCGGTCTTTGATGAAAGCAAAAGTCTCCTGCTTGCTTCTCCCCACCATTGAAGGTAATCCAAGATAAGTACCTGTACCCAGCACATGTTTGACCCCCATGATGTTAGAGAGTTCCTCCTGAGCAGCTCTACTGAGGTTACGGCTAAAGAAAACTTCGGATTTTGACAAGTTGATTTCCTGACCGGACGCCAACTCATAAGTCTTTAGAATCTCCAAAAGTTTAGTAGTCTCCGAAACATTAGACCTGCAAAAAAGAAAGCAATCATCCGCAAACAACAAGTGAGACACAACAGGTGCGCCTCGACAAATTTTGACTCCATGGATATCCCCGCTAGCGCCCGCCTGATGTATAAGAGATGTGAGACCCTCCGTAACTAGAATAAACAGGTATGGAGAAAGAGGGTCTCCCTGTCTGAGTCCTCTGCCAGGGTGAATAGGGCCTACTTTCTCAAAATTCATAAGAGCTGAATAGTTTATAGAGCTTACACACAACATCATCGATTTAATCCATGTTTCTGAAAAACCCATCCTTTCAAGAACTCCTTTCAAGTAACTCCACTCCACTTTATCATACGCCTTACTAAAATCAATTTTCAGAGCCAATTCCCCTTTGCCACCTCGAGTTCGCCTCTTCAAGCAATGTACGATTTCAATGACAATAAGAGCATTGTCAATGACGGACCTTCCCTCAATAAAAGCAGATTGCTCTTCTGAGATATAGTTCCCCAACACTAGTTTTAGCCGGTTCGCCAGAAGCTTAGATACTACTTTATACAAAACGTTACACAAAGATATCGGCCGAAAATCTTTCATAGAGCTCGGATTGTTACACTTTGGAATAAGGCAAATGTTCGTTTCATTCAAAGCTGTCGGAAAATAACCTCTCACTAACCATTCTTTAACTGCAACAAATACTTCATCTCCACACAACTCCCAAAAGTTCTGATAGAAAGCCGGATTGAAACCGTCAGGACCCGGGGACTTATCTGGATGCATTTGGAACAAAGCAACCCGAACCTCCTCTTTTGTAACCGGTGCTACGAGGCTAACATTATCTTCTGCTGACACTCTAGGAGAGATTAGTGATAGGACCGGTTCAAGGAATCCTCCTTTAGGCGAAAAAAGTTCCTGAAAATATTTCCTAGCCACTTCACAAAGATTCTGTTGCCCTGTGACTATCTCGTCGTCCTCATTCTTCAATTTCTCAATCTTCTTCACCTTTGACCGAGCAGTTGCCGACATATGAAAAAATTTGGTATTAAGGTCCCCCTCCTTTAGCCAATGCATTTTTGCCCTCTGTTTCCAAAAGGCTTCTTCTAGAATAAGGACTTTGACGTGTTGATGTTGAGCTTCTTGGAACCTGGCCATACTAACTGAGTCATGTTTGTCTCGATATCTTTCCATCCCAGCTTCTTGCGCTAGAACCTCTTCTTTGAATCTCCTCTTTTTCCTCCTTCCCCATCGCTGAAGCTTATCAGCACAATGAGACAATCTATGAATGATATCTAGACCATTATCATCGTGCCAACCTTCATGAACTACCTCTCCAATGTCCTCCTCCAACAACCAACTATTCTCGAATTTGAACTCTTGCCTAAAGTGTCGTGCAGCCACCGAGGAACAATGAAGTAAAATAGGACTATGATCCGAGTGTGAAGACAAAATATTCCTGAGTTTAGCGTTAGGAAAATTTGCCAACCAATCGGAGGACACTAGAGCTCTATCCAACCGCTCCTCAATCATACGATCAGTACCACCACTCTTTGTCCACGTGAAGGGGTATCCTTCAAGATGGATATCCGTAAGGTCACAATCATTCACAGCATTCCTGAAGCCTGTACACAACCAATTAGGATGCGGCAGAAAACCTTTCTTATCCTCTTGTGACAGAAGGTCATTAAAATCCCCTATCACACACCACGGTAACGGTGACATATCTCTAAGTTCTCGGAGAAGGTCCCAGGCCAAACATCTTCTACTTCTTTCAGGATAGCCGTAGTAACAAGTTAATCTCCAATCTCCTATTTCCTCATCCTCAACAATCAAGTTTATGAAATTTCTGGAATAGTTCAAAACCCGACACTTCACACTCTCCCTCCATAACACAGACAAACCACCACTTCTTCCTTCCACATAAATAGATAGGCAAGAGTCATACTTCAACAAAGTTCTAATTCTCTCCATCGTATTTGCTTTAACTAAAGTTTCTGACAAAAATAACACGTCTGGTCTATACCCCTGAGCAAGATTACGGAGGTTGGGAATTGCACTCAGGCTGCTCAAACCCCGGCAATTCCAACTGAGAACAATCATTGGTCCCGGCAGGCCTGGCTGCCAGGACCTGCCGTTAAAAAATGCTGAGTTTCAGTAGAGGTCTCACTAGTCTTTTCTTCCTCCTCACGCCTTCTCTTCTTTTCAGTTTGGGTTTCCCTGGTGTCAGGTAAGCTTTGGTCCGGGTTTGGGACGTGTTTGGTTGGGTCTGGGTTAAAACCGGTTCGTGCATTTTCGGTTCGAGTGGGTTTATGATGCGGGTTATGTTTAATTAGGCGGGTTGGTGGGTTAATTTGTTGCTTAAGGTGTGGTCCCGTGGAAGAATTAAAGATGAATTGATGGGGGGAATTTTGGTTTAAAGTTTCAGTCAAGATTGGTGAGAAAGTAAGCGATGTGACAGGATGGTTATGCGTGATGGTTGATTGGTCATTTAAGGATTTGTCAATGTCAATAAAGGAGTTTGTCTGCTGACTAGGTTGGCTTATATGCTGAGTTAATGCGTGAAGCTGTGGGATGCGGTTGTGATCATGAGTTTCCGTGTTAACAGTAACGTTTTTGTTGGTAGGATAAACAAGGGTGGGACCCATCAATAATTGTTGGTTATGATCAGATTGGTTTTGAAAGGCTGGGGGGACAGGTGTGGGGTTCAGCATTAATTGGAGATTATTATTGTGTGGTCGGTTTGTGATGGACTTTCATCCTGTGTGTAGCGTCCACCGCCCTCCTCCATGAGCCACCTTGAAGTTTGTCTTCCTCCTCTCCTCCTGGGTTCTGCTCGTATTTCTTTTGACCATGCTCTGGAACCGTCATCTTCTGCCATAACAAAACGGACTGCACACTTATTTTCACCATGGCCTAAAATACCACAAATGAAACAAAAAACTCCCAATTTCTCATACTTAAAGTTCACAGTACACCAAGCTCCTCCTTGATTTTTGACTCTTGAGTGGTTGTCGAACATCAACTCGGACCTTAATTCTCATGTACTCCCTCCAAAAGCTTCCTTTATTATTTTTATCATACTCCACAAACGAGCCGATGTAGTTGGTCAATGTCTTCCCAACCCTTTCCGCCATAAGACCCGTCGGAAGGTTATGCACTTGTACCCAAAAGTCAAAGTGGTACAAAGGAATGTTTTCAATTTGCACTCTTAATCCAACTCTCTCCAAGATCAGCATCTGGTTATTGAAGGACCAAGGCCCTCCTTGTAACACTGCTTCCATATCCAAGGCGTGGGCAAATTGGAATAGGAACAGTCCCGGTGTTGTTTCTTTGATCTTCACTCCTTTGACCGGCCTCCATACATCCGCCATAGTAACTTTCATAGAATTGACATGTATAGTTCGGTCCCCCAAAAACCGTCCAACAAGGCACCACCAAAAATCAACAACCTCCTCTTCTCCTTCCTCGAGATCAAAAACGAAACCCTCCTCCTCTTGTAAGGACAAGTCCTCCAGATTAACAGTAGACATAATGAATATTTGATTGTGTGTAAACTCAAAGACTAATTCAACTAGAATGAAAAAGAAAGTAAGCAAGCTTCTCAATAGAGAAGAGAACAAACCCTAGCAGAGACTAGGAAAAGAAAAAAAACATTTACTGGTGCACACACCACTTTAAGATAATTAACATTGTGATTCTTTTGTAGCATGTGTCTTTTGTGTATGTGAAAAGTATGTTAGCTTTTTTTATCATTACTATGAGATATGTTTATTCTTGAAATTGCCTTAGTAATTCTCAACTTCAATCACATCAATTTTTTCTTTTCAATGTGGGCTAACGTGTACTGTGAATTGGCATATCGAGTGAATGAGACTTTTGGCTTCATGACTTGCGCTGGACTTATATCTGACCATCCAATCATGACTGCAATTGACTTTTGGACCTTCCATGAATGTTTGTTTATCCCTTATAAACAAGGTGAGTTTTGTAGCTACTACCTGAAGATGGCATAGCAGTGTGAAAATTGAGGTGGTATCTCCGATGGATGGATACGTGATAAACTACTTGAGGGGGAAGGATCAAAATGCAGAAATTGAGCATGTGTTGTGAGACTGTTTTGATTACTTGCAGATGTGGCCAAATGTATTTGTTACTTTCATTATAAGAATTAGGAATGCAGCAACCTCATTAAAGGAGCATACTCATGGTATTTTATTAATAAGTTGTGTTAAATTTTAAAGTAGTTTCATCCTTGCATCATTAGTAGAGACACTATTCTTATGTACAATGAGCACTTAATTTGTAATGACTAACACATTAATGTATTGAAATGTGAATTATGTTTCAATTTTACTATCCACATTCATATTTTTTATTTATTTATATTTGACTAACACTGAATTATGTTTTTTTATTAAGGACTCAATTTAGAGACCGAATCAGTCTTCAATTTATTTTAAATTTTGCTATAACTGGTCATTGATTCTATAACACCCCACATGAAATATCTAGAATATCAGTGAAATATTATAACCGATAACTGAGTACATTATTATTACAAATTGAAATTTAAGCACACGCAGGTGCTGATTAAAACAAGGATACAAAGTTCAGCGGAAACGATAGAAACTAGTACAACAAAACATTATTGAATAGGAATAAACAACGCAAAACGACTAGAAATGCATGAAAGAAATGCCATCTCCAAGCACAGCTGCAAGCACACCAACCAGCATACCTTAACCAACCTGCTTATCTGAAAAAAATTGTTGGAGTGGGGTGAGACAACTAAGCCTCAGTGAGTCCTACTACCCTCCTAAGGTGACTACACCGGGGAAACCTAATCAGTCATACATACTAACATTTTTCATAAATCATAAGCATAAATAAAGGTGTATCACAAAGCATATCTTATTCATTTTAACACTAGGACACTCTGAGGTGAGCAGGTCTCAGAGGCCTGCCATATCCGTCAACCGATTCGGTCACGGCATGAAGCTCACATAGTCATAACCTAATGGATTATCCCATTGGGAGTCCACAGTGCGATATAATTCGCTCTTAACTGACTGATACTAAATTGTGTTATTACTACCATGAATTTCCAAATCCCGGGGAACATACAAACTTAATTAAATCTAGATTATACCCTAAGATCATCTGTGATTAACATTCTATTTAACATTATACCAGTTACATTTCTGCAATTTATCTATCTCAGATGAGGAAATAAAACGAGCGATTAAATCAGTTTGAAAATTAAAGTTGCAGGCTGTTCTGTGTAAGCTCGCCACGGCGAGTTACCTGTTCGCCATGGCAGGATTACAGGTCATCCTGTACAATCTCGCTATGGCGAAATGCTAGTCCGCCATGGCGAAATCCAGGTTCTGACCTAAACAACTCGCCTGGCGAGCAATTGCCCGCCATGGCGAAGTTCTTCAGCCCAGAACCTTCTGTTCGCCATGAGTGCTCGCCAGCAATCCGCCATGGCGAGTTCATGCAGAAAGGCCCCTGTTTTGCGAAAATCATCAAATTATCATAGTTTCACCTACATTCCTCATTTGATATAGTGCAGAGACATAAACTACATAATATAAGATAGAATGGAGGGAAATTTGGGAGTTAATTCCCCTCACACAACAATTCCCTAATTTTTCCTATGTTAACATGCAAAAGTTTAATTTGGGGAAACTAGCTAACTATCCTAAGAACCCACCTGGATTGAAGCTTTAATCTTGCTTCTGGGCTCCTAAAGCAGCTACTGAACCTTCCTAAGATGCCCCACGAACACAGGACCAGAACTTGAGAATTTGCACTCTTGAACCCTTACTTGAACTCTATGATTGAATGCTGTTTGGATGGATTGATTCTGAGTTGGGAGGGGTATTTATAGCAGTTATGAAATAGTTTGTGACAGTACACGAATTTGTTGGGTCATGGTTTGCATGTTCTAGCATTGGTTTTGAAATTGGGGTTTTGTTGTGTTGTATCATGTGATTTTTGAGGTGTTGTTTGCTTGTGGTGTGTAGAGCTCGTGAATGAGCTATGGGACAGAGGAATTCAGCTTGCTTGTGGCTGTATCTTGCATGTGGGTAGAAGTTTAATGAGTTTGATTGAAGTTTTTGGAGCTATGTTGGTTGTTGTTGTTGTAGTACGTGAGAGAGAGAAAGAGTTGAGAGGAAGTTGGTTGCTGAATTTTTCAGTAGGGAGATTAATGAAGTGATTTAGTTTTCTTTGCATGCAAAGTAGTGGCTAGAAGATAGTGGTTTAGTGAGTCACCTTGTGGTAGGGAGGTGTTGGCCTAAGGATCAAAGTGGAAATGGGTGGAATCATGAATCACTAGGATGAGTCATAAGGAAGGAATTTGAATTTTAATTAATTAATCAATGTCAAGTATAGTATTAAGATATCGATTATGTAGCTTAGTCTTAGTGGAATTTTACTAACACACATCCAATATCTTAAATACCAAGACTTAATTTAATTAATCACCTTAGCTTAATATTAATTTCATTAGACCTTTTCTAATTAAAATTAA
This sequence comes from Trifolium repens, assembly GCA_030408175.1. Taxonomy (NCBI): domain Eukaryota; kingdom Viridiplantae; phylum Streptophyta; class Magnoliopsida; order Fabales; family Fabaceae; genus Trifolium; species Trifolium repens. Next base: position 32,711,356 of record CP125850.1, on the reverse strand, counting down.
TTAAGCGAATTAGATCGTGGGATATTACAACCTACCCTCCTTAAAGAAATTTCGTCCTCGAAATTAAGAATTTACCTCGTAAAAAGATAAGGATAACTCTTCCGCATGTCGGACTCCAGTTCCCATGTGAATTCACCATCCGGAGACTGAGCCCATTCAACCTTGACAATTGGAATTCTCTTGTTACGAAGTATTTTGGCATCACGTTCAACAATCCGAACAGGATCTGGCTGATAGGTTAGATCGGGTTGGAGATCAATCTGTTCCAATTCCACTGGACGATATGGATCAGGAATGTACTTCCGTAGCTGAGACACATGAAACACGTCGTGTAACCCTGACATAGAAGGAGGAAGAGCTAACTGATAGGCTACAGGACCGACGCGTCGAAGAATCTGATAAGGTCCAATGAATCTTGGACAGAGCTTCTTAGTTTTGAATACTCCTCGCAAACCCAACTTAGGAGTAACTCTCAAGAACACATGATCTCCTTCCTGAAATTCCAGAAATCTCCTTCTTTTGTCGGCGTAACTCTTCTGCCGACTCTGAGCAACTTTCAACTTATCCCGAATAGACTTAATCTTTAAAGTGGTCTCTTGGACTATATCTGGTCCCAAGAAACTACGATCGCCAACTTCTGTCCAACACAACGGGGTTCTACACTTCCTGCCATACAAAGCTTCATAAGGCGCCATACCGATACTGGCATGGTAGCTATTATTGTATGCGAACTCTATTAGGTGTAAGTGATTACTCCACGAACCACCATCTTCTAATACACAAGCTCGAAGCATATCCTCAAGGGTCTGAATAGTCCTTTCTGACTGACCATCAGTCTGAGGATGATGCGATGTACTCATCTTCAGTCGAGTCCCCATCGCATTCTGGAATGCTTTCCAAAACCTTGAAGTGAAAATCGGGTCTCTATCCGACACGATACTCAAAGGTACACCATGCAACCTTACAATCTGCTCCATGAAGATGGCTGCATATTGAGGGGCCTTGTAGGTGGATTTCACTGGAATGAAATGAGCTGATTTAGTCAACCTGTCCACGATTACCCAGATCGAATCTTGACCTCGCTGGTTACGTGGCAGTCCTCCTACAAAATCCATAGTGATATGTTCCCATTTCCACTCTGGAATATCCAACGGTTGTAACAGTCCTCCAGGTTTCTGATGTTCAATCTTCACCTGTTGGCAAACAATACACCTGGACACGAATTCAGCAATCTCTGCCTTCATGTTAGGCCACCAATAGTTCTCCTTCAAATCATGATACATCTTGGTGGATCCAGGGTGAATTGAAAATCCACTCTTGTGTGCCTCTTCCAGAATCAACCGCTTCAACTCATCATTCTGAGGTACACAAAGTCTGCCTTCATAGAGAATAGCACCGTCCGTGGCTATTGAAAACTCCGGATGGTTTATCCTCTTCTGTAACTCTACATCATCCTGCTGAGCCTGCACAATCATTGGGCGTAACTCACAGGACACTTCAATTCTGTTAATGCGAATACCGCTCTTACGATATATCACATTCAGATTGAGATCTCTAAACTTCTCATACAGACCGCACTGTTGCATTAGTAACTCCGATGCATACAGTGTCTTTCTGCTTAGAGCATCTGCCACAACATTGGCCTTTCCTGGATGGTAGTTGAGATTAAAATCAAAATCTTTGAGGTACTCCATCCAACGTCGCTGCCTCATGTTCAACTCCTTTTGATCAAACAAGTACTTCAGACTCTTGTGATCACTGAACAAATCAAACTGCACTCCATACAGATGATGTCTCCAGATTTTGAGTGCAAAGATAATGGCTGCTAACTCCAGATCATGGGTAGGATAATTCTGCTCATGAGGTTTTAGCTGCCTTGATGCATAAGCTACAACTGCACCATCTTGCATCAGTACACATCCAAGTCCCTTATTGGACGCATCACAGTACACCACGTACTTGCGGGTTGGGTCAGGAATTACTAACACTGGTGCTGTGGTTAGCTTTTCCTTAAGGGTTCTGAAACTCCATTCACAAGCAGCATCCCAATCAAAGTCTGCACCCTTTCTGGTTAGACGAGTTAATGGCAAAGCAATCTCCGAAAATCCTAAGATGAATCTCCGGTAATAGCCTGCCAATCCGAGGAAACTTCGGACTTCGGTAACGCTTCTGGGTCTTTCCCAATTCAACACTGCTTCTACCTTGGATGGATCAACCGACACACCGCCTTGCGATATGACATGACCCAAGAACTTAACTTCAGAGAGCCAAAATTCACACTTGCTGAACTTGGCATACAGTTGCTTCTCTCTTAGGATGTTCAACACAATTCTCAGGTGCTCCGCATGCTCCTGTGAATCCTTAGAATAGATCAGAATGTCATCAATGAAGATAACAACAAACTGGTCAAGGTACGGCTGGAATATCCGATTCATATAGTCCATAAAAATGGCTGGAGCATTAGTCAGACCGAACGGCATGACCAGGAATTCATAATGTCCATAGCGAGTCCTGAATGCTGTCTTGGAAACATCCGAGGACTTGATACGGATCTGATGATAACCGGAACGAAGATCAATCTTGGAGAAGATAGTAGCACCTCTGAGTTGATCCAAAAGGTCGTCAATCCTTGGTAGGGGATACTTGTTCTTGATTGTGACCTTGTTGAGTTGACGATAATCAATGCACAGACGCATCGTACCATCTTTCTTCTTCACAAGTAACACCGGTGCTCCCCAAGGTGAGACACTGGGTCGAATGAAGTGTTTCTGAAGCAACTCTTCTAGTTGAGATTTCAGTTCACGAAGTTCTAAGGGAGACATCCTATACGGGGCAACTGAGATCGGCTGGGAACCAGGAACTAGATCGATGGAAAACTCCACTTCCCTTTCGGGAGGTAAATTCATGATGTCATCTGGAAAGACGTCTAAAAACTCACTAACAACTGGAATATCACTAGGATACAAACTGGGTTCCGGATCGATGGTGTACAAGACACTGAAACACTTAGTACTGGCACCTAAGTACTGAATCATCTGATGAGTATTCGGGAGTAAAGCGGTAAGAGCTCTACTTTCTGGTGAAGTTTCGGTTGGAATGAAGAGATTCTTTTCAGCACATCCAATGTACACAGTATTGGCAGAAAGCCAATCCATGCCTAGGACCACATCAATATCTTTCAAGGGTAGACAGATCAAATCTATGTTGTAGACTTTACTGCCCACAAGAACAGGACAATTCTGACAAACACGCTTAGGAGTAACCTTGCCACCTGTAGCGACAGCTACAGTCATTGGGGAATTAAAGGCACAGAGGGCAATTGTAGTCGCTGAACACAGTCAACGGCTATAAAGGAATTAGTAGCTCCACAATCAAACAAAACTAATACTTCAGACTGTCCTAACATGCATACATCCATAATCAAAGCATTGTTAGATTTGACACTCTCACCGTCAAGTGAGTATACCCGACCTTTGCTTTTTGAGGCACCGCTGGGATCGCCCTGTCTTTTCAGCTTAGGACATTCGTGCTTGTAGTGGCCTGGCTGCTTACAGTAGTAACACATATTCCTTCCCTTCATGCATTCTCCACTGTGAGGGAACCCGCACTCTGCACAATTCTTTGGTGAACGTTGAGAGTAACTCTGCTTTCCCTTACTGGTAGTACCTTTAGTCCTCACTTGCAGATTGAATTTTCCGGAATCCTTCTTCTTCTGAAAAGCTTCACTACGCTCCTTGTGTATGTTACCCAGATCAGCTTCAGCATGATAGCTCTTTTGCACCAAATCACCAAAGGTAGTGATATGCTGCATAGAGACATCGTGGGCTATGTCAGCTCTCAGCCCGAACCTATACTTCTTCATCTTCCATGATTCACTGGGAGCATCGTTCCCATCCATCACATATCTGACCAGCTCATTAAACTTCATGGTATACTCCGCTACTGACATACTTCCCTGCTTTAGCTCCGTCAGTTCACGTTCCATCTGGAATTGGTAGCTCTCTGGGATATAATGTCCAACGAAGAGACGTCGGAAATTTTCCCAATTGACCTCCATCTGACTGGCCTCCATATACGCCTTGGTTCCATCCCACCAGTGACACGCGTCGCCCCTAAAGAAGCGGGAGACGAATGTTACCTTGTCAACTTCAGTGCAATCCATGGATTCAAGGATACCGCTCATTCGCTGAATCCATTCCCTGGCTTTCGCTGGGTTGTATTCTCCGAAGAACTCCGGCGGACTCATGCGGCAGAACTCTCTGAATGCAGCGCTAGATCCTTGCTGCTGAGGGGGAGGATTGTTCATATGTTGTTGAAACATATTCATGAATTCTTGATGCTGCTGGGCCTGCTGAGCTTGGAACTGCTGCTGTTGATGCATCATTTCAGTCCACATGTTCGCATTAGCATCTCCGTACATCTCAGGTTCATCATCATCATTAGCAACGTTCCTTCTAGGCCTTCCAGGTCCTCGTCTTGCTCCTGACATAGTGCTCTAACTGCCAATATCAAGTCAAGTTAGCTAGGCTTAAAGTGACATGACACCTAGAACAGATGTTAGAAATCCAGACAAATACTGGGATTCGGATAGTAATACTAATGAACTCTGGCACGATCTGAATCGACCTGCTCTGATACCAATTATAACACCCCACATGAAATATCTAGAATATCAGTGAAATATTATAACCGATAACTGAGTACATTATTATTACAAATTGAAATTTAAGCACACGCAGGTGCTGATTAAAACAAGGATACAAAGTTCAGCGGAAACGATAGAAACTAGTACAACAAAACATTATTGAATAGGAATAAACAACGCAAAACGACTAGAAATGCATGAAAGAAATGCCATCTCCAAGCACAGCTGCAAGCACACCAACCAGCATACCTTAACCAACCTGCTTATCTGAAAAAAATTGTTGGAGTGGGGTGAGACAACTAAGCCTCAGTGAGTCCTACTACCCTCCTAAGGTGACTACACCGGGGAAACCTAATCAGTCATACATACTAACATTTTTCATAAATCATAAGCATAAATAAAGGTGTATCACAAAGCATATCTTATTCATTTTAACACTAGGACACTCTGAGGTGAGCAGGTCTCAGAGGCCTGCCATATCCGTCAACCGATTCGGTCACGGCATGAAGCTCACATAGTCATAACCTAATGGATTATCCCATTGGGAGTCCACAGTGCGATATAATTCGCTCTTAACTGACTGATACTAAATTGTGTTATTACTACCATGAATTTCCAAATCCCGGGGAACATACAAACTTAATTAAATCTAGATTATACCCTAAGATCATCTGTGATTAACATTCTATTTAACATTATACCAGTTACATTTCTGCAATTTATCTATCTCAGATGAGGAAATAAAACGAGCGATTAAATCAGTTTGAAAATTAAAGTTGCAGGCTGTTCTGTGTAAGCTCGCCACGGCGAGTTACCTGTTCGCCATGGCAGGATTACAGGTCATCCTGTACAATCTCGCTATGGCGAAATGCTAGTCCGCCATGGCGAAATCCAGGTTCTGACCTAAACAACTCGCCTGGCGAGCAATTGCCCGCCATGGCGAAGTTCTTCAGCCCAGAACCTTCTGTTCGCCATGAGTGCTCGCCAGCAATCCGCCATGGCGAGTTCATGCAGAAAGGCCCCTGTTTTGCGAAAATCATCAAATTATCATAGTTTCACCTACATTCCTCATTTGATATAGTGCAGAGACATAAACTACATAATATAAGATAGAATGGAGGGAAATTTGGGAGTTAATTCCCCTCACACAACAATTCCCTAATTTTTCCTATGTTAACATGCAAAAGTTTAATTTGGGGAAACTAGCTAACTATCCTAAGAACCCACCTGGATTGAAGCTTTAATCTTGCTTCTGGGCTCCTAAAGCAGCTACTGAACCTTCCTAAGATGCCCCACGAACACAGGACCAGAACTTGAGAATTTGCACTCTTGAACCCTTACTTGAACTCTATGATTGAATGCTGTTTGGATGGATTGATTCTGAGTTGGGAGGGGTATTTATAGCAGTTATGAAATAGTTTGTGACAGTACACGAATTTGTTGGGTCATGGTTTGCATGTTCTAGCATTGGTTTTGAAATTGGGGTTTTGTTGTGTTGTATCATGTGATTTTTGAGGTGTTGTTTGCTTGTGGTGTGTAGAGCTCGTGAATGAGCTATGGGACAGAGGAATTCAGCTTGCTTGTGGCTGTATCTTGCATGTGGGTAGAAGTTTAATGAGTTTGATTGAAGTTTTTGGAGCTATGTTGGTTGTTGTTGTTGTAGTACGTGAGAGAGAGAAAGAGTTGAGAGGAAGTTGGTTGCTGAATTTTTCAGTAGGGAGATTAATGAAGTGATTTAGTTTTCTTTGCATGCAAAGTAGTGGCTAGAAGATAGTGGTTTAGTGAGTCACCTTGTGGTAGGGAGGTGTTGGCCTAAGGATCAAAGTGGAAATGGGTGGAATCATGAATCACTAGGATGAGTCATAAGGAAGGAATTTGAATTTTAATTAATTAATCAATGTCAAGTATAGTATTAAGATATCGATTATGTAGCTTAGTCTTAGTGGAATTTTACTAACACACATCCAATATCTTAAATACCAAGACTTAATTTAATTAATCACCTTAGCTTAATATTAATTTCATTAGACCTTTTCTAATTAAAATTAATTAAGCGAATTAGATCGTGGGATATTACAGATTCAGTATTCCAAAACAATCGTTAAACAGGTCTCTAAATTGGTCGCTATAAACAAACGCGCAAAAATCACAACGTGAACGCGCAGTGTGAACAAATAGAAGTTACCTAAGGCAAATGGTTTGTTTTATACCACAATTCTACTTCATGTTCTCTCATTTATAACAAATTTAAAGTTACCTATGAGACACACTTCTGATTTGTTCATGAATGATTTTTTTCAATTTTGAAAGATTTTAAACTAGTTAACCAAATTTGTTCTCTAACTCCTCAGTTATCTAGACATTACTCCTCACATATGTGTTAGTAATAATTGTATGCAATCTCATTATTTGTTCACGAGGAACATTATATATGGGACACACTTTCATTGTTTGCAAATGATAAAGTTAAAACAAATCTATAAATGAATGATTTTTACAGATTTGAAAGATTTTAAGTCTGTTAACCACATTTGTTCCTCAACTCCTCAATTATCTACACATGACTCACAACATCTCTATTGACAATGATTTCAAAAGAATCTCACTAATTGTTCACGGGGGGTATTGTATATGGGTCACATTTTTTATTGTTTGCAGATGATAAAGATAAAAAAAGGTTAAAGGTGAATGATTTTTTCACGTTTGGAAGATTGTAATCCAATTAACCAAATTTGCTCCCCAACTCCCCATGTATTTACGCACGACTCCCTACATCTCTATTGGTAATAATTTCAAAAGAATCTGACTATTTGTTCACGAGGGGTATTGTATATGGGTCATACTTCTGATTTTTTGCAGATAATAAAGATAAAAAATATGTTATAGGTGAATGAATTTTTCAAGTTTGGAAGATTGTAATCCAATTAACCAAATTTGTTCCCCAACTCACCAGTTATTTACACACGACTCCCCACATCTATATTGGTAATAATTTCAAGGACTTTCACTATTTGTTTACGAGTGACATTGTATATAAGATACAATTATGTTTGTTTGCATGACTCCCCACATCTATATTGTTAATAATTTAAAGGTATCTCACTATTTGTTCACAAGTGACATTGTACATGAGACACACTTCTAAGTGTTTTCAAATTAAAAGGTTAAAAAAAAGTTAAACGTGAATGATTTTTTCTGTTTGAAAGATTTTAAGTCAATTAACCAAATTTGTTGTCCAACTCCCCAATTATTTGCACATAACTCTCTACATATGTATTGTTAATAATTTAAAGAAATCTCACTATTTGTTCACAAGTGACATTGTACATGAGACCCACTTCTAATTGTTTTCAACTTAAAATATTAAAACAAAGTTGAAGGTAATGATTTTGTCATGTTTGAAAGATTTTAAGTCAGTTAACCAAATTTGTTGCTCAACTTCCTAATTATCTGCACATAACTCCCCACATTGTTAGCAATTTAAAGGAATTTCACTATGTGATCAAAAGTGACATTGTATATTAAACACAATTCTAATTGTATTTAGATGGAAGAGTTAAAACAAAGTTAAGCAGCCAATGACTAGAATTTAAGGCACACAAGAGACATGAAACTATCACACTCATGAAAAAGCTAAAGGACCTTACCTTTTCTTTCTTTTTTTCAGCAGCAAAAGCAACAAAATTTTATTATAATATTTTATTATAATAAAGGCATAAGTAATGCCTAGAGTAGAGAATACAGAGATACAAAGGGAAAACTATCTCCCATCCTTGTACACAATAATAGGAAACAAAAGAACTTAAGCAACATGTTCCTGATATGGCAGCATAAACAAAAATGAAATCCATCATCACTAGTAGGGAAACTACAAGCATCCCTCAATAATAATACATCCAAAAAATCCAAACCCCCCTTTTCAATGCCTCAGTTTGAACATGAATTCTTCGGCACGAACGACTCGGGATCCCAGCCCTTGCCACAAGAGCTAAACGACTAAAACACGGCAAATAACATCAGCTGCAGCGTCGTAGCAAAGAACAAGGAATTTGGGATTCAACCAAGTGGACGCACACAACAAATAGAACTCATATCCAACAAAGACACGACAGTAAAACAATCACAACAAAACCAGGTCCTTGCTGCTTCAGCAATCCTCCGCATCATGAGACGCTAATCTCCTGCGAACTAGAACCTGCAAACAAACAACATAACAACAAAAACCAGGCAGCTTCCATTCTGGAGATAATGATAAGAGGTCTAACCATGAGCCTCCACATTAAATATGCCAAATCAAACAATATCTATTTAACATTTAAATTTTTGTTGTTTACATCAAATTGACATTTAATCAAAGAGTAAGAAGACAAATGAACTGATTTTAGATTTAAATATTAAATCCCAAATGCAATAGGTTTATGTGAATCTCATATAATGGTACTAAGAATATACCATTATATACTAATTTAGATTCATTTCACTAAGAGTAAGACTCGAAAAGATTCTGAGTCTAGAATTGTGTAAAGGATATACATGATGCTTTGAAGTCAAAAACATAAACTTGATGATAGAATATACAAAAAACATCAAATACCATTTCTAGAGATGAAATGGACAAAAAAAATAGAACTCATGTTTTATATGAATAAGTTAAAAATGCAATGTTTGAACTGAATGTGAGCTTGGTTGTGATTTGATATATGCAAAATTTTTAAGGTTCAATTAAGTTTTTATATTCAACTTAACTCATAGTCATCATTACAAATTTGATTTGTAAAGTAAAAGATGTCACTCTTTGCATATTTATTCATTCTCTCCTTTCTAAGTGAATATTTTGATTTGTGGATATAGATGATGGATAACCAGATCGATATACTTCAGTACCATATTAAAATTTTACATTGAACATAACTCATTAGAAACTTGTAAAGACATTAGCAACTCTAAGTTTCCATAAATTTATTAGCCAGATAAAAAAACACTGAAAACATGAGCCATATACATGTTTTAAAAAACCACTCCAAACAAGTACACCATTTTTTTTTCTAAATGCAACAACTCAAGCATTTTATCAAATAGCTTATGAGCAATGATGATGAATGCTCATATATGATGAAAATACTAAAATAAAAACATGAAACACAAAAATTAGAATCATAATTTGGAGCTCAAACAAACAGAAATCACAGAACCCCAATTTATACTCTAAATCATGTGTTTCAAATAACCACAAGCAAAAGAAAAATTAGAATCAAAATCTTTTGAAGAATAAGAGAAGAACATAATCAAAAGCAATAGAGAACTAACCTTGAATCGGCTGAATGAGTTCCACGTAGTAGCAGAACTGATTTCGTCGAAGAGAGGGGACGATTGTAGAACATAATCAAAAGCAATAGAGAACTAACCTTGAATCGACTGAATGAGTTCCACGTAGTAGCAGAACTGATTTCGTCGAAGAGAGGGGACGATTGTGTTTAGGGTTTTATCGCAGAGAGGGAAAAGGAATTTCGCAGAGAGGGAGAAGCTCGCAGCAGAGACGGAGAAGGCGATTTGCAGAGAGTGAATCGGTGAAGAGATTCTCGACGGTGAAGAAGAGATGAGTGCCACAGAGAGAAGATGAATGCTTTTACTTTCTGTTTATTAATTTTTATTTAAATTTAAATGAAAATAAAAAGAGTCACATGTGTGGGAGGTTTTTAAAAAAATGAAAATTAAATGAAAATAGTTTGTATAAGATAACAATCATATAAGTTGTAGTAGACTTGTAAAAAAATTTGTATCAATAACATTTCTGTATAAAAAAAGTGGAAAAAAGTGGAATGACGTGGTGAAAAATACTGTTATGATTGGTTTTACACTGATGATGCATATTTTTTTTTCCTTTCTCAAACTAAATTCACTACTAATAAAAGAGATGTTTGTTGGAAGTTTGAAAACTATTATTTTCAATACCATTAGTGTATATGACCCATGCATACAAAGCATAACATAGGAGGATTCAAGACCTGATTCATAAAATGCACAAACAACATGTCTATCTATTGTGGTGTTGTGCCAATCGAAGCAGAGTGATGTGGAGGCCTCAGAATGGTCTGCACATAATTAAATTGGCGAAGGACTCTCTCTGAGAGGTATCAAACCTTTATATGTCCACATCTGATCCATCCGGAGTACAAACTGATCAGCTGAAGAGGGAAAATTTGTCGGTGCTCCTCATAACACGCTCAGTCTACGCGTTTGGATGTAACCGATCAAGTGTCTTTCAAATTGAACTGGCCCTTGTCTGCCCTCTAGTAGGTACAAATTTCCGCGCACGTGGCAGGTGCTCCTCATACATAGGGTCATCCTCTCCGCCGATACCATAAAAGTGGTGGTAAATTACAAGCCTGTATAAAAATATAAGTGAATAAACATAAGTAAACAAGAAGCTTTAAAAAAAAAATACAAATATAATGTTGGGTTACCTGAAGAAGTGTAGCGTACCCTGCCAAGTACTTGCACTTGGGGACGGTGGCGTTGCTCGGCTCCTTGTAGACGAATGACAGTGCTTCAGGGCCCCAGACATGCTTTCTAACAAGCTCAATGTCCCTCAAGTACAAAAGGTAGGTGAGGTCTATTTAGTTTTTGGCTTTGTTCAAGAATCATGATTTTGAATCACAATTCATGCAGGTATAAGTCGAAAAATTCACAGCTCTTTCAATATTTGTTTCTTGAGTCTTCCCAAAAAATTACTGACATCCTGAATTCGAATAATAACTCAGAGAATACTGACATCACAAGTATCAAACAAAGAAAAACAAGCGGGCAAGAAGCGTTAGTGACAAATATACCATCCAATCTAAGAGTGTTTAGTCAAAATAATAATATTTCAATATGTTGGAATATTTTATTCCTGTTATAAACTGATGTAAATAAGAGCAATCATATAGATGAACATGAGAGAAGAAGAGAAAGACTAGTATGTATTATTCACCACTAGGATTAGGGTTACATTACAATGATACATAAGTCTTATATATAGACAAACATAATGGGCCAATTATATGGGCCAATGACCTATATGGACATCCACTAATAATATTCATAACACTCCCCCTTGGATGTCCATCGAGATTGTGTCTCATTAAAACCTTTACTAGAAAAAACCCAGTGAGAAAAAATCCTAGTGAAGGAAAAAGAGTACAACATCCTTTGTGTTTAAACTGCCTCGTTAAAAACCTTTGGCCAAATATTGAATAATGAAATTCAATCATTGTAGCAGAGAATGTTCTTATGACAAAACAGCCTTCACTGCAAGCATCAGAACATGATGTGTTCATAGCATCTGATGACGTAGCCTCTGATATAACGCTTCTGACGAGACTTGACATTGCATTTTCTGATGAGCATGTTCTGGTCAGAATTTGCTTCCCATTATCAGAGCTTCCAATGTACTCATAGTGAATATAAAATTTTAGCTTATATATCTGCACACTAGAGTAAGTAATTAGTATACCCTATTGTATATTAATACCTTTGTTATCATCAAAACTTAATTGGGTCATGTCAGAACCTCTTTTGTTCCAACAATCTCCCCCTTTTTGATTGATGACAAACCAAGTATTAATTTACAATGGTTGTTGATTAATTACATCATGCTTCTCTCAGGTTTATGAGTTTTGCATGCTCCCCCCTGAGTTCAACAATGATTAATTAAATCAGTTTAAAAATTTTATTTGAATTTTGAACTAGGCTTATACACTTGACTCTCAGAGGCTAGGTTTGCAAGCTCTCCCCCTAAGTCTGATACTTATAGAAGAAAATTGCACTCTTCTCTTATATGTATCATGTATAATAAGTTCAGATTTCAAATAGAAATTTTCCTTAATATTGTAATCAGAACAAATAAAAATAAATTGATAAATTTAAATTTGGCATTTTGGCTTCAGGTATAGCGTTCCACAAATTAATATACTCTTACTCCCTAATCAGTGCATTTTAGCACATATTTTCTAGTATTATAATTTGAAGGTGGAAAAACACAAGAAGGGGGGGGGGGGGGGGGGGGGGTTGAATTGTGTTTTGAGAATTAAAACTTTTTCTAATTTAAAACAAGTTTGCAGTGGATAATAACACAAAGAAAGTAAAGGGTGCTGAGAGAGAGAGAGAGAAAGACACGAAGATTTATCCTGGTTCCCCTCACAACTTGAGAGTACGTCCAGTACCCTTGTTACTAACAAGAGATTTCCACTATAATCTATTCAAGATTACAACTTGCTCAAGCACTCTTGCAAGAGACTTCTCAGTTGCTCAAGTTTCACTAAACAAGAGACTTCACAAACAAACTTAAAATCTAAGAATGAATGTTAATGGACACTTGATATACTATCAGAGGTGTTTACAAAATACAACTCAAATTGCTTCTTGAGGTCTTCAGCTTCTGAATCCTTCAGAGCCTTGTTTTTGTCCTCAGAGTCACTTTCTTCAGCACGCAAAATTTAAGCTTCTGATGAACAGTGATGTGCTTTCAGAGGCTTGTTTGCTTGGCTTCTCTGCTATTATTCATGGTTCTTCTGAATGAATTTTAACTTATAATTCTGCACACTAGAATAAACATTAGTAATCCCAATTGCAATTTTAATAATTTGTTATCATCAAAACCACTTAAAAACTTAGAGGTTCATGTCAGACCCACTTTGTTCCAACAATCTCCCCCTTTTTGATGATGACAAACTAAAGCATTAAAATTCAATTGTTGTTGATTTAATTTAATTATGTTGACTTCAGGTTTCAAAGGTTTGCAATCTCCCCCTGAGTCTGATAATCCATAGGGTTAGGTTTGTAAGCTCCCCCTAAGTTTTATCCATAATTAATTAAAACAATTTAAGAGTTAATTTATTAACTTAAAATAAATTTTCATATTTAACTCTCAGAAGCATATGTTTGTAAGCTTTGCTTCTCAGAGTCTGATAACGTTCAGAGGAGGTTTGCAAGCTTCTCTTACATTATCTATGAAAACTCATTTAAGGTTCTTAAATTTTCTCCCCTTTCAATAAGGTAAATAGTGAGAAGGAATCAGAAGGGATAAAAATTGGTTCATATGTGTAAACATAACAATTTCAGATATATTGGACAGAATTTGAATCAATCAACATTAATTTTACATCCTTACTCCCCCTTTTGGCATCAGTCAAAAAGACACAGAAAATCAAGCAGTCAAACGCGCCATAAACAAAGCAGTCAAGTCAATAAGGTGGTGACAACTAAATTCATTATATGAATTGTGTTGATTCCCAGTTTGACAAGAGAACTTGATGACAATATAAAAAGGGATGATTCCTCTCATTTTACTAACACCGAGTAATCAAGTAACATCAAAGAAAAAATACACAATGGAAAAGCAGGTTACCAAGGATGGTTCAGGCTCAGATACTGAGAGCGAGAAGGAACCAGAGCCCTGGCGCTGCGAAGAAAACAGGGCTCGTTATGAAAAGAACAAGCGAGAACTAATTTTGACAGAATCAGAGCAAGAGGAAATGGGCTCTGATCTGGAAGAGTTTCTATGGACTTATGATGATGACTTGCCAGCTGAGTACTATGAGGCTCAAGTTAAAGAGGCTACTGAAGACTTGCTCTCTTATATCAGGGAGAAGCATAAGAGGTTGGATGCAGAAGCCTCTAAAACCAAGCATAAGTCTAAGTAGGGTCATTATCATAATGTAATAAAGACTCTTCTAAATTAATAAAATAAAGTGTTCCTGCTATTAATTTCTTTCTTTTAAGCATGTTTTCTTTATATTCATGTACAAATGTCAGAAAACCAGTTACCAGACACGCCTCATTCGGTATTGATGCCCCGTTATTAAACAGGCGACAATACTAAGAAGCTATATCATGAGTAAACAGGAGTACTGATGTGGGGGATACCTTAGGTTTTGAAAATCCTAAAAACTATAAGTTTTAAAAATCAAAATGCTCTTCAGCATCTTGCTATAGGTTCAGTACCCACAAGAATACCAGACATAGACAATGAATATATATTTTAATTTTGAAAACAAAATAAAATAAACACTCATACATACATCAATCTAAACACACAGATATGGATAATATGAAGTTTCATTAAGAAGGAAAAAAAAATTATCCAAACAAAATACATCAAAACAATTTTCAAACAAGTGCTCAAACATAAGGCTAAGGGTTTTGTTGATTCTGAGTAAGCTTCAGCAGCATTTCCATCATAGCATATAATCTCCTATTCGTAGCTTCACCAGATCTGTTTAATTCTTCTCTAAAATCAACTCTGAGCTCATCTATGTCATTCCTCATTTCTTCTCTAATATCATGCAGAGCCATTTCGATGGCTGGAGGAATAGTAGAAGAAGGAGAGCCTTGAATAATTTTTGGAGGTGAGCTAGGAGGGGTCTTATCAACAATAGGAGCCTTACCCTTATCTGAGCCTGCTTCAATTTCATTCTAATCAAGCATAGTGTGGTCTTCTTCAGTGGCTTGATTCTCATGGATTTTGGCAGTCTCAACCACAGCAATTTGGACTGCTCTATCAACAAGCAATTTAAGAGCTTCTTGCTCTGCCAGCCTCTTATGTTTAGCTTCAGCAGCTATCCTAGCCTGCTCAGCATCATCAACCAGTTGGTTATACTTTTCTTCCTCCTCAAGTAGCCTTGCAGCTTCTTCAACTGCAGGACCTATACTTTCCAAACGTTGACACTCTTCTTCATAATTGAAAAAGGTAAGTCTTGGAGCATGAGAGTGGTTGGCAGAGTCCATGATATGGCTGATAGCATCCATGCCTTTTCCTTTGATCCTTTCCTTGACGTGATCACCCAGAAGCTTCAAAGTTTCACTGAATTTTCCTTCCAAATTCCTGATTTCAGCATCCACATCAGAAGGGAAAATGAGAGTCTCTTCTTCCATGCACTTTAGTCTCTTGAGACTAATACTGATAGCAATATTTATAAGCTCAAGATTTGGTTCAGATATGGGATTGAAAAAGGGTTGGCTATTGTTGAAGGGAATGGTTGGTTCAGGTCTTTTTCTTTTGAGAGGGGTGATTGTGATTTTGCTAAGGTCAATGGAGCGTTCAAGAGAGAGAGATAATGGAATTGGTTCATCATCAATGTTGATGGCTTCTTTCATTAGCCTCTCTTGAATAGGCAAAGCAAAATCAACAGGGAAAATTAGTTCATCCACTGTCAAGGGCTTGTAGGTAGGACCATGTGTAAGAGGTGTTCTGGGAGATGTTTGAGTATCTTGGTGTTCAGATGGTGGTTGTTCAGTGGTGATGTGGTGTTCTTGTTCAGAAGTGTTTTGAATAGGTTCATCAATGATGATTTGTTCTGGCAAGTGTTAAGGTGGTTGTTCTGATGGTTTGTGTGGAGAATGGGGTGATTGAATTGGTTGTTCAGAATGAGTCAAGATATCATCCTGAACAGGTGTGAAGGTGGATGGATTCTCTTGTGCTATATCATCAAGAGATGGGGGTGGTATTTGAATGGATTGTACAGGAGGTTCTTGAGTTGATGGATTAGCATTGGTCTTCACAAGTGGACAGTTGATTGGTGAGTTTGAGTTTGAATTTGTGAAAGCATCACCAGATAGGTGAGTGGTGAGATGATCAAGGACAGAAGTGTTTGGTGGTTGTTCAAGAATGGTGGTATTAATGAAGATATCTTCTTCTTCATCAGAAGAGATAGGTATTGATTTCTTGACAGGTTTCTTGAGGGGGGTTTTCTTAACAGGTTTCTTGTTCTTGGTTTTCTCTTTCTCAATTCTATCCAGTTTTGCAATTAAATCAGTAAAGTCAATGCTTGAGTCAGAAAGAGTTCCATCAGATGAGGATGATGATGATGATGGTTGAGGACTAGGTAAAACAACATTTAAAGGCTTGGTGAAATCTATGGGGGGTTCTTGAGCTTCAGCATTCCTAACATGATTAGGTTCAGAGACATTACCTGTTGAAGTGCCAGCAACTTTGGGCTTACAGACAGCAGTCTTTTTCCGTTTAGGAGCTCTGACAGGTATATCTTCTTCAGCAGCTGCAGGCCTTTCATTCCTCTTCTTTGACTTCTTCTCGTTTCCAACAGCTTTCCTTTGAGCAATCTTAGCAAGTTGATCCTCAGTGACTTGCTCATCTTCCTCAGTGGCACTGGTATCTTCAGGTTTTTCTTTTGGTCATTCCTCAACTAATTCTTGTTCTACTGGTTGAGGTTTCCTTCTTGACCTAGTAATCTCTTTAGGTCCTTTGAAGATATCCCAGTTAGGCACACTGACTACCATGCTCCTGGGCATGCTTACTCCAGTATCTTTCTTCACAATTTCCAGAAAGTTCTTGATAACATCCTCATTGTCATGTTCTGATATAGTTGGAAAACCATCACACCAGAAGTAGTTTTCATATATGGTCTGTAGAGGATTTTTGGGTTTCTTCAGATCTTCTTTCTTAATTAGCTTCATATTCACCAAGACACTGGCATCATACTTAGCAGTTTGAAAAACCCTCAATTTCTCTTTAGAGCTCAAAATATCAGCCAGTCTTGTCTGATGAATTATTTCAGTTATCAACCTTGGGTGATGAATCACTGAAGGTGACTTAGTTATACTCTTGGAGATTGTAAAGCAGAGATGGTCAAACAGAAGCTCTGCCAGATTAATTTTGACCTTCTTATACAAGAACCAGATGAAATGCCTGTGAGGTACTGAGATGGTATCAAATCCTCCTTCTCTAGTGATAATAGAGGCAAGAAATACTCTAAAAGCAAAGTTGAAGTTTTGCTTCATGAATTTTGCTCTACCAAAATCAGCTTTTGAAGTACCAGGAAGAAATAAATCCTTTTTAATGGCTTCCAAATACTTGCTCTTTTCATCATATTTATCCACATTCTCCCCCTCATTGTCTAAACCCAATACTTTTGCTACGTGTTCTTGAGTGATCAGAACACTGATTCCCATTATGTTATACCTAATCTCATTTCCTTTGAAAGGTCTTAAACCCAGTTGAACTCTTGTTTTTCCTTTCAAGGAATTGTCCTTTTCTACTATCTTCCTTACTTCTTCATCCGCCTGAAACTTATCAAAAACTGTTGCTTTTTGCCAGAAATACTTCACGATATCATAGTAGACAAAGCCATTCAACATTTCAAAGTAGTTTCCCCATTTTTGATCAAAGAACAAACTCTGAATATCAATACCATTTTCTTTTAGGCTTTCAAAATCAACAAACTTCTCTGTAACGAACTCAAACGATTATGGACCAGCATCAGTTGAATTAGGTTTAAACACGAGTTTTGCTTGGGACGAGAAATCAATCACAGGAGGTAGTTCTGGGTTGAACTCACGTTGAACAATGTTGCGAGAAGGTTGAGCAGTCATGATTACAGAAGATTTTGAGAAGAAGAGAGAATTTGGGAGAATTTCTGGAGTTTAGGGTTGTGTAGGAAGTGATTGTGTGTAAAAGTTGTGCAATGTGAGTGAAGTGACCTATAAATAGCAACTAGCACACAAACGCAGAAAAAGCACGCCTTGGGAGGGAGCGCGAATAGTTTTAAAAATTAAATAATAGTGTTAACTGCCATAATCATCATTAACTGTTCTTTACCCATCAGGATCTAGACACGTGTAAGAAGGACTTAATCACAACTGACGCGTGTACAGACAACTGTTGTACACTAAATAGAACTAAACGTTTCGTTTCCGTCTAGTTCAGAGCCACACTCATCATTATCTGACACCTCATCAGAACTTGTTACCATTCAGAGCCCAAATTATTCAGAGCTACCCAAAGGTTACTCTGAATTGTTAGAGGCTCTGAACGAGCTTCAGATCCTAATTCTATTTTGCATCTCAGAGCTAGTTTTCTTCAGTTATAAAATGCATGTTCAAATTCTTTTTAATAAAGTCAAATCTTTCAATAGCTAAAGGCTTAGTAAATATATCAGCCCATTGATGTTCAGTATCAATGAATTGAATATTTATTGTACCTTTTTGAACATGATCTCTTATGAAATGATGCTTAATTTCAATATGCTTAGCACTGGAATGTAAAATAAGGTTCTTAGATAAATGAATAGCAGCAGTATTATCACAATACAAAGGAATACTGCTCTCAGCTATGTTATAGTCCTCTAGATGATATTTCATCCAGAGTAGTTGGGTGCAACATTTAGCAGCTGAGATGTATTCTGCTTCTGCTGTAGACAAAGCAATAGTTGCTTGTCTTTTGCTAGCCCAGGATATGAGATTCTCACCAATAAATTGGCAATTTCCACTTGTGGATTTTCTCTCAATCCTGTCACCAGTATAGTCAGCATCGCAGAATCCAACTAGCTTACTATCTAGGGATTTTTTATAAAGCAGTCCTAGATTAGTAGTTCCCTTTAGATATCTAAAGATCCTCTTAACAGCAGTTAAATGAGGTTCTCTAGGATCTGTCTGGAATCTTGCACACAAGCATACACTATACAAAATATTAGGTCTAGATGCTGTTAATTAAAGTAGAGAACCAATCATACCTCTGTATAGCTTTTGATCTACTTTGTTGCCAATTTCTTCCTTGCTTAAGCTGCTTGTTGGATGCATAGGTGTGGCCATCGTCTTACAATCTTCAAGGTTGAACTTCTTCAGAAGCTCTTTCGTGTACTTGCTCTGATGAATGTAAGTGCCATCTTTTCCTTGGTTAATTTGAATTCCCAGGAAAAACTTCAGTTCACCCATCATGCTCATCTCAAATTCGTCCTGCATCAGCTTGGAGAAATTCTTGCACAAAGACGCATTAGTAGATCCAAATATAATATCATCAACATATATTTGAATGATTAAGATATCCTTCTTAGACGTCTTTCTGAAGAGAGTATTATCTATTTGACCTTTCTGAAAATCATTTTCTACTAGGAAATTACTTAGTCTCTCATACCAAGCTCTGGGAGCTTGTTTGAGGCCATAAAGTGATTTCTTTAATTTGAAAACATGCTCAGGGTTTTTTAAATCTTCAAACCCTGGCGGTTGTTTGACATATACTTCTTCAGAAATAACACCATTTAAGAAGGCGCTCTTAACATCCATCTGATATAAGGTTATTCCATTATTAACTGCATATGATAACAATAACCTGATTGCTTCCAGTCTTGCAACTGGAGCAAATGTTTCAGTGAAGTCGATGCCTTCTTGCTGACTGTAGCCTTGTGCTACTAGTCTAGCCTTGTTTCTTACCACTTCACCTTGTTCATTCATCTTGTTTCTAAATACCCACTTGGTTCCAATAATGTTCTTGTCTGTTGGTCTTGGTACTAGGTCCCACACATCATTTCTTTGGAACTGGTTCAGCTCGTCTTGCATTGCTATAATCCATCCATCATCAGAGAGAGCTTCATCAATAGTCTTTGGTTCTATCATAGATATGAGTCCTAGAAGTGAATCATGTTGATGATAATATGATCTTGTTCTTCTTGGACTTCCTTTATTACCAATGATGAGATCTTCTGGATGTGATGATTTATATTTGAATGATCTCTTTGGAGCTTCATTAGTTTCAGCACTTGCTTGGGTATCATCTTCTGAGACATCATTATGTTCTTCAGCTGCTTCTAATGGAGATGCTTCTTCTTGAGCTTCTTCCACTTCAGCTTCTGAAGTTCCATTCGCTTCTGATGTCTTTTCAGGTTCTGAATTGTTATACTGATATGGAATACCTGCATAACTATTGTCTAGCTCTGACATTTTACTGTCAGGCTCTTTGTCATCAAATCTGACATGTATAGATTCTTCAACTGTATCAGTTTCAGAATTATACACTTTGTATGCCTTAGAGCGTTCAGAGTAACCTACGAAGATTCCCTTACAAGTTTTGGCATCAAATTTTCTTTTGTAGGCCTTATTGTTCAGAATGTAACAAGTACATCCGAACTGGTGAAAATAAGAGATGTTGGGCTTTCTTCCTTTGAAGAGTTCATATGTTGTTTTATTCAATATGGGTCTGATATAGATCCTATTTTGAATATAACAAGTTGTGTTCACAGCTTCTGCCCAGAAGTGTTTAGCAAGTTTGGTCTCGTGCATCATGGTTCTTGCCATCTCTTGTAAAGACCTGTTCTTTCTCTCTACAACACCATTTTGTTGTGGTGTTCTAGGAGCTGAGAACTCATGGATAATTCCATGGTCTTCACAGAAAGTTGCAAAGGGTTCGTTTTCAAACTCACCCCCATGATCACTTCTGATCTTTAAGATCTTAAGACTCTTTTCACTTTGCACTTGAGTGCAGAAGATGGTAAACACATCATATGCATCATCTTTCACTCTTAGAAATTTAACCCAAGTCCATCTACTGTAATCATCAACAATGACTAGTCCATATTTCTTTCCATTGATTGAGGCAGTACTTACCGGGCCAAACAAATCAATGTGAAGCAGTTCTAGAGGTCTTGAGGTAGAGACAATGTTTTTGGGTTTAAAAGATGTTTTTGAAATCTTACCAATCTGACAAGGACCACACAAAGCATCTGAATAATAGTTAAGATTGGGTAGGCCTTTAACCAAGCTTAGTTTGCTAAGCTTAGAGATTAATCTCCAGTTAGCATGTCCTAAGCGTTGGTGCCAAACCCATTTCTCATCATTAACAGATAGAAGACATACTATCTTCTGCTCTGTGAGTTCTGACAGATTGATTTTATAAACATTACCTTTCCTTAGGCCTCTGAACACTATAGACTCATTAGATTCATTAATTACAGTACATGCATCCTTATTAAACTTAACAACATATCCACTATCACAAAATTGACTAATGCTAAGTAGATTATGTTTGAGGCCATCAACTAACCAAACATCTTTAATAGAAAGAGAAGAATTACCAATTGTACCAGTACCAGTACCAGTGATCTTCCCTTTTTGGTTTCCTCCAAATCCCACAGTTCCCCCCTCTTTCAGAGTCAGGGTTTGGAACATATGCTTGTTTCCTGTCATGTGACGCGAGCAGCCACTGTCCAGGTACCAAGAATGGTGCTCTGGCCTTCTTTGGGCGCAAATCTGCTACAAAAACATTCTCAGATCTAGGTACCCATATTTTTATGGGTCCTCTTGAGTTAGTCCTTAATGCCTTTGGTTGTTTTTGTTTATTAGGCTTTTCAGAAGCTCTAGAATTATTCAAGCCTTTTGGAAAACTTTTTGGCTTTGTATAACTCTTAGACTTTGCTTTAGAATATATCAGAGTTGTCTTTGTTTTAACATTAGTCTGAGGTTTAGAGATCTTAGGCTCTGAAGGTTTCAGAGTCTGAGATTTCTTAGCCTCTGACACAACTACTTTTTCAGGCTCTGATATAACTATTGCTTCTGATTGGCTTTTAACAAAAACAGCCTTAGGTTTAGAATTATTATTGTTAGAGGATTTAGAAAGTAATGGATTATCTTTAAAATTTGAAAATCCAAGACCTTCACCTCTGTTCCTACTGACATGGTATATTAATGAAGCTATCTTGCTTCTCTTCATCCCATTGATATGAAATTCCTGCAGTGTAAATTCATGCTCTGGAGGAACCTTATCATCATAAACATAGTGAGTTTCCATAAATGAGTTTCTACTTTTTAGAGACTCATTTTCTTCAACTACTATGTTAATTTTCTCAGTTAGGTTATTGTAAGATTTTTTTAAGACCTTACATTCACCTGCCTTTTTAGTGAGAATTTTTAGGGCATCCTTAAGAGAATCTATTAATTCAGTTCGAGAGAGTTTAGATATTACCTCTTCCTCATCTTCAGAGTCTGAACCTGCTTCAGAGTCTTCTCTGTCAGTGGTGGTTGCCATCAGTGCTAGGTTTGCTTCCTCATCACCATCAGAGTCTGAGTCTTTGTCAAGATCTTCCCATGTTGCCAGAAAGCTTTTCTTGACCTTACTCTTGTACCTTTCCTTGCTAGAGCTTTGCTTTGATGGTCTACTTTTGTTTTCTGGACAATCAGCAATGAAATGGCCAGGCTTATTGCATTTGAAGCACTTGCTTTGATCTTCCTTCTTGTCTTTAGAAGCACTAGTTCTTTTGGAAGATCCTCCAAACTTGCCTGCATATTTCTTGCTTCTTTTTGCCCATTGTGAAACCTTGGCAGCCATCAGCACCATCTCTTCCTCTTCATCAGACCCAATTTCTTGACTCTCTTCAGAAGCTTCATCCTCAGATTCTATTACCTTAGCTTTCAGAGCCTTTGACGAGCTCTTGGAGCTTAAGGCTATCCCTTTCATCTTCTTAGTTGACTCAGCAGTCATTAACTCCATTTCATGACTTTTGAGTGAGCTGACTAGACTTTCAAGGGATACAGTATCCAAGTCCTTAGACTCTTGAAAAGCAGTCACCTTTGGTCTCCATTTTGGTGGCAAGCTTCTGAGTACCTTTCTTACATGATCAGCTTCAGTATAACTTTTGTCCAATACTTGAAGTCCAGATACTAGGATTTGAAACCTTGAAAACATCGTTTCTATATGCTCTCCATCCTTCATCTTGAACAACTCATATTGATGCACCAACAAGTTAGCCTTTGCTTCCTTAACTTGTTTGTTGCCCTCATACTTGGATTTTAAAGAATCCCAAATTGACTTTGCGGTTCTTTTATCTCCAATTTTAAGATACTCATCATGAGAGATGGCGTTGGTCATCATTCCTTTTACACTATGATGCATCTTGTACTCTAACTTTTGAGTAGGTGTAAAAGACTTCCTGTTCTGAGAACTGACTACTCCTTCTAAGTCCATATTTTCAAAGCTAACTCCATCTTCTACCAAGTCCCATAAGTCACAATCAATGCCCATGATGTGACTGTACATCTTGGTTTTCCAGAAAGGGTAACCAGTCTCAGTTCCATTGAAGAAAGGAACTTTATCAGATGATCTTCTATCTCTTGAATTTGAATCATAGTCAAAACCAACTTCATTGTTGTTCTTGCTCTTCTCAGCAGACATGTTTTTCCTCCTGGATCTTTACTGTTTCACTATTAGGTGAGTTAGGCAACAGCCCAACTCTTGATACCAATTGAAGGTGGAAAAACACAAGAAGGGGGGGTTGAATTGTGTTTTGAGAATTAAAACTTTTTCTAACTTAAAACAAGTTTGCAGCGGATAATAACACAAAGAAAGTAAAGGGTGCTGAGATAGAGAGAAAGACACGAAGATTTATCCTGGTTCCCCTCACAACTTGAGAGTACATCCACTCCCCTTGTTACTAACAAGAGATTTCCACTATAATCTATTCAAGATTACAACTTGCTCAAGCACTCTTGCAAGAGACTTCTCAGTTGCTCAAGTTTCACTAAACAAGAGACTTCACAAACAAACTTAAAATCTAAGAATGAATGTTAATGGACACTTGATATACTATCAGAGGTGTTTACAAAATACAACTCAAATTGCTTTAAGACTTTGAATGACAGATTAAACACAGATTGTCAGATTGCTTCAGAGCCTTAAATGCAGTAATGTAACAGTGGTCATTTCTTCCATTTGAGTCTTCTATTTATACTTGAAGGAAGATGATGACCGTTGCAGAGAGATAAGGTGCCAGCTGGAATTTACTCGTACAATTGTGATAGTTGTAGTTGCCTTCTTTGGCAAATATCTTCAATTCCACTACCTTGCTATTTGAATTATCACTCATCCATTTTGAGTAATAATAGTACAATAGTACGATCCTCAAATGCGCTCCACTTATGGATAAGGTTAACGTTGTACTAACGAATATTCCTTCCTGTGGACGTGACAGAGCCTTGAAGTAGATTGTTCTTCAATCATTGGTTCTGATTCTGTCAGTTCTTGAGTGACGTAAATTCCTTTTGCTTCAGGTGCTGTTGTCATAGCTTCTTGAGGTCTTCAGCTTCTGAATCCTTCAGAGCCTTGTTTTTGTCCTCAGAGTCACTTTCTTCAGCACGCAAAATTTAAGCTTCTGATGAACAGTGATGTGCTTTCAGAGGCTTGTTTGCTTGGCTTCTCTGGTATTATTCATGGTGCTTCTGATTGAATTTTAACTTATAATTCTGCACACTAGAATAAACATTAGTAATCCCAATTGCAATTTTAATACTTTGTTATCATCAAAACCACTTAAAAACTTAGAGGTTCATGTCAGACCCACTTTGTTCCAACATAATTTAGCATTTTAATAGCCTTTCTACTATAATATTATGTTTTTACTATGTTTCTAAGTCTTGGATCACAATTGAGGCTTAATGAATTTATTTAATTAATTTTCGGATTTAATGACTAAATGACACATTCTCATTGCGCAGACCATAACTGGAGCTAGGAATATCGGATTGAGACGCGGCTAGTTGCGTTGGAAAGATAAGACAAAGAGCTACAACTTTCATGTTGAAGTCAAAAGCTAATTCAGAGCGCAAATGTGTCAAATAATTGCGTCAATGTTCCAGACTTACAAGAGTTAATTATTTTCAGCATAACTTATATTTTTCGGCCGAATTGTTTTGTGGCCCGTTTTTGCTTGCTGTATAAGAACCAAAACCTGACCTAAGTCAGAATTATTCAGTATTCACGTATGTCATACCCTAATTTTGCCCCACCCTATTTTCATTTTTTTAGAAAAGTCAACAAAAGTCAACCTTTGACTTGAAAAGTCAAATGTTGACCCAAAAAGTCAAAGTTGGCACAAAAATAAATGGAATCATTTTTTCTTGCATGGTTTTTGCATGGCATGATCATAAAGGGCCATATTTACTATTTTGCCCTTCCATTAATTTTTATTTCTTATTTCTTATTTATTTTTAGTTAGTTACTTGCATTTCAAGAAACCTTTTTAACATCAAATTTAAATCCTTTTTTTCTCATTTTTAATCCATAATCATTTTGCATAATCACATTTCATCATCATGCATATTTTTATTTTGCATATTTATTTTTATTTTATTATTTTATGTGTATTTTTAATTTGTTATTTGTTCTCAAAAATCAAAAAAAATATATTTAATCATCAACACATCATCATCCTTATCATTAGAGGCCTAGAACATTCTCATTTTTTACACCTCATCAATAGTACAATGAAAATGCTTAACATTATCCTTTCCCAAAAAATCACAAAAATACCCTATTTTGTACTATGTCCTTTCTACCCCCATTCTCCCATTTCCTAACCTAAGTAAAGCCTATATATACCCTACACCAGCTAGCAGCGCCGCAGTAGAGAGGATCAAAGGAGGCAGAATCAGATCTGAACCAAAGAGAGAAACCATCAAAAATCATCAAAAATATCAAAAACTTTCTCATTTTCGAAATCCACATAAACCTCACTGATTCAGCCATTTTCTTTCACAAACATCACCACTGAGGTTGCAGAAAGCTAAAGCAAGGTTTAAATCGAAGTTTGAACGTCAAATTCAAGCACCACCATTGCAAATCCATCAAGAACAAAAGCTTCAACTTCTCGGTTTCAGGCCTAAAACAAGGTACAAAACTCATCCATCTCACTACTGCATCATCATAGAACACGTTATGTAGCTTGATTGGACCTATTTGTGGTTGTGTTTGCTGTTTCAAATTTTCGTGTTCTTCACTTGCTTGCTTCGTTTTTCAAAATATAGCTGTTTTTTGCCAAATCTAAGTTCATAATCGTGATCTACGCGAAAAAACGAGAAAAACCATATATGAATCGTGTTGTTTTGTTGAGTTTTTATCAACTCCGGTGACCGGAATTGTCACCGGAAACCTTCTGTCTCGCCTGAGAAGAAGGTATAGGCTGGCCTGTCCTTTTGCCTTAAGTTTAAATCCCGGCCGTTGGATATATCGGACGAGCGCGGATGATCCATGATCGTAGCCGTCAGATCTCATTTAAATGAGATCTGATGGTGGTAAAGCTAGAGATCACGGTACGCGCGCCACACTGTATTTTTTGTTGTTGACTGGTTTTTGTTTGTTGACCTGTGCGTGGACCTGGGCCTTTGGGCTCAGACTTGCTTTCTGCACCACCCCTCTGTTACTTCCTGCACCCCCCTCCTGATTAATTTTTTTATAAATTTCAGCTTATTCAAAAAGCACTTATTTGGACAATAGCTTATTTAAGCTTATTGAACCACTTTTTTTGCTTAAATAATGTTACTCTTTTAAGACTTCATTTTATTTTTAATAGATTATTTTCATAAGTTATTTGCATCTTAAGTGCTCTTTAGCTTATTTCAATAAGTGCTTATTTGAACCAAAAGCTCTTTAGCTTATTTGGATCACTTTTTTGCACTAGATTAATTAATTTTTTTCAGATTCTATTAATCTAAAATTATTGACTTATTTTTATAACTCATTTTCGGTTTAACTACTTTTAGCTTATTTTCATAAGTGCTTAAGTTGGACAATCACTTTTTTAAGTGCTTTGGTCACTTTTTCTTGCACAAACAGATTTGTTTACTCTTGTTTAGCTTATATTAACCTCTTTTATTTGCTATTACTTGTTCATGCATGTTTATGCCTAATTAATTCATTGTTCGCTGTATTGTTCATGCATTTGTGTTCATTATCTATTGTTCATACATTTGTTTTCATTATGTGATGTTCATGCATTTGCATTCATTTTAATATTATATGCATTGATTATTATCATTGTAGTATCTTTGCCTTCTCATACTTCTTCTGTTCTATTATGTCTGATGCTTGGGTCTGTCTGACATTTCTTTTCATAATCAAACTTAATCAAACTTTTTGCAATAAATAATGGATGAAAAAGGGGGAATTTAGCATTTGCTTCTTTCCGCTCCGGATGACTTGGATCATGGACATTTGACTAGTGATCGCAAGTTGTTCTCACCTTAATCAAACGTTAAAATTAATCAACTTTCGTCTTTTCCTTTTGGAACACTTTCTTTAATCAAATTAAATCAAGATTTTTATAATACTAAGGATGAAAAAGGGGGAATTTAGCATTTGCTTCTTTCCGCTCCGGATGACTTGGATCCTAGACATTTGACTAGTGGTCGCAAGTTGTTCTCATCTTAATCAAACTCTAAAATTAACCAACTTTCGTCTTCTCCTTTTGGAACACTTTCTTTAATCAAATTAAATCAAGATTTTCATAATAACAAAGGTGAAAAAGGGGGAGTTTAGCATTTGCTTCTTTCCGCTCCGGATAACTTGGATCCTAGACATTTGACTAGTGATCGCAAGTTGTTCTCATCTTAATCAAGCGTTAAAACTAACCCCACACACTCAAACTTCTTTTCAGAAAACTTGGATATACGCTTTATCCATTCCTCTGATACACACGAGCTTAAGCCTCTCTTTAGAGCATACAAGCACCGTTGTATCAGCGGAATGCGAAATAAGCAACATCCGTTATTCAACTCTCTTTTTCAACGGATACACGTCTTATCTACTCCTCTGACACACACACAGCTTAAGCCTCTGATTAGAGCATACAAGCGTCGTTGTGTCAGCGGAATACGAAATAAACGTTATTCATTAAAATCAACCAACCACACAAACAATTTTTTACCAGAACTACGTGAGTTTTGAGTTTCCCATTGCACCGGGGAATACGTAGGAGCAGGCTCCTACAACCGTCAAACTCAAATAATAAAAACCTTTTTTTGTTAAAGTGGAAGCGGAGTAGAGATTAGCCAACGATAGAGTAATTTAATTCAAACATGCGCAGACAAACCGTAAACCACCTAAACGGTTCCCATCGAGTACGATGGATGCGAGGGGTGCTAATACCTTCCTCTCGCATAACCAACTCCCGAACCTAAACCAAGGTTTTCGTGATATTTTCCTTTCCCCTTCCGGGATAAATAAACGTCAATGGCGACTTCATTGTATGAAAAATGGAAGTGATTTTCCAGCCCGTTACAGCTGGCGACTTCACTGGGGACTCTTGAGAGTTAAGCCTAGTTTAGGCGGTTTATTAATTTGTCTGCCATTTCCTGGTTTGCAGTATCTTACTCTATCTTTTATTTTCTGTCAATTAAATGCTTGGCTGACTGTTTCTCTTCTTCTACTCCTTCCTTTTTTTCTTTTTTGCCCTTGCGGCGTGGTTACTTTGAGCAGCTCTACACCCGAGCTTGAGAAAAGCTTAAGTTAAGTTAGGGGTTGTTATGTTGGGCTCCTAGACATTTGACTAGCGAGCGCTGACATAATCGCCCCGCCTAGGGTAGATCCTCTTGAAAATGTTGGGTTCCTAGACATTTGACTAGCGAGCGCTGATGTTTTCTTGTTGGATCCATGACCTTAGGAACCTCTTACCGGTATAGAACCTAACCTTGTTATTAGGGATCTCTGTTTAGAACCCGAGAGATTCCTTTTTGGACGCGTTTGCCGTGCAATAACGGCATCGTTTCCAAAGAGGTGATCCGTGATTTAACCATATTAAACTTAGAACAACATGTGAGAGGGATGGGTTGCAGGTAACTTTGAGCCTTTTGACCTCAGAAATGATAATTGAACCTCTGCTTCACTGTGACAGAATCTGCTACAAAAGTGCATTCATACATCCATGCACTCATGCATTCTGTCATACAAAAATATTTTTGCATAACATTTGCATAAAAAATAAAATGATAAAGCATAAAAAACTTTTGCATGCATTGGCATTCATACACAAAATCATTATCTCATCCTTACCCGTTCACATCAGCAGTTTCATTCCCGACACTGATACCGGACTCCAAGCATTTCAAGAGAATTATGGAAAATATGCAGAAGCAGATTGATGCCTTGAGAGGCGATGTGGACCAAGTGACTGACAAGTTAGACCGTGTGTTGGAAATACTAGCTAATCTCAGTTTGCCTTCAAGAGTGGACGCTGCAACAGTAGGGGCAAATCCTCCAATTGATTCCCCATTGTCAAAGGTGGTATGGCCTTCATTCAGCTCATCTTCCGGACATACTTCTGCAGCTGCTCAAGTCACCCAAGAGCCAATGGCCACCAACACTGAATTCATGGTTGGCCAGCCAAGAACTCATCAAGTCCAACCCGGGTTTGCTATGCCTCGAAGTCCCGAGGATCACATGAATTCTCATCAAGGTGATAACTCTAAGGGAAAATCTGTTGCGTCCCCGAGTGAGGAGACTCGCCAAAAGTTCAAGGTAATAGAGGACAAGCTAAGGATGATGGAATCATTCTTGCCCAACAATGTCAGCCCACCTCGCTCTCACTCTCACTTAGCAGTGCCTGCTCGCGCCCCATGCTTCAAGCATCAGTATCCAGTAACTGTTCGACACCAACAACCCAAGAGGTTTCCAAATCAGGCAATGCAGATGCCTTTCCATCACCTCCAGTCAGGACAGTTCGCACAAAAGCCAGGACAACAGCAGAATGAGCCAAAGGCCACTAAAAAGAGAAAGGTCTTTGATTCCATCCCAATACCTTATGGTCAGCTTTTTCCACATTTGGTGCATAATAGGATGGTAATCCCAAGAGCTTTAAAGCCGATAACTGCGCCATTCCCTGCTTGGTATGATCTCAAAGCCAATTGTGAGTATCATTCTGGGGCTGAAGGGCATACTATTGAAAATTGCAGAGCCTTTAAACATGAAGTTCAGAGACTCATCGATCAGAAACTATTGACCTTCAAGGAAGATGGGGCAAAGGCTGTCACTTCCCAAAATGGTCCGACATCACCAACTCAAACATCATACCTCCAGTGCCCGTATATGGCAGCTGCACAACATCAGCAACCTCAGGGGTACTCATTCCTCATTCCAAATGCCTATGAATCATGTGCCACAAAGAACTCAACAAGTACAACAGACCCAGCAGCGAGCTAAAAAGGTCTTTGATCCAATTCCTGTGTCACACAGTCAGCTTCTGTCATATCTGGTGCACAATGGGATGGTGACCCCAGAAGCTTTAAGACCAATGACTGCGTCATTCCCTGTTTGGTATGATACCAAGGCCAAATGTGCATACCATGCTGATGCCGAAGGTCACTCTACGGACAATTGTAGGGCATTCAAAAACAAGGTTCAAGAGCTCATTGAGCAGAAACTGTTGACTTTCAAAGAGGGAGAGCCACACCGTGAAGGTTAATCCATTGCCCGGTCTCACAGACCCTTATGAGGATGCTAAGCAAGAGTTCAAGGATTGAATCAAGCTACAAAAATTATCATTTAGGCTGTTTCCCTTTTGTATTTTCCTTTGTTTTGCTAAGTATTTACTTACAGTTAAACTTTGTTTGTTTGGAATGTTAATCTTAATGAAATGATAATGCATGTTTTGAATCCATTCTTTCATGTCCATTCACTTTTCTTTCTTGCTCTTCACAAAGGCAAAAAATATATATCAATATTTCTCATTTCATTTCTTTCTTTATCATTTCTGTTTGAACAAAGATTGGAGAGAGGATGATGAAAAACGAAATAACCAGGTGGCTACGGTATGCTTTCGAATAAAACTTTGCTGATGATGTAAGACATTGTTTCAAATCCCCAAACACCGGAGAAATAAGGGAGATAATCCGTAGTCAACCCCTTTGAGCCTAGAAGTTGGTGTTTCTTTCTATACGAAAAAACCCGCTATATTAACCCGGGGCAGGGTAGTGTTCAATTAATTCGACCATGCGTTGGAGTTTCAAGAGAAAAAAAATCAATAAGGTGTTCCTCATCACTCATTACTAAGGCAGTCACAATTCGCCAAACAAAATACAAAAAAAAAAGAGAGAAAGAAAAGCCCGCTAAGTCAAAACCTCAGAATGGCTTAGGCAAAAATTAGGGTATCCCGCTAGACTAAAAATGCAAAAGAATAGTCTAGGCAAAAGTTAGGGATTGAAAAAAAAAAATAAAAAAAATAAAATGAAAAAATACAAAAAGCGAAGGTCACCAAGATTCATGACAAAACAAAGTCATGTGACCAAAGAAAAGGCAATGTGACTGCCACACAAAAAAAGGGAACACAACCTCGACCCCCGAGCCATCATATTCTCACCATCAAAATTCAAAAAAAATCTCTTGGGACTTGAATACATGAGTGGAGTTAATTGAATTTAGGACTGAAGATCATCACGAAGAAAGGGACGGGTTAAAATCAAACTTTGAGCCTTATATCCTTTTATTCATAAACCGTGAACCAGGCCACGTTACAACCTTCAAAAGACCTAATTGAAGCAAGGTTTAGCTTGAAAGCATACGGTAGCAAGGTTGCGTTAACCTGACTCCCAAAAATCTTTTGTTAATATCATACTCTCCCACCATCTTCCACAATATATATTCATTGTACATAAATATCATCTCAATCTCAATTTGAAAACTTGCATTAAAATTGTATTAGAATTACTATTTCAAGCAAACATGTTTATCTGCAAGTCATCACCTGACAATAAAGAAGTTCCAACTCTGAGCTGTTACCGAGCAATCAAGAAGAACTTTGGACTAATATGGGTCAACTATCTCAGGACTTCATTTAACCATGGGGCACATCCCTTAGAAAGGTCATTCAGCACGGACAGAGTGTCCTAAGATCGCATCATGAAAAGCGATATCAAAACTCAGATTTCAAGGACCTAACAAATCAGTTCAGAACGCTCCTAATCAGGGGAAGACCACCTTGGGATTCTGCCAATCAGGAACAAACTCTTATGACCATGCAGATCACCTGAAGATCCTGCTGGCCCAGCCAAACATGTTTCAAAAATGGGTCAATTTAGAGGCAAACCTCTCAAAGTGGGAGAACCAATATCAGTAAGATTGGCCAAGAATCAAGAAAAAGCCAAATACTTCAGATGCCCAACAGACTGGGGCAAGATATGATACACATGGGCAGGTTCTCTCTATACCCTCAAGCTACTCAAGCAAAGTCTGGTAGATATCCGCAACCATTAAGTCCGGAACTGGTGTCGGGGATCAACATCAAGCCATCATTCCACAAAAGCCTTGATACCCGAAAAGTTCCCACCCTCCATAGGGGCATCGGTCATCGTCATGCATTAGTCATGTCATTTCATTCATGCAAATAAGCGTCATGCATTAGTCATGTCATTTCATTCATGTAAATCATTAACATGCATTGGTCACGTCATTTCATTCAAGCATCAGGTATGCCCCATACCACAAATCCAATAACCTCATAACCAAGAAGCCAAATCAAACATCCACAATCAAGAACCTAACCTTGCATTGACAATTCCAAAGTCCAATCATTATTGGCAAACCTACTCAAAATCCAATCATTATTGGCAAACACCATTCAAGTCCAATGATTATTGGCACACCCTTAAAGTCCAATCATTATTGGCATCCACCCAAAATCCAATATTCAATGGATCCCAAATAAAAACCAGTGTTCATTAACACCCATGTTGAAACCCGACTTCCAATAGCACACAATCATTTCATTTCATGCATAAATGATCATGGTAAACATGCATACATCAAGCAAGTTCAAAGGTTTCTCCTTGCAGAATACAGGCTTTGGTCACTTAATCACAAGAAAGGCAGTTTGACCTATTTTCTAGCAAGTCGGTTGGTAAATTGTTTCCCCAGCGGATTAGTTGAAAAATCATATCCAATCTCCTTCCCAGTGAATTGCAAATTTTCTGAAAAAATTCTTCTACAAGATAATCACAACAGCTTATTCAAGCACATCATCACAGCAATTTCGGATTGAGTTTCGGTTCGAGTGGCTAGATAAGGTTTACTCAAATGACTGCAATGACATCAGTTTGTCCGGTTCCCCAAAAGGAATGACAGAAAAACCTGAAATAGAGACATTCAGTGGAATCCGTAGGCCTGAGGGTGGTGATTTCTCTTCAAGTGCAACACCGAGGTGTTACATCTATCTTTCTCAAGGACGTACAACTCCTGGTTCAGGCGTTAGCTCCTTCAGATACAGAATCCTGAAATAGGGACATTCAGTGGAATCCGTAGGCCTGAGGGTGGTGATTTCTCTTCCAAGTGCAACACCGAGGTGTTACATCTATCCTTCTCAAGGACGTACAACTCCTGGTTTTGGCGTTAGCTTCTTCATATGCAGCAGCTCCTGAAATAAGGATATTTAGTATAATCTAAGCACCTGGTTAGGCGACGGTTTATCTTCATCAGTCCAAGCACCTGGTTAGGCGACGACTTATTCTCAGAATCTAAGCACCTGGTTAGGCGACGGTTCATCTTCATCAGTCCAAGCACCTGGTTAGGCGACGACTTATTCTCAGAATCTAAGCACCTGGTTAGGCGACGGTTCATCTTCATCAGTCCAAGCACCTGGTTAGGCGACGACTTGCTCTCAGAATCTAAGCACCTGGTTAGGCGACGGTTCACATTCAAGAAGAGATCCTGAAACAAGGATACCAAAGATACCAAGCAGGTTTACTCGTTCCTCTCATCATCACTCAAGCCCATGCAAAATTAGGGCATTCTGTATTTAATTATCTTCCACCAAAAGAATACGAATACCAGGGTTATTCGCATTCTTACGGTTTAAGCTAATTAAATAGGGGTAGCTGTCATACCCTAATTTTGCCCCACCCTATTTTCATTTTTTTCAATTTTTTAAAACAGTCAACAAAAGTCAACCTTTGACTTGAAAAGTCAACTGTTGACCCAAAAAGTCAAAGTTGGCACAAAAATAAATGGAATCATTTTTTCTTGCATGGTTTTTGCATGGCATGATCATAAAGGGCCATATTTACCATTTTGCCCTTCCATTAATTTTTATTTCTTATTTATTATTTATTTTTAGTTAGTTACTTGCATTTCAAGAAACCTTTTTAACATCAAATTTAAATCCTTTTTTTCTCATTTTTAATCCATAATCATTTTGCATAATCACATTTCATCATCATGCATATTTTTATTTTGCATATTTATTTTTATTTTATTATTTTATGTGTTATTTTTAATTTGTTATTTGTTCCCAAAAATCAAAAAAAATATATTTAATCATCAACACATCATCATCCTTATCATTAGAGGCCTAGAACATTCTCATTTTTTACACCTCATCAATAGTACAATCAAAATGCTTAACATTATCCTTTCCCAAAAAATCACAAAAATACCCTATTTTGTACTATGTCCTTTCTACCCCCATTCTCCCATTTCCTAACCTAAGTAAAGCCTATATATACCCTACACCAGCTAGCAGCGCCGCAGTAGAGAGGATCAAAGGAGGCAGAATCAGATCTGAACCAAAGAGAGAAACCATCAAAAATCATCAAAAATATCAAAAACTTTCTCATTTTCGAAATCCACATAAACCTCACTGATTCAGCCATTTTCTTTCACAAACATCACCACTGAGGTTGCAGCAAGCTAAAGCAAGGTTTAAATCGAAGTTTGAACGTCAAATTCAAGCACCACCATTGCAAATCCATCAAGAACAAAAGCTTCGACTTCTCGGTTTCAGGCCTAAAACAAGGTACAAAACTCATCCATCTCACTACTGCATCATCATAGAACACGTTATGTAGCTTGATTGGACCTATTTGTGGTTGTGTTTGCTGTTTCAAATTTTCGTGTTCTTCACTTGCTTGCTTCGTTTTTCAAAATATAGCTGTTTTTTGCCAAATCTAAGTTCATAATCGTGATCTACGCGAAAAAACGAGAAAAACCATATATGAATCGTGTTGTTTTGTTGAGTTTTTATCAACTCCGGTGACCGGAATTGTCACTGGAAACCTTCTGTCTCGCCGGAGAAGAAGGTATAGGCTGGCCTGTCCTTTTGCCTTAAGTTTAAATCCCGGCCGTTGGATATATCGGACGAGCGCGGATGATCCATGATCGTAGCCGTCAGATCTCATTTAAATGAGATCTGATGGTGGTAAAGCTAGAAATCACGGTACGCGCGCCACACTGTATTTTTTGTTGTTGACTGGTTTTTGTTTGTTGACCGGTGCGTGGACCTGGGCCTTTGGGCTCAGACTTGCTTTCTGCACCACCCCTCTGTTACTTCCTGCACCCCATTCCTGATTAATTTTTTTATAAATTTCAGCTTATTCAAAAAGCACTTATTTGGACAATAGCTTATTTAAGCTTATTGAACCACTTTTTTTGCTTAAATAATGTTAGTCTTTTAAGACTTCATTTTATTTTTAATAGATTATTTTCATAAGTTATTTGCAACTTAAGTGCTCTTTAGCTTATTTCAATAAGTGCTTATTTGAACCAAAAGCTCTTTAGCTTATTTGGATCACTTTTTTGCACTAGATTAATTAATTTTTTCAGATTCTATTAATCTAAAATTATTGACTTATTTTTATAACTCATTTTCGGTTTAACTACTTTTAGCTTATTTTCATAAGTGCTTAAGTTGGACAATCACTTTTTTAAGTGCTTTGGTCACTTTTTCTTGCACAAACAGATTTGTTTACTCTTGTTTAGCTTATATTAACCTCTTTTATTTGCTATTACTTGTTCATGCATGTTTATGCCTAATTAATTCATTGTTCGCTGTATTGTTCATGCATTTGTGTTCATTATCTATTGTTCATACATTTGTTTTCATTATGTGATGTTCATGCATTTGCATTCATTTTAATATTATATGCATTGATTATTATCATTGTAGTATCTTTGCCTTCTCATACTTCTTCTGTTCTATTATGTCTGATGCTTGGGTCTGTCTGACATTTCTTTTCATAATCAAACTTAATCAAACTTTTTGCAATAAATAATGGATGAAAAAGGGGGAATTTAGCATTTGCTTCATTCCGCTCCGGATGACTTGGATCCTGGACATTTGACTAGTGATCGCAAGTTGTTCTCACCTTAATCAAACGTTAAAATTAATCAACTTTCGTCTTTTCCTTTTGGAACACTTTCTTTAATCAAATTAAATCAAGATTTTTATAATACTAAGGATGAAAAAGGGGGAATTTAGCATTTGCTTCTTTCCGCTCCGGATGACTTGGATCCTAGACATTTGACTAGTGGTCGCAAGTTGTTCTCATCTTAATCAAACTCTAAAATTAACCAACTTTCGTCTTCTCCTTTTGGAACACTTTCTTTAATCAAATTAAATCAAGATTTTCATAATAACAAAGGTGAAAAAGGGGGAGTTTAGCATTTGCTTCTTTCCGCTCCGGATAACTTGGATCCTAGACATTTGACTAGTGATCGCAAGTTGTTCTCATCTTAATCAAGCGTTAAAACTAACCCCACACACTCAAACTTCTTTTTAGAAAACTTGGATATACGCTTTATCCATTCCTCTGATACACACGAGCTTAAGCCTCTCTTTAGAGCATACAAGCACCGTTGTATCAGCGGAATGCGAAATAAGCAACATCCGTTATTCAACTCTCTTTTTCAACGGATACACGTCTTATCTACTCCTCTGACACACACACACAGCTTAAGCCTCTGATTAGAGCATACAAGCGTCGTTGTGTCAGCGGAATACGAAATAAACGTTATTCATTAAAATCAACCAACCACACAAACAATTTTTTACCAGAACTACGTGAGTTTTGAGTTTCCCATTGCACCGGGGAATACGTAGGAGCAGGCTCCTACAACCGTCAAACTCAAATAATAAAACCCTTTTTTTGTTAAAGTGGAAGCGGAGTAGAGATTAGCCAACGATAGAGTAATTTAATTCAAACCTGCGCAGACAAACCGTAAACCACCTAAACGGTTCCCATCGAGTACGATGGATGCGAGGGGTGCTAATACCTTCCTCTCGCATAACCAACTCCCGAACCTAAACCAAGGTTTTCGTGATATTTTCCTTTCCCCTTCCGGGATAAATAAACGTCAATGGCGACTTCATTGTATGAAAAATGGAAGTGATTTTCCAGCCCGCTACAACGTACAGAAAAATAAGGATTGTGCCGCCGTGATCATGAGCAACTAAACACTCTAGATCAATTCGTTGGTTAAGGCACTTCAATTCATAATCTTGAGGTTTGGATCTTAATGCTATTACAATTCATGTTTCTAATTCTTTCTCTTTCAATTTCGCTGCCTCTTTGATCATATTGAATGCAATTCGTATTTACTTATAGCGCTTGATTGTATGTAATTTCGGATTGCAATTGTAGTGAGGTTATTCGAATTAATTATCGATTGTTTAATTCAATTTAGATAGAAATTGATAGAGTCTATAACGCTTGTTTATAGAATTGACTGAATTCACGTGATGACTTTAATCATGTTCTGTTACGCTTTTTTACTCTCATGATTGATCGAACAACTGTTTTTCGCTTGTTAATTCAGTCCGCATTCTTGTGAAACTAATGGACGCTTGAAAGTTAGTTTCACGGTCAATCAAGAATAGAAACAGAAAAGTTTATTTTCTAGAAACCTATGATAGATAATGAATGAAGTTTTCCTAAAACCAACGAATTGATTGCTTTCATATAAATTAATTTCAACATCTCTATTACTGTTTTTCTCAATCGAAAACCCCCAATTTTTATAGTTTTTAATTTGTTCTAATATTGTTAACTAATCGAGAGTCCTTGTGAGACGACCAAGGTTATCTTACCTTGTTACTACTTTTTAATTACTTATTTTTTATCACGAAAACGACCGTGATCACTTCCCCTTTTGTCATTAAACAAAAAGATTAAACTGACAAGAATTAAATGACATCTTGAAAAAAAATTGGTCAAAGGAGAGTTTCAAGACAGTCAATGTTTAAGAAAACGGTTACAACCAAATCAATTAAATGACTTGTCGTAAAACCATAAACTTGTCTGTTTTGAAATCCTATATAAAGACCATCAAACTTTGTCATTTCACTCAACACTTCCATTGCATGTTGAAAAACAACGATGGATAAGGATAAAAGAGTGATCAAAAGTAAGAAGTCACAGGAGAAGAAGAAGAAGAAAGTGAAGATTCATCAAGACTCAGAGTCTAAGAAGAAACCTCAGAAGATGAAAGCATCAACTTCTGCTCCTGTCAGAATCAATTATCAAACAAGATCCAAGACCAAACAGCCAGAGTCTTCATCCGAGTCAGTGTCTGAATGGGATTCTGACTGGAAGGAATTCTTGAGTACATATGTTCCTCATAGGGAAGAATACTCGTCCTCACCTTCTGATTCTCATCAGCTAGATTTAGAACTAGTTGTTTCTGATGTTGAATCCAAGTGAAAAGGTGGATAAGAACTTATATAATCAACAATTATTTGTGGAATAAAAACTCTTTATTTAGTTTTGGAATCTCTGTTTTGATATTTGTCTTAAAAACATTTGGGAATGCATAAATAACATAAAATATTTAAACAGGATAAATAACCACACAAAATAAGTACTTCATAAAATGAAATGTAACGTGTTCCACAAACATAACAAAACAGATTCTGAACAATCAAATACATAACAAAAAATTAAAATAAAGTGCTTAGAGTCCTAGGGTTGAGGTTGAGGATGAGGGGGTAATCTTTCATTAATGCTCTTCAGAGTATCAAGAATGGCTGTTAAAATGCCAGAATGTTCATCAACATTTTGCTTCAGTCTATCTTGATCTTCTCTCATAAGAAGGACAAACTCTGGTGCATTACTTGCTAAACGTTCAAGCCTTGCCTGTTCAGCAGCAACTCTTGCTTCTTCTGCTAGCCTAGCTTATTCTCTAGCCAGAGCCTCTAACCTCTCTTTCTCAAGCCTTTTAGCTTCCAACCTCTTCCTTTCACACTCTTCAGCTTCTTTCTTTTCTTGTTCAGCCTTGATTCTAGCCAATTCAATTTGAAATTCCAAATCTTTCTTATAGGAAACTCTGATTGCCCTTATCATATCTTGCAGTCAAACTTCCATGAGCTCACATTCCTTATCAATCTCTGCTGACTCAATAGTCCTATTAGGAATAACATTTTGGATCCTCCTAATGTTTTTGTCAACAGCTTTCAGCATTTTAGAAATGTCCTCTTTGGTTTAATCCATGGGTTCATTTAAGATCTTAGAGGGTAAGGCAGGAAGGAAATAGATGCAATCATCAGAAAGGGCATCAGAGTATCAGGATTGGTGGTGTGATCTGGAGGTGGTTGTTGGTTGGTTGGTAACACTACAGTAAGAGTGTTGTCCACCGCCACATTTTGTGGGGATTTTTCAACATTAATTACTGGAGAGTTGGGTTTATGAGAGACCTCAGAGTCTGGATTGATATTTTCCTTTAGTTCAGGTGTTTTGAGAGAGTCTGAGGTGGGTATTATTTGTTCAGCAACAGGTGGTGACAATGGTGGATTGTTTTGGTTATTTTCTGGGGGTGGTGTATGTGGTTCATTTTGGTCATTGTTTGGTTGATTTTCTTCAGGTTCTGGAGAAGGTTCCGGATTTGAGAGATTTTTGTTTGGGAGTGATTCAAAGTTTTGAGGAGGAGGGGAGTGTGTGCGATCAGAATCTTCATCTTCATCCACATTGTGAATGACTGGTGCAGTACTTGTAGTTGCTTGTGCTGCATCATTATATATTGAATTAGCTTCAGATTCTGATGGGTTAGTTTGAAGTGTGTTAAACGGCTCAGATGATGGTTGATTCTCAGAAAGAGCAAGATCATTCTTAGAATAAACTCCTTTGAAAATTTTATCAAAAGCACGTTTAACTGTGATCTCTGGAGTATATTGGAATCTTTTAAAAACATTTCTAAAAGCTGATTTACCACCAAGATACATAGGATTCTTACCATCTGCTGGTCCATATAGGGTCTTTTGAGCAAGCAGATTGTCAGGATCATTCCTTTGAGGAAGTTTGGAATACATTCCTTTAGCAAATGTAGATACCTCAGAGTAGTACTATTTATGATTTTAGAACTAATCAAATAGGTACCATACCCAGGGAAGAAAGGTCTGATAGCATCCAACAGTCCACTCTGAGCAAACATGTGACTTAGTAGTCTCCCATGACGAATGAAAGGTTTGCTAGCAACTATAGAGTCAACAAGATGGATGAAGATGAGTTTACCAATATCAACAAAGTTTCCTTTTCCAACATGGAATGTAAACAACTTTTGAATGGTAGAAATTTGATCAGTACCATCTAGCTTGGAAATAATACTGTTGATAAGAATTCTGTAGATAATCTTGCTTAGGTCTTTCATCACAGCCTTGTCTTCAGGGTTTTCCTTAGGTTTGAAGATGAATTCATCAACATCTGGTCCAACAGAGTCTGTAGATTTGATGAATAACCCACCATCTGATAACTTCAGAGCCTCATAGATATGATCTACTCTGAATGCAACTCTGAATCCAGCAATAAACGATTCAATTTCCATCGTCACAAAAGACCTTAAACCCATCTCAGCAGGAGTTTTTCCAGATAACTCAGGTTTTTCTCTAACCAACTCATTCAGTCTTTCTTTGTACTTAGTTTTTGTAATAAAAGACGCTTTCATCCAAAATTCCTTGACAACCTCATTGTATGTTGGTCCATTCAACATATCAAAATAGTACATCATACCTTGCCTTTCAAAACGAGCTTTTACTTCTGGAAACCCATTTACTCGTAAACTTTCGAAGTCTACAGGATTTTCTATAGCGAAATTTAGGTCATCAAACTTGTATGGCCTTTGATCCTTTGCAAACTTATTTGGGATTGATTTCTCAATGTCGATTATACATCCATTAGTACTGAGTGAAGCCATTTTGATGAAGTTTGGGGGTTAGGGTTTGCTAGTTTGAGAGAGAGAAAGAAATTTTGCTTGAGTTTTTAGAAGAATCAAAGTGTGGGTTGTGAGAGTGCAAAAGTGTGAATGTGAACAGTTATGTGTTTAAATAGAAAGTTTCGCGCAAAAACAAAGTACAGACACATAGGGGTAGCAGAGCTTTTATCAATTACAAATAGGGATTAAAACGCTAATCATCATAAACCAACTTCTCTGTCCACTTGCAACAGGACACGCGTATTAGAAATTTATTAAATAACTGACACGTAAGTTAAGAGAAAAAAAATGAACCGTTTTTACAAAAAGTTTTTACTTACGCGCAAGAGCCATCTCTTTTATAGAGTCTGATAGTACTTCAGATACAAAAGGTTCTGATGGTCTCAACTTTTGATAACTATTATATCCTTACAAAAATCAATCTTTCATCAGAGTTTCAGCTAATCAGAGATTTCCATCATGTTCAAATTCTTTTGATAAAATCAAAACGTTCAACAGCTAAGGGTTTTGTAAAGATATCAGCCCATTGATTCTCTGTTTCAATGAACTTAAGATCAATTACACCCTTTTGAACATAGTCTCTTATGAAATGATGTTTACTCTCAATATGCTTAGCTCTTGAATGTAAAATGGGATTTTTGGAAAGGTGAATGGCTGCAGTATTATCACAATATAAAGGAATATTGTTACTGCTTATTTGATAATCTTCTAATTGATATTTCATCCAAAGTAGTTGTGTCCAACATTTTGCTGCTGATATGTATTCTGCTTCTGCTGTAGACATAGCTATGGTGGTTTGCCTTTTACTGGCCCATGAAATTAAATTTTCACCAATGAATTGACAATTTCCACTGGTGGATTTTCTTTCAATTTTATCACCAGCATAGTCAGCATCACAGAATCCAATCAGTTTGTAGTCAT
Organism: Trifolium repens; assembly: GCA_030408175.1. Lineage (NCBI taxonomy): Eukaryota > Viridiplantae > Streptophyta > Magnoliopsida > Fabales > Fabaceae > Trifolium > Trifolium repens. Next base: position 32,669,297 of record CP125850.1, on the reverse strand, counting down.
TGGATTTCTGATACAGTAATTAAATGTTACAAGTAGCTTTCAAATATCTAAAGATCCTCTTCACAACAGTGAGATGAGATTCTCTAAGATCCTCTTGCACACAAACATACACTGAATAAAATATCAGGTCTTGATGCAGTTAGATAGAGAAGAGATCCAATCATACCTCGATAGAGCTTCTGATAAACTTTGCCTTCAGATTCTTCTTTGCTTAAGCTTGATGTAGGATGTATTGGAGTATTCATGGGTTTGCAATCTTCCAAATTGAATTTCTTCAGAAGATCTTTTATATATTTTGATTGATGAATGAATGTTCCTTTCTTTGTTTGATTTATCTGAATTCCAAGAAAGAACTTCAATTCTCCCATCATGCTCATCTCAAATTCATCCTACATAAGCTTAGAAAAATTCTTGCACAGAGTGGCATTAGTTGATCCAAATATGATATCATCAACATAAATTTGAATGATCAAAATGTCTTTCTTTAATGTTTTTCTAAATAGTGTATTATCAACTTGACCTTTTTCAAAACCATTGTTTACTAAGAAAGTACTCAGTCTCTCATACCAAGCTCTAGGAGCTTGTTTGAGACCATAGAGTGATTTCTTTAGTATGAACACATGGTATGAATTTGCTAAATCTTCAAATCCAAGAGGTTGTTTGACATATACTTCTTCAGAAATGTCACCATTAAGAAATGCACTTTTAACATCCATTTGATATAGTGTGATATCATTGTTAACCGCATAAGATAAAAGTAACCTTATTGCTTCCAGTCTAGCTACTGGAGCATATGTCTCAGTGAAGTCAATTCCTTCTTGTTGACTGTATCCTTGTGCAACAAGTCTTGCTTTGTTTCTTGTCACTTCACCTTGTTCATTCAATTTGTTTCTGTATACCCATTTTGTTCCAATAATGTTCTTGTGCTTGGGTTTGGGTACCATATCCCACACATCATTTCTCTTGAATTGATTTAACTCTTCTTCCATAGCAACTATCCAAGCATCATCTGAGAGAGCTTCATTTGTTGTCTTTGGTTCAATCAAGGATACTAATCCAAACAATGATTCTTCATCTCTGAAGTTTGACCTTGTTTTTCTTGGACTATTTGATGAGGATCTTTTTGTATAATTGGATAAAAAAATAAAGAGAATGGGTGGAAATAGACAGAAATGGAGGCAATCACAATTCTAATCCAAGAATAATGATCAACCAAGTGAAGATCGCCACAAGAAACGTGGTTTCCTGATAAGATCGATAGGTGGTTCAATCCAGAACCAAAAAGAAGCAAAGCTTCAAAATTCACACAAAGTGATTTTTTAATCGAAATTCAACTTCCTTTATTTCATGAAAATAACTTAAAATTTATAGAGTTTTGCTAAGTAGCTCAATGGACTCACCTAATCTTAATTCAATTAAAACTGGCTACTTAAATACTGATCTAATAAAAGTAAATAAATGGCATAATAGCCTTACAACATATTCTGAAAAGAAAACATTAAGATTTAAATCTTTGAGCTTCTCCAATTCCAACGTGATTATCTGGTAATCCAATAAGGCAACGTAAGGCATGCATATAGTTAGTGCATTAAGTATCATTCACATTCCATTTGCCAACAAGAATTAAGAATTTCTTCCAATTAAATACCAATTCCATGACAATTGAATTTGTAACACTCCAGGCCATTAATTTGTTTATCACGTAATAAAGCTCCATCACTTTTTAGGCCTTGAACGAAGCCGAACTGGATCTTGCTTTCAACATAAGAATTGTAGATAATTTTTTCAGCTTTCCAACAGATTAGAGATCACCTCAATCAGACATCTAGAACTCAAGATATAGATAAAACAAGACAAAGGTATCATTGGCTAATAAAATAAAACATTGAACCAAAATTAATTGGTTCATTTTATTCCAATATTAGATCAATTCTTCTTGCAAAGGGACACCATATTATGATCACATCACTATTCTTGTTTCCAAGGATGAGCTCTTCAGGATGTGATGATTTGTATTTGAATGTGTTTCTTGGGATATCAGTTGCCTCAGAGTTATCATCATTAGTTTGATGTTCTTGATCAGCAGCATCAGAAGGTGTAGCTTCTTGAGTTTCAGAGTCTTCTACAGGTTCTATGTAGTTGTCATACTCTGGAGCTTCATCTTCTGATTCATCAGAACCTGACAAATCTTTAATAGGCTCTGACTTTTCATCATCAGGCTCTTTATCATCAAACTTTACGTGCATTGATTCTTCCACTGTATTAGTTTCAGAATTATACACTCTGTATGACTTAGAGCGTTCACAGTATCCAATGAAGATACCCTTACAGCCTTTAGAGTCAAATTTCTTAAGATGGACTTTATTATTTAGAATGTAACATGTACAGCCAAATTGATGAAAATAAGAAATATTGGGTTTTCTCCCTTTAAAGAGTTCATATGTTGTTTTGTTCAAAATAGGTCTTATATAGATTCTATTTTGAATAGAACAAGCAGTGTTAACAGCTTCTGCCCAAAGGAATTTTGCTAAATTATTTTCATGCATCATGGTGCGTGCCATTTCTTGTAAAGATCTATTCTTTCTTTCTACAACTCCATTTTGTTGTGGAGTTCTAGGAGAAGAGAATTCATGGAGAATTCCATGTTCTTCACAGAATTTTTCAAAAGGTTCATTTTCAAATTCACCACCATGATCACTTCTCACTTTCAAAATCTTGGAATCCTTTTCATTTTGAATTTGGGTACAGAAGATGCTAAACACCTCATATGTGTCATCTTTAGTTCTCAGAAATTTAACCCAAATCCATCTACTATAATCATCCACTATGACTAATCCATACTTCTTACCATTGATTGAAGCAGTGCTAACTGGTCCAAAGTGATCAATATGTAAGAGTTCTAAGGGTCTTGTAGAAGAGACAATGTTCTTGTTCTTAAAGGAACTTTTGACAATTTTCCCTTTTTGACAGAAACTACAAAGTGAGTCTGAGTGATATTTAATTTTTGGAAGGCCTCTGACAAGATTGTCCTTACTAAGCTTAGATATTAACCTCCAGTTAGCATGACCCAATCTTTTGTGCCAGACTCATTTTTCGTCACTCAGTGTCAAAAGACAAAGCACTTGTTGTTCCTTTAAATCAGAAAAGTTGACTTTATAAACATTGCCTTTTCTATTACCCTTAAAAACAATAGATTTGTCAGAGCTTCAGATTACAGTACATGAATCCTTATTAAACATGACATCATAATTACTATCACACAATTGACTTATGCTAAGTAAATTATGATGTAATCCATCTACTAACCAAACATCAGAAATTGACAAAGAAGAATTACCAATTGTACCTATACCAATGATCTTTCCCTTCTGGTTGCCACCAAACCCTACTGTTCCTCCCTCTTGCTGATTCAGGGTGTGGAATAAGAGCTTGTCTCCTGTCATGTGACGTGAGCAACCACTGTCTAGATACCATGAGCTTTCTTTTCTTCTTTGGGTGCATACCTGCATCATACACTATTTCAGATTTTGGTACCCATACTCTGATGGGTCCATTTTGGTTAGTTTTGAGAATCTTATTCTTCTTGCTAGAGTATTCAGAAGATCTGGAGTCAACTGAGCCTTTAGAAAATGATTTAGGCTTATGTTGTCTCTGAGATTTTCCTCTTGAGTGTGTCAGAGAACCAGTTACCAAGTTTACTTTAGAAGTACTAGTGCCCCGCTTATCAACAGGCTTTGGTACTCTGATAGCTTTAACTTGAGTAGACATGGGTATTGAGGTGAGGGGAACTTGGGTTTTAGAAGACTTAGGTTCAGAAGATGAGTTATCTTCTGATACCTTATCTTGTGGTTCCAAGGTCACAAGAGTACTAGACACAGTCAGAGGTTCTGAGATACCCTTAGTAAAGTTTGAATAAGATTCAGAGGGTGACTTGCTTAACAAGACAGGTTTGTTCGATTTCCCCACATCAGAAAATGTAAGTGAACCAAGTCCTTGTCTTTTATAATAATTGCTAAGCCCACCATGAATTACGGAAGTTATCCTAGTTTTGTCTATGTTATGGTGAACAAACTCTTGAAGAGAGATTTCATACTCATCATAGGGTTTGTGACATGTGCTACATCCAGTCTCAAGCACTTTAATTGTTTTAAGAGATTTTTGATAGTTTGCTTGAGTCTGGTTGAGATTATCATTGAGCAGCTTCATTGTTTGTTTACAAAAATCTAGCTCACTCAACTTTTCCATGTACTTCACCATAACATCTTTCAAAGCTTTAGCCATTTGAGTGCTAGACATTTTAGAGATTACCTCATCAATATCGTCTATGTCAGACTCTGAATCATTTTCATCGTCTGACTCACCAGTGGCCATAAGTGCTAGGTTTGCTTCCTCAGAGTCTTCGTCCTCAGATAGTTTATTGATATCTTCCTATGTTGCCATCAGACTCTTCTTGGTTTTATTCTTGATTGTACTTTTTCTTCCTTTACCCTTGGAGTTGAGTTCAGGACAATCAGCCATATAGTGTCCAGGCTTATGACAATTGAAACAATTTTTTGTGTCATCATTCTTCTCTTTGCTAGTGTTGTTCCTTGATCCAAATCCTCTGCTTGGGAAATTTTTTCCTTTCCTTACTGACCACTTTTGAAACTTCTTGGACAAGAGTGCGAAGACATCATCATCTGATCCATCTTCTTGGTCATCTATGAAAGATTCCTCTGCTTCAGATTCTACAACTTTGGCTTTCAGAGCCTTAGATGAAACTGAAATGGAAGGCAAGGCCACAGATTTTAGTTTCTTCTGAGGCTCATCAGAAGATAGTTCAATCTCATGACTCATGAGTGAACTTATCAATTCCTCCAAGCCAAGTGTGTCCAAATCTTTAGCTTCCTGAATAGCTGTTACCTTAGGCCTCCACCTTGAAGGTAAGCTTCTCAGAATCTTTCTTACATGATCAGAAGTTGTATAGCTTCTCTTCAGAACTTGGAGACCAGCCACTAGAATTTTGAACCTAGAATACATAGATTCAATATTCTCATCATCCTTCATTCTAAAGAGTTCATACTGTTGAATCAAAAGAGTAGCGTTTGCCTCTTGAACCTGTTTGTTCCCTTCATATGTGGAACACAAGGAGTCATAAATACTTTTGGCAGCGGATTTGTTTGTGATCTTGAGATATTCATCATGAGTTATACAACCAATAAGGAGATCCTTGACCTTGTGGTGTTTCTTGTAAGCCTTCTTGTCTATAGGAGTGAACTTCTTTCTTTCTTCAACAGGTAACTTTCCCTTTTCATCAAGTCCTTTAAAAGTTACCCCTTCTTCAACCAAGTCCCAAAGCTCATCATCTAAACCAATAAGATGACTGTAGATTCTATCTTTCCACTAGGAAAAAGTAGAAGCATCTCCATTGAACTTTGGTGCTTTGTTGTTTGTCTTATCTTCAACATCATAGTCATGAGAAACTGCTTTCATGCTTCATGCTTCCACTTGCAGATGCGTCAGTCATAGTATTTTTCAACAAGAAACTGTCTCACTGTTATGTGATAAAAACAGAACCGGGCTCTTGATGCCAATTTAAGGTGTGAAAAACACAAGAAAGGGGGGTTGAATTGTGTTTTGGGTAGTTTGAAAATTTCTTCTAAGTTATAAAAACTTATCAGAGTTTGCAGCGGTTTAGAAAACAAAACACAATCAAACAGTAACTTAAACAGTATGAGAGTAAGAGAGAAAGATAGAGACAAAGATTTATACTGGTTCCTCTCACAAACCGAAAGTACGTCCAGTCCCCTTGCACTTCCAAGGGAGTTCACTATAATCAAACAAGATTACAATTGCTCAAGCACGCAGGCGAGAGACTTCCAATGCTCAAGTAACACTTACAAGAGACTTCCTTTGCTCAAGCACACAAGCAAGAGACTTCAAACAACTTTACAAAAAAAACAGAGTATGTGAACACTGATATACAAATCAATGTTCAAAAAAATAAGTAAAATACAACTCAATGACAAGACTAATCTTAGAGTCCTAATAAAAGAAATCTAAGGTTCAACAACTGTATGAATCAGAAGCTGAAGCTTGAGTCTTGGATTTTTCAAATGAGTTCAAGTTGTATTCAAGTTGTTTTGTGCATAGGATGATTTTTGCAGAGTAACAGCTCTTTCAAAATTGTTCAATGTTGTTGTGCACAAAACTTCACTACCACTCCTATTTATAGTAGAGGGTGGAGCGTCTTGAATTTGAATTCGTTGCAGGAGATTGCGCCAGCTGGTAATAGTACGATCTTGAACCATATCAGGTAACCTTTGTGTACGACCAAACATGGGAATGAAGATTCGTCCAATTCTGGTAAAAGGTTCGTACTAGTACTAACGTTACTATTCTGTGGATAAAGTTGATTCTCCAGCTTTTGAGTTGTCAGAGAATGATGAAATTCAATCATTGTAGCAGAGAATGTTCTTCTGACAAAACGGCCTTCACTGCAAGCATCGGAACATAATGTGTTCATAGCATCTGATGACGTAGCCTCTGATATACAGCTTCTGACGAGACTTGACATTGTATCTTCTGATGAGCATGTTCTGGTCAGAATTTGCTTCCCATTATCAGAGCTTCCAATGTACTCATAGTGAATATAAAATTTTAGCTTATATATCTGCACACTAGAGTAAGTAATTAGTATACCCTATTGTATATTAATACATTTGTTATCATCAAAACTTAATTGGGTCATGTCAGAACCTCTTTTGTTCCAACAATTACAAGGTTGTTGCAAAAAATCTATAGTATTAGTGGCAAAAATAGTTCTTGTTGGGATAAATAATTTTTCCCAGCGATAATATAATTGTTGAGAAAAAAAAACTAACTTATAACAACAATTATAATTTGTTGCTGCTATATGTATATTTTTGTCAACAATTTGAATGTCGCTGCGAAAAAGTCACTGCCAAAAATCATATTTCATGTAGTGGTTGAATTCTTCGGGAATTCATAAATTAGATTCCTTAGTTCTTCAAGAACTAAGTTTCTTGAATTCTTCGGGAATTCATAAATTAAATTTATTAGTTCTTCAGGAACTCTATAATATAATAATAATATCTTTTTAAGGAGTAATATTTCTTGAATCGATAGATTAATCAAAAAGCCCCAAAATTTAAAATAAGGGTTATTATAAGTCAAAATCAATTTATAAGAATCAGTATAGAAACAATTATTTTCTGCATAAAATTTGAATTGCCGTGCTATAGTTTAATTATAGTCACAAAATAAACTTTAAGAAAATAAAACTAACCCGAGAGTACTCAAAGACCAGCCATGGATACTACTTTCTAGAACCACGACCAATAGTAACAACTTTTGTTTTGTGTCCCTAATTAACGGTCTTTGCGATATGTAGAGTTTCGTGCTGATAACGTGTCATAAACTGATGTAAATAAGAGCAATTATATAGATGAACATGAGAGAAAAAGAGAAAGACTAGTATGTATTATTCACCACTAAGATTAGGGTTATATTACAATGATACATATGTCTTATATATAGACAAACATAATGGGCCAATGACCTATATGGACATCCACTAATAATATTCATAACACTCCTCCTTGGATGTCCATCGAGAATGTATCTCGTTAAAATCTTTACTAAAAAAACCCAGTGAGAAAAAATCCTAATGAAGGAAAAGAGTGCAACATCCTTTTTATGGTAAAGGGAGGAAACTATGGTAGTCCATCATTGTTTTCAATTCATTCATGATATTGTACTTTGGGATAAGGATAGAATTTTGGTCACCTAATTTCTTATGATGTATTAATATTTTTATTTTGAAGCATATTAGTAATATTTATAATATATTGTACTTTGTTTACTTCATTCGATTCACAATTTTGTTTGGTACCCACTTTACTTAATCAATGTTTCTACCTTCCCATTTTATTTTCCTATTTAGGCCAAAATACAGTATATAATTTAAGTAAAGTTGTTATAAATTGGTCCAAACAAGAGTAATATAATAGATGGAGAATAGAGAAAGGAGAGAAGAATAGTCGGTATTATTGATCACTAGGATTAGGGTTACATTAGAATGATACATAACTCTCATTTATAGATAAACATAATGGACCAATTACATGGACCAATGACCTATATGGACATCCACTAATAATATTCATAACAATTCTAATAATATTATGCGGGCAAATATCTTTATATAATTATATTAGCTATTTATCAATTATGAGCCTTAATTGATTAAGTGATCAAATAAAGTTAAAATGTTATTTAGATTTCTATCTAGAAATTAATTAATTAATTGGATATGAGCTCAATATGTGTGGATGTCTGGATGACCTATTTCGGAATAATGGGAACCTTAATTGGTCATCACACTATATATAGGCTATGATCCCCAATATACCGGACACACTGCATATCGCTTCTTCTCCCCATCTGAAGAGTGCTTAGGGCATTAGGAGTCCCGGTTGAGGAAGAACCACAAGTCAACGGGTGCTTGTCATCCGATCTTCCTTCTCTTTGTTTCAGGACCACTACTTGTAACATAACTGTTAGATTGTCTCATGGATTCGTCTATCCAGGTATTCCTTATTACGATCCTTGATAAATCAATATGTCGTAGATCTTGTCTATATTATATACATGCTCCTATGTTTAATTGGTTTCAACACTAAAGTAAGATTATATGTTTAATCTATATTGTTGAGCATATATTTTTTTTTGGTAGTATATTATATAATTAACTCCAACACAATATTGTAATAAAATAATAATAATTAAAGAATTATTAATGACAAGTTTATAAATCAAAACAAAATTATATTTAATGTTATAGCATAAGTTAGTTATTTCAATTTTTTTAAACACTCGATATTCAGTACAAGATTGTAAAATTATATATAAAATAATATAGGGTATATAATGTTTTGGAAATTTTATAGTTAGAGCATGTTTGGATTAACTTATTTTTTAGCTTATACAAATAATTTATACAATTTTTATATATTATTATAAGTTTGTAAATGTTGTTTATGATAAAATAGCTTATAAAAATACAATTTTTACTAGTGTGAACTTGTAAAAAAGCATAAAATCTAATTTATATTGCATAAAATGTTTGCATAAATTCAAAAATAAGTTAATCCAAACGGATCCTTAATCTCCCCAAAAATAAAAATAAAAATAGATACAACAAAATATTTCAACAGTCGAGGAGGAGTTAACTATGCAGTAAAAAGTTAAAAAAAATTCACTCAAGAAATAAAGATCAAATCACCATGGGAGAATTGTAAAATATAATAGTCAAATTCTATAAAAACAAATAAAAGTAAAATGATTAATAATATACCGTTTACTGAAATTTATATTTAATTTTTTATCATTCATATTTAAAAGTATGTCTCTTTTACATAACCATTTAAAATTATCTCTTTTGCATAAGATAAAATTTTCATTATTCATATTTATTTATTTTTGACCAAAGAACATGAGTTCACACTTTGCAATCTGATATTCAAAATAAAATTTATAGTTATAGATAGATAGATATGATTTCCATTATTTCAATAGCAAATAAACACAATAAAATTATATCTTAGATGCACTATTTGCATCAATTATATATTAAGTCGATGCTTTTCCATTCATAAAAGTCTTCATGCCCATCCTCATCAGTCTTAGTGCCACCGGTTTTATTTATTTTCCAATTGCAAAATTTGCATTTATCTAAGGCTTGATCGTAAACATCAAGATAATGACGGTGGGGGTTTCCTGGCCATGTAAATCCGCAAAAGAATAAAGTAAATTTAAAAGATGGAAATACTATTGGCGTGAATGAAAATGTGTAAGTTCCTCCAAATGTAAGTGTGTGAAATCCAAGATCATCATCTTTGGATTTGCAATGAACAGTGAGATCCGTGGGTTGATGTGGCGCTATATCATTCCTAATTGAAACATGGGTTTTTGTAGGCAAAAGAGAGCCTATAGTCTCCCTGGCCTCAAATACAAGTATTACCATTAGAAGTATTGAGAATTTTAAAGTAATTGAGTTTGGATCTCTCATAGTTAGATACACAATACTACAAAACATATGTGAATATTAATTTATAGAACACCCAATAGTTCAATTTTAAGAAGTTTAATAAATATTATCACCTTATAGTGAAAAAAATAAGTACAATATTATCACCTTCTTTAAGAGAAATTATAATTTGACTATTTCATGTTGACCGCATATGAGGGTATAATTATTATAAAATTTAATAATTTCTTTAATATTGTGAAAAATGACGTTTATATATTTTTTTGGATAACAATGAAACTATTGTAACAACATATCATCATACAAATAAAAATTTATAGAACATAAATGTTAGTATTATATAAGTAAATCAACGACAGCACTTTAAACATATTAAAAAAAAATGACACCACTTTAAATATTAAAATATATTTCTCATTAAATATATTTTGACAGCATCCATGTTAATACAAATTCCTCTATATATTATTATAGTCATCGATGTATTCTAATCCAAACCAAAATTCAAATTTCCAAAATTCTCCTAAATCCACACATTCAAATTACTCACATCACCGAGAGTGGTTATGGTGCACAAGCTTTTTATTATGCACCATATATAAATAATAAAAATTGTTTAATGCACTCCCAGATTTTTGGTACACCCCCAAGTTTTAAGCGCACCCCCTAAAAATCTGGGAGGTGCGCTAAACAATCTGGGATATTTCTGTGCCTACATCACCTTATCCATATCAATACCAAAAAAATTCATCTTAATCAACTAAGTGCACTATGTCTCGTGTGAGGTTCAAATGAGTAGTAGTGGAGGTTCAAATGAGTAGTAGTGGCGTTGAATTAAATGGTCAAGAGCTTGAAACACCATAATTTCCACTCAAGGCGGCTTGTATACTATAGAGAGGAAACTAATGGCAGTAAAAGGTCGATGACACAATTTTTTTTTAACTTTTTTCTAAAAGTTGCTAAAACAAAAAAGGATAAATATAAGCTAACAAACTCACAACATTCATTTTAATAGCATAAAAAAAAATGCATAAGCCTACAAATATGACTATATTGAGGAATCCCCTCCCCCCCCCCCATTTTCAAATTTTGCCCTTGAACCAAAAGTTCAGAACGCGTTTTCCAAACTTTTCCTAGTGTAAATTCGGCAAAATTTTCGGAAAACACGTTCCGAAATTCGTATTCCAAACTTTCCAACAAAGGGCAAAATCGGAATATGGGGGGCAATAGAATAATCCAGAATATCTTTGTCTCTAAATCTGTAACGTTGATGACATAAAGTCGATATTGTTTGGATTTGCACTAGATAAAACTAATTCTTCAACCTAAAACAAATGAATTTGTTCAATATTTGTTCCTTATTTTATATTATGATGTCAAATATTTGTTTAATATTTTTTATATTTATCAATGGTAAATATTTGTCCCATATTTATTTATGTATCAACAACGGATATTTGTCCTATTTTTTTCTTCATATTTCAAATATCTCTGAAGTAGTTAGCCATTAAAAAGTCAATGATATGTTTTTAACATTTGATTACCCAAAAGATTTCATCACATTACCATTTCATTTGAATAGTGCTACATAGATTTATATATTTTAAAAACTTGTTCTACATAAATTTTGTGAAATTCGTTAATTCAATAGAAAATAGTGTATATGCGACAAAAAAAAATGTTGGCATATAGTTTTAAATCCTAATTTAGACCAGTGCATGAAACTCAGTCCTGATCCTTGTGCTCAGAGCTAATGAGCTGTAAAAACTGCATATACAAAAAAGCAAATACTTTGCAATTGTTTCTAGTTGCTGATCAAAATACAAAAAAGCAGATTACCGGCTAACAAATACTTTATTACATTGTTTCTAGTTGCTGATCAAAATACAAAAAAGCAATATGTTTGCAATTGGATTCTCAAACTGTAGTAAGCATGTTGAAATAGTCTGAAGGTATTCACAGCAAGAAACAAGCAATCTGTTCTGTGATTGATAATAAGTTTCGAACAAAAAGCCGTGTCCTTACCTTATAATCAAACATCAGTATCATCGACAAGGAAACGACTAGCCAAACTAAAATGGACACTGATTGGAATTACCTAGACTTTGATTTAAACAGCAGCTCAATTAACCTTGGAAGAAGTTGTATCATCTAACTGCAACAACAATTAAAGCATTGGCTGTATATTATAGCTTCCTATCTGTTAGTGTTTTTTCCTCCATGATAAACTCCCAAAACGGTTTTTATTAATGAGATGTTATCATCCAAAAGGGAAAGTTTGTGCTATAATAAGGCCACATATAGGTATTCCAGCTAAAATATGCGGTAAACCACAAACCAATGCAGGCAGGAAGGTGCCATTGCATTAATGGATTAACTTGACATGAACAGCAACCAAAACTGGCATGAAAGGAACGACAAACAATAACGGGCAGGATATACACAGAACAACAGCAAAAACTAATGATCCCTAAAGAAAAATTGACTTTCTTTGCAGAAATTGACTTAAAAATATTAAATAATTAAGAAACCCTGTAGATAGAGCATTCTTGCCCCCTTCATCAACAAACAAAAAATTGTGGTAATTGTATTTGTAACTCATTTTAGCAAGGTTTTTATGCTTTTGTGATGTGAGACAAAATGACAAAGTTGTGCTAGAATTTTATAGGACTCCACAAATACAAACTAGTATGCGGATTATAATTATGCTTGAGGAAGATCATATCTTGATTATAGAGCTTTCTAAAATTAATTCTCACATGTTACCGTGAAAGACTTGATTGAAGGTTATTTGATGTAAGCTTGAGGAGTCAACAAAGTAATCTAAAAATGACTCAGGTGACGATGATGGGGACCATAATCTGCTTCCTATTTTCTTAACTCGTCAATTAAAAATAATACTAATTGAAGAAACAACCAAATTGAAAAATCTGCAGAAACGAACAAAAACAAACAACCATCTCCAACCAAATGGGTAATGAAGAGAACAAAACACATTATGTCATAAAAATGAAGCATGCAAAGTGAGGGTGTTAAACCAATCATAACATAGTTTATCAATGGAAGCAAGAGGGAACAAACGTACGAGCTCCAAGTCCACAACAGGTAACACTACACTAAATAAAGCACGACGAACATGACGTCTATCAGCAATGGAAAACTTGGGTCGACCTCTAAAGGCAAAAAAAAGGCAACAAGATTACCGACGGCAAGCTCAAAAGTTTGCAGTAGATCTGCTTGAGGGTGGTGTAGCTTTGGAGAGACAACTTCAATATGTGGGTTTGACGATAAACTAAGAAAAATGGATGCTCGGAGTGGCAAATACACAAGCTGACCACGTATAAGCCCTGCTCTAACTCCTTCAACCGGCGGGTTGTGTGGGCTGGTGGTAGCTTTAAAAATTCAACCACTAAATGGCCTAATACAAAAATGGATTATTAATATTATGAAGGGATAATGGATTATTCTATGGGCACAATTCTGAAGGTTTTCAGAGGCACGCGAAAGAGCCACCCTGGCCCTGAAGGGCTCTTTCTTGCGGAGCTGTATAGTGGTTATTGTAGAAGATGCAGCTTATATCTCCATAAGATGTCTCAAATAAAGCTAATGTTCATACAAATCTTGAGCTAATTATTATAGATTAATTATAAAGTTATCTAACTGTCAAATATACTCTTTCACAGTGGTGCATAACCCATGAAAACATGATCCAACTAAATTTATCATAATGTTTCTTGTTAATATGCCACACACGGATGAAAGAGCACCGACATTAATAAAAAAAAATAGTTACTCTGAAAATGTTACTAACATTTCTTACAAGACATTATCCATAAATCTTTCAACAACATGGGTAACCTACCTCTATATGAAAACCAGTTACTAAAAAGGATTCATACACTTGAAAGATAACCGCCAAACTCCAAGTTCCAATTTCCTAACTAATATACGAGATTTCAGTATCCTCACAGAACAAGACCAAATGATCATAACATATTTTTTAAAATCAAATAAGGCCAGCAACAGTCAAGAATCAGAAGGCCTTTCTTCTTGCTTATAATAAAAAACAAAAAATAAAAATATCATGTGTATTGAAAATTCCTATACCAATAAAATGAATAAAGTGCACAACATTGAACTCCATAAGTAAAAAATGTAAACACAATGGTATGTATACAGAGAGTTCATAATCATCAGGTGAACAACCACTTAGAAGATTTGGAATGTCAATGCATTTACAAATGAACAAATGATAGACCTAAAAATTAAGCATTTCCTCGAAACATAGCCAATGACAAACCCAAATCTACTAAATCAAAGTCTTCTCACCTCATCACTATCACCACCACTACCACCATCATGTCTCTATATCAAAACCTTGTTCCTGAAATATCATCAATGTACATTAAAATTTCTTCAAATTTCAAACACCCACATTTGGATCAACTAAAAAAATATACAATTTCAACTGAATCTAACAGCCAAACATAAAATCAAAAAATTTCAAACACCCATATTTGGATCAACTAAAAAAATATATAATTTCAACTGAATTTAACAGCCAAACATGAAATTCATTGATTTGATAAATGATTGATTAAAGAAAATTGGGAATTTGGAAGAATTGAAAAAAGAAAGGGCACACCTACGTCTGTTTGGTGTAGGAGGAAGAAGAAGGAACGCGTTTGTTACGGAACATCATGTAACCGACCGGTAAGACAACTCCAATCATCATTACGACGGCTCCGATTAGGTATCTGATTGGACTTGGAGATTCGACCTCAATTAAGGTTCTAATCTGCATGAGAATTGAAGAAATTAGGGAAGAAAAACCCTAGAAAATGTTGGTTGGAAGCAGATCTACTTACAGGCATGTTTGTGTCGTTGGGTTCACAGTAAGCTTCTCCTTTGCATCTGATTGATGATGAACAAATGAAATTAGTTGAATTATTAATCTCTGTTACACTCGAATAGCATTTACCATCCTAATTTTTGTTTAAGCTTCTTTTTAGTTTAATTTAATTTCGATACAATTTTTTTTTTTTACAGATTTTTTTATTATATTTCACAACAAATAAGTTATTTCTGTCAATGAAGCATGGATACCTCTGAGATTAAACGTGTCGTGGTGTCAGACATGTGTCGGTGTCCGACACTTATATGACACCCATACGTAGGGCCGGTCCCGAGATTTTGGAGGCCCGGGACAAATAATAAAAATGGACCCTAATAAAAAATATAATTTTTTTACAAAGAACATCATTTATTTAAATTATAAGTGGTATAAATAACATCAAAAATAATTATTTATCCGTATAACTAACATAAAAAAAAGAGATCATTCCACAACATTGAAATATCATCATTTCGTAAAAAAAAAATATTTTTAATTTTTTTTATATAATGTTCGGTATAAATGAACATTAACATATATTATTCTCATAAAAAAACCCATTAATATATATTATTAAAATTCTCTGGATTTTGTTATAAATTAAATAGATATTTTAATGGTCATTTATTGACACCAACCTTATTTGATGGATAGTGAGTAAATCCTCTCCCCACACCATTTTTTACTGTTGCAGATTTCTTTAAAAAAAATAAGAAAACAAAATGTTGTCACGGGTAGTCGAACTCAGAACCCCATGATCAACACAAAATCAAGCACATCCGCGTGCCACTAAGCCATATGCTACTTCTTGTTTTAATTTGTCCGCAATAATAATTAACCCATGATGTATGTGATGGGCTTGAAAAAAAAAGTGAGGCCCCAAAAATCTTGAGGCCCTGGGCTGTGGGCCTGCTTGCCCTGCCTCAGGGCCGGCCCTGCCCATACGACATGTATCGATGTCCGACACTTATATGACATTCATACGACATGTGTCGGAAGACTCAAAAAAGTGTCTTAATTTTTATTTATTTTTTTATTTTGCTTCGACACTCATAGGATCGGTATTCGACACCTGTATAACATTCATAAAGCATGTGTCGGGAAACTCAGATAATTGTTTCAAAACAATTTATTTTTTCTTTGTTATAACACACCTTAAACATATTGAACACATCCCAGAGACATCAATGATTTGGTGTTTGAAATTGATCAATCATGGGTTAAATGCATTAAATTTGATTACAATATTTTTAACTTTTTCAAAATAGATAGATAAATAAAGGTCAAATATTATCATATATCTTTTTAGAACTTCTTAATAATATATATATTGATCAATTTAGTTTTTTTACAATTAATATTACTATTTTATTTAATTATAAAAAATAAATATATGTAACAGTATTTGTGTCTTATATTGTTTAAATTATCAATATTGACATGTTCGTGTCCGTACCGGAGTTCATGCTTTATAGAATTTTACGTTTTTTTTTTTTATGTATTCTTTGTGATTTCATTGTTTAGGTTTTTTTGTGTTATTTTACTTTTTATCTTGATGCATCTTTTTTTTTTTTACAGTAATCTTCATGCATGGCTGTTTGTTTGATTTTATGTTAGGTAATTGTCTAATTCATATTGTTAAATCAACCTCGGTAAAATATATAGGGTCCATTTGAATTAGCTTATTTTTGAGCTTATGCAAAACAGTTTTTGCAAATAAATAAGATTTTTTGTTAATTTATAACTTCTCACCAATAAAAACTATATTTTTATAAGCTATTTTTTTATAAAGGCTTAATTCATACTTTGGTCCCTTATGTTTATTTTAGCGCTCAATTTGGTCCCTTATCTTTTAAACGTCTCAATTTGGTTCCTTATCTTTTAAAAGTCTCAATTTGGTCCCTTATCTTTTCTGTAAGTCTCAATTTGGTCCCTTATCTTTTCTGCAGTTCTCAAATTGGTCCCTTATCTTTTAAAATTTTGGATACGTGGCACACTTGGACATATGACACGTGTCCAAATTTAATGGTAATAGTGAAAAATTTGACGGGAGAGACCAAATTGAGAACTTTAGAAAAAATAAGGGATCAAATTGAGACGTTTAAAAGATAAGGGACCAAATTGAGCGCTAAAATAAACATAAGGGACCAAAGTATGAATTAAGCCTTTTATAAACTACATTGACAAACTTATAATAATGCATAAAATCTTATTTATTTGCATAAGTTATTTTACATAAGTTCAAAAGAAAAGCCACTAGGTTCGGTCTAGTGGTGAGAGATTTGGGTAGTATGCAGGAGGTCATGGATTCGATCATCTACTCCTTTATAAACCAAAAAAAAAAACATAAACTAAAAAATAAGCTAATTCAAACGGGGTCATATTCACGCATGGAATGAATATTTTGATCATTTAATTTTGTGATATAATTTGTAGATATTTTGTCATTTTATGCTATTAGTTAATTTTATTGATGTGAATTTTGTAAGCCACCATTAATTTTATTGTTTTGAATTTTGTAAGGTGAAACAAAATTATAGCAAAAGTAGTTATACTTATATCAATCTGAACATGTATTTGTAGTTATAGCATCTCACACTAGTTGCAATCTCCATGACTCCATCTATTAATCTTTGAACTTCATCTTGCATTTTATTTTATGTTGTAAAATCACTAATAATCAGTTCATAATTATGATTCTTTAAAAAAATAATTTTAATTGAAATCAAAGCAAAATTATTTTACTTTGCAATATTGTATATTGCAAAAAAGAATTTAACAATTTTAATTTCGAAAAACTTCTCTCAGATACAACTCTTACACTGTGTTTGTTTAGGTAGATTTATAAAAGAGAGAAATAAGAAAGAGAGAGATATCAAAGAAATTTGTTATTTCTATAGTTTGGATAATGAGAGAAATAAGAAAAGAGAGAAATATAATGGTTAATAACCGCCAAAAAGAGATCTCTCCATATTAGGAGAGATTTGTGTGTTAAGAAGTGAAATAAAGAATTTTACAACAATATCCTCATTCAACTAATTTACTTTCTTGTAAAAAAGGGTAAATTTATTATTTTACCATTTTTATTAATTTCTCTCTTCTCACTTTTCTATTCATCCAAACCATATAAACTTTCTACTCAATTTCTCTTCTATCTCTCTTCTCTCTAATTTCTCTCTTCACTATCTCTTTGGCATCCAAACATAGGTTAGAATTTAGAGTTGGACCTAATTCATCATTACAAAACCGGCTTGTAAGGTGATGATTGCCTCTACTTTATAAATACATGTTCAGGCCATCTCGCAACCAATGTGAGACTTCTTAACACACCCCTCACACCGAGCATTGTTGTGCTTGGGGTGCAAATATAAATGGTTGATGGCCCGATCATAACTTGATAGCAGGCAGTCCAACGAATCGAGGAGGAGGCTCTGATATCATCTTAGAATTGGGAGTTGGTCCTAACTCATCCTTACAAAACTGGCAAGGTGAGAATTGTTTCTTACTTATAAACACATATTTAGGCCTTCTCGTAACCGATGTTAGACTTCTTATAACACCCCTTCACGCCCAGCACTATTGGGCTTGGTGCGTAGATATAAATGGCGGGTGGCCCGATAGCGGGTGGCCGAACGGATCTTGTAGAGGCTTTGATACCACTTGTTGGGAAGTTCGGGGAAGCTCGGGAGAAACTGTGGGGTCAATGCTCCAGGACCACAAGAGAGGGAGACGCCACATCTCCACCCAAAACCTTAAGGCATTAGGTTAATGGGCCACCTCTCTTATAAATTCAATAGTCTGTTGGAACAAAGTGGGTCTGACATAAATCTCCAGTATTTTAATTGGTTTTGATGATAACAAAGTATTAAAATTACAATTGGTATTACTAATGATTATTCTAGTGTGCAGAATTACAAGTTAAAATTCATTCAGAAGCACTATGAATAAAAGCAGAGAAGCCAAGCTAAGAAGCTCTGAAAGTGTATCGCTGATCATCAGAAGCTTAAAATTCAAGTTCTGAAGTTAGTGGCTCTGAGAACAAAAGCTAGACTCTGAGAAGCTCAGAAGCTGAAGAACTTAAGAAGCTATAACTACAGACTCTGAAGCAAAAGTGATAACCCCAAAAATACACTATTTATTTAGTTTAAATAATATAATATTTCAATTATTTTAATTTTAATTTCGTAACTTTATATTATAAATCGTTGCTAATTTCTTGTTTTTTATATTATCAATTGAAAGGTGGACAGAAAAACAGATCGAAAAGGAGCAAAAGCGGACAAACTAAGGCTGCACACATGCAGCACAAAGCCACATGCATGCAGCCAAGACATATGCTGCCCGCCACAGCTTGCATGATGGTCGCCAGATCACATGTCATGCGCGCGTATATGTATATATGTTCAAAGTCCCACATCGGACACTTTTTAGTCTCCCACTCCTATAAGTAAGGCTCTTATATACACTTTTCAAGACACATCGGCTTTGAGAGATAAACAGAGAACTATATTTTAGTTCTTAGTTTTGTATAATCTCTTAGCTTAGATTTTTATTATTACTGTTATTGGACCGTACGTTATAGATAAAGCCCTATGCGATTTAGGAGCTAGTATTAGCTTAATGCCCATGTCCATATGCGAAAAACTTAAGTTAGGAGATATGAGACCAACTAAAATGTCCATCCAATTCGCTGACCGTTCCGTCAAATACCCCCTAGGTATACTAGAAAACGTGCCAGTTCGCATAGGTCAATTCTTTATCCATACTGATTTCATAGTCATGAACATTAAAGAGGACTCCAATACACCTATCATTTTAGGAAGGCCATTCTTAGCAACCGACGGTGCCATAATAGATGTAAAGAGATGAAAGCTCACTTTTGAAGTGGGTGAAGAAAAAATTGAATTTATTTTAACTCAATTCATGAAAGCACCAGTCGTAGAGGATAGTTGCTACATGTTAGAGGTCATCAAAGAAAATCAGAAAGGAATCGGGAAGGATCAAAATAAAAATTCTAAAAACCTAAGAACATCCACCCCTCCGACCCTTAAAAATGATGACGCTCTAGGTGAATGTTTAGGAACCCCAACAGAATTTCAAAAAGGAGCCCCTGCTGCTCTAACTAAATTAAAAAGCCCCATTGTTAAACAAATACCTCCCGACATATTAAAAACTCACTCAAAGAGCAATATCCCTCAAGATAAGACACCTTCTCCTGTCTCCAAGAAAAAGAAAGGAAAGAAGAAAAGACCTATGAAATGGTCTGAGATGTTCCAATGGAGACCTAAGAATATTCAGAAAAATATTAGAAATGTGAGTCTAGAGGAAGAGCCACATTGGTCTATGGGGCTAAGAAGTCGAGCTAACCGACTTTAAACAAACGCTGCATGGGAGGCAACCCATGACTTTTTATTTTTGCTCTTTTCAAATTTTAGATTTAATTTTATTTTGCTGCTATTTTATTTTTAATTTTTGTTATACTGATGATTCAGTGACTAATAGAGCTCCCACACACATTTCTCTAAATGTTGCTGCTGGTGGGGGCGCCCAGTTTGTTCCACTTGCACACACTACACACTTTTCTAACACTTTTGCAGGTAGTTCCTCCTCGTCAAGACAAAGTACCATTGACGATGTGCTCTATGAAATACGGGCTCAAAAATGCTCTCAACCAAGAGCGTGATGGACTCTTTTATGCTATGCATCAAAAACAAAAGGAGATGATGGAACAAATGCAGCATATGCAAGCCCAGCAAACACAAATTCCTTAAAACCAACACGAGATGCAAGGCTATTATATAAGATGCGAAAGCTCAGAAGAGCACCGCCAACAGCAGTTCGACAACGTCATACAAGGGCTAGGCGGTTAGAGGCTCCAGTTCAACAACCTTCAGAATTATAAGCAGCCTCCCCCGTCATTTTTCACACCATTCCAGGTTTTACACTCCAATTCTTCGCTTAAGTCGCAACAGTGAGGACACTGTTGGATTTAAGTTTAGGGGAGGAGTTTTACCGCTTTCATTTATTTTCAGTTATTTCAATTAGTTTAATTTCCCTTTCGCATAATAAAAAAATTTAATTAAATTTATAGTCATTCTCTGGTCTTTTTAAATTTTTCCTTTTCTTAAGCCAATTTAAATTTTTTTCTAATGATTTAGGACAATAGCTCACCTAGAAAGTATATAGGTTAAGAAAAGACAAGAGGCTAAGTTAAGAAAACTAGGGAATTTTTCAAACAAAATCGGTATTTTTCCAACACCCAGAAGTCTCCCTAGTATGGATATCAATTTGAATACCCGTTATCCCAAAATCTCTTGATTTAAATTTGTGGACTCCTTTAGTAGTTTATTTATCCAGTCGGACACCATCTATAAAAGTCACACATTAAGTAGGTAAGTCGATGAATATAAGCGAATCATCTAACGCAATGAAAAGGGTCATACTGTGGTAATACGGTTAAACCTTGAAGAAAAAAATATATATAATTAATACTTATGAAAATGATACAAAAATTTATTTTGCATCATCAAGTCATATTGCGAAAAAAGAAAAGAAAGAGATGAATAAAATCGCTAACCGGCTTCCTTACCATGTGTGTGACATAGATAAAGGGTCTTAATGTGATTGTCTAGAATGAACAAGGATAAAACAAAGGAGAAAATTTAGATTTTAGTACAACGGCATGATGCAAATTCGGTATTCATAAGAGGGAGAACTTTGTGTGTCGATTCAATACCCTTCTTGATTGCGATTGCACCTAATTAATTAATCTTAGCCGATTTGAAATTCTAACCACGTACGATTATTTGTGATGTTATTTTTCCTAAGTTTGTGTTATAAGTTGCTTTGCATTTTAAAATGTTTTCTACGTGCAAGCTAAATTGCTTGAGGACAAGCAATGGTTCAAGTTTATGGGAGTTTGATAACACCAAAAATACACTATTTATTTAGTTTAAATAATATAATATTTCAATTATTTTTATTTTTATTTTTATTTCGTAACTTTATATTATAAATCGTTGCTAATTTCTTGTTTTTTATTTTATCAGTTGAAAGGTGGACGAATTGAATAAAGGAGCGGACCGAAAAGTAGCAAAAGCGGACAAACTAAGGCTGCACACATGCAGCACAAAGCCACATGCATGCAGCCAAGACATATGCTGCCCGCCACAGCTTGCATGATGGTCGCCAGATCACATGTCATGCGCGCGCGTATATGTATATATGTTCAAAGTCCCACATCAGACACTTATTATTATTTTTAGTCTCCCACTACTATAAATAAGGCTCTTATAAACACTTTTCAAGACCCATCGGCTTTGAGAGATAAACAGAGAACTACATTTTAGTTCTTAGTTTTGTATAATCTCTTAGCTTAGATTTTTATTATTACTGTTATGCTGTCGATGTCAGCACTCAGAGTTTCTTTTTAATTCAGGTTCTTATTTTATTTGTTTTTATTTATTGTTTTTATTTATTTTCTTTATTTATTTTTATGCTTTATTTTATCATGTCTATTTTTATTTCCGCTCGTTTTATTTTTATGTCTTTAGTTTTAGTTATGTCTAGCTAATTTAAATATTGCTAGGATGTGTAATTAGGAGCTAAGTGAGAATTAATTAAGGTATAAGCCAACATTGACGAGAGTTGAGGTTTATACCGGATAGTAAAAATTGGACATTAATTCTAGAATCCGTGAGAGCTATTTAGGATTAATGAAATAGTTTTCTAAGCAGTTTTTAATTAAAACAAGATTTATAATTTGTCGCGAGAGCGAGAATTAACTAAAGTAAAAATCAAGAGAGCAAGAGCGTGAGATTTCTACTAGATAGTAAAAACTGAACATTAAGTCTAGTTTGCAACGAGAGTTGGAATTAGAATTAATTAAATTATATTGATTTTCAAAGAGTACTTTATTAGTGGATGTGAGGACGAGAGTTAAGCATCACCTTTATAATCTATAATGTAACGCTCCTAATCGATTCGCATGCAATAATTAATTTAAATCATTCAACATACAAATCATCAAGGCATTACTTAATACAAAATAACTAATAGCATGCATGGATTAAATTAACCACAACGGAAGCATATGAAATTCTCATCAAACAACTCATAATAACTAAATCCAAACATGCAAGTTATAAATCATATTACAACTTCAATTAGGTACTTCCACAATGAAGTCCCATAACATAATCCAAAATAATCCAACAAGTAATTAAAGATAAGATAAATAAGTAGCAAGGTCATACATAAATCTCAAACAAACGAGGAACCTAATACTACTCTAAGCAAGGTTACAAGTATCAGAACAATTCTAGACAACTAAGCACCTAGAATTCTCCTACTCCCCTCCTTACCAAGCTATGCTAGTCCACAGAGCTAAACTCCAAAGCCACGAAACTACTCCTCAAGTGGAGAATCTGGACCCAAACCATTACACATACACAAAAATAGAGAGTTAGTTATAATTCAAGTTCATAATAATAAGCATAGTATACACTTATATTATGTAAGCAATTATATCATGAAGTAAATCATACGCATATCATATTGAGCTAACAATATATAACATCATGGTTCATCATACTCATCAACAACGCCAAGATATTCAAGTACAACTCGCATAACTCAAACATTCACAAGATTACATTGGAAGACAACACAATTACCAAATACCAAGTATAGTGCACAATCTCCTAATGCAAGCTAATGGAAACACATAATGTATGTCACCTAGACATCGCTAATGCATGTGGTACCCGCATCAAATTAGGATAAACATATATCCATCGCATCAAGTCAGTTTTAAGTCATGGGGGACATCGCATCAAGTTGACTCATGAATGCATGAATGTACACATACCATATAATGATGATACCCTAAACAACTAACCATGAATAATAGGCCGCTCAACCCTATTACTCCTTCTCAATTCGCATCAAACTCACATCATCATATCATCATTAAGGCATACATTCAAGCAAGATACAACACACTTAACATCTTAACTAATCATAGCTCATCATCTCGATTTCAATCACTTACATACTGTTAGCCCATATTTTTACTAAGTAAAAATATGTTCTAAATGCATAAATAAAATAATTATGTTTAATTATGTAATTATTTTTAATAATCATTAAATATGCTTGGTTTTCAGAACCAATGAATTTAATGATTAATCATGCATGAACGTGTAATAAATGTTCTATTATGGAACGTTGCATTTAAATGCATATTCTCTTTCTTTCAGGATCCTTTCGATTTGGTCGAAGTGTCAGTAGGGTCGAAGCATCCAGTGGGCAAAAGTAATTTATGGACTTAGCGAAATATTCAAAAGAAAGCGTGGTTACTTCGACTTCGATGGAAACAACGGTTAAGTCAGAAGATAAGAAAGGATTCAAATTCAAAATACGTGTCAAGACACGCGTCCTTCTGTAGTTATTAGGCGTTAGTAGCAGTTAGAAATTAGTGTCTATAAATAGCCTAGTTATGTGATCGAAAAAGGGGTCACAATCAATATACAAAATCCTCAGAAAAACTCTAAGTACCCATGTCAAAGCGAGAAACGGGTGTTCGAAGGAAAATGTATGTAATGTGAACCATTTTTATTCTGTAATCATTTACATTTGAATGCAATTTACAGTTTTTCTTTAATCTCTCTCCACTCCAATTATCTTTTACTTTCGACTCTTTCTTTCCTTCTGTTTATTCAATTGGATAAACATTCTTTCTTGCATTTCAAGTTACTAAAACATAAAAACAACACTTTATCAACATAAGAACAATAATGAACATCATTTACTTTGAAAATATAAACAAAAGCACTATGTCCCAAGATTTACTAGTTGGTCTCTCTTGTAATAATCAAACTAGCGTTGTTTACCAAATTTCACAGTAAACAAATTGGCACGCTCAGTGGGACTGTGTGCTTTACGTTTAAATTTCTTCAAAGTTTGTGTAGTTAATTTGTTCTGCATTTTTGTGTAATGTTTCCAAAGATTCTTGTGTAGTGTATGCTTTTGAGGAACGGGAAATTACTCCCTGAAATGGTTAGACCACCACCTAGAAGTAACCCAAGACCAAACATGGAAATTCCGAACGGAAACAATAATAATAACGGTTCGAATGTGTCAACCGCTTCGAGCGTTTCTGAGGCCATAATCTCTCCTGTAATCAGTGAGATTGTGCCCAACGCTAGTGGGGCGACAGTTTCCGCCCCAATATCTTCTGTGGTAAGTGCCACAATGACAATGCCAACATCTACAGTGGTACCTTCGACCACTACGGAACCTATCTTGTCCCTTTCCCATCCTATGGAGGGAAGTTTCTCTCCAAATAGGACAAATGTTAATGGGGGTGGCGCTAGTTCTTCTACTTTTTCATTACCCTTTTCCCAATATGTGGGTCAAGGCACAAGTAGGAACTACCCATATGGTATGCCTACCAGTATGATGCAAGGTTTGCAAACAAGTGCATCATTGTTCACAGAGTCAGCACCAGGCGTATTTGTGCCTAATAATCAGATAGTTTCTGGTTCTGCTACTCGGAATGGCAATCCCTCATTAACCAACAATGCCTTGAATGCTTTAAGGCAACAAATGGATGAGAGTAATCATGACATGGTAAATATGTTAACACAACAAATTGGTACAGTATTTAACCCATTAATTCAAAATACAAACCAAAGTTATCAACTGTTGGCAAATCAAATGGGAAGAATTGCTGATTTCTTTGGGGCTCCTCAAGCCCATAATCAACAAGTTCCCCAAAATTCAGAATGTGGTGCCTTTACAAATTCCACAAGCACCAAATAATGCCATTATGCTTGCCCCAAATAATGTTGCAAACCAAGTCCAACAACCAGTGCCAGTGGTCGAACCACAGGTGCAAATTCAGGCACAGCAACAGGCTTTGCCCCAGGTCGAACAAAATCCTGGAATTGTGTTGGTAAATAGGAACCAGAATGCTGATGATGTAGTTAGAAATGTCCAGAATAATAATTTTGCTGGGCAAAATAACATAGCCAATTTGGTTGAAACTATCTTAGCACAAAATGGTTTAAACATAGGCATGCATAGGCCTCATTTTGTTTCTGCCTTATCAGAATATGTGCTTCAAACAGAATTGCCAAGGGGTTGGAAAATCCCAAAATTTACTAAATTTGCTGGTGATACTAGCGAATCTACTGTTGAACACATAACAAGATATCTAACTGAGGCAGGAGATCTAGCAAATAATGAGAATTTGAGAATGAAGTATTTTCCAAATTCTCTAACGAAAAATGCCTTTACATGGTTTACTACTCTCCCTCCACATTCAATTTTTAATTGGAATCAATTAGAGAGAGTCTTCCATGAGCAATTCTACATGGGACAGTCTAAGATAAGTCTCAAAGAATTAGCAAGTGTTAGGCGCAAAACTCCTGAGTCTATAGATGATTATTTGAATAGATTTCGTTTACTTAAGGCTAGGTGTTTTACTCAAGTGCCTGAGCATGAATTGGTCGAAATGGCTGCTGGTGGCCTAGACTATTCGATCAGAAAGAAATTAGATACTCAACATCTAAGAGATATGGCCCAATTGGCTGATAGGGTTCGACAGGTCGAACGCTTGTAAGCAGAAAAGGCTAGAAATTCAAAGTATCATAAAAAAGAAAAGGTTGCTTATGTAGAAACACATGATAGCGACCAAGAATATGATGTCTCTTATGAAGATGTGGAACAAGGGGAAATAGACCTAGCAGAATTAAAACCTGGTCCCCCTTACACTTGCAAGCTTTTAAAACCTTCAAATGGAAAAAACCCTGTTGAACCAAAAAATGACAAATATGTTTCAAAGACTTATACTTTTGATATAACAAAATGTGATGAAATCTTTGATTTGTTGGTTACTGATGGCCAAATAGTGGTTCCAAAAGGTGTTAAAATACCACCATTAGATATGAGAAAGAAAAGAGGTTATTGTAAGTATCATAATTTTCTTGGACATAGAACCTCACAATGTGTGCTTTTCAGGGACTTGGTTCAAAAGGCTTTGAACGAAGGAAGACTTAAGTTTGGTGAAAAACCCAAAACTGCAAAAGCAGATCCAGAATCTTCACAGAATGCTGATACCCTCTATGCTGAACCACATGCTATTATGATGGTCGAAGCCATGGAGGTGTCAAAAGTGCAAGTGGAAAAAATCCCTGAAAAGGAGTACTATGAGAAAATGAAAGTAGTATATCCTCGTGCTGAAGAGGATTTGATTGACTTTCTAAACAGATGCAAGCTAGAGAACAAAGGAGTGATGCTTTGTGCTCGTTGCAGTGCTGTTTGTGATAAGGAGGCTACTGCAGGCCTCATGAAGTTCCAACCAGTTATAAATAGGCAGGGGGCAAACCCAAAACCGTCTCGTGGTAAAGGAAAGGGCATTCTAACTCGACCAAATAATATGGTCCAAACAGATCGAAGGCCCACTTTCCTTCCTTCTGGTTCGATTCCTATAGAACGCTGGATGCACCAAGGAACCATAAAGTTCAACAAGGGTGCAATGGAAGTTGGTGGCGCAAGTGGCACCAAATTAAGCTATTCAGAGGATGTCAACAAATACTCTTACAAAAATAATTACAAGGGTAAACATCCAATGACAAGGACTCAGTGGCGTAGGTTCCAACGCCAAAAGAAATTGGCTACAACTAATCTTCAAACAGGCCAATATAAAGAAGTGGCTAGAAGGCCAGCAAAAGAAAGGATCCTTCCTCCTATAGAAGAAAGCAAGATGGAAGAAGATGATCTGCTGGACTCTGAGCCAGATTTCGACGTAATATGCGTGGTTTCCAAATTACCATCAGAATATGATGTGCAAACAGAGATAACTGAGCTCGAAACGGATTTCGACCAGTTAGAAATGGCTGACCCTAAGCCAATTTGCTACTATGACATGAACAATGGCTGCATCGAGGAGCAACAGGCTACATTCGAAAGGCCAGACTTAAGCATGAAAAACCATCTTAAACCCCTCTTCATCAGAGCAAAGGTTGAAGGAGTTGGAGTTAACAAGGTGCTGATAGATGGAGGAGCTGCTGTTAACCTAATGCCTCTATCTATGTTACCCAAGATTGGCAAATATGACTGTGATTTGTCAGCCCATAACATTGTTTTGTCAAATTACGAAGGCAAAACAGGACATTCAAGGGGGGCAATTCAAGTGGATGTTGCTGTGGGCAGCATAGTTCGACCAACTTTATTCCTAGTGGTCGAATCCAAGGCAAACTTCAACTTACTATTGGGGCGAGAGTGGATTCATGGAGTAGGAGCTGTTCCTTCGACTCTTCTTCAGAAGTTGATGCTTTGGAGGGAGGATGGCTGCGTAGAAAATATAGAAGCTGATCAGAGTTTCTATATGTCAGAGGTTGATACCATAAATCAACAAACCTTTGACAAAAATTTGGCGAACATAGCGCCATGTTATGATAGAGAGAATGCTTTCACACCTTCTGATAATGTGATACATTCTGTCAAACTCCACCCAACCCATGGCTTCATATGGGAAAGAGAGGAAATAGATGCTGCGTCCTCAGAAGATGGAGTTATACCACCATCTGGGTGGAATGTTTACGAAGATTATGATGACTGAGTCCAGCGCATGGGCCAAGATTACGGCTTATATGGCCGAAACTAAGTTAAATACGGCTTTGGAGGCTGATGTTCATCAAAATATGGCTACAGAAGCCAAGGTCGAAAGCGATGGCATTTCTATGCCACAAGCACAAAGGCTCGACTGCATCTATGATGAGGAACCTTTAGGGTTCGAAAGAGATCCACTTAATGAAACTCCTAAGATGCAGGCTCAAGACCCTTTGGAGGAAATTGACATTGGAGATGGCTCAGCAAAAAGGCCAACTTACATTAGTGCCAATATTAGTCCTGACTTAAAAGGAAAATTGGCACTACTTCTCAAAGAATTTAGTGATTGTTTCGCTTGGGATTATAATGAAATGCCTGGACTCAGTAGAGAAATGGTCGAATTAAAACTACCAATCAAGGCAGGTAAGAAACCGGTGAAACAATTGCCAAGAAGATTTGCACCAGATATCATGTCCAAAATCAAAGAAGAGATCGAGAGGCTGCTGAAGAGTAAATTCATCAGAGCTGCCAGGTATGTAGAATGGTTAGCAAATATAGTTCCTGTTATTAAAAAGAATGGTACACTTAGGGTATGTATAGACTTTAGGGACTTAAATAATGCTACACCTAAAGATGAGTATGCCATGCCTGTGGCAGAAATGCTAATAGACTCAGCAGCAGGCTTCGAGTTTTTGAGCATGTTAGATGGTTATTCTGGTTATAACCAAATATTCATTGCTGAGGAAGATGTATTTAAAACAACATTTAGATGCCCTGGTGCTTTAGGCACTTATGAGTGGGTTGTGATGCCTTTTGGCTTAAAAAATGCTGGTGCCACTTATCAAAGGGCAATGAATTCCATGTTTCATGATTTTATAGATACATTCATGCAAGTTTACATTGATGATATCATCATTAAATCCTCTTCTGAAGATAGCCATTTGGTATATCTTAGGCAATCGTTTAAAAGAATGAGGGAACATGGATTAAAAATGAATCCATTAAAATGTGCTTTCTGTGTGCATGCAGGAGATTTCCTTGGTTTTGTGGTGCATAAAAAAGGCATTGAAATAAACCAAAACAAGACAAAGGCTATCTTGGAGACCAAGCCTCCTTCGACCAAAAAACAACTTCAATCTCTGCTAGGAAAAATCAACTTCTTGAGAAGATTCATTTCGAATCTAAGTGGAAAGGCTCAAGCTTTCTCACCACTACTTCGACTCAAGAAAGATGATCCATTCAAATGGAACCAAGAGCATCAAAAGGCTTTTGATGACATCAAAGAATACTTAATAAAGCCTCCAGTTCTAATGCCTCCTAGTAGGAATAAAGCTATGAAGTTGTATATTGCTACGTCTGATAAGACGATAGGAAGCATGTTAGCTCAAGAGGACGATAATGGCATAGAAAATGCAGTTTATTACCTTAGTAGAGTTTTAAATGATGCAGAAACTAGATATACTGCCATAGAAAAACTTTGTCTTTGTTTGTATTTCTCTTGTACAAAACTTAAGCATTATATAAAGCCTGTTGATGTTTATGTCTACTCCCACTTTGATGTTATTAAACATATGCTAACTAAACCTATATTACATAGTAGAATTGGGAAATGGGCATTAGCATTAACTGAATATTCACTGACTTATAAACCCTTAAAGGCTGTCAAAGGCCAAATTGTGGCTGATTTTATAGTAGATCATTCATTGGTCGAAATGCCACAGGATTATGTGGATATTCAACCATGGACTCTTTATTTTGATGGGTCCAAACATAAGTATGGAACAGGAATTGGAATTTTGATCATATCTCCGACTCAAGTTCCAACCAAGTTCAAGTACAAAATAAATGGACTTTGCTCTAATAATGAAGCTGAGTATGAAGCTTTAATTACAGGATTAGAAATATTAAAAGACTTGGGGGCAAAGAACATTAAAATAAGAGGTAATTCTGAATTAGTATTGAAACAATTAACACAAGAATATAAATGTGTGAAAGAGCATCTGGCGAAATACTTTTCTATAGCTAGTTCTTTGTTAGATTGTTTCGATCATGTAGACATTGAACATGTACCTCGATTAAAAAATCAGGAAGCAAATGACTTGGCTCAAATTGCTTCAGGATATAAAATGTCAAAAGAAAAGTTGACACAATTAATCGAAATAAAAGAAAAAATGGTTTTACAAGAACCAATATCTGCACAATTGTCAATACCAAAACTTGTGGGGGCAGAGACTATACCACAAATAGATGGTGAAATAAAAAATCCCCTAGAAAATTTTCAAATTTTTGCCATTGACAATTTGTCAGATAATGATTGGAGAAAACCCATAGTAGATTACCATAAGAATCCAACAGGAAATGTGGATCGAAAGGTAAAATATAGGGCTTTAAGCTATATAATTTTTGAAAATGATCTTTTCAAAAAGACTTCTGAAGGAATATTGTTAAAATGCCTTAATGAAGCAGAAGCATATATAGCAATCTCTGATGTTCATAGTGGTACTTGTGGCTCTCATCAAGCAAGACATAAGATGAAATGGCTCTTGTTTCGACAAGGTTTGTATTGGCCCTCTATGTTGAAGGATTGTATAGAGTTTGCGAAAGGGTGCCAAGAATGCCAAAGGCACTCAGGAATTCAACATGTGCCTGCAAGTGAACTACATTCAATAGTAAAACCATGGCCCTTTAGGGGTTGGGCTCTAGACCTTATTGGTGAGATTAAACCTGCTTCATCAAAAAATCAACGTTATATTTTAGTTGGAATAGATTATTTCACAAAATGGATAGAAGCCATTCCTTTACCAAATGTTGATCAAGAGGCAGTAATTAATTTCATACAAAATTACATAATATATAGGTTTGGAATTCCTGAAACAATAACTACTGATCAAGGTTCAGTTTTCACTGGTCGAAAGATGCAAGAATTTGCCCAAGAAACTGGCTTTAGACTGTTAACTTCAACACCATATTATGCACAAGCAAATGGTCAAGTCGAAGCTGCAAATAAAATTATTATAAATCTGATAAAGAAACATATAGCCCAAAAGCCAAGAAATTGGCACAAAACCTTATACCAAGTGTTATGGGCTTGTAGAAATTTTCCTAAAGAATCAACTAACACTACTCCATTTCGACTAACTTATGGTCATGATGCAGTATTACCAGTCGAAATACATTTGCAATCAGCAAGGGTACAAAGACAAATGGAAGTACCTCTATACCATTATTATCAGATGATGTCAGATGAGCTGATTGATTTAGATGAAGAAAGGCTTAGTGCTTTGGAAGTTTTAACAAAACAAAAAGAACGAGTTGCTAAAGCATATAACAAAAGGGTTAAGTTTAAGTCTTTTGATATAGGAGAATTAGTTTGGAAAGTTATATTGCCTATGGACAGAAAAGATAGGATCTTAGGCAAGTGGTCCCCAAATTGGGAAGGACCATTCAAAATTATTAAAGTTTATTCTAATGGCGCATATGAAATTGAGGAGTTAACTCCTGAAAAACGTACTTTGGGTATAAATGGAAAGTATTTGAAGAAATATAAACCTACTTTACTCGAAGTAAAAATAAGCGCAGAATAATACTTGAACATGAAATCGAAATGGCAATAATTAAAACTTGCCACAAATCAAGAATTGGTCAAAGGAAACAAGCTTTAGAAAGAGAAATAGGAAGTAGGAACGACTTTATTTTTATTATTAATAAGAAAAGTTCTTTATTACATATGATAACATAATTCTACCCAGACTTAGGCTTAGATTTAGAAGTTTCTGATTCTATACTCTTCAGTTTCTCCTTGAAAAGAGATAGTGCTTCATCAGCAAGCTTTTGAACCTCAGCTGGATAATCTGCTAGATTGTCTTCATATGTCCATAAGAACTCTTCCAGATCAGAGCCCATTTCTTCCTCTTCTGATTCTGTTAAAATTAGTTCTTCTTTGTTTCTCTCATAGCGTAGCCTGTTTTCTTCGCAACGCCAGGGCTCTGCTCCCTTTTTGCTCTTTTCTTTTGAGCCTGAAGCATCCTTGGTAACTTGCCTTTCCATGGTATGATTTTCTTGTTGAGGTTACTCGATTACCTTGAATAGTTAAAATGAGAAGAATCATCCTTTTTATAGTGCCATCAAGCCTTTTTTATCAGTGTGGTCATCAATACAATTCATTTAATGAATTTGGTTGTCATCACCTTTTGACTTGACTGCCTTGATATGGTGCTTTGACCGCTTATTTTTCTGTGTTTTTTGACTGATGTCAAAAGGGGAAGTAAAAATAAGTGCAGAATAATACTCAAGCATGTAAAATAAAATGGTAAATTATAAATTGCCATAAAACATGAACTTTGTTCAATAGTTACATGATCCAAAATATTGTTCGAACGGACAATAAAGAAAATAAACTAAGGGAATTATAAATTCTTGGTGCAATCAGCATAAATCTTCTTGAGGGTTGCCATCTCCTTTTCGACCACCAAATTCGAACTCTCTAGGGATTTGATCTCTTCACCAACAACTTCTGCAGAGCCAAAAGCTTGAAGCCCTTCCCTGCCATATGCGTCAATCTGCCCTTGGGTCGAAGCTTTGGTCTCTTTCTCAATGCGAACTCTCTTGGTTTCCTCTTCGATGATCTTGCGCCTGTAATTAACAATCTGCTCCTCTAAGAGTTTGATTTGTTCCTTGTAATGGGCAACCTTGTCATCACATTCTTTTAGCTCCAGATTTCCTTCGACCAGTTGAGAGGACAATCTTTCCGCTTCAGCTTGTGCTTGCTGGGCCTTCTCAAAGAACATGGTTTGAGCTTGTTGTTGTGTGGCAAGTCTTGTGTTATTATCAATCCTCTTCTGCACTGCCTTGGCATATTGGTCTACAATCGAACTAAGTTGTATGACTTTGCCAAGGGTTTCCTCATCAGTCCTAGGATTGTAAAGCTTCTTCAGGAAAGCCAAGTGGCTATAAGCACAGGCTGGTTGTTCTTCGATTTGCTTCAACACATCCCTTTGGACAAATGTAGTTGTAAGCTTCAGCAGCAGAGAGTCCTGGCGCACCATCGAGTCGATTTCAGAGTTGGAAGGCGCTGAGTCAGTGGTTGTGTGCTCACTAGAGGTGTTTCCTTGATTTGCTTTCCTCGAGAGTAGAAGTTTAAGGGTACCAGCAGGATCAGACTTTTGCATATTGGTGAATTCTTCTTCTTGTACGCCCAAGCTTGCAGAAAGTCTCGAGGTCGAAGAGACAGATATGATCCCTGAACCCCCAACCTCAGCTTCAGGAATTGCATCAGAGTCATGTTGAGATTCTTGGTTCGAACTGGCTTGGCTTGAGTTTGTAGACATACTAGGCATTGAATATTTGATGCTCGAAGCATTGGTTGACACCTCCTCAAGGTTTGGTTGTTGATCTTCCTCAACAGGACTTTTCTTCGACTGATCCTACAAATTCAAAAGAAAATCAGTAAAGATCAAATGTAACTATGAAAATCTAAGGTTGAGAGTAAGATGAGTTATACCTCTTTTTCTTCTTCGACCTCAGGGCTAGTTTGAGGATTACCACCCTTCTCAGCATTGGGGGCATCGTTGCCTGGTTGTGCATCATTTGTCTTTCCCCCATTAATAATTGGTTCATCATTAGCCAAGGTCTCTGAACGAGGTGCAGGGTTACCTTGTGGTCCGTCAACCTGTTCTTCTGATGCCTTGGTAAGTTGGTCTTGTTCGACCACATTTTGCTCTGAAGCATTTGTCTGAGGGGTTGGATCTCCACCGCTTTCACTCGAGACGCGGATTTTTAATGCCCTAAGCCCTTTAGGCTTCTTAATTGTTGACTTGACCTTCATACCAATTTCTTTCTTCTTTTTCTTCTCTCCCCTTTGGTCCTTTGTTGGAGCTTCTTCAACCTTTTTCTGTTTCTTGGCTTGTGCAGCCTCATTTGCTTCGACTTCTGGTACAGTTGTTGCTTTCCCTTCACCAGGTTGTGAAGTCGAAGTTGATGGTTGTTTTCTTTTCCTGACCAAAGGGACCTCTTGTTCTTCTTCATCCTAAAATGGTGGAGGTAACAAATGTCAAGATTTTGCTTCCAAA
The DNA here is from genome assembly GCA_030408175.1 of Trifolium repens. Lineage (NCBI taxonomy): Eukaryota > Viridiplantae > Streptophyta > Magnoliopsida > Fabales > Fabaceae > Trifolium > Trifolium repens. The sequence continues at coordinate 32,634,667 of CP125850.1, read as the reverse complement.
ATATATTACTATGACAAAAGTTTGAAGTATTTGATGGAAAGTTTGATTTTTACCTCCTCAGCTAATACCACTGTGTTTTTATCTTTCTTCGAGCTAGCAGACACTGTCTCTGTGCTGCTCTTACCTTTTCCCTGCTAAGGACATAAATGGTCGAAGTTAGAACATATGTTTAAACATGAGGAAAGAAAATAAATAAAAATTCTTAAGGCTAAATTACCTTTGCCTTAGAGGTTTCGACCTCTGATCTAATCTTCACCCCAGTAGGTTTCTTCACTTCAGTCGAAGTCTTTGAAGACCCACCATCTTTCTTTATGCCTTTGCCTGCAAAATGTTGTATTACTAAATATAAAAAAGGTTTGAGGGAATAAATCTTGTAAGATAAATAAAATATAAGGGTTTAGATGTTTACCTCGACCTGAGACGTTTATTTTCTTTCCAAGAGATGGCACTATGAAGCCTTGATTGCATCACTGGCATTCCCCATTGCTTCATATAGACAGGCTAATAACAAACGCCCTAAACTGAAGAGTCTACCCTCATTAATCTGTTGTGCTAGGGGAATGTACATACGCGCTACCTAAAGAGATTTCGAGCAAAACACAAAGTGGGATAACCACAATGTTAAGAAGGCCACATGCTCCTCAGTGGACACCTCCTCTCCTTCTTCACCCATTTGCTCTGCTATGTACTTAGAGAATGTAGCTTCTTGAAAATTAACTTCGACCTTATCTCCAGTTTTGGTTGGATCGAAGTGATCACCAACAGGCCTAAGGCCTGTGATAGCAGCTACATCTAGTAAGGTAGGGGTTAACATGCCACACTTAAACTGAAAAGTGTTGGTGGACTTTTCATAGAAGTGTAAGGCAGCCACTAGCAGTTCTGGTTTGTACTCAGGACCGGTTCGACTAAATTGGATAAGCTCATAAATACCATAGCTTTTCCAAGAATCCTTAAAGTCCTTTTCGACCCTATCTAACCAGGGAATGTAATCCTTGTGCGCAGTATATGGGGCAGCTCTAAAAATCTTAAGGGCATTCTTCATATACCCAAAGTTGTAAGGAGTAGAGCTAAAGATTCTAGGCTCACAGGTTACATGCAAAGGGAAGATATCACTTACCTCTTTTGATATAACCTCATCACGTGTGGGATAAGGTCCACAGAAAGCGTAATCCTCCTTTTTGATGGAAAATGGAATCATAAGCTGAGTGTTCCAGATTTTCCTTTCCGCCTCAGTTCCAGAAGGTTCTGGAACTACTTCTTCGCCATCTTCAAGGACGCGAAGGTCCTTCCATTTGCCAGCAGTGGGTACATCGAAATCCAAGTTGGACGCCATTAATGAACAGTACGCAGAAAATCAAGAACTGAAAGGGTTTCGCGAAGAAAATTGTGAAAATTGTTTGTTTAAGGTGAAACAAAGATGAATCGATGCGGAATTTGAGGGTGAATCACTTGTACGGTTTAGAATTGCAAGATGGTTGAAGATCAGTGTGTAATTTGCAGAAAAGAAGAAGATGAACAGTGGGTTCGTAAGGAAGCTTTGAGACTTGGAAGTTGGTAAAAAGTGTTCCTTTGTTCGTTTGCTGCTATTTATAGGGGAACGTGTTTGTCTCCAGAAAATAAATAAATCAAAAAGAAATTCAAAAATTTCTCTTCAACTTCTGCGTATGCCACGTCATCCACTATGCTAAAACCTAGGAGCAATGATGGATTGTGGGTATCAAGTTGACAGTTACTTCTGAACGTGACATAAGCGCCGTCATTGGTAATAGTGTCAAGCATGTGGTTATAAAATGCCTTTTCCTTTTTCGTTCGACCACTCAATCGAAACAGGCATTTGAGGGCAATTTGTTAGCCCATATTTTTACTAAGTAAAAATATGTTCTAAATGCGTAAATAAAATAATTATGTTTAATTATGTAATTATTTTTAATAATCATTAAATATGCTTGGTTTTCAGATCCAATGAATTTAATGATTAATCATGCATGAACGTGTAATAAATGTTCTATTATGGAACGTTGCATTTAAATGCATATTCTCTTTCTTTCAGGATCCTTTCGATTTGGTCGAAGTGTCAGTAGGGTCGAAGCATCCAGTGGGCAAAAGTAATTTATGGACTTAGCGAAATATTCAAAAGAAAGCGTGGTTACTTCGACTTCGATGGAAACAACGGTTAAGTCAGAAGATAAGAAAGGATTCAAATTCAAAATACGTGTCAAGACACGCGTCCTTCTGTAGTTATTAGGCGTTAGTAGCAGTTAGAAATTAGTGTCTATAAATAGCCTAGTTATGTGATCGAAAAAGGGGTCACAATCAATATACAAAATCCTCAGAAAAACTCTAAGTACCCATGTCAAAGCGAGAAACGAGTGTTCGAAGGAAAATGTATGTAATGTGAACCATTTTTATTCTGTAATCATTTACATTTGAATGCAATTTACAGTTTTTCTTTAATCTCTCTCCACTCCAATTATCTTTTACTTTCGACTCTTTCTTTCCTTCTGTTTATTCAATTGGATAAACATTCTTTCTTGCATTTCAAGTTACTAAAACATAAAAACAACACTTTATCAACATAAGAACAATAATGAACATCATTTACTTTGAAAATATAAACAAAAGCACTATGTCCCGAGATTTACTAGTTGGTCTCTCTTGTAATAATCAAACTAGCGTTGTTTACCAAATTTCACAGTAAACACATACATAAAAGCATGTCATCATCATACTAACTCAAGATTCAATCAATCCAAATCAATAATATGTTATAAGACCAAATCTAATCATGTTATAAGCTCATAATCATCATACAACATCAAGAAATTTCTCAAAATTAAGCTATGCTCGCTAAGCGAACATCTGGCGAGGCCTAGCGAAGGAGACACAGACTGTAATCCCCATCTGACGAGTCCTGGCGAGCTGCTCGCTAGCACTCGCTACTACTCGCTAAACGAACAGATGAATTTCTGGGTTTCTATCAAGAACAGCATGAGTCGCTTGGCGAAGAGCTAGCGAGCGTACCCAGAATTCGTGCTCTGTTCACGGGTTGGACATAAAATCACATAAAAATCATGAATTTCATGTTATAAACCCTTAAAGCTATCACATTTAAGTATACATATCATATATAGACTTAGAAGTACAAGTTCTAACGTCATCAAACATCATTTCAAGTAGAAGGTAGAGATTTTTCCTCATTTTATTCAAAACCCATTTTCAAATATTAATAACAACAATCTTCATATAACACACGAAATTGATGATTGAAATAGCAATTAGGATCATGTAATAACATAGTAACATCTTGCAATAACATAGAAATTCATTAAATCACATTCCCTTGATCCCATAACCCACCAAAGAGATGAGAGGGTTTGGGTGTGGAGAATAGTCATCTCCCCCCTCTTTGATCATCTCACATGAATTATGAACTACTCTCTAACCTTGAAATTGTTGAAATTCTGATTCTTCTCCTTCTCTAAAGCTTTCTCTAATCTTCCCCTCTACCTCCTTCTCTTCAAAGTTTTCTCTTTCTACCTCTTTCTATTTTCTTAAGTTATGAGCACTCTCTCACTATTCTCATAACTCTAACCTAATCCTAGCTTAATTAAAGACCATAATATCCCTCTTATTAACTTAGGCCCAATAACACTCAAGCCCAACTCTTATCATCATAATTCTAATAAAACTTATCCTACTCAAAACACTACTTTTTCCCAAAATAGCCATAATTCTTAATTAATTACTAACTCACTATAAAATACTATAAAAAGGCTAATCAACTCTAATTAAAAATAAAATAATTAAATACGGGTGTTACATATAACGCTAGTCAAAATCTGCGAGAGCTGACATTAGGTTTTTAAATCAATATAATTTCGAAAACTAAAATTTGTAGTCAAACACGATTTAAGTACTGAACCCCCAAACGCAACTAACATCACATTCTAGCAATACGCTTTATTAATATAAAAATCAAAAAATATTTTATTATTTAAAATCTTCTTATTCAATATCAAGCCTTAGATTTACAACGTATCATTAGATAACGGTACATCGATTATTGGTCCTTTGGGTTCGATAATCTTTTAAAACTACACGGCATATCTGTGCACTTGCAGAAATTCCGCATCAAGTTTTTGGCGCCGTTGCCGGGGACCAATTTAGTCGATATCGTAACTCCATTGTTACACCGTAGAGACTAAGGCAATTTTATTTTATTGTTATTTTACCCCAATTAGTTCGTTTAATGCATGCCAAGCACTCGCTCTAGAGGCGAAAGATTAGAGCAACTAGTTAGCGAACCAGAACGCATTCTAAGACGTAAAAATTTAGAAAACCAAATAGAGAATCCTCTTCCCAATATAGTTAGAGAATTAGAAATGGCTGAAGGACCACAAGAACCACCACTAAGGTCCTACGCTATTCCTTCACAAGAAGAACCGCACAATAACATCGCTGCCCCCGCTATTGAAGCAAATAACTTTGAGCTTAATCCTTCATTGTTGTCAGTCGTACAACAAAACCAATTCTCCGGAAACCCCACGGACGACCCCAATTTACATTTGTCCATATTCTTGCAATACGCGGATACCGTGAAGGCAAGTGGTGTCAGTCCCGAAGCTATAAGACTTCGCTTATTCCCGTTCTCATTAAGAGATAGAGCTAGAGCTTGGCTCCAGTCCCTACCATCCAACTCAGTCACTACTTGGGACGAGTTGAAGAAAGTCTTCTTAGCTAGATACTTCCCACCTAGCAAAACTGCTATGTTAAGAGCTCAAATTAATGGATTTAAACAAAAAGATAACGAGTCTCTTTTCGAAGCGTGGGAAAGATACAAAGACATGATTAGGCTATGCCCATGTCATGGACTCGAAGATTGGTTGATTATCCACACATTTTACAATGGTCTCTTGTATAACACAAGAATGACAGTAGATGCCGCAGCTGGCGGTGCACTAATGGATAAGGCCTATAGTGAAGCATATCAGCTTATCAAAAGCATGGCTCAAAACCACTACCAATGGGAAAGTGAAAGAACAACCGTGGAGAAACCTCAAACGAAGGGCGGTATGTACGAAATCAGCGGCATAGACCACGTCAATGCCAAATTAGATGCCCTAACCAAAAAGTTAGAAAGCCTAGCCACTGCACCCGCAACCACCGTGGCTGCAACAACCCTAAACTGTGAAGTGTGCGGAGTTCAAGGGCATGTAGCTACTGAATGTCAAGTTTTGACAGGAGTTTCCCCAAACCAAGTGAACTACACTCAAGGAAACCTTTACTCAAACAATTACAACCAAGGTTCGATGAACCATCCGTACCTTTCGTACAAAAGCAACAATGCTTTACATACACCTGGCCAAGCACCTTCTTCTGCACCACCAGGATTTTAAAAACCTGCCTACCCTGCCCAAAATGCTCCTAGGAAGTCTAACCTTGAAATTATGATGGAAAATTTCATAGCATCTCAAGCTCAAAGCAACATACAAACTAGTGAGCCAATTAAGCAACTAACAAGCAAAATAGATGTCTTAGCCACGCACAATAGGATGTTAGAAACACAAATCTCACAAGTGGCCCAACAACAAGCATCTACTTCTGCACCTGCAGGCATATTTCCTGGCCAACCTGAGCAGAATCCAAAAGGACATGTGAATGCTATTATATCACTAAGTGGGACACAACATGATGGACCAGCTGATCCTAGAACTGAGAATCCAGCCATGCAACCCAATACCAATGAACCAACTGAGAGGGAAGATGACCAAAACGAGAAAGATAAAGAAGAAAAGAGCGAAGAGGTCGTTGAGAAAAAGAAACCTTATGTGCCTCCGCCACCTTATAAACCACCCATCCCTTATCCTCAAAGATTTGAGAAATCCAAAAACGAGAGACAATTTAAGAAATTCGTAGAGCTTCTAAAACAATTAAACATCACAATACCTTTTATGGAAGCTATTAACCAAATGCCCTCGTACGCAAAATTTCTCAAAGAAAATTTAACCAATAAGAAAAAAGATTGATGAAGAAACCGTTATGCTTACTGCCGAGTGTAGCGTCATTCTTCAAAACAAAATGCCTCCTAAACTACAAGACCCAGGAAGTTTTTCCATACCTTGTGTTATTGGACCGTACGTTATAGATAAAGCCCTATGCGATTTAGGAGCTAGTATTAGCTTAATGCCCATGTCCATATGCGAAAAACTTAAGTTAGGAGATATGAGACCAACTAAAATGTCCATCCAATTCGCTGACCGTTCCGTCAAATACCCCCTAGGTATACTAGAAAACGTGCCAGTTCGCATAGGTCAATTCTTTATCCATACTGATTTCATAGTCATGGACATTAAAGAGGACTCCAATACACCTATCATTTTAGGAAGGCCATTCTTAGCAACCGCCGGTGCCATAATAGATGTAAAGAGATGAAAGCTCACTTTTGAAGTGGGTGAAGAAAAAATTGAATTTATTTTAACTCAATTCATGAAAGCACCAGTCGTAGAGGATAGTTGCTACATGTTAGAGGTCATCAAAGAAAATCAGAAAGGAATAGGGAAGGATCAAAATAAAAATTCTAAAAACCTAAGAACATCCACCCCTCCGACCCTTAAAAATGATGACGCTCCAGGTGAATGTTTAGGAACCCCAACAGAATTTCAAAAAGGAGCCCCTGCTGCTCAAAGAGCAATATCCCATTGTTAAACAAATACCTCCCGACATATTAAAAACTCACTCAAAGAGCAATATCCCTCAAGATAAGACACCTTCTCCTGTCTCCAAGAAAAAGAAAGGAAAGAAGAAAAGACATATGAAATGGTCTGAGATGTTCCAATGGAGACCTAAGAATATTCAGAAAAATATTAGAAATGTGAGTCTAGAGGAAGAGCCACATTGATCTATGGGGCTAAGAAGTCGAGCTAACCGACCTTAAACAAACGCTGCATGGGAGGCAACCCATGACTTTTTATTTTTGCTCTTTTCAAATTTTAGATTTAATTTTATTTTGCTGCTATTTTATTTTTAATTTTTGTTAGACTGATGATTCAGTGACTAATAGAGCTCCCACACACATTTCTCTAAATGTTGCTGCTGGTGGGGGCGCCCAGTTTGTTCCACCTGCACACACTACACACTTTTCTAACACTTTTGCAGGTAGTTCCTCCTCGTCAAGACAAAGTACCATTGACGATGTGCTCTATGAAATACGGGCTCAAAAATGCTCTCAACCAAGAGCGTGATGGACTCTTTTATGCTATGCATCAAAAACAAAAGGAGATAATGGAACAAATGCAGCATATGCAATGTGAAGACAAGCTTCTAGATTGAAGTGATTTTGATGAAGACAAATATGTGAAAAGAAGAAAAAGATTGATTATGCTCAAGTTCTCAATGTTGAAGAATTTCAATTATATCTCATGAAGATGTGATCAAGTTATGGGGAATAATCATAGGTATAATATTTCAATTCATTGTTATAAGCTTTAAGTGCTCACAATTTTTTTTTTATACAAGTCAAAAGTTTCTATAACAATGATACAAGTTTCAAAATTATAAGTATTTTAACTTAGAAAGTTTTTTCAAAGATTTAAGAAGGTAAATCGATTTACCTAAAGATGTAAATCGATTTACATGCTTCCTGCCATTTTGGAAAAACGATTTTTCAAGAGGGTAAATCGATTTACCCCTTAGGGAAATCGATTTACCTAGTTATATTTTGCAAATTTTTAACGTTTTAAAGTAAGGGAAATCGATTGACCAAAAAGGGAAATCGATTTACCTGTTATAATTTTGGAAAATTCTGATACGTTAATTACACCTTTTCATTATTAAACCTTTTCCAAAACATTGCCATTTGGGTCTCAAAAAGGTGTCTTTTCTTTCTATAAATATCTATCAGAATTTTCTCAAAAGAACTTAATCATTTTCATTCACTTTTCTTATAACAATTCTCTGAACATATTTCACAAAACTCTTTGAAACTTTTATACACACTTTCATATCAATAAAAGTTTCTGAGCACTTATAGTTTATTCATTCTGAATTGTTATATTGAGAGAAACATATTGTTATATCCAATATCTCTTGTACTCAAACTTGTAATCAAATTCAATAACTCTGTATTGTTGCTTGTTTTCCTAGTTTGTGAAAACAAGTGGTTTTGAGAGAAAGTGGGGTGCTTTCTCTTTGTGTTGTATAAGAATTTCACCATAGGGTTTGGTGAAGATTCTTGTTGTTAAAGATAGTGGGGTTGCTATCTTGTGTTGTATTAGGATTTTGTTAGGGAAGCCTTGGGGTAAGGTTGTCTTGTAACAAGTATTCTAATAGTGGAAAATCCTTCAAGGAGTGAAGGGACTGGACGTACCCTTAGGTTAGAAGGGGAACCAGTATAAATCTTTTATGTTCTTTCTTCTTTCCCTTATCTCTTTATTTTTCAACACTTTATTCATATATTCATCACAACCTTTCAAGAAAAATAAGAGACACATTAGCATCTCTAAAATAACCCAAAAAATCTAAGAACCTAATTCAAAATCCTCTTAGATTGCACTCTTAAACTTACATTTGGTATCAGAGCAGGTTCAAGTAACTTGTTCTTGAAGATCTAGAATGGCTTCCGCACAACATATTTTTAGAGATGGTGGTAGTAACAACAAACCCCCATGCTTTGTTGGTGAATACTATGATTTCTGGAAGATACGCATGAAAGCCTATTTAGAAGCACAAGGAGAAGAAATATGGAATGCCGTTGAGAATGGTCCATTTATTCCTACAACAGTCACTAACAATGTTGAAGAAATAAAAGTGAAAGGATCATGGACCGATGATGACAAGAAAAAAGTACTCTTTGACAAGAAGGCAATCAACATTCTTCAATCAGCCTTAGGAATGGATGAATTCTTTCGTATATCCCATTGTAAAACAGCAAAAGAAATTTGGGATACTTTGGAAGTGACTCATGAAGGCACCGTTGAAGTGAAAAGATCAAAACTAAACACTTTATCACAAGAATATGAAATGTTTAGAATGCATCCCGGAGAAAAAATACTTGATTTACAAAAAAGATTCTCACATTTAACAAACCACTTGATGGCCCTTGGAAAAACATTCTCTAATGATGAATTAAATCTTAAAATTCTTAGATCATTGACAAGAGAATGGCAACCGAAAGTAACTGCAATATCAAAAAAGAAAAGTCTCTCTAAGATGACTTCTGCAACATTATTTGGTAAACTCCAAGAACATGAAATTGAACTTGGAAGATTAGAAAAGCATGAAGTGCAAGAGAAGAAAAACAAAAGTCTTGCCTTAAAAACTAAAGCAAGAGATTATAATAGTGATGATGAAGAGTCTCAATTGGAAAGTGAAGATGATGTAGAAGCACTTTTCAAGAAATTTAAAGAATTCTTGAAAAGAGACAAATTAAAGAAAGTTGATCAAGGAAAGAAATTTAATGGTGAATCCACTTCAAGACAAAAAGTCACTTGCTTTGAATGTGGAAATCAAGGGCATATTAAAAATGAGTGTCCTTCTCTCCAAAAGAAGAATGGTTTCAAAAGCAAGAAATTCAAAAAATCCAAAAGAGCCTATATTGCATGGGATGATAATGAAGTAAGTTCATCATCTGACTCGGAGAGCGAAGAATATGCAAATCTTGCTTTGATGGCATCACACCATTCCGATGATGAAGATGAAGAGGTTAGTAGTAGATCTTCTTCTTATGATAATGATTATCAAAGTGCTATTAATGAATTACTCAATGAATGTAAAATTCTATACAGAAAGGTGTCAACACAAAAGAAAACAATTCAATCTCTTGAACACAAAATTGACACCATGGAAACAAATTTTGAAATTGAAAAACAAAGTTTTCTTGAAAAAGAAAAACAAAATTTTGAAGTTGAAAAACAAAATCTTCTTGAAAAAGAAAAACAGAATTTTACATGCAAAGAGTGTGATTCACTTTCCTTCCAAATTGTCCAATTGAAAAGAGTTCTTGAAAGATATGAAAAAGGACAAGTTGGATTGGACAATATCCTTAGTCAACAAAGACGTTCTAATGATACAAGTGGACTTGGTTATTCTAAATTTGACAAACCAAGTACAAGCAAAACTATCTTTGTTAAGGCAATTGATCAATCCAACAAAGAGAAAGTGAATAAAGCACAAAAGGTTAATCATCATCCTAAGAAGAGATTACCTAAAAAGAAATCCTATGTTCCTAGATATAGAAGTAATTTTGTTCCTACTTGTTTTTATTGTGGTATAAGTGGTCATACACCTAATGCTTGCTATGTAAGAAACTTTAGTGTTCCAAGTGGGCATTATGTGTGGGTAAAGAAAGGAATTAATTATGAAGGACCCAAAGCAACTTGGGTACCAAACAAAACTTAATTTGTTTTGTAGGCTTGCTTGAAGACCACTACAAATTTATGGTATATATCTTGATAGTGGTTTTTCCAAGCATATGATGGAAGAATTAAGCAAATTTTCAAATCTAGTGCTTAAAGCCAAGGGTTATGTCACTTATGGAGACAACCTCAAAGGAAAAATTCTTGGCATAGGCAAAGTTGGAGCACCACCTTTCACATCCATTGAAGATGTTCTTTATGTTGAAGGACTAAAGTACAATCTTCTAAGTATAAGCCAACTTTGTGACAAAGGCTTCATAATCAAATTCAACAAGGATGAATGCTTGATTGAAGATGGGGCCAATCATGAGGTAAAACTCATAGGTAAAAGAATTAATAATATTTTCATGATTTCCTTAGACGATTCATCTTTAAAAGTAAAATATCTTGTGGCAAACAACAATGATTCATGGCTTTGGCATAAAAGGGCAGCCCATATTCATATGGATCATTTAAATAAATTAGCCAAACATGATTTAGTCATTGGTTTTCCAAAAATAAATTTTGTCAAAGATAAATTATGTGATGCTTGTCAAAAGGGAATTAAATCAATTTGATAGAAATCATGTCAAAAGCATGTATCTTGCTTCTTTTATGTTCATAAACTTCCAAGTATTTTCCCATCCCTTTTGTTAATAACAAAGGGGGAGAATATGCTTTTGTATATGTTTTTCTCTAACAATTGCAGCAAGCAATATCTCAAAAATATTGTTATTCAAATATAAAGGGGGAGCATTGATCAAGGAGGAATTAACATTTTTAGCAGAAGCAAAGCTTATCAAAGTTTCAATGAGTTGTCATCTCCAACTATTTTATTTTGATGAAGATCAATCTTAAATATTTATTTATTTTTAATCTTACCCATCTTTCCCTTCTTTTTGATAATGTCAAAAGGGGGAGAAGGATGTATATATGTCTGTGTGTTTTCCTTGTCTCCTTGATATTCAGGAACATCATGAATTTTCAAATAAATACAAGTCATGGATTAAGGGGGAGATATGCATCCTAGGGGGAGTATTCCGGAAAACTCACAAACATCAAATATGTATTTGTCATCATCAAAAAGGGGGAGAATGTGAAGACAAGCTTCTAGATTGAAGTGATTTTGACGAAGACAAATATGTGAAAAGAAGAAAAAGATTGATTATGCTCAAGTTCTCAATGTTGAAGAATTTCAATTATATCTCATGAAGATGTGATCAAGTTATGGGGAATAATCATAGGTATAATATTTCAATTCATTGTTATAAGCTTTAAGTGCTCACAATTTTTTTTTTTAAACAAGTCAAAAGTTTCTATAACAATGATACAAGTTTCAAAATTATAAGTATTTTAACTTAGAAAGTTTTTTCAAAGATTTAAGAAGGTAAATCGATTTACATGCTTCCTGCCATTTTGGAAAAACGATTTTTCAAGAGGGTAAATCGATTTACCCCTTAGGGAAATCGATTTACCTAGTTATATTTTGCAAATTTTTAACGTTTTAAAGTAAGGGAAATCGATTGACCAAAAAGGGAAATCGATTTACCTGTTATAATTTTGGAAAATTCTGATACGTTAATTACACCTTTTCATTATTAAACCTTTTCCAAAACATTGCCATTTGGGTCTCAAAAAGGTGTCTTTTCTTTCTATAAATATCTATCAGAATTTTCTCAAAAGAACTTAATCATTTTCATTCACTTTTCTTATAACAATTCTCTGAACATATTTTCACAAAACTCTTTGAAACTTTTATACACACTTTCATATCAATAAAAGTTTCTGAGCACTTATAGTTTATTCATTCTGAATTGTTATATTGAGAGAAACATATTGTTATATCCAATATCTCTTGTACTCAAACTTGTAATCAAATTCAATAACTCTGTATTGTTGCTTGTTTTCCTAGTTTGTGAAAACAAGTGGTTTTGAGAGAAAGTGGGGTGCTTTCTCTTTGTGTTGTATAAGAATTTCACCATAGGGTTTGGTGAAGATTCTTGTTGTTAAAGATAGTGGGGTTGCTATCTTGTGTTGTATTAGGATTTTGTTAGGGAAGCCTTGGGGTAAGGTTGTCTTGTAACAAGTATTCTAATAGTGGAAAATCCTTCAAGGAGTGAAGGGACTGGACGTACCCTTAGGTTAGAAGGGGAACCAATATAAATCTTTTGTGTTCTTTCTTCTTTCCCTTATCTCTTTATTTTTCAACACTTTATTCATATATTCATCACAACCTTTCAAGAAAAATAAGAGACACATTAGCATCTCTAAAATAACCCAAAAAATCTAAGAACCTAATTCAAAATCCTCTTAGATTGCACTCTTAAACTTACATGCAAGCCCAGCAAACACAAATTCCTTAAAACCAACACGAGATGCAGGGCTATTATAACAGATGGGAAAGCTCAGAAGAGCACCGCCAACAGCAGTTCGACAACGTCATACAAGGGCTAGGCGGTTAGAGGCTCCAGTTCAACAACCTTCAGAATTATAAGCAGCCTCCCCCGTCATTTTTCACACCATTCCAGGTTTTACACTCCAATTCTTCGCTTAAGTCGCAACAGTGAGGACACTGTTGGATTTAAGTTTAGGGGAGGAGTTTTACCGCTTTCATTTATTTTCAGTTATTTCAATTAGTTTAATTTCCCTTTCGCATAATAAAAAAATTTAATTAAATTTATAGTCATTCTCTGGTCTTTTTAAATTTTTCCTTTTCTTAAGCCAATTTAAATTTTTTTCTAATGATTTAGGACAATAGCTCACCTAGAAAGTATATAGGTTAAGAAAAGACAAGAGGCTAAGTTAAGAAAACTAGGGAATTTTTCAAACAAAATCGGTATTTTTCCAACACCCAGAAGTCTCCCTAGTATGGATATCAATTTGAATACCCGTTATCCCAAAATCTCTTGATTTAAATTTGTGGACTCCTTTAGTAGTTTATTTATCCAGTCGGACACCATCTATAAAAGTCACACATTAAGTAGGTAAGTCGATGAATATAAGCGAATCATCTAACGCAATGAAAAGGGTCATACTGTGGTAATACGGTTAAACCTTGAAGAAAAAAATATATATAATTAATACTTATGAAAATGATACAAAAATTTATTTTGCATCACCAAGTCATATTGCGAAAAAAGAAAAGAAAGAGATGAATAAAATCGCTAACCGGCTTCCTTACCATGTGTGTGACATAGATAAAGGGTCTTAATGTGATTGTCTAGAATGAACAAGGATAAAACAAAGGAGAAAATTTAGATTTTAGTACAACGGCATGATCCAAATTCGGTATTCATAATTGGGAGAACTTTGTGTGTCGATTCAATACCCTTCTTGATTGCGATTGCACCTAATTAATTAATCTTAGCCGATTTGAAATTCTAACCACGTACGATTATTTGTGATGTTATTTTTCCTAAGTTTGTGTTATAAGTTGCTTTGGATTTTAAAATGTTTTCTACGTGCAAGCTAAATTGCTTGAGGACAAGCAATGGTTCAAGTTTATGGGAGTTTGATAACACCAAAAATACACTATTTATTTAGTTTAAATAATATAATATTTCAATTATTTTTATTTTTATTTCGTAACTTTATATTATAAATCGTTGCTAATTTCTTGTTTTTTATTTTATCAGTTGAAAGGTGGACGAATTGAATAAAGGAGCGGACCGAAAAGTAGCAAAAGTGGACAAACTAAGGCTGCACACATGCAGCACAAAGCCACATGCATGCAGCCAAGACATCTGCTGCCCGCCACAGCTTGCATGATGGTCGCAAGATCACATGTCATGCGCGCGCGTATATGTATATATGTTCAAAGTCCCACATCAGACACTTATTATTATTTTTAGTCTCCCACTACTATAAATAAGGCTCTTATAAACACTTTTCAAGACCCATCGGCTTTGAGAGATAAACAGAGAACTACATTTTAGTTCTTAGTTTTGTATAATCTCTTAGCTTAGATTTTTATTATTACTGTTATGCTGTCGATGTCAGCACTCAGAGTTTCTTTTTAATTCAGGTTCTTATTTTATTTGTTTTTATTTATTGTTTTTATTTATTTTCTTTATTTATTTTTATGCTTTATTTTATCATGTCTATTTTTATTTCCGCTCGTTTTATTTTTATGTCTTTAGTTTTAGTTATGTCTAGCTAATTTAAATATTGCTAGGATGTGTAATTAGGAGCTAAGTGAGAATTAATTAAGGTATAAGCCAACATTGACGAGAGTTGAGGTTTATACTGGATAGTAAAAATTGGACATTAATTCTAGAATCCGTGAGAGCTATTTAGAATTAATGAAATAGTTTTCTAAGCAGTTTTTAATTAAAACAAGATTTATAATTTGTCGCGAGAGCGAGAATTAACTAAAGTAAAAATCAAGAGAGCGAGAGCGTGAGATTTCTACTAGATAGTAAAAACTGAACATTAAGTCTAGTTTGCAACGAGAGTTGGAATTAGAATTAATTAAATTATATTAATGTTCAAAGATTACTTTATTAGCGGATGTGAGAACGAGAGTTAAGCATCACATTTATAATCTATAACGCTAGTCAAAATCCGCGAGAGCTGAGATTAGTGTTTTTAAATCAATATAATTTCGAAAACTAAAATTTGTAGTCAAACACGAGTTAAGTACTGAACCCCAAAACGCAACTAACATCACATTCTAGCAATATGCTTTATTATTAAAATAAAAATCAAAAAATATTTTATTATTTAAAATCTTCTTATTCAATATCAAGCCTTAGATTTACAACGTAGGTCGATTATTGGTCCTTTGGGTTCGATAATCTTTTAAAACTACACGGCATATCTGTGCACTTGCAGAAATTCTGCATCAAGGAATTTACGTCACTCAAGAACTGACAGAATCAGAATCAATGATTGAAGAACAATCTACTTAAGGACTCTGTCATATCCACAGGAAGGAATATTCGTTTGTACAACGTTAACCTTATCCATAAGTGGAGCGCAATTGAGGATTGTACAATCATACTATTATTACTCAAAATGGTTGAGTGATATTTCAAATTGCAAGGTAGTGGAATTGGATTTCTTTGCTAAAGAAGGCAATCTACAACTATCAAATGTACGAGCAAATTCCAGCTGGCACCTTATCTCTCTGGAATTTTAATTTTACGTATGGACAATTCCTCAACATCTTGTTCATTCGAAACAAAATATTTTCTTTGTGCGACGGTAAAAAAAACAAAGAAAAGAGGATAGTTCGATCCCAGATTGAACCAAAACCTACTTCCTTTTTATCGGGATCTTTCTCTTTCTTTCGGGAAAGGGAACAACACCCTACTATGAATAACAACAGTTCCTAGCCTGGGCATCATACCCAGGTTCCGGGGGCCGGGGTGCTAACTTATTCTGTAAAACACTCTGCGAACGCCCGTCCCATGAAGCGCCAGGGAACCGTGTATTCCTCCCGGGTTGGGCTCAGGGACTGCAATCAGCCAGCCGCTTCCCCTGTTGTCGTCAACTCGTTCTGCAACAGTCACTCCTATTTCTTCAAGTATAAATAGAAGAATCAAATAAAGAAGTGACTACCGAACTGCTGTTCATTTACTGTGTTTAAGACTCTGAAACGCTCTGACGCCAAATATTCATTTTAGTCATTCAAAGTCTTAAAACAATATGTGTTGTATTTTGTAAACACCTCTGATAGTATATCAAGTGTCCATTAACATTCATTCTTACTCCTAAGTCTCTTGTTAAGTTGTAACTTGAGCATTTGAGAAGTCTCTTGCTATTGTGCTTGAGCATATTGTAATCTTGTGAGATTTTAGTGAAAAGCCCTTGGAAGTGCAAGAGGACTGGACGTACTCTCAATTTGTGAGAGGAACCAGTATAAATTATGTGTCTTTCTTTCTCTCCCTCTGATTCATTATTGTTTAGTGTTTAATCCGCTGCAAAAATAGTTTTTTATTTGAGAAAAAAATTTAATTTTTAAAACACAATTCAACCCCCCTTCTTGTGTTTTTCCACCTTCAATTGGTATCAGGAGCTTGGTATATTGCCTAACTCACCTTACAGTGAAACAGTAAAAGATCCAAAGGAAAAACATGACTGATGAATCAACCAAGAAACTGAAAGGGATAGCCCCAAGTTCTAAGAGTTCATCAAAGGCTCTGAAAGCTAAGGTTATAGAATCTGAAGATGAAGCTTCTGAAGAAGGTCATGAGGAAGGGTCTGATGATGAAGAAGAAATGGTACTGATGGCTGCTAAAGTATCTCAATGGGCAACACGAAGCAAGAAATATGCAGGTAAATTTGGAGGTTCTTCCAAGAAGATTGGTGCTACCAAAGAGAAAAAGGAAGAACAAAGTAAGTGCTTTAAGTGCAACAAACCTGGTCATTTCATTGCTGATTTTCCAGAGAACAAAAGTAGATCATCCAAGAGAAGCTCTAGTAAAGAAAGATATAAGACAAAGGTTAAAAAGAGCTTTCTTGCAACTTGGGAAGATTTGGATAAAGACTCAGACTCTGATGGAGATGAGGAAGCCAATCTGGCTCTGATGGCAACTGCCTCTGATAAGGATAACTCTGAGCATGAAGTTTGAAATTCCTGGCACGCTAAGCACGATGCTCTACACGATGCTCTAGCACTCTATCTGGTCTAGCGTGTAATAATATAAAGCAAGTAATGAACACAAATAAAGAAGACAGGATATTTGTTAACCCAGTTCGGCGCAAACAGCAACTTATGTCTGGGGGATACCAATCCAGGAAGGAATATCACTATAATAGCCCTAGTTCTAAGTTACCAGCAAACCACCCGTTTACAACTTATAACCTAGGCACTACCAATGACTCTTCTACCTAGGAACTCCTAGATATGAGATCCCATCTCACTCCCTTACAACCTTACAAACAGCAAGGATTTCACTAACACAATATCAAAAGAGTTTTGGAGACACACTCCTAAAAACTACACACTCGTACCTAAAGGCTTAGAGTGTTAAACCACCAAAAGTCCTAACTCCGTACTTCAAAGCTTAGGAGAAGGATCACACAATACAACAAAAAGAACACGTCCTAAGCTTGCATCAAGGTGACACAAGAAAGACTCACAATAACAAAACACACGCAAAACCTAGTTCTAGACTCAAACACAATAACGACGTGAACAACTACAGAATTAGGGTTTTGCACCTTCTTTAAATACTTCAGACTATTCAGTAATGTATGAGCTTGGTTTGTTTGACCCAAGCAATTACTCCACATTAATTAAAGGAGATTCTCTAAAAATATATTCTTCAAAGGAGATACTCTTCAGAAATATTCTTGACCAGGATCTAAAGCATTAAACAATATTCCTTATATAAAACCTGATAAAACGCGCCATGCAAGATTCATGAGAGAGAAACCAAACATTCCTAAAATAGAACTTGTCATGAGCGCTCCTGAGACACTACAATGCTCTACGCAATGCTTGAGGCATCGGATCGCACATCCTGCACAAAATTTTATTTTACCAAAAATGTCTTCCAATACCAAAGACTCAACAAACTCCCCCTTTGGCAAATTTTTGGCTAAAACAAATTGTGACCATACAGATTTTACTTAAAGAGATATTTCAACTACATTTCTTTTTACCAACATAAACACACATGCATGGGATGTTGGAGCATTGTATCCAACATATCCCCCTGCATAATACAAATCAGCTCCCCCTCAACACCTGCATATATCAGATCACAGCCAAACTAGCTACATACTTCAATCAGGCTACACTACTAGCTACACTACACTACAGACATATCATAACCAGAGCATATGCAGATAATACCAACCAGAGCAGAGCAGATCGTAATTAAAACAAACCAACCAAATTTTTTACTCCCCCTTTTGTGCCACAAATTTGACAAAGTAGCAGTACAAAGAGTTAATAGGTACAGAACCATAATACACACCAGCAGAAATAACATAGTCTATGCTCAGAAACAGCTTAACAAGCAACAAACAAAACAGGGCAACAAATCATTACATCAAACTAAAAGGAATTGCTGGAACCAGACACTTCCAGCTCCTCTGTATCATCTTCATCAACGCTCGTGATCGTCGTGTTCGTGATTCAAAGGTTCTTCCCTACAAGAGATCGTGATTCAAAGGTTCTTCCCTTCAAGAGGTAAAAACCCTAAAACACATATCATGCCCAATTCGTAAGGATCAAACTAAGGAAAATTTTTGAATTCCGCTGCTTAAAATAACGCTATTTTCCTTCAGTGGTATCAGAGCCACTTACGAATCCATGATCTGATGTTTGTTTAGTTCATGTATTTTGTTTTAATTTGATTAAAACACCTAATTAAGATTGAAATCGAGTAATTAAAATTTGGCATCTATTTGTGTAAAATTTGATGATTGACATTGAAACGACTTCGGAATCCGACAATTGTATGGTAAAGCAGCGATATGTTAATCGTCATTAGTTTATACAAATAAGAATGATCAAGACTTTTGTGTGATATAAGTGATCGTGATGCAAAGCGGTGTATTTGATGCATCGTTCATAATTTCGTTCATTAAAACATATTATGAAAGTTATTTGATATTGAAGCGATTCATGTTCATTTGCTTTGGAATCCGACATTAGTATGGTGACGCAATGACATGTTAATCAAACATATTGAATTTCGGTCATGAAAGGTTTTGACGGCACGAAATTGCTGCATTAGGATTCGCGGAAAAACAAGGGTTGTTTACGTGCCTGCGCTAGGCGCAGGGTATGCTGCGCTAGGCGCAGATGGCAGAATGAAAATTGGTTTTCAGCTGCAGACCTGCGCTAGGCGCAGGGCAGGCTGCGCTGGGCGCAGATGACAGCAGCCAATTTTTGATCGTTCGCCAAAATTTTAATTTTATTAATCTACAGGACTTAATCTGATAATAATAAACATGTGTTTATTATTGTGTTTTTGTGATGATTGGTTATGACCTTAGTTTACTCTTTTGTTTTAATTTGGGATTTTAAATACGGCCTGCGTGTCGTGCCTCTCTCTGAATTTCTTGATGTAACTTCTTTTCTCATCTTACTCCCTCGTATGTAAAACGAGTATTCTTTGATGTAACATTATAATAGAATTACAAGAGGAACAAAGGAGGACAGCCATGAAGATGATGCTTGGAGAAGTAGATCATCGTTAGGCTAGTTTAGGGTTCTCTCATTGGCTTGAGAGGACACTTGCGTTAGGAGGCCATAACCATATCAGTTTATATTATTGTATGTATGTATGTTGATGCATGTGAGAGCGTTTAATATGTTAAACATGCCGGTGAGATCAAACAATTAAATATCCCTCAAAAGACACATAAGAGATTAATAAAGAAAATGTAGGTTCGCCCACCGCGGAGTGCACTCTCTTTAATAATAAAATATGTGAATATTAAGTTTACGCTTTCCAAGCTTTAGAACTCATCAAGACTAGTATCGAACTATGTAGGTTCGCCCACCGCGAAGTGCATACTCTATATTGGTAAGGTGCGATGGGATAATTGTAATATCCAACTTCTAAAGTAAGGGTCAAACTTAACTTAACAAATATAATGAGATTATATGAGTTTAAGAAGCAATGGTTGGGAATAATTCATAAGATGAATTAGAATAAGAAGTTATTCACCCAATTGATATATTCAAGAATTGTATGAGATACAATTGGAAGGAGTTCCTACCTAAATAACTAAGTCTTGTGTAATCCGCCCACCGCGGACTTAAGACAAAGTGAAATATGGATCTTGACCCACTAGAAAATCTTCCAACGGGATTTTTCGAATCAAATGGTGAGGGTCATTTGTTTTGAATAAAATAGTGGAAGCATTTTAATAAAAGTCCTTATTAAAAATTATACAAATATCTTACATATCTTTGTAATTAAAACTTTATACAATATAAATTATATTGTCCTTATGATAGAATTTCTCAATAGACCAAAGAGTTGGTCATTGGTTCAATCAAATCAATTTTAGTGGATAGATATGGTCAAAATTATTATATCTATCGAAAAATTGTTGAATTGAATGAAAAATAATTTGCACTGTCTGTAACATCCCAACTTCTAATTTATCCCACTAATTTTAATTAGAGATTGTCTAATAAAATTAGGAATTAATTAAAGGTGGTAAATTAATTAAGTTTTGGGATTAAAGTGAATTAAGTCTAAAATTAGGAATTTTAATTAAACCTAATCTACACACTAACCCACAAATCTCACAATTGGAATTTAATTAGCACAATAGCTAATTTTCCCTCCTTCACTCCCTCTTGCCCATGACTCACACTCCACCTTCAACCTTAAGCTTACACCTCATCTTTGGCAATGAGTCACCACTGCACTAAGACTTCAACCACCTACACTACATGCAAAGACAACTCATTTCCCTTCACTTCAGAAAATCAGCATCAAGCTCCCTCTCCTCTCCCTCATTCACGAGCAACAACAACAACTAGCTCCCAAAATCTCCATTTTTCCCTTTCACATGAGTTTGGCACTTTCTCACCATAAACAACTCACTAGATATCAACTAAACTCAGAGATTCCTCACATACCAATGTATCAGAAACAGAAATCTCTGATGGCTCTATCTCCTTCAAATTTCCAAGGCCTCACATGTCACAAAACAACAACCCACATTTTCTTGGCCAATAATACTACATGCAAAGGGAAAATAAACAAACCACCCACTGTTTCTAATCAGCACCAAAGCACTATAAATACCCCATTTACTCAGCTGAATTATTCATCAAACACAACTCAAATTCGTAGAGCAAAAATAAGGGGTTGCAAGTGTCAAAATTCTCAATTTTTGGTCTGGGGTTCGTGGGGCTTTGTGAGAGGTTGTAGTAGCTGTAGTAGAGCTCAGAAGCAAGGTTTAAAGCTTCAATTCCAGGTGGGTTCTTAAGTTAGTTAGTTAGTTAGTTTTCCCAAAATTACAAAACTTTGCATGTTAACTTATGAATTAGGAAAATGTTGTGTGAGAGGAATTAATCCCCAAATTCTTCTCCATTCTGTCTTATATTATACATATAGTGTGACTGCATGACTTAGAATGAGGATTGTAGGTGTTAACCTTGTTAAAAATTGAATTTTCGTGAAACAGGGGACATTCTAGGTAGACACGCTGCAGCGCGTTGCTAGCGAGCATTCATAGAGAGCTGGGTTTTCTGGGCTGATGAAACTCGCCGTAGCGTGCAATTGTGTGCTTAGCGAGTTGATTTAGGCCAGGACCCCAGGACCTATAATCTCGCCGTGGCGAGTGGGTAACACGCCGCAGCGAGTTTACACAGAAAAGACCTGTACAACTCGCCAAGCGAGTTTTAACACGCTGTAGCGAGTTTGACAGGAACAGCCCTACATTTTAAAAAAATTTAGTATGCTCCCCGGGACTTGGTAAATCATGGTAGAATCAACTAAATTTAGTATCAGTCGATTATGAGCGATTTGTGATGTCGCACTGTGGACTCCCAATGGGATAACCCATTAGGCTTTGATTATGTGAGCTGCATGCCGTGACCGAATCGATTGACGGATATGGCAGGCCTCTGAGACATGCTCACCTCAGAGTGACCTTGTGTTAAAATGAATAAGATATTGTTTACTGTGAAATTTGGTAAACAACGCTAGTTTGATTATTACAAGAGAGATCAACTAGTAAATCTCGGGGCATAGTGCTTTTGTTCATATTTTCAAAGTAAATGGTATTCATTATTGTTCTTATGTTTGTAAATTGTTGTTTTTATGTTTGTTATATTGCTTGAAATACAAGAAAGAATGTTTATTCAATTGAATAAACAGAAGGAGAGATTGAGTCGAAAGTAAAAGACAATTGTAATGAATGAAAAGCTGTAAATTGCATTCAAATGTAAATGATTACAGAATAGAAATGGTTCACACTACATACATTCTCCTTCGAGCACTCGTTTCTCGCTTTGACATGGGTACTTTGAGTTTTCTTTGGATTTTGTATAATGATTGTGACCCCTTTTTCGATCACATAACTAGACTATTTATAGACACTAATTCCTAACTACTAATAACGCCTAAAGAACTACAGAGAGGACGCGTGTCTCTGACACGTATTTTGAATTTGAATCCCTTCTTATTTCCTGAGTTAGCCGTTGTATCCATCGAAGTCGAAGTGACAATGCTTTTCTTGAATATTTCGCTAAGTCCACGCTTTAACCTTGCACTGCTAGATACTTCGACCCTACTGAAGCTTCGACCAAATCGAAAGGATCCTGAAGAAGAATACGTAGTTAAAGGAAATGCTCCATAATAGAACATTTATTATATGTTCATGCATGATTGATCATTAAATTCATTGGCTCTGAAAACCAAACCTATTTAATGACTTTTTAAAATAATCATATAATTAAACATAATTATTTTAATCATGTATTTAGAACATATTTTTACTTAGTAAAAATATGGGCTAACAAATTGCCCCCAAAATGCCTATTTCGATCGAGTAGTCGAACGAGAAAGGAAAATGCATTTTTAAACCCACGTGCTTGACACTGTTACCAATGACGGCGCTTATTGTCACGTACAGAAGTAACTGTCACCTTGATCCCCACAATCCATCATTGTTCCTAGGTTTTAGCATAGTGGGTGACGTGGCACACGTAGAAGTTGAAAAGAAACTATTTGAATTTCTTTTTGATTTATTTTTTAGGGACAAACACGTTTCCCTATAAATAGCAACCAAAAGACAAAGGAACACTTTTTACCAACTTCCAAACTCAGAAGCTTTTCGCAACAACACTGTTCATCTTTTGATTCTTCACCAAATTGAACTTCAACCAAGAAGAAATCTGAGATTCTAAACCAGCACATTGATTCCATTTGTGATTCCGTTCCGATTCATCTTAGTTTCAACTAAAACAACTCAGTTTCTGCAGATTTCCCTAAAAACCCTTTTCTTTTCTTTAACCTTTCGCATACTGTTCATCAATGGCTTCCAACTTGGATTTTGAAATACCAACCGCTGGAAAATGGAAAGATCTACGCACCCTCGAAGATGGAGAAGAAGTGGTTCCATAACCTTCTGGAACTGAGGCTGAAAGGAAAATCTGGACAACTCAGCTGATGATACCCTTTTCCATAAAGAAAGACAATCATGCCTTCTGTGGACCATATCCACCACATTCTGAGACTATTTCAAAAGAGGTAAATGCTATTTTCCCTCTGCATGTTACCTGTGGCCCTAGGGTCTTTGAATCTGATCCCTATAACTTTGGGTATTTGAAAAGTTCTCTTAAGTTATTTAGAGCTGCTCCCTATGTTGCCCATAAGGACTACATCCCTTGGTTAGATAGGGTCGAAAAGGATTTCAAGGATTCTTGGAAAAGTTATGGGATATACCCTTTGATCCAATTTAGTCGAACCGGCCCCAAGTATAAGTCTGAACTTCTCATAGCTGCACTTCACTTTTATGAAAAGTCTACAAACACTTTCCAATTTAAATGTGGCATGTTAACCCCCACCCTTTTAGACCCTACTAAGACTGGAGACAAGGTCGAATTGAACTACAAGGGAAATACCTTCTCCAATTACATAGCAGAAAACATGGGCAAGGAGGGTGAAAAAGTGTCCATAGAGGAACATGTGACCTTCTTAACATTATGGTTGTCCCACTTTGTTTTTTGCTCGAAATCCCTACAAGTGGCTAGGATGTTTATCCCCCTGGCACAACAGATAAATGAAGGGAGGCTCTTCAGTCTTGGGCGTCTGCTATTGGCAAGTTTGTATGAAGCTATAGGCAATGCAAGTGATGCAATTAAGGCGTCGAAAGATGGGTCCAAATTTTGTGTTGCTGGTCCCATGTGGTTATTACAACTGTGGTTAAATGCCACTTTCGAGACGGAGCTTGGATTAATAGTGCCCTCTGACTACCAAGAGGAGATAGATGCCAGAGAGGTCGAAGGGCAAAGGTTGGTAAGATTAGCCCCTCGATCTCTAGACCAAGATAGCCAAAGACTTTTCATAAGGCACATGAAAATGTTTTTGAACTTTAACCAATTTTTACCTCGCCATGCTCCGTTTGTTGAACGTAAGTATGGGGCTGCTTGGTTAGTAGAGGATTTCCCTGCTTTCGACCCAGACAATGAAGATGAGGTGAACGAAGTTTGGAGGGCCTACCTGGAGCAGACAATACTTTCATGTAGAATTGGGGCTAATGCAAACCAATATGGGTTGGTTGGATACCAGCCCAATTGCGTAGCCAGGCAATTTGGTATGTCCCAAATCAGGCCAAAGAGTTTCTTTGAGAGCCTTGATCGAATGGTTTTAGATACTAGCATTACTGAGAAGACTTTCAAGAAATACATGAGGATGATAGAGAATTATGAATTCAATTTCAAACCGTTCGAGTACAAGCCTTCATTTTATTGCACTGATGGCTTCAGCAAATGGTGGAATGACTATTATTCGAGTCATTCGATTGGTAATGCAGAGCAGTTGCTGGGAATGGTGGAAAGTGGCTTCATAGTACTAGCTCTAGGGAAGAAAATCAATGTCTCAGGTCGAGGTAAAGAATCTTATCCTTCATGCTTTATACATTTTCCATATGATATAATACTTCAAACCTTTTGTATTAACTAACACAATATTTTTTTAGGCAAAGGTGTGAAGAAGGATGATGGGTCTTCAAAAATTTCAATCGAGGTGAAGAAACCCACAGGAATCAAGATCAAATCAGAGGTCGAAACCTCTAAGCCAAAGGTAACTTGATCTTTAATTTTGCATACTTTTTCCATTTCTTTCGAACATATGTTTTTAATTTGATCATTTGAATTCTCAGAGTGGAAAAAGGAAGAGCAGCACTAAAACTGCGTCTGCTGGCTCGAAACGATTATTGTGGATGTAGAGGTAAAAATTCAGCATTTCTACATAAGTTTTCTTTTAGCTCTTTCATATTTTAGCCAAATTCTAACATCCTTCATTATTCATAATGTTATTTCAGGATGAGGAGGAAAAGGAAAAAGAGGTTCCTATGGTTAGAAAAAGAAAGCAACCTTCTGCGTCGATTTCTCAACCAAGTGAAGGAGGACCTTCAATTGACGAAGCTAAGGAGGATAAGGCTGAAGCAGCCTTAAAGAAAAATGAGGAAAAGAAGAAGAAGAAAAAGAATGAGGATCCCAGGCCAAAGGTCAATGTGAGGGAAAAATCTGCTGCCAAGGCCTAAAGTGCACAAGGCACTCAAAATCTCCAGCAATAGTGGTGAAAAACCAAATTCCCAAGATGACGCAGCAAAGGGAGATGTGGTCGAAAAGGACCAAACTGTCAAAGCTGCAGAAGAAAAAATTGCTGGGCCTGAGGATAATCCTGCGCCACACTCAGAGACTTTGATCGAAGATCAAAATGCCACTGATGCGAAGAAACAGGACAGCACACAAAAGGGTGGTGATGCCCCCAATGCTGAAAAGGAAAAAGACTCCCTCACTGAGCCTGAGGTCGAAGCTAAAGAGGTATATTTTGCTCTATTTTCTAACTTTAACTTTTTATCCTATCCTTTAAACCTAACTGATTTTTTCTTTGTGATTACAGGATAAATTGGAGGAAAATCCTATTGAAAAGGATAAGCAACCAATTTCTAACGAGCCACCCATTGAACATAAGGATGATGACAATAAGGGCTCTCTGGATGATGGCAAGGTCGATTCAGGGCAATTCAATGAAGGCAACATGGGAGGGGGACTTGAAGCCAATGTTGAAGGAGATGGCAACAGAGTTTTGCCCACTGCTTCAAGCGTCAAATACACAATGCCTAGCATTTCTACAGCATCAGGCCAAGCTAGCTCGACTCAAGAATCTCTACATGATTCTGACACTATGCCTGAAGCTGAAGCTGGTGGTCCAGACATCGTCTTTGTTTCTTCGACCTCGAGGCTCTCTGCAAGCCTAGGTGTGCAAGAGGAGGAATTCACTAACATGCAAAAATCTGACCCTGCTGGCACCCTTAGGCTCCTGCTTTCTAAAAGACAAACTAAAAGCGCTACTTCGAGCGAGCACACCACCACTGACTCTGCGCCTTCAAACTCTGAGATTGACTTAATGGTGCGTCAGGAGTCTTTGCTGCTGAAGCTTACAACCACTTTTGTCCACAGAGATGTGCTGAAGTAGATCGAAGAGAATCCGGCTTGTGCTTATAGCCACTTGGCCTTTTTGAAGAAACTGCATAACCCTTTGACTGATGAAGAGACTCTAGGCAAGGTTATCCAGCTCAGTTCAATTGTAGACCAATATGCCAAAGCAGTGCAAAGAAGGCTTGACAATGACACAAGGCTTGCTACTCAGCAACAAGCTCAAGCCATGTTCTTTGAAAAAGCTCAGAAGGCACAGGCTGAAGTGGACAAATTATCTTCTCAACTAATTGAAGGCAACTCAGAGCTTAAAGAGTGCGATGAAAATATTGCTCACTATAAGGGTCAAATCAAGCTCTTAGAGGAACAAATTGTTGGTTATAGGCGCAAGATCATTGATGAAGAGACAAAAAGAGCTCGAATTGAACAAGAGGCCAAGACTTCGACCCAAGAGCAGATTGATGCACAGGGCAGGGAAGGACTTCAAGTTTTTAGTTCAGCAGAAGTTGTTGGTGAAGAGATTAAGTCTCTAGAGAGTTCAAACCTTGTGGTCGAAAAGGAGTTGGCCACCCTAAAAAAGATTTACGCTGATTGTACTAGGAGCTTATAGTTTTCTTTAATTTATTGTCCTTTCGAACAATTTCTGGTTATTCAATCCTGTTTGGATCTTTTACTTGTAATCCTTGAACAAAGTCCATATTTTATGGCAAGCTTTAATTTCTCATTGCCATTTTGCTTTTATGCTTAAGTTTTGTTCTGCACTTATTTCCACTTCGAGTAACGTAGGTTTATATTTTTACAAATATTTTTCATTTATACCCAAAGTACGTTTTTCAGGAGTTAACTCCTCAATTTCATAAGCGCCATTAGAATAAACTTGAACAATTTTAAATGGTCCCTCCCAATTTGGAGACCATTTGCCTAAGACTCTATCTTTTTTGTCCATAGGCAAAATAACTTTCCAAACTAATTCTCCTATGTTAAAAGATTTAGACTTAACCTTTTTGTTATATGCTTTAGCAACTCTTTCTTTTTGTTTTGTTAAAACTTTTAAAGCGTTAAGTCTTTCTTCATCTAAATCAACAAATGCATCTGACATCATTTGGAAATAATGGTCTAAGGGTATTTCCATTTGTCTTTGTACCCTTGCTGATTGCAAATGTATTTCGACTGGTAACACTGCATCATGACCATATGTAAGTCGAAATGGAGTAGTGTTAGTTGATTCCTTAGGAGAATTCCTGCAAGCCCATAACACTTGGTCTAAGGTTTTGTGCCAATTTCTTGGCTTTTGGGCTATATGTTTCTTTATCAAATTAATAATAATTTTATTGGCTGCTTCGACCTGACCATTTGCTTATGCATAATATGGTGTTGACGTTAGAAGCCTAAAGCCAATTTCTTGGGCAAATTCCTGCATCTTTCGTCCAGTAAAAATTGAACCCTGATCAGTTGTAATTGTTTCAGGAATTCCAAACCTATAGATTATATAATTTTGTATGAAATTAATCACTGCTTCTTGATCAACATTTGGTAAAGGAACGGCTTCTATCCACTTTGTGAAATAATCCATTCCAACTAAAATATAACGTTGATTCTTTGATGAGGCAGGTTTAATTTCACCAATCAGGTCTAGAGCCCAACCCCTAAAGGGCCATGGTTTTACTATTGAATGAAGTTCACTTGCAGGTACAAGTTGAATTCCTGAATGCGTTTGGCATTCTTGGCAACCCTTGGCATATTCTATACAATCTTTTAGCATAGAAGGCCAATATAGACCTTGTCGAAACAAGAGCCATTTCATTTTATGTCCTGCTTGATGGGAACCACATGTGCCACTATGAACATCAGAGATTGCTATATATGCTTCTGTTTCATTGAGACATTTTAACAAGATTCCTTCAGAAGTCTTTTTGAAAAGATCATTTTCAAAAATTATATAGCTTAAAGCCCTATATTTTACCTTTCGATCCACATTTCCTGTTGGATTCTTAAGGTAATCCACTATAGGCTTTCTCCAATCATTATCTGACAAGTTGTCAATGGCAAAAATTTGAAAATTTTCTAGGGGATTTTCCATCTCACCATTTATTTGTGGTATAGTATCTGCCCCCACAAGTTTTGACATTGACAATTGTTCAGATATTGGTTCTTATAAAACCATTTTTTCTTTTATTTCGATCAACTGTGTCAATTTTTCTTTTGACATCTTGTAACCTGAAGCAATCTGAGCTAAGTCATTTGCTTCCTGATTTTCTAATCGAGGTACATGTTCAATATCTACATGATCGAAACAATCTAACAAAGAACTAGCTATAGCAAAATATTTTGTAAAGTGTTCTTTAACACATTTATATTCTTGTGTTAATTGTTTCAATACCAATTCAGAATCACCTCTTATCTTAATGGTCTTTGCCCCCAAATCTTTTAGTATTTCTAAACCTGTAATTAAGGCTTCATACTCAGCTTCATTATCAGAGCAAAGTCCATATATTTTATACTTGAATTTAGTTGGAACCTGAGTAGGTGATATAATCAATATCCCAATTCCTGCTCCATGTTTATGTTTGGATCCATCGAAGTAGAGAATCCATGGTTGAATATCTACATATTCATGTGGCATTTCGACCAAAGAATGATCTACTATAAAATCAGCCACAATTTGGCCTTTAACAGCCTTCAAAGGTTTACAAGTTAATGAATATTCAGTTAATGCTAATGCTCATTTTCCAATTCTACTATGCAATATAGGTTTAGTTAGCATATGTTTAATAACATCAAAATGGGAATAGACATAAACATCATCAGGCTTTATATAATGCTTAAGTTTTGTACAAGAGAAATATAAACAAAGACAAAGTTTTTCTATGGCAGTATATCTAGTTTCTGCATCATTTAAAACTCTACTAAGGTAATAAACTGCATTCTCTATGCCATTATCATCTTCTTGAGCCAACATGCTTCCTATTGTCTTATCAGACGTAGCAATATACAACTTCATAGCTTTATTCCTACTAGGAGGCATTAAAACTGGAGGCTTTATTAAATAATCTTTAATATTATCAAAAGCATTTTGCTGCTCTTCACTCCATTTAAAAGGATCATCTTTCTTGAGTCGAAGTAGTGGTGAAAAGGCTTGAGCTTTTCCACATAGATTCGAAATGAATCTCCTCAAGAAATTGATTTTTCCTAGCAGAGATTGAAGTCGCTTTTTGGTCGAAGGAGGCTTTGTCTCTAAGATAGCCTTTATTTTATTTTGGTTTATTTCAATGCCTTTTTTATGCACCACAAAACCAAGGAAATCTCCTGCATGCACACAAAAAGCACATTTTAATTGATTCATTTTTAATCCATGTTTCCTCATTCTTTCGAAAGATTGCCTAAGATATAGTAAATGGCTATCTTCAGAAGAGGATTTAATGATGATGTCATCAATATAAACCTGCATGAATGTATCTATAAAATCATGAAACATAGAGTTCATTGCCCTTTGATAAGTGGCACCAGCATTTTTTAAACCAAAAGGCATAACCACCCATTCATAAGTGCCTAAAGCACCAGTGCATCTAAATGCTGTTTTAGATACATCTTCCTCAGCAATGAATATTTGGTTATAACCAGAATAACCATCTAACATGCTCAAGAACTCGAAGCCTGCTGCTGAATCTACTAACATTTCTGCCACAGGCATGGCATATTCATCTTTGGGTGTAGCATTATTTAAGTCCCTAAAATCTATGCATACTCCAAGTGTACCATTCTTTTTAATAACAGGAACTATATTTGCTAACCATTCTACATACCTGGCAGCTCTGATGAATTTACTCTTTAGCAGCCTTTCGTTCTCTTCTTTGATCTTGGACATGATTTCTGGTGCAAACTTTCTTGGCAATTGTTTCACTGGTTTTTTACCTGCCTTATTGGTAACTTGAGTTCGACCATTTCTCTACTGAGTCCAGGCATTTCATTATAATCCCAAGCAAAACAATCACTAAATTCTTTGAGAAGTAGCACCAATTTTCCTTTTAAATCAGGACTAACTTTGGCACTAATGTAAGTTGGCCTTTTTATTGAGCCATTTCCAATGTCAATTTCCTCCAAAGGATCTTGAGCTTGCATCTTAGGAGTTTCATTCAGTGGATCTCTTTCGAATCCTAGGGGTTCTTCATCATAGATGCAATCCAGCCTTTGGGCTTGTGGTACAGAAGTGCCATCACTCTCGACCTTGGCTTCTGTAGCCATATTTTGATGAACATCGGCTTCCAAAGTCGTATTTAATCTAGTTTCGGCCATATAAGCCGTAATTCTGGCCCATGCATTGGACTCAGTCATAGTAATGTTCATAAACATTCCACCCAGATGGTGGTACAACTCCATCTTCTGAGGACACAACATCTATTTCCTCTCTTTCCCATATGAAGCCTTGGGTTGGGTGGAGTTTAACAGAATGAATCACATTATCAGAAGGTGTGAAAGCATTTTCTCTATCATAGCATGGCGCAATGTTCGCCAAATTCTTGTCAAAGGTTTGCTTAGTTATGGTATCAACCTCTGACATATAGAAACTTTGGTCAGCTTCTATATTCTCAACGCAGCCATCGTCCCTCCAAAGTATCAACTTCTGGTGAAGGGTCGAAGGAACAACTCCTACTCCATGAATCCACTCTCTTCCCAACAGCAAGTTGAAGTCTGCCTTAGATTCAACCACTAGGAACAGAGTTGGTCGAACTATGCTGCCCACATCAACATCTACTTGGATTGCCCCCCTCGAGTGTCCTGTCTTGCCTTCATAATTTGACAAAACAATGTTATGGGCTGACAAATCACAATCATATTTGCCAATTTTGGGTAACATAGATAGAGGCATTAGATTCACAGCAACTCCCCCATCTATCAGCACTTTGTTAACCCCAACTCCTTTAACTTTTGCTCTGATGAAGATAGGCTTAAGATGGTTTTTCATGCCTAGGTCTGGCCTTTCGAATGTAGCTTGCTGCTCTTCGATACAGCCATTGTTCATGACATAATAACATATTGGCTTAGGATCAGTCATTTCTAACTGGTCGAAATCAGCTTCGAGCTCATTTACTTCTGATTGGACATCATATTCTGATGGTAATATGGAAACCACACATATTACATCAAAATCTGGCTCAGAGTCCAGTAGATCATCATCTTCCATTTTGGTTTCATCTATTGGAGGAAGGATCCTTTCTTTCGCTGGCCTTCTAGCCACTTCTTTGTATTGGCTTGTTTGAGGATTTGTTGCAGCCAATTTCTTTTGGCGTTGGAATCTACGCCATTGAGTCCTTGTCATTGGATATTTACCCTTATAATTGTTCTTGTAAGAGTATTTGTTAACATCCTCTGAGTAGCTTAGCTTGGTGCCACTGGAGCCACCAACTTCCATTGCACCCTTGTTGAATTTTATGGTTCCTTGGTGCATCCAACGCTCTACAGGGATCGAACCAGAAGGACGAAAAGTAGGCCTTCGATCAATTCGAACCATGTTATTTGGTCGAGTCAGAATGCCCTTTCCTTTGTCCTGAGGCTGTTTTGGGTTTGCCCCCTGCCTGCTTGCTATAGGTTGGAACTTCATAAGGCCTGCAGTAGCCTCCTTATCACAGACAGCACCGCAACGAGCACAAAGCATCACTCCCTTGTTCTCTAATTTGCATCTGTTCAGAAAGTCAATTAAATCCTCTTCAGCACGAGGATATACTACCTTCATCTTCTCTATGTATTCCTCTTCAGGGATTTTTTCTACCTGCACCTCTGTAACCTCCATGGCTTCGACCATAAATATAGCTTGTGGTTCAGCATAGAGAGTATCAGCATTCTGTGAAGGCTCAGCATCTGCCCTCGTGGCTTTGGGTTTCTCACCAAACTTGAGCCTTCCTTCGTTCAAAGCCTTTTGAACCAAGTCCCTGAAAAGTACACACTGTGAGGTTCTATGTCCAAGAAAATTATGATATTTACAAAAACCTCTTTTCTTTCTCATATCTAATGGAGTTATTTTAACACCTTTTGGAACCACTATTTGGCCATCAGTAACCAACAAATCAAAAATCTCATCACATTTTGTTATATCAAAAGTGTAAGTTTTTGAAACACATTTATCATTTTTTGGTTCAACAGAGTTCTTCCCATTTGAAGGTTTTAAAAGTTTGCAAGTATAAGGGGGACCAGGTTATAATTATGCTAGGTCTACCTCCCCTTGTTCAACATCCTCATAAGAGATATCATATTCTTGGTCGCTATCATGTGTTTCCACATAAGCAACTTTTTCTTTTTTATGATACTTAGAATTCCTAGCCTTTTCTGCTTTCAAGCGTTCGACTTGTCGAACCCTATCAGACAATTGGCCATATCTCTTAGATGTTGAGTATCTAACTTCTTTCTGATCGAATAGTCTAGGCCACCAGCAGCCATTTCGACCAATTCATGTTCAGGCACCTGAGTGAAACATCTATCCTTA
Organism: Trifolium repens; assembly: GCA_030408175.1. Lineage (NCBI taxonomy): Eukaryota > Viridiplantae > Streptophyta > Magnoliopsida > Fabales > Fabaceae > Trifolium > Trifolium repens. The sequence continues at coordinate 32,601,705 of CP125850.1, read as the reverse complement.
AGTAAGCGGAATCTATTCAAATAATCATCCACAGACTCAGGAACTTTGCGCCTGACACTTGCTAATTCTTTGAGACTTATTTTAGATTGTCCCATGTAGAATTGCTCATGGAAAACCCTCTCGAATTGATTCCAATTGAAAATTGAATGCGGAGGGAGAGTAGTAAACCATGTGAAAGCATTTTTTGTTAAAGAATATGGGAAATATTTCATCCTTAAATTCTCATTGTTTGCAAGATCTCCTGCCTCAGTCAAATACCTTGCTATATGCTCAACAGTAGATTCGCTAGTATCACCAGCAAATTTAGTAAATTTTGGGATCTTCCAACCCCTTGGTAATTCTGTTTGAAGCACATATTCTGACAGGGCAGAAACAAAATGAGGCCTATGCATGCCTATGTTTAACCCATTTTGTGCCAGGATGGTTTCGACCAAATTTGCTATGTTGTTTTGCCCAGCAAAATTATTGTTCTGGACATTTCTAACTACATCATCAGCATTTTGATTCCTATTGACCAACACAATTCCAGGATTTTGTTCGACCTGGGCAAAGCCTGTTGCTGTGCCTGAACTTGCACTTGTGGTTCGACCACTGGCACTTGTTGTTGGATTTGGTTTAAGGGGTTCACCATATTATTATTTGGTGCAGGCATGATGGCATTATTTGGTGCTTGTGCAATTTGCAAAGGCACCACATTTTGAATTTGGGGGACTTGAGGAGCCCCAAAGAAATCAGCAATTCTCCCCATTTGATTGGCCAACAATTGGTAACTTTGGTTTGTATTTTGAATTAATGGGTTAAATATTGTACCAATTTATTGTGTTAACATATTGACCATATCATGATTACTTTCATCCATGTGTTGCCTCAAAGCATTTAGGGCAGCATTGGTTAAAGAGGGGTTGATGTTTCGAGTAGCAGAACCAGAAACTATCTGATTGTTAGGCACAAATACGCCTGGTGCTGACTCTGTTGTAAGTGCACCAGTTCATCCTCATGTTTTAATAATTGTCAAAACACATGAAAATAGGATTGAACATATTTTGGCAACATTACAAATGACTTGACAACAAAGAACTATTTTCTAAACCTTGAAAAACTGACTTTTAGGTATTTTGTATCGATACATACATAGTTGTATCGATACATATGTCCTGAAATTACTTCTGTTTGATTTTGTGCATTTTGTATCGATACATACATTGTCTGTATCGATACAAAAGTGGTCTCTCAGAGACAGAACATCATGTGTGTATCGAAGCATGCTTGCATGTATCGATACACATCTGTATGTTCTCAAAATCCAGAAAATTCATGATGTATCGAATCATGCTTGCATGCTTCGATACACATCAGTCAAGATTTCAAGATCCTGATATTTGTATCGATACACACCCGTGTTTGTATCGATACAAAGGTCAATATTTCCATTTTTAACGTTGGTCAAAGCATTTGTATCGATACAAATGATCATTTGTATCGATACATGTATGAAAAATTATGCCTAAATTTGCTCATTCTATTTTTACTTTAAATAGCAATGTGTGTGATCTTTTGTTTGTAACACAACTGAGAAAAATCTAGTGAGAACCAGTGAGAAAGCAAGAGTGCTTTGAGAGAAACACTTTGGATACAATTTGGGTGAAAAATTGGGATCAAAGTGTATCCTTCACAAGATCATCATCTTCCATCAAGTTGCAATCATTGAAGATTGAATATGGGATCAATCCAATAGAAGTTGTACGCTTGGTCGATAACGTTCGGTACGATTCGCGGTGAATCAGAATCGTGATCGGGTGATTTGCGAAGGAGGTTTGGTTGCTCGCTAGGGATTCAAGATTGTTCGATATCTTGAAGGATCAATCGAGAAGAATTGAAGGACTCAGCTGGACGATTGTTGCAAGGAGTTGCACGGGTAAAATCGTTGGAATCAGAGGGTGAAGATTCGTTCGTCGATTGAGGTTTTGCATAGTTTTACTTTTGAGTCAATATAGGTTTATTGGATTCATTGTAAATTGTGCACTTGTGTTCAAACTGTTTTTTAATCAATAATACTCTCAAATAACCCATTTGGTTATTTGGGGGGAGACGTACCCGGCCGACCGCGAGGACGACACGAAAGCCGGGGAACTCCCTAATCATCTCTTGTGTGTCGATTCGCTTTAAATTCTTACTTTACGCAATTCGCTTATATTTTGTGTCAATTGGAATTTTGTGTTCGTAAGTGTGCACAAAGGTTCAATTGCGATTATCTTGATTGTGATTGAATTTGAATATCGAATCATATAACTTGCGTGGGACTGTTTTTGTTAATCGATTAAATTTGGATATTTTGCATTAAGCGTTCCGATAATTTTCCTAGTTCGTTCAAGGCTATACTATCTTTCCTTTGGTCAAAAGGTGCAAAGTAGACTACCGATCCGGTGGTGCTTCCGCGCATTGTTTTTTAATCAAATAAATTTTTAAATTGTCATTGATTAAAGAAGTCACTTATTCAACCCTCCCTTCTAAGTGGTAGCCTAGTAGTCTAACATCTGTGAACAATGATGCATTTGTTTGCAAACCCTGCGTCATGCTTGTAGGCATACCATAAGGGTAATTCCTACTAGTGCCTTGAGCAATGTATTGGGAAAAAGGCAATGCGAAAGTGGACGAACCAACGCCACCCCCATTAACATCTGACCTATTTGGAGAGAAATTCTTCTCCATAGCGTGAGAAAAAGTCAAGATGGGCTCTGTAGTGGTCGAAGGCACCACTGTAGACGTTGGCATTGTCATTGTGGCACTTACCACAGAAAATGTTGGGGCAGAAACTGTTGCCCCACTGGCATTTGTTATAATCACACTTATTACAGGAGAGGACGCGTGTCTCTGACACGTATTTTGAATTTGAATCCCTTCTTATTTCCTGAGTTAGCCGTTGTATCCATCGAAGTCGAAGTGACAATGCTTTTCTTGAATATTTCGCTAAGTCCACGCTTTAACCTTGCACTGCTAGATACTTCGACCCTACTGAAGCTTCGACCAAATCGAAAGGATCCTGAAGAAGAATACGTAGTTAAAGGAAATGCTCCATAATAGAACATTTATTATATGTTCATGCATGATTGATCATTAAATTCATTGGCTCTGAAAACCAAACCTATTTAATGACTTTTTAAAATAATCATATAATTAAACATAATTATTTTAATCATGTATTTAGAACATATTTTTACTTAGTAAAAATATGGGCTAACAGATATAGTATGTGTTACACTTTATTTATGCTTATGTATTATGTATATTGCTAGCATGTTACGACTGATTAGGTTTCCCCGGTGTAGTCACCTCTAGGAGGGTAGTAGGACTCACTGAGGCTTAGTAGTCTCACCCCACTCCAAACAATTTTTTTTCAGATAAGCAGGTTGGCTAAAGGTATGCTGGTTGGTGTGCTTGAAGCTGTGCTCTGGATGGCATTTATTTCATGATTTCTAGTTTCATCGTTTTGTTGTTTCTTTACATTCAATAATCTTTGTTGTGGTTTCTTTCTATCGCTTCCGTTGAACTTTTGTAACTCTGATGTAATCAGCACCTGCGTGTGCTTGTATTTTCAGTTGTAATAATAATGTACTCAGTACCAGTTGTAATAATCCACTAATATTCTAGATATTTCACGTGGGGTGTTATACTGTCAAAGAATAGAGATATGATATAAATGAAATTTATACTCCTCTTATTTGAATAGAACAATAAAGGTTGCCAAAGGAGAACGGATGTTTCAAATTGGTTGAAATGGGAGTGCCGTAGATAGTTCATGAAAGAGTCAAAATAAAAGAATGAAGTGAGACTTCAATTTTGTACACCTAGTTATAGAAAGTCAAAGTTTCTATTTATACATCAAGGGTATATGATACACGATGTTGAATCTCTAAAGAGGTGCTTAAAGAATTAGAACATTGACTATAAGTTTAAGTCAAGCTATGTCTAGAATGAAACAAGTTGTTTCATTGACAATAAAAGATATGCCATGACTTAAAATCAAATTTGAAATAGAATACAATAATTGTTATTGAGTTCTATTTGGTAATAGAAGTATTAATTAAATACCTTGTATTGACAAGATATGAAAAGTAGCTTTGAATGATAAGACAAGTAGTGGTCCCATCATTTGAGCAAAGTCTTCTACACTAGTGCTCCAAATCAAGTAATAGACTAGGGCTCCATGATCTTGATAAGAACATCTATAACAGTTGTAATAAGAGCCAAATAAGATTTGGACCTTATATGTATATATCAAGAGCATTGTTATTTAGTACAAACATTTGATGTGTTAATTACTTGTTGAAAGTAAATTGACACATGATCTATTTGAACAATATACGTGAGATGTATGTCGAGTACTAAACATATTTATATTGAGTATATTTTACTTCATTTACATTGATGATTAAAATCATTAGATGGGGATATGTGTGTGACACAAATTAGAAAATCTTTGAATTTGTCAAGGAGTTCGATAAATGGAGTAAAAGGATATGACTCGACAAAAGTATTTAAGTCATATGAATAAGTCATAGTAATAAATACTTAATTAAAGGAGTATAATAAACTAATTTTATCACATCATGTTTGACATGATATAAGATAGTTAATCTTCACCCACAAATAGTTTCCCTTTTTTAAAGTAATCATAAAAACACCATATATATGATATAAAGGTTAGACCATCAAGTTTGTCTTTATGAAAATTTGGACTAAAAATTTATCAGATAAATTTAATTCCAAAATTGGAAGAATAAATATGTGGAAATATCCTAAAGAATCTAAGGGATACTAGTCTTATATCACTCTTGGGACAAAAGTTGTTTTGTTGCTAGATTTGAAGCATTCCTCTAGTGGGAGTGTGTCTCTAAAAGAAACAGTGGGAGTGATATAGAACTTGAATAAGTTCAAGTACCACAAAATATATTTGTTTGAAAAGGGAACATAAACCGGTTCCTCAAAGTTGTTGAAGGACCATCAGTTTAAGTTGCACAAAATCCTAGATAAGTCTAACATATTACATGGGTGAGATGTATGATCTAATCATGACTCAACAAGGTGATATGGTTTTCATGAAAGATGAATCTTTGACTTGGTAAGAGGTCGTAAAAGGCCTAAAATCTGAGAAGTGGCTAAATGCCGTGAAATCTTGTACAGAATCCATATACACATACCTTATGGTGATAATGGTATTGTCATCATGATGAGTAAGACTCATACGATGAAAGTGAGTATTCTTATTGAACACTGATATGGATGGTATTGAGAATACCCTTTAAGATTTGATTGATCATTTAAGCTTTCACGCAAAGTCATAATGCAAGTTATGATGAAATCATAATTGTAATCATAAAGCTTAAAATCTGTTTAAATTCTATTTACTGAATATTGTACTACAAGTTTTAGCAGATGGACAACAAAGATGCATTCCTTAATTGGAGTGACCTCATATATATGTACTAGACATATACGAAGGGTTTTGCTTGATTCAAAGGATGCTAGAAAAGCATACAATTTGTAGCTATCTAATTTTGATTATATCAAAATTCTCAGAAGTTTAATTATTTGTCCCTTATAAATTCGTTTTTCACAAAACTTCAAAAAGGAACAAATAATAAAATCTTGTGCACACAAGGAGGTTAGTGGGAGTAATAATATTAATCTGGTGTTATATGTGGCTGACATATTAATCATCAAAAACCTTTTCCTTTTACATGTGAGGCATGGTTAAGGAAATAACTCTTGATGAAATACTTAGGAAAGAATTCCTAAAGAGTTAGGAATATCCTATGTATTTGGGCAAGGATTCCTAAAGAGTTAGGAATAGCCTATGTACATATATTGATGAAGTGTTCAGACACTTGATGTGTAAAATCATCGCATGTGTCAGAAGATTGGTCTTTGTCTAAAGGATAATATCATATCTCATTGGATGAGAGAGAGACACGTGAAAATAATCCATATGCTTTGGAAGATGGATTAATCATACACATCATAATATGTACTTAATCAGATACACCATATGCTTGTAGCATATTCAATAAGTACCAAAATTGAGACTAGTGTTGGACACTAACTGATCTTCAAGAATATCCCTAAGGACCTTAAAAGGAACTAAGGACCATTTCTTGAAATATGTAGGTGTGGGAAATATCATTATAAGGAAGTTATATTGATGGTAGTTTCCATACTGATATATTGTATATCATGCCTGAATATAGACATTGTAAACTATATAGCTTAGTAATATGTTTATTTCAGTTACAGAGGTGGAGTATTTTGGATCGTTTAGCTCATGATTGAGCTAAAGCTATATTTCAGGTGTTGCAGATTACATTAAATCACATTAGTGATGGTAATGGTTTGATCTTGCAAACAATAACGGAGAATAGATCTCACCGACGATTCATATATATACTTAGACACTTCTATATTTCGATAAAGATCGAAATAGAAAGTTGGATAGATATGTAAGGTACCAACATAGGAAACAGTTCCTAATCCACTAACAAAGGCTCTTGCGCAGTTGAAGCGCGATGGGCATACTAGGTCTATGGGTATTTGTTTATTGTGAAATTTGGTAAGCATCGCTAGTTTGATTATTACAAGAGAGATCAACTAGTAAATCTCGGGACATAGTGCTTTTGTTTATATTTTCAAAGTAAATGATATTCATTATTGCTCTTATGTTGATAAAGTGTTGTTTTTATGTTTTAATAACTTGAAATGCAAGAAAGAATGTTTATTCAATTGAATAAACAGAATGGGAGAAAAGAGTCAAAATAAGGATTAAACGAGATAAAGATGAAGATACTGTAAATTGCATTCGAATGTAAATGATTACGGGATAAAGTGGTTCACATTACATACATTTTCCTTCGAATACTCGTTTCTCGCTTTGACATGGGTACTTAGAGTTTTCATGAGGATTTTGTATAATAATTGTGACCCCTTTTTCGATCACATAACTAGGCTATTTATAGACACTAATTCCTAACTGCTGATAACGCCTAAACACTACAGAGAGGACGCGTGTCCTTGACACGTATTTGAATTTGAATCCCTTCTTATCTTCTAAATTAGGCGTTGTTTCCATCGAAGTCGAAATAACAATGCTTTTTCTTGAATATTTCGCTAAGTCCATAAGTTAACCTTGCATTGCTGGGTACTTCGACCCTACTGAAGCTTCGACCAAATCGAAAGGATCCTGCAAGAAGAAGAATATGCATTTAAATGTAATGTTCAATAACAGAACATTCATTATATATTCATGCATGATTGATCATTAAATTCATTGGTTCTGAAAACCAAACATATTTAATGATTATTAAAATAATTGTATGACTAAGCATAATTATTTTATTCATGAATTTAGAACATGTTTTTACTTAGTAAAAATATGGGCTAACAAATTGCCCCCAAATGCCTGTTTCGATCGAGTGGTCGAACGAGAAAGGAAAAGGCATTTTACAACCACGTGCTTGACACTGTTACCAATGACGGCGCTTATGTCATGTTCAGAGATAACTGACACCTTGATACCCACAATCCATCATTGCTCCTGGTTTTTAGCATAGTGGGAGACGTGGCACACGTAGAAGTTGAAGAGAAATTATTTGAATTTCTTTTTGATTTATTTTCTGGAGACAGACACGTTCCCCTATAAATAGTAACAAAGGAACACTTTTTACCAACTTCTCAAGTTCAGAGCTTTCTACGAACAAACACTATTCACCTTCTTCCTTTATGCTTATCAAGCTTTAATTCTCAGTGCATTCGTAATTCTAAACCGTACAAACACTTCTACACAAGACTCCGCTCAGATTCATCCTTAATTTGATCTTAAGCAACTCATTTTCCAGATTTCACATCAAAACCCTTTCCATTCTTAGGTTTTCTGCAAATTTCATCGTACTGTTCATCAATGGCGTCTGATTTGGATTTTGATATACCCACTGCTGGTAAATGGAAGGATCTTCGTATCCTTGAAGATAGAGAGGAAGTGGTTCCAGAGCCTTCTGGCACTGAGGCGGAAAGGAAGATCTGGAACAACCAACTCATGATTCCATTCTCCATAAAGAAGTATGATTATGCCTTCTGTGGACCTTATCCAACACACTCTGAGACTGTCTCTAAAGAGGTAAATGATATTTTTCCTTTGCATGTTACCTGTGGCCCTTGGATCTTCGACTCTACCCCCTATAATTATGGGTATTTGAAAAATGCCCTTAAGATTTTTAGAGCTGCCCCCTATACTGCGCATAAGGATTATATTCCCTGGTTAGATAGGGTCGAAAAAGACTTTAAGGATTCCTGGAAAAGTTATGGGATTTATGAACTTATTCAGTTTAGTCGAACTGGTCCTAAGTACAAACCAGAACTCCTTGTAGCAGCCCTTCATTTCTATGAAAAGTCCACAAATACCTTTCAATTTAAATGTGGCATGTTGACTCCTACCCTCTTAGATATAGCTACTATCACAGGCCTTAGGCCTATTGGAGATCATTTCGACCCAACCAAAACTGGCGATAAAATCGAAGTCAATTTTAAGGAAGCCACGTTTTCTAAGTATATAGCAGAGAACATGGGAAAAGCAGGAGAAGAAGTGTCACATGAGGAGCATGTGGCCTTTTTAACATTGTGGTTGTCCCACTTTGTATTCTGCTCGAAGTCTCTTCAAGTAGCGCGCATGTACATCCCCATAGCACAACAGATCAATGAAGGGAGGCTCTTCAGCTTGGTGCGCTTGTTATTGGCATGCTTGTATGAAGCCATGGGAAATGCCAGTGACTCTATCAAGGCCTCGAAGGATGGATCGAAGGTTTCAATAGCTGGACCCATGTGGCTGTTACAGCTTTGGCTAAACGCCACTTTCGAGACGGAATTGGGGTTGATAGTGCCTTCTGACTATCAACAAGAAGTAGATGAACGGGAGATTGAAGGGCAGAGATTGGTTAGGTTGGCCCCTAGATCCCTGGATCAAGATACAAGGAGACTCTTCATGAAGCATATGAAGATGTTTTTAAATTTTGACAAGTTTCTTCCACGCCACGCTCCCTTTGTTGAGCGCAAGTATGGTGCTGCGTGGTTTATTGAAGATTTCCCTGCGTTCAACCCAGATAATGAAGACGAAGTTAATGAGGTTTGGAGGGCTTATTTAGAGCAAACTGTGTTCTCTTGTAGGATTGGGTCGAACGCGAACCAATATGGGCTAGTTGGATATCTGCCCAACTATGTGGCTAGACAATTTGGCATGTCTCAGATCAGGCCAAAGAGCTTTTTCGACAGCCTTGATAAAATGGTGTTGGGCACTGGTATAACTGAGAAGACCTTCAGGAAGTACATGAGGATGCTGGAGAAATATGAGTTTAACTTCAAACCCTTCGAGTACAAGCCTTCCTTCTACTGTACTGATGGCTTCAGCAAATGGTGGAGTGACCATTACACCAAGCATTCGATCGGCAATGCAGAGCAATTGTTGGGGATGGTGGAGAGTGGCTTCATAGTGCCATCTCTTGGAAAGACGATCAGTGTCTCAGGTCGAGGTAAAAACTTGATCTCTTATGTTTTATCTATTTTCACATGATCTGCTTTAAACCTTTTATATTTACTAACACAATTCATTTCAGGCAAAGGCATAAAGAAGGATGGTGGGTCTTCAAAGACTTCGACTGAGGTGAAGAAACCCACAGGGATGAAGATTAAATCAGAGGTCGAAACCTCCAAAGCAAAGGTAACTTAGCCTTACAATTTTGTTTTCTCCTTTCCCTTTGAATGTATAATTTTAAGCTTTGGTCATTTGTGTTTTCAGAGTGGAAAAGGTAAGAGCAGCACTGAAACGGTATCTGCTAGCTCGAAACAAACCAAGGGCACTATTGTGTTAGATGTAGAGGTGAGGATCAACTTTTTACACCAAATATTTTAACTTTTGTCAAAATAATATATTTTTGGATAAATTCTGACATTACTTGCTTTCAACATTTCAGGATGAAGAAGAGCAAGGAGCTCCTTTTGCTAGAAAGAGGAAGCAGCCTTCGACTTCGACTTCGCAACCTAAGGAAGGGGAACCTTCTGCACAAGGGGTTAAAGAAGATGAGGCTGCAAAGGCCAAAAAGAAGAAGGTTGAAGAGACCACAGCTCAGCAAGCCCCTACGAAGGATCAAGGGGAGGGGAAAAGGAAAAAGAAAAAGCCAAAGAATAAGAGAGCTGACGTTGTTGTGAGAGTCAAGTCAGCAATTAAAAAATCTAGTGTGCCTAAAGCACTAAAGATTCACACCCCCAGTGATAGTAGTGGAGGTCCAACTCCTAAAAATGACATTGCAAAAACTGACGTGGTCGAACCAGACCAAACTGTCAACACTGAAGGAGAGGCAAGTGCCGGACCAAAAGGTGATTCCACTGTCCCTGAGGTCGAAACTAAGGAGGTATGTTTCACTTTAGTTTCTCAACTTCAAATTCTCCAAGCCGTCTCTTAGTCTCAACTGATTTCCTTTTTGTTTACAGGATCAAACGAAGGAAAATCCTGTTGAAGGAGACAAACAACCAATCTCCCAAGAGATGCCAACAGAGAGCAAGGAGAATGATGATGTTCAGAATCTTTTACATGATGATAAGGTCGAATCAGGGCCATTCAGCGAAGGCCAAGTAGGAGGAGGCTCAAGAACCAATGTGGAAAAGGACAGTACCCAAGCTCAACCCAACACTTCCAGCATCAAGTATTCAATGCCCAGCATTTCTACACATTCAGGCCAAGCTAGCTCGACTCAGGACTCTCACCACGATTCTGATGCTATGCCTGAAGCTGAAGTTGGTGGTTCAGGGATTATCTCCGTTTCTTCGACCTCAAGGCTTTCTGCAAGTCTTGGAGTGCAGGAGGAAGAATTCGCCAATATGCAGAAGTCTGACCCTGCAGGCACTCTTAAACTTCAGCTTTCCAAGAGACAAAATCCAGGCACCACTTCGAGCGAACATACCACTACTGATTCTGCGCCCTCAAATGCTGACATTGATTCAATGGTGCGCCAGGACTCCTTGCTGCTAAAGCTTACAACGACCTTTGTCCACAGGGATGTATTGAAGCAAATTGAAGAAAACCCAGCCTGCACTTATAGCCACTTGGCTTTCTTGAAGAAATTACATAACCCCAGGACTGATGAGGAAACCCTTGGTAAAGTTATCCAACTCAGTTCGATTGTGGATCAATATGCAAAGGCAGTGCAGAAGAGACTTGAGAACGACACGAGGCTCGCCACCCAACAACAAGCTCAAGCCATGTTCTTTGAAAAGGCTCAGAAAGCTCAAGCTGAAGTGGAAAGACTATCTTCTCAAATGATCGAGGGAAATGTAGAGCTGAAAGAATGTGATGACAAAATTGCCCACTGCAAAGACCAAATCAAACTCTTAGAGGAACAAATTGTCAGTTACAGGCGCCAGATCATTGAGGAAGAAACCAAGAGAGCTCGAATTGAGAAAGAGGCTAAAGCTTCGACCCAAGAGCAGATTGATGCCCAAGGGAGAGAAGGGCTTCAAGCTTTTGGCTCAGCAGAGGTAGTTGGCGAAGAAATCAAGTCTTTGGAGAGTTCGAACCTCGTAGTTGAGAAAGAGTTGGCCACCCTCAAGAAGATCTATGCTGATTGCACCAAGAACTTATAATTTTCTTTAGTTTATTTTATTTGTTGTCCTTTCGAACAATTCCTGGATCTTGTAACCTTCGAACAAAGTCCATGTTTTATGGCAATTTACAATTACCATTTTGTCTCATATGTTTAAGTATTATTCTGCGCTTATTTTTACTTCAAGCAAAGTAGGTTTATATTTTTTCAAATACTTTCCATTAATACTCAAAGTACGTTTTTCAGGAGTTAACTCCTCAATTTCATATGCGCCATTAGAATAAACTTGAACAATTTTAAATGGTCCTTCCCAATTTGGAGACCATTTGCCTAAGACTCTATCTTTTTTATCCATAGGCAAAATAACTTTCCAAACTAATTCTCCTATGTTAAAGGACTTAGATTTAACCTTTTTGTTATATGCTTTAGCAACTCTTTCTTTTTGTTTTGTTAAAACTTCTAGAGCCCTAAGCCTTTCTTCATCTAAATCAACTAACTCATCTGACATCATTTGGTAATAATGGTCTAGAGGTATTTCCATTTGCCTTTGTACCCTTGCTGATTGCAGATGTATTTCGACTGGTAATACTGCATCATGACCATAAGTTAGTCGAAATGGGGTAGTGTTAGTTGACTCTTTAGGAGAATTTCTGCAAGCCCATAACACTTGGTCTAAGGTTTTATGCCAATTTCTTGGCTTTTGGGCTATATGTTTCTTTATCAAATTAATAATAATTTTATTAGCTGCTTCGACCTGACCATTTGCTTGTGCATAATATGGTGTTGAAGTTAGCAGTCTAAAGCCACTTTCTTGGGCAAATTCCTGCATCTTTCGTCCAGTAAAAACTGAACCTTGATCAGTAGTGATTGTTTCAGGAATTCCAAACCTATAGATTATGTAATTTTGTATGAAATTAATTACTGCCTCTTGATCAACATTTGGTAAAGGGATTGCCTCTATCCATTTTGTGAAATAATCTATTCCAACTAAGATATAACGTTGATTTTTAGATGAAGCAGGTTTAATTTCACCAATAAGGTCTAGAGCCCAACCCCTAAAGGGCCATGGTTTTACTATCGAGTGCAGTTCACTTGCAGGCACATGTTGAATGCCTGACTGCCTTTGGCATTCTTGACAACCCTTAGCAAATTCTATACAATCTTTTAACATAGAAGGCCAATACAAACCTTGTCGAAACAAAAGCCATTTCATTTTATGTCCTGCTTGATGAGAACCACAAGTACCACTATGAACATCAGAGATTGCTATATATGCTTCTGCTTCATTAAGGCATTTTAACAAAATTCCTTCAGAAGTCTTTTTGAAAAGATCATTTTCAAAAATTATATAGCTTAAAGCCCTATATTTTACCTTTCGATCCACATTTCCTGTTGGATTCTTAAGGTAATCTACTATAGGCTTTCTCCAATCATTATCTGACAAATTGTCAATGGCAAAAATTTGAAAATTTTCTAGGGGATTTTTTATTTCACCATTTATTTGTGGTATAGTATCTGCCCCCACAAGTTTTGGCATTGACAATTGTGCAGATATTGGTTCTTGTAAAACCATTTTTTCTTTTATTTCGATTAATTGTGTCAACTTTTCTTTTGACATTTTATATCCTGAAGCAATTTAAGCTAAGTCATTTGCTTCTTGATTTTCTAATCGAGGTACATGTTCAATGTCTACATGATCGAAACAATCTAACAAAGAACTAGCTATAGAAAAATATTTCGCTAAATGCTCTTTCACACATTTATATTCTTGTGTTAATTGTTTCAAAACTAATTCAGAATCACCCCTTATTTAAATGTTCTTTGCCCCCAAGTCTTTTAAAATTTCCAACCCTGTAATTAAAGCTTCATACTCTGCTTCATTATTAGAGCAAAGTCCATTTATTTTGTACTTGAACTTAGTTGGAACTTGAGTAGGAGATATAATCAATATTCCAATTCCTGTTCCATATTTATGTTTGGACCCATCAAAATAAAGAATCCATGGTTGAATATCCACATAATCCTGTGGCATTTCGACCAAAGAATGATCCACTATAAAATCAGCCACAATTTGGCCCTTGACAGCCTTTAAGGGTTTATAAGTCAGTGAATATTCAGTTAATGCTAATGCCCACTTTCCAATTCTACTATGTAATATAGGTTTAGTTAGCATATGTTTAATGACATCAAAGTGGGAGTAGACATAAACATCAACAGGCTTTATATAATGCTTAAGTTTTGTACAAGAGAAATATAAACAAAGACAAAGTTTCTCTATGGCAGTATATCTAGTTTCTGCATCATTTAAAACTCTACTAAGGTAATAAACTGCATTTTCTATGCCATTATCATCTTCTTGAGCCAACATGCTTCCTATTGTCTTATCAGACGTAGCAATATACAACTTCATAGCTTTATTCCTACTAGGAGGCATTAGAACTGGAGGCTTTATTTAAGTATTCCTTGATGTCATTGAAAGCCTTTTGATGCTCTTCGTTCCATTTAAACGGGTCATCTTTCTTGAGTCGAAGTAGTGGTGAGAAAGCTTGAGCCTTTCCACTTAGATTTGAAATAAATCTTCTCAAGAAGTTGATTTTTCCCAGCAAAGATTGAAGTTGTTTTTTGGTCGAAGGAGGCTTTGTCTCCAAGATAGCCTTTGTCTTGTTTTGGTTTATTTCGATGCCTTTTTTATGTACTACAAAACCAAGGAAATCTCCTGCATGCACACAAAAAGCACATTTTAATGGATTCATTTTTAATCCATGTTTCCTCATTCTTTCGAAAGATTGCCTAAGATATAGCAAATGGCTATCTTCAGAAGAGGATTTGATGATGATATCATCAATGTAAACTTGCATGAATGTATCTATAAAATCATGAAACATGGAATTCATTGCCCTTTGATAAGTGGCACCAGCATTTTTTAAGCCAAAAGGCATAACAACCCACTCATAAGTGCCTAAAGCACCAGGGCACCTAAATGCTGTTTTAGATACATCTTCCTCAGCAATAAATATTTGGTTATAACCAGAGTAACCATCTAACATGCTCAAGAACTCGAAGCCTGCTGCTGAATCTACTAACATTTCTGCCACAGGCATGGCATACTCATCTTTAGGTGTAGCATTATTTAAGTCTCTAAAATCTATACATACCCTAAGTGTACCATTCTTTTTAATGACAGGAACTATATTTGCTAACCATTCTACATACCTGGCAGCTCTGATGAATTTACTCTTCAGCAGCCTTTCTATCTCTTCTTTGATTTTGGACATGATATCTGGTGCAAACCTTCTTGGCAATTGTTTCACTGGTTTTTTACCTGCCTTGATTGGTAGCTTGAGTTCGACCATTTCTCTACTAAGTCCAGGCATTTCATTATAATCCCAAGCAAAACAATCACTAAATTCCTTGAGAAGTAGTACCAATTTTCCTTTTAAATCAGGACTGATATTGGCACTAATGTAAGTTGGCCTTTTTACTGAGTCATCTCCAATGTCAATTTCCTCCAAAGGATCTTGGGCATGCATCTTAGGAGTTTCATTAAGTGGATCTCTTTCGAACCCTAAAGGTTCTTCATCATAGATGCAGTCGAGCCTTTGTGCTTGTGGCATAGAAATGCCATCACTTTCGACCATCGCTTCTGTAGCCATATTTTGATGAACATCAGCTTCCAAAGCCGTATTTAACATAGTTTCGGCCATATAAGCCGTAATCCTGGCCCATGCACTGGACTCAGTCATCATAATCTTCGTAAACATTCCACCCAGATGGTGGTATAACTCCATCTTCTGAGGACACAACATCTATTTCCTCTCTGTCCCATATGAAGCCCTGGGTTGGGTGGAGTTTGACAGAATGTATCACATTATCTGAAGGTGTGAAGCATTATCTCTATCATAACATGGCGCAATGTTCGCCAAATTTTTGTCAAAGGTTTGTTGATTTATGGTGTCTACCTCTGACATATAAAAGCTCTGATCAGCACGCAGCCATCCTCCTTCCAAAGCATCAACTTCTGGTGAAGGGTCGAAGGAACAGCTCCTACTCCATGAATCCACTCTCGCCCCAACAGTAAGTTGAAGTTTGCCTTGGATTCAACCACTAGGAATAGAGTTGGTCGAACTATGCTGCCCACAGCAACATCCACTTGAATTGCCCCCCTTGAATGTCCTGTTTTGCCTTCATAATTTGACAAAACAATGTTATGGGCTGACAAATCACAGTCATATTTGCCAATCTTGGGTAACATAGATAGAGGCATTAGATTCACAGCAACTCCTCCATCTATCAGCACCTTGTTAATTCCAACTCCTTCAACTTTTGCCCTTATGAAGAGTGGTTTGAGGTGGTTTTTCATGCCTAAGTCTGGCCTTTCGAATGTAGCCTGTTGCTCTTCGATACAGCCATTGTTCATGACATAATAGCATATTGGCTTAGGGTCAGCCATTTCTAACTGGTCGAAATCAGTTTCGAGCTCAGCTACTTCTGATTGAACATCATATTCTGATGGTAGTATGGAAACCACACATATTACATCAAAATCTGGCTCAGAGTCCAGCAGATCATCATCTTCCATCTTGCTTTCTTCTATAGGAGGAAGGATCCTTTCTTTTGCTGGCCTTCTAACCACTTATTTATATTGGCCGATTTGAAGATTAGTTGCAGCCAATTTCTTTTGGCGTTGGAATCTACGCCATTGAGTCCTTGTCATTGGATGTTTACCCTTGTAATTGTTCCTATAAGAGAATTTGTTGACATCATCTGAATAGCTCAGTTTGGTGCCACTTGAGCCACCAACTTCCATTGCACCCTTGTTGAACTTTATGGTTCCTTGGTGCATCCAGCGTTCTATAGGAATCGAACCAGAAGGAAGGAAAGTGGGCCTTCGATCTGTCTGGACCATATTATTTGGTCAAGTTAGAATGCCCTTTCCTTTTCCACGAGGCGATTTTGGGTTTGCCCCCTGCCTTTTTGCAACTGGTTGGAACTTCATGAGGCCTGCAGTAGCCTCCTTATCACAAACAGCACTGCAACGAGCACAAAGCATCACCCCTTTGTTCTCTAACTTGCATCTGTTTAGAAAGTCGATCAAATCCTCTTCAGCACGAGGATATACTACTTTCATTTTTTCGAAGTATTCCTCTTCAGGGATTTTTTCCACTTGCACCTCTGTAACCTCCATGGCTTCGACCATCATGATAGCTTGTGGTTCAGCATAGAGGGTATCAACATTCTACGAAGATTCTGGATCTGCCTTTGCAGCTTTGGGTTTTTCACCAAATTTAAGTCTTCCTTCGTTCAAAGCCTTTTGAACCAAGTCCCTGAAAAGCACACATTGTGAGGTTCTATGTCCAAGAAAATTATGATACTTGCAATAACCTCTTTTCTTTCTCATATCTAGTTGTGGTATTTTAACACCTTTTGGAACCACTATTTGGCCATCAGTAACCAACAAATCAAAGATTTCATCACATTTTGTTATATCAAAAGTATAAGTCTTTGAAACATATTTATCATTTTTTGGTTCAACAGGGTTTTTTCCATTTGAAGGTTTTAAAAGCTTGCAAGTGTAAGGGGGACCAGGTTTTAATTCTACTAGGTCTATTTCCCCTTGTTCAACATCTTCATAAGAGACATCATATTCTTGGTCGCTATCATGTGTTTCTACATAAGCAACTTTTTCTTTTTTCTGATACTTTGAATTTCTAGCCTTTTCTGCTCTCAAGCGTTCGACCTGTCGAACCCTATCAGCCAATTGGGCCATGTCCCTTAGATGTTGAGTATCTAACTTCTTTCTGATCGAATAGTCTAGGCCACCAGCAGCCATTTCGACCAATTCATGTTCAGGCACTTGAGTAAAACACCTAGCCTTAAGTAAACGAAATCTATTCAAATAATCATCTATAGACTCAGGAGTTTTGCGCCTAACGCTTGCTAATTCTTTGAGACTTATCTTAGACTGTCTCATGTAGAATTGCTCATGGAAAACTCTCTCTAATTGATTCCAATTAAAAATTGAATGTGGAGGGAGAGTAGTAAACCATGTAAAAGCATTTTTTGTTAGAGAATTTGGAAAATACTTCATTCTCAAATTCTCATTATTTGCTAGATCTCCTGCCTCAGTTAAATATCTTGCTATGTGTTCAACAGTAGATTCACTAGTATCACCAGCAAATTTAGTAAATTTTGGGATTTTCCAGCCCTTTGGTAATTCTGTTTGAAGCACATATTCTGATAAGGCAGAAACATAATAAGGCCTATGCATGCCTATGTTTAAACCATTTTGTGCCAGGATAGTTTCGACCAAATTGGCTATGTTATTTTGCCCAGCAAAATTATTATTCTGGACATTTCTAATTACATCATCAGCATTTTGGTTCCTATTTACCAACACAATTCCAGGATTTTGTTCGACCTGGGGCAAAGCCTGTTGCTGTGCCTGAATTTGCACCTGCGGCTCGACCACTGGCACTGGTTGTTGGATTTGGTTTATGGGGTTTCCAACATTATTTGGGGCAGGCATAATGGCATTATTTGGTGCTTGTGCAATTTGCAAAGGCACCACATTCTGAATTTGGGGAACTTGTTGATTATGGGCTTGAGGAGCCCCAAAGAAATCAGCAATTCTTCCTATTTGATTTGCCAACAATTGATAACTTTGGTTTGTATTTTGAATTAATGGGTTAAATACTGTACCAATTTGTTGTGTTAACATATTTACCATGTCATGATTACTCTCATCCATTTGTTGCCTTAGAGCATTCAAGGCATTGTTGGTTAATGAGGGATTGCCATTTCGAGTAGCAGATCCAGAAACTATCTGATTATTAGGCACAAATACGCCTGGTGCTGACTCTGTGAACAATGATGCACTTGTTTGCAAACCCTGCATCATACTGGTAGGCATACCATATGGGTAGTTCCTATTTGTGCCCTGACCCACATATTGGGAAAAGGGTAATGAGAAAGTAGAGGAACTAGCGCCACCCCCATTAAAATTTGTCCTATTTGGAGAGAAATTTCCCTCCATAGCATGGGAAAGAGTCAAGATAGGTTCTATAGTGGTCGAAGGTACCACTGTAGACGTTGGCATTGTCATTGTGGCGGAAACTGTTGCCCCACCAGCGTTGGGCACAATCTCACAGATTACAGGTGAGATTATGGCCTCAGAAACGCTCGAAGCGGTTGATGCATTCGAACCGTTATTATTATTGTTTCCGTTTGGATTTTCCATGTTTTGTCTTGGGTTACTTCTGGGTGGTGGTCTAACCATTTCAGGGAGTAATTTCCCGTTCCTCAAAAGCATACACTACACACAAACTTTTGGAAACAATTCACAAGAATGCAGAACAAATTAACTACACAAACTTTGAAGAAATTTAAACGTAAAGCACACAGTCCCACTGGGCGTGCCAATTTGTTTACTGTGAAATTTGGTAAACAACGCTAGTTTGATTATTACAAGAGAGATCAACTAGTAAATCTCGGGACATAGTGCTTTTGTTTATATTTTCAAAGTAAATGATATTCATTATTGCTCTTATGTTGATAAAGTGTTGTTTTTATGTTTTAATAACTTGAAATGCAAGAAAGAATGTTTATTCAATTGAATAAACAGAATGGGAGAAAAGAGTCGAAATAAGGATTAAACGAGATAAAGATGAAGATACTGTAAATTGCATTCGAATGTAAATGATTACAGGATAAAGTGGTTCACATTACATACATTTTCCTTCGAATACTCGTTTCTCGCTTTGACATGGGTACTTAGAGTTTTCCTGAGGATTTTGTATAATGATTGTGACCCCTTTTTCGATCACATAACTAGGCTATTTATAGACACTAATTCCTAACTGCTGATAACGCCTAAACACTACAGAGAGGACGCGTGTCCTTGACACGTATTTGAATTTGAATCCCTTCTTATCTTCTAAATTAGCTGTTGTTTCCATCGAAGTCGAAATAACAATGCTTTTTCTTGAATATTTCGCTAAGTCCATAAGTTAACCTTGCATTGCTGGGTACTTCGACCCTACTGAAGCTTCGACCAAATCGAAAGGATCCTGCAAGAAGAAGAATATGCATTTAAATGTAATGTTCAATAACAGAACATTCATTATATATTCATGCATGATTGATCATTAAATTCATTGGTTCTGAAAACCAAACATATTTAATGATTATTAAAATAATTGTATGACTAAGCATAATTATTTTATTCATGAATTTAGAACATGTTTTTACTTAGTAAAAATATGGGCTAACAGTATTATGGTAATGCTTGATTGGCTCTAGTGCTAGTGGGAGATTGTTGGAGTAAGCCCTAGAGGCCAATACTTTAGTGCTTTATTTATTAATAATAATAGGCATTTCTTTATTATGTTTGTGACGTTCAAAATAATGAAGTCCCTAGAATAGAAAGTCCGTTTAATATTAAGTGTGACTTAATCATGAGATTACATTAAACATAAAGACACTATTCTTAAAGTATCCATAGTCGAGCTTTAAGGTGAAAAGGGATAACCTTAAAGCATAAAGACTATTATGAAGATAGATTGATGATCGCATCTCATGGATCATGGGATAAGGAGTTATCAAGTCTTGACATAGGTATAAGAAATATTAGGAGTAATATTTATACCGGATTGACCCGCTATGAGAGTACTACATGCAAAGTTATGCAAAGTGTCATAAGTTACTCTCATGGTGATAATGGTGTAAACCGCCCTTAGACCTGAAACCACTTTGTACCCTAGATGTGGAGTCAAGTACTTTGTTGCTGATCTAACGTCGTCCGTAACAGGATAACCATAAAGGAAGTTGATGGGTACTTCACAAAGCATGCTGAGGGACAATAGTGACCTAGATGGAATTTGTCAATCCTGCATAACAGGATAAATGTCATGGGCCCAATATTGAACTGGACAAAGATGACACTGTCATACCCTAATTTTGCCCCATAATATTTTTCACACTTTTGCATTTATTAGAAGAAAAAGAAAAAGTCAAAGTTGGCACAAAAATAAATGGAGTTATTTTTCTTGCATGATTTTGCATGGCATGATCATAAATGATAAATTTTACCATTTTGCCCTCACATTTTCTTTATTTATTTATTTATTTTTAATTAGTTACTTGCATTTCAAGAAACCTTTCTAACATCAAATTTTAAATCCTTTTTCTCATTTTTAATCCATAACCCTTTTGCATAATCACATTTCATCATCATGCATATTTTTATTTTGCATATTTATTTTTATTTTTTATTTTATTATTTTTTTTTGTGTTATTGTTAATTTGTTTTATTCCAAAAAAATCAAAAGAAGTACCAAAAAAATTTTCAATCATTAACACCTCATCCTAAGCCTAGAATCTTCTATTCTTACTACACATCATCACCATTTTGTTTGGGAACAAAGGATCAAAATAGTACAACAAAAAAAATCAAGTTCAATATCATTTTTACCCTCACTCATTCTCTCTAATCACCAATCACTTAACCTAAGTTTGTTCCTATAAGTATCAGCATATTTTTCAGAGCCTAGGGTTAGCCTTGGAGAAACCAAAAACGGCGCTGCAAGAGTTGATGAACAAACTCCATTTTTCCATTTTTTTCAAAATTCCAAAACTCATAATTTCACCTCAAGCTTAGAACTTATTCACCCAAACACCTTTACCACACACCCAGAAGGAAGAATCCACCATTTTCTGCTCAAGAAGGTGAAGATTTTGAAGGTTAGAAAGGCTACGGTGGCTAGGAAGAAGTCAAGCTCAAATCGTGCGATTCAGAGACCTATTCAGGTAAATATCGACACCATTCAACTCCTTATCATGCTAGGATGCTTTCTGGTTTGCTTATTCGCTTCAATTTGTACTGAACTGTGAGTTTGTGTTTTGATTTGAAAAACTTATTCGCTTCGTTTTTGCTTTTATATGATGTTTCGTTGAAAAATAATTGCATATTCGTAATCCTTGTGAAAAAACGAACAAAACCATGTATGATTTGCTTGATTTCGTGGTGTTTTTGTAAACTCCGGTGACCGGAGTTGTCGCCGGAAATTCCAGTCTCGCTGGAGAAGATGACACACGCGTGATCCTTCTTCTTCGCTGAGTTTGAATCCTGGCCGTTTGATCTTTTGATTTGATCCTGTGCGTTAATTTCGTTTTTAAAACGGAACCTTCAGATCTCATTTAAATGAGATCTGACGGCGATGATGTGTGGCGCGCGTGTTTTAGATCATGCAGCGCAGCACATGATTGATCTGTTGGATTTAAAGAGGGAGGCCGTTGGATTTTGATCATACGGCCCAGATCTCTCGCGCTCACGATGCGCCTTGTTTTCCTTGCTGTACTGGAACATTTTGTGCTGACTTTCTTTTTTTGGTTGACTGGGCGCGTGGACTGGGCCTTCTGGCCCAGATCTGCTTTTCACACCCCATATTTTTACTGTTTCTGAATGATTTGCAACCCCCTTCCAGTTTATGATTTTAATTATTTTTTAGCTTATTTCCAAAAGCACTTATCTGGCCAGTAGCTTATTTAAGCTATTTTGGCCGTTTTGTTATGCTGAAATATATCTCTTGTGTTTATCGCATGTATGTTATGTTTTTTTAGCTTATTGATTAAGTTATTGTAGCGTAATTAATTTATTTTAGCTTATTTCAAAATCACTTATTGGAACAATAGCTTTTTTAAGCTTATTGACCCAATTTAGGGTGCTGAGATCTTGTTTAAATTCCAGAATTGTTTGTCTTTGCTTTTAGCATATTTATATAAGTGATTTTGTGATTAATTGCTTCTATCTTATTTACATAAGTGCTTAAGTGATCCAAATTACTTTTCTAAGTACTTTTTGGGTCACTTTCTCTTGCACAATATTTTGTTCAACTCTAATTAGCTTATGTTAATCATGTTTGTTTATATTAGCTTATTTATTCACACTTATGCATATTTATTTAATTGCTCGCAATATTATTTTCGCATCATATTTGATTAATTGCTTCATGTATGTTTATTTATTGTTACATTCAGGCATCTATTTAATTATGTCATTTGATTCATGCATTTTTAATTAAAGCCATTGCATTCATACCATGATTATTTACATCATTGCTTTGTTATATACCACTTGTATCTACTATTATATTTGTTGCGATCTGTCTGGTTTCTTTGCTTTTTTCCTCTTGGACTTTGTTTTCTCAATCAAACTTAATCCAACTTTTTGCAATAAATAATGGATGAAAAAGGGGGAATTTAGCATTTGCTTCTTTCCGCTCCGGATGACTTGGATCCTAGACATTTGACTAGTGGTCGCAAGTTGTTCTCATCCTAATCAAACCCTAAAACAAATCAACCTTCGTCTTTTCCTTTTGGAATACTTTCTTAATCAAATTAAATCAAGACTTTCATAATAACAAAGATGAAAAGGGGGAACTTAGCATTTGCTTCTTTCCGCTCCGGATGACTTGGATCCTAGACATTTGACTAGTGGTTGCAAGTTGTTCTCATCTTAATCAAGCGTTAAAACTTAATTCAACACACTCAAACTTTCTTTTCAGAAAACATGGATATACGCTTTATCCATTCCTCTGACACATACACTGCTTACGCCTCTAAGTAGAGCATACAAGCGTCGTTGTATCAGCGGAATGCGAAATAAGCAACATCCGTTATTCAAACTTTCTTTTTTACAATGGATATACGCTTTATCCATTCCTCTGACACATACACAGCTTACGCCTCTAAGTAGAGCATACAAGCGTCGTTGTATCAGCGGAATGCGAAATAAGCAACATCTGTTATTCAACTCTCTTTTTCAACGGATACACGTCTTATCTACTCCTCTGACATACACACAGCTTAAGCCTCTGATTAGAGCATACAAGCGTCGTTGTGTCAGCGGAATACGAAATAGACGTTATCCACTAAAACCAACCAACCACACAAACATTTTTTACCAGAACTACGTGAGTTTTGAGTTTCCCATTGCACCGGGGAATACGTAGGAGCGGGCTCCTACAACCGTCAAACTCAACTAATAAAAACTTTTTTTTGTTTTAAGTGGAAACGAAGTAGAGATTAGCCAACGACAGAGTAATATAATTCAAACCTGCGCAAACAAACCCTAAACCACCTAAACGGTTCCCATCGAGTACGATGGATGCGAGGGGTGCTAATACCTTCCTCTCGCATAACCAACTCCCGAACCTAAACCAAGGTTTTCGTGATATTTTCCTTTCCCCTCATGGGATAAATAAACGTCAATGGCCACTTCATTGTATGAAAAATGGAAGTGATTTTCCAGCCCGCTACAGCTGGCGACTTCACTGGGACACTTGAGAGTTAAGCCCAGTTTAGTTGGTTTGTTTGTTTGTTTGCTATTTCCAGGTTTGCAATATCTTACTCTATCTTTTATTTTCTGTCAATTATATGCTTGGCTGGCTGTTTCTCTTCTTCTACTCCTTCTTTTTTTCTTTTTTTGCCCTTGCGGCGTGGTTACTTTGAGCAGCTCTACACCCGAGCTTGAGAAAAGCTTAAGTTAAGTTAGGGGTTGTTATGTTGGGCTCCTAGACATTTGACTAGCGAGCGCTGACACAATCGCCCCGCCTAGGGTAGATCCTCTTGAAAATGTTGGGTTCCTAGACATTTGACTAGCGAGCGCTGATGTTTTCTTGTTGGGTCCATGACCTTAGGGGCCTTTTTACCGGTCTAGAACCTAACCTTGTTATTAGGGACCTCTGTTTAGAACCCTAGAGGAGATTCCCTTTTGGACGCGTTTGTCGTGAGCTTTGCAATAGCGACATCGTTTCCAAAGGGGCAATCCGTGATTTAACCATATCAAACTTAGAACAACATGTGAGAGGGATGGGTTGCAGGTAACTTTGAGCTTTTCGACCTCAGAAATATTAATTAAACCTCTGCTTCACCGTGACAGAATCTGCTACAAAAGTGCACTCATGCATCCATGCACTCATGCATTCATTCATAAATTCATACAAAAACCTTTTTGCATAACATTTCAAAAAATGATAAAGCATAAAAAACTTTTACATGCATTTGCATTCATACACAAAATCATTATCTCATCTCCACCCGTTCACATCAACAGTTTCATTCCCGACACTGATACCGAACTCCAAGTATTCCAAGAGAATTATGGAGAATATGCAGAAGCAGATTGATGCCTTGAGAGGCGATGTGGACCAAGTGACTGACAAGTTGGACCATGTTTTGGAAATACTAGCTAGTCTCATTCTGCCTTCAAGAGTAGACGCTGCAACAGTAGGGGCAAATCCTTCAATTGGTTCCCCGTTGTCAAAAGTGGTGTGGCCTTCATTCGATTCATCACCCGGATATACTTCTGCAGTTGGCAAAGTCACCCAAGGGCCAATGGGCACCGACACTGAATTTCTGATTGGCCAACTAAGAACTTATCAGGTCCAACCCAGGTTTGCTATGCCTCAAAGTCTAGAGGACCCCAAGAACGCTCATCGAGGTGATAACTTTAAGGGAAAATCGGTTGTATCCCCGAGTGAGGAGACTCGCCGACGGTTCAAGGCAATAGAGGACAAGCTAAGGATGATGGAATCATTCTTGCCCAACAATGTCAGCCTACCTCACTCTCACTCAACGGCGCCAACTCGCACCCCATGCTTCAATCATCAGTACCCAACAGTTGATCAACCTCAACAATCCCAAGGGTTTCAAAAAGCAGGCAATACAGACGCCTTTGAATCATTCCCGGTCAGGACAGTTCGCACAGAACCCAAGACAGCAACTGAATCTGCCAAAGGCCACTCGGGAAAAGAAAGTTATTGATCCAATCCCAATGCCATGCAGTCAGCTCTTATCATATTTAGTGCACAATGGAATGATAACCCCAAGAGATTTAAAGCCAATGATTGCGCCATTCCCTAATTGGTATGATCCCAAGGCGAAATGTGAGTTCCATCTTGGGGCAGAAGGACATACTATTGATAACTGCAAGGCTTTAAAACACAAGGTTCAAGAGCTCATGGATCAGAAACTATTAACTTTCAAAGAAGGTGAACCCAACTGTGAAGGATAGTCTGTTGTCCGGTCATGCAGGCCCATCTGTGGATGATAATCAAGAGTTCAAGGATTGAATCAGGCCATGGAATTATCTTTAGGCTGTCCTGTTTTAATTTCCTTGTTTGTTAAGTTTCATTAGCATTTTAACTTTGTTTGTTTGCAATATTAATCTTAATGAAATAATAATGCATGTTTTGAATCCATTCTTTCATGTCCATTCACTTTTATTTCTTATACTCCTTCACAAAAGCAAAAAATATCAATAATTCTCATTTCATTTCTTTCTTTATCATTTATGTTTGAACAAAGATTGGAGAGAGGATGATGAAAAACGAAATAACCAAGTTGCTACAGTATGCTTTCGAATAAAACTTTGTTGATGATGTAAGGCATTGTTTCAAATTCCCAAACACCGGAGAAATAAGGGAGATAATCCGTAGTCACCCCTTTTGAGCCTAGAAGTTGGTGTTTCTTTCTATACGAAAAAACCGCAATTTTTAACCCGGGGCAGGGTAGTGTTCAATTAATTCGACCATGCGTTCGAGTTTCAAGAGAAAAGCAAAAATCAATAAGGTGTTCCTCATCACCCATCATCAAGGCAGTCACAATTCGCCAAACAAAATCAAAAAAAGAGAAGAAAGAAAAGCCCGCTAAGTCAAAACCTCAAAATGGCTTAGGCAAAAATTAGGGTATCCCGCTAGACTAAAAACACAAAAGAATAGTCTAGGCAAAAGTTAAGGATTGAAAAAAAAAAATGAAAAAAGTGAATGTCACCAAGACTCACGACAAAACAAAATCATGTGGCAAAAACAAAAGGCAATGTGACTGTCACACAAAAAGGAAACACATTCTCGGTTCCCGAACCATCATATTCTCACCATCATAATCTCAAAAAACCTCTTGGGGACTTGAACACATGAGTGGAGTTAATTGAACTTAGGACTGAAGATCATCACGAAGAAGAGGGTGGGTTAAAATTAAACTTTGAGCCTTATATTCTTTTATTCATAAACCGTGAACCAGGCCACGTTACAACCCTCAAAAGACCTAATTGAAACAAGGTTTAGCTTGAAAGCATACGGTAGCAAGGTTGTGTTAACCTGACTCACAAAAATCTTTTGTTAATATAATACTCTCACACTTTCTTCCACATTATACCTCCATTGTACATAAATACCATCTCAAAACTTGCATTAAAATGGCATTAGAATTACTATTCCAAACAAACAGGTTTATCTGCAAGTCTGCACTTGACAACAAGGAAGTTCCAACTCTGAGCTGTTACCAAGCAATCAAGAAGAACCTTGGACTAATCTGGGGCAACTATCTCAGAACTTCACTTAATCATGGGGCACATCCCTTAGAAAGGTCAGTCGGCATGGACAGAGTGTCCTAAGGTCACATCATGGAAAGCAGTATCGGAACCCAGTTTTCAAGGACCTAATGAATCAGTTCAGAACGCTCTTAATCAGGGGCTAATCACCTTGGGATTCTGCCAATCAAAAGCAAACTCTGATGACTAGGGGCAGATCATATGAAGATCCTGTTGGCACAGCCAAAAATGTTTCAGAATGGATCAATCTAGGGGCATACCTCTCAGAGAGGGAGAACCAATATCAGTAAGTTAGCCAAAAATCAAGAAAAAAGCCAAATACTTCAGATGCCCAACAGACTGGGGCAAGATATGATATACAGGGTCAAGTTCTCCCTATACCTTCCAGCAACTCAAGCAAAGACTGATAGATATCCGCAACCATTAAGCCCGGAGCTGGTGTCGGGGATCAACATCAACCATCATTCCACAAAAAGCCTTGATACCCGAAACACTCCCACCCTCCATAGGGGCATCAGTCATCGTCATGCATTAGTTATGTCATTTCATTCATGCAAATAAGCGTCATGCATTAGTCATGTCATTTCATTCATGTAAATCATTAGCATGCATTGATCACGTCATTTCATTCAAGCATCAGGTATGCCCCATACCACAAGACCAATAACTCAAAAAATCAAATAGCCAAATCAAACATCCACAGTCAAGAACCTAACCTTGCATTGACACCTCAAAGTCCAATCATTATTGGCACGCACTCAAGGTCCAATCATTATTGACACACCTGCAAAGACCAATTATTATTGGTACCCACTCAAAATCCAATATTCAATGGAACCCAAATAGAACCCAGTGTTCATTAAAACCCATGTTGAAACCCGACTTCCAATAGCACACAGTCATTTTATGTCATCATTAATCATGCACTTCATTTCATGCACAAATAATCATGGCAAACATGCATTCATAAAGCAGGTTTAAAGGTTATTGCTCGCATAATACAGGTTTTGGTCACTTAATCACAAGAAAGGCAGTTTGACCTTTTTCCTAGCAAGTCGTTTGGTAAACTGTCTCCCCAGCAGATTAGTTGAAAAATCATATCCAATCTCCTCCCCAGTGAATTGCAAACCCTCTGGAAAATTTCTTCTACAGGATAACCACAACAGTTTGCATAAGCACACCCTTACAACAATTTCAGATTGACCTTCAGTGAGAGCGGCTGGATAGAATCTACTCAACTTCAGATTGACCTTCAGTGAGAGCGGCTGGATAAGATCTCCTCAACTTCAGATTGACCTTCAGTGAGAGCAGCTGGATAAGATCTCCTCAACTTCAGATGGACCTTCAGTGAGAGCGGCTGGATAAGATCTCCTCAACTTCAGATGGACCTTCAGTGAGAGCGGCTGGATAAAATCTCCTCAACTTCAGATTAACCTTCAGTGAGAGCGGCTGGATAGAATCTACTCAACTTCAGATTGACCTTCAGTGAGAGCGGCTGGATAAGATCTCCTCAACTTCAGATGGACCTTCAGTGAGAGCGGCTGGATAAAATCTCCTCAACTTCAGATTGACCTTCAGTGAGAGCGGCTGGATAGAATCTACCCAACTTCAGATTGACCTTCAGTGAGAGCGGCTGGATAAGATCTCCTCAACTTCAGATGGACCTTCAGTGAGAGCGGCTGGATAAAATCTCCTCAACTTCAGATTGACCTTCAGTGAGAGCGACTGGATAGAATCTACTCAACTTCAGATTGACCTTCAGTGAGAGCGGCTGGATAAGATCTACTCAACTTCACCAAGTTTTTCAGCATAGATGGCTGGTTAAGGTTGGTGTCAGTCATCTTACTTTCAAGTTTGTCTGGTTCCACAAAAGGAACGACAACAGGTATATTCGATCCATTTATCTTACCACCATTCACTTCCTAGCAAAATTAGGGCATTCTATATTTAATTATCTTCCACCAAAAGAATACGAATACCAGAGTTATTCGCATTCTTATGGTTTAAGCTAATTAAATAGGGGCAGGTGTCATACCCTAATTTTACCCCATAATATTTTTCACACTTTTGCATTGATTAGAAGAAAAAGAAAAAGTCAAAGTTGGCACAAAAATAAATGGAGTTATTTTTCTTGCATGATTTTGCATGGCATGATCATAAATGATAAATTTTACCATTTTGCCCTCACATTTTCTTTATTTATTTATTTATTTTTAATTAGTTACTTGCATTTCAAGAAACCTTTCTAACATCAAATTTTAAATCCTTTTTCTCATTTTTAATCCATAACCCTTTTGCATAATCACATTTCATCATCATGCATATTTTTATTTTGCATATTTATTTTTATTTTTTATTTTTTATTTTTTTTTGTGTTATTGTTAATTTGTTTTATTCCAAAAAAATCAAAAGAAGTACCAAAAAAATTTTCAATCATTAACACCTCATCCTAAGCCTAGAATCTTCTATTCTTACTACACATCATCACCATTTTGTTTGGGAACAAAGGATCAAAATAGTACAACAAAAAAAATCAAGTTCAATATCATTTTTACCCTCACTCATTCTCTCTCTAATCACCAATCACTTAACCTAAGTTTGTTCCTATAAGTATCAGCATATTTTTCAGAGCCTAGGGTTAGCCTTGGAGAAACCAAAAACGGCGCTGCAAGAGTTGATGAACAAACTCCATTTTTCCATTTTTTTCAAAATTCCAAAACTCATAATTTCACCTCAAGCTTAGAACTTATTCACCCAAACACCTTTACCACACACCCAGAAGGAAGAATCCACCATTTTCTGCTCAAGAAGGTGAAGATTTTGAAGGTTAGAAAGGCTACGGTGGCTAGGAAGTAGTCAAGCTCAAATCGTGCGATTCAGAGACCTATTCAGGTAAATATCGACACCATTCAACTCCTTATCATGCTAGGATGCTTTCTGGTTTGCTTATTCGCTTCAATTTGTACTGAACTGTGAGTTTGTGTTTTGATTTGAAAAACTTATTCGCTTCGTTTTTGCTTTTCTATGATGTTTCGTTGAAAAATAATTGCATATTCGTAATCCTTGTGAAAAAACGAACAAAACCATGTATGATTTGCTTGATTTCGTGGTGTTTTTGTAAACTCCGGTGACCGGAGTTGTCGCCGGAAATTCCAGTCTCGCCGGAGAAGATGACACACGCGTGATCCTTCTTCTTCGCTGAGTTTGAATCCTGGCCGTTTGATCTTTTGATTTGATCCTGTGCGTTAATTTCGTTTTTAAAACGGAACCTTCAGATCTCATTTAAATGAGATCTGACGGCGATGATGTGTGGCGCGCGTGTTTTAGATCATGCAGCGCAGCACATGATTGATCTGTTGGATTTAAAGAGGGAGGCCGTTGGATTTTGATCATACGGCCCAGATCTCTCGCGCTCACGATGCGCCTTGTTTTCCTTGCTGTACTGGAACATTTTGTGCTGACTTTCTTTTTTTTGGTTGACTGGGCGCGTGGACTGGGCCTTCTGGCCCAGATCTGCTTTTCACACCCCATATTTTTACTGTTTCTGAATGATTTGCACCCCCCTTCCAGTTTATGATTTTAATTATTTTTTAGCTTATTTCCAAAAGCACTTATCTGGCCAGTAGCTTATTTAAGCTATTTTGACCATTTTGTTATGCTGAAATATTTCTCTTGTGTTTATAGCATGTATGTTATGTTTTTTTAGCTTATTGATTAAGTTATTGTAGCGTAATTAATTTATTTTAGCTTATTTCAAAAACACTTATTGGAACAATAGCTTTTTTAAGCTTATTGACCCAATTTAGGGTGCTGAGATCTTGTTTAAATTCCAGAATTGTTTGTCTTTTCTTTTAGCTTATTTATATAAGTGATTTTGTGATTAATTGCTTCTATCTTATTTACATAAGTGCTTAAGTGATCCAAATTACTTTTCTAAGTACTTTTGGGTCACTTTCTCTTGCACAATATTTTGTTCAACTCTAATTAGCTTATGTTAATCATGTTTGTTTATATTAGCTTATTTATTCACACTTATGCATATTTATTTAATTGCTCGCAATATTATTTTCGCATCATATTTGATTAATTGCTTCATGTATGTTTATTTATTGTTACATTCAGGCATCTATTTAATTATGTCATTTGATTCATGCATTTTTAATTAAAGCCATTGCATTCATACCATGATTATTTACATCATTGCTTTGTTATATACCACTTGTATCTACTATTATATTTGTTGCGATCTGTCTGGTTTCTTTGCTTTTTTCCTCTTGGACTTTGTTTTCTCAATCAAACTTAATCCAACTTTTTGCAATAAATAATGGATGAAAAAGGGGGAATTTAGCATTTGCTTCTTTCCGCTCCGGATGACTTGGATCCTAGACATTTGACTAGTGGTCGCAAGTTGTTCTCATCCTAATCAAACCCTAAAACAAATCAACCTTCGTCTTTTCCTTTTGGAATACTTTCTTAATCAAATTAAATCAAGACTTTCATAATAACAAAGATGAAAAAGGGGGAACTTAGCATTTGCTTCTTTCCGCTCTGGATGACTTGGATCCTAGACATTTGACAAGTGGTTGCAAGTTGTTCTCATCTTAATCAAGCGTTAAAACTTAATTCAACACACTCAAACTTTCTTTTCAGAAAACATGGATATACGCTTTATCCATTCCTCTGACACATACACTGCTTACGCCTCTAAGTAGAGCATACAAGCGTTGTTGTATCAGCGGAATGCGAAATAAGCAACATCCGTTATTCAAACTTTCTTTTTTACAATGGATATACGCTTTATCCATTCCTCTGACACATACACAGCTTACGCCTCTAAGTAGAGCATACAAGTGTCGTTGTATCAGCGGAATGCGAAATAAGCAACATCTGTTATTCAACTCTCTTTTTCAACGGATACACGTCTTATCTACTCCTCTGACATACACACAGCTTAAGCCTCTGATTAGAGCATAAAAGCGTCGTTGTGTCAGCGGAATACGAAATAGACGTTATCCACTAAAACCAACCAACCACACAAACATTTTTTACCAGAACTACGTGAGTTTTGAGTTTCCCATTGCACCGGGGAATACGTAGGAGCGAGCTCCTACAACCGTCAAACTCAACTAATAAAAACTTTTTTTTGTTTTAAGTGGAAACGAAGTAGAGATTAGCCAACAACAGAGTAATATAATTCAAACCTGCGCAAACAAACCCTAAACCACCTAAACGGTTCCCATCGAGTACGATGGATGCGAGGGGTGCTAATACCTTCCTCTCACATAACCAACTCCCGAACCTAAACCAAGGTTTTCGTGATATTTTCCTTTCCCCTCACGGGATAAATAAACGTCAATGGCAACTTCATTGTATGAAAAATGGAAGTGATTTTCCAGCCCGCTACAGACACCAAGAATGATCTGTGTTCAATATAGACATAAAGGGCAAAGGGGTAATTATACACACATATATTATCACTAAAGGTTATGTTATGATCACATGTTAATTTCTCATAACTTGGGTAGCAATGATGTGTTACTAGATACCGCTCATTGTTTATTATATTAAATAAAGGATTTAATATAATTGCCAACGTTGTGGAAACCTACAAGGGTCACACACATAAGGACAGTCTAATATTGAGATAATTAAGGAACACCGTAAGGTACGGAGTATGTGCAATGTGATAAGGGTATCACGGTAATTTAAACGAGCAAGAACACCATAGGTTATGGTGGGAGGGCGCGCACATGAGTACTACCACTCATGGGGGGCGCACGCCCTAGTTTTGTTTCTTGTTGGGCTTTGCCCAATAAGAGATATCTTGGTGCACAAGACAAGAGTTGTCTTGATGCACAAGACAAGAAATATCTATAAATAGAGACCTCTTGTCATTGCTCAATACACAACAAAAAGCACAAGAATATTTTAGAATTGAAAATCCTAAAATAATTCTCTCTCTCTCTCTCAATATTCTTGCATAGCCTTCAAACATAAAGGGCTAGCACTCTATTGAAGGTGACTGTCCGTGTAGACTAGTTAGAGGCGTCAGTGATCTTCATCAATGCTCGTGATCGTCTTGTTCGTGATTCAAAGGTTCTTCCCTACAAGAGATCGTGATTCAAAGGTTCTTCCCTTCAAGAGGTAAAAACCCTAAAACACATATCATGCCCAATTCGTAAGGATCAAACTAAGGAAAATTTTTGAATTCCGCTGCTTAAAATAACGCTATTTTCCTTCACAAACAACCAAAAGCACCGCAACCAAAGAAGTTGTCTCTGAAGACAATTCCTTCTTAGATCACCTCACACCACATTTATCTGGTGATGCTTTTACCACCTCAAACCTCAACTCCCCAAATCACCCAATAAACAAATTTTTGAATGTTACCACTGAAACATTTCAAGAACCAGAAATTCACCAAACTTCACCTATGATCACTGAACTTGAATAGGTAACACCTCTAACCACCATCCAAGAACAAGAACCTCTTGAGAATATGTATGAGATACCTCAAGAAAATCTGACTGTTGAACCTAATTCCGAATCTGAAAACACACAACCTCAAGTCACAAATCAACCGCAAATAGCTGAACAATCACCCATCATTATTGAAACTTTGAATAATGATTCACCCATATCATCCTACCATTCATCCCCTTATTCTGAACATCTCACTCAAGTCTATGGGCTTGTTTACAAACCTTTGACCTATGGTGAGTTTGTTATACCTTCTGACCAAACTCTACCTTTCATAGAAGCCAGCATGAAACAATCCATTGACATTGATGATACTTTTGAACTACCCCCTATGAATGCCAAAGTTGACATTAGCAAAATCATCATCAAACCTCTCAAAAGAAAAAGACCTGAACCCACCATACCCTTCAACAGTGCTCAACCCTTCTTTAATCCTGCTTCTGAACCAAACCTTGAGCTTTTGAGTATTGTTGTTGGTATTAGTCTTAAGAGACTTAAGAATATGAAGGAAGAAGGTCTTATATTTCCTTCTGATGTTGAAGCTGAAGCTAGGAAGATAGAAGAGAAATTCATAGAGTCTTTACACTTGTTGGTTGGTTATGTGAAAGACAATATCAAGGGAAGAGGAATGGAGGTTGTAAGGACTGTCATGGACAAAGCAGAACACACTAATGCTCTCAAAATCACCAATTTCAATCATGAAGAAGAGTGCAAACTTCAAAAAGAAATGTTGGCTGCTGTGAGTGAAAGTGTCAGAAAGTCTGTTGAAGCAGCTAAGAGGCTAGCTGAAGAGGAAGCAGAATATGCTAGACTAATCTCTGAGACAGAACTTAAGAAGCTAGCTGAGCAAGAGGCTCTGAAAGTCCTTGTAGAGAGAGCTGTTAGAATTGTAGAAATTGAAACTCATAAGCTAATTGAAGCTCAAGCAATGGGTCCACAACAAGGTGAGGACACCATTATGGCTGATCAAGAGACAATGGAGCCAGCTTCTGATAAGGGCAAAGATGTAGTTGTTGACACTACCCCTCCAAGCTCTCCAGTCAGACTTATCACTGGATCTCCATCACCTGCTATACCTCCAGCTGTTCAAGTAGCTCTGGATGATATGAAGTCTGAGATCTCTGAAATGAAAGCAGATATGAAGACTGAGCTCTCAGATATTAAAGCTGATATGAATGCATCTGGTGAAGCTACAAACAAGAAGATAGATGATATGATGAAGTTTCTGGATGATCTTGCCAAACGCTTCCCACAACCTTAAACCTCTTGTTTGTTTGAGCACAATTTTAATTGTTATTTTTTGATATGTAATTGATGGATAATTCTCTCCTTTGATTAATTAACTGCTGATTATCCATGTTTAATTGATTGTGTGTTTAAATGTGTGTTAATTTTATTTTGTTTTTCAAAATCTAAATTATATTCACTGACTTTGTCTGATACTCTTGTGGCTTCTGAACCTAGTGTAAGATGTTGAAGAACATCTTTTTAAACTTATATTTGTTTTTCAAAACCTAAGGTTCCCCCACTTCAGTATTCCTGTTTACTCAAGATATAGCTATCTCAGTATTATAGCCTGTTTATAAGCGGGGCACCAATACTCTATGAAACATGCTTGGTAACTGGTGTTCTGACAAGTTAAGTAGAATATAAGAAACATGCAAATAAAATAAACAATATAAAGCAAGAATTTTCTTTATTAATTGATGCAAAGTTTTATTACATAGATAGTGAGAAAACTACTTAGACTCTACATCAGACTTAGACTCTGACTCCTCCTTCTTGGACACTTCAGACTATGAAGTGCCTGCACCAGAAGGAGAGTCAAGGAGAGTTACATAGTTTTCAGAGTCTGAGTATATATTCCTTCTCATGATCATATGTTCTAAGAAACTCTGCATAATCAGAGTCTGCTTCATCAGAATCTGATATCTCAATCACTTGCTTAGTTGTTTGCTTTGGTTGCCTGTTTCTTCTTGAGCGTGAAGGTGTTGCTTCCTTCTTGATCTCCTTCTTAGATCCTGAAGCTTTCTTCATTGCTTGATTTTCTGGTTGTTTGCTTAATGATATATTCTTTGATTATTCGATGTGAATAAAATGAGAAGAATTGTCTCCTTTTATAATGCTTCCAAACTCTCTTGTCCACATGGAAATCAACACAGTTCATTTAATTGGACATAGTTGTAACCAAACTTTGACTTGACTGTCTTGTGATATGCATTATTTCACTAGTTTCTCTCGTTTTTCGTTACTTTTTGATTAATGACAAATGGGGGATTAAGAATAGCGTTAAAATTAATAATAATTGATTCCTTAACTGCGCAAAGATCTGAAACTGTTATGTTCATACATTATGAATTAATTACTATCCCTTCTTTCGATTTCATTAATTCTGAACTTTATTGAAAGGGGAGAAAATTTTAAATTTGAAATACATTTTCATAGATAATATGAGAGAAGCTTGCAAACCTTCTCTGAATATTATCAGAATGTGAAGGAAGAGCTTACAAACCTCTGCCTCTGAAAGTCAAATATGAAAATTTATATCAAGTTAATAAATTAACTCTTAAACTGATTTTAATTAAATATGGATAAGACTTAGGGGGAGCTTACAAACTTAACCCTATGGATTATCAGACTCAGGGGGAGTTTTGCAAAGCTCTGAAACCTGAAGTCAACATAAATAATTAAATCAACAACAATTGAATTTTAATGATTTAGTTTGTCATCATCAAAAATGGGGAGATTGTTGGAACAGAGTGGGTCTGACATAAATCTCCAGTATTTTAATTGATTTTGATGATAACAAAGTATTAAAATTACAATTGGTATTACTAATGATTATTCTAGTGTGCAGAATTACAAGTTAAAATTCATTCAGAAGCACTATGAATAAAAGCAGAGAAGCTAAGCTAAGAAGTTCTAAGAGTGTATCGCTGATCATCAGAAGCTTAAAATTCAAGTTCTGAAGTTAGTGGCTCTGAGGAAAAAAGCTAGACTCTGAGAAGCTCAGAAGCTGAAGACCTTAAGAAGCTATAACTACAGTCTCTGAAGCAAAAAGAATTTACGTCACTCAAGAATTGAAAGAATCGGAATCAATGATTGAAGAACAATCTACATAAGGACTCTGTCATATCCACAAGAAGGAATATTCGTTGGTACAACGTTAACCTTATCCATAAGTGGAGCGCAATTGAGGATTGTACAATCGTACTATTATTACTCAAAATGGTTGAGTGATATTTCAAATTGCAAGGTAGTGGAATTGGATTTCTTTGATAAAGAAGTCAATCTACAGCTATCAAATGTACGAGCAAATTCCAGCTGGCACCTTATCTCTCTGCAACGGTCACTCCTATTTCTTCAAGTATAAATAGAAGAATCAAATAAAGAAGTGACTACCGAACTGCTGTTCATTTACTGTGTTTAAGACTCTGAAACGCTCTGACGCCAAATATTCATTTTAGTCATTCAAAGTCTTAAAACAATCTGTGTTGTATTTTGTAAACACCTCTGATAGTATATCAAGTGTCCATTAACATTCATTCTTACTCCTAAGTTTGTTTGAGAAGTCTGTTGTTAAGTTGTAACTTGAGCATTTGAGAAGTCTCTTGCTATTGTGCTTGAGCATCTTGTAATCTTGTGAGATTTTAGTGAAAAGCCCTTGGAAGTGCAAGGGGACTTGACGTACTCTCAATTTGTGAGAGGAACTAGTATAAATTCTGTGTCTTTCTTTCTCTCCCTCTGATTCATTATTGTTTTGTGTTTAATCCGCTGCAAAAATAGTTTTTTATTTGAGAAAAAGTTTTAATTTTTAAAACACATTTCAACCCCGTCTTCTTATGTTTTTCCACCTTCATAGTCTTCCGATACATCAAACAAAAGTATGCAAGGGTTACTTCAAGGCAGCTTGTACACCAATTGAGAAGAGAGTGAAACTAGATTCTTCACATCCAATTTCAATAGTATTTTCCAATTGAGTGAACCATGTTAGAAATTATTAGAAATAAGTATGAGTATAACTCATCCTCACAAAATCGGCCTGTAAAATGAGGATTATCACTTGCTTATAAACACTCGTCAAAACCATCTCATATCCAATGTGAGACTTTTTAACAGCAACAATAAAATTAATATAGTTAATATTATTCTAATCTACAAGTCAACTCCTCTCTTGGTTTCTCCATTAACGTAAAAACCATTGTAATGTGAGGATGAAAAATGCCTACCAAAGGTTATCCTTAGGTCCATTCGCAATAGACAATTTTTAGCAATTCATCTCTCATAATCACTTATAGCAATTCCTAGAGTCTAAGCACAACTTAAACTTTTTACTGGAATTCATCAATATGTTGAGTTTATTAGAAACACTTCAAATATTTTGCTGAGCTATATATAACCTTTATATTATACTATAACATTTTAAAGTGAATTTTCAATTTTTAGATCTTTCTAAGTGGGTTTTCAATTTTTAGCCATACCTGGTATTCAAGAAACAATGTGGGAGAAAAATCAACAACTTTGTCGAAAAATCTTTATACAAAATGAAAAAAAAAAAATCATATACTATCTATTAACATTTGCACGACATTGATGTCATCTACTACTTTTCCCCTATACATAGATCTAAATTAAAAGAAGGGTAAATAGGTTGATACCCACTGTAATGTGGGCGAGTTTTGTTTTTCCCCCCTGTAATTTTTTTTCTTTTGACTCGCCCCTTGCAATGTTGAATTTTTTGGACTCGCCCCTTGGGTGCACTTTTTAAATCGGTTATTTTGTTCAAACCGATTTAAAAAGTGATGTTTTTTAAATCGGTTAATATATTCAACCGATTTAAAAAGTGCAATTTCCTTGCAGCCAAGGCGGGAAACCAAAAAAATTTACTTTACAAGGGGGGAATCAAAAGAAAAAAAATTATAGGGGGGAAAAACAAAACTCGTCTATATTACAGGGGGTATCAACCTATTTACCCTTAAAAGAACAGAATTTTCACCATGGCCATGTGAAAGCTTAATACTATAACCAAAATTGCTCTTTCAAATATCATCTTCATCATGTCACGTCCTCTCACTTGGCTTTGGTAGCTCAAAACTTTCTTCGTTTCCTCCATTCATTTCGGAGTCAGCTTCCATTGTCATATTCCTAATCGCGAGTTTAGGGGGCCGGATTCCATCTTTACTCAGTTCATCTATAAATGGTTTCTCACATATGCAACCATTTGGATATTCATGAAACTCTCCTCGTCCAGGTTTCATCTCATCTGGCTCTCCCATGAATCCTCTTTGACATGCCTTCACTTTTCTCGAAAATGTATCCCAATCCATCTCATGCCTTGCCATGAGCAGCGCACTAAGCTTCTTTGCATTTGGTCTGATGGTTCTCTTGTGACCCATATATCGCCTGTTACAAACAAGGAGAAATCAGTAACAAGATTTTTCCCTTTTTTTGGTATTAACCCTCTAATTCCTAAGGGAAGGACCCCCCGGTAATCCAGAGTTTGAACAAGTATTCGTGTTATTTTTTGAAACAAGCAATATTCGTGTTATTTTTTTAAACAAGGGAGAATATAAAATTACAACATCAGAGTAAACTTATACATTCTTACCTTCGACCGGCAAGAATCCTGGCCATGTTACCATTGTTGTTAGCAACAAATACATTACTTTCATCACAAACAATGTAATCAATAGCAGCAAGGCGGGAAGAGAATGAAAGAAAAGGTTTCAACTCTTCCTCAGCAAGCATCTCCTTTGTGTAGATGTTGGGGAAAAGATCTTTGAGAGGCTTCATGGTTTCATCCCCACCATATACTTCCCCCGAAGCAACATACAGGTATGTGTCATTTGTAAAACCAAGTGCCCGCAACATCAAACCCACTTCGTGAGGAGAAAGAGGACATTTCCCACGCTTTCGTTCTCCATCAGGGCTCAAATCCTGTATTATCACATGAGGTAATGGCTCATTCACTTGATATCAGCAAAGGAATAACTAGTTTTGGAGCCTGTTTGTTTCAATTTATTTAGCAGGTTTGTTTAAGCTTATGAAAAAATATAGAATCTGGAAAAAATCGGATTCCTAATTATTTTGAGTAGGTACTTTTTTGGCTAAACTGTTCATTTGGTCCCTTACGTTTATTTTATGTTTGAATCAAGTCTCTTACGTTTTAAAAGTTTGAATTTGGTCCCTCACGTTATCAACGTTCGCATTAGTTAGTCCCTTCCGTCAAATTTTTCACTAATTTCGTTTGATCCTTACACGTGGCTGACGGTTTGGATAGATGGAAGTGATTTTGGACACGTTGACAGCCATATAATAAACAGAACCTTCACAAATAGATAAAAAAAGTTAGTGTTTGAAAAGGTCTTTGTCGTATTTTTTTTTCAATTTGCGAAGGTTCTGTTTATTATATGGCATTCCACGTGTCTAAAATCACTTCCACATGTGTAAATTGTTAGTCATGTGTAAGGATCAAACAAAGTTAGTGAAAAATTTGACGGAAGGGACTAACTAATGCAAATGTTGATAACATGAGGGACCAAATTCAAACTTTTAAAACGTAAAGGACCTGATTCAAACCTAAAATAAACGTAAGGGACCAAATGAACAGTTTAGCCTACTTTTTTAATAGCTTTTGATAAAACACTGAAATTACAACTTTTAAAATAGAAACCGGTTCTTATAAAGAATCATCCTCTACTTTATATAAAATCTATAAAACCTAAGTCATCTTTTTACACAACTTTAAACACACGTTATTTTCTAAAAGTTTAAACTAACTATGATCTTGTCAGTAGAAATGAGACGATTTTATCAGTAGAAATGATAGGATTGTAATCTTACAGGTAGTGTTGTCCACCTTTTTCTGATTTCACCGAGCTCTTGCCTTTCTTTTTCACCCCCACCAAAATAACAACCTGAAAATGCCAGCATATCTGGCTCAAACCTGTGCCATAAATAATTATGGATTATAAGAATCCGAACATTGGCCACCATTGAAACCTTAGATATTGCTATTATTAAGTTGTGAAAAAATGTCATTTTCTAATTGTTCAAATAATTGCAATCAATTTCAAACAATGATGAAGGATTTGTGAAAAAGGGGAGGGAAAATCAACCAGATTAAGACAAATCAAAAGATATTGAAGGATAAGATCATATATGGACAACATGTTTGCCATTAGGAAAGAGCAGATGAACAGGAAGCTCACATCACTTTGCCATCTATGGAAGTTGAATTTAAATTTTCATATAGCAGGTGAATTAAACAAACCTCAAATGGACTGCTATATAACGGTTTGCCATCTTTTGCATTTTCATCACAATTCGTTGACCAAGTTGTCGTATAGGTTTTGTAAATCTCAAAGCATGATAATTAACACGGCAACGAAGTTTTTGTAGCTCAACATCAAGGTCATTGGCAAGTCTATAGTCGAACTTTGTCAATTGTAGAACCTGCAGAAAAATCCCAAAAATCTGTTACCTAGCACCGCAGCTGAATTCAGAAAGGAGTTATCCAAACTGACATTAACCAACTACTAGGTGTTTCATCATGGCAGCCAATTGCAGAATCAATTCAAAACATCTTCTGGCAAAATGATCATGAAATTTCAACTATCAGATCATAGCATGTGGGCTTACCCTCCGTCTCAATAGTATTGGCAAAACTTGATCAAGATAATATTCAGGATCTGATTTCCTCGGGACACGCATTGTATATGGGGGTTTCTCCATTGACCGCATGATCTTATCGGGAACTCTTTTAACAATAGTAACATCTTTTGCAAGATAAGTAATGAACCATTTAACATCGAAAATATTGGCGAAGTCACTGTATTAAAAAAAAATGCTTTGTCATCAAATGAACAATTGTTAACTAGATTCAAATCAATTATAATATGAGTAATGGTTGTATGAAATTATATGTAGATTACCTGTCATCTTTCCAAAAAGAATTATGATCCAACTCAGGTACAACAAGTGTAGCATTGAGAATCCGTGCAACGACAACAGCATCCGTTATCTGGAGGAAAGAACATGATTGTTATTTCCATCAACATAACATTACTTTTATTGATTTTTGCTTGTTTGTTGAGTTTATGATTTTTACGCGTCTAAACCAGATCACACTAGGCTGTATTTATAATAGGATTGCAACAAATGTTAATTGACATGATGGCTCAATCTAATCCTAATTCCAAATCACTGATATTATGAAACTAAGGAATAATGACATGCGATTAATCGTAAAAATTATCATCATGGCGTTGAAAAGAACCTAATCAATCAAGCCTCGTAATCTTCAAAAACA
The DNA here is from genome assembly GCA_030408175.1 of Trifolium repens. Taxonomy (NCBI): domain Eukaryota; kingdom Viridiplantae; phylum Streptophyta; class Magnoliopsida; order Fabales; family Fabaceae; genus Trifolium; species Trifolium repens. Next base: position 32,559,890 of record CP125850.1, on the reverse strand, counting down.
ACTAAAAAGGAACAAATGAGCTAAAGATAAAATCAATCCTATCCTTTTCACAATTTCAATCAGTAGGAGAGAAACCAACTTATACCACCACATGCATTAATATTTCCCATACTTAAAAGGTGTAATTGATCATAGCACGCTAGTGAGTGAGGACCAGTATCATATCATAAAACTTATGTCCTACTTACCCCGGTTCTTTGTTGGTTTAGTCCTCCACTCGTTGCAATAAGCAAGTAGCCATTTGACTTGCGCTCACGTACAGCAGCTATATTATCCAATTACAATAATGAGATAGAAAGTGTGACATGTAGAAAAATTAAATAATTCAGACTAAGCTTAAGGAATTGTCTTAAGGTAAAACAAGTATAAGATGGAACACTGAAATTTTCTCACATTCATGTAATGGAAGGGGCCATGAAAGGCTTTTACAACCCGGTCACACTAGTCTATATAGCATAATTAGAAAGGAACATTCATGAATCAAGATATTTAGAAAGGTCAACTCCCTGAACTTTAGCATAACGTTTTTTAGAAAAGGGGAAGAATGATCAAAATTTTGTTAACAGTCTAGTCTAGTCTAGCAATGGCACATGCCATCTGGAACTGTTTAATATCCATAAAACAGTACCGTATACAGGGGAAGCAAACTGCAAAACGTCATGTCTACTCTAAAGTGTTATTCTAAAACTGTCAATGTAGACTCACATCTATTGTTAGCCAACAAACCTATCATCATATGGTAATAGAAGAGAGCCACTTAACTGATATAGGGATTATACAGTATACAACACATTAGTATATCGAGGGCTTATTCGGTTGAGGAAAACATTTTCTATTTCCGTTTTTGGTTAAAATTACAAATGTATCACATTGTTTTCACTTCCTTTCATATCTTGAATGATTTGTAATGGAAATGATGAAAACACACTAAAAATTTCAAGGTATGTTTTAAGATCATATAACACCAAAACATCGGGACATTATCAAAATCATATCCAAGATGGGAATCACTAGAAAGATCTCATCTAGATCACGTAGGAGGCGATGAGTGGGAAAAAAAGGTCTCTGCAGCTAACAAACCTCATGGCAAATTTGCAATAATCTCTAGTTAACCCACTAGTGTACTATAGCCTAAAGCAGTGGAGAAATATTTTGACAACAGAATGATACAAGACAAGCATCATACTTACATACATGTCACCGTGCCATTTTTAGTAAGCAAACACAAAACATAACGAGTTAGTAAATTGACTTACAAGAAAAATTACGCCCCCTTTCTTTGCATCCATAGTAGTATTTAGAATATTGTGATTCCCAAATATCAATTGGCACATGATCATTTCCATCCTACAAACATTCACATATCAATTACTGTTAAGAATCATATAGTTGGAAGGCCATAAATTACACTCATAAGAGATAAAGAGAGCATAGGAATACTCGTCAGGTAAAAACTCATACGCAATCATAATGATCGAAAAAGATGAATACATCATTCTCTATATACAGAGCTTATGAACTATAAAACACGCACACTCTTTGGATTAGGCGTGTCGCGGGTGCCAGACACGCTTCGGTGTCCGACACCAACGCGACACCGACACTTATGATTACATTGAATTATTATCGGTGTCGACGTGTCAGTGTCGTGTCTGGTGTCAGTGTCCAAGCTTCATAACTTATGAATGATCAACTACCTAACTATTTACTAATAACCACTAAGTAACTCCTAAGAAAGCTGTAACAAACTTACTAACTAACTAATCAATCAATATTTCTGTTCATTACACTAAATGTTTAGTAGCACATAAAACAGAAAAAAGCTTTATTGATTTGGGACCACATTGGCAACACACAAAAAAAAAACAAAAAGTATAGTAAATGTAATGTACATAAAAGAGAAAAGAACACTAACCAGTGAAGAATAGAAAGTGCGGTGAAATCGTTGAGAGTACCATTCAACGTGAGAAACAACATGACCTGTTAAGAGGGAAACAAGACCCAACCCAAATAGCATAAACCCACAAATCACAGACCAAGGAATGGATCTAGAACAGAAGACATGTTTAGTGTTAGGGTGAGTGTGGTTCGTCGATAACAACCCCGACTTCACCACACCCATTTGGGTTTGTGTCAGAAAATCAAACCCAAAATCTTCATCAATTCAAAATCTAAAACCCCATTGGAGAATGAGGCATTGTAGTTTAGTAAAGGTGTAGTCTTTAGAAATGTTGATATGAAGGAAGAGGAACCCTGATTTAGGGTTTTTCAGAATTGTTTTTCAATTTTGGACTCAATATTGTTGGTTAATTTGATGTTAGTGAAAACAGAGAATTAAAAGAAAATGACAGAAAATGAAACTAAGGCAATGAATGATGTCTGAAACAGGAATCAAATCAATCACAGGATAACAAACAAACAAACAAACCAAAGCTAAGCTAAGCTGATTAAGGTAAGGACCACATAGATCTTATTATATGCTTTTTTAGGTCATTATTACGTAGATTTATTTTATGGATGATGCTATTGCTAACTTGTAGTATTTGAGAAATAAATAAAATGAAATTTTATATTAAAAATATTATTTTGTATGCTTTCAAAAATTGATTATACAAATTAGAGTTAAGTATGGACCCGTGACCCGATTCAAAATTGATATAATCAACAACATATTGAAGCAGTCGAGTGCGACTCAGGTCTTAGGTCAACAATTGCAAAAAATTAAGCATGAACAATTGCATATGATACGGACAAATGCGAGTTTCTAAAATTCTATCTCTCCATATAAACCCTACCGAGCAACTATTAAAATTAATTTTTTCTTATTTATCTCTCTCAATCTCGTATACTATTCATTTTGTTGTTTTTATTCATCTTTAATAAACAAGAGAAATGCTATATTTTGCAAGTTTATAATATTTGATGAAGGAGGTGTGAAAGATATTTTAATATATATTTTAGATCTATTTTAATTTATACTTCTCTTCTACTTGATCTATTATTGTTTTTAGATTTATAGATTTAAAACAAAGTAATTGCAGTTCACCTTCTTTGTTTTTTCATTTAGTTCTTCTATCTTTTGTTGCATTGTGTATAAGGGTTTTTTTTTTCAATATCAATTCACAAAACAAATACTATTTGGATAACGAAGTTTTAGATGTAAAACAAGTTTCAGTCTAACTCGTAATAACCGACTCACTCTACCTGCCATCTGTACGACCCGCAGAGACGAAGCCATAAATTAAGTTTAAGGGGACCAAATTTAAAGGATAATTTAATTTTGAGGGGACAATATTTAATTTAGTAAAAAAAAGTATAATTTAATAACAACAAATTATAAGATAAATCAAAAAGTTAATATTGCGAATTTTTATTTTATGGGCAACTTTTTTAATTTGAACTTTTTGGCTCCTTCATTTTCACATTTATTCATTGTAATTTTGGTCTTGACCCATGTCGTTTTCCATAAAAATTGCAAATCTTTGTGTAAAAATATGAATTTTAGTCTCAAAAGCGATATTTTATCATTAAATTGAATATTAGGGCAATAATTCCCTTTTTTCAGTTAAAAAAGAATATCATTTTTAGGGGAGAAAACATCCATTGAGATCAAATATATAAATAAAGCCCAAAAAATTGGATTAATAAAAGGGAATTATTTCATAATTTGAATATAATAGAGGAGACTAAAAGTGAAATTAAACCAATAATATAATAACATACTAGTATAAAAAAATAGAAAAAGTTTAGGGTGGACCGTGGTCTCTGCTGATCCCCTTTCTAGCTTCCATCCCTGACGGCCAAACACCCGAATAAACCGAAAATATAGTCGATCGAAATTGGGCCAAACACCTTGTTTACAATGAAATTTCGTAAACAAGCGCTAGTCTAAGTATTTTAAACTTACGAGATTGACTAGAAATCTCAGGACAATTTTATGCTTGTTTTTTATAGTGAAATCGTTTTAATGTTCATTAAAGTTTAACAAACATTTGTGATCGTAATTTCGTAAAGGAAACGATAAAAGCAAGTCAATTTGAATCGCCTCAAACTAACAAACTTCATACACAAACATGAAAGTAATTTGCAGTAAATTGCTGGAAAGAAACTTGCATTAATTGTAAAAAACGAATACAATAAAGTTTGGTTCACAATACATTTCCTCTCTTCAGATTCCTTTCTTTCGAACGCTGAATACTTGGAAGTTTTAGAGAAAGTAATGTAAAATGATTTTGCGACCGTTATTCCTCCTAAGGAACTGCTATTTATACTTCGAAGGAAATCTAACTGCCTAGATGATCTGGACGCTCCAAATTTAATCTTCGAACACCCCATGTTCTTCAACTTCGAAACCTCTCCTTTGGCGTGTTTGCACCTTTGGGCCCAGCTTTTACTTCTTTGGGGCCAAAACCATTTGGCCCATAAACCATTTGCTCCATTTCGAACCCTATGTCAAGCTCTTGACTTCGAAAGACACTGCAAACAAGTTTTGGCCATCAAACCAATTTACGAATGTTCTAATTGAAACATTCTTTCGTTCAAACCCGTTTAGCATAAAAACACCCTTTTGGACAAACATTTGTTTTTTTTGGCATTTGAATTACCATTTCGTTGAACCAACTCCACATTTTTCATATTTAAATCATAAAATTAATATATATGTAAAAATCTAGCCCAACAAATTGCCCCCCAAAAATGGCACTTTCGATTAAGTCGCTTCGAATGAGATAGTGACGTTTTTGAAAGTAACAACATTTATTACTTCACGCTTCCCAATGGCGGCGACGTCAGAACGATTCGATTTCTATCAAAAGTCACTTTTCCATTATCATCATTACTGCCTATTTTTTCGTGAAAGTGGAACACGTGGCAGTCTGGGAAGTTGAAAGGAGAAGGAAAAAAGTGATTTTTGATTTTATTTGATTATTTTAATCTCACCAACTTCCGTCCCTTACAACTATAAATAGCAAATCCGAATCAAAGACCCCTTTTTCCTCAGTTTTCAAACCTTCTTCTTCCTTATTTGCTTTTGCGATTAGCAAACTTTCAAACAATTCTCACCATTTTTTGTCACTACTTTGTCTACCCTGTCGTTCTTGCTACTTTGAACGTTTGTTGGCTTCTATTCTCCAGAAACCTCTTACCCTTAATTCACGAGCTTTCACTTGCATTTCTCTTTTCTTTGTAACTTCAAGCGTTAACAATGGCGTCAAGCTCAGTTACCAAAGAAGCTCTTCCAATCAAGTTCTGAGTCCGGTTCTAAGGTTGAAGAAAACTTGGGAAACCTAGGTAATTTTTCCCTACTCTTGAATGATACTGTTTATGCTTTTGGTGGCCCAAAACCAGATGATAACAATAGGAATAAAGACAATAGGGATATCTTTCCTCTTTACAAACCTTGCTCCCCTAGGGTCTATCTTGACGAACCTTACAACTTTAGCTATTTGAAGCTCCGTAATAAAGTCTTTAGGTCTGCTCCTTACGTCACTAATCAATATAAGAATTGGCTAGCTAGAGTCCAAGGTGATTTTGGTGGTCTTTGGCAAAGCTATGGTATCTTCGACTTTATCCAGCTTTCGAAAACTGGACTTAAATACAACTAAGAAATGTTAATAGCTGCCTTACATTTCTTCGAATCTTCAACCAACACCTTCCATTTCGTGTGCGGAATGATGACCCCAACTCTCTTCGATGTAGCGGCTATCACTGGCTTGCCACCTACTGGCAATACCTATGACCCCTCTCGAGTCGCCCACACTATCGAGTTCGAATTCAAGAGCAAAACGTAATCGAAATACATAACGGAAAGCTTTATGGCTTTCTCAACATGTGTTTTGCACCAAGTCTCTTCAAGTTGCGAGACGCTTTATCATGATGGCGAACCAGATCCATGAAGGCCAACAGTTTGGATTCGCACGCCTCTGTTAGACTACTAGGCTACCACTTAGAAGGGGGGTTGAATAAGTGGCTTCTTTAATCAACGACAATTTAAAAAATATTTGATTAAAAACAATGCGCGGAAGCACCACCGGATCGGTAGTCTACTTTGCACCTTTTGACCAAAGGAAAGATAGTATAGCCTTGAACGGACTAGGAAAATTATCGGAACGCTTAATGCAAAATATCCAAATTTAATCGATTAACAAAAACAGTCCCAAGCAAGTTATACGATTCGATATTCAAATTCAATCACAATCAAGATAATCGCAATTGAACCTTTGTGCACACTTACGAACACAAAATTCCAATTGACACAAAATATAAGCGAATTGCGTAAAGTAAGAATTTAAAGCGAATCGACACACAAGAGATGATTAGGGAGTTCCCCGGCTTTCGTGTCGTCCTCGCGGTCGGCCGGGTACGTCTCCCCCCAAATAACCAAACGGGTTATTTGAGAGTATTATTGATTAAAAACAATTTGAACACAAGTGCACAATTTACAATGAATCCAATAAACCTATATTGACTCAAAAGTAAAACTATGCAAAACCTCAATCGACGAACGAATCTTCACCCTCTGATTCCAACGATTTTACCCGTGCAACTCCTTGCAACAATCTTCCAGCTGAGTCCTTCAATTCTTCTCGATTGATCCTTCAAGATATCGAACAATCTTGAATCCCTAGCGAGCAACCAAACCTCCTTCGCAAATCAACCCGATCACGATTCTGATTCACCGCGAATCGTACCGAACGTTATCGACCAAGCGTACAACTTCTATTGGATTGATCCCATACTCAATCTTCAATGATTGCAACTTGATGGAAGATGATGATCTTGTGAAGGATACACTTTGATCCCAATTTTTCACCCAAATTGTATCCAAAGTGTTTCTCTCAAAGCACTCTTGCTTTCTCACTGGTTCTCACTAGATTTTTCTCAGTTGTGTTACAAACAAAAGATCACACACATTGCTATTTAAAGTGAAAATAGAATGAGCAAATTTAGGCCTAATTTTTCATACATGTATCGATACAAATGATCATTTGCATCGATACAAATGCTTTGACCAACGTTAAAAATGGAAATTTTGACCTTTGTATCGATACAAACACGGGTGTGTATCGATACAAATATCAGGATCTTGAAATCTTGACTGATATGTATCGAAGCATGCAAGCATGATTCGATACATCATGAATTTTCTGGATTTTGAGAACATACAGTTGTGTATCGATACATGCAAGCATGCTTCGATACACAGATGATGTTCTGTCTCTGAGAGACCACTTTTGTATCGATACAAACAATGTATGTATCGATACAAAATGCACAAAATCAAACAGAAGTAATTTCAGGACATATGTATCGATACAACTATGTATGTATCGATACAAAATACCTAAAAGTCAGTTTTTCAAGGTTTTAGAAAATAGTTCTTTGTTGTCAAGTCATTTGTAATGTTGCCAAAATATGTTCAATCCTATTTTCATGTGTTTTGACAATTATTAAAACATGAGGATGAACTGGTGCACTTACATTCTCCCCCTTTTTGATAATTGTCAAAACTATGCATAAGCTAAACTAAGCCTATACCTATTATGCAAATAAAAATAGCAATGTAATACAGACGCAATTAAAACACCAAGGCTAATCAAATAAGCTCGCTCCCCCTGAGTTGATGCCATAATGCGTTTTGATTATCTTTAGCTTGTGCATCCAAATCTCTCCCCCTTTGACAATATCAAAAAGAAGAAGAGAGCACATTAGAAGTAACAAGTCCAAGCAATTTTTTTAATCAATTGATCACATCGTGCACTTACATTTGTCGAAATGCACTTTATGATATAGTTTCCTAATCAAAATAAATACATACAAAGATATGCCAAAATATATCAATGACGAATACCAAATATCATGATAAAACATGGAATGTAGAACAACAATCCATAAACCAACTCATGAGTATTGAAACACATCGACATTTGAAAACAAGTAACATACCAAAATATGGGACGAAAATAAACAAAACAATGCAACAAATGCATAACCATAAAATCAAATAATCCAAACATACGAAATTATCCAAAATAAGGTCATACATAACCAAAATAAACGTTGCTCAAAACATGGCAACATTAAAAATATTCGTACAACCAAATTGAAATGATCCAAAAGTCATAAGAAATAACATACTAAATTGTTCAAGAAAAGATAGAAATGAAATGCATAAAAACGAAGGTTAAACATCAAACATCATCATTCATCATCCATGTTATCCGGGTTGGTAGGAGGGTTAGGGTTATAATAGGCATCCATCTGAGCCTGAATGTTGTCAAACCGGGTGGTCACATAGTTTCTGAGGTCGGTAGTGGTGGTGTACAGCTCTTCAATTCTAGCATTCTGAGTAGCATAGTTTTGAGTGTACTCATTATAGAAGGTAGTTTGTTGCATGCTCATGTATCTCATCATGTCCATCATTTCATTCCAATTACCACCTTCTTCACCTTGTCCCTCATCCTCAGCCTCACCTTGTCTAACATTCCTCCTTGGTCTCCTACCTCTAGGAGCAGCAGCTTGACCCTCATTGTCATCATCCGGACCATGGTACACATACACATTATCCACATTCAAAGACCAATTCATTTTGGACATTTGTGTTTCACTAAATTTCTGCAACTTTCCAAGAGTAGTGTACTCAATTGGAAGCTTTTGTCCAATTTTGAATTTCTTCAAAATGCTAGCAATCATGCTACAGTACCCAAAACTTTGATCCCTGCTTGAATTCCTTAGGTCAAACATCCTACTCACAATGTAGAACGGCCAGTCAACCTTCCCGTCCTCCATGAGCAAAATCATCAAGTCAATATCCTTCTTATCCATCCTAGAGCTAGCACTTTTTGGACGCAAAATGTGACTCACAATCCAGTAAATCACTCTAGCATTAACATTCAATTTTCCGGTTCCCATGGTTTCCGGAATATTGCCAGTTCTAGTGATGGAAGAGATAAAGACATTGGAGTCATAATCCACCTGACTCGTTTCAGAATAGGCTAATAGATTCTCCCCGGTTATCCTACTTCCGGTGCTCATCCCAAACAACTCAAACCACATATCAGCAGTAAACTTATAAGTCTTATTCTTCCAACGGAACTCAAATTCAGCCCCATTTCTTTCCTGTAATCCAGCATAGAAAATCCTAACCACAGTCTCATTGTATGTTGTTTGTAGGTCACAGAAACTATCAAGTTGTTCAGTCTCAATTATCTCAGCAATATCATTCAAATGTAGATTCCTAAGAGTATCAATATTGACAGATTTTTGAGGAAGTACACTCCTAGTCCTACAATACCTAGTGTAAGTAGTAATACAATCCTTATGAACATAATCATCTTCTTTAAGACCAAAACTAGAAGCTTCACCACTAATAGTTGCTATTTCCTTATCTTTTCTAGCCTTCTTAGGTGCCATTACAAGAAGATTGAGAAGTATAACGATTTACCTTACACTTTTGATGAAGAACTTTTGAAGAGAAATTTCACAAACCCCAATTTGATGAATTCCTTGGATTGAAGCTTATGAGACTATGACCACAAAATTGATGATGGAGATTGAGTGGGTAATGAATTCTGAGCGGATTGGTGTTAATTTTGTGAAATTTGCTTGAGTTTTGAGGGAGATTGAAGATTTTGGGGTGAAGGTTTAAGAGGGAAACCGTATGAGGAAGAAGAGGTTTTGTGTTGTTGATGAATGAATGAATGAAAAATAGATATATAACCTGTTTTTACGATTTTGTATCGATACAAATTCGTGTTTGTATCGATACAAGTCAGTTGTTATGAAGCATGTATCGAAGCATGTAGGCATGTATCGATACATGAGTAACGTTCTGTCAAAACTGAAGAGCTATGTATCGATACAAGCTCATATGTATCGATACATATCAGTTCATTTTGAAAATTTGAAAAATAACTGACATGTATCCATGCAAAATTTATTTGTATTGATCCAAAATGCATAATTTTCAATTTTTTCTTCAAACACATGAACTTATAAGTTTCAAAAATAATTTTTATGACTTTCAAATAACACGTATGTAAGAAACACATATAATCATAAAGGTACATGCATATATATGTGAACAAAAGCAATACCAAAGCATATTTTAACACGAGAACACATGTTAAACCACAAATGCATGATAAGGTAATCACATAAATCAATCAAAGTACCAAAATCAATCATATGAGAAATGTATGTCTATGTATGCACACAAAGTCACATAAAAAGAAAACATATACAACCTAATATGAACTTAATAAGATAGTTGTAATGATCTTTGTCAAATCCCCATTTAAGGCGTATGGGTCTCAAAAACTTATAAATATTTTTGAGCGAAAATTCTTGGAAATGGAGGATTAGACAACTATCAAAACCAATATCATATTAAGATAGAAATTGTATGTATATGAACCAAAGAACAAATGCTAAGTAAAAAAAAAAATAAAGGAAAGGTAGAGAATAGAATCTTCCCTTGAGTGTTAGGTGGAGGAAGTGATCAATTTCCGCACCACTGTAAGTGTCAAGTTGAAGCTTTTCTCATTGCTCTCCTTGTTCGTAGGTCTTGAACTCCATTGTTGTCGGTGTCTCTTGTCAATGGTTTCAAGACAATTCCCTACATACTTAGACATTTGAAATAGGTCCCCAACTCATGTTGGGTCCTAGTAGGTTAGTAGCACCATTATTGCCTAACTTAGGTAACCATTGCAATTTGCCTTTTGGTACCAATACCTTTCTAGCATGACATTTTGCAATAGTATGACCCTTGTCACAACAATAATGACAAACGATATGAGGATTACTTTTCTTTTGATCCTTTTCAACAAATTTATACTTTTTATTTTTAGGTTTCAAAGATTTGTTGAATTTAGATGGATCAATCGCAAAAGTAATCTCCGGCTTGGATGGTTCTTTTAGCTTATCTTGTAACTTTCGTAAGTCTCTACGTAAGTAAAAGCACCCATCACATCCGGTCCTATCGTTACCATAACTATCAAGAGTCACAAGAGGTTTTTGAATCAAAGACTCTTTGAGGGCTTTCAACTCAAGCTTCGTTTCCGAAACTTTTGCCTCAAGGTATTTATTAACTTCCATTAAACCTTTTAATCGTTGAAAAGCCTCTTTCGTCTCTTTGTGTAACTTTTCAAAAGCAACTTGCAACTCATGATATTCTAAGAGAGTATATGAGCTAGAGGGATTTTGGTTTACCTTTTTGGGAACAAGTTGTTAGACTACTAGGCTACCACTTAGAAGGGGGGTTGAATAAGTGGCTTCTTTAATCAACAGCAATTTAAAAAAAATATTTGATTAAAAAACAATGCGCGGAAGCACCACCGGATCGGTAGTCTACTTTGCACTTTTTGACCAAAGGAAAGATAGTATAGCCTTGAACGAATTAGGAAAATTATCGCAACGCTTAATGCAAAATATCCAAATTTAATTTGATTAACAAAAACAGTCCCAAGCAAGTTATATGGTTCGTTATTCAAATTCAATCACAATCAAGCAAGAACCAATTGAATTTTTGTGAACCAATACGAACAACAAAAATTCAATCGATTAATCAAATTAACGAAATTAACGAAATTAAAAGAGAGAGATAAAGAGAGACACACGATGTGATTAGGGAGTTCCCCGGATTGCGCGTCGTCCACGCGTTTATCCGAGTACGTCTCCCCCCAAATAACCAAACGGGTTATTTGAGAGTTTTATAGATCAAAAACTTGATGAACAAAAAAGTGCACAGTTTACAATTGAAATCTATAATCATATAGCAAGACAAAATGTAAACTAATGCGAATAACCTCGACACCCAACGGAACTTCGCCCTCTGATTCCAACGATTCACCTTGTGCCAAACCGCACCCAATCGTCCAGCTGAGTCCTTCGTTCCTTGTTGTCGAATCCTTCAAGACACGCACGATCTTGAATCACTTGAGAGAAACACTAGAACCTTCAACGTAATTCAACCCGATCACGATTCTGATTCACCGTGAACCGTATCGAACGTTATCACACAAATCTGCAGTTTCTATTGAATTGATCCCATACTCAAATCCAATTTTGATTGCAAACTTGATGAAGATGATGAACTTGTGTTGAATCAAACCTTTGATGCAAATTCTCACTCAATTTGTACCCAAAGCGTTTTCTGATCTTTCACACTAGTTTTCTCTATGTTACAATGACACAACACATTGCTATTTAAAGAGAAAATAGAATTGAGCAAGTTTGGGCAAATTTTAACAAACATGTATCGATACAACTGATGATTTGTATCGATATAAAGCCTTTGTCCAGCGTTAAAAATGAAAGATTTGACCTATGTATCGATACAAACACGGGTGTGTATCGATACATACATCAGTTTCTTGAAATCTTGACTGATATGTATCAAATCATGCAAGCATGATTCGATACATCATGATGTCTCTGGATTTCTGAGAGGCATAGGTGTGTATCGATACATGCAAGCATGATTCGATACACAGGTAGCTCTCTGCCTCTGAGAAACCACTTTTGTATCGATACAAGTGATATATGTATCGATACAAATTGCACAAAATCAGTCTGAAGTAATTTCAGGACATTTGTATCGATACACACGTTTATGTATCGATATATAATACCTAAAAACAATTTTTCAAAGTGTTAAAAATAGTTTTTCGCTGTCAAGTCATTTGTAATGTTTGCCAAAGTATGTTCTATTCTATATTCATGTATTTTGACAATTATTAAAACATGAGGATGAACTAGTGCACTTACACAAGTTTCTTACGATCATGAGATGTTAAGCACACATTCGCCAACACATCTTCATCACTAGAGCTAGAACTTGATGATGAAGAGGAAGATGAGCTTCCGCTCTCCCATGCAACATAAGCTTTCTTTCCCTTATCCTTGCTTCCCTTTTTGAATGAAGGTGACTCTTTCTCCTTTCTCTTGAGCTTGAGACAATCCGGTTTAAAATGACCGATTTGTCCACATTCATAACATGCTCCTTTCTTGGAGTACCTAGCCTCTTCATTCCTCCGACGGTAACCACTATCTTTCCGAAACTTTTTAAGATTCTCATCGGAATGTCTTATCCCATTCTTTCTCACATACCTATTGTAGCGTCTCACGAAGAGTCCCATTTCCTCATCATCGGAATCGTCTTCGCTTGAGCTACTTTCCACATGCTCAACCTTTTTGGACTTTGACTTTGAGGCTTTTAGAGCAATTGACCTCTTATCCTTTTCCTTTTCCTTTTCCTTATCCTTGTCATTGTGCTTTCCCTTTTTATCACTTTTCTCTTGCTTTTCTAACAAGTTTAGTACTTGTTCATGTTCCGTAAGCTTGCCAAATAAAGTTGTAAGACTCAAAGTAGTAAGATTGTTCGCCTCCTTAATTGCGGTGACCTTCGGTTGCCAACACCTACTAAGACATCTTAAAATTTTGTTAGTGACATCTTGATTTGTGATTGGCTTTCCCAAACCGTGTAACTTGTTGGTTATTTTGATAAATCGTTGTTGCATATCCTCGATGGTCTCACCATCTAGCATATGGAACAACTCAAATTCTTGTGTCAATGTATTAATTTTGGATATCTTTACATCATTGGTACCCTCAAAGTGAGTTACCAATGTGTCCCACATTTCCTTAGCCGATTGACAATGTGACACATGATAGAATTGATCAATCCCAAGGGATGATATTAAAATATTTTGTGCCTTTGCATCGTAATTGGCCTTTTTCTTTTCCTCTTCCGTCCATTGTGCCATAGGCTTATTGGTGACAATGCCATGAGCATCGGTGATTGTTGGAACAAACGGACCGTTCTCAATAGCATTCCACACTTCACCATCAAAAGAATTGATGTGAATACGCATACTACTTTTCCAATAGTCAAAATGATCTCCATTGAATATAGGAGCCCTATTATACGCCCCTTTAGGTGCAAAAGCCATGTTGTCTAATAATTGGCACAATCCTCCGAATTTTGTAAACAAAATTCAACCGGACTCGTGATACCACTTGTTAGACTACTAGGCTACCACTTAGAAGGGGGGTTGAATAAGTGGCTTCTTTTATCAACGACAATTTAAAAAATATTTGATTAAAAACAATGCGCGGAAGCACCACCGGATCGGTAGTCTACTTTGCACCTTTTGACCAAAGGAAAGATAGTATAGCCTTGAACGAACTAGAAAAATTATCGGAACGCTTAATGCAAAATATTCAAATTTAATCGATTAACAAAAACTGTCCCAAGCAAGTTATACGATTCGATATTCAAATTCAATCACAATCAAGATAATCGCAATTGAACCTTTGTGCACACTTACGAACACAAAATTCCAATTGACACAAAATATAAGCGAATTGCGTAAAGTAAGAATTTAAAGCGAATCGACACACAAGAGATGATTAGGGAGTTCCCCGGCTTTCGTGTCGTCCTCGCGGTCGGCCGGGTACGTCTCCCCCCAAATAACCAAACGGGTTATTTGAGAGTATTATTGATTAAAAACAGTTTGAACACAAGTGCACAATTTACAATGAATCCAATAAACCTATATTGACTCAAAAGTAAAACTATGCAAAACCTCAATCGACGAACGAATCTTCACCCTCTGATTCCAACGATTTTACCCGTGCAACTCCTTGCAACAATCGTCCAGCTGAGTCCTTCAATTCTTCTCGATTGATCCTTCAAGATATCGAACAATCTTGAATCCCTAGCGAGCAACCAAACCTCCTTCGCAAATCAACCCGATCACGATTCTGATTCACCGCGAATCGTACCGAACGTTATCGACCAAGCGTACAACTTCTATTGGATTGATCCCATACTCAATCTTCAATGATTGCAACTTGATGGAAGATGATGATCTTGTGAAGGATACACTTTGATCCCAATTTTTCACCCAATTGTATCCAAAGTGTTTCTCTCAAAGCACTCTTGCTTTCTCACTGGTTCTCACTAGATTTTTCTCAGTTGTGTTACAAACAAAAGATCACACACATTGCTATTTAAAGTGAAAATAGAATGAGCAAATTTAGGCATAATTTTTCATACATGTATCGATACAAATGATCATTTGTATCGATACAAATACTTTGACCAACGTTAAAAATGGAAATTTTGACCTTTGTATCGATACAAACACGGGTGTGTATCGATACAAATATCAGGATCTTGAAATCTTGACTGATATGTATCGAAGCATGCAAGCATGATTCGATACATCATGAATTTTCTGGATTTTGAGAACATACAGATGTGTATCGATACATGCAAGCATGCTTCGATACACAGATGATGTTCTGTCTCTGAGAGACCACTTTTGTATCGATACAAACAATGTATGCATCGATACAAAATGCACAAAATCAAACAGAAGTAATTTCAGGACATATGTATCGATACAACTATGTATGTATCGATACAAAATACCTAAAAGTCAGTTTTTCAAGGTTTTAGAAAATAGTTCTTTGTTGTCAAGTCATTTGTAATGTTGCCAAAATATGTTCAATCCTATTTTCATGTGTTTTGACAATTATTAAAACATGAGAATGAACTGGTGCACTTACAGCCTCATCCTTGGATGTCTCTACGAATCCATAAGATCTGCTTGTGAGCTGATGAAGAAGATCGGTGATGGATCTACTTTCTTAGGCTATGGGCCTTTTTGGTTATTGCAGTTGTGGTTGAACGCCACATTTCCTTCAGAGCTAGATATCATGTTGCCCAAGATGCACTATGAAGAGGCAGGCAATCGTCAAATCGAAGGTACCAGGCTAGCTTTGATGGCTCCAAGGCCAAGAGGTCTCAGCTATGACCAAGCCTTTCTTTTTTACTTCCAAGCTTTCCTTAACCTTAAGGAATTTAAACCTAGTTTCATTCCCTTCTTCGATAGGCCAATTGGGCCTCAATGGTTCATTCACCCTTTTCCACCCTTGAAGGAATATGAAGAAGAAATTACTAATATATGGAAGGCTTATTTGACCCCTACACTTTTGTCGTGTCGATTTGGTACAACTTCGACAGATTTTGGCCTAGTGGGCTATTTCCCTAACCTTGTTTCCAGGCAGTTTGGACTAACTCAGATTCTACCCAAGAGTGTTTATTTATGTGAGAGGGATATATGCCTAGGGTATTATGGTATGACGGAACCTCATTTTCATAACTTTCTGAAGACATTTAAAGGGGATAATTATGATATCAACCCTTTCAAATTCGAATTCTCTTCCGCTACCAATAAAGAATTCTCACAATGGTGGGAGCTGCACTACCATGGGCACCTAGTGACTGAGCTGCTCTTGGTCACTGCTATTCGAAATGGTTTCGAAGACTCCATTTTGAACAAAATCAAATCAAAGCTCAATGCCAGAGGTAATTTTCTTTTCGCTTCGTCAATTCTTTTTAATTTTGAAATAAACCTTTAGCTTATATGCTTTCTTTTCAGGGAGCAAGTCTAAAGTGGCTTCGAATACTTCGAACCAACCTCCTGCTTTGAAGGTTAAAGCAGAACCAGGGGTGAGCCTTGTTGGAACAAAGTGGGTCTGACATGAACCTCTAATAATTAAAGTGGTTTTGATGATAACAAAGTATTAAAATTGCAATTGGGATTACTAATGATTATTCTAGTGTGCAGAATTACAAGTTAAAATTCGTTCAGAAGCACTATGAATAATAGCAGAGAAGCTGATTAAACAAGCTCTGAAAGCACATCACTGTTCATCAGAAGCTTAAATTTTGCGTGCTGAAGAAAGTGACTCTGGGGATAAAAACAAGGCTCTGAAGGACTCAGAAGCTGTAAACCTCAAGAAGCTATGACAACAGCACCTGAAGCAAAAAGAATTTACGTCACTCAAGAACTGACTGAATCAGAATCAATGATTGAAGAACAATCTACTTCTAGGCTCTGTCACATCCACAGGAAGGAATATTCGTTGGTACAACGTTAACCTTATCCATAAGTGGAGCGCATTTGAGGATCGTACTATTGTACTATTATTACTCAAAATGGATGAGTGATAATTCAAATAGCAAGGTAGTGGAATTGAAGATATTTGCCAAAGAAGGCAACTACAGCTATCACAATTGTACGAGTAAATTCCAGCTGGCACCTTATCTCTCTGCAACGGTCATCATCTTCCTCCAAGTATAAATAGAAGACTCAAATGGAAGAAATGACTACTGTTCTATTACTGCGATTAAGGCTCTGAAGCATTCTGACATAATTTGTTTAATCTGTCATTCAAAGTCTTAAAGCAATCTGTGTTGTAATTTGTAAACACCTCTGATAGTATATCAAGTGTCCATTAACATTCATTCTTAGATTTTAAGTTTGTTTGTGAAGTCTCTTGTTTAGTGAAACTTGAGCAACTGAGAAGTCTCTTGCAAGAGTGCTTGAGCAAGTTGTAATCTTGAATAGATTATAGTGGAAATCTCTTGTTAGTAACAAGGGGACTGGACGTACTCTCAAGTTGTGAGGGGAACCAGGATAAATCTTTGTGTCTTTCTTTCTTTCTTTCTCAGCACCCTTTACCTTACTTGTGTTATTATCCGCTGCAGATTAGTTTTAAGTTAGAAAAAGTTTTAAATTTCAAAAACACAATTCAACCCCCCCTTCTTGTGTTTTTCCACCTTCAATTGGTATCAGGAGCTGGGTTATTGCCTAACTCACCTAATAGTGAAACAGTAAAGATCCAGGAGGAAAAACATGTCTGCTGAGAAGAGCAAGAACAACAATGAAGTTGGTTTTGACTATGATTCAAATTCTAGAGATAGAAGATCTTCTGATAAAGTTCCTTTCTTCAATGGAACTGAAACTGGCTACCCCTTCTGGAAAACCAAGATGTATAGTCACATCATGGGTATTGACTGTAATTTATGGGACTTGGTAGAAGATGGAGTTAGTTTTGAAAATATGGACTTAGAAGGAGTAGTTAGCTCTCTAAACATGAAGTCTTTTACACCTACTCAAAATCTAGAGTACAAGAAGCATCATAGTGTAAAAGGAATGATGACCAATGCCATCTCTCATGATGAGTATCTTAAAATTGGAGATAAAAGAACCGCAAAGTCTATTTGGGATTCCTTGAAATCCAAGTATGAGGGCAACAAACAAGTTAAGGAAGCAAAGGCTAACTTGTTGGTGCATCAGTATGAATTGTTCAAAATGAAGGATGGAGAGGATATAGAAACGATGTTTTCAAGGTTTCAAATCCTAGTATCTGGACTTCAAGTATTGGACAAAAGTTATACTGAAGCTGATCATGTAAGAAAGATACTGAGAAGCTTGCCACCAAAATGGAGACCAAAGGTGACTGCTTTTCAAGAGTCTAAGGACTTGGATACTGTATCCCTAGAAAGCCTAGTTGGTTCTCTCAAAAGTCATGAAATGGAGTTAATGACTGATGAGTCAACTAAGAAGATAAAAGGGATTGCCTTAAGCTCCAAGAGCTCGTCAAAGGCTCTGAAGGCTAAGGTAATAGAATCTGAGGATGAAGCCTCTGAAGAGAGTCAAGAAATTGGGTCTGATGAAGAGGAAGAGATGGTGCTGATGGCTGCAAAGGTCTCACAATGGGCAAAAAGAAGCAAGAAATATGCTGGGAAGTTTGGAGGATCTTCCAAAAGAACTAGTGCTTCTAAAGACAAGAAGGATGATCAAAGCAAGTGCTTCAAATGCAATAAGCCTGGCCATTTCATTGCTGATTGTCCAGAGAACAAAAGTAGACCATCAAAACAGAGCTCTAGCAAGGAAATGTACAAGAGTAAGGTCAAGAGAAGCTTTCTGGCAACATGGGAAGATCTTGACAAAGACTCTGATTCTGATGCTGATGAGGAGGCAAACCTAGCACTGATGGCAACCACCTCTGACAGAGAAGACTCTGAAGCTAGTTCAGACTCTGAAGGTGAGGAAGAGGTAATATCTAAACTCTCTAGAATTGAATTGATAGATTCTCTTAAGGATGCCCTAAAAATTCTCACTAAAAAGGCAGGTGAGTGTAAGATCTTAAAAAATCTTACAATAACCTAACTGAGAAAATGAACATAGTAGTGGAAGAAAATGAGTCTCTAAAAAGTAGAAACTCATTTATGGAAACTCACTATGTTTATGATGATAAGGTTCCTCCAGAGAATGAATTTGCACTGCAGGAGTTTCTTATCAATGGGATGAAGAGAAGCAAGATAGCCTCTTTAATATATCATGTTAGTAGGAACAGAGGTGAGGGTCTTGAATTTTCGCATTTTAAAGATAATCCATTACTCTCTAAATCCTCTAACAATGATAATTCTAAACCTAAGGTTGTTTTTGTTAAAAGCCAATCAGAAGCAATAATTATATCAGAGCCTGAAAAGGTAGTTGTGCCAGAGGCTAAGAAACCTCAGACTCTGAAACCTTCAGAGCCCAAGATTTCTAAACCTCTGACTAATGTTAAAACAAAGACAACTCTGATATATTCTAAAGCAAAGTCTAAGAGTTATACAAAGCCAAAAAAATTTCAAAAAGGCTTTAATAACTCTAGAGCTTTTGAAAGGCCTAATAAACAAAAACAACCAAAGGCATTAAGGACTAACTCAATAGGACCCATAAAAATATAGGTACCTAGATCTGAGATTGTGTTTGTAGCAGATTTGCCACCAAGAAAGCAAGAGCACCATTCTTGGTACCTGGACAGTGGCTGCTCACGTCACATGACAGGAGACAAGCATATGTTCCAAACCCTGACACTGAAAGAGGGAGGAACTGTGGGATTTGGAGGAAACCAAAAAGGGAAGATCACTGGTACTGGTACAGTTGGTAATTCTTCTCTCTCTATTAAAGATGTTTGGTTAGTTGATGGCCTAAAACATAATCTACTTAGCATTAGTCAATTTTGTGACAGTGGATATGTTGTTAAGTTTAATAAGGATGCATGTACTGTAGTCAACGAGTCTGATGAGTCCATAGTGTTCAGAGGCCTAAGGAAAGGCAATGTTTATAAAATCAATCTGTCAGAACTCACAGAGCAGAAGATAGTATGTCTTCTATCTGTTAATGATGAGAAATGGATTTGGCACCAACGCTTAGGACATGCTAACTGGAGATTAATCTCTAAGCTCAGCAAACTAAGCTTGGTTAAAGGTCTACCCAATCTCAACTATCATTCAGATGCTCTGTGTGGTCCTTGTCAGATTGGTAAGATTTCAAAAACATCTTTTAAAACTAAAAACATTGTCTCTACTTCAAGACCTCTTGAACTGCTTCACATTGATTTGTTTGGCCCGTTAAGTACTGCCTCAATCAATGGTAAGAAATATGGACTAGTCATTGTTGATGATTACAGTAGATGGACTTGGGTTAAATTTCTAAGAGTGAAAGATGATGCATATGAGGTGTTTACCATCTTCTGCACTCAAGTGCAAAGTGAGAAAAGTCTCAAGATCTTAAAGATCAGAAGTGATCATGGGGGTGAGTTTGAAAACGAACCCTTTGCAACTTTTTGTGAAGACCATGGAATTGTCCATGAGTTCTCAGCTCCTAGAACACCACAGCAAAATGGTGTTGTAGAGAGGAAGAACAGGTCTTTACAAGAGATGGCAAGAACCATGATGCATGAGACAAAACTTGCTAAGCACTTCTGGGCAGAAGATGTAAACACAGCTTGTTACATTCAAAATAGGATCTATATCAGACCTATATTGAATAAAACAACATATGAACTCTTCAAAGGAAGAAAGCCCAACATCTCTTATTTTCACCAGTTTGGATGTACCTGTTACATTCTAAACAACAAGGCCTACAAAAGAAAATTTAATGCCAAAGCTTGTAAGGGAATCTTTATAGGTTACTCTGAACGCTCAAAGGCATACAAAGTGTATAATTTTGAAACTAACATAGTGGAAGAATCTATACATGTCAGATTTGATGACAAAGAGCCTGACAGTAAAATGTCAGAGCAAAACGATAGTTATGCAGGTATTCCATATCAGTATAACAATTCAGAACCTGAGAAAGCATCAGAAGCAATTGAGACTTCAGAAGCTGAAGTGGAAGAAGCCTCTGAAGAAGCATCTCCATTAGAAGCATTTGAAGATCATAATGATGTCTCAGAAGATGATACCCAAACAAGTACTGAAACTAATGAAGCTCCAAAAAGAATATTCAAATATAAATCATCACATCCAGAAGACCTCATCATTGGTAATAAAGAAAGTCCAAGAAGAACAAGATCTGATTATCATCAACATGATTCACTTCTAGGACTCATATCCATGATAGAACCAAAGATTATTGATGAAGCTCTCTCTGATGATGGATGGATCATTGCAATGCAAGACGAACTGAATCAGTTCCAAAGAAATGATGTGTGGGATCTGGTACCAAGACCAGCTCACAAAAACATTATTGGAACCAAGTGGGTATTTAGGAACAAGCTAAATGAACAAGGTGAAGTGGTAAGAAACAAGGCTACAGTCAACAAGAGGGCATTGACTTCACTGAAACATTTGCTCCAGTGGCAAGACTGGAAGCAATCAGGTTATTGTTATCATATGCAGTTAATAATGGAATAACCTTATATCAGATGGATGTTAAAAGCGCCTTCTTAAATGGTGTAATTTCTGAAGAAGTGTTTGTCAAACAACCACCAGGGTTTGAGGATTTGAAAAACCCTGAGCATGTTTTCAAATTAAAGAAATCACTTTATGGTCTCAAACAAGCTCCTAGAGCTTGGTATGAGAGGCTAAGTAATTTCTTATTAGAAAACGGTTTTCAAAAAGGTCAAATAGATAACACTCTCTTCAGAAAGACATCTAAGAAGGATATTTTAATCATTCAAATATATGTTGATGATATTATATTTGGATCTACTAATGCGTCTTTGTGCAAGAATTTCTCCAAGCTAATGCAGGACGAGTTTGAGATGAGCATGATGGGTGAATTGAAGTTTTTCCTGGGAATTCAAATTAACCAAGGAAATGATGGCACTTACATTCATCAGAGCAAGTACACGAAAGAGCTTCTAAAGAAGTTCAACCTTGAAGATTGTAAGACAATGGCCACACCCATGCATCCAACAAGCAGCTTGAGCAAGGAAGAAGTTGGCAGCAAAGTAGATCAAAAGCTGTACAGAGGTATGATTGGTTCTCTACTTTACTTAACAGCATCTAGACCTGATATTTTGTATAGTGTATGCTTGTGTGCAAGATTCCAGTCAGATCCTAGAGAACCTCATTTAACTGCTGTTAAGAGGATTTTTAGATATCTGAAGGGGACTACCAATCTAGGACTGCTTTATAAAAAATCCCTAGATAGTAAGCTAGTTGGATTCTGCGACGCTGATTATGCTAGTGACAGGATTGAGAGAAAATCCACAAGTGGAAATTGCCAATTTATTGGTGAGAATCTCATATCCTGGGCTAGCAAAAGACAAGCAACCATTGCTTTGTCCACAGCAGAAGCAGAATACATCTCAGCTGCTAAATGTTGCACACAACTACTTTGGATGAAATATCAGCTAGAGGACTATAACATAGCTGAGAGCAGTATTCCTTTGTATTGTGATAATACTGCTGCTATTCATCTATCTAAGAACCCTATTTTACATTTCAGAGCTAAACATATTGAAATTAAGCATCATTTCATAAGAGATCATGTTCAAAAAGGTACAATAAATATTCAATTCATTGATACTGAACATCAATGGGCTGATATATTTACTAAACCTTTAGCTATTGAAAGATTTGACTTTATTAAAAAGAATTTGAACATGCATTTTATAACTGAAGAAAACTAGCTCTGAGATGCAAAATAGAATTAGGATCTGAAACTCTTTCAGAGCCTCTAACAATTCAAAGTAACCTTTGGGTAGCTCTGAATAATTTGGGCTCTGAATGGTAACAGGTTCTGATGAGGTGTCAGATAATGATGAGTTTGGCTCTGAACTAGACGGAAATGAAACGTTTAGTTCTAGTAAGTGTACAATAGTTGTCTGTACACGCGTCAGCTGTGATTAAGTACTTCTTACACGTGTCTAGATCCTGATGGGTAAAGAACAGTTAATGATGATTATGGCAGTTAACTCTATTATTTAATTTTTAAAACTGTTCGTGCTCCCTCCCAAGGCTTGCTTTTTCTGTGTTTGTTTGCTAGTTGCTATATATAGGTCACTTCACTCACATTGCACAACTTTTACACAATCACTTCCTACACAACCCTAGACCTTACAGAAAATTCCCAAATCTCTTCTTCTTAACATTCTGCTAAAATGACCGCTCGTTCATCAAACGAAATTATTCAAAAACCCTTCAATCCAGTTTTACCACCAGTAATTGACCTTAAGTCTCAAGGAAAACTTATTGTCAAAGAAAACCAAACAGACGCTGGTCCTGAAGCCTTCGAATTCATCACTGAAAAGTTTGTAGATTTCGAAAGTTTAAAGGTGAATGGAGTTGATGTTCAAGGTTTGTTTTACGATCAACAATGGAAAAACTACTTTGAGATGCTAAATGGGTTTGTTTACTACGACAATGTTAAGTATGTCTGGCAGAAAGCATCAGTTTATGATAGAATAAGCGCTGATGAAGAAGTGAGAAAGTTGGTTGAGAAAGATAGTTCTCTAACAGGAAAATCAAGAAGAGAACTAGGTTTGAAACCTTATAGAGGGAAGGAGATAAGGTCAAACATTTTAGGAATTAATGTATTGATCACTCAGGAGCACATTGCCAAGGTTCTGGGCTTGGACAATGAAGGAGAAAATGTTGATGATTATGATGAGAAGAGTAAGCACTTAGAAGCGATTAAAAAGGACTTATTTGAGCCTGGCAGTTCAAATAGTGATTTTGGTAAGCCAAAATTCATGAGGCCAAACTTTGGATTTGCATTCAGAGTGTTTCTTGCCTCAATCATTACCAGAGAAGGAGGATATGACACAATCTCAATTCCTCACAGGCATTTCATCAGAGTGTTTCAGAGTGTTTATGTACAAAAAGGTCAAGATAAATTTGGCAAAAATACTGTTTGATCATCTGTGCTTGACCATATCTAAAAGCAGAACAAAATCACCCTCAAGCATTCATCATCCAAGGTTGATATCTGAGATCATACGCCAAACAAAGCTGGTTAATATCTTGAGCACCAAGGAGAAAATTAGGGTCTTCAATACTGCTAAATTTGATGCTACTGTGCTGGTGAATATGAAAAAGAAAACCAAGGAAGAAATCAAGCAAGCTAAGACCCCTCTGCAAGCTGTGTATGAGGAATACTTCTGGTGTGATTGGTTCCCCACCATATCAGAACATGACAATGATGCTGTGATAAAGAACTTCTTGGAACTAGTAAGACTTGACACAGGAATAAGTATAACCAGGAGTATGGTTGTTGGAGTGCCTAACTGGGACATTTTTAAAGGCCCTAAGGAAATCACCAGGTCAAAAAGAAAGCCAAAGCCCATTGAGCAAAAGATTGTAGAGGAAGGCTCTCAAGCTCAACCTGAGAATGATGCTGAGCAGATGAACAGTGGTGCTGAAGGTTTGGCCACTGAAGGAAATGAACAAGTACCTGAGGGGCAGTTAGCCAGGATTGCTAAAAGGACAGCTGCTCAGAAGGAGAAAAGGTCCAAGAAGAGACAAGATAGACCTGCTGATGTTGCTGCTGAAGGAGATCATCATGTCAGAGCTGTCAAAAAGGCAAAGACAGTAGTGTCAAAGAAGAAAGCTGATGACACATCTAAAGGTAACACTTCTAAGCCTAAAACTGATAGCATTCATTCTGCTCAATCATCCCCTATAGATTACACCAAGCCTCTTAGTGTAGTTTTACCCTCTTCCCAATCTTCATCATCATCATCATCATCCTCATCAGAGGCAACTCTCTCAAACTCAAGCATTGACTCTGATGCGTTACTGTCAAAATTGGATAGAATTGAGAGAGAGAATGCCAAGAAAAAGAAAACTATCAAAAGAACCCCTAAGAACACCATACCCATCTCTTCTGATGAAGAAGAAGATAATACCATTCATGAACAACCACCAAATACTTCTGTTCTTGATCATCTCACCACCCACCTATCTGGTGATGCCTTCACTCATTCTAACAGAAATTCACCACACCAATCTCCACCTGTGATTACTACTGAACCCCCTGTACAAACAATTCACACACCACCTCCATCTCTTGATGACATAGCACAAGAGAATCCACCCACATTCACACCTGTTCAGGATGACATTATGACTCATTTTGAACAACCCATTCAAACACCACATTCATCACCTATTCATGACATTGCTGAACAACAACCCTCATAACCTTCACCTGAAATCTCCACCCCTGAACCAACTCCTAAATCTTCTCCAGAACCTATCTATGGCCCACTAAATAAACCTTTAGATGAAGAAGAGCTGTCTGAGCTTGCTGAATTTATCTTTAAGGCAGAAGAACAAATATTGAAAGATGCCATAGAAATTGATGATGAACCCCCTAACCTAAGCAAAATCCAAATCATCAATCTTAAGAGAAAGAAACCTGATCCAACCATTCCTTTTGACCCTTCCAAACCCTTCTTCAACTCTGCTTCTGAACCCAATCTTGAGCTATTAAATAATGCTATTAGTTTTAGGCTCAAGAGATTTAAACAGATGGATGAAGAAGCTCTTATCTTTCCTTCTGACATTGATGCTGAAATCAGAAAGATGGAGTACCTGTTTGGTCAATCTTTAAGGATTCTAGGTACTCATCTGAAGAGCAAGATACAAGGTAGGGGAATGGCTACATTAAGAAGTTTGTTTGATATTGCTGAGAGGTCAAATGCTCCTCGTCTCACATTGTATAATCATGAAGAGGAAATTGCATGACTGGCAGCTTTGGATGCTGAGATTAAGGAACTAGCAAAGAGTGCATTTGAAACAGCTGAGAAGCTACTCCGGGAAGAAGCTGAATATGAAAGAGCTACTGATCAGGCTAGGATAGATGCTGAGATTGAACACAAGAGACTAGCTGATCAAGAAGCACTTAAGATGTTGGTAGAAAGGGCTAAGCATATTTCTGAGGTTGAGACAAATAAGATAACGGAGAATCAGGCAGCTCAAGAAGACATTGAGATGTTTGATCAGAATCAACTTGATGCAACCTCTGAGCAGGATAATAATGAGGATACTGACAAGGGTAAGAAGCCCATTATAGCACCCACTCCTCCTCACTCTCCTATGAAGATTGATATAGCTTCTACCTCTTCACCCATACCTCCAGCAGTACAAGATGCACTTGACAACATAAGAGCTGATCTTACGAATGAAATTGATGAGTTAAGGGTTGATATGCGTAATGACACAAATGCTGCTGTTGAAACACGTAACAAAAGGATGGATGACATGCTGAGCACCCTTTTGAAGGCTATAGCAGATGTTAAGAAACCTTAGCCATATTTTTGTGCACTTGTTTTATGTTGTTTTTCCTTATTAGCTCTTGTGTAATATTTGGATAATTTACCTTAATTCAATATTTTGATATCCATATCTGATTGCTTGTTCTTGTGTGTTTATTTTACTTAGTTTTCAAAATTAAAATGAATATTCATTGCTTATGTCTGGTATTCATGTGGGTTCTGAACCTAGTGCAAGATGCTGAAGAGCATTTTGAGTTTGTTTTTAACTTATAGACATTAGGATTTTCAAAACCTAAGGTATCCCCCACATCAGTACTCCTGTTTACTCATGATATAGCTTCTTAGTATTATCGCTTGTTTAATAACGGGGCACCAATACCGAATGAGGCTTGTCTGGTAACTGGTTTTCTGACATATGTAAATGAATATAAAGTAAACATGCTCAAAGGAAAGAAATTAATAGCAGGAGAACTTTATTATTATTATAGAAAAGTTCTTTATTACATAAGAAAATGAAGCACTACTTAGACCTAGGCTTAGATTCAGAAGCCTCTGACTCTAGACTCTTAAGTTTCTCCTTGAGAAAAGAGAGCACATCTTCAGCGGTCTTCTGAACCTCAGCTGGATAATCTTCGTATGTAGCATCATCTTCATATGTCCATGAGAACTCTTCTAGATAAGAGCCCAATTCCTCCTCCTCTGATTCTGTTAAAATCAACTCTTGCTTGTTTCGTTCATAGCGAAGCCTGTTTTCTTCGCAGCGCCAGGGCTCTGCTTCCTTCTTGCTCTCTTTCTTTGAGCTTGAAGCATCCTTGGTAACCTGTTTTTCCATTGAATGTTTTTCTTTTGATGTTAGTTGATTACTCTATGTGAGTAAAATGAGAGGAATCATCCCTTTTTATAGTGTCATCAAGCTCTCTTGTCAGGCTGGTATTCAACACAATTCATTTAATGAAGTTAGTTGTCACCACTTTTGACTTGACTGCATTGATATATGGCGCTTTGAATGCTTGATTTTCTGTGCATTTTTTGATTGATGCCAAAAGGGGGAGTAAGGATAGCGTTAAAATTAATGTTGATTGATTCTAATTCGGCCCAAAAGATCTGAAACTGTTATGTTTACACATTTGAATCAATTCCTTATCCCTTTCAATTCCTTATCCCTTCTGATTCCTTTTAACTTTGAACTTTACTGAAAGGGGAGAAAATTTAAGAACCTAAAATGAGTTTTCATAGATAATGTAAGAGAAGCTTGCAAACCTCCTCTGAACGTTATTGGACTCTGAGAAGCAAAGCTTACAAACCTATGCTTCTGAAAGTCAAATATGAAAATTTAATTTAAGTTAATAAATTAACTCTTAAACTGTTTTAATTAATTATGGATAAGACTTAGGGGGAGCTTACAAACCTACCCTTGTGGACTATCAGACTTAGGGGGAGATTGCAAACCTTTGAAACCTGAAGTTAACATAATTAAATTAAATCAACAACAATTGAATTTTAATGCTTTAGTTTGTCATCATCAAAAAGGGGGAGATTGTTGGAACAAAGTGGGTCTGACATGAACCTCTAATAATTAAAGTGGTTTTGATGATAACAAAGTATTAAAATTGCAATTGGGATTACTAATGATTATTCTAGTGTGCAGAATTACAAGTTAAAATTCGTTCAGAGCACTATGAATAATAGCAGAGAAGCTGATTAAACAAGCTCTGAAAGTACATCACTGTTCATCAGAAGCTTAAATTTTGCGTGCTGAAGAAAGTGACTCTGGGGATAAAAACAAGGCTCTGAAGGACTCATAAGCTGTAAATTAACCTCAAGAAGCTATGACAACAGCACCTGAAGCAAAAAGAATTTACGTCACTCAAGAACTGACAGAATCAGAATCAATGATTGAAGAACAATCTACTTCAAGGCTCTGTCACATCCACAGGAAGGAATATTCGTTGGTACATCGTTAACCTTATCCATAAGTGGAGCGCATTTGAGGATCGTACTATTGTACTATTATTACTCAAAATGGATGAGTGATAATTCAAATAGCAAGGTAGTGGAATTGAAGATATTTGCCAAAGAAGGCAACTACAGCTATCACAATTGTACGAGTAAATTCCAGCTGGCACCTTATCTCTCTGCAACGGTCATCATCTTCCTCCAAGTATAAATAGAAAACTCAAATGGAAGAAATGACTACTGTTCTATTACTGCGATTAAGGCTCTGAAGCATTCTGACATAATTTGTTTAATCTGTCATTCAAAGTCTTAAAGCAGTCTGTGTTGTATTTTGTAAACACCTCTGATAGTATATCAAGTGTCCATTAACATTCATTCTTAGATTTTAAGTTTGTTTGTGAAGTCTCTTGTTTAGTGAAACTTGAGCAACTGAGAAGTCTCTTGCAAGAGTGCTTGAGCAAGTTGTAATCTTGAATAGATTATAGTGGAAATCTCTTGTTAGTAACAAGGGGACTGGACGTACTCTCAAGTTGTGAGGGGAACCAGGATAAATCTTTGTGTCTTTCTCTCTTTCTCAGCACCCTTTACCTTACTTGTGTTATTATCCGCTGCAAATTAGTTTTAAGTTAGAAAAAGTTTTAAATTTCAAAAACACAATTCAACCCCCCCTTCTTGTGTTTTTCCACCTTCAAGCCTATTTTCTCTTGTAAGATTTTACTTGTACTCCTAAAACACTTAACCATTTCTACGCCCTTGTTTTAGGTGGTTATTGGCAAAAAGAAAACTGGCACTCATACTGCAGGCGCTTCGAAAGCACCTAAGGAAATCCCAATCATTAACTTGTCCGACGACAAAGAGGTATATCCTTGCTTCGAAATTGTTTCTCTTTTCTTTTTTTTTATTTATATTTTAACGTTTGCCTTCGAATGAAATTGCGGTTTGCAGGATACTACCACCAAGGTTGCTTCTGACACCACTTCCTCTCAAGCTCTAATAGAGAAAAGAAGCAAGAAGAAATGAGAGGCAAGCGCTTCGATTTCTGTTGTAAAAGCTCAAGAAGCACCAACTACCCAGCAAGACAAACCATCAAAGAAGAAGAAAAAAGAGAAAATGCACAAGGCTGCTGAAACTGAAGAAGCACCTGATGAAAACTTACAACCGCAACATGATGCTGTTGAAGGAGAACAAGGTGAGAAGAAAAAGAAGCGTAAGAAACGAAAACACTCGAAATCTTCTTCCTTCTCTGACAACTCTAACGCGGATGAATCAAAGTTGGATGATGGTAACGGGTCTTCGCCTAAGAGGCAAAAGACTAATGCTAAGGACCATGTCCAAGTAAGCCCATATTTACTTTTTCAACATATTTCCCATTTAATTTTTTGCGTTTCTCTAACTTCCAATTCGTTTAACTTTTCAGAAAAAGACTTCACCATTGGAAACCATTGCTGAAGAGGTATCTCCTGATAAAGTAGTGAAGGACATTGTGAAGGAGTTAAATTGTGAACATCAAGATCCAGACTTCGAAAAGACTCCTTCTCCTTCAAGAAACGAAGAAATTAAGGCTGAAGGTTCACGAACTCAACAAGATGAAGATCCAACTCACAACCAAATGGAACCTCAAAGAACGTCTGAATTCGAACAAACGAACCTTGATGAAGGTAATCCAACTATAGAGCAAGACATTCCCCAAGGAGACCTTCAAGCTAAAGATTCGACGAATCCTCCAACTCCGGAAGCAAATGTCTTGAATGATAATGATGAGAAAGTCCATGAAGATGAAAATAACAATAACCCTCCTCTTGAGGAAGAGCATTCAGCAACCAACACTCATCAAAGCTTGCATGTGGTGGTACACGATGATCACATGATGGATACTGACGAGTTCCTAAGCTCCAGCTCTGAGTATGAGCGCACAGCCAAGACTGGGGATTCAAATGCTGATGAAGGGAACTCTGTTTTGAAGCCTCCTTCCCTTGTTTATTTGCCTCCAGAAGTTCTGCAGGGTTTGAAAGACGTAGCCCCAGATGAAGCTCTTGACAAACTCCTCTCGAGCTTTGGCGCTTTCATTCCTACTTTATCAGACAGGGAAAAAGCCATGCAGCTCGAGCAAGATGATAATGAGGCTCGATTTCGACAAGAGGTGATCGAAGGGGACATGTTGGACCTCATCGAAAGAAATCCCTCTCTATATCTAAATGTCAAAGCTCTCTTCAGCAGACTCCAAACTCCTCGGACCCGCGAAGACCTTTTCCTCTTGGTGACTCAAGCTGAAGCCTTTCTGGAGCAATATGCTAAACATTTTCAACAACTGCAACTTAACTCGCAAGCTCAACATGCGAAGCTAAAGCTCAAGGAACAACATTTCGCGCAAGCTAAACATCGTAATGATGAAGCAAACCAAATGAAGGCTGAATCTACAAGTGCCTTCTTATAGATAGCTGCTTGTGACGAGAATATCTCTCATTGGAGGGTAAAAATTCGAGACCTTGAGAAGAAGATAGCTAAATAAGAAGGAAAGAAGGAAAAATTTGTCTCTCATGCCGCTGAAGTATCTAGGGCAAGGATTGAAGAACTGGCCCAAGATGGTATTAAACAATACAGCGAAGGGTTGGTGGCTAGCAGTGAAGTAGATCGTCTGGCCAACGAGAACGAGGTCTTGAGGCGCAGACTTGCTCACACTAAGGAGCAATACCATCACTTTAGGAATGCCAACAAGAATGCAACAGAAAAATTTCCTTAGTTTCCTTTTATTTCCTTGATGTAATTTTCTGATCTTTTGAACATGTTTAAGTATGTCACATTTTTTGCTGACCATTTTGAACAATATTTGTACTTTTTCGAATATTTTGGTCCTTATTTTGATGGTAACTTTTCTATTCACCATTTGCATGCTTTACATTTCGAATTAATTCGTGTCTATATTTACCTCTTGCAATGATGGTCTATATTTCTTCAAGTATTTGCCATTCATATTTACTGTGCGCTGTTTAGGAGTTAACTCTTGAATTTCATATGCGCCATTAGATAATACTTGAGAAATTTTAAATGGTCCTTCCCAGTTTGGTGACCATTTCCCAAAGACCCTGTCTCTCTTTTCCATAGGTAAGATAACTTTCCAAACTAAATCTCCTAAGTTAAAGATTTTATACTTAACCTTTTTATTGTAAGCTTTAGCAACCCTTTCTTTTTGTCTAATCAAAACATCTAAAGCCTGCAACCTCTCTTCATCTAAATCAACTAATTCATCCAACATTTGGTTTTCATAATGTTCACTAGGAATATCCATTTGTTTCTGCACCCTTATGGATTGCACCATAATTTCGACAGGCAGCACATCATCATGACCACAAGTCAATCGAAATGGAGTTGAATTAGTATATTCCTTAGGAGAATTTCTACATGCCCACAATACTTGGTCTAAAGTGTTGTGCAAATTCTTTGGCTTTTGGGCAATGTGTTTTTTAATTAAGCCAATTACAATTTTGTTGGCTGCTTCAACTTGACCATTTGCTTGAGCATAGTATGGTGTTGATGTTAACAACTTAAAACCTGCTTTATCAGCAAACTCTTGCATTTTTCGTCCAACAAACACTGTTCCTTGAGCAGTGGTTATAGTTTCAGGTAATCCAAATCTATAAATAATGTGATTTTGGATGAAACTAATCACAGCTTCCTGATCTACCTTTGGCAAAGCAATTGATTCAATCCATTTTGTGAAATAATCAATTCCAACCAAAATGAAACATTGGTTTTTGGATGATGCAGGCCTAATCTCACCAATCAAGTCTAAGGCCCAACCTCTAAAAGGCCAAGGTTTAATTACTGAATGTAATTCACTTGCAGGAACATGTTGAATACCTGCATGCCTTTGGCATTTGACTACGGTCTGGCAAGTGTACCAGTCTGTCGTCGAGTAATAATTCACACTCTACTGAATAGAATGAGTTCGTATCCAAAGGGACAACGCCTCGGTTTCTAAGCTTATTCTAGGATTTGTTGAGATTGCCTCCGCTTTATAAGTTGGGATAATTTTAGATTCAAGAAACAGAGAATATAACTAGAAAGAAAGACAAATTAAGAAGATAGGTTAAGTAGTTGGAATCCCTCCCTTATTCCTGCTGGGTAAGTGGTGCTATATTGTTGACTATTCCTTTTTATTATTGGTGAACTAATATAATTAGTAATAACCGTGTACGATAATTACCCTAATTACGAGTATAGAGAATCTCAATTATTAGACAGAGAACCCGTGTTAGCCACGTTGTCACGTCCCTAACCTAGTGATTAGACTCTAAATATGTAGTCAATTAAGCATGGTTTCATTAGTTCTTTTACCCTTAACTTGTTAAGCTATCATCTATTGATCGGGGTTGGTTGTCGGTTTTGAGGCACAATACTAGATCACTAACCCTATAAGTTAGTTGTCGAACCTTGGGTAATCCTAACCTTGAGGCACAATATTAAATATCACTAACCCTATTGAGGTTAGTTGTCGGCCAGTGATAAACCCTGGCCTTAGGCGCAATGCTAGATATCACCATCCCTACGAGTGTTCCCTAATTGTGTACTTTAATCAGGTTACGTAATTAAAACATAGACAATAGAATAAATAAAACTGAATAGAAAATTATATAAACTTAGTACCAATTTACATGATTCCAGCATTCATAAGGGAGTTCATCTTCTCCACCTAACCAAAAGGAGTTTAGCTACTAATAGACATAATTAAATTACAAGAATTAAAATAATGCATACCAATAACCTTGCTACCTTTCGGAGGAAGTTACCTTTCCCGTTGAAGGGGGAAAGTTCCTTCCCTAGAGCTCCTCCTCCTTTGCTCCTTATAGAGAAATAGTTCTCTAAATTTTTGAATGAATAATGGTGAAGGAGGGAGGCTCTATTTATAGTTTTTATGACTTGGGCTGCAAGGCTCATCGCACTGCAATGGTCTCATTGCAGTACGATGTGTAGATTTTCTTCAAAAATATAACTGAAGATTCTGTTCTTTTCTTGGGCGTGAAGTTTTCCTCCCATCGCACTACGATGGGTGACATCGTATTGCGATGGCAAATTTAGGTTTTGGCTTCAACACAAAAGTTGTAGCTCTTCGTCTTAGCTTTCCAACGCATGGTCACGGACCTCATTCCGATACTCGTAGCTCAAGTTATGGTCCCCAGACTGAAAGTTGCGTATTTTCTTCCTTTTAGCCTCTTTTTAAGCATTTTCTTCAATTCTTGACTTCTTAGACAAGTAGCTTTGCTTCTTTAGGTTTTTGCCTTGTAATTGGTCTAAAACTAATACTAAACTAACAATAAATAATACTAAAAACATCACATAAATTACTGTCATCAGCATTCTTGGCAGCCCTTAGCAAATTCTATGTAGTCTTTGAGCATTGAAGGCCAATACAAGCCTCGTCGAAACAATAGCCATTTCATTTTATGGCATGCTTGATGGGCACCACATGAACCACTATGTACATTGGCAATGGCTAAGAATGCCTGATGACAGGAATTTCGACGGTATTTTTAGTATTATTATTATTAGTAAAATGATCAAGACATACCCAAATACGAAGGAAAACCTACAAAAGCCAGAAAAAGTATCAAGACAGAGTCCAAGATGCAAAAAGACAAGAAAAAGCCCAAAAAGTGAAGAAAATCATCATTCCATCGCAGCACGATGGCTCCCATCATGCCACGATGGGAGCTGCTTGTTCGCCATGAAATCAAGAGCAATAAATCTGCAAAATATCTGTTCATCGCAGCACGATGATGCACATCGCAACACGATGACTTAACTTGGCGCCCAAGCTGATGAAATGCACATGATCAGTTATAAAAATAAACTGAATCTTCACATCGCACTGCGATGAGCTTATCCCAGTGTGATGCCTTGCTGAGGCCCATTATGAAAACTATAAATAGAGCATCCCTTTCATTGTTTAAATCATTCAGAAATAGTAGAACAATCTCTACTATAAGGAGAGGTTCAGAGGAGCTCTATTGGGCATAGTTTTCTCCCCTTACAGTAAAACTAACTCAGCAAGGTATGATTTCTTTAGGCTTTTGTATTTAGGTTATAATTCTTTATTGTAATTTAAATATGTAGTCTTTATTATTTATGCCTTAGGTTGTGGTGGAGAAGATGAACTCCCCAATGAATATTTGGAGTCTGTGGTTGAGTCTAAGTTATAATAAATGATATTCAGTAATTATGTTAGTTATTTACTTTCTTGCACTTAATAACGTATTCTCGTAATCAGACCGGATAAGCGGGAGCGCCCTTAGAATTGATACCAGGTTTTGACTTGGTATGATCCGGAACTAGTAGTAAATAATGCTAGGTGTATAAAGACGGTAACATCCTGAACTAGCCGTGAACTGAGCGGTTAGAGGAGGAATCATGCACTAGGTGTGATCTGAGCACTTAGAAGATGAACAGCCCGATACTATGACCTGGAGGTTAATTGGTAAAGATTATAATGCATGTTTATAAACAACTCACTTAGAAATTAAGGTATGTGACACATCGAGGTTATTAGGCTCTCGTAGGTACCTTAGTTGTTAACGTAGGGAAACTTTAATAAACATAGTGTAATAGTAAGGTATTACTACAACAAGGATAATTCACCGCCGAACATAATCTAAATAACTATGTTATATACCGATCATGCCAAATATGAAGAAGGGAGGGAGTCCAACCACCATACCTAGCCTCTATATTTCTTGAATCTATTATATTTATACATTCTGCTTTTATATTTCTGCAACGCATTACGATATATTTATAAAAATCTTTTCAAAACCCAAAGCGAATGCAAACTGTCACAAACTTAAATAACACTAGTGAAGCTTCGGCACGATCCCTGTGGATACGAACTCATTCTATACACTAGAGTGTGAATTATTACTCGACGACAGACTGGTGCACTTGCCAGACCCTAGTCAAGTTTTTGGCGCCGTTGCCGGGGATTGTGTTTACAAAGCCTTACTAGATTTATTTAAGTTTGTCAAAAATATTTTAAAAAATACAAAAAAATTAAAAATTCAAAAATCTTGTTGATGATTGTGATTTTGATCTGTGAAAATTCTGGCTAAGGATAAGTCTTGGTATTTAAGCGATCCGGTGTGATCCACCTCACTTACCTGGGAATTTTCATAGTGACAAAGACACATGAGACAAATCAAAAATAGTTTCATGATTTACTTTTCCAGTGCTACTAAAGGTATTCATTTGTTGTGCTTGATAACAGGATATTCTGGAGTTAAAGTACGACCCTGAACCCGAAAGAACGTTCCGGAAAAGGAGAGCAGCACAAAGGCTTGCAAAATCCAGTAACCTCAACAAAGAAGAAGAGCCTACCACCAAAGCCATGGGGGACGAGCAAAGAGTTACAATGGGAGATTACTGCAAGAGGACTGACGAAGATCAGATCTCACTGGGATTCCAACCGGCGAATCCAGCTAACTTTGATATTAAGGGTAATGTTCTTACAGGTTTGCGGGAGAGCCAGTTTGACGGACGTGCCAACAATGATCCTTGGGATCATCTTGCAAAGTTTTCAGAGACATGTCAGATCCAAAAAGTGCCGAAAAACGTTTCTGAGGACCAGAAGAAGTTGCGTTTTTTTTGTTTTTTCTCTTACAGGTCCAGCTAAAGATTGACTTCAATGCTTGCCGAGGGGAACGATTGCAACATGGAAGGAGCTTGAAGACAAGTTCCTAGAAAGATTCTTCACACATACACTATTCCAGAAGAGAAAGCCTGAGATTCTTAGTTTCAAACAGCATGAATCTGAAACGCTGTGCGAAGCTTATGAACGGTTCAAGCTGCTTATGAGAAGGTGTCCTAACCACAGCATTAGTGATATAGAGTAGATGCAACTATTCATTGCTGGTATGAAGATGCAACACAGGATGATACTAGATGCCTCAGCTGGTGGGTCCATCAAAGTAAAAAACCTATGCAGAGACAAAGGATCTGGTTGAGCAGATGTGCCAGAATGAATACAACATGAGTCATGATCGAGCTGAAAAGACACCTGGAATTCTGAAGGTAGACCAGGAGATTGCCTACAAAGTAGAGATCGAGTTACCAAGGAGGCAACTTGCGGATAAAGAGAAAGCTGTGAAGGAAGCTAGTGTTAAACAGGTAGAGGGAGTTTGCGACTTCTGCCTAGAAGATCACCCTATTGGGCATTGTTTGCCAGGAGGGAGCGAAGATCAGGTGAATTACATGGGAAACAACTACAACCCAGGTTGGAGCAAACACCCAAATTTACGCTGGGACCAGACAGGGAACCAGGCACAAGCTGCACCTCAACCAAGAAAGCCATCTCCATTGGAAGAGTTACTCAACAAATTTGCTAACATGAGCAAAACTAACTTTGAAAATATCCAAACTACAGTAGCCAACCAGGGGGCGACGATAAAAAGTCTTGAAACCCAGATTGGTCAACTCTCTAAACTGGTAAGTACTCATGTTTCTAAAGATATTGCAGGTAACACGGTGGACAATCCAAAGGAGGATTGCAAAGTCCTGAAAGATCAAAAATCAGAACAGGAACGACGAGACGAACATGTAAAAGACTACGAAGAGTGGTGCAAGCTGTTCGATATGACTCTAGATGAAGCTTATGACAAGTTCAAGAGAGCTGGGGGAGTACCGAGAAAGCCGAACAAGACTGCCACCCAAGAAGACAGATCCTGGAAGCGTCACCATACTCTGTCAGATTGAGGAAGCAGAAATCCTAGCATTGTGTGATGTGGGTTCAAGTGTTAATGTAATGTCATTATCTCTGGCAGAGAAGTTAAAACTCACACGACCAACTACAGGTACAGAAAGGGAACTCGTCTTAGCAAATCAGTCAACAATCTACTCAGCAGGTACAATTGAGGACGTCTGGGTGAAAGTCAAAGACCTGGTATTTCCAGCAGACTTCATGATCCTGGATACCCAAGAAGATGAAGAGCACCCCATCATCCTTGGAAGACCATTCTTAGTGTACCAGTCAAAATAATTTAAGCCCAGCTAATACAAGGTCCGGACCACTTTGGCCCAATTCGCCTATGCCAGGCCCAATTCGCCTCACTCGCCCATCACGTGCATACCCCGTGCCCCACGATTTTCCCCCAGTTAAGTACAAAGCATATGAAAAATGTGCCTAAAATACCCACTAAGGTAATTGGCGCCAAATGTTACCCCCCTCTCCCTCACGATGGATCATAGGAACTGGGTAACCGCCACATCCCCCCTCATTTGCCGGAAGAAAGATCATGGGGTTATTGGATCAGCTGTAACTGCTCCATAGTCCTATAAATACAACCCCCAAACACAATTAAGAACTAAGCAATATCACCATTTCATACCATTGCATAATCATAGCAGTTAGCAAATACATACCCCCTAGTGTTCTATCAGGAACATTTGGCGCCAACCGTGGGGCCTTGGTAAAACATTTCCCAGGCCTCAAGTCATAAACAAGAGAAATCAGCAACTATGGCCGGAGGAACTCCTAACAACGACGGCCAACAGCAAGCTAACTTACAATTAGCAATCAATGAGATACGTCGCCTCCAAGCGGAGGTCGCCGAAATTCAGAAAGAAAAGGCAGAAGAGATAGCCAGAACGGAAGAAGAAGAGAACATCGAAGTCTCGCAACCCCTCGCTTAACAACTGTGGGATGCTCAGGTTCCACCAAATTTCAAAATCCCACAGCTTCCAAGCTTCGACGGAAGAGCGATCCACTAGAGCACCTTATGGCAGTGGGCACTCAAACTGCTATCCTCGGAGCAGAGGAACATTTAAAGTGCAAGCTGCTATCAAGCACGTTCAAGGATGCTGCCTTGCGTTGGTACATGAACCTCCCCAAAAATTCAATAACAGGGTAACAAGATTTTCACCGAAAACTCATCCATCAGTTTTCAGGGAGCAAGCACATACAAGTAACCGCCACGAATATGTTCAGCCTAAGGCAGAAGAGCTCAGAAACCCTCAGGGAATATCTGGCAAGGTTCAGCGAAGCCACCATCAAGGTTTCAAATCCAAATCAGGAGATGTTTGTGGTCGCCTTTCATAACGGACTACGCGCAGGATATTTCAACGAATCATTAGCTCAGAAGCCCGCTAAAACCATGCAGGAGGTAATGAAGCGGGCTGAATGTTATATCAAGGG
The DNA here is from genome assembly GCA_030408175.1 of Trifolium repens. NCBI lineage: Eukaryota > Viridiplantae > Streptophyta > Magnoliopsida > Fabales > Fabaceae > Trifolium > Trifolium repens. The sequence continues at coordinate 32,521,399 of CP125850.1, read as the reverse complement.
CGAGGAAAGTAAAGCAGAGAAGCGATCAAGAGACCACAAGGAGCGAGCACCGGAGTCTGGAGGCAACAGATACCCAGACTACCAAAGGCGACGTTGGCCGAACAAAGACCATAGAGCCCAGCGGAGCAGCGAAGGCTCGTATTACCCTCAGAAAAGGGCATCCAAGCCTTTCGAAGAATATGCACCACTCAACAGAGCCAGAGTCCATATCCTCGACGAGATCCTACAGGCAGGATTAGCAAAACGGCCACCTCCCCCAGATCGCCATTACACCATGGGGCGAAACGAGAACGAGTATTGCCACTACCATCGTTGCAGAGGCCACGATACGGAAAAATGCTTTCGCCTCAAAGATTTGATCGAAGAGCTAATAAGGAGTGGACATCTTAAAAAGTTCATAGAGAGGGCAGCACAGGAGAACAAGGTGAGGCAAAGATCGCCAAGATCACCACGTAACCCACCGACGGAGGACGCAAGGGAAAAGGACCAGCCCAGAATTGCCGTAAACACCATCGCTGGTGGATTCGCCGGTGGCGAAAACTCGAACAACGCCAGAAAACGTTATGTTAGGAAATCTGAAAGGGAGTTGGGCGTGATAGGACTCGTATCTTTCCCCCCAGCTCCAGACTTGTCCTTCTCGCCAAAGGACGCCACAGATATCGCCCCACACGATGATGATCCTCTTGTGATACAGGTGCAAATTCTTAATTGTGACGTCAAACGAGTACTAATCGAATCAGGGAGCTCGGCAGATATAATGTATTGGGACGCATTTAAGGCGATGCAATTAGCTGGCGAACAGCTCCAACCTACCATGGTACCCTAGTAGGGTTCACTGGCAACCAAGCAGAGGTAATGGGATATATCACCCTGTTGACAACTTTCGGAGTGAAGGAAAGTGCGAAGACAATTAAGGTAAGGTACTTAGTAGTAAGGACCCCTTACGCATCATACAATATAATCATAGAAAGGCCAGCGTTCAACGCACTTGGTGCAGCGATGTCCACATTATACCTCGCCATAAAATACCCTTTGGACAACGGTGGAGTAGGAACGATAAGAGGCGACCAGATCTTGGCACGACAATGCTATGAGTCAAGCCTCAAGATAAAGAAAAGAGAGATAAGCAGGCTTAGTGTAAACAACACCAACACACATGAAGCAGCAAAGCTTGATCCAAGAGAAGATTTCCAAGAAAGAAGAGTCAGCCCCATCGAAGAGTTGGAGGAGATCCAAATAGACAAAGAACAACACCAAACAACCAGTATTGGTACCGCCATGGGCGAAGAGGAAAGAAATGATGTTCTCGCCATCCTGAGAGAAAACATGGACCTCTTCGCCTGGAAGCCAGAAGACATGCCAGGGATCGACGAAACCGTATTCACCCACAAACTAGCTATTGCAAGCAACGCCAAACCAGTGGTGCAGAGAAAAAGGAATCAGGGAGAAGAAAGAAGAGCAGCAGTAGATGAGGAAGTGGCGAAATTGATGAAGGCCCAGTTCATCGAGGAAATCAAATACCCGGAGTGGCTCGCTAATGTAGTCATGGTAAAGAAAAGCAACGGGAAATGGAGGATGTGCATAGATTTCACTGACCTTAATCCTCTGGGATCCTTATCCCCTGCCCAGCATTGACAGACTCATAGATGGGGCATCGGGGTACAAAACCCTCAGCTTTATGGACGCATATTCCGGTTATAACCAGATCAAGATGAACGCAGCAGACGCGCCAAGTACCGCCTTCATGACAAATACCTGCAATTACTTCTACAGAGTCATGCCTTTTGGCCTCAAAAATGCAGGCGCCACCTACCAGCGCCTAATGGACAGGGTATTTGCACAACAAATTGGAAGAAACTTGTAGGTATACATTGACGACATGGTGGTATAGATCCCCGAAGAAGGAAATCACAGCAATTGTCTTCAGTTAGAAAGTATAACATGAGGCTCAACCCAGCAAAATGTTCTTTTGGCGTTCAAGCTGGAAAGTTCTTAGGATTTATGCTGACAAGGCGCGGGATAGAAGCGAACCTAGAAAAATGTCAAGCGGAAATAAACATGCGGAGCCCGACATCGGTAAAAGAAGTACAACAGCTAACAGGGCGAATAGCGGCGCTGTCCAGGTTCCTATCTTGCGCCGGAGAAAGATCCTGTCATTTCTTTGCAGCACTCAAGAAAGGAGAGAGGTTTACATGGACAGAACAATGTGAAGAGGCTTTCGGCAAATTAAAAGAATTCTTGGCGTCGCCACCGGTGTTAGCACGCCCCCAGCAGGGCGTACCCCTCTTGCTGTACCTCGCAGTATCAGATAACGCCTTAAGTTCTGCCTTGGTACAAGAGATAGAGGGCGAGGAAAGACTCGTTTATTTTGTTAGCATGACACTCAGAGGAGTAGAGCTAAGATATCAGAAGCTCGAGAAGTTATCACTAGCAGTGGTGATAACCGCAAGGAGACTTCGCCAGTACTTTCAAAGCCACAAGGTAGTAGTCAAGACAGACTATCCCATCAAACAGGTACTCAAGAAACCAGATTTAGTGGGGCGAATGGTGGCGTGGCCGATTGAGTTGTCAGAGTTTGACATGACATTCTCACCAAGGGGGAGCATCAAATCACAGATATTAGCAGACTTCGTCCTTGAGATGACGTCCCCCCCAGAAGAAGAGGACAATCTACCCTTGAGATGGCGCCTCCAACATAAGAGGAAGTGGTGCGGGCGTAGTCCTCGAAGAACCTGATGAAGTACTTATAGAGCAATCGCTACGCTTCGCCTTTAAGGCGAGCAACAACCAGGCAGAATATGAGGCTCTTATAGCACGAATGAAGCTGGCAAGGGAGATGGAAGTCACAGACCTACGGGCAAAGAGCGACTCGCAACTAGTTACCAACCAAGTATCAGGAGAATATCAAACAAAAGACCCACAGTTGGTCGAGTACCTAGAGAAAGTACAAAGCCTGGCTTCGCAGTTTAAACGTTTTGAACTCATATACGTACCAAGGGAGCAGAACGCCAGGGCGGACCTTCTGTCCAAACTCGCCAGCACTAAAAAACCAGGAAACAACATAACCGTCATAAAGGAAACAATAGCTAAACCAAGTGCGGAGACCGCCGAAATACTTCTGGTAGTAGAAGGCAGCGATTGGCGATACCCTCTGATCAGATACCTGCAGGATGAGGTTTTGCCAGAAGAAAAAGATGAAGCAACAAGGCTAAAAAGAACAGCAACCCATTACGCCATGTTAGGGGATAAATTGTACAAAAGGGGATTTTCAACTCCATTACTGCTGTGTATGGGCGATTTGGAATCACCAAGGATTGTGAAAGAAATACATGACGGATCATGTGGAAACCACATTGGCTGGAGATCGCTAGCAGGGAAGGTCATAAGAGCAGGATTCTTTTGGCCGACGATCCTAGAGGATGCAAGAAGCTATGTTCGAGCATGTGACAAATGTCAGAGGTACGCTGAGCTTCACCACGCCCCAGGCGAACCCCTGAAGACAGTAATGTCCCCATGGCCATTCTACATGTGGGGAATTGACATCTTAGGACCTTTTCCCGCCTCACAAGGTCAGGTCAAGTTTTTGCTGGTAGCAGTGGATTACTTCACCAAATGGATCGAGGCGGAGCCAGTAGCTACAATATCGTCTGAAAAGGTAATAAACTTTTATTGGAAGAAAATTATATGCAGGTTTGGGCTCCCCATGTTCATCATCTCGGATAATGGAACGCAGTTCACCAGTGAAAAAGTCGTCCAATTCTGCGAAGGCTATAGCATAAGAAACACATTTGTTTCGGTTGAACATCCTCAAGCAAACGGACAGGCGGAATCAGCAAATAAAGTAATCCTAAAGGCCATAAAAAGAAAGCTAGAAAGACGGGACAAGAACTGGGCGGAACCACTGACAGCAATCCTTTGGTCCTACCACACAACAGTCCAGTCATCCACAGGCGAGACCCCGTTCAAAATGGTTTATGGATCAGATGCCATGATACCAGTAGAAATAGATCCCCCAAGTTGTTGGCGAGAAACAGTAACAGCAGCAGAAAACAAAATGGCGCTCGAAGAGAATCTAGACTTGCTAGAAGAGGTGAGAGAAGCAGCACACTTCAGGGAGTTCGCGATGAAGCAAAGAGTCACGAGGAAATACAATACAAGGGTAATGCCCAGGAGTTTCATGGAGGGCGACTTGGTTCTCAAGCGACCAGTGGGCAAGGACAAAGGTGGAAAGCTCGCCCCAAATTGGGAAGGACCGTTCAGGATACGGGAAGCGTTCGGAGGAGGAGCGTATAGGCTGGAGACACTAAAGGGCGAGGCGATGCCCAGGACGTGGAACGTGTCAAACCTCAGGTTCTACTACAGTTGAACGATAGAGACAACAGTAGCATAACTGTAGTTTATTATTTTGTCTTCCATTATTGCAAGTTATTTTCATTTTCCAGTCATGTACTCACTTTTGAACTAAGTTTATCAATAAAAGGGGCGATATGACACTCTTTTCTCCTGCAAGGGCAGGAGTTTTTATCGAGGCATACCGTCTGTTCTCAAAATCTTTCTTGTTCCTTAGTGACGCCTTAGCGAGGAAACGAAGATATATGGTGGCGATCCCACAAGTAGTTGAAAATCAGAAATAAAAATGTTTTGAAATCGCCATATAAGACTAAGGCTTTGGCGAAATAAAATTATAAAGGCCATCATATAAGACTAAGGCGTTGATGTGCAAAATGTTTTGAAATCGCCATATAAGACTAAGGCTTTGGCGAAATAAAATTATAAAGGCCATCATATAAGACTAAGGCGTTGATGTGCAAAAAGTTTTGAAATCGCCATATAAGACAAAGGCTTTGGCGGTTGGGGTGGCATATCGAAACGCCGGAGCTCAGCATCGCCACAAGGCGAAAAATCTAAAACATCAAACCGAAAAGTTCAAAAAACCAATTAATAAACGGAGCACATCATCATAGAAACGAAAGCAAAGACGATTTTATTAAAGAGCCATCAAAGGCAAAGACAGTACATTACGCCCGCCGAAGCTAAAGGCTTACATAGAAATTCAAAAAGAAAAGAGCAAAAAACACAAAGAACAAAGCCAAAGAAGGATAAGAAGCCTAGAGACGTCGTTTGGGGGCCTTCCGGCCTAAAGGTCGGGACTCTATCTCCTTAGAATCCACAGTAATTTGCGAGCCTCCCTCCACAGTGACGCGCGAGCCACCATCTTCTTCCGAACTATAACCACTAGGATAAAATTCCTGGGGATTATAAGTCTTCAGAAACTCAGCATAGTCCTCATCCATGTCGTCAGAACTGGAAGAATCTTGTGGAAGTGGCAGATTCTTCGGCTTAACCTTCTTGGGATCTTGCACACGAACGGTTTGAGACGTCGACCCCTCCGTTTTCTTCCTACCCTTCTGGGTCTTCAAATTCGCGACAGTACTTCTCTTCGAACTTTTTCTAGCCATCTTGAAATTATTAATGACTACAAAGATAAAGAAGGCTCTTATTTATAGGCCAATGCTCCAAAACCTAAAGGGAGTAACTGAACCCGCAATAAATGCGGAGAACGGTTGCAACCACCCATTTATTAGGGTGTGTATATCGAAGTTAGAGATAACTCCTAAAAATGTTCGACCAAGTAACGGAACCGGAGAAAATGATGGATCGTCCTCATCAAGCAACGGACTACCAATTCAACAACGACATTCATTCATAGGGCGGCACAAATCACAATATTTATATTTGGTGAGATAAAAGGGCGATTCGAACAGAAAGCATTCTTCACTTTATAAATATCGAAGGCGCCGTACACAGACAAATGATTATATTAAACAAAATGTAGGAAAGCAAGAGTTCATCATCATTAAAAAGCCAAGTACATCATGTTACAAAATCACCCAAAAAACGGGAGCGCCAAAAGGCCAAAGTACATTGATAATATTACAAAAGATAGGCGAACAATTACAGGAGTAAAAAGACAATCCTAAGCTGGAAGGCGGGACACTAGTTTTCCATCTTCAATCTTCTTAAGAAAGTCCGTCTGGGCGAGAACATCGTCGTCAAGGTCAGGAAATAGTACCCGAACCTACTCAATGGCAGCTTGAAAGCCAGCCACATACTTGCCGACCATAGCCTCTTTCAACTCATCATTCTCATCCTTCAGCTCCTTCAGATCGCCATCTAACCTGTCCGCCGCCGCCTGAAGTTTGGACATATCATCGTCCCGCTTGACAGCATCTTTCCAAATCTTCACTAGAGCCACGATCATTGCGTTGCGGGCCGTCACCAGATTTCTCTTATCTTTCGTCAGAGCAGAGACCCTTTTCTTCTCTTTCGCCAAGCTTTTATTAAAGCCAGCTTGACTCTTCGCCAATTGATCAGCAAGATCCTTCTCCAGGCTTTCTTTAGCAACACCAACCTCTCTCTCCAGCTTCTCAGAGGCTTCCTTCTCCTGACGAGAGTACACCATCTGGTTCAGGGCAAAACACTTCAAGCCGGTTCCAGCTGCAAGCTTGCGAAGCTCCTCCAAACTCATCGCGTCCAAGCGAGATGTGCAGCCTTTCAAGTTATCCACAACAAAGGCCATAGGATCAAAGTCCTCGTTCCAGGTAGGGACTGGCTCGCGCCTCGAACTCTCCCCATCAGCCGCGGCGGGCTCAACCATTTCGCCTTTCGACTTGGCCGGACTTACATGAGTAGCGGCTCGGCTGCGAGTACTTCTTCCACCCTTGGCCACAGGGGGAGGCCTGTGCTCTTGTGTATCATCACCACCCTGCTCGCCTAAGGTCTCCACATCATCTCCAAGGCGAGCAGCCTTGTTCGAGGCGGAAGCAACCTCATCATTTCGGCCCCTCTTCGTTCGCTTACCTTTTTTGGCCACGACAACTTGTGATAATGGGTCCACAGGGGCATCTGGCACAGCCATCTTCTGCTTCGCCCTAACCAAGTAGGAGGCGAACTCGTCGTCATAAATGGTCTTCATCTTTCCTGCAAAGGTAATAAAAACATTAGCCTGAAATTCAAAAAACTACATGACGACAAACAGGCAAAGATATCAAGACAATACTTACTCAAATATTCAACAACCTTATTAGGTTTGGTCTCAAGCCTTACAAGTTCCTTCGTACTGAGCACATCAAAGGAATTTAGAAACGCAACCGTTTCATTTCAAAAGAAGATAAGTGGTCAATGTCCGAGCCTTTGATCAATCTAGGATTGGGGGACCAGTAAAAAGGGAATAAAGGAGTTCCGTCACTATCATACATCACATCCTGACAGTTAGGGCCACCACGAATTCTATAGAAGGAGTCTTGATAATGTTTAAAGTTGTTAGCGTATAAGGCGAAGAGAGTCCTATGGGGCAGAGCGCATAGTGACACCGGCGGTCAGCAGTAAAGCTTTTAATGTGATAAAAAGAAAAGAAAACACCTATGCTAGGCGTCAAGCCCAAGGCGAGACAGATGATTTGGTAGGCTTTTGCAAAACCCCAACTATTAGGGTGAAGTTGAACAGGAGCGACATTTAAGGTATTCATAAGGGATACTTCAAACGGTGTAAATGGGAACCAGAGGTTGAAGGTCTGCACAACCACTCCGTACATCAAAAAGTAATGGGGCGGATCGAGATTAACTGCAGTGGCGAGATCACTGACGTCTACAGGTTCGACGATGACGTCTCACTCTTTCCCGGAGCCAGATAGTTTGATGGCACTCCTAAGGGTTTGAATACTATCCGAAGATTGGAATTTCGACCTAGAAAGCATCGTGGCAGTTGAAGGGTCGAAAACCACCAATTCTTTTCCTGTGAAAGACGAACGCGGGATTATTACACAATCACTATCACTACTACTACTGGAAGAATCACTATCGCTCTCAGTAACGGGGAGATTAAGCATCTCCGTGAAATACTTGTTCACATCCAACGACCCATCCCACCTAATACTATGAAAATATATTTGACGCTCAGTGGCGGATCCCAAAGGAGGAATCGAAGTAAAACCCCCTTCATCGTTTAGATCACGGATTATAACCATAGTAAGGAGAAGAAAAAGTAGAAAGAAAGGGTATAAGAGAGTAGGAACTTATACCTCAGAAACACAGGTAAGCGCTTGAGTGAAGGATGATCCGCAAGCAAGAAGGATTTTACTCGGAGTAGGGAGACGACAATGCAATGGAAAGATTGAGAAAAAGAGTGTGAAGTGTGGCGTATATAAAGGCACAGAAAACCGTTTGTTTGCCCAATAAAAAAGTAAAGGAGCCGAACCGTCCTAATACCCATTGGGTAATAGCGTGAAAGCAGACACGCTATCGACACGTGTCCCAGAGCTAGGAAAAAAGAAAAATACAGATAGTGACATCATTAACCAAATTTCATTCATCATCAAATGTCCTTTATTATTACAAGCATTCAAAGCATACAAGGAAAAGAAAGAAAAAGCCCTAAACTACGAAATTGAGCAACACACGAGAGGCGATCCTGTAGTTCCAACAGCGTACGACGTTTTTCTAGCAATCTCGCTATGTCATCCTTAATGTCTTTCCTCAGCTGGCACTTCTTTGCTTCCAGCTGATCGATTTCTGCCCGCAGTTTGGCGAGCTGATGATCAAGGTTGTCCTCCTCGTCAAAACAGGTCGCCAAGTTGCTTTCATACATACGCATGCCCTCCTTCACAAGCCACATCTCGTCAAAAATTGCTGCGTTCGTCCTCTGGCTATGACAACGCGACTCCAACACTACCATGATTGTAAGTGCACCAGTTCATCCTCATGTTTTAATAATTGTCAAAACACATGAAAATAGAATAGAACATACTTTGGCAAACATTACAAATGACTTGACAGCGAAAAACTATTTTAACACTTTGAAAAATTGTTTTTAGGTATTATGTATCGATACATAAACGTGTGTATCGATACAAATGTCCTGAAATTACTTCAGACTGATTTTGTGTAATTTGTATCGATACATATATCACTTGTATCGATACAAAAGTGGTTTCTCAGAGGCAGAGAGCTACCTGTGTATCGAATCATGCTTGCATGTATCGATACACACCTATGCCTCTCAGAAATCCAGAGACATCATGATGTATCGAATCATGCTTGCATGATTTGATACATATCAGTCAAGATTTCAAGAAACTGATGTATGTATCGATACACACCCGTGTTTGTATCGATACATAAGTCAAATCTTTCATTTTTAACGCTGGTCAAAGGCTTTGTATCGATACAAATCATCAGTTGTATCGATACATGTTTGTTAAATTTTGCCCAAACTTGCTCAATTCTATTTTCTCTTTAAATAGCAATGTGTTGTGTCATTGTAAAGTAGAGAAAACTAGTGTGAAAGATCAGAAAACGCTTTGGGTACAAATTGAGTGAGAATTTGCATCAAAGGTTTGATTCAACACAAGTTCATCATCTTCATCAAGTTTGCAATCAAAATTGGATTTGAGTATGGGATCAATTCAATAGAAACTGCAGATTTGTGTGATAACGTTCGATACGGTTCGCGGTGAATCAGAATCGTGATCGGGTTGAATTGCGTTGAAGGTTCTAGTGTTTCTCTCAAGTGATTCAAGATCGTGCGTGTCTTGAAGGATTCGACAACACGGAACGAAGGACTCAGCTGGACGATTGGGTGCGGTTTGGCACAAGGTGAATCGTTGGAATCAGAGGGCGAAGTTCCGTTGGGTGTCGAGGTTATTCGCATTAGTTTACATTTGGTCTTGCTATAGGATTATAGATTTCAATTGTAAACTGTGCACTTTTTGTTCATCAAGTTTTTGATCTATAAACTCTCAAATAACCCGTTTGGTTATTTGGGGGGAGACGTACTCGGATAAACGCGTGGACGACGCGCAATCCGGGGAACTCCCTAATCACATCGTGTGTCTCTCTTTATCTCTATCTTTTAATTTCGTTAATCTCGTTAATTTGATTAATCGATTGAATTTTTGTTGTTCGTATTGGTTCACAAAAATTCAATTGGTTCTTGCTTGATTGTGATTGAATTAGAATATCGAACCATATAACTTGCTTGGGACTGTTTTTGTTAATCAAATTAAATTTGGATATTTCGCATTAAGCGTTCCGGTAATTTTCCTAAATTCGTTCAAGGCTATATTATCTTTCCTTTGGTCAAAAGGTGCAAAGTAGACTACCGATCCGGTGGTGCTTCCGCGCATTGTTTTTAATCAAATATTTTTTTAAATTGCCGTTGATTAAAGAAGCCACTTATTCAACCCCCCTTCTAAGTGGTAGCCTAGTAGTCTAACAAGTGGTATCACGAGTCCGGTTCAATTTTGCTTGCAAAATTCGGAGGTTTGTGCCAATTATTAGACAACATGGCTTTTGCACCTAAAAGGGCGTATAATAGGGCTCCTATATTCAATGGAGATCATTTTGACTATTGGAAAAGTAGTATGCGTATTCACATCAATTCTTTTGATTGTGAAGTGTGGAATGCTATTGAGAACGGTCCGTTTGTTCCAACAATCACCGATGCTCATGGCATTGTCACCAATAAGCCTATGGCACAATGGACGGAAGAGGAAAAGAAAAAGACCAATTACGATGCAAAGGCACAAAATATTTTAATATCATCCCTTGGGATTGATCAATTCTATCATGTGTCACATTGTCAATCGGCTAAGGAAATGTGGGACACATTGGTAACTCACTTTGAGGGTACCAATGATGTAAAGATATCCAAAATTAATACATTAACACAAGAATTTGACTTGTTCCATATGCTAGATGGCGAGACCATCGAGGATATGCAACAACGATTTATCAAAATAACCAACAAGTTACACGGTTTGGGAAAGCCAATCACGAATCAAGATGCCACTAACAAAATTTTAAGATGTCTTAGTAGGTGTTGGCAACCGAAGGTCACCGCGATTAAGGAGGCGAACGACCTCACTACTTTGAGTCTTACAACCTTATTTGGCAAGCTTACGGAACATGAACAAGTACTAAACTTGTTAGAAAAGCAAGAGAAAAGTGAGAAAAAGGGAAAGCACAATGACAAGGATAAGGAAAAGGAAAAGGACAAGAGGACAATTGCTCTAAAAGCCTCAAAGTCTAAGTCCAAAAAGGTAGAGCATGTGGAAAGTAGCTCAAGCGAAGATGATTCTGATGATGAGGAAATGGGACTCTTCGTGAGACGCTACAATAGGTATGTGAGAAAGAATGGGATAAGACATTCCGATGAGAATCTTAAAAAGTATCGAAAAGATAGTGGTTATCGTCGGAGGAATGAAGATGCTAGGTACTCTAAGAAAGGAGCATGTTATGAATGTGGACAAATCGGTCATTTTAAACCGGATTGTCCCAAGCTCAAGAGAAAGGAGAAAGGGTCACCTTCATTCAAAAAGGGAAGCAAGGATAAAGGAAAGAAAGCTTATGTTGCATGGGAAAGCGGAAGCTCATCTTCCTCTTCATCATCAAGCTCTAGCTCTAGTGATGGAGATGTGTTGGCATTGTGTGCTTAACATCTCATGATCGTAAGAAACTTGTTCCAAAAAAGGTAAACCAAAATCCCTCTAGCTCATATACTCTTTTAGAATATCATGAGTTGCAAGTTGCTTTTGAAAAGTTACACAAAGAAACTAAAGAGGCTTTTCAACGATTAAAAGGTTTAATGGAAGTTAATAAATACCTTGAGGCAAAAGTTTCGGAAACGGAGCTTGAGTTGAAAGCCCTCAAAAAGTCTTTGATTCAAAAACCTCTTGTGACTTTTGATAGTTATTGTAACGATAGGACCGGATGTGATGGATGTTTTTACTTACGTAGAGACTTACGAAAGTTACAAGATAAGCTAAAAGAGTCATCCAAGCCGGAGATTACTTTTGCGATTGATCCATCTAAATTCAACAAATCTTTGAAACCTAAAAATAAAAAGTATAAATTTGTTGAAAAGGATCATAAGAAAAGTAATCCTTATATCGTTTGTCATTATTGTTGTGACAAGGGTCATACTATTGCAAAATGTCATGCTAGAAAGGTATTGGTACCAAGAGGCAAATTGCAATGGTTACCTAAGTTAGACAATAATGGTGCTACTAACATACTAGGACCCAACATGAGTTGGGGACCTATTTCAAATGTCTAAGTATGTAGGGAATTGTCTTGAAACCATTGACAAGAGACACCGACAACAATGGAGTTCAAGACCTACGAACAAGGAGAGCAATGAGAAAAGCTTCAACTCGACACTTACAATGGTGCGGAAATTGATCACTTCATCCACCTAACACTCAAGGGAAGATTCTATTCTCTACTATTCCTTTATATTTTTTTTACTTAGCATTTGTTCTTTGGTTCATATACATACAATTTTCATCTTAATATGATAGTTGCTTTGATAGTTGTCTAATCCTCCATTTCCAAGAATTTTCGCTCAAAAATATTGATAAGTTTTTTAGACTCATACGTCTTAAATGGGGATTTGACAAAGATCACTACTACTATCTTATTAAGTTCATATTAGGTTGTATATGTTTTCTTTTTATGTGACTTTGTGTGCATTCATAGACATACATTTCTCATATGATTGATTTTGGTACTTTGATTGATTTATGTGAATGCCTTATCTTGCATTTATGGTTTGACATGTGTTCTCATGTTATAATGTGCTTTGGTACTTTGTTTTGCTCACATACATAAAAGTGTACCTTATTGGTTATATGTGTTTCATACATACGTGTTATTTGAAAGTCATAAAAATTATTTTTGAAAACTTATAAGTTCATGTGTTTGAAGAAAAACTGAAAATTATGCATTTTGGATCGATACAAATAAATTTTGCATGGATACATGTCAGTTATTTTTCAAATTTTCAAAATAAACTGATATGTATCGATACATATGATCTTGTATCGATACATAACTCTTCAGTTTGGACAGAACGTTACTCATGTATCGATACATGCCTATATGCTTCGATACATGCTTCAAAACAACTGACTTGTATCGATACAAACACGAATTTGTATCGATACAAAATCGTAAAAACAGGTTATATGTCTATTTTTACTCATTCATTCATCAAACCATCAAAATCTCTTCTTCTCCACACGGCTTTCTCTCCAAAACCCTCACCCCAAAATCCTCAATCTCTCTCAAAACTCAACCAAATTTCACAAAATTAACACCAATCCACTCAGAATTCATTACCCAATCATTCTCCATCATCAATTTCGTGGTCAAAGTCTCATAAGCTTCAATCCAAGGAATTCATCAAATTGTGGTTTGTGAAACTTCTTTTCAAAAAGTTCTTCATCAAAAGTGTAAGGTAAATCGTTCTACCTCTCAATCTTCTTGTAATGGCACCTAAGAAGGCTAGAAAAGATAAGGAAATAGCAATTAGTGGTGAAGCTTCTAATTTTGGTCTTAAAGAAGATGAGTATGTTCATAAGGATTGTATTACTACTTACACTAGGTATTGTAGGACTAGGAGTGTACTTCCTCAAAAATCTGTCAATATTGATACTCTTAGGAATCTACATTTGAATGATATTGCTGAGATAATTGAGACTAAACAACTTGATAGTTTCTGTGACCTACAAACAAAATACAATGAGACTGTGGTTAGGATTTTGTATGCTGGATTACAGGAAAGAAATGGGGCTGAATTTGAGTTCCGTTGGAAGAATAAGACTTATAAGTTTACTGTTGATATGTGGTTTGAGTTGTTTGGGATGAGCACCGGAAGTAGGATAACCGGGGAGAATCTATTAGCCTATTCTGAACTGAGTCAGGTGGATTATGACTCCAATGTCTTTATCTCTTCCATCACTAGAAATGGCAATATTCCGGAAACCATGGGAACCGGAAAATTGAATGTTAATGCTAGAGTGATTTACTGGATTGTGAGTCACATTTTGCGTCCAAAAAGTGCTAGCTCTAGGATGGATAAGAAGGATATTGACTTGATGTTTTTGCTTATGGAGGATGGGAAGGTTGACTGGCCATTCTACATTGTGAGTAGGATGTTTGACCTAAGGAATTCAAGCAGGGATCAAAGTTTTGGGTACTGTAGCATGATTGCTAGCATTTTGCAGAAATTCAAAATTGGACAAAAGCTTCCAATTGAGTACACTACTCTTGGAAGGTTGCAGAAATTTAGTGAAACACAAATGTCCAAAATGAATTGGTCTTTGAATGTGGATAATGTGTATGTGTACCATGGTCCGGATGATGACAATGAGGGTCAAGCTGCTGCTCCTAGAGGTAGGAGACCAAGGAGGAATGTTAGACAAGGTGAGGCTGAGGATGAGGGACAAGGTGAAGAAGGTGGTAACTGGAATGAAATGATGGAAATGATGAGAAACATGAGCATGCAACAAACTACCTTCTATAATGAGTACACTCAAAACTATGCTACTCAGAATGCAAGAATTGAAGAGCTGTACACCACCACTACCGACCTCAGAAACTATGTGACCACCCGGTTTGACAACATTCAGACTCAGATGGATGCCTATTACAACCCTAACCCTCCTACCAACCCGGATAATATGGATGATGAATGATGATGTTTGATGTTTAACCTTCGTTTTTATGCATTTTATTTCTCTCTTCGCATGAACAATTTCTTTTGTTACTTCTTATGACTTTTGGATCATTTCGATTTGGTTGTACGAATATTTTTAATGTTGCCATGTTTGGGCAACATTCATTTTGGATATGTATGACTTTATTTTGGATAATTTCGTATGTTTGGATGTTTGGTTTTATGTATATGCATTTGTTGCATTATTTTGTTTATTTTCGTCCCATATTTTGATATGTTGGTTGATTTAAAATGTCGATGTGTTTCAATACTCATGAGTTGGTTTATGGATTGTTGTTCTGCATTCCATGTTTTATCATGATATTTGGTATTCGTCATTGATATATTTTGGCATATCTTTGTATGTATTTATATTGATTAGGAATTTTTATCATATATGTGCATTTCAATAAATGTAAGTGCACGATATGACTTGGATCAAAATTGATTGAACTTGATACTTCTAATAGACCCTCTTCTTCTTTTTGATATTGTCAAAGGGGGAGAGATTTGGATGCACAAGCTAAGGATGAATAGCTAAAAGAGTCTTGAATATTATCTACTATGACAGTCGCATTATGGCATCAACTCAGGGGGAGCGTGCTTATTGTTAGCCTTGGTGTTTTAATTGCGTCTGTATACATATTGCTATTTTATTGCATATTAGGTATAGGCTTAGCTTATGCATAGTTTTGACAATTATCAAAAAGGGGGAGAATGTAAGTGCACCAGTTCATCCTCATGTTTTAATAATTGTCAAAACACATGAAAATAGAATAGAACATACTTTGGCAAACATTACAAATGACTTGACAGCGAAAAACTATTTTAACACTTTGAAAAATTGTTTTTAGGTATCACTTGTATCGATACAAAAGTGGTTTCTCAGAGGCAGAGAGCTACCTGTGTATCGAATCATGCTTGCATGTATCGATACACACCTATGCCTCTCAGAAATCCAGAGACATCATGATGTATCGAATCATGCTTGCATGATTTGATACATATCAGTCAAGATTTCAAGAAACTGATGTATGTATCGATACACACCCGTGTTTGTATCGATACATAAGTCAAATCTTTCATTTTTAACGCTGGTCAAAGGCTTTGTATCGATACAAATCATCAGTTGTATCGATACATGTTTGTTAAATTTTGCCCAAACTTGCTCAATTCTATTTTCTCT
Organism: Trifolium repens; assembly: GCA_030408175.1. Classification (NCBI taxonomy): domain Eukaryota; kingdom Viridiplantae; phylum Streptophyta; class Magnoliopsida; order Fabales; family Fabaceae; genus Trifolium; species Trifolium repens. The sequence goes on along the minus strand of CP125850.1, from coordinate 32,505,657 downwards.
TTAAATAGCAATGTGTTGTGTCATTGTAAAGTAGAGAAAACTAGTGTGAAAGATCAGAAAATGCTTTGGGTACAAATTGAGTGAGAATTTGCATCAAAGGTTTGATTCAACACAAGTTCATCATCTTCATCAAGTTTGCAATCAAAATTGGATTTGAGTATGGGATCAATTCAATAGAAACTGCAGATTTGTGTGATAACGTTCGATACGGTTCGCGGTGAATCAGAATCGTGATCGGGTTGAATTGCGTTGAAGGTTCTAGTGTTTCTCTCAAGTGATTCAAGATCGTGCGTGTCTTGAAGGATTCGACAACACGGAACGAAGGACTCAGCTGGACGATTAGGTGCGGTTTGGCACAAGGTGAATCGTTGGAATCAGAGGGCGAAGTTCCGTTGGGTGTCGAGGTTATTCGCATTAGTTTACATTTGGTCTTGCTATAGGATTATAGATTTCAATTGTAAACTGTGCACTTTTTGTTCATCAAGTTTTTGATCTATAAACTCTCAAATAACCCGTTTGGTTATTTGGGGGGAGACGTACTCGGATAAACGCGTGGACGACGCGCAATCCGGGAAACTCCCTAATCACATCGTGTGTCTCTCTTTATCTCTATCTTTTAATTTCGTTAATCTCGTTAATTTGATTAATCGATTGAATTTTTGTTGTTCGTATTGGTTCACAAAAATTCAATTGGTTCTTGCTTGATTGTGATTGAATTAGAATATCGAACCATATAACTTGCTTGGGACTGTTTTTGTTAATCAAATTAAATTTGGATATTTCGCATTAAGCGTTCCGGTAATTTTCCTAAATTCGTTCAAGGCTATACTATCTTTCCTTTGGTCAAAAGGTGCAAAGTAGACTACCGATCCGGTGGTGCTTCCGCGCATTGTTTTTAATCAAATATTTTTTTAAATTGCCGTTGATTAAAGAAGCCACTTATTCAACCCCCCTTCTAAGTGGTAGCCTAGTAGTCTAACAATGATGAAAGGGAAATCTTTAATCATTCGATCCCGCAGCGCCAATAGCCTATTGAGGAACTCATGTTGAGGAGGAGTAAGTCGCCAAGAATAATCACGAAGATTCGTCACCATTGAAGCGAAGTCCTCATAGTCATCCATTAAATCTTCTGGATCCTGCAGGAGCAAAGACCTCAAAGCATCAATCAGTGAAGCTACAGTGGAAGCCATGAGTAAGGAGGAGTGTGATGTGATCCTAATATGATGTCCCTTTGCAAGAAAAATTGATCCAATATTGGAATAAAAAGAACCAATTAATTTTGGTTCAATGTTTTATTTTCGTAGCAAATGAAACTGCTGTCTTATTTTATCCATATCTGGCGTTTTATATGTCCGATTGAGGCGATCTTTAATGCGTTGGAAAGCTTAGAAAATTTCCTATAATTTCTCTGTTGAATGCAAGATCCAATTCAGCTTCGTTCAAGGCCTACATAGCGACAGAAGTTCATTACGTGATTAAAATTAAATGGGCTGGAGTGTTGTTTATTTGGATAACATGTGATAAATAATTTCATTGTCATGGAATTGGAATTTAATGGAGGAAAGTCTTAAGGAGAATGGAACTTCAATGACACTTATTGCACTAATTATGTGCATGCTTTACGTTGCATTTGTGGATTACAATTTGGATCATCACTTTGGAATTTCATTGGACAAGCTCACATTTTAGTGTTTTCTTTTCAGAATATTTTTGTAATGTTATTATGACTTTTGTTTATTTTCATTAGATTAGAATTTAAGTTATCAGTTTTATTTTAATTAGGTCCATTGAGCTACTTGCAAAAGATCTATAAATTGTAAGCTATTTTCATGAAATAAGGGAAGTTGAATTTGGATTAAAAACAGTGCACTTTTGTGTATTTGTGAGCTTTGCTCATTTTTTTGGTCTTGGATTGGACCATGTATTGATCTTATCAAGAAATCATTTTCTTGTGGTGATCCTCATTCCACTTGACTTATCACTTCTCTTGGATTGGAGAGTGTGGCGTCTCTTTCTTAAATTCTACCATTTCTTGTTTTCATTCCGACCGTTCCGCGATTCTCATCAGAGTGGAAATGAGAAATGAAGCCAGGGGCATCCGCCTTTTTAAAGGGCAGGAACGGCAACGCCTAGTCCTATGAGGAAGGAGGGAATATCGGATGCATAAGCTTCGAATTCGTTATCCCATCCCCAAAAGTTACGTGCAAACGTGCCTGAAAAATATATATTTATCCCAACAACACAAGCTTATCAGCACTATGCCTCCTTAGAGCCTTGTACTTGGAGGGCTGTGTACCGGTCAAAATAATTTAAGCCCAGCTAATACAGGGTCCGGACCACTTTGGCCCAATTCGCCTCACTCGCCCATCACGTGCATACCCCGTGCCCCACGATTTTCCCCCAGTTAAGTACAAAGCATATGAAAAATGTGCCTACAATACCCACTAAGGTAATTGGCGCCAAATGTAACCCCCCTCTCCCTCACGAGGGATCATGGGAACTGGGTAACCGCCACATCCCCCCTCATTTGCCGGAAGAAAGATCATGGGGTTATTGGATCACCTGTAACTGCTCCATAGTCCTATAAATACAACCCCCAAACGCAATTCAGAACTAAGCAATATCACCATTTCATACCATTGCATAATCATAGCAGTTAGCAAATACATACCACCTAGTGTTCTATCAGGAACACTTAGCAACTAGCAGGGCACTCATTAATGTGGAGCTCGCTGAGTTGACTCTAAGAAGTGGAAAAGAGGAAAGAGAAAAGAAAAGCTGGGTTAATGCACCAAAAGAACAAAAGAAGGAACATCCACCGAAAGGCAAAGTGAAGTCCATCATAAAAACAATACCTTCAGAAGATGATGGACAACTCTGTTTTGTCACCTTCAAAAAGAAACAGAACCCAGAGAAGTATGAAAGAAGCAACAAGAAAGAGGGAGGAGCTAAGGCGAAAGCTCCTACAGAATAGAGAGACATGCGAACCTATCATCTGTAATGGAGGAAATGTCTCAAGCTAATGAGAGGCTAAACAAGTGTTGCTTGGGAGGCAACCCAAAGATAAGTATTTAAGCATTTTCAAATTTCGTATTTTCAATTCAGTTTTTCAAATTAATAATGACTGCCTAGAATTCCGCATGTCATCCTCATCTGTCAACAACCCTTATTCAAACTTATAAAAAATTAAATAACTACTTGCTGTTTATTATCTAGTGCATGACTAACTGTTATAGGTAAGATTGAGGCGAAATAAGTTATAAATCTTGATGAGACGAATTTCACACCTTCATACAGAAAAACCAAAGGTGATTGCTCTGAAATGCGAAGTTCGGGAGACAGAGAGACGAGTGATGAAGTTGGTGTCTGTGAGACAAGTGTTCAACTTCAGATACCTAAAGCCATGTGAGGATTTGAGCCAAATATTTCCAAACGGTATTACCACTTTTTTTCGAATTAATATGAGAGTACCGTGCACTTGTTTATTTTCTAGAACTTGCTATAATTCTCTGCTGACTGGTTAATTTGATATTATATGCATTGAGGCAATTGTTTGTTATAGCCAGAGCCTTTTCAAGCCACCCTTATTATTATTATATCCTTTGCTAGCCAATTTTGAGCCGTAAAAAAATAATATCCCTTTTGTTTCGGTGACAAACCACAATACAAGCCTATAGACCAGAAAAACAATGAAATTACCCTCTTTGGAGTTAAGGTAATAGTTCTCAAAGTCTCGGCAACAAAACAAGTTTGTGGTTGCTCATGGAACTAGCAACGTTTAAGTTTGGGGTGGGTATACGGAGAACTATCACTACAAAAAAAGAAAAAAAAAATGAAAACAGAGACGGGAAAACATCAAAAAAATCCCTAAAAAATAGTCTCTTCAAAAAAAAAATGAAAAAGAAAGAGCCAAAGGGGAAAGAAAGTGATAGAAAAGAACCACACAAAGACACATCCAGTTCTTATTTTCCGATACCAACACAAAAAGGCACCCTAAGGAACACAGGTTGCGCACACAAAAAGGAACATCAAAGTATGACTTAACTCCAATGTTTAGCCTACTATTCCCAAAAATGTCCTATCTTGACCTAAGCCACGTTATAACCCTGAAAAGACCTCCAAAAATTCATGTATATTGAATTTTGACCGGTTGCTTAGAGTTCTTGCAAGCCTATGGTAAAATGGCAGGTTGCACGATGAATGAGAGATAACCCTTTCAATTAATGAGCGAAAAACACAAATGTGAGAGAGAGAAAAGTTGGACATGGACTCTTGCGGGCATTTGTCCAATTTGCTACTATTGACGTCTCCTGAGCCTAGCAGGACTGAGCATGATTGCGGCGGTAAGAAAATCAGCGGTACCATTGCTGAAATACAAAAAAGGTTGTGAAATTCCTATCATATATATTTATCTCTTGTTTTTCTAACGATCTTGTCTGACAGCATGTTACTTGATGACAAGCAACAGTTTAAGTTTGGGGTTGTGAGGACAGGAATTTCTACGGTATTTTTAGTATTATTATTAGTAGTAAAATGACCAAGACAGGCCCAAATACGAAGGAAAACCTACAAAAGCAAGAAAAAGCATCAGGACAGAGTCCAAGATGCAAAAAGACAAGAAAAAGCCCAAAAAGTGAAGAAATTGAGCATCCCATCGCAGCACGATGGCTCCCATCGTGCCACGATGGGAGCTGCTTGTTCGCCAAGAAATCAGAAGCAATAAATCTGCAAAATATCTGTTTATCGCAGCACGATGATGCACATCGCAGCACGATGACTTAACTTGGCGCCCAAGCTAATGAAATGCACAGGATCAGTTATTAAATTGAACTGAATCTTCACATCGCACTGCGATGAGCTTATCGCAGTGCGATGCCTTGCTGAGGCCCATTACGAAAACTATAAATAGAGACTCCCTTTCATTGTTTAATTCATTTAGAAATAGTAGAACACTCTCTACTATAAGGAGAGGTTCAGAGGAGCTCTATTGGACATAGTTTTCTTCCCTTACGGGAAAACTAACTCAGCAAGGTATGATTTCTTTAGGCTTTTGTATTTAGGTTATAATTCTTGTAATTTAAATATGTAGTCTTTATTATTTATGCCTTAGGTTGTGGTGGAGAAGATGAACTCCCCAATGAATATTTGGAGTCTGTGGTTGAGTCTAAGTTATAATAAATGATATTTAGTAATTGTGTTTGTTATTTACTTTCTTGCACTTTAATAACGTATTCTCGTAATCTGGCCGGATAAGCGGGAGCGCCCTTAGAATTGATATCAGGTTTTGACTTGGTATGGTCCGGAACTAGTAGTAAATAATGCTAGGTGAATAGAAACGGTAACATCCTGAACTAGCCGTGAACTGAGCGGTTAGAGGAGGAATCATGCACTAGGTGTGATGTGAGCACTTAGAAGATGAACAGCCCGATACTAGGACCTAGAGGTTAATTGGTGAAGATTATAATGCATGTTTATAAACAACTCACTTAGTAATTAGGGTATGTGACACATCGAGGTTAGGCTCTCGTAGGTACCTTAGTTAATAATGTAGGGAAACTTTAATAAACATAGTGTAATAGTAAGGTATTAGTACAACAAGGATAATTCACCGCCGAACATAATCTAAGTAACTATGTTATATACCGATCATGCCAAATATGAAGAAGGAGGGAGTCCAAACACCATACCTAGCCCCTATATTTCTTGAATCTATATTATTTATACATTCAGTTATTTATATTTCTGCAAGCATTACGCCTATTTTATAAAAACCTTTTCAAAACCCAAAGCGAATGCAAACTACCACAAACTTAATTAACACTAGTGAAGCTTCGGCACCATCCCTGCGGATACGAACTCATTCTATACACTAGAGTGTGAATTATTACTCAACGACAGACTGGTGCACTTGCCAGACCCTAGTCACATGCTTAAATATTCATGGCCTGCTGCTGAATCAATTAACATTTCTGCTACAGGCATTGAATATTCATCTTTTGGTGTAGCATTATTCAAATCCCTAAAGTCTATGCAAACTCTAAGTGATCCATTCTTTTTAATAACATGGACAATATTAGCTAACTATTCTACATACCTGGCTGTTCTAATGAATTTTCACTTGAGCAACCTTTCGATTTCTGTCTTGATCTTTGTCATTATTTCTGGAGCAAACCTCCTTGGAAGCTGCTTCACAGGCATTTTGTCTGGTCGAAGAGGTAACCTATGTTCCACCAGATCTTTGCTTAATCTTGGCATTTCATTGTACTCCCAAGCAAAGCAATCCTTGTACTCCTTCAGCAACTCAATTACCTTTAACTTTAAACTTGGGTCTTGGGTCAATATTGGTACTGATGTAAGTTGGCCTTTTAATTGGGTCATCCCCAATATCAATCTCCTGCAAATGATCTTGGGCTTGCATTCTTTGATTCGAACTAATTGGATCTTTTTCGAAACCCATAGGTTCATCATCATAGATGCAATCCAACCTTTGATTATTACCAGTAATCGAAGCATTGGCACTTGTTGCCAATTCATTTTGCACATTGTTGGTGGCTTCGAAAGCCACATTTTCACTAGATTCAATAGCTTCATAGCCATTTTAATCCTATTTTCGGCAGCATAAGCCGTAATCTTCCTTCATTATGGGGACTCAATCATCATAAGTTTCAAAATCACCCTACCCAGAAGCTGGTGGATAAACATCCTTACTGCAGGATCCATCAATAGGCTCCATTTCCCAACAAAATCCATGGGTTGAATGTAATTTCACATAGTGGTAAACACCATCAGGATTTGCCACATTTGGATCGAAGGCAGCATCTTGCTCTCCACAAGGAGCAATGTTTGCCAAGTTTTTGTCAAAATTCTGAAGGGTCACAGTGCTAGAGTCAGCTATATAGGCACTCTGATCTGCCTCATCATTCTCAACAAGGCCATCATCTCTCCAAAGAGTTAGTCTTTGGTGCAAAGAAGAAGGTACATCACCAACCTCATGAATCCATTCTCTACCCAACAACAAGTTATAATTGGGCCTAGCAGCAATAACCATGAACAGTGTCTTTCGAACTGTGCTTCCAACACATACTTCCAGTTGCACAACACCAAGAGAGTGCCCGGTCTTACCTTCATAATTTGCCAAAACCACATTGTGGGAATGCAAATCAGTGTCAAATAAGCCTAACTTTTTCAACATGAAATGAGGCATTATATTAACCATTGCTCCACCATCAACCAAGATTTTGTTGACTCCCACATCATTCACTTTAGCCCTTATGAACAAGGCCTTCAAGTGGTTTTTCATTCCTACATTTGGCCATTCGAACACAGCATTTTGTGCTTCGACACAACCATTTTCCATCACATAATAACACACTGGCTTGTGACCAGCCAATTCCAAAGCTTTGAAGTCTTCTTCCACCTCATTAACCTCAGTTGGAACATCATATTCCAAAGGTAGAACAGTGACTACATTCACCAGCACATCGAAATCTGATTCTTCATCAAGAAGATCATCATCATCCATGAAGTCTTCTTCATCCTCAGCATCTTTGTTATTTTCAGCTTCAGATTCCTTGATATGAGCAAGCATTTCTTTCACTGGCCGTTTGACTAATTCAACTTTTTCCATTTCAGTTGTGTTGCCCTCATCCTTAGTTTGTTGAGCAGCAAGCTTCTTTCTGCGTTGGAATCTGTGCCACTGAGTTCGAGTCATAGGGTTCTTACCCTTGTAGTTGTTCCTATAGCCATATTTGTTGGCTTCTGCTGCAGCTTGAGGATTTTTTGGCTCAACAACCACTTTCGAACCAGTACTTGGTTTCGAGCTAGCAACCACTTTTGATTCAGCAATCATTTTTGAATTCGAAGCTCTAGAAACGAACTTCACATTCACATTGCTCGAACTCCCTTTATCCATCTACTTCTTATCAAAAGTCACATATTGGCCACTGACCCATTGATTAACAGGTGCTTGGTTGGATGGTTTGAAAGTTCTTTGAGGTCCTAGCCTCTGGTGAACTGAAAGCCCTTTGTTATGGGACTTACTCCAATCAATCTTCTGATATGGCCAACCCCTTTGGTTTGGTTTGGAACTTGGCCATTTTCTTTTGTTATCAGCATAAGGCATCACACTTTTCAGACATGTAACAGCCTCTTTGTCACACACAGCACTGCACCTAGGACACAACATCACCTCAGAATTGTTCAATTTGCACCTGTTTAAGAAATCTACCAATTGTTCTTCAACAGCAGGATACACCTTTTGAACTTTCTTTTCGTATTCTCCTTCAGGTATAGCTTTGACTGCAGCAGCAACATCAGCTTCAGTGACTTCGACCATGTTGCAATCCAAAATTTCAACATAAGTTGCATCAGCAGTTGGGAGCGGATCTACATCCACTTTCATTGGAGGCTTAGTCTTATCAGCAAACTTGAGCCTTCCTTCGTTCAAAGCACGTTGAACCAAATCCCTGAAAAGAATACATTGGTAAGTCTTATGTCCTAAATAATTGTGATATTTACAATAACCTCTTTTCTTTCTTTGTTCAATTGGAGGTATTTTTAAATCTTTTGGCACAATTATTTGACCATCAGAAACCAGCAAATCAAAAATTTCATCACATTTAGTAATATCAAACGTGTAAGTCTTAGTAGCATATTTTTCATTTTTTGGTTCGACTAGATTCTTTCCATTCGAAGGCCTCAAAAGCTTACAAGTATAAGGAGGCTCTGGCTTTAATTCTGCCACATTGATATCACTATCATCAATATCTACATACTCATCTTCAATTTCATAATCAAATTCATTATCATAAGAATCTAAAAAAGCAACATCTTTCTTTTTCTGAAACTTAGAATTTCTGGCTTTTTCAGCTTTTAATCTTTCGATTTGCCTAACTCTATCAGCCAATTGTGACATGTCTCGAAGATATTGAGTATCTAGTTTTTTCCTAATCGAATAATCTAGGCCACCTGCAGCCATTTCGACTAATTCATGCTCAGGTACTGAAGTGAAGCACCGAGCTTTCAATAATCTGAACCTATTCAAATAATCATCTACAGACTCTTGTGTTTTTCTCTTAACACTAGCCAACTCTTTAAGACTTATCTTAGTTTGGCCCATATAAAACTGTTCATGGAACAATCTTTCTAATTGAGTCCAGTTACAAATTGAATTAGGAGGCAAAGTTGTAAACCAAGTAAAAGCATTTTTGGTTAGAGAATCAGGAAAATATTTCATTCTCAAATTCTCGTTATTTGCCAAATTTCCAGATTCTGCTAAGTAGCTAGCAATGTGTTCAACAGTTGACTCATTAGTATCCCCTGCAAACTTAGTATACTTAAGGACTTTCCAACCTCTAGGTAATTCTGTTTGTAACACAAATTCAGGCAATGCAGAAACAAAGTTTGGCCTTCGAGTACCAGTATTAAGGTCATTCTGATTTAAAATCGTTTCGACTAAGGTTGCTAAGTTATTATGTCCAGCCAAATTATTATTTTGAACATTTCGAACCACTTCATCAAGGTCTTGGTTCCTTCGAACCATAACTACTAGGGGGTTTTGGTTAACCTCATTTTGGTATTGGTATTCCTCTTGAGCCATTGGTATTGGTTCTTGGTTTGGTGTAACCTGTGGAACCACATATGTTGGCCTTGGGTTAAGGGGAGTGGCAGACATAGCAGGTAGGATCATTTGTGGTGCCACATGATTAATCCTAGGTTGAGTTTGAAGGGAAGGAGTGCCAAAGAAATCAGCAATTCGACCCATTTGATAGGCCAACATTTGGTAACTGTCATTAGTGTTTTGAATCAAAGGATTAAAAATTGTATCAATTTGCTGTGTTAAAAGGTTAACCATATCATGGTTGCTCTCATCCATCTGTTGTCTCAAAGATAAGACAGATGCAGTGGTTAAAGGTGTAGGAGTTACCCTAGGGGAGGTATATCTCTCAGGTTCAGAAGTTGGTATTGACTGAAAACCCATCTTAGGTGTTGGTACATAACCATATAAAGGGTTCGTGGTCATAGGAGGTGGTCTATAACCTGAAGAAATGGAATGAAACGTCATTGTTGTTATTGGCATTGTAGTTCCTGGAACAAACCCAGAATTGCCTAAACTAGAAATTGGCGAAGTAGACGTTACACTCGCCATGTTCGAATCAGGGGGAGGAGGACTTCCCTCACCACTTGTCGAACTTGAACATTGACTGGTAGTAGACCCATGCATTTGATGAGTTCTAGCCATAACTGTAAATGGCAGTTACTAACACAGAAAAATCTTATTTCTAAAGAAACAAAGCACAAAACCTGTCCCACCGGGCGTGCCAATTTGTTTACAATGAAATTTCGTAAACAGGCGCTAGTCTAAGTATTTTAAACTTACGAGATTGACTAGAAATCTCAGGACAATTTTATGCTTGTTTTTTATAGTGAAATCGTTTTAATGTTCATTAAAGTTTAACAAACATTTGTGATCGTAATTTCGTAAAGGAAACAATAAAAGCAAGTCAATTTGAATCGCCTCAAACTAACAAACTTCATACACAAACATGAAAGTAATTTGCAGGAAAGAAACTTGCATTAATTGTAAAAAACGAATACAATAAAGTTTGGTTCAGAAAACATACATTTCCTCTCTTCAGATTCCTTTCTTTCGAACGTTGAATACTTGGAAGTTTTAGAGAAAGTAATGTAAAATGATTTTGCGACCGTTATTCCTCCTAAGGAACTGCTATTTATACTTCGAAGGAACTCTAACTGCCTAGATGATCTGGACGCTCCAAATTTAATCTTCGAACACCCCACGTTCTTCAACTTCGAAACCTCTCCTTTGGCGCGTTTGCACCTTTGGGCTCAACTTTTACTTATTTTGGGCCAAAACCATTTGGCCCATAAACCATTTGCTCCATTTCGAACCCTAGGTCAAGCTCTTGACTTCGAAAGACACTGCAAACAAGTTTTGGCCATCAAACTAATTTACGAATGTTCTAATCGAAACATTCTTTCGTTCAAACCCTTTTAGCATAAAAACACCCTTTTGGACAAACATTTGTTTTTTTTGGCATTTGAATTACCATTTCGTTGGACCAACTCCACATTTTTCATATTTAAATCATAAAATAAATATATATGTAAAAATCTAGCCCAACACACCTTTAAGGCACACATTAGCAAGACCCTTTCTTTTTTAAGAGAGACGCATAATTTCTTTGAAAACATAAATAAGAGATGTTAGATTCTAACAATACACTAAAATAAAATGGATATTGCTAACGTGTGTCCTAAGGACACATGTTAAGAATCTAAAAATTGTGTCCTAAGGACACATGTTAAGAATCTAAAAATAGAAGTATTCTGCAAAAATTTGAGCAAAAATATATATATATATATATATATATATATATATATATATATTCTCCTCTCCAAAATATATTTAAGAAAATGATACTTTTATCTTTTTTAAAAACTTGAATTTCATTCCTTCATTTCACTCCCTTTTATTAAAACCTATATATTTTCTTCCTTTACTAAACACTTCATTGATATCATTTCCCCTTTTATGTTAAAAGTTAAAACCTATATATTTTCTTCCTTTACAAAACACTCCATATCCTTAAAACTTTTAATGCATATATTTTTCATTATTTTTTACTCACATCCTTAACATATAATAATGTTAAACGTTGTTATAAACTATTAAGGTATACAAAATAAAATACAAAATTTAGATAAATAATTAAGATAAAATGATTTTTTAAAGTTGTTTTTGTTATATTAAAACTTTATTATTTTTATTTTATTTTACATATTTAATTTAACAAAAAAAATGAGACAAGTCCAATCTAGAGGCCCATTCAGAAAGTAGAAACCAAAACTAACTCGCCGCGGCAGCCATAGAAGGTAAGAACAAATTTCATCCTTTCCATTTTGTTTTTTTTTAATGATTGTTTTAATCTATTTATGATAAAGACTCTCATTTGTAAACCAAATAAACTAGCTTTTAGCTTATAAGCTAAAAGCTCCGTTTAATAATAATTTTTAAAAAAGAGCTTATAGCATATTTTACTAGCTTATAACTTATTTTTCAAATGCTATTTCAAGTAGCTTATGAGCTTATAGCTTATAGCTTATTATCTTTTCTTCCAATTTTACCCCTATTATCTTACTTAAAAAAATTAAATATTAATTAAACATATCTTTTTTATGTCATTTCAGACTTATAAGCTAGTCCAACCACTAATTTTACCAAACAATACAAATTCAATCAGCTAGCTTATCTGCTATAAGCTAAAAGATAGCTTATAAGCTATCCGCTATAAGCTCATCTGTTATAAGCTAGCTTATCAGCTATCCGCTTTTTTTTATCATACAGAGTCAAAATTGCTTGTTTTAGTGTTTTGATTTCTGAATAATAGGAAATTCGTTATGCAATATATGTTTCATTATTTTTTTATTTTCAATTGAATTGAAATATGGAGCATCATCAAATACTATGTTGGACTGTTGGAATAGTTAGCAAGATATGATTTTATTGTTCTAATGATTCTTTTGATTTATTTATGTGTTTTCTTTGGTTTTTTAATGTGCATGGCTTAATATATGATGAATTTGCTGAAAAGAACATTTTTTATAGCCTTATTGATATTTAATCACGTGCTGGTTGCTTGTGCAGCGTGGTGATTCTTGTTGCATGAAAATAATTGAGATTGAAGTCATTCACATCAAACCTGATTCGAACTCAAGTCCACATCTCCGAGTGATTGTCCGGACTCATTACAGTTTTGTCCTTTGTAAAAAAGACGTTTTGGTGGTTTGAAAGGTGTGAGTGTTGTATATAAACTACATTTGCCTCGATTATCAAGTAATGTGATACTATTTTGGTGCATCCAGAACAAAACCGAAACCACCATTTTCTAAGGATTGTGTTTTGCTTGTAATCATAACATGTCTACTTCTGTGTCCCAAACAAAAGAACAAGTAGAGGAGGTTCCGATTAGAACCATCAGCAAAACGCTAACCCAATGTGGAGAATGCAAATCTAACCCATCAAAGTACAAGTGCGCGCCCTGGTCGCTCGATACATTCATGCAGTCTACCGTGTGTAAAAACTCACAAATTCCGTACTAGGTGTACTGACAAAAGGAACCAAACTCAATTTGTTCCTATTTCGAAGTTTAATGACAAAATATCTTATTATCTGGTACTTACTTTTCAAACTTTGTGTTCTGTTATGCCTTTGGATCGTGAGAACCTTCATGTAGCACCGACACTTTGGATCGAAGGAATGTCAAGTGTCGTGTCTCACTAACACACATGGTTAAATTTAATCACTTCCATTTTAAATTATTACCAATGTCCGCATATTATTGTCAATTTTGTATCGGATTTCATTGTATCGGATGCATAAGTGAAACAGCTTTTACTTCTTGTTTGCTATGATCCTTTAAGTCAACCAGGCAGACCTTTCATTTTTGGTTCCTGAGCTGAGATAGTTTACATTAGTATTTTTATTTCATATTTAAATTTCAAAGTTCTTAGTTGAACTATTTTTTTAGCACTTTTGGACTTTACGTATTCTTAATTTGTCATGCTTCTTGTTATTGTTTTGGGATTGTCATAAATGTGCTTCTTAGAACTTCTTATTTCCCTTAAGTTTATTTTTTTTGTTTTGTTTTGGGATTACAATTTGCTAGAGGAAGTGAAGAGGGTGGCTGAAGCTGCTTCGAGAATGAGATCGAAGTTAGACATGTATACAAATTTTAGGTTACCTCATCACCTCAAAAGCCTACAAAATGCTGTTCGAAGCTGAAGAACTCAACTATTGTTTCTCCCTAATGGAATGTCAAAAAGAGAGAAAAATCGGTCTCAATATGACCATAGGTATTTTTATCTTTCACGACAAACAATCTGTGTTATAGGAGGATGGTACATGCATAATAGAAATTTCTTCCTTTTGTACTTAACTCATAATTGTTTCTTAGTTTTTTTTTTTTTGTGTATACATGATATGTAATCTACAAAGTTGCTATGTGCAGTTTAGATTTATTGAAGTTTTTATTGAGTTGTGGCATCTTATTAATGCATTGATGCTAGAGGGAGATATAGATTATAACAGTGTTATCGCACATCGGCGTTACAGACTTATAGCATAGCAAAATTTGAACAAATCGCTATTGTTCCGCGGTATGTTGTTTAGTAAAGTGTTTTGAAATAGTCGCTATTGCGGTGCTATAATGTTGCAGCATATTGGAATTTGAACATAACACTATTTTCTGCTATCCTCAATTGACAACACTTGATTGTAAGAATGTTTCATATTTAGATTTATATTATTGAGATGGAAGCTTTTATTTCAAATAAATTACAAATATGTTTATGTTATGATTTTAGGAAGAAGACTATACATTGGACCATAGAATGGCGTTTTCACTTAACAAATGTCATTTTACACGATCATAGGTAAGCCACTTATATGATATCTTTGATTTGGATTTAGATCTCATGATGCAAGTGGAATCAAGTTCATCACATCAAGTGCTTCCCGAAAATAATAATTCTGATGAAGCACTAAACGATTCATTGGATAAACCGGTGTTTGAAGGAGACATGGGTAATCTTTCACCGTCTTGTCTTCTAGACAGGGAACTAAATTTGTTTGAAGACGGGACATTAGACTTTGATCAAGATTTTATGGGTGATGCCTATGCTGATTTGATGTGTCACTTGAATTCATCGAATTCCTCGATTTTGATAGTGTATTTGCCAAGAAAGATGAAAACAATATAGATTTTTGGCCACCATTGGGGAGTTCCCTGTGCCAGAGGAATTGGAGGAAGGGGAAATTCAAGAGTGATTGGGAGTTATAGCTACTTTTGTTGAAGAATCGAGGAGAAAATGAGAGAACTCATATTTTGTCATTGTGTACATGAAATAGTTTTAGTTTTTTCCTTAGATAACTTTTTATGTTTGCGACAATTTTTTTTATTATAAATATTCCGCTTGTGCAAATTGGAAAATTTAGAAGAATTTTTGTTTAATAACCCACAGTAGTCGGATTGATATCCGCATTCATGCACACATCGACATGCTTCCTAGATGTCCTAACCATATTGCAATACATATATTTGTGTGGAAATTAAAGACAAAATAATAAAGAATGCACCAGCCGGGAATCAAACCCGGGTCTGTATCGTGGCAGGGTACTATTCTACCACTAGACCATTGGTGCTTGTTGAGATGTAATTGCAGGTGTTATTGTTCATATAATTTCAAACAAAGATGAGGGAGTTGTGAAAAAGGGGAAGATAAATTAACCTGATTAAGGCAAATCAAAAGATATAAAAGGATAATATCATATATAGACATCTATGGAAGTCGAATTTAAATTTCATATAGCAGGTGGTTTATTAAATAAACCTCAAATGGACTGCTATATATCAGATCACAATAGGCTGTCCTTATAATATGATCATCACACCAACATATCATAAAACTTATCCTAAGATTATGTATAAGATGGAACACTTAGGTTTTTCACAGTCATGCAATGAAAGTAGGGCCATAAAAGCCTCTTACAATTGGGTTGCACTAGTCTAGCTTTTAAGCATATATAAAGCATATTTACAAAGGAGCATTCATGAATCAAGTTATATTAGAATGATGTATAAGAAATATGGACAACTCGTTGCACTTGAACTTTTACATGTGTGTTTAGGAGAACAATAAGAAGATAATTTAGCATACCGAGTTTTAGAAAAGAGGAAGGATTGTCAAAATCTTGTGAACACTTTAACACAAGTCATCTAAAACTAAGTGCAGTCGTCTACGTAGATCAAATGGCATTATAATGTTCTATCATATACTACATCCGTTCATTTTTAAGTGTCCATTTAAAATAGTAACACCAAATTAAAAAAGTGTATTTTTGGACCTTATCTTCCTACAAGAGATATAAAGCTTCATACATCAACAACTAAATCAAGTTCATACAAGACTTCTGAATGAATATCATCTAAAACTACCATTAGGCATATAAAGCTTCATACATCAACAACTAACTAATTCTAATAAAAAAGAGAATACAAGATGTTAGAATATTTTATGGGCTGCAATCAATTGTGGGTTTTGATTTTAATAAAAACAGGTTGATGTTGTTGTGATCCATTTGATGATGCTTAAGTCCGATAATTGTGATCAGTAATAATGGGCTTTGAACTCTAATTCTGATTTGTGTAGAAATAAAGTGTAGGCCCAACCTGATTTGTGTAGAAATAAAGTGTAGGCTCAACCTGTAGTGTACATGATGAGTTGTATGGTTAGGGTTGTTATCTTATAAATAGATAGGTTAGGTCTCCTTTGCCGTCACACTGAGTATACGTTCGTTTGTGGTTTACCCCATTGAGAATCTCAAATCTTGGAGCATGCGATCAGGCGGAGGAAGACCTGGTCTAATATATCGGTACTTTCAATATTATCTATTTCGATAAACATGATTGTTGATTATCAAGTAAGTGTGTTCTAATTCATATAATATATCCATCTTTAAACTTTAAATCTTACACAAGACACTTCCACCAAATCTAGACAATGTGTGGAAAATAATTCTCTAACATTGGTTGGACTCCCTACATGTGACTATCGGCAAAGAGTGAGAAAATGCAACAATGTAGATAAATGATGAAGAAAAAAGATAAAAGAGGAAATAAAATATGAGAGAGAAATAGAGAAAAACACGTGTCTTTTCCACCTTAAAGGTAGAGAATTTAAACTCGACAATATGTATATCAATCCAATCATCATTGTCGACAATTTGACACATAAAAATGTTAGGTCATGACCAATGTTTACAAAAACAACTAAATCAAGTTTTTTATTTTTATATTTTTTATAGAGTATCATTAGATAAGGTTATTGCAATTAATAAAACTAAGGGTTAAATATATTTTTGCTCCTTCTAAATATACTAATTTTTAACTTTACTCCATTTAAAAAATTTCTTTAATTTTGGCCCAATGAATTTTCTATTACAAATAATAGTCCATGTGTTTTTTAACAAATCTTAACTTTGTAGGTTTTAAAGTGACATTTTTTTTTATGACATGTCATTGTTAAAACCTAAAAATATCATTAATTTGATAACTTAACTATTTAATCTTAATTTAACAATTTAATTTTTAATTTGGAAGTTGTAGATAAATTCATAAACATTAACATATATATAGTCAAATAATATTGTTGTTTTTAAGAGCACCTCCAATGGTGAACCCAAAATCAAAGTATTTTGTGGGTGTCATTGGAGCCATATCATTATCAAGCAACTCATTTATTTTCTACTTCATTTGTGCAACTTTAAAGAACTTGTATTAGGTCCCACAATTGTATCTAACATATTAGTCATATTTAATTTTATTGCAACTTAAAATATTAATTTCAATATTTATAACAATAATTGAAAATTAATGCTAAATACAACACATATATAATTAAGAAAACCCAATAAATTAAAATAAAATAAATAACATTACATAATAAGTAAAATTAATTTAAATTAAAAAAATAAATATCATTGCATAACAAAAAAAGTAATTTTATTTGTATTAATATTTATCATGAATTTGATAAATAAAAAGTAATATTAATATTTTTGTTAAGATTAATATTAATATAAAAATTAGAAAAATAAAATTAAACAGCAAATCTAATTAATAATTTTTTTTATAAATAACGAAAAAATAAAATATACTCATTTGCTACTTCACAAACGAAGGTATTAGTATCATTTTTATACAGTATCACAAAGGAGTAAATAGCAATGTAAAATCTTTTTGTAATATCCACTATTATTATATTGTTTTGTGTCAGTGAGGCAATGTTCACGAACGACATTTCAGAATGCAACCATGTTTCCAACCTGGCGCACTCCAGTCAAAAAATTGAGAAAAAACTAGATTTGCAGTTGTGACACGTGGTGGACTGGCTTGAAATTACTCCCGCTGGAAGTTCTTTAACAATGTACTCCCTCCGGTCCTAAATATAAGATAAAACTTACTTTTTAGATTCATTGAGAACTTAATGTATCTACCTCATAATATGGTCCAAATACATTAGATTCTCAATGAATCTAAAAAGTAAATTTTCTCTTATATTTAGGACCGGAGGGAGTAGTGCATAAGAAAAAAGTAACTTCGAGCATGTCACACAAAATTTTGCTAAAAAAAATTGACTAATATTGGTAACAAAAAATTTAGAAGGGTCAAAGTTTGATGAAAATTTCCAACCGTGTTAAAAATAAAAGTCAATATATTTAGCGGACCATGAATTATCCACACACAATAATAAATCTCAGTTTTTGGTACACAATCTAAATAAATATTCACATTTTCTAAATCACTGTCTTTTCTTCTCAACTTCTTATTGGTTCCTCTGTATATGTCACCCTTTCCTCTTAATATATGATTATTAAATGTAAGTGTACTCTTACGCTTATATACTTTTTGGTTATATTATCTAACCATCTGTTTTGTGTACTTGCTAGACTTTAGGGGTCCAGGTTCTCATGTTATGTTTATGATTAAAGTTTTCAGTGGATTCCCACTTTAATTAGGACACGAGAAATGGTGTTTATATATATATATATATATATATATATATATATATATATATATATATATATATATATATATATATATATATATATGTGTGTGTGTGTATTGAGTCTTTCATTGTGTCTTTTAGTTAAAAATAATTTTATTGTACAAGCAATGAATATTATTTTATTATCTTAGTAGTATTATTTATTGGAAGTGAATGTAATACCTCAAACTAATATTTTATATCTATATTTTGTGTTTCAAGAACTTATGAATTTATTATCCGCCGCATGTTTTGGAAAATAATTTTTATATAGTTGGAATTATCTAAATATCGGGTTTGAGTGTTACAATTTGATATCAGAGCCCCGTTGTCTTCGGACTGTGTGAGTTATGTGTCGATTAGAGCAGGTGTTCATACTAGTTCTAATATATATTCTAGATTTATTTTAATTTCAACTTCTCTTCTACTTGATCTATTATTGTCTTTAGATCTACAGATTTAAAACAAAGTAATTGTAGTTCACCCTCTTTGTTTTTTCATTTAGTTCTTCTATCTTTTGTTGCATTATGTATAAGGTATTGAACAATTTGAAAATTAGTTAATTATGGATAACAAAGTTTTAGATGTGAAACAAAGTTTCAATCTAACTCGTAATAACCGACTCACTCTACCCACCACCCGTACCCCCGCAGGGACGGAGTCATAAATTAAGTTTAGAGGGGACCAAATTTAAAAGTATAATCTAATTTTGTCAACAAAAAAAAGTATAATTTAATAACAACAAATTATAAGATAAATCAAAAGTTAATATTGCGAATCTTTATTTTATGGACAACCTTTTCGGTGCTGGTTATCCAGTTACAGAAGCGACCCAAGTTGAACTTCTTGGCCCCTTTATTTTTACATTTATTGTAATTTTTGTCTCGACCCATGTTGTTTTCCATAAAAATTACGATTTTTTGTGTAAAAATGTGAATTTTAGTGTCAAAAGTGATGTTTTATCATTAAATTGAATATTGGGGCAATAATTCACTTTTTTCAATTAAAAAAGAATATCATTTTTAGAGGAGAAAATATCCGTTGAAATCAAATATATAATTAAAGCCCAAAAATATCAGTTGATTATAAAATATTGACACTCATTACTTAGAGCGCGAACTGTAACATAGTTCACTACTTAAGGAGCGAACTTAATCAGTGAACCTTATAAAAATGTGGTTACTATTTTATATCATATTTTAATTTGTCACTGTAGCAGTTGTGATATTATCGACCGATCACATACCACCGTAAAAATAGCTATACCGAATTGTTACTTTATTTTATACTAGCCCGTTTGTGTAATCGATATTCTCTATTGTGTAAATATAAATAACTACTTAATCTATTTTCTATGTGGAAGTTATTTTTCAACGTATACAAATATTTAAATAGAGTGAAGGGCAAAAATGACAATAAATAAGTTCATGCGAAAGGGGTATTCTCTTTATATATAGGTATAGAATAGATAACAAATCATCTATATTAATTTGGTGATTTTATTCATCAATTGTGCTAATAATTTGGAATTGTGGTTACTTTTTTTTTGTAGTTTTTTTAAGGGTAAAATAGGAATAATGAAAAAGTCATCCTAAAAATTTGAATCCTCTTTATATATAGTAATAGATGACCAAGTTTACGTTTATACTTGCAATAGATATGTATCAAGTCTACAAGAGTTGATAAGTTTGACAGAAAATAGGAAATTAGTTGAATAAATGGTTCACACCTTAACTTGCGAACTGTGCTTCATTCCAAGTTATTTGATGGGAGATGAGATAAGGGTGTAGAGGAAAAAAAAAATTATAAGTTTCGCATTAGTTTATGGTTTGCTATCTAGAAAGAGAACTCTTTTTATCCCAATTTTTGCTATTTATAGACTTGCATCTTGGTTATTGTCAGGGTGTGTGTGAGACTCGGGGGTGGGAAACGAAGGACTCTAGTTTTGATCAAGCTAAGGAAGTAAGGCCCATTCCAACAGAAGGCCCAATCACGCACCCCAAAGTTTGGTTAATCTCAATTGCAACGCAAAAAACCCTAAACCCTTCTTTTCGCTCTTCTCATTCTTCTTCCGATCCAATCTGATCCTCAATGGCTTCCGCATGTAGTAGAATCGCTCAAAGAGCATCAATTTCATCCATAAAATCAGCCATAAAATCCAACATTCGCGCTTCATCTTTGCCCAAACCAACCACCACTTCTTCTTCATCTCCGCTTCGCCGATCGTTTTCGTCCAGGATTGCGCCGGAACTTGGATGCGTTCAGTCGCTGTTGCCGTTGCACAGTGCAGTGGCGGTTGCTAGAATGACGTCAAGGCTCAGTATAACTTCGAGGAACTGTCGATCGCTTTCTCAGGGTACACTCTGCTGCACCTCTCCCGGACTCTAATACTTTGTTTTTCAAAATTATTCACACACTGTGAGTTGCTTTCTTGCTTCTTACGATTCAACTCTTTCTGTGATTTTTTCGCATTTCAATATGATTTTTCAAGTTAATAAAATGAAAAAAATAAATTAGCCTATTTGTTTGTTTCATCCAGTTCCAATGCATTGCTATTTTTCTTGTTAAGTTTGCGCGATGTTTGTCCTCTTGATGATGATGTTGTTGTATCTTGTATGAAGTTTTATTAGTAGTTACATAAAATCCGTATAACTAATTTACTTAAAAACGAAAGTTTTAGATAATTTACACCAAATAAAATGTGGGTGCAGGAAAGATGGGAATTTTTTTGTTGCATAAATTTGGGTTTTGTTTGGATAAACAACTTAATTAAGCGCTTATAGCTTAGTGGTTATCACAGAAATATTTGTGTATAGGTTATTTATTTACGTAAGAGAAAATGAAGTCAACCAGTTTTTATATAGGCTATTGTGGAAAATTTATGGAAATCAGTTGAAAACTACTCATGGACATGTCACAAGTTGTTTTCTCTCTTATAAAGTTTAACAAGTGCTTATGTCAGCCGATAAATAAGTCAATCCAAACTGGTCTAGGTCCGTTGGGTGCTTATTCAGTAAAATTACGTTTTTTTTTTAATTCAGTGACTTGCCTTTCACCTGTAGACTTTGTTAAGCCGATGGAAACCTCATTGATTTATATCATAATCTCAATGGGTCTGCCCGAGGATATTTCAAATGCTCAAGAGTGTTTCTGACACTGACAGCCTTTTATAGTCATCTAGCCAGCCTCCTCGAGTGTTCAGAGTTAGGGAATGATTTGGGGCACGGGCAAGTTGGTTTTTTAGGGAAAAAGTAAAACTATTTCGAGGCCTTGAGTACTAACTCAACGACTTAAAGTTCTCTAACAGGGAATTTTGATGTCAACTAACTGTAAAATTTGGTTCCTGCAGGCACATAGTTAATTGGGAGTATGCGGGACCAGCCAATTAAGGCCTACTGTGCTTCATTATCAAGTATGAAAAAAACTAGTATTCTTTCAAGTTTTAATATTTAATTTAGTAATCTCTTTGGCATATTAAAATGAAGCTTCCATTTCTGTTATCTGAAGAAAATAAATTCTATTGGTGGCTTAACCAGTTATTTGGAATTGAATAGATTTTCTATAGGATAGTGGGTTCTCTTTTCTTTTGTTTGAGAAATAAAAAGAGCGGGGGAACCATAAGGGAAATGAAATTGATGAAGTTACTGTATGCGCATCCTGATGTTGTTAAGTTACATGTTTACTAGTGCGGTATTGAGTGGCAGTTTTTGCACAGTGCCCTATATAGGGCCATGGTGAGAATAGCTCTGTAATCAACTTAAAAAGTAGAAAAGGGTGGGTATAGCAGCATTGATCCATTTCAAACCCAAAAAGAACGGTAATAATCCAACTCACTAACTTGCTACATATCTCTCAATCACTTCTTTGCCATCTCTCACACCGTGCTTCCCTTGCGCTCACTAGTGCATCTTTTATTGATGGCCGAATTTTTTTCAAGGCATATCCTATCTCTGGAGAACTGCGTTTTCTCTTCCTTTTTCTGCAATGTGTTTCCTTATTGCCAGAGTCCCAATTCCTTTCTGTTACTCCTATTCTGTTCTGGATATACCTCTATTGCTCTGTTTTGTAAATGGCGACTTTCTAAGTATCTGTTTTGTGAGCAGAATATCATCGTTGTCTTATTTTCTCTCTTTTCAGTCTCTATTCTGCGATTCTGTCCTCTTTATTGACTGTTTTTTTATATTTTTCCTTGAATTCTGCAGTTATATAGTGTACTTTTGTGTGCGTATTGTATGTATATTTATAATATTGGCTTCATGATTCCAAGTATGATGGAATGCCATACACCAAATTGTTATGACTTAATTTTGGCTGTCATAATGAAACCATCCACCATACTTAATCTTCTTTTGATGTTTTTCCAAAAGGCCCCAAGTGATTTCTACCTGTCACTATATTGTTTTTTTCATTGCTTGTGCAGTTTCTCCATTAAATATTCTGCATAATTAGTATGGCATGTCGAGTGAGCTTGGAGATTCACAAACATTCTTAAAATAGTCACATATTATATAAAGCTTTTGCTAATGAGTTCATTTGGTTACATCTATTTCTTAAACACTACCTAACCTAAACAAATGGCCGATGATGTAAATGGTTGAGCTTATAAACACACAAGTTTGTTTTCTGTGGGAGTATAATGTATTGTGTGATTAAATTTTAAAAAGAAAAAAAAAAACTTTTAATCAGAACTTGAGTTAATAACATAAAATGTTTTCTAACGGATTTCCTGTGGGTTATATTATGAGAAACAAAGTAAAAGTGTTGCAGTGGTAGTATGTTAGGAAATTGAAACTAGGAGTGTTGATTTGGAATTTGAATAGATCTGTTACGAGTTACAACAGCCTAATGGACTCTTGAAAATCAATTTTTTTTTCTTAAAAATGATAATATATTGAATGATCCTTTATCCTAATTAAGTATAATATGATAACGCAACTGTTACTTTCGCCAGATGCCATTGATGGGACGTGAGACATGCATGCTGTTCTTAAGGTGGGATATTTTGTTTTCACCCTCTGAAGACTTGTTCGAGAAATCCTAACAACCATTTCATAATTCGTGTTCCATAATGTGTATAGCCATATGAGCGTAGCTTATAGTTTTTAGATTACACGTAAACAACTTTAGTTTTTCCATGTCTAAATTTTTTGCTGTACTTCAGTCATTGGCTCTTTGCTTTATTTAGGCTTTCTACAGAAGTATGTGACTAATGGATCCTTTGTTTTATTTGTTATAGAGCTTGGTCTATCAGTTCCAAGGTGACTTGCTAGAAGAAAGATTGAAGAAAGCCTTTTAGGTTTGTAATGTTGGATTTATGGTCGTTTTGTCACATTGGTTCCCAGAAAGTGGGTATACTTGCTGTAATTCTTTCAGGCTTAGAAAATGATTTATTCTGTTAAATAAAAAATATCCTCTAATTGATATATTTATTATACGCATAAATTTCCGACTGCAAATCTGAATCTACCTCCATTATACTTTCTTACAAAAAATGTGTGCCTATTAAACTGATAACTCCAAATTTTAGAAGTTCATCAAGAAATCGTGAACAAGCATAATCTTGTTAGTATGGGAATTGTTTTTCAGCGAGGAAAGGGGGTTAAAAATGGTAAGTGCATTGTTTCTATCACTGAAAATGGACTTGCTCTTTCTTTCCCTAAACCCTTTGTCACTCGCTCTTAATATGACCCCAAATGGTGCGCATATATTAAACTTCCCATTTGAATCAAATGTTTATCTGTGATTTATTAGGGTTTTAAAAGAATTTTTGAAGTTTATATTCACTTTAGTAGGCTCGATTAAATATTGTGAATGAAACAAGTGTGTTTCAAGCAGTGCTGAGCTTGTGGTGAAGGATTTTTATTTGATAAGCAAGTTTGTGGTTGGAGGATTGAAACATTCTTAGCAGAGATTGGTAGCTGGAGTAAAGGATTTTAAAGTTTTTGTCTGAAATATTGCCTATCACAACTCATGGGAATGGACCCTTTTATGTATAATTTTCACAGTGCAATTAATCACCATTTGAAAAGAGAAACATATAAGAAGTTTATACGAGATCAATTTGAATCGTGAAAACTACTTTATTTTGTCACATGAAAATTGCACATGAGACAATATATTCTATTTTCTACATGATATTATTATTTACATTGCATTAATATTCTGAGAGGAAACTTGGAATATCTAATTGTTGGAACTTGGATGCATTGATTAAAGGTGGTGAGAAATTTTATGCATAGCGGCAAACACACCAATATTTTCATCTGCATCTGCATGTTCTACATTTGTCAAAGCTTAGTGGCTGTTCTTAATTTGCAAAATCGGTCTTATATAAATAAACGTCACAACTCACAAGGCATTCAACTTTAATCATCTCCCCATTTTCTATTTTCACAAAATTTCTATTTAGTTTAAGGGTCATGCTAAATTTATATTGGAAATAACAATTTTATTTTTTACTTTTTAAATATTGACTACATAATTTTTAATGTAATTTTACTATTTTAAGTATTTTTAACTAGTGCTCCAGAGACATTAGTTAACATTTTCCTTAGTTTAAAAGTGACCCGGAAAATAAATAACTTGTTGAGTCATTTTTTGTGTGTGTGTAATAATAAGATGATACTAGTACTTCCGATCAATGCTCCATTTTAAATTTTAATGAGTTAATTTCTTACAACAAATGATTTTTCATCTGCACTGGTTATATTTCAAATCTAAAATGAAATGATTAAGCGATCTAAATATCTATTACTTATCCTACAAATTGTTGGTGATGAATGCTCCACTTAAACCCCCTTTTTTTTTTAAACTCATTAACCTATACTGATTATGGTAAGAGTTCCAGGTAAGTGTAATAATCAATTAAGCAGAGAAATATATTCTAAATTATTTTCAATAAAGAAAATTAATACAAAAAATATGATTCAATTATTTGAGTTAATTTATTAATGAAGGTATAATATGATAACGTGACTCAAATATTTGATTGAATTAAATGTAATAATTTAAAATTTCAAGTCAATTTTAAATTTGACACGTGTATGTTCTAAATTCTAATATTTTGCAAAAAAAAATATGCATGTTGAAATATGAATATAATTAGTATGTTAGCCCGTGCTGTGCACAAAATAATTTTCTTTTTTAATATTATTTATATGTTTATTTTGTAATATTATTTGAGTAATTTAGTTTAAAATTCTACGATAAAAATTGAGATAATTTTTGAATTATGTAGGTTTAAGGATGTTATAAAATAGAGCGAGATGAATAATATTATTACGCTTCCTGTTCTACACTGTTGATAGATAGATTCTTTCTCTCATTTTCTTCCACGGGACTATATAGTGACGCTTTAAACATAAAATAATTATAAACTTTGTTCTCAAATGAAAATGTTCCATGTTTAACATAGTAGGGTCGAAAGTGTTCCATGTTTCTCATTCTACACATGTGAGAGTTCTATCTCTCTCACTATTTCTACATCTCTCCCACATAATAATTTTCATGCATTTTTTAATAATATTTATTTGCTAATGTTCTTTTTTTTCTGTTGCATGTTTTCTATGTCATTTTTTATTTTATATTACTTTGAATGTTGCCTATATGTTTAATTTAAAGATGTTACATGGGCATAGTGGGTGGGAAATACTCCCTCATTTTCCGTTCAACAACACCATGAGATTCTCTCTTCCTCCCTCTCTCACATTTCTACGGGGACTCCGTCAACAAAAAATAATTAAAATTTTATATTATTTTTCAAAAGAATATTAACATATTTTGACCATGTTCCCATTATCAAACTTTTTTTATCATTGTCCACAAAGAAGCAATTTTCACGTGTGAATGTAAAAAGAAAAAATTTATATATGAATCTCCACTCACATTGATAAATTAGCATCCCGAAAAAAAATTGAACGACAGTTTATGGAAAGCTTAAAATTGGAGTTATAAAAAAAATCCATTGATTATAAAAAATTAAAATTATATTAATTTATTTTTGGTTTCAATTCCCATAGATTTTTTCAGTTAGATATAATATAGTGAAAGTCTGGTAAACACAAAATATAAAAAAAAACTCTCGTAGTCGGAATTTTAATTAGTCAATGTATATTTTTAATAGTAGAACGGGAAGTGTTTCCCGTTTCTCATTGTTTATTTCTATTTGTCTATCATCTCCGTTACACGACTCTATAAGGGCTTCATCAACAACAAATAGTTGTTAATTCTATATTATTTTTATAGTGAATATCAATTAAATTCTCGTGCTCATTAATTTATCACTATATATCTACATACACTTTTCCTCATGGCGAATCAATTTTCATCGTGCTAAATAAAATTTTGAATAAGGAATCCTCGTGATAAAATATGAATTCAAATTTTAATTAGTCAATGTGTATTTTTAATAGTCGGGTGGAAAGTGTTTCCGGTTTTCCATTCTACACAACTGAGAGATCCCCCCCCTCTCTCTCTCTCTATTTCAATCTCTCTATCGCCTCCATTACAAAAAAAGTTGTTAATTATATATATTTTTTTTCATTATCATATAGATAAACTTTTCATCATGAGAATCACTTTCATCGTGCTAGATAAAATTTTGAATAAGTAATCCCCATGACAAAATATATAAATATGGATCCACACTTGGAATTCAAATTTTCATTATTCAATGTGTTTTTTTTAATAGTGGGGTGCGGAATGCTCCCCGTTTTTTATTCTACACCACTGGAACTCGTTCTCTCTCTCTCTCTCTCTCTCTCTCTCTCTCTCTCTCTCTCTCTCTCTCTCATTCTACCCGTCTTCTGTGTCCGTTACAGGACTCTAATCGCTCCATGAATAAAAAATAGTTGTTAATTCTTTATTATTTTTTATTGAATATTAATAAAATTCTCGTATTTAGTTTTCACTATTATCTACGAACGCTTTTGATTATAAGGATTACTTTTTATCGTGCTAGATAAAATTTAGAAATATTTAGTCAATGTATAATTTTAATGGCGTGGTGTGAAGTGCTCTCTATTTTCTATTCTACATTATTTTAGAGATTCTCTTTATATCTATCTCTCTCCCAAAACATATATATATATATATATATATATATATATATATAGGGGAGGGATCAAATTACACCGGTGTAACATTTGAGTAATGTTACACCGCTCAATAACGCTTTAACGAATTCAAATTTTATAAAATTCACCGTTGGATTGAAAGTTTATATCGTATAGATCATCTATGTTGAGTTTTACAAAAATCTAAAATCGTTTGGCATGTTTTTGAGACACATAAAAATTAATGGTATTCAATAAAAACGCATAAACCGTTAATCGTGATGTGTCTCAATAACATATCAAACGATTTTAGATTTTTGTAAATCTCAACATATATGATCTATACGATATAAACTTTCAATCCAACGGTGAATTTTGTAAAATTTGAATTCGTTAAAGCGTTATTGAGCGGTGTAACATTACTCAAATGTTACACCGGTGTAATTTAATCCCTCCCCATATATATATATATAATCTCCGTTGCATGACTCAAATGTGTGCAATCTAATTATATAAGGATATGAAATCATCTGATTTTTTCTTTCATCAATTTACACTAAAATTATCGTGCCCAGTTCTCACTATCATCTACGGACACACTTCATCACATGATCACTTTTCATTGTGCTAGATACAATTTTAAATGAGTGATCCCATAAAAAATATGAAATATGATTTAAATTTATTTTAAAACAAATCAACATAGAAATATAACATGTAATTGAATGATTGGATAATAGATACATTTCCAATCAAATTTTAGTCGAAGTGTTCCAATAGTTTTTACATCGAAAATATATAATATTTAATGGATTAAATAAACTTGTCGTCATTAAAAATATAATATATATTAATAATTAAAATATAATATTTGAATTTCTACAAAAAAAAATTATTAGAAAATCTTTAATTGAATTTCACCTATGTAATAATATTAAAACATAATATCAGAATTTCTAAAATAAAAAAATACCAATCCCCGCAAAAATAAAGATTTCTACATAAAAAAAGATATAACACAGAAGATTCTACAAAAAAAAAAAAATTAGAGTTTTTACAATAAATAAATATTAGAGAATCGTTTTTCAAAAAAAAAAATTAGGGAATCTCTAATTGAATGACAAAAAATAATGAAAACTCGATAAAAAAAGAAGATACAAAAAAAAAAAAAAGAAGCTTGAGTCAAAAAACAAAAAAAGAGAGAAGCTCTAATTTAGTTGTATATATCCAACCATTTTTTATCAAACAATATGGTTTTTTTTTTTTTTTAAAAAAAATAGTAGTTTTCCACAACATTAAAATATTATAAAAATTGGATTATTGCTGTCAATAAGATTCGAACAACAGACCTTATACTAAATAATAAAGAAATAGTTTTCTCTAAAAACAAAAAAAAAGATAGTATTCCATATAATATTATAAAAGTTGAATTATTGTTGTCAACGGGATTCGAACCACAGACCTCGTGTTAAAAGCTCCACATAAGTAGAATCTCTGTAATAATGCCACATATGATTTTTTTCTTGAGAATGCACAAAAGAGCACCGTGAGAATCTCGTAACATATAATAGAGATTAATATGCAGTACCAAGTATATAATAGAGATTAATATGTAGTAACAGAGATAGAATCTGTGTAATAATGCCACATAGGATTTTTTTCTTGAGAATGCACGAGAGAGCTCCGTGGGAATCTCGTAATGTATATAACTAGTATGTTAGCCCGTGCCATGCACGAGATTATTTTCTTTTTTAATATTATGGCTAAACTGTTCATTTGATCCCTTACGTTTATTTTAGGTTTGAATCAAGTCTCTTACATTTTAAAAGTTTGAATTTGGTCCCTCACGTTATCAACGTTTGCATTAGTTAGTCCATTCCGTCAAATTTTTCACTAATTTCGTTTGATCCTTACACGTGGCTGACGATTTGGATAGGTGGAAGTGATTTTGGACACGCTGACAGCCATATAATAAACAGAACCTTCACAAATATAAAAAAAGAGTTAGTATTTGCAAAGGTCTTTGTCGTATTTTTTTTCTATTTGCTAATGTTCTGTTTATTATATGGCATTCCACGTGTCCAAAATCACTTCCACATATGTAAACTGTCAGCCATGTGTAAGGATCAAATAAAGTTAGTGAAAAATTTGACAGAAAGGACTAACTAATGCAAATGTTGATAACGTGAGAGACCAAATTCAAACTTTTCAAACGTAAGAGACCTGATTCAAACCTAAAATAAACGTAAGGAACCAAATGAACAGTTTAGCCTAATATTATTTATATGTTTATTTTGATATATTATTTGATTATTTTGGTTTAAAATTCTAAGGTAAAATTGAGATAGGTTTTGCATGATATAGATTTACCGATGTTACTGAATAAAGCGAGATTGAGGGTATTACTTTCGCTTCCCATTTTACACTATTATGAGATATATATTATTTATCTCATCTTCATCCTTGAAACTATATAGTGATCCTATAACATAAAATAATTATAAACTTCATTCTCAAAGGAAAATATGCTTTGATTTTTCATGGCCTTAAGATTTTTTGGGACCGTACCCATAAAATTAAAATATATCATGATTTTTTTTTTTAATTTTTCATGTCGTGCCGACTCTTTATAGAAAATTTACAGTAGGTATATTGTCAAACACGGGATAATTTTTATTTTTTTCAATAATATTTATTTCCATATGTTATTTTTCTTTTAAAGGTTGTCTATGTTTTTTTTTCATTTTATATTATTTAGAAGGTTATCTACGTTTTTTTAATTGTCTACGAGATTGATTTCTTTTAATTTATTTAAGTATGAAAATACGATATATCTTTAACACGGGACTCTGTACGACTTCATGAAAAAAAAATAATTGTAAATTTTATACTAATTTTAAAATGAACAGTAACATATTTTGACCTTGTTTCAATTCTCAAAATTTTTCTTTTCACCGTACCACAAAGAAGCAATCTTCACGCGTGAGCGTCAAATGAGAATGTTATGGAAATTTTAAAAAGTTCGAACGAAGGTTATGGAAAGTTTAAAATAGCATACATTACAAAAAACCAAATTTATATTAATTTATTTTAGATTTTCCATAGATTTCATTAGCAATATGTAATCTAATGAAAGTACGATGGACACATAATATGGAAAAACCCCCTTAGTCGAAATTAAAATTTTAATTATTCAATGTGTATTTTTAATATTGGGGTGGGAAATGTTACCAGTTTCCTATTATATTATACCACTGAAAGATTCTCTCTCTCTCTTTCTCTCTCTCTCTCTCCTATCTCCATCGCAATACTCTATAGGAGCTCCATCAACAGTAAAATAGTTGCTAATTCTATATTATTTTTTTAATGAATATTAATAAAATTTTCGTGTTAAATAAATTTTTCACTATCTTCTACATACATTTTTCATCATGGAGGATCACTTTTTATCATGCTAATTAAATTTTTTAATAAATGATCCCCGTGATAAAATATTAAATATGAAAATATGGATAACCCCCACAGTCGGAATTCAAAATTTAATTAGTCAATGTGTATTTTTAATAGTCAGGTGGAAAGTGCTCCCCGTTTTCTATTCTACACCACTAAGAGATTTATCTCTCTCTCTCTCTCTCTCTCTCTCTCTCTCGTCTTCATTATATGATTCTATATAGGCTTCATCAACAGAAAATAGTTGTTAATTCTATATTTTTTTTATGAATATCAATTAAATTTCTGTGTTTAGTTCTCACTATGATCTACACTAGCCGCCAAACGGGCACGTCCCGTTTGTGTGATCGATATTCTTTTTTTTTGTTTGCTGTGATTGATATTCTATATTGTGCAAATATAAATAACTACTTAATCTCCTTTTTTATTAGACTTAGTTAATTGATAACTACTTAACCTCCTTTTTTGTTGTGGTTAGTAATTAAAAAGAAAAAGATATATATTTTTTTTACAATAAAAAAATTGAAAACCTACTTTTACGTGGAAATTGTGCTTAGTTTTTTTTTTTGTTAGTTTTTTTTAAGGATAAAATTGGAATAATGAAAAAGTCATCCCAAAAATTTGTATCCCCTTTATATATTAGTATAGATACACTTTTCATCATGAGGATCACATTTCTTCGTGCTAGATAAAATTTTGAATAAGTTTTTCCTATGATAAAATATGAAATATGAAAATAAGGATAATTCTCGCAGTTGGAATTCAAATTTTAATTCGTCAATGTGTATTTTTAATAGTGGGGTGAGAATAGGGATGACAACAATATTCATACCCGCAGATATCTGCGGATAAAATCCGCCATGGATACGGAGCGGATAACTTAATGGATATCCACGGATAAAATAAATGGATATTTCAATTATCCGCATTTAATGAATATCATCCATGCCCGCGGAATCCATACCTGCTATATAATTAGTAAAATTACATAAATATTTCTACTTACATATAAATTATAGTATTTTTATATACAAAAAATTGTATTTTTGTATTTTATCTTTTGCAGTTTGGCTATTTTATATAAATTCTAGCTTTGTTTGCCTCTTTTGCAGTTAAGTGAGGTGATTTTTGTTTGTAGATTTGGTGTTTTCATTAAAAATAGAGAGCAAAATTTATAAATATTATGTGTTAATGTTTTGCCTTTTAAAAAAACAAATTTTTTTCAATAATTAGTTCTTTTTTAATAAAAATATATCATCCATGGATATCTGTTAATATCCGCGGATACTTCAATATCCGTGGATTATCTGCTTAGCGGATATGGAGGGGACACATATATCATATATGTATGAAGGAGCGGATACGAATATCACACTATCCGCGTCTATGGGTATCAATTGGCATCCCTAGGTGGGAAGTACTTGTCGTTTCTCATTCTCCAACACCGAGATTTTCTCTCTCTCTCTCTCTCTCTCTCAAAATCTTCTATTTTGTTTTTGTCTCTAATGAACATAATTTTTTCTTCAAAATAAAATAAAATGTTTTTACGTAATTGTTTTTTACATATATGTCATAAGCTATTGTTTTTGGGTTCAAGACTTCTATTCTTGGAGTGATCTTATCAATGAAAAAATAGTGTACTTTCTTATTTCAATTTGTTTCAAAGTAATCTAAATATAAATGTTCCTTCATTTTACAAAATTAAAATATTAAAAATGTACCAAGATAGTGTTGCACAAGTCGTAGATACATGGACCTCTTAACCATTTGGTCGTAAAATCGATCCTAACCGGTTCATATGGAGAATCATTTCTTAGGAGGGATCACTCCATTAAATAGATCTCAGTTAAATCGAGAGGATTAATCTCTGCAGTTGCGCACGGATGATACCTTTGGTTTACAAAAAAAAAATGAAAAATGTGTATATATATAAATATAATATTTTAAAGATTCTATAAAAAAAATAATATTTCTGAGAGTTTGTAAAAAAAAAAAAGAGTTTCTAAAAAAGAGATAGTATTTAATATTTGAGAGAATTTTCACCAAAAAAAAAAAAAAATTGAGAGTTTTTACAAAAAAATATAATATAAAAAGTTTCTACAAAAAAAAAAAAAATATATAATATTTGGAAGAGTTTTTACAAAAAAAGTATTATAAAAATTTAATTATTATTGTCAATGGGATTTGAACAACATACATTTGTTAGTAATTATAAGGTAATTTTCTCTACAAAAAGAAATGTAGTTTTCCTTAAAATTTTATAAAAATTCAATTATTGTTGTTAATGGGATTCAAACAACATACCTAAAGCTAAAAACTCTTAATGACACCTAAGCAAGAGAAACTCTGATTGAATGCCACATAAGCAATTACTATTGAGAATGCACGAGAAAGCTCCGTGGGAATCTCGTAATGTATATAATAGAGATAGAGATAGAGATAGAGATTAATATGTAGTACCAAGTCTAATAGATTTTTGGATCATCTGCTTACTAAATGAACAAAATAGCTTTTGTTGAATAAGACAGAAAATAGTTAAATTTAATGTAAAAGTGAAAGAAAAAAAAAGATAAATAATCTTTCTCTAATTTTTATTTTTATTTATTTTTTACTTTTTGAAAAGCAATCTTTCTCTATTTTGAAGGAGAGAATCTAGATTTAGATATTGCAAAAAACCAATTTTATGGCTAACTAATTCCCACTATTTTTATAATTTCTGTTAATGATAAGAATTAAACAATTAGAGTCAAAACGTGGTTTGGTAGTTAATTAAGGAATTCAACATGTATCTGTGATTCTGAATAGAGAGACAAAAAAACATTTAAAGATTTTCCTTAAAGCGGTGGAAGACTGGTAGATACATGAGAAACAGTTCACTTTCTCTAACTTTGATTTCGTACACTCTTCATGTTCAATAGCGGTTACCAACACAATTATCATGCATCTATATAATAATAATTATTATTAAATATTTATTAATAATATTATTTTTTGTATATTCTTCTTTTGTTGAAGGCATTTATAAATGATCATGATGATGATACCATAGTTGGTATTGAAATTTGGTATATAAAAGAAGCATTAGAGAATGAAGAGAGGATAGGCTTAAATATATATCCATCCTCTCTTGTTAATTTGATTAGGAAGAAAAAAGAAGGTGGGAATGAGGAATTCAGGGATTATGAATGATGTGGTTATAATTGGAGGGTTAATTTCTACACAATTTGTTTATGCTGGAAATGCTATGCTCATGAGTTATCTTATGTCTTTGGGTCTCCAATGTTTTACAATTGTTATTTACACTTCCTTTGCAACATTTCTAATTCTCCTACCCTTTGTTCTTTATTTTGAAAGGTATTTTCTCTCTCTCTCTCTCTCTCTCTCTCTCTCTCTCTCTCTCTCTCTCTTTTTTAGTTTCTATATATTTTTTTTTTGAGATGGGGTTTTGGTAAATGTTTGAATTTTGATTTGATGATAATTTTGATTTGGGTATGTTTCTATTGTAGGAGTAAATGGCCCAAGAGAATCAGTTTCAAGTTGATTGTACAATTTCTCCTTCTTGCTCTTGGAGGGTAAGTAAATCTAATTACAATCATATTTGTTTTTTTAATGTCTTTAACCCTTGCATTGCATTATGTTATTATGTTCTTGCATGCTTGAATTGACGGTGAGTTTTATTGAATACAGTCTCATCGTGATTTCGTCAAAGTAAACATGGATTTAGAATTCATTTCCCTTTAAAGTTTCAATTTTTTATTTGTTTAATTAATTCTTTATTTTTCTTTTTTATATAAGAAAAATGGGAATTTGGAAAATAGTTTTCAAATTTGTATGACCTTGAGTTCATCCCTGCAAACCTAATGCAAATGTTGAAGAATACAAAGACTAATTATAGAAAATTGTTGGGGGTGAATCCATTGTCATGGATTTTAGGGGAATATTTGATCCCTAGGATCTCTCTCAAGATAATCATATTCTTGATTTGGTTAAACCCTAAAATTATCCTTAAACACCATGTTTTGTGTTAATCCCCTTATTAAGAGCAAGGCTTATCTCTTATCCTTTTCTTTATAGATATCAAAGGATTTCTTTTGCCCTTTATAATGAAAGGTGGGTAATGTTTTAATGAATTTGAGAGTTAATAAAAAAACATTGTGTTCATTATCAAAAAAAAAAAAAAAAACATTGTGTTCATGTAGAACACTAGAACTAGTGGAACATGTCCTAATTAAAAATCACACAATTCATATCTAGATTTAATTGGAGAATGATATTCACTCCAAGTACTATTACATATATAAATTGGTCATATGTTTACACATGTGCAATGCGCATAATGAAATTCGTCAAAAGAATCTACGTTAGTTACGATAGATAAATACTAGCTTACGATTTTCAATATTTTGATAATCAGTATTAATGGTCTTATGCAGTGTAACTTTGTTCCAATCTTTATTCCTTAAAGGAATCAATCTAACCTCACCAGCAATGGGAACAGCCATGCCAAACCTTGCACCGGGAATTATCTTCATCATCGCGTGGACTTTTCGGTAATATACTTTTTCTAGAGTTAGCGCCAAGAAATAAATTTGAATGGAATTAAAAATATATTAGAAACAACATTTTCTTATTCTAATGAAAATTTATATGCAATGTAGGTTGGAAAAAGTGGACTTAAGGTGCACATATAGTAGAGTAAAAATAACTGGCACATTGCTTTGTGTCTTAGGGGCATTCACAATGAGCTTAATGCAAAGTATCTCAATTTCTTTACCAATTGAAGGGTTAAAATTTCAATTAACAACTCCACCACCACCGGTTGTAATGTTTGATAGAGACAAGATAATTGGTTGTCTCTATCTCTTGGCTTCAATTCTTGTTCTCTCCGTCGCCGTTGTTCTACAGGTAATTCTTTTGTCAAAACAGTCTTTCGATATATCAGAATTATAAAAACATACATAAAAATGTCTTTTATTATGCATGTTCTTATAATTATGGACGGTTTTTGTAATTTCGATATATTTAAAAATTATTGGACAATGTCTCACACATTTATGGACAAAAATGACTGTTTACTCATTAAATTTTCCTATTGTTTAATTTTCTTACAGGCTTTTACTCTAGGAGAATTTCCTGCACCAATGTCTTTGAGTGCAATAACATCATTTTTTGGAGGGTTGATCACTACAGCAGCTCAATTAATTGAATATCATGAATTTAAAACTGGGTGGCCACTAGTGAGTGCTGGTGACATGATTGGCTATTCTGTTCTGGTAATTCTTCTTTTAACTATTCAATCTACACTTTTAATTAAAAAACAAGTAATTGATAAATAAAAGTCTAAAACTATTGAGTATACATTCATTTGTTTTGACTGTCTTAAAAATAAGTTACACTTTCTCACTTGAAAATATGTACTCTTTGAAACCTAATGTACTATAGTTGAATAGTGAAAAAATAAAATAAAATAACTTATTACATTATTATTTTTGTAAAATATCTTCATTAATATTTATATGGTGAAAAATATGATTGTTACATCAGTGTAGGCATATTATTTGTATGCATTTTGCCGTTGTATGCTATTAAGTATTAACTTGGATTCTGTGAGTTTGTTCTCAAATTCATTCTTTTTGTTTTTATCAATGTTGAATTTTTATTTTCATCTGATTTACTCTATCAATTATTAGAATGAATGAATATCGTTGTTTTTTAATAAAAAAAAAAAATTAGTGTAATTATTTTTACACTGTTAGTGTATATTAATTTTTTTTAACGCATTTTTAAATGGCTTCAATTTTGGTTACATTTTCAATAACATTGGTAATTAAATATTACATTGACAGTCAGGTGCAGTGAATGGAATAGGATTAAGCTTCAGTGCTTGGGCACTTGAGAAGAGAGGGCCAGTTTTGGTATCCATGTTTAGTCCTGTTGGCACAGTTTGCTCTGTCATTTTCTCTATTGTCACTCTAGGAGACAGTACAGTTAATATTGGAAGGTACCTTCATAACATTCCTAGCTTCTTTTGTTTTTTTCAATTTATATACACCAACAATGTAATTATTTTTTACACCGTCAGTTAATCAGAATCGTGCGGTTACTAAAAAATGTTGGGACTTTAATCACACTATTTTAAAGTCTCAAATATGATTGATTGTGATTTATTGATGATGTAAAGCAATTTACATAGACAAATTGGATTTTTTTTTTCTTCTTCTAAACAATAGTAATGAATACAATTTTGCAATGTTGCAGCATAGCGGGTATGTTCTTGATGTTCACTGGGCTCTACTTTGTGCTTTGGGCCAAAGGGAAAGAAGATGGTTTAGAGAGTGAATTAGATGCAGAGAAGCCTCTCTTAAGTTGATTTATTTCCAAATGTCAAAACTAGTAGTAGTGTGTCCACTTATATATATTTTGATGATAAGCTAGTGTTTAATTTTTTTAGATTAACAAATTAGTGTGTAATTATTAACTATAGGATTTGAGATAGAGTAATGTATTACTAGGAGCAGTTTATTAACTTGGGATAGAGTGATGCATTATAGATATGGCTAAATCCTATTTCTAATTAAGAGTAGATTTTTTATTTGATGCATATTCAGGTACAAAACAACTGGACTACGCCTCCTAGCGATCTTTCCGCTCCTCTTCGGGATGATGCGCGGGGTGTAGTCTTTGTTTGGGAGTAGTTTTTTTTTTTGCTTGGCTTTGTTTTTTTTCGTTTTTCTCTCTATTGTAAGGGTATGCAAAATATTCGGTTAAAAGACCCAAACTCATAACCGGATCCAAATTCCGTTTTAAAAAATTCGGATTTTGGTATATGGTTATTAATCAAACCATTTTCATCTGGTCGGTTATCCATCCAAATTAAATTTTCGGATTTGATTTAAATTGGTTATTATATCATTTTCAAATTTGTTCTTGCTTTTTTTTTTGACAAAAGAAACAAATATCTTTTTTTAGTACAATAAACAAATATCCTTTTATTAAAATTAATTGACGCACAAACCATCACCGTGTGCGTGTGATCTCTGCAATTATGATCTGCGATGAACCCAAAATCCCAAATCTACAATAATCCATACATGTTCCCCGATTCCTAGTCCCATAAGGGGAAACTCCTGTCAAATCCACATGTTCCCCAATCATCCATACACCAGAACATCCGCTAGGCGAAGTGTCGATTTTCCTTCTTATGAGTTAGTCAAGAAGTTTTTCTTCACAGAAATTTCCGCACGCCTAAAAATATCAAAGAACATATCTCTAAACAGATCATGCATGTATTTGAAGCTTGCGAGCTCTCTATAATGAGCTGCATGCTCCTTAAAAATGTCGAGACACGCTTTACGACAAACAGGCAAACCTGATCCTTAGAAAATATTTTTAAAAACTTTTAATAAATTGTTAATAGATTAATGAACTTTTTTTTATAAGACGAAGAGCATCTAGACACCAAGAGAACAAAGCAGATTTCACTTCAATCCTACCTGTTCTGGTGAACAAATAAGAGGGGTGATAAATAATTGGATAGTGTCTAAGAAATGAGTAATTCTTTCATTATAAAAAATTGTGAACCCTTTACAATGAAGCATAAGCTCCTATTTATAGATTTCTATAGATAACAGTTATGGAGTGCCATGATCATGGATATCCCATGATCATGGCGGTTTCTTCTTCTTCCTCCGTCACCCACGTGGTGGTGATGGGTGGTTATCCTCCCGTTTCGGTGGTGATCATGGTGGTAGGGGGCGGTTATCTCCTTCCACGTATTGATTAGTAGGCTAAGTCTTCATAAGAGTAGTTACATCTGGGGCGAGGGCGTCACCTAAAGGGCGTGTCGCCTTCGCCTTGCTTTCCCGCCAAGTTGTCTGTTTGAATTTAATGGGTTGTACAATTAGGCCATTTGATCATTGGGCCTATACCTTTTATTTTTAGGCCTTAACCCAGTCCACAGCCCCCCAAGCACGAGGCTCAAAGAGGCGAAGTGGTGATAGTGATGGTCGCTATGATTGTGGTGATCGTGGGGGATAACCGTCCACTGCTTTCCTTCGTGCGCATCGCCATTTCATTATAAATAACCTTCATTACGATACTACGTCTTGTTCATATCACTTTATATTTCCTTTAACTTCTGTGCTTGTGCTATTTTCAAAGTATGGATAACACTATCCATGTGTTAGAGTCGCCTGTTATGCCTGCTATTTGCCGAGTGAGAAACAAAGTTGAGGAAGATATTGATGAACTCTTGGACAATGTGGGGGAGTTCCAGACCTATGTTGAGGAACTTAACGATTTTAAATGGCGTCTAACTGATGAATATAAAGTCTTTTTGGAATTGGCTTTGGAGTTATCCAAGCGGTTGGAGAATGACGCTGCTTTTGTGGAAACCACCTATGCCGTTTTTTATTGTTACACTGCACTTGAAGATACGCTGGATAAGAAAATATTCGTTACTAAGGATAGCATCGATCTGCAGGAAGAGTCGTTGTTTCTCAACTTATCTGCTGAAGAGGTCGTTAAGAACCGTATCGAAATACTGGAGAAGGAACTTCGTCCGTTGATGAAAAGGAAAAGGAACCTTCAACTAGATATTGAGTATGACGTTGCTAGACTCATCAGGACCCGCTCTTCCCAGGCTCGCCTTAGGGAGAAAATGGATAGGTTGCACGATGATCAAGACAAAATTTGTCCTGATCTTCATGTTGCCAAGAAATACAAAAGTGAGATTGAAGATCTGCAGGCTGATACCGTGGCGG
Organism: Trifolium repens; assembly: GCA_030408175.1. Lineage (NCBI taxonomy): Eukaryota > Viridiplantae > Streptophyta > Magnoliopsida > Fabales > Fabaceae > Trifolium > Trifolium repens. The sequence continues at coordinate 32,465,765 of CP125850.1, read as the reverse complement.
CGGCATATGTTGTCGCCTAAGTAGTCTCTTTTCCTAGTACTTAGGATTTCCTGCTTTCTTAGTTGTATTTGTGCCTTGGCACCTTTGTATTCTGTATTTTCCATTTCCTTTAACGTTGTACTCTTTTGTTCCGCAATTAATGAAGTTTTTGTTTCTGAAGAAAAACCATATCTTTTATATTTTACCTCGCCTTTAGGCGTGACCTTAGGTGCGGTCGAGATTACACCTCGCCTCAGGACACGCGTCAGTCATCGCACTGCTTTACTTTTCCCAAACGTTTCGACTCTTCAAAACTCTTTTTTCAACCGATGCTTTAATCTTATATATACGTTGTTTCTCCTTCATTATTCCTTTGCTCTGATCGATCTCCAAATCAAAAATTTCTCTTTCAACTCTTGATCAAATCGTTCCCCTTTGAGAAAACTTTCATTTTTAGTAACCGCTCTCCACTTCCTTTGTGATTTTCCCGCCAACCACGTTCTCCAGTATCTTCAAGTGTTAACCGCTCTTTTCCAATCAGGTATAAACCATTGTTTCTTTCTTTCGTTATTTTCAATTTCGCGAGTATTTCTTCTAGGGTTTCTGAAAAAATGATTGTTTTGAGAGATCTTAGTGACGTTAACGATGAGGGTTCCATTTATAACTCGTAGGATCAGAAGTTATGGCAATGGAGGTTTCTTCAACTTATCAGAGTGCTGAGGGCGTGGCGAAGTACAGAGGGTTGTACGATGTTTCTGGGACTTTTGATGAAAATGACGTCATACTAGAGCCGGTGGAGGAGGGCGAGTATGTGTGTAACGCCCCGAACCCGAGACTAATAAAAATTTAATTTTCAATATGCTTTTTCGAAAATTAAATTTTTATTAGTCTCGGGTTCGGGGCGTTACAATTGGTATCAGAGCAGGTCGGTCCAATCCGGCCGTGTGGGTTGTGTGTCAATCAGAGCAGGTCTGCCTAGTCAGACCATGTGGGCATAGTGTCGTGTCTACTTTGTGTTTTCTCTATTTAGTCACACTTGCACCTTAGTCACATTTTAAATATCTTGTCACATGATTTATAACATGTTTGATTGTGTTTTATGAATTTTGCTGTTATTGTTTCTTGACATGTTAATTTGCTTGATTTTTCTTATATTGTCTTTAATTTTTATTTAGTGGTGTGAGTAAACTAGTTTGGCTTTTGGAAAACCTTAGGCAATTTTCGAGGGCGAAAATTCTTAAAGGGGGGAGAATTGTAACGCCCCGAAATTTAGAAGGAAGTTATTCAGATATTAATTAATTAATTCCGTTAGAATTATACGTTGAACCAATTAATTAAAGAATATTTTTAGTAGAATAATTAAGTGGAGAAAAAATAGAGATATTTATTTTAGTATAATTTTGGAGAGATATACTTAGAAAATAAAAGTAGAACCAAATTATTGAGAGATATGATCATAATTTTAAATTGAAACAAATCTCATGAGATATACTCTTTCTTAAGGAAAAAGAAACCTAGAGCCCTTTCCTTTTATAAATAGATGAAACATAAGACCAAGAAAGAATTAGGATTGCCACTTTTCATAAAATTGAAAATAAAAAGTAGAGGGAGTGCTCGGAGGGGAAAGCGGCGAGGGAGAAGGAGATTAAGGAAAGGAGAACAACTTCATCGCAATAGGAAAAGAGATCACTGTTACTAACAAGTAAGGGGGTTTTAACCAACTCATTTAAAGATTCTGAATGTAGATAGTGTGTTAATGTGCCCTTTGTTTGTTTCCTTCTTGCTGTTCGATGTTGTTGTGCTGCCGATAAGTTTTTTTTTAATTCAAATTCAATTCTAATATTACTCGTAAGGTATATGTTCCTGCCTTAGTTCCCTTGTAGTCATCTGTGCGTTTATTCCACCTTGTTCGGTCACATGTCTATTATCTTGATATTATTCATTCTTTGGCATGATTGTTGTCTCCTGTGTTTTATGCGTGACATGTATATCATGGTTCTTTAAGTCAATGGCTGCATGATTTGATCATAGGTTTTGTGGACATGTTGTTTCTGTCGTTCGGTTATAATATTCTTTTGAATTCAATCTAATTAATTTGTTCTAATTTGATGAATCAACCCTGTGAGTTTAATTGCCAGTTTGTGTTATGTTTTTATTTTATCATATGGATTCATTGCCATGATACAATTTACTATTATTTGATTCCAATTGACTTTTGTGTCACTGACATGATCTCGGTTACATGATATCATTAATTTTGGACCTTTACTTTCACATCTGAGAACTAATAGGATTTTGATTAAGATTATTTTCCAATTCCAAAAATTAGTTTTGAAATCATAAGGTTATATTTTGGGTCGGTTTGAAAAATATTAGTAACTGAGTTATCTTTTTCCTTTAAATAAATTAAAGATACTTCTGACAATTACTGAGGAATAAATTCAATTAAATCCATTGAGTCGGGACTGTTTTGGGAAGTCTTTTAGTTGCTAGTTAGAGAAGTTAAAAGTCTAATTAAAAAGATTCAAGTGATAGTTGCGAGTGTAATTGGAGTTGGATCTATTTTGTGTTGATTAATTTGGTGTTGAGTTTAATGGGTGTCGAGTTTATTTTGTGCTGAGTTTAATTGGTGTCGAGCTTATTTGGTGTTAAGTTTCTTTAAGAACTAAATATTGTAGTATGTCGAACAATGACGTTGATTTAATATTGTAGCCAGATACGGCAATGAAGTTGTAATATTGTAGCCAGATATGGCAATGAAGTAGTAACATTGTAGCCAAATATGGCAATGAAGTTGTAATATTGTAGCCAGATATGGCAATGAAGGAGCAATACTGTAGCCAGATATGGCAATGAAGGAGTAAATATGTAGCCAGATATGGCAATGAAGGAGTAATAATGTAGCCAGATATGGCAATGAAGTTGCAATGATGTTGTTAGCTACGATGTAGCAATGAAGTTGTTAATGATGTTGTGATAGTGGTTACATTTATAAGTTGTGTTTGTTTATGTGTTTGATCGTCCCAAAGGATGATATTTTATTTATTGCTGCTATTGAATTCAGTTATTCTATATGATGTTCGTTACTCACCCCTTCTGGTTTGACCCTGCGACGTAAAACTCGTAGACTTCTCTGTAGGTAATGAGTCTTAGTTGCTGTGTTCGGAGAGCTCTTCCTTGCTCTGTTCTGTGGAGTCGCTCTGTTAAGATACCATGGGGAAACTCTAAGCTATTTTAGCCATTACCTTCATTAAGGATTGTCAGACTATATTATAATTTTCTTTCAAGATTTTGTATTCAAGAATTTTGGATATTGATATGTATCAATTTTTAAAATAGGATGTAGCATTTTATTTTTATATTTAATAAATTAGTTGAGTTAAGCTTGAGTAACACTCCTTTTGAAATAAAATAACTAATGATTTCACCAATAAAGCCTATGGGAATCTGGGGTGTTACAATGTGACCGGTGTGCCTAGTTCTGAGCCAACTTCTTTCTACATGTATACTAGGTTCATAGAAGATTTCACTTATATTTTCCTTTCACTGAGTTCCAAAAGTCGATGCTTAGGGTCCTTAATGTTGCTCCCACTCAACTTAGCCCTAATAGTTGGTCTTTTATTAAAGCCTTTGAATTAGTTTGATTTGGTCTTGACATTTCTGAGCTTTCAGTGGCCGTCTTCTTTTCTTTTTATCACATAAAAAGTTTGTTTCCCAATTCTGCTGTCTCCCTGAGTGCTCAACCCAATAGGGGTTTGTTTAGCCTGTACAGCTCTAACTATAAAAACTATAAAGACGCCTTTGTGCGTGTTTGTGGTGGGGAAGATTGCCGAGGCGTAATGTATGCTGATGATGATACTCCCCTTTTTCCCTTTCATTGGACAACCAACCCCAGATTGATTAGGGGCACCATATATGAGAGGCTGAGTGAGTTTGAGAGGGATACGGTGGCTTATCTGGAATCTCTAAACCAAATTAGCCCTACGGATCTTTTAGACGCCGAGCATGCTCCTGCTGTTCTAGAAAAGTATCTCAGTAAGTTGCTTTATGAATTTCTTCGCCCTCTTGAATAATATGTTTCTTTATTGCTTGTGGTTAATTCTTTGGGGCTAACTTTTTTTTTCTTTGTAGAAGACATGTCGACATTCACCCCTGCTCAAAGATTGAAGTTTATGGAAAAGGCGAGGAAGAAGAAGGAGCAGCCTGAAATCAAAGTTGACGTCCTCAGCCAGTTGGATGTAGGCGAGAGGGACAAAAAGAAAACGAAAGGTGGTGATGCTCGAATTAGCATTCTGGTGAAGACTTCTGGCTCTAGCCCTACTGTTGGCGAACAAGCCGTTCATGTTGATGGGGAAGTTAAGTCCCCATCAAAGAAGAAGTCAAGGACCTTGTCTCGGAAGCCCAAGAGGGATAAGGATGTGGTGGAGGTAGATAAGGACTTGGTTGAAGATCAGGCGGTAGAGGCTTCTCCTGTGGTTGAGAAGATAGTTTCTGAGGCGAGCCAGGCTGGGGGGCTTCGCCTTGGGATCCTCTCTTTGACCCCGAGGTGTTCTTGGCGAGGATGGTGGATATGGCGGGGAATTCTGCTCGCTTCAACTCTACCGGTTCTGATGAATTGATGAGGCTGGCTCTTGGCTACGAGCTCAAGCGTCTTCTCCTAAATTATGCCCTGGCGTCCCGCCAAAGGGCTGAACTTGCTATTGCCAAGGAAAAAGAGATTCTGGTGGAGAAGAACTTGACCACCCTTGAGGATGATGTGAAGGCCGCTAAAGAGAAATGTGAGGGCGACTTGAAAACCTTGAAGGAGAAGAATGCGGAGTAGATTTCCAAGTTGACCAAAGAGCATGAAGAGGAGTTGGCGAAGGCTAAGAGGGATCGTGAGTCTGCGATCAAAACCATGAACACCGTTCAGGGTAGCCTTAACGCCAAGGATGAACGCATTAAAACTCTGACCAAGGATAATGAGAAAGCTCTTGCTGAATTGGCAGTCTTGAGGCAGGAGAAGGCGAAGTGGGAGTCCGAGAAGGATAATCTGGAAGCTGCCATTGGGGAGCAATATGAAGAAGGCTTCCAGTTTGCGCTGGATCAAGTGAAGGTTCTCTTCCCTGGTGTTGATCAAGACGTTCTTGGTAAGGATGATGCTATGTTGACTATTAAGGGCGACAAACTGGTGCCTCATGCTCCTGCTGAGATGGTCCAGGATTCGCCAGCCATGGAGTCATCAACCAAGGAACCACCAGCTCAGGAATCGCCTGCCAAAGAATAGGCTCTCTTATTCTCTTCATTTGTATTGACTTGTATTTGTAATGACTTTGTTGTTTTGCTAACTTGTTTTGATGATCGCCTCTACATGGGCTTGATGTGTTTTGATGATCGCCCCTGCGTGGGCTTGATATGTTTTGTAATGACAATACTTGGGTGCCCTTCTGAGGCCTTTTGTTTTTATTAATATTCTCTTTATTTCCATATCTTCTGCTTCGTCTCGACTTGATGTTAACTGCTATATTCTGTCGTCTCGATTGTATGTATATTTTTTCTGAACTTTATTGTGTGGCGAGATTAGGTGGCGTTGTAGTCTTTAGGCGTCATATGGGGTCACACCTAGATTTACTTGGCGTGAATTCCTAGGCTCCAGTCAAATCTTTCTGTTGAGTCTTCCTTGGTTTTCGCAAACACCTGAGACTTGGCCAATCCCTTTAATTGCGGTATTTGTAACTGCCTTCTCATTTATTTGAGACTTGGCCAATCCCAAGAAAAACGTTGTTGGGAAATCTAAATCCTAGAGGGGGGGAAGAAGAAATCTGATGCATCTGCTTCCAAACCTCAATGTACCAATGCACCTAGAAAGGTTAAGGCGAAAAGCATCCCTGTTTCGCCAAGTTCTTCAAGCTCAGATGATATTGATGAAGATTATGCTGAGTTCTTGAAGACTTACGTTCCTGAGGAGTTTTATGCTTATAAATCTCCTCCCAGGGAGGAAGAAGGTACCTAAATCACTGTGGAATCCGCGGCGAAAGCGCCATCTTCGAAGGTGAAAGCCTCCAAGTGATATGCCTTGTGGATGAGGATGATGGATCAAGATCCCCTGGTTCACCCGGGCAAAAGTGGAAATATAATGCCAGTAACTGGGGGATCCTCTTGAATAATGCGAGTGTTGATGCTTATTGTAGTAGTTGTAGGACTTTATTGTATTAACACTTCGCACATCCTTTTTTATTTGATGCATCTTTCTCTGAATTTGTATTCAGATTTGACGTAGTTTTCTTTGAATTTGTATCCAAATTTGATGTAGTTTTCTTTGAATTTGTATCCTATCTTCAATGAATGAAATCAGATTTTGAATGACTTTGTTACTGCTCTTGTCGCCTTTGAATATATTTGTTTTGCGAGCTTCCTTTATGATCTTTTGGGTAATAGCCCTACCTGTCTTTAAGACGAATTAAATAACCAAAGTAACATATATTGAATTACCTTTACTTGTTTTCTGCAATGTTTCTTCTGGGCGTCTCCCATTTAATAGGTTGCGCCTTGATATTTTGATATGTCTTTCTTTTTCTTTTCTCCGTTCCCAACTCGTAAGATTTACGGGTAACGTTTTGGACTTTCAACCATGCTTTGATTTTTTTGACGCCCCCCACTTGTAAGTTAAAAGGGTAACGCCTAGGATTTTCGACCTTATTTTAATTTTTTGGACGCCCCCCACTGAGAAGTTTAATGGGTAACGCCTTGGTATTTCAACCTGATTTTGATTTTTTGGACGCCCCCCACTGAAAAGTTTAAAGGGTAAGGCCTAGGCATTTCAACTTGATATTAATTTTTTGGACGCCCCCCACTGAAAAGTTTAAAGGGTAACGCCTAGGCTTTTCAACCTGATATTAATTTTTTGGACACCCCCCACTGAAAAGTTTAAAGGGTAACGCCTTGGTATTTCAACCCATTTTTATTTTTTGGACGCCCCCCACTGAAAAGTTTAAAGGGTAACACCTAGGCTTTTCAACCTGTTTCCGTCGTATCCAACTTGTAAGATTTAAGGATATCGCCGTTTCTATTTCTGACGTTTCCTACTCGTAAGATTTACGGATAACACCATGGTGTTTCAACTTGTGTCCGTCGTATCCAACTCGTAAGATTTAAGGATAGCGCCGTTTCTATTTCTGATGTTTCATACTCGTAAGATTTACGGATAACACCATGATGTTTCAACTCGTTTTTTCTTTCTTTTTCAATCATGTCTTAAGCATATGTGTCAGTTCTTCACAAAACCAAAAATTTAAAACGGTGGGCCTCAATAAAAACTCCTATTTTCATAGGAGAAAAGAGTGTGCCGCCGCTATTCATTAATTGGAATGAAAGATTTCAGTACATTTGATCATACACATGCAGTAACTTAATCATAAAATAATATTAAAATGTGCACGCCATGGCGTTACTTTTCTTGCTTTATGTGGCAGTTAACTGTAGTAAAACCTGAGATTGGCCACGTTCCTTGTCCTGTGTAGGACTTCTCCTTCCATCATTTCAAGTCTGTAAGCTCCTCCTTCGAATGCTTCGTTGATTCTGAAGGGGCCTTCCCAGTTTGCTGCTAACTTTCCTCCCTTATCCTTTCCCATGGGTCTTTTGAGAACTAAGTCTCCTTCCCTGAGTCTCCTTGATATCACTCTAGTATTGTACCTTCTATTTACTCGTTGCTTTGAAACGAATTCCCTAAAGTGGGCTTTGTCTCTTAATTCTTGCACCAAATCTAGATTTTCTTCCAATGCTTCTGAATTTTCCTCAAGCGTGAGGGTATCTCTACGCCAACTTGGGGGGTTTATCTCTGCTGAGATCATTGCGTCCGTTCCATACACCATAGTGAAGGGTGTCTCACCCGTTGAAGATTGTGGCGTGGTATGATACGACCAGAGGATTGGTAAAAGGTGTGCGACCCAACCCTCGCCCTTGCTTGTAATTCTCCTTTTGATTGCCCTTAAGATCACTTTATTGGCGGACTCTGCTTGTCCGTTGGCCTGTGGATATTCTACGGATATGAAAGTGTTCTGAATACCTTTCCCTTTGCAGAATTCGACCACTTTTTCGCTTGCAAACAGAGTTCCATTGTCTGAGACGATGTACTTGGGTAGTCCGAATCTGCAGATGATTTTTCTCCAGTAGAACTTCTTGACTTGATCAGCTGAAATGCTTGAGAGGGCTTCTGCCTCTATCCATCTGGTGAAATAATCAATTGCCACTATGATCCACTTTGCTTGTCCTGTCGAGGCGGGGAAAGGACCTAGGATGTCTGTTCCCCACATGAAGAAAGGCCATGGGGACAACACAGATTTCAATGGTTCTCCTGGGGCGTAGTGTAGGTTCGCAAATCTTTGACATTTGTCACATGTCTTCACGTACCTGGCTGCATCGCTGTGTAATTCTGGCCAATAGAAACATGCTTTGAGTATTTTTCCTGCCAGGGATCTCACCCCAATGTGACTTCCACATGATCCCCCATGTATCTCTTCCAAGATTCCCTTAGCCTCTTCTTAACTTATGCAAAGCTTGAGGGGTCCTGAAAATCCTCTCTTGTAGAGTTTGTCTCCTAGCATGGAGTACCATGTTGCTGCTCTCTTTAACTTATATGCTTATTCTTTTGCTGCTGGTAGTTCATCTTTTTGAAGATATCTTATGATTGGCGCTCTCCAATCTTCTGCTTCAATGATCATCATGACTGTCTCTAATCAGTTTTTACCACGATTTTGTGGCTTTGGAAGTATTGTCTTAGTTTCCTCGCCGTTACTATTACTGCTAGTGAGAGTTTCTCAATTTTTTGGTATTTGCCTCTGCTCCATTGAATGTTATGCTGACAAAATAGATAAGCTTCTCTTCACCCTTTATCTCTTGTACCAATGCAGAACTGAGAGCCTTGTCTGAAACAGTGAGATATAGATACAGGGTGTTACCTTTCTCAGGGCGAGTCAGGATCGGAGGTGAGGCGAGGAATGTTTTTAAATTTTGGAAAGCCTCCTCGCACTGAGTGCTCCATACGAATCTTTCACTTTTCCTGAGAGTGGAGAAGAAGTGAAATGCTTTCTCTCCTGTACAAGATAAAAACCTTGATAATGCTGCGATCCTTCCTGTTAACTGTTGTACTGCTTGGCATTTATCTGGGTTCGACTCTATTCCTCTGTTAGTTAACATGAACCCAAGAAATTTGACTGATTGTACCCTAAATGAACACTTGGTAGGGTTTAACCTCATGTTATATTTTCTCACTGAGGCGAGGATGTCACTTAACTCTTGGTCATGCTCGCCTGATTCCGTAGTCTTCACTACCATATCATCAATGTAGACCTCCAGATTTTTTCCTATTTGTTCTGAAAATACCCTATCCATCAATCTCTGATATGTGGCTCCTGCATTCTTTAGGCCAAACGGCATGACATTGTAAAAGTAGTTGCAGGTGTTGGTCATAAAGGCTGTGTGGGGAGCGTCGGCGGGATTCATCTTGATTTGATTGTACCCTGAATATGCATCCATGAAGCATGAGTCTATCGATGTTGGGCAAAGTATAGGGATCCTTTGGGCATGCTTTGTTCAGGTCTGTAAAATCCACACACATTCTCCATTTTCCGTTCGCCTTCTTCACCATCACAACGTTTGCTAGCCAAGATGGGTACTTGATCTCTTCTATGAACCTTGCTTCCTTTAACTTTGTTACTTCTTCAATGATGGCTGCTCTTCTTTCCTCGTCGACTTTCCTTTTCTTTTGCGAGACGGGGTTTGTCTCGAGGGAGATGTATAGTTTGTGTGTGATGATTATCTCGTCTATTCCTGGCATGTCTGAGGGATGCCATGCGAATAGATCTATGTTTCTCTTTAGTGTCGTCAGGATCTTTTCTCTCTCTTCTGGCTGCAGAGATGTGCCAATGTTGGTTGTTTGGTGTGTTTCTTCACCAATTTGGACCTTCTCTAATTCCTCAATGGGACTTACCCTTCTGTCTTGAAATTCTTCCCTTAGGTCCAGGTCCAGGAGACTGATCATATTGACTCCGCCTTTTTGAGGAACAGGACGAGTCGAGTCTGGGGCGTTGAAGGTTCTATGCTTTATCTTCAGACTTGACTCATTCAACGTCTCGCCAGTCCTTGGTCTCCTTTTATGGTTCCTAGTCTTCCATCCTCTAGTGGATACTTTATAGATAGATACAGCGTTGACATGGCTGCCTCTAGAGTATTGAAAGCTGGTCTTCCGATGATGATGTTGTACGAAGTGAAGGGGGTTTTTACCACCAAATATCGCACTTTAACGGTCTTGGCTTGGTCCTTCTCTCCAAATGTTGTAAGCAACGTGGTATAGCCCATGACCTCTACCTGTTCTCCCGCAAAGCCTACTAGCGTGCCGTTGTAGGGCAGTAAGTGTTCGTTGGACAGTTGCATGGATTTGAAGGCTTCCCAGTACATTATGTCTGCTGAACTCCCTGAGTCGATAAGTACTCTCTTCACATCGCAATTCAGGATTTGGACTTGAATCACTAATGGGTCGTCGTCGTGTGGCATGACTTCCCTTTTGTCTTCTTTGGTGAAAGACAGGTCTGGGGTGGATGAGATAGACGTGTGTCCCACAAACTTCGCTTCAAATTCTGATCGACTCACATAACGTTTGCGGGGGTTACTCGATTCGCCTCCCCCAGCGAAACCTCCTGCAATAGTGTTAACTGCTATCCTCACCTTTTCGCCTTCTGGGTTTTCTCCTTGATCTCTTTGTGGGTCTCTTCGCACTTTTGGAACTACGATTATCCCATTGGCGGCATCATCCAGAAACTTCCTCAGATGGCCACTTTTTATCAATTCCTCTATGAGATCTCTTAATCTGAAGCATTTTTCGGTGTCGTGTCCCTTACACCTGTGATATGCGCACGGCGCATTCATGTTTTGTTCTAACTGGTATTCCTTTCATCTCTGAGGGGGCAACCTGGTGAGTCATGCTTCCAGTATTTCGTCAAGAATATAGACTCTTGCTCTGTTCAAGGGCGTGTATTCTTTCTCTGGGAATCTGTCCACGTCTCGCCTTACTTGCTGGTGATATGGTTTCCTTTGGGGCTCATGCCCTCTGTGATCTGGTTGACGTCGTCTCTGTTGATAAAACTTCGGGGCCCTATTACCCTTGTTAAGTGGCTCTCTTTCTCTTGCGTCCCTAGATCTTTTCTCGGCGTTACTTTCCTCGCCTTTGATGTAACATTCAACCCTCTTGATAATTTCCTGCATCGAGGTTGCTGGCTTCTGTGCTAGGGACTCGTTGAAATGACCGGCTTTTAAACCGTTATGGAATGCTGTTACGAACATTTCTTGGTTAGGATTAGATACTTTGATAGTTGCTTCACTGAATCTGGCCAAGTATTCACGCAGAGTCTCAGCGTGGTTCTGGCGAGTAGTGAAGAGGCTGGTGGCGGTGACCTTGATATGTTTTGATCCTGAGAACTGTTGGATGAATTTACGCTAGAAATCTGTCCAACTTTCTATGGAGTTCTTTGGTAAATTCATGTATCATCTCAAAGCTGCCTCTATCATGGTGCCTGAGAGTAATTTGCACTTCAGATGGTCTGCGGCGCCTATGATAGCGGTTTGTGTTCCAACTACCATCAGGTGCTCCGATGAGGTAGTTTTTCCATCAAACGCTGGGAGATGTGGTGTCTTGATGTTTTCTGGGACTCCGGCGTCCCATAGAATTTGTGCTAAGGGTTGAGAATCGTTGATTTCGTCCTCGTCATTATCATTTCCTTTGTCGGCCTTTTCCTGATCCATGGCCGTTACCTTAGCCTGAAGCCGCCTCAGTTCATTGACGGCGTCCGTTAAGGTCATATTGGGGCCTGTACCAGTGCCATGATTGGGTGTGCCTCCCGTCATGTTGGGAGATCTTTTTCTATCAAAAGTGGTAGGCTGGGAATCGTTTTACCGCAGCCCCACGGTGGGCGCCAAAATATTCTGGTGAACAAATAAGGGTGGTGATAAATAATTGGATCGTGTGTAAGATATGAGTAATTCTTTCATTATAAAAAATTGTGAACTGTAACAGCCGTATTTTAATAAATAGGATTTTTGTGTGATTATATATTTATCTATTTATTTAATTGAATATATGTGATTTCGTGATTTTATGAATAATTATGTTCTGGTTAAGTGAAGGGTAGTTTAGTAATCTATTAGAGTCATTAATCTAGTTGAGAGCCTTTAATTAGGATTAGAAGGAGTTAATCATTATTAATTATGTGGTTTTCATTATTTAATAGGATGAGATGAGTAGTAAAGAGTAAAGTTATGATAAATTTAGAATTGGACTTTGGTATTGGGCCTAGGTTAAGTTAGTAAGGGTGTTTTGGTAATTGATGAGTGGTAACCTAGTTATAAAAGGGGAAAATTAGAGAGAGAAGCTCATTTGTCATAAATTTGGGTGGAGGAAGAAAGAGAAAAGAAGAGAGAAAGGGTTTGAGAAAGAAAGAAGAGAATGAGGCTTAGAGAAAAGGAAGAGATGAAGGAGAAGATCAAATAAAGAATAAGCCATGATAGATTAAAGGAAATCAAGTGGTGGAGTAGAGATTCCAACTTTATGAGGTAAGAGGCTTAGATAATATAACTTTGAGTGATCAAAGAGAGGGGAGTTTGTCTATGACTCCACACCCAAACTCTCTTCACTCTTTTTAGGTTTTGGGAAGAAAAAGGTTTTGGGAATGTGTTTATAATTGAAGCTTGATAATGATTCATGTATAATATGCTTCTATTTATGATTGTTGTGTGAAATCCATGATAAAGTTGATTACTTGAACCTTGATTTTGGTTGATTATGTAATAAATGAGTTTTTTGTTAAAATGGGTATAGATTCTCAAATTTGAATTATGATAAGTGATTTTGAGTGTTCAAATAAGTGATTTTATCCATAAACATGCATGGTAACTGTTTATAAGTATTATTGGGTTCAAATAAGTGATTTTGGATGAAGAAAAGTGATTTTTGGTTCAAAACGCGTAAAAACGATTTTTCCATCAGGTCCCTGCGCCATGGCGCAACTTTCCTGCGCAATGGCACAGCCTCCTCTAGTCCCTGCGCAGTGGTGCAGCATTCCTGCGCGCAGGCGCAGGATCTGGTCAAACAGCGTTGACTGTTGATTTTGTAAGTGCACCAGTTCATCCTCATGTTTTAATAATTGTGAAAACACGTGAAAATAGAATAGAACATATTTTGGCAACATTACAAATGGCTTGACAGCAAAAAACTATTTTTAACACTTTAAAAAATTGTTTTTAGGTATTATATATCGATACATAAACATGTGTATCAATACAAATGTCCTGAAATTACTTCAGACTGATTTTGTGCAATTTGTATCGATACATATATCACTTGTATCGATACAAAAGTGATCTCTCAGAGGCAGATAGTTACCTATGTATCGAATCATGCTTGCATGTATCGATACATACCTATGCCTCTCAGAAATCCAGAAACATCATGATGTATCGAATCATGCTTGCATGATTTGATACATATTAGTCAAGATTTCAAGAAACTGATGTATGTATCGATACACACCCGTGTTTGTATCGATACATAGGTCAAATCTTTCATTTTTAACGCTGGTCAAAGGGTTTGTATCGATACAAATCATCAGTTGTATCGATACATGTCTGTGAAATTTTGCCCAAATTTGCTCAATTCTATTCTCTCTTTAAATAGCAATGTGGTGTGTCATTGTAACAGAGAGAAATCAGTGTGAAATATCAGAAAACGCTTTGGGATTCAAATTGAGTGAAAATTTGGATCAAAGGTTTTATTCAACACAAGTTCATCATCTTCGTCAAGTTTGCAATCAAAATTGAAGTTTGAGTATGGGATCAATTCAATAAGAACTGCAGATTTGTGTGATAACGTTCGATACGGTTCGCGGTGAATCAGAATCGTGATCGGGTTGAATTGTGTTGAAGGTTCGGTTTCTCAAAAGTGTTCAAGATCGTGCGAATCTTGGAGTATCAACAACAAGAAGCGAAGGACTCAGCTGGACGATCGGGTGCGGATTGGCACGGGTTTGATCGTAGGAATCAGAGGGCGAAGCTTCGTTGTGTGTTGAGGTTTATTCGCATAGTTTACTTTTGATTCGTTATAGGTTTATAAGTTTTAATTGTAAGCTGTGCACTTTTTGTTCATCGTTTTGATCAATATACTCTCAAATAACCCGTTTGGTTATTTGGGGGGAGACGTACTCGGCCAAACGCGTGGACGACGCGAAAGCCGGGGAACTCCCTAATCAAACGCTTGTCTCTTTCTCTGTTTCATCTTTTACTTTTAAGTAATCGCTTTAATTTCGTGTTAATTGGATTTTTCGTGTTCGTACGTGTGCACAAAAATTCAATTGGTTTATCTTGATTGTGTTTGGATTAGATTGGATACCATAAAACTTGCTTGGGCTGTTTTAGTTGAAAACGTTTAATTTCGAATAATTTGATTCCGATCATTTTTAAGTCATTTCATACGTTCAGGCTATATTACCTTTCCAGTGATCAAACGGGTGCAAAGAGACTACCGATCCGGTAGGTGCTTCCGCGCATACCATTTAAACGAAACATTTTGAAAAACGACATTGTTTTTAAGGGCACTTATTCAACCCCCCCTTCTAAGTGATAGCCAAGTAGTCTAACAAGTGGTATCACGAGTCCGGTTAAATTTTGTTTACAAAATTCGGAGGATTGTGCCAATTATTAGAAAACATGGCTTTTGCACCGAAAGGGGCGTATAATAGGGCTCCTATATTCAATGGAGATCATTTTGATTATTGGAAAAGTAGTATGCGGATTCACATCAATTCTTTTGATGGTGAAGTGTGGAATGCTATTGAGACCGGTCCGTTTGTTCCGACAATCACCGATCCTAATGGCATTGTCACCATTAAGCCTATGGCCCAATGGACGGATGATGAAAAGAAAAAGGTCAATTACGATGCAAAGACACAAAACATACTTATTTCATCCATTGGGATTGAACAATTTTATCATGTGTCGCATTGTTCTACGGCCAAAGAAATGTGGGATACATTAGTTACTCATTTTGAGGGAACTAATGAAGTCAAAATTTCGAAAATAAACACCTTAACTCAAGAATTCGAATTGTTTCATATGCAAAATGGTGAAACCATTGCGGATATGCAACAAAGATTTGTAAAAATCACCTACAAGTTACATGGTCTAGGTAAACCAATCACAAATCAAGATGCTACTAATAAGATTTTGAGATGTCTTAATAGGTCATGGCAACCAAAGGTCACCGCAATCAAAGAAGCGAATGATCTTACTACTTTGAGTCTCACAACCTTATTTGGTAAGCTAACGGAACATGAACAAGTGCTTAATTTGTTGGAAAAACATGAGAAAGGTGAGAAAAAGTAAAAACACAACGAAAAAGAAAAAGAAAAGGATAAGAGGTTCATTGCTCTAAAGGCCTCCAAATCCAAGTCCAAAAAGGTTGAGCAAGTGGAAAGTAGCTCAAGCGAAGACGATTCCGATGATGAGGAAATGGGGCTCTTCGTTCGACGCTACAATAGATATGTGAGAAAGAATGGGATAAAACATTCCGATGATAATCTTAAGAAGTTTCGGAAAGATAGTGGTTACCGCCGGAAGAATGAAGATGCTAGGTACTCCAAGAAAGGGGCATGCTTTGAATGTGGCAAAGTTGGTCATTTCAAGCCGGATTGCCCTAAGCTCAAGAGAAAAGAGAAGGAGTCACCTTCATTCAAAAAGGGAAGCAAGGACAAAGGAAAGAAAGCTTATGTTGCATAGGAAAGCGGAAGCTCATCTTCCTCTTCATCATCAAGCTCTAGCCCAAGTGGTGAAGATGCATTGGCTAATGTGTGCTTATCATCTCATGATCGCAAGAAACTTGCTCCTAAAAAGGTAAATCAAAATCCCTCTAGCTCATATACACTTTTAGAATATCATGAGTTGAAAGTTGCTTTTGAAAAGTTACACAATGAGACTAAAGAGGCTTTTCAACGACTAAAAGGTTTAATGGAACTTAATAAATACCTTGAGGCAAAAGTTTCGGAAATGGAACTTGAGTTGAAAGCTCTCAAAGAGTCTATGATTCAAAAACCTCTTGTAACTTTTGATAGTTATGGTAATGATAGGACCGGATGTGATGGATACTTTTACTTATGTAGAGACTTGCGAAAGTTACAAGATAAGCTAAAAGAACCATCCACGCCGGAGATTACTTTTGCGATTGATCCATCTAAATTCAACAAATCTTTGAAACCTAGAAATAAAAAGTATAAATTTGTTGAAAAGGATCCTAAGAAAAGTAATCCTCATATCGTTTGTCATTATTGTTGTGACAAGGGTCATACTATTGCAAAATGTCATGCTAGAAAGGTCTTGGTACCAAAAGGCAAATTGCAATGGTTACCTAAGTTAGGCAATAATGGTGCTACTAACCAACTAGGACCCAACATGAATTGGGTACCTATTTCAAATGTCTAAGTATGTAGGGAATTGTCTTGAAACCATTGATAAAAGACACCGACAACAATGGAGTTCAAGACTTACGAACAAGGAAAGCGATGAGAAAAGCTTCAACTCGACACTTGCAATGGTGCGGAAATTGATCACTTCCTCCACCTAACACTCAAGGGAAGATTCTATTCTCTACCTTTACCTTTATATTTTTTTTACTTAGCATTTGTACTTTGGTTCATATACATACAATTTTCATCTTAATATGATAGTTGCTTTGATGGTTTTCTAATCCTCCATTTCCAAGAATTTTGCTCAAAAATATTTATAAGTTTTTGAGACTCATACGTCTTAAATGGGGATTTGACAAAAATCATTACAATTGTCATATTAAGTTCTTACTTGGTTGTATATGTTTGTTTGATTCTTATATGCGACTTTGTGTGCATTCATAAACATACATTTTCATATGATTGATTTTGGTACTTTGATTTATTTATGTGAATGCCTTATCATGCACATATGGTTTGACATGTGTTCTCATGTTATAATGTGCTTTGGTATTTTGTTTTGCTCACATACATAAGAATGTACCTTATTGGTTATATGTGTTCCATACTTACATGTCATTTAGAAGTCATAAAAATTATTTCTTCAAACTTATAAATTCATGTGTTTTTGAGAAAAATCGAAAATAATGCAAAATGAACTGATATGTATCGATACATATGATGCTTGTATCGATACATAACTCTTCAGTTTGGGCAGAAACTACCTCATGTATCGATACATGCTCGCATGCTTCGATACATGCTTCAGAAAAACTAACTTGTATCGATACAAACATGAAAACAGCTTTATGTATCAATTTTCATTCATTCATTCATCAAACAACACAAACTTCTTCTTCTACACGAAAATTCACTCAAAAACCCTCATTCCCAACTCTTAAATCTCCCTCAAAACTCAACCAAAACTCACAAAATTTGACCTTAAACCACTTCAAATTCATTTACCATTCACATTACTTCATCAATTTGGTGGTTCAAGTCTCAAATCTCCACAATCAAAGACAAGGGTTTCTTCAAATTGGGTTTGTGAAAATTCTTCAAAGTTCTTCATCTCCATTCAAGGTAACTTATCCTAATTCTTACTCTCGTAGAAATGGCACCTAAAAAGTCTAGGAGTGGAAAGGAAATAGGAAGTAGTAACGATGATGTTCAAAATTTTGGACTTAGGGAGGAAGAATTTGTTCATAAGGATTGTGTAACTACCTACATGCAATATTGTCGAAATAGAAGTATTTTGTCTCAAAAATCGGTTAACACTGAAACACTTAGAAACTTGCATCTAGATGATGTTGCTGAAATTCTTGAAACTGAACAACATGATAGCTTTTGTGATTTGCAAACCAAATACAATGATACTTTGGTTAGGATATTTTACGCTGGGCTACAGGAGAGAAATGAGGCTGAGTTTGAATTTCGTTGGGGACGTAAGACTTATCGGTTTAGTGCAAATATGTGGTTTGACTTGTTTGGAATGAGTACCGGTAGTAGGATAACCGGAGAAGATCTTTTGGCTTATACTGAAGTTAGCCAGGTTGACTATGATTCCAATGTCTTCATTTCCTCCATAACTAGAAATGGAAATATTCCGGAAACTATGGGAACCGGTAAATTAACTGTGAACGCAAGAGTGATTTATTGGATTATGAGTCACATATTGCGTCCAAAGAGTGCTAGTTCTAGAATGGATAGGAATGACATTGATCTCATGTTTTTATTAATGGAGGACCGGAAAGTTGACTGCCCATTCTATATTGTTAGTAGAATGTTTGATTTGAGGAACTCTAGCCGTGATCAAAGCTTTGGTTATTGTAGTTTGATTGCTAGCATCCTGAAGAAGTTCAAGGTTGGACAAAACCTTCCCATTGAGTACACTACCCTTGGAAGGTTACAAAAATTTAGTGAAACTCAAATGGCCAAGATGAACTGGACCTTGAATGTTGATAATGTCTATGTCAACAATGGTCAAGAGGAAGAAAATGTCGGCCAAGCACCTGTTCCAAGAGGTAGGAGGCAAAGAAGGAATGATAGGCAAGGTGATGGTGAAGGTGTAGGACAAGGTGAAGAAGGGGGTAATTGGAATGAAATGATGGGCATGCTAAGGAATATGAGCATGCAACAAACTACCTTCTACAATGAATACACTCAAAACCACCAAGCTCAAAATGCTAGGATTGAAGAGTTGTACACCACCACCAATGACCTCCGAACCTATGTGACCACCCGCTTCGATGAGATGCAAGCTCAAATGCATGGCTACTACCAATCTAACCCTCCTCCTAACCAAGACGACATGGATGATGATGATGATGCTTGATGAAATCTGTTTTTATTGCCTTTTATTTTCTCGCACCGCATGAACTATTTTTTTGATTTCTTATGACTTCTTTTATCTTCGATTTGGTTGTACGGATAATTTTAAATGTTGTCATGTTTAGACAACATTCACTTTGGCTTGTATAACTTGATAATTTGGATAATTTTGGTTTGTATGGATGATTTCTTATGTTTATGCATTTGTTGCATTGTTTTGTTTATTTTCGTCCCATATTTTGATATGTTGGTTGATTTAAAATGTCGATGTGTTACGATATTCATGCTTTGGTTTTGGTTTGTTATTCTACATTCCATATTTGTTATGATATTTGGTATTCGTCATTGATATATTTTGGCATATCTTTGTATGTATTTATATTGATTAGGAACTTTCATCATATATGTGCATTTCGACAAATGTAAGTGCACGATATGACTTTGGTTAAATTTGTTTGAACATGATACTTCTAATAGACCCTCTTCTTCTTTTTGATATGGTCAAAGGGGGAGAGTTTTGGATGCACAAGCTAAGGATGAATAGCTAAAAGAATTCTTGAATATTATCAACAATGTCAAACGCATTATGGCATCAACTCAGGGGGAGCGTTGCTTATTGTTAGCCTTGATGTTTATTGCGTCTGTATACATATTGCTATTTTATTGCATATTAGGTATAGGCTTAGTTAGCTTATGCATAGTTTTGACAAAACACGTGAAAATAGAATAGAACATATTTTGGCAACATTACAAATGACTTGACAGCGAAAAACTATTTTTAACACTTTGAAAAATTGTTTTTAGGTATTATGTATCGATACATAAACATGTGTATCGATACAAATGTCCTGAAATTACTTCAGACTGATTTTGTGCAATTTGTATCGATACATATATCACTTGTATCGATACAAAAGTGATCTCTTAGAGGCAGATAGTTACCTATGTATCGAATCATGCTTGCATGTATCGATACATACCTATGCCTCTTAGAAATCCAGAAACATCATGATGTATCGAATCATGCTTGCGTGATTTGATACATATCAGTCAAGATTTCAAGAAACTGATGTATGTATCTGTTAGACTACTAGGCTACCACTTAGAAGGGGGGGTTGAATAAGTGGCTTCTTTAATCAACGGCAATTTTAAAAAATTATTTGATTAAAAAACAATGCGCGGAAGCACCACCGGATCGGTAGTCTACTTTGCACCTTTTGACCAAAGGAAAGATAGTATCGCCTTGAACGAATTAGGAAAATTATCGAATGCTTAACGCAAGATATTCAAATTTAATTTGATTAACAAAAACAGTCCCAACCAAGCTATATGGTTTGATATTTCAAGTTCAATCACAATCAAGCAAGAACCAATTGAATTTTTGTGAACCAATACGAACAACAAAAATTCAATCGATTAATCAATTTAACGAAATTAACGAAATTGAAAGAGAGAGATAAAGAGAGACACACGATGTGATTAGGGAGTTCCCCGGATTGCGCGTCGTCCACGCGTTTATCCGAGTACGTCTCCCCCCAAATAACCAAACGGGTTATTTGAGAGTTTATAGATCAAAAACTTGATGAACAAACAGTGCACAATTTACAATTGAAATCTATAATCCTATAGCAAGACAAAATGTAAACTAATGCGAATAACCTCGACACCTAACGGAACTTCACCCTCTGATTCCAACGATTCACCTTGTGCCAAACCGCACCCAATCGTCCAGCTGAGTCCTTCGTTCCTTGTTGTCGAATCCTTCAAGACACGCACGATCTTGAATCACTTGAGAGAAACACTAGAACCTTCAACACAATTCAACCCGATCATGATTCTGATTCACCGCGAACCGTATCGAGCGTTATCACACAAATCTGCAGTTTCTATTTAATTGATCCCATACTCAAATCCAATTTTGATTGCAAACTTGATGAAGATGATGAACTTGTGTTGAATCAAACCTTTGATGCAAATTCTTACTCAATTTGTACCCAAAGCGTTTTCTAATCTTTCACACTAGTTTTCTCTCACTTCTCTTCTTTACTAAAATCACACATATTGCTATTTGAAGAGAAAATAGAATGAGCAAATTTAGGCATAATTTTTCATACATGTATCGATACAAATGCTTTGACCAACGTTAAAAATTGGAAAAATTGACCTTTGTATCGATACAAACACGGGTGTGTATCGATACAAATATCAGAATCTTGAAATCTTGACTGATATGTATCGAAGCATGCATGCATGATTCGATACATCATGAGTTTTCTGGATTTTGAGAACATACAGATGTGTATCGATACATACAAGCATGCTTCGATACACAGATAATGTTCTGTCTCTGAGAGACCACTTTTGTATCGATACAGACAATATATGTATCGATACATAATGCACAAAATCAAACAGAAGTAATTTCAGGACATATGTATCGATACAACTATGTATGTATCGATACAAAATACCTAAAAGTCAGTTTTTCAAGGTTTAGAAAATAGTTCTTTGTTGTCAAGTCATTTGTAATGTTGCCAAAATATGTTCAATCCTATTTTCATGTGTTTTGACAATTATTAAAACATGAGGATGAACTGGTGCACTTACATTCTCCCCCTTTTTGATAATTGTCAAAACTATGCATAAGCTAAGCCTATACCTAATATGCAATAAAATAGCAATATGTATACAGACGCAATTACAACACCAAGACTAACAATAAGCACGCTCCCCCTGAGTTGATGCCGTAATGCGATTGTCGTAGATAATATTCAAGACTCCTTTAGCTATTCATCCTTAGCTTGTGCATCCAAATCTCTCCCCCTTTGACAATATCAAAAAGAAGAAGAGGGTCTATTAGAAGTATCAAGTTCAATCAATTTTGATCCAAGTCATATCGTGCACTTACATTTGTCGAAATGCACATATATGATAAAAATTCCTAATCAATATAAATACATACAAGGATATGCCAAAATATATCAATGACGAATACCAAATATCATGATAAAACATGGAATGTAGAACAACAATCCATAAACCAACTCATGAGTATTGAAACACACCGACATTTTAAGTCAAGTAACATATCAAAATATGGGACGAAAATAAACAAAGCAATCCAACAAATGCATAAACATAACATGATGTATGAAACACATACAATCAACAAGGTACATTCTTATGTATGTTAGCAAAAAGCAATACCAAAGCACATTATAACATGAGAACACATGTTAAACCATATATGCATGATAAGATATCCACATAAATGAATCAAAGTACCAAAATTAATTATATGACAATACATGTCTATGTATGCACACAAAGTCACATATAAGAATCAAACAAACATATACAAATGAGTATAAACTTATTATTACAATTGTAATGATTTTTGTCAAATCCCCATTTAAGACATATGAGTCTCAAAAACTTATAAATATTTTTGAGCAAAATTCTTGGAAATGGAGGATTAGACAACCATCAAAACAACTATCATATTAAGATGAAAATTGTATGTATATGAACCAACGTACAAATGCTAAGTAACAAAAATATAAAGGAGAATGTAGAGAATAGAATCTTCCCTTGAGTGTTAGGTGGAGGAAGTGATCAATTTCCGCACCATTGTAAGTGTCGAGTTGAATCTTTTCTCATGGCTTTCCTTGTTTGTAAGTCTTGAACTCCATTGTTGTCGGTGTCTCTTGTCAATGGTTTCAAGACGATTCCCTACATACTTAGACATTTGAAATAGGTCTCCAACTCATGTTGGGTCCTAGTTGGTTAGTATCAACATTATTGTCTAACTTAGGTAACCATTGCAATTTGCCCTTTGGTACTAAAGTTTTTCGAGCATGACATTTTGCAATCGTATGACCTTTGTTACAACAATAATGACAAACAATATGTGAGTCACTCTTCTTTTGATCCATTTTGAAATGTTTAGAATATTTGTTTTTGACTTTCAAAGTGTTTTGACCATGTTTTGGATCAACTTGATGAGAGACTCTAGGTTTTGATAAATCTTTCACTTTGTCCTTGATATTCTTAATATTTCTTGACAAAGTGATACAATTATCACAACCAACTCTATTATTATTATTATCATGACTTGCACTTGACCTTTCTAATAATGATACCTTGAAAGCTTTAAACTCTTCTTCCGTTTTGGAAACTTTCTTTTCAAGAGCTTTGTTAACTTTTATAATTTCTTTTAATCGTTTGAAAGCTTTCCTAGTTTCACTACATAGATCCTCAAATGCACTTTGCAAATCATGATACTCTAACGAAGTATATGAGCTAGAGGGATTTTGGTTTACCTTTTTGGGAGCTTTATCCTTCTTTTTGTGATGATGAGTTGTGAAGCATACATTAGCCACTTCGCCTTCATCACTTGAACTAGAGCTTGATGATGAATGAGATGAAGATCTACTACTCTCCCATGTAACATAAGCTTTCTTTCCTTTGCACCTCCTTTTGTTTGAAGATGACTCCTTCTATTTTCTCTTGAGATTAGGACAATCCGGCTTGTAGTGACCAACTTGGCCGCACTCATAGCATATCCCTTTCTTGGAGTCCCTAGCATCTTCATTCTTCCGACAGTAACCACTATCTTTTCGATACTTCTTAAGATTGTCATCAGAATGCCTTATCCCATTCTTTCTCACATACCTGTTGTAGCGTCGAACGAAGAGCTCCATTTCCTCATCATCGGAATCGTCTTCGCTTGAGCTACTTTTCACATGCTCTACCTTTTTGGACTTTGACTTTGAGGCTTTTAGAGCAATTGTCCTCTTGTCCTTTTCCTTATCCTTGTCATTGTGCTTTCCCTTTTTCTCACTTTTCTCTTGCTTTTCTAACAAGTTTAGTACTTGTTCATGTTCCGTAAGCTTGCCAAATAAAGTTGTAAGACTCAAAGTAGTGAGGTCGTTCACCTCCTTAATCGCGGTGACCTTCGGTTGCCAACACCTACTAAGACATCTTAAAATTTTGTTAGTGGCATCTTGATTTGTGATTGGCTTTCCCAAACCATGTAACTTGTTGGTTATTTAGATAAATCGTTGTTGCATATCCTCGATGGTCTCGCCATCTAGCATATGGAACAACTCAAATTCTTGTGTCAATGTATTAATTTTGGATATCTTTACATCATTGGTACCCTCAAAGTGAGTTACCAATGTGTCCCACATTTCCTTAGCCGATTGACAATGTGACACATGATAGAATTGATCAATCCCAAGGGATGATATTAAAATATTTTGTGCCTTTGCATCGTAATTGGCCTTTTTCTTTTCCTCTTCCGTCCATTGTGCCATAGGCTTATTGGTGACAATGCCATGAGCATCGGTGATTGTTGGAACAAACGGACCGTTCTCAATAGCATTCCACACTTCACCATCAAAAGAATTAATGTGAATACGCATACTACTTTTCCAATAGTCAAAATGATCTCCATTGAATATAGGAGCCCTATTATACGCCCCTTTAGGTGCAAAAGCCATGTTGTCTAATAATTGGCACAAACTTCCGAATTTTGCAAGCAAAATTTAACCGGACTCGTGATACCACTTGTTAGACTACTAGGCTACCACTTAGAAGGGGGGGTTGAATAAGTGGCTTCTTTAATCAACGGCAATTTTAAAAAATTATTTGATTAAAAAACAATGCGCGGAAGCACCACCGGATCGGTAGTCTACTTTGCACCTTTTGACCAAAGGAAAGATAGTATCGCCTTGAACGAATTAGGAAAATTATCGAATGCTTAACGCAAGATATTCAAATTTAATTTGATTAACAAAAACAGTCCCAAGAAAGCTATATGGTTTGATATTTCAAGTTCAATCACAATCAAGCAAGAACCAATTGAATTTTTGTGAACCAATACGAACAACAAAAATTCAATCGATTAATCAATTTAACGAAATTAACGAAATTGAAAGAGAGAGATAAAGAGAGACACACGATGTGATTAGAGAGTTCCCCGGATTGCGCGTCGTCCACGCGTTTATCCGAGTACGTCTCCCCCCAAATAACCAAACGGGTTATTTGAGAGTTTATAGATCAAAAACTTGATGAACAAACAATGCACAGTTTACAATTGAAATCTATAATCCTATAGCAAGACAAAATGTAAACTAATGCGAATAACCTCGACACCCATCGGAACTTCACCCTCTGATTCCAACGATTCACCTTGTGCCAAACCGCACCCAATCGTCCAGCTGAGTCCTTCGTTCCTTGTTGTTGAATCCTTTAAGACATGCACGATCTTGAATCACTTGAGAGAAACACTAGAACCTGTAAGTGCACCAGTTCATCCTCATGTTTTAATAATTGTCAAAACACATGAAAATAGGATTGAACATATTTTGGCAACATTACAAATGATTTGACAACAAAGAACTATTTTCTAAAACCTTGAAAAACTGACTTTTAGGTATTTTGTATCGATACATACATTGGTGTATCGATACAAATGTCCTGAAATCTCTTCTTCTTGATTTTGTGCATTTTGTATCGATACATACATGGTCTGTATCGATACTAAAGAGGTCTCTCAGAGACAGAACAGCTCCTGTGTATCGAAGCATGCTTGCATGTATCGATACACATCTGTTTGTTCTCAAAATCCAGAAAACTCAAGATGATTCGAAGCATGCTTGCATGCTTAGATACATATCAGTCAAGATTTCAAGATTCTGATATTTGTATCGATACACACCCGTGTTTGTATCGATACAAAGGTCAATTTTTCCATTTTTAAACGTGGTCAAAGCATTTGTATCGATCCATGTATGAAAAATTATGCCTAAATTTGCTCATTCTATTTTCTCTTTAAATAGCAATATGTGTTATTTTTGTAAAGAAGATAAGTGAGAGAAAACTAGTGTGAAAGATCAGAAAACACTTTGGGTACAAATTGAGTGAGAATTTGCATCAAAGGTTTTATTCAACACAAGTTCATCATCTTCATCAAGTTTGCAATCAAAATTGGATTTGAGTATGGGATCAATTCAATAGAAATTACAGAATTGTGTGATAACGTTCGATACGGTTCGCGGTGAATCAGAATCGTGATCGGGTTGAATTGCGTTGAAGGTTCTAGTGTTTCTCTCAAGTGATTCAAGATCGTGCGTGTCTTGAAGGATTCGACAACAAGGAACGAAGGACTCAACTGGACGATTGGGTGCGGTTTGGCACAAGGTGAATCGTTGGAATCAGAGGGTGAAGTTCCGTTGGGTGTCGAGGTTATTCGCATTAGTTTACATTTTGTCTTGCTATAGGATTATAGATTTCAATTGTAAACTGTGCACTGTTTGTTCATCAAGTTTTTGATCTATAAACTCTCAAATAACCCGTTTGGTTATTTAGGGGGAGACGTACTCGGATAAACGCGTGGACGACGCGCAATCCGGGGAACTCCCTAATCACATCGTGTGTCTCTCTTTATCTCTCTTTATCACTCTCTTTAATTTCGTTAATTTGATTAATCGATTGAATTTTTGGTGTTCATATTGGTTCACAAAAATTCAATTGATTCTTGCTTGATTGTGATTGAATTCGACAAACAAACCATATAAACTTGCTTGGGACTGTTTTTGTAAATTGTGTTAAATTTGGATATCTCGCATTAATCATTTCGTAATTTTCCTAATTCGTTCAAGGCGATACTATCTTTCCTTTGGTCAAAAGGTGCAAAGTAGACTACCGATCCGGTGGTGCTTCCGCACATTATTTTAATCTATAAATTTTTAAAATTACCGTTGATTAAAGAAGCCACTTATTCAACCCCCCTTCTAAATGGTTTAGCCTAGTAGTCTAACAAGTGGTATCACGAGTCCGGTTAAATTTTGCTTCCAAAATTCGGAAATTTGTGCCAATTATTAGACAACATGGCTTTTGCACCTAAAGGGGCGTATAATAGGGCTCCTATATTCAATGGAGATCATTTTGACTATTGGAAAAGTAGTATGCGTATTCACATCAATTCTTTTGATGGTGAAGTGTGGAATGCTATTGAGAACGGTCCGTTTGTTCCAACAATCACCGATGCTCATGGCATTGTCACCAATAAGCCTATGGCACAATGGACGGAAGAGGAAAAGAAATAGGTCAATTACGATGCAAAGGCACAAAATATTTTAATATCATCCCTTGGGATTGATCAATTCTATCATGTGTCGCATTGTCAATCGGCTAAGGAAATGTGGGACACATTGGTAACTCACTTTGAGGGTACCAATGATGTAAAGATACCCAAAATTAATACATTGACACAAGAGTTTGAGTTGTTCCATATGCTAGATGGCAAGACCATCGAGGATATGCAACAACGATTTATCAAAATAACCAACAAGCTACATGGTTTGGGAAAGCCAATCACAAATCAAGACGCCACTAACAAAATTTTAAGATGTCTTAGTAGGTGTTGGCAACCGAAGGTCACCGCGATTAAGGAGGCAAACGACCTCACTACTTTGAGTCTTACAACTTTATTTGGCAAACCTACGGAACATGAACATGTACTAAACTTGCTAGAAAAGCAAGAGAAAAGTGAGAAAAAGGGAAAGCACAATGACAAGGATAAGGAAAAGGACAAGAGGACAATTGCTCTAAAAACCTCAAAGTCAAAGTCCAAAAAGGTAGAGCAAAAGGAAAGTAGCTTAAGTGATAAAAAGTGGGAAGACTATGAAATGGAAATATTTCTTCGAAGATTTTACAAGTATGCAAAGGTACATGGTATAAAGTTTTCGAAGGAAAATGGTCCCAAGTCACGAAAGCAATCAAGGGATGATATAGAGAATGAGAAGAGCAAGCCTATTGGAAAGTGTTATGAATGTGGCAAATCCGATCATTTAAAACCGGAATGTCCATTCTATAACAAAAGAAAGGGAAAGGCCTCCGAGAAAAATCACAAAGGTAAAAGGGCTTATGTTGCTTGGGATAGTGCAAGCGAAGATGGATCTAGGTCCAAGAGCTCAAGTGATGAGGATGAAGAACATGCTCATGTGGTACTCATGACCGGTTCACCTTGTAAAAGCAAGAAACATCACAAACGTCAAGTAAGTGATTCTAGCTCTATCTCTAATGATAATCCCTCATATGATGAACTTCAAAACGCTTTTGAAAAACTATATGGTGAAGCCACTAATGCATTTAAGAAATTGGCTAAAAGGAAGAAAGTGATTTCCCTTTTAGAGTCACAAATTGTAAAATTACAAGATGAATTAGAGGCATTAAAATTTACCATGGTTAATTCAAAAGATGATTTTGAAGATGATAAGTCATCAAAGCATGATTGTGATTCTTGTTGTATTTGGCAAGGAGAAGTGAAAAACCTTCAAGCCAAGTTAGATAAGGCTCATAAGTCATCTAGGAATGATTGTGATGCTTGTTGTGTTTGGAAAGGAGAGGTGAAAACCCTTCAAGCCAAACTAGATGAAGCCCTTGTATCAAAAGTTACTTTTGTGGATATACCAAAGAATTTTAACAAGCCTAAGATTAGGCCTTCTAAAAATGACAAATTTGTTAAAAAGAAATTGAATCCCAAAAGTAAAATTTCGGGTCACACGAATCATTCCAATGTTATATGTCATTATTGTTGTACTAAGGGACATACTATTGCAAAATGTCATGCTCGAAAAGTTTTGGTACCAAAAGGCAAATTGCAATGGCTACCTAAGTTAGACAATAATGTTTCTACTAACCAACTAGGACTTAACATGAGTTGGGGACCTATTTCAAATGTCTAAGTATGTAGGGAATCGTCTTGAAACCATTGACAAGAGACACCGACAACAATGGAGTTCAAGACTCATGTACAAGGAAAGTGACAAGATAAGATTCAACTCAACACACATGGTGTGGAAATTGATCACTTCCTCCACCAAACACTTGAGGGAAGATTCTATTCTTTAACTTTACTTTTATACGTTTTACTTAGCATTTGTATATTGGTTCATATACATACAACTTTCACCTTAATTTGATATTTGCTTTGATAGTTGTCTAATCCTTCATTTCCAAGAATTTTGCTAAAAAATATTTATAAGTTTTTGAGACTCATACGTCTTAAATGGGGATTTGACAAAAATCATTACAATTGTCATATTAAGTTCATACTTGGTTTGTATATGTTTATTTTGTTCTTATTTGTGACTTTGTGTGCATACATAGATATATATTTTCATATGATTAATTTTGGTACTTTGATTCGTTTATGTGGATATCATATCATGCTTATATGGTTTAACATGTGTTCTCATGTTATAATGTGTTTTGGTATTGCTTTTAGCTCACATACATAAGAATGTACCTTGTTGATTGTATGTGTTTCATACATCATGTTATGTTTATGCATTTGTTGCATTAATGTGTTTATTTCGTCCCATATTTTGATATGTTGGTTGATTTAAAATGTCGATGTGTTTCATTACTCATGAGTTGGTTTATGGATTGTTGTTCTACATTCCATGTTTTATCATGATATTTGGTATTCGTCATTTGATATTTTTTTGGCATATCTTTGTATGTATTTATATTGATTAGGAATTTTCATCATATATGTGCATTTCGACAAATGTAAGTGCACGATATGACTTGGATCAAAATTGATTGAACTTGATACTTCTAATAGATTCTCTTCTTCTTTTTGATATTGTCAAAGGGGGAGAGATTTGGATGCACAAGCTAAGGATGAATAGCTAAAGGGTCTTGAATTTTATCTACGACAATCGCATTATGGCATCAACTCAGGGGGAGCGTGCTTATTGTTAGCCTTGGTGTTTGTAATTGCGTCTGTATACATATTGCTATTTTATTGCATATTAGGTATAGGCTTAGCTTATGCATAGTTTTGACAATTATCAAAAAGGGGGAGAATGTAAGTGCACCAGTTCATCCTCATGTTTTAATAATTGTCAAAACACATGAAAATAGGATTGAACATATTTTGGCAACATTACAAATGACTTGACAACAAAGAACTATTTTCTAAAACCTTGAAAAACTGACTTTTAGGTATTTTGTATCGATACATACATTGGTGTATCGATACAAATGTCCTGAAATCTCTTCTGCTTGATTTTGAGCATTTTGTATCGATACATACATGGTCTGTATCGATACAAAAGAGGTCTCTCAGAGACAGAACAACTCCTGTGTATCGAAGCATGCTTGCATGTATCGATACACATCTGTTTGTTCTCAAAATCCAGAAAACTCAAGATGATTCGAAGCATACTTGCATGCTTAGATACATATCAGTCAAGATTTCAAGATTCTGATATTTGTATCGATACACACCCGTGTTTGTATCGATACAAAGGTCAATTTTTCCAATTTTAACGTTGGTCAAAGCATTTGTATCGATACAAATGATCATTTGTATCGATACATGTATGAAAAAATTATGCCTAAATTTGCTCATTCTATTTTCTCTTTAAATAGCAATGTGTGTGATCTTTGTAATGGTAACAAGTGAGAGAAAACTAGTGTGAAAGATCAGATAAACGCTTTGGGTACAAATTGAGTGAGAATTTGCATCAAAGGTTTGATTCAACACAAGTTCATCATCTTATTCAAGTTTGCAATCAAAATTGGATTTGAGTATGGGATCAATTCAATAGAAATTGCAAAATTGTGTGATAACGTTCGATACGGTTCGCGGTGAATCAGAATCGTGATCGGGTTGAATTGGGTTGAAGGTTCTAGTGTTTCTCTCAAGTGATTCAAGATCGTGCGTGTCTTGAAGGATTCGACAACAAGGAACGAAGGACTCAGCTGGACGATTGGGTGCGGTTTGGCACACGGAGAATCGTTGGAATCAGAGGGCGAAGTTCCGTTGGGTGTCGAGGTTATTCGCATTAGTTTACATTTTGTCTTGCAATAGGATTATAGATTTCAATTGTAAACTGTGCACTATTTGTTCATCAAGTTTTTGATCTATAAACTCTCAAATAACCTGTTTGGTTATTTGGGGGGAGACGTACTCGGACAAACGCGTGGACGACGCGCAATCCGGGGAACTCCCTAATCAAATTGTGTGTCTCTCTTTATCTCTCTTTATCACTCTCTTTAATTTCGTTAATTTGATTAATCGATTGAATTTTTGGTGTTCATTTTGGTTCACAAAAATTCAATTGATTCTTGCTTGATTGTGATTGAATTCGACAAACAAACCATATAAACTTGCTTGGGACTGTTTTTGTAAATTGCGTTAAATTTGGATATCTCGCATTAATCATTTCGTAATTTTCCTAATTCGTTCAAGGCGATATTATCTTTCCTTTGGTCAAAAGGTGCAAAGTAGACTACCGATCCGGTGGTGCTTCCGCGCATTATTTTAATCAATAAATTTTTAAAATTACCGTTGATTAAAGAAGCCACTTATTCAACCCCCCTTCTAAGTGGTTTAGCCTAGTAGTCTAACATCTTCTTCTTCCTCCGTCTCCCACGTGGTGGTGATGGGTGGTTATCCTCCCGTTTCGGTGGTGATCATGGTGGTAGGGGGCAGTTATCTCCTTCCACGTTTTGATTAGTAGGTTGAGTCTTCATAAGAGTAGTTACATCTGGGGCGAGGGCGTCACCTAAAGGGCGTGTCGCCTTCGCCTTGCTTTCCAGCATAGTTATCTGTTTGAATTTACATTTGTATTGTAGGGCTTCCAATGTTCATGACTAGTCGCAAAAGTTAGCTTTCGTATTGAAGAAACAATTTCCTTAATCACTCTTGGAATCGGACATTACACGTGACCTAGTGGACAATATTATCTTCCTCTTGATTACTAATGTAATTAGTAGCAAAAAATTAATTTGAAGTTACAAAATTGCGACACAAATAATAAAATAAATCTTACTTAACTTGAGAGATCAGTCTATACAGTTACGTATAAAAAATATCAAAAAAATAAATAAATAGTAGTACATAGGTTAAAATAGTAATTCAAGTTAAATTAAATTAATAATATTATAGTAGCATGTTTTAGTTACTATTTGGAAATGTTAGACTACTAGGCTAAACCACTTAGAAGGGGGGTTGAATAAGTGGTTTCTTTAATCAACGGTAATTTTAAAAATTTATTGATTAAAATAATGCGCGGAAGCCCCACCGGATCGGTAGTCTACTTTGCACCTTTTGACCAAAGGAAAGATAGTATCGCCTTGAACGAATTAGGAAAATTACGAAACGATTAATGCGAGATATCCAAATTTAACGCAATTTACAAAAACAGTCCAAAGCAAGTTTATATGGTTTGTTTGTCGAATTCAATCACAATCAAGCAAGAATCAATTGAATTTTTGTGAACCAATATGAACACCAAAAATTCAATCGATTAATCAAATTAACGAAATTAACGAAATTAAAGAGAGTGATAAAGAGAGATAAAGAGAGACACACGATTTGATTAGGGAGTTCCCCGGATTGCGCGTCGTCCACGCGTTTGTCCGAGTACGTCTCCCCCCAAATAACCAAACGGGTTATTTGAGAGTTTATAGATCAAAAACTTGATGAACAAACAGTGCACAGTTTACAATTGAAATCTATAATCCTATAGCAAGACAAAATGTAAACTAATGCGAATAACCTCGACACCCAACGGAACTTCGCCCTCTGATTCCAACGATTCTCCGTGTGCCAAACCGCACCCAATCGTCCAGCTGAGTCCTTCGTTCCTTGTTGTCGAATCCTTCAAGACACGCACGATCTTGAATCACTTGAGAGAAACACTAGAACCTTCAACCCAATTCAACCCGATCACGATTCTGATTCACCGCGAACCGTATCGAACGTTATCACACAATTTTGCAATTTCTATTGAATTGATCCCATACTCAAATCCAATTTTGATTGCAAACTTGATGAAGATGATGAACTTGTGTTGAATCAAACCTTTGATGCAAATTCTCACTCAATTTGTACCCAAAGCGTTTATCTGATCTTTCACACTAGTTTTCTCTCACTTGTTACTTTTACAAAGATCACACACATTGCTATTTAAAGAGAAAATAGAATGAGCAATTTTAGGCATAATTCTTCATACATGTATCGATACAAAAGATCATTTGTATCGATACAAATGTTTTGACCAACGTTAAAAATTGGAAAAATTGACCTTTGTATCGATACAAACACGGGTGTGTATCGATACAAATATCAGAATCTTGAAATCTTAACTGATATGTATCTAAGCATGCAAGCATGCTTCGAAACATCTTGAGTTTTCTGGATTTTGAGAGCAAACAGGTGTGTATCGATACATGCAAGCATGCTTCGATACACAGGAGCTGTTCTGTCTCTGAGAGACCTCTTTTGTATCGATACAGACAATGTATGTATCGATACAAAATGCACAAAATCAAACAGAAGAGATTTCAGGACGTTTGTATCGATACACCAATGTATGTATCGATACAAAATACCTAAAAGTCAGTTTTTCAAGGTTTTAGAAAATAATTCTTTGTTGTCAAGTCATTTGTAATGTTGCCAAAATATGTTCAATCCTATTTTCATGTGTTTTGACAATTATTAAAACATGAGGAAGAACTGGTGCACTTACATTCTCCCCCTTTTTGATAATTGTCAAAACTATGCATAAGCTAAACCTATACCTAATATGCAATAAAATAGCAATATGTATACAGACGCAATTACTAACACCAAGGCTAACAATAAGCACGCTCCCCCTGAGTTGATGCCATAATGCGATTGTCGTAGATAAAATTCAAGACCCTTTAGTTATTCATCCTTAGCTTGTGCATCCAAATCTCTCCCCCTTTGACAATATCAAAAAGAAGAAGAGGATCTATTAGAAGTATCAAGTTCAATCAATTTTGATCCAAGTCATATCGTGCACTTACATTTGTCGAAATGCACATATATGATGAAAATTCCTAATCAATATAAATACATACAAAGATATGCCAAAAATATCAAATGACGAATACCAAATATCATGATAAAACATGGAATGTAGAACAACAATCCATAAACCAAACTCATGAGTATTTAAACACATCGACATTTTAAATCAACCAACATATCAAAATATGGGACGAAAATAAACAACATAATGCAATAAATGCATAAATTCATGTTACCATATCATATAGCGATGTTCATGAAGAGATGAATTCACGGATAGTATTTATGCAACATGTTAAGCTAAAGACACATCAATTTATCAATATTTTCATACATTGCCATTTGATACATATGGACTTCAAGAATTATTACTTATCTTAAAGCAAGAATTTTTGGAAATGAGCAAACACATGAATATATTGAAAAGAACTAATATGTGATGTTGATGATTTGAAAAGCATTCACATAGGCATAAGAGTGTGAGTGTTAAGAAGAAAAGATAGAGATGATACTTTTTAACCTTGTACCGTAGGGTGTTTGATGCACTTCCCAATGTATAAAACTCCAAGTTGCCAAGAAGTATGATATGTATACAAAGTGCATGTACAAATGTATATTATTCTAGGTTAGAGATATCTAGGATCCCTAATTCTCCGCGAATGAAGATAAAGGGTTCCGTTGCAAGTGGCTTTGTAAAGATGTCCGCAAGTTGATTTTTCGAGTCCACATGCTCAAAAACAACATCCCCTTTTTCGACATGATCGCGAAGAAAGTGATGCCTAATCTCTATATGTTTAGTTCTTGAATGCAACACGGGGTTCTTTGTAAGGTTTATAGCACTAGTGTTGTCACACAAGATTGGAACACGTTGTAGTTTTAAATCGTAGTCAAGAAGTTGTTGTTTTAACCAAAGTATTTGAGAGCAACAACTTCCGGCCGCAACGTATTCCGCCTCGGCGGTTGACAAAGCAACTGATACTTGGTTCTTGCTATGCCAACTTACCAAGCTATTGCAAAATAGGTGACATGTTCCACTAGTACTTTTCCTATCCAACTTGCAACCGGCAAAGTCGGAATCGGAATAACCTGCCAAAGAACAATCATTCCCCTTAGAATACCATAAGCCAAAATTTGATGTTCCCTTCAAGTACTTTAAGATCCTTTTTACGGCTTTTAGGTGTGATTCTTTGGGGCATGATTGATATCGTGCACACATGCAAACACTAAACATAATATCCGGCCTAGATGCGGTTAAATAGAGTAAGGATCCGATTATACCTCTATATTTTGTGATTTCCACATCTTTACCTTCTTCATCTTTGCTTAGCGCACAAGTTGATGCCATGGGAGTTTCCATAATTTTTGAATCCGTCATCCCAAACTTCTTGAGCAACTCAAGGCAATATTTAGTTTGATATATGAAGGTTCCTTCTTCTAGTTGCTTGATTTGTAGTCCCAAGAAGTAGGTTAGTTCACCCATCATACTCATCTCGAATTCACCTTGCATAAGACTAGAAAAACTCTTGACAAGAGACGGGTTAGTGGAACCAAAGATAATATCATCAACATATATTTGAACCAATAAGACATCCTTTCCTTTACGTTTAATGAAGAGTGTAGTATCAACCTTTCCCCTTGAATATCCGTTTTTAATCAAAAATTTGCTAAGCCTATCATACCAAGCTCTAGGAGCTTGTTTAAGACCATATAAGGCTCTTTTTAATTTGAAAACATAGTCCGGATGTTCGTTATCTTCAAAACCGGGAGGTTGTTTTACATATACTTCTTCATTTATGTATCCGTTTAGGAAATCACTCTTAACGTCCATTTGATATAACTTGAAATTCATATTGCATGCATAAGCTAACAAAAGTCTAATAGCCTCAAGGCGAGCAACCGGAGCATAGGTCTCCTCATAATCAATGTCCTCCTCTTGGTTATAGCCTTGAGCTACCAACCGTGCTTTGTTCCGAATGATAACACCGTTTTCATCAAGCTTATTTCTAAAAACGCAACGTGTCCCAATTACTTGATGACTTGGAGGAGGTGGTACTAAATCCCACACCTCATTTCTTTTAAATTGATTTAGTTCTTCTTGCATTGCAAGAATCCAATGTTCATCAAGTAATGCGGCTTTTGAGTTTTTAGGTTCAACTTGTGAAACAATAGCATAGTGAGAACAAAAGTTACTTATTTGGAACCGAGTCGCTACTCCCTTTGAGATATCACCTAAGACCTTGTCAATGAGATGGTCTTTGAGAGTACGCCATTCCTTTGCAAGACCGGCTCCTCTTTGCTTATGATGATTCTTTGACGAAGAAGATCCTCCATCATCTTTGTCTTCATTGGATGGTGACGGCTTATCATCCTTTTCTTTTGGAACTTCCATTGAGGGTTGATCACTCCCAACAACTTCTTGATCCTTTAGAATGTCCATTGTGTCGACACCTGTACCAATAAAATCACCTTTCCCGTTTTCTTCCGGAAAAGTCTCATCAAAGTTTACATGAACCGACTCTTCAACAATTTGTAACCTTTTATTGTATACTCTATATGTTTTGCTAGATAATGAATAACCTAAGAAAATGCCCTCATCCGCTTTTGGATCAAATTTGCCAAGATTTTCTTTTCCATTATTTAAAATGAAGCATTTGCATCCAAAAGAGCGCAAGTGACTAAGATTAGGTTTTCTTCCTTTAAGTATTTCATAGGGAGTTTTGTCCAAAATAGGTTGAATGATCGCCCTATTTAGAACATAACTTGCGGTACTTATCGCATCGGCCCAAAAATACTTAGGAAGACCACTTAACATAGTCCTAGCTAACTCTTCTAGAATTCGATTTTTCCTCTCCACTACCCCATTTTGTTGTGGTGTTCGTGGAGCCGAAAAATTGTGTTCAATGCCATGTTTGGAGCAAAATTTTTCAAAGTTATTATTTTCAAATTCACCTCCATGATCACTCCTAATGGAAATGATCTTAAGGTCTAGCTTATTTTGAATCATCTTAGCAAATTGTTTAAAAGCGGACAAAGTATCGCTTTTACTAGATAAGAATAGTGTCCAACAAAATCTTGAGTAATCGTCTACAATTACAAGTCCATAATAGTTACCACCAAGGCTTTTGGTCCTTGATGGTCCAAAAAGATCCATATGGATTAACTCTAAAGGCTTAGTAGTTGAAATAAACTTTTTGGTTTTGAAAGAAGCCTTAGTTTGTTTACCCATTTGGCATGCGTCACACAAGTGATCTTTTGAAAAACGAATTTTAGGTAGACCGATTACAAGATCTTTAGAAGCTATCTTATTTAGTAAATCGAAATTAAGATGTGCCATTCTTCTATGCCACAACCAAGATTCATCATTCTTGGTTATGAGACACTTAGCACCACTTAGGCAATTATCATCTAGATCCAACATGTATATGTTTCCATGCCTTATAGCCTTAAGAGCCACATTCTTGTCTTTGTTACTTTCGATTGTGCAAAAGGTTGGTTTGAAATTGATTGTGAACCCTTTATCACAAAGCTTAGCAACACTCAACAAGTTGTGCTTAAGGTTATCCACAAGAGCAACATTAGATATGGTTATAGTAGAAGGATTATCGATAGTACCTACACCAAGAATAGTGCCTTTATTGTTGTCTCCATAGGTGACATAGCCTTTTTCCTTTGCTTTGAACTCAATAAAAAGCGAGGCGTCACCCGTCATGTGCCTTGAACATCCACTATCTAGAAACCATCTCCTTTCTAGATTATCAAGGCACTTTTCCTACAACAATTAAACATAAGAGAGAGGTACCCAATTCTCATTGGGTCCTAATTGGTGAGGCAAATAAGTTTTGTTGAGTTTTGGCATCCATTGCAATACGCCCTTAGGAACCAACACTTTCCTAGCTTTACATTTTGCAATGGTATGGCCTTCACAACAACAATAGTGACAAGTAACATGTGAATCATTCTTCTTCTGATCCAATTTAACATTTTTTGAATTTTTGTTTTTGATTTTCAAAGTGTTTTGAAAATGTTTTGGACCAACTTGATGATAGACTCTAGGTTTTGATGAATTTTCCACTTTGTCCTTGAGATCCTTAATATCTTTTGACAAAGTGGCACAATTATCACAACCAACTATGTCACCATTATCATGACTTGTACTTGACCTTTCTAATAATGATACCTTGAAAGCTTTCAACTCTTTTTCGGTTTCGGAAACTTTCTTTTCAAGAGCTTTGTTAACTTTTATAATTTCTTTTAATCGTTTGAAAGCTTTCCTAGTTTCACTACATAGGTCCTCAAATGCATTTTGCAAGTCATGACATTCTAACGAGGTATATGAGCTAGAGGGATTTTGATTTACCTTTTTGGGAGCTTTGTCCTTCTTTTTGTGATGATGAGATGTGAAGCATACATTAGCCATTTCGTCTTCATCACTTGAGCTAGAGCTTGATGATGAATGAGATGAAGAGCTTCCACTCTCCCATGCAACATAAGCTTTCTTTCCTTTGCTCCTCCTTTTGTTTGAAGATGACTCCTTCTCTTTTCTCTTGAGCTTGGGACAATCCGGTTTAAAGTGACCGATTTGTCCACATTCATAACTTGCTCCTTTCTTAGAGTACCTAGCATCTTCATTCCTCCGATGATGACCACTATCTTTTCGATACTTTTTAAGATTCTCATCGGAGTGCTTTATCCCATTCTTTCTCACGTACCTATTGTAGCGTCTCACGAAGAGTCTCATTTCCTCATTATCGGAATCATCTTCGCTTGAGCTACTTTCAACATGCTCTACCTTTTTGGACTTTGACTTTGAGGCTTTAAGAGCAATTGTCCTCTTGTCCTTTTCCTTATCCTTGTCATTGTGCTTTCCCTTTTCTCACTTTTCTCTTGCTTTTCTAGCAAGTTTAGTACATGTTCATGTTCCGTAAGTTTGCCAAATAAAGTTGTAAGACTCAAAGTAGTGAGGTCGTTTGCCTCCTTAATCGCGGTGACCTTCGGTTGCCAACTCCTACTAAGACATCTTAAAATTTTGTTAGTGGCGTCTTGATTTGTGATTGGCTTTCCCAAACCATATAGCTTGTTGGTTATTTTGATAAATCGTTGTTGCATATCCTCGATGGACTCGCCATCTAGCATATGGAACAACTCAAACTCTTGTGTCAATGTATTAATTTTGGATATCTTTACATCATTGGTTCCCTCAAAGTGAGTTACCAATGTGTCCAATATTTCCTTAGCCGATTGACAATGTGACACATGATAGAATTGATCAATCCCAAGGGATGATATCAAAATATTTTGTGCCTTTGCATCGTAATTGACCTTTTTCTTTTCCTCTTCCGTCCATTGTGCCATAGGCTTATTGGTGACAATGCCATGAGCATCGGTGATTGTTGGAACAAACGGATCGTTCTCAATAGCATTCCACACTTCACCATCAAAAGAATTGATGTGAATACGCATACTACTTTTCCAATAGTCAAAATGATCTCCATTGAATATAGGAGCCCTATTATACGCCCCTTTAGGTGCAAAAGCCATGTTGTCTAATAATTGGCACAAATTTCCGAATTTTGCAAGCAAAATTTAACCGGACTCGTGATACCACTTGTTAGACTACTAGGCTAAACCACTTAGAAGGGGGGTTGAATAAGTGGCTTCTTTAATCAACGGTAATTTTAAAAATTTATTGATTAAAATAATGTGCGGAAGCACCACCGGATCGGTAGTCTACTTTGCACCTTTTGACCAAAGGAAAGATAGTATCGCCTTGAACGAATTAGGAAAATTACGAAACGATTAATGCGAGATATCCAAATTTAACGCAATTTACAAAAACAGTCCCAAGCAAGTTTATATGGTTTGTTTGTCGAATTCAATCACAATCAAGCAAGAATCAATTGAATTTTTGTGAACCAATATGAACACCAAAAATTCAATCGATTAATCAAATTAACGAAATTAACGAAATTAAAGAGAGTGATAAAGAGAGATAAAGAGAGACACACGATTTGATTAGGGAGTTCCCCGGATTGCGCGTCGTCTACGCGTTTGTCCGAGTACGTCTCCCCCCAAATAACCAAACGGGTTATTTGAGAGTTTATAGATCAAAAACTTGATGAACAAACAGTGCACAGTTTACAATTGAAATCTATAATCCTATAGCAAGACAAAATGTAAACTAATGCGAATAACCTCGACACCCAACGGAACGTTGCCCTCTGATTCTATAACGCCCCAACTAAAATGTCTAGAATATTTAGTCAAGACATAAATAATTGAATCTGAGTACATTAATTTAACGAGATAAACAAACGAATTACAGAATAATTCTTTACATCAGTTGATGAGCTTAAGACAAAACAGCGGAAATAGAATATAATCCAAGGTATACAGATAAATTAAAACAAGGGAAGACTAAATCGTCTAATGCGATGATCCAAGCTCATCTCCAATCATCAGCTCCATCCTGGTCCTTGCTCCAGTTAACCTGTCTACCTAAAAAAAATTGGTTTGGAGTGGGGTGAGACTACTAAGCCTCAGTGAGTCCTACTACCCTCCTAATGGTGACTACACCGGGGTACCTAATCAGTCGTATCATACTAGCATACATAACATAACATAATAACAGAATTAAAGGTGTAACACAGATCAATAAATCTTATTCATTTTTAAACACGAGGTCACTCTGAGGTGAGCAGGTCTCAGAGGCCTGCCATATCCGTCAACCGATTCGGTCACGGCATGCAGCTCACAATAACATATCCTAATGGAGTATCCCATTGGGAGTCCATAAAGCGACATCACAAATCGCACCTAATTGACTGATACTAGTTTAGTTCTTACTACCATAATTTTCCCAAGCCCGGGGAACATGCAAACTTAATTCTAAGTTATACCCTAAGATTCGGAATTGTGCTTGACTTCCTGTTTAACATTAAATACATTATATAACTGCAAACTATCTATCTCAGATGAGGATATAAAACGAGTGCTTTAGAATTATTTTAGAACTGAAAATATGACTCATTCTGCACTTAGCTCGCTACGGCGAGTTACCAAGCTCGCCATGGCGAATTGCAGGTCCTGGCCTAAATCAACTCGTTAGGCGAGCAGTTGCTCGCCATGGCGAGTTTCATCAGCCCAGAACTTGGATATTCGCCATGAATGCTCGCTAGCAACTCGCTATGGCGAGTTTATGCAGTAAACACCCTATTTTACGAAAATCATTAATTTTAAAATAGTACACCTACAATCATCCTCTGAGAAAGTGCAGAAACATAATATAATTAATATAGAACAGAATAGAAGAGAAATTGGGAGTTATTTCTCCTCACACAATTAATCCCTAATTTCCTATGTTAACATGCAAATATTCAATTTGGGAAAACTATCTACACTATCCTAAAGGACCCACCTGAATTGAGATAAACTCAGAAGCTCTAAACACAGTGATGACGACAACTTCGGAGGTCTCCGAGAAACTGAATTTGCAGCCACAAAACTAGGAACCCGCAGTCCTTTAAGACACCATTTTAACAGCTTTAGTACCACAACTTCAGAAATTCGCCCCGACCTCGTTACTGAGCGAAAAATTATGAAACCTAGGTCAAAATGACCATGACTGAGTTATCAAGTTACAGCAAAAAGAATCGTTTCGATCAGAGTTACAGGGAGGAATTTCTTACCAATAAAGTACCGACCTATCCAAATACAAATTCTGCAAAATCCTGTGTTGTATATCCAACTTCAAAAATTCACACAGGGCTCATTATTGATCTTAAAATTACGAAACCTACATTGAAACGACCGGAATTGAGTTAGCTTTCTATACCAACAAGCGGAATCAAAATCAGAGCTACAGAGAAAGAGAAATCGCCTTTTGACTGGAGCCCTGTCCAAACACGATTTTTCTGAAATTCCTGGGTTAAACACTTCACTTCAAAAATTCGCCCAGAATTCATTTCTCCATGAAAATTCACGAGGCTGGTACCAAAATCACCGGAATTTCGTTATCTAACTAGTCCAAAAAGAATCAACGAAATCGGAGTTGTGAGGTGAGATTAATTACCGTTTATGTGAAGGGCTGTTTCCAAATACGGGTTTGACCAATCAACCCTAAATCCACCTTGTTTCTTAACAATCCTTCAAAACTTCCATTGTGGTTTAAAGCACATGCAAAACAATTTCAATCAGAGTTGATTAAGGGTTGAGAAAGGCACAAATTGAATGAATGAGTAATGGATTGACATGATTCTTACCTTTATGAGAAGCTTAGAACTTATAGAATTCCAATTTTTATTTGCATGTGAATTTGAGTAAGAAATTGGTGATGTTGTTCTTGAAGATGGAGAAAAAGGGAAAGGTGATTGCTTCCTGATTTTTCTGCTTTCAGGAAGTGAGAAATGAATGGAATGAATGTTTGACCCCTTTTTAACACTCTCTTATGGACAATATCAAAAATGCCCCTCTACATCCTACTAAACTAACTTATACACTTCATAATTCTCTATTTCTAATTAGTAGAAATATTCTCAATTAAATTCCAAAATTGACTCTATTTAATATTCTTCTATTAAACAAAGTTGGGATGTTACAATCTACCCTCCTTAAAAGAATTTCGTCCTCGAAATTCAAAGCTCTTTATTCAACATCAGGGTAAATCGTCCATATCCGCATCTAATATCCATACTTCACCTATTCTCCGGTCGATTGTGTTCATCCCCTTGGAATAAATTTTCCTCTCTCAAGGAGTTACTGCCTATAGACCAATCACTTAACCACATTTACAACTGTTCTCGGGCTGCGCACTCTGATTCGACTACTTACTAACATCCTCTGGGTTGTGCTCAAGCAGCTTCAATCTATAATCTCTGAGCACGGTTGTATGTCATCTCGTCTTATCTCCCTTCAACTTCTTCTACTACTGTTAATCTTCTTCCATTCCTATCGGTATTAACTTCAAATCCAACCGACTTAGAAGGTCGGTAACTGGTCTGGTTGACGTTACACGATTAACTAAAGGGTATTGATATTGAAGAATCCAAAATCTCTTTTCTTATGGTTAATCTCACTTTCAACTGCTATAGTACTTTCCGAATACTATAGCGCTTGACACGTCATGTGTTCCTTGCACTACACATGTTACTTAAAATGCTACGGAGTCAACCAGAATAGAAAACAGTTGGAAAGATACCTAATTTTCTCTCTTAGGAATAAGGGTTAGATTTACTTAGTAACTAATATGTGAAACTAGGATATGGTAATCAGATTCTCTACTTGGTTGATTGCATACCTAAAGTGTAAACTTGCAAAGCTGAGGCTAAATTGAATGGTTTAGCTTAGGACGGCTGACGGAATTATCTTAGCAGATCACTGAGGATAGGAAAAGGGTTTCCAAATGAGATTGGTATACTACTACAAGCGAGTAAGTAACTCTTACACTTACGCTAATTAATTACTGATAATTAGACTTGGAATTGAAATGTTCCGGTTCAAGCGTTCGGG
Source organism: Trifolium repens (assembly GCA_030408175.1). NCBI lineage: Eukaryota > Viridiplantae > Streptophyta > Magnoliopsida > Fabales > Fabaceae > Trifolium > Trifolium repens. Next base: position 32,422,568 of record CP125850.1, on the reverse strand, counting down.
CTTCAGTACAAAACCTCACGAGATTACAGGAACTGAATCTAGGAGGTTGAAACGTTCGGGCAGAGGTACTTAAGGTTAACACGCTAATCTAACATGAATTCAGAAGATGGAACTGACATGTTCGAATCCTTAACACTGATTTCACTAGTACATCTTAATTCCACTGAATTGGAAATGATTCAAACTTAATTTTGAATTCGGATGATAAGGCTACGAAAAGATAGACAACTAATTATATTGAAGAACTGATTACCAGATTCGAGTGCACGAAGTTTAAATGAATTGCTGATACTGAGCTAAGTCATTTGTATCAGGACAGTTAAGGATGCTAATCAACAGATCAACCAACGAGCGGGAAACTGAACTGAGACTATCCGTGGGTTTTCAAGAGTGACTAACTTCCACGAATCTTATGGAGTTACTACGACATAACAGAGAGGCTGAAGTCATTGAATACGGTTACTTAAGAGTGACGTTCTACACAATCTGTGTGACTGACTAACGTCGATGAATTTGGAAAGTTGCATCCTAACTGGATTTGTGCGTAGTACTTGACTGACAAGTATTTAAAACACGAGGAGGTTTATTCGTCTAAGACGTAATCAGACAAGTTAGAGAGTACACACGTTCATGGTGTTCCAAAACTTATGAACGTAGAATTGAACATTGCTCGTTTCGACGAGTTGGCTGAAAGAGGATCCAGGACGAATGAAGGGTAATTGAAGACTGGTCTCCTATTGGGTCCAGATTTATGTTCCACAATTCTATTCCTTCTGTCATTTCTCTCAGGCTCGAACAACTAGGTTTTTACTCAAGTTTCGTGCTGACAATTTCTCACAGGAAGGTCTAACGGATCCTAATAGTTTCTTAGCTGAAAGGTTTGGAATATGTGAAAGTGTCGGGCGACTAGCTGATGCTAAACTCAAACTTAGTTACTTGTTTCTAGATAACTACCAAATATATCTAAACGATTGGTCTAGGTGATTGGTGCCAGTAATAGTGTCTCTTAATTGCTAATTTCATCAAGTTGTGTCTTCTATGGTCTGGTATTAAGGTAATGGTAAAATATATGGCTGGCCAAATCTAATCCTCAACCAGGTAACTAATAGCTTCATAGTACTGAATTACTAACTTAATGGTTACTGGCTAACAACCCCCAAATGCGTGGCTAAAAGTCCCTATTGATTTTTTTTTTTTTAGCTTAATGGTTTTTCATATATGAATTTGTTTGGCAAACACTCAACTGATATTGAATTATCAGTCTCTAAACTACCTAATGATAAGGTCTGGCGGGTCGGCTTGGCGACTGATTGTGCTAAAGGTAATTCTTAACCGTTATTTCAACTAAGACTTAACCTACGATGGCTAGGTGCAATTACTGGTATACAATGGTGGGCTAATCCTATTTACTGGCATCTAAAGGCAACATCATAAGTGTTAAGTTAATATGTCGTGGTCATAAAATGTTTAAGTATGGGTGCTAGGATTCAACTAGTCTTATTATCGTAGCTGACTGGCCTTGTAACGCTGAGCTACTAATCCTTGAGTACCTCAATGACGATCGATTGTAAACCTATTCGGATAACGGGTATTACTAAGGAAAATTCAGATTTGATAAGTGGCTGGCTTATGCCTATGTGACATGGTACTGTCATTGGCTTCTAACCTATTCAGTGATAAATTCCACAACTATCTTAGGTGACTACGGTGTTATAAACGATTCTTAACTGTTAATCTAGTCAAGGTTTGAGTCTATAAAGATTTGCTTGGTCTGTTGCTAAAGACTAATGTAGTAAGAAGGTAATTCCTAATGGTTTTACTAGATGAAACTTGACTCTTGGTAGTAAGGTATCAATGTTGTTACTAGTTGAAGGTTCGGAGTAACTTAGCTAAGGGTATTCTAGAGGGTAGTCTAATAAGGTGACTTGAGGAAATATTGGAATGTTATTGTTTTCTTAATTTGGGTTTCTCTAGTATAGATGGTTCGCTTTGAATTTCTATTACAAAGGTATCTATCAGGTCCACTATACTGAGTTACTAATTTAGGAACATAAGAGTCATGGTACTTAGCGCGTCTTCTCGGGTACGGTACTGCTAAAAGAGAATCTAGTCGCTATGCTAGTTTAAAGCTAAGTCTCTAATGGTTCCTATTAGGAAGGGTGTACTCATTCCATTGAGAACATTAAGGTTGGGTAATCTTGGAATAGTCTAATCAAGTTGAAATCTTAGTAATTAATGGGACATGGATGAGGCCCAACTAAGTTTTGCTAACACCGGTGAATTTCTCGCTTGCACTGAACAACTGAATATTTAGGAAAGGGTTTTGGTTTACTAACTGTTATAGCTGGGTGTTACTTGGTCAAAAACTTGGTTGAATTTGGGCTCTCGGTAGGATAAGGTTATTTCTAGGTTCGGGAAGTTTACCTGACACACAGTGTCAGTTGAATATTGGTGTGCACTACACACTTCAGTATAATGATACACTTGCATTCCTTGCTTGTTTATACATCTTACTCCCGTGACACCATTTGCCACCGTTCCAAAATTCACTCATAAGAATTTCCTTCAACGACTGCTCCTCAATTGCATCTTCACTACGATCTTAACGCTGGAGTTTCAGAGCTCACTTCAGTTCTAAACCATAATACCCTGCCTACCATACACAATACTGAGCTGATCAGACTCAGCACGCGATGGTTTCAGCGTAAACAGTCCATATCCAAAGGGTCTGTATTGCTTAGGAAAGAATTTAAATGACTCATGGCAAGGTCTGATACTGAATCGACCTGCTCTGATACCAATTATAACGCCCCAACTAAAATGTCTAGAATATTTAGTCAAGACATAAATAATTGAATCTGAGTACATTAATTTAACGAGATAAACAAACGAATTACAGAATAATTCTTTACATCAGTTGATGAGCTTAAGACAAAACAGCGGAAATAGAATATAATCCAAGGTATACAGATAAATTAAAACAAGGGAAGACTAAATCGTCTAATGCGATGATCCAAGCTCATCTCCAATCATCAGCTCCATCCTGGTCCTTGCTCCAGTTAACCTGTCTACCTAAAAAAAATTGGTTTGGAGTGGGGTGAGACTACTAAGCCTCAGTGAGTCCTACTACCCTCCTAATGGTGACTACACCGGGGTACCTAATCAGTCGTATCATACTAGCATACATAACATAACATAATAACAGAATTAAAGGTGTAACACAGATCAATAAATCTTATTCATTTTTAAACACGAGGTCACTCTGAGGTGAGCAGGTCTCAGAGGCCTGCCATATCCGTCAACCGATTCGGTCACGGCATGCAGCTCACAATAACATATCCTAATGGAGTATCCCATTGGGAGTCCATAAAGCGACATCACAAATCGCACCTAATTGACTGATACTAGTTTAGTTCTTACTACCATAATTTTCCCAAGCCCGGGGAACATGCAAACTTAATTCTAAGTTATACCCTAAGATTCGGAATTGTGCTTGACTTCCTGTTTAACATTAAATACATTATATAACTGCAAACTATCTATCTCAGATGAGGATATAAAACGAGTGCTTTAGAATTATTTTAGAACTGAAAATATGACTCATTCTGCACTTAGCTCGCTACGGCGAGTTACCAAGCTCGCCATGGCGAATTGCAGGTCCTGGCCTAAATCAACTCGTTAGGCGAGCAGTTGCTCGCCATGGCGAGTTTCATCAGCCCAGAACTTGGATATTCGCCATGAATGCTCGCTAGCAACTCGCTATGGCGAGTTTATGCAGTAAACACCCTATTTTACGAAAATCATTAATTTTAAAATAGTACACCTACAATCATCCTCTGAGAAAGTGCAGAAACATAATATAATTAATATAGAACAGAATAGAAGAGAAATTGGGAGTTATTTCTCCTCACACAATTAATCCCTAATTTCCTATGTTAACATGCAAATATTCAATTTGGGAAAACTATCTACACTATCCTAAAGGACCCACCTGAATTGAGATAAACTCAGAAGCTCTAAACACAGTGATGACGACAACTTCGGAGCTCTCCGAGAAACTGAATTTGCAGCCACAAAACTAGGAACCCGCAGTCCTTTAAGACACCATTTTAACAGCTTTAGTACCACAACTTCAGAAATTCGCCCCGACCTCGTTACTGAGCGAAAAATTATGAAACCTAGGTCAAAATGACCATGACTGAGTTATCAAGTTACAGCAAAAAGAATCGTTTCGATCAGAGTTACAGGGAGGAATTTCTTACCAATAAAGTACCGACCTATCCAAATACAAATTCTGCAAAATCCTGTGTTGTATATCCAACTTCAAAAATTCACACAGGGCTCATTATTGATCTTAAAATTACGAAACCTACATCGAAACGACCGGAATTGAGTTAGCTTTCTCTACCAACAAGCGGAATCAAAATCAGAGCTACAGAGAAAGAGAAATCGCCTTTTGACTGGAGCCCTGTCCAAACACGATTTTTCTGAAATTCCTGGGTTAAACACTTCACTTCAAAAATTCGCCCAGAATTCATTTCTCCATGAAAATTCACGAGGCTGGTACCAAAATCACCGGAATTTCGTTATCTAACTAGTCCAAAAAGAATCAACGAAATCGGAGTTGTGAGGTGAGATTAATTACCGTTTATGTGAAGGGCTGTTTCCAAATACGGGTTTGACCAATCAACCCTAAATCCACCTTGTTTCTTAACAATCCTTCAAAACTTCCATTGTGGTTTAAAGCACATGCAAAACAATTTCAATCAGAGTTGATTAAGGGTTGAGAAAGGCACAAATTGAATGAATGAGTAATGGATTGACATGATTCTTACCTTTATGAGAAGCTTAGAACTTATAGAATTCCAATTTTTATTTGCATGTGAATTTGAGTAAGAAATTGGTGATGTTGTTCTTGAAGATGAAAGAGGCGTGGAAGAGAAAAAGGGAAAGGTGATTGCTTCCTGATTTTTCTGCTTTCAGGAAGTGAGAAATGAATGGAATGAATGTTTGACCCCTTTTTAACACTCTCTTATGGACAATATCAAAAATGCCCCTCTACATCCTACTAAACTAACTTATACACTTCATAATTCTCTATTTCTAATTAGTAGAAATATTCTCAATTAAATTCCAAAATTGACTCTATTTAATATTCTTCTATTAAACAAAGTTGGGATGTTACAGATTCCAACGATTCTCCGTGTGCCAAACCGCACCCAATCGTCCAGCTGAGTCCTTCGTTCCTTGTTGTCGAATCCTTCAAGACACGCACGATCTTGAATCACTTGAGAGAAACACTAGAACCTTCAACCCAATTCAACCCGATCACGATTCTGATTCACCGCGAACCGTATCGAACGTTATCACACAATTTTGCAATTTCTATTGAATTGATCCCATACTCAAATCCAATTTTGATTGCAAACTTGATGAAGATGATGAACTTGTGTTGAATCAAACCTTTGATGCAAATTCTCACTCAATTTGTACCCAAAGCGTTTATCTAATCTTTCACACTAGTTTTCTCTCACTTGTTACTTTTACAAAGATCACACACATTGCTATTTAAAGAGAAAATATAATGAGCAATTTTAGGCATAATTCTTCATACATGTATTGATACAAAAGATCATTTGTATCGATACAAATGCTTTAACCAACGTTAAAAATTGGAAAAATTGACCTTTGTATCGATACAAACACGAGTGTGTATCGATACAAATATCAGAATCTTGAAATCTTGACTGATATGTATCTAAGCATGCAAGCATGCTTCGGAACATCTTGAGTTTTCTGGATTTTGAGAGCAAACAGGTGTGTATCGATACATGCAAGCATGCTTCGATACACAGGAGCTGTTCTGTCTCTGAGAGACCTCTTTTGTATCGATACAGACAATTTATGTATCAATACAAAATGCACAAAATCAAACAGAAGAGATTTCAGGACGTTTGTATCGATACACCAATGTATGCATCGATACAAAATACCTAAAAGTCAGTTTTTCAAGGTTTTAGAAAATGGTTCTTTGTTGTCAAGTCATTTGTAATGTTGCCAAAATATGTTCAATCCTATTTTCATGTGTTTTGACAATTATTAAAACATGAGGTTGAACTGGTGCACTTACAGGAAGGTCATCAAAAGTTTCTTCAAAGTCTAATCTTAACTCTATCAAATGGATGAAATGTCAATGCTTATGACCCTATCTGGAGAGTTTTGAATTGACTTAGTAACCATAAAAATGCAAATTAAGATGGCAACCATATAATTTAGCACTGCCTGTGAAGTGTTGCCTAACATTCAAAGACCTCACCGTCATTAATTACAAACCCACCGATGATTCACCAATAATTTGTTCACCAGTCTTGAAAAAATCAAGTGAATTTTTGTACAATTGTTGAATATTAACTACTGCTACTTAATGCAAATTTACCTAATAATATTAGAGAATGATAACTAGTTCCCCTGGAGCACTAGTTAAAGAACTAAATATAGTAAATAATTAAGTCTTGTAATTTGTGTATTTGACTTTTTAAAAGTATAAATAATGATTATTTCAATGTGAAAATTTCTTCTTTTGGCTTCCTTAACTAGTTTCTCGGAGACACTAGTTAACATGACCCTAATATTATAAACCCACTAGCATATTATATTATCTAACACTAATGTCATAAGTAAAAGGATTTAAAAAACACAATAATGATGGATTTTCAATTGTTCTTGCGTCTTCCTTTTATAATGGGAAACTATTATTTTTCTAGTCAAAAGTTTGTTTTTCCAAGGATTTATACCTTTTGTTATGGTTGTTTTCTTGTTGCAATTTTGGGTTATATGCTTTGTTGTTAGAATCTTATTGTATAGGTTGGTTGCATGCTGTTCCGGAAGACAAGGGGGAGCAAAAGGGAATGCCATGTCTTTTATTGTAGGCCATTCTATAATCTTGATTCTTAGACACATCTCTTAAATCTTGTTGCTAGAAAAATTGAAATACAAAAGAGAATTAGAGGGGAAAAAATCATCAATTTTATATAAGTATATCTAAATCTAAATATAAAATTAGAGACAAATTGGAATTAAATTTATTATCTAATTTTGGCGAACTTTCTCTCAGAGATTTGATGCAGAGTGGACCGAAGAGATTGGCTGAGTCAATCGAACAAGTTGGGTAGCACTTCCTTGTCTTGTTGAAGGTGGGGTGGTGCCTAAAATGTATTTCGAGCTCAAATAAGTATTTGGTTTTCACCACCAGTTTAATTTGGTTCGAGGGTCAGTTATGTCATCTAGTTGTTTCAGCTCCCTCCCGATCGTAGCTCAAATAAGTATGATAATGAATAGTAGAAATGTGATGAAATAAAAAAGTGTCAATTTGACTTATATTTACGGTGGAGGAAAAAGTTCGAAAAGAATAGTAACATGTCATTTTTGGAATAATTTTGCCCTAATTCCTCCACCTTTTATCCGTATTTGTCCATTGAGACTATGAATTGATCGAGGGAGAAACATTACCGTTACAAAACGTCTATAAATGCGGGCCTCTGAAGAGACTTTAAATGGATTGGACTTTCCGAGCTTATGACAGGTTGAGCCTTTAGTCCAATCCGAAACAATACCAAAGGGTTGTAAAAAAAAAAAATTTGCACCAATGGTGGTCCCTGGTGAAATTGCATCTTTCTTTCGGATAGAAAAGCATTAATGTCTCATCGTTGTCATAATGCATGTCATAATATACTTGACTTGAAAGCCAAAAACAAGCATCTGATGATGGGTTAAAGGTAGCTACTAATAGCTATAGTTTGGGTATTTTTTCTGAACCAAACCAAGTATCACTAGTAGTGTATTTTTTCTTCTCGTTTTTCTAAGCATGTCTTGCATTCATTTTGTACCTCAAGTGAAGTAAAAGTAGTCTTCAAATAGAAGAGCATGTAAATGCAAGAAAAGCACATTAGTGTGTAGTGTGTGTCTACTTTCATGTTACGGTCACTACTTTGGATTCAGTTATATATATATCTTGTGCATGCCAAAAGCAAAAAAATCAACAAAAGTGAAAAGATGAATAAAAGTTTTACTACTTTATGTTTGTTGTTGGTTCAGCATTTACTATTTGTTATTCAGTTTGCACTTTCTGTCACAAGGCGTGAATGATGTAAAGTGCTGTTTTCAAATTTGAATCAGACTTGGTTACCACTTACCAAACTAGTACTTATTTTGTTTGTAGGGCCGGTCCCGAGATTTTGGAGGCCCGGGACAAATAATAAAAATGGACCCTAATAAAAAATATAATTTTTTTACAAAGAACATCATTTATTTAAATTATAAGTGGTATAAATAACATCAAAAATAATTATTTATCCGTATAACTAACATAAAAAAAAGAGATCATTCCACAACATTGAAATATCATCATTTCGTAAAAAAAAAATATTTTTAATTTTTTTTATATAATGTTCGGTATAAATGAACATTAACATATATTATTCTCATAAAAAAACCCATTAATATATATTATTAAAATTCTCTGGATTTTGTTATAAATTAAATAGATATTTTAATGGTCATTTATTGACACCAACCTTATTTGATGGATAGTGAGTAAATCCTCTCCCCACACCATTTTTTACTGTTGCAGATTTCTTTAAAAAAAATAAGAAAACAAAATGTTGTCACGGGTAGTCGAACTCAGAACCCCATGATCAACACAAAATCAAGCACATCCGCGTGCCACTAAGCCATATGCTACTTCTTGTTTTAATTTGTCCGCAATAATAATTAACCCATGATGTATGTGATGGGCTTGAAAAAAAAAGTGAGGCCCCAAAAATCTTGAGGCCCTGGGCTGTGGGCCTGCTTGCCCTGCCTCAGGGCCGGCCCTGTTTGTTTGCCTAATTTATGCACAATATTATGTCCATATCACTTGTTACCTATACTTATTTAGTACTTAATAATCATAATTTTAAATACCAATGTGGAATTATAAGTTCATGGTAGTCTTTGTTCTTATACATGTTCGGTCGATGGTGGTTCAACAAAAACAAAGAGAATTGCAAATATTAGTTTAGTGTTAAGTTAATCATATTTGCTTTTCATTGTTACTGATTACTATGTAATCCTTTTCACATGTCACGATGACGAGGACCGTTGATTTATAGGTCTAACAGATTCGCAAGTTAACGTTGGAGAATGACCTATTTAAATTGTCCATGCTAAAATATGTCGTATCAAAATCTTCGTTTATACATTAGTTATCTATATGGCATTTCTCAAAATCGTTCTTAACCTATCTTTCTTTCGGTGGATCATTCCTTCATTAAAACAAAATTAATTTTGTTTTGTTATATACATCAATATCCAAGGCCACTTTATACCGGATTGGGATCGACCTCGATAGCAGGTTATAATGCAACATGTTGTAGGTGATCTAGTCATTGATATAAGATCAAAACATTCATATTGCACGGTCAATAAACTAATTTCGAACAATTTCGGCTATTAATTTATAACCATACGGCGAAGACCTATACGTGCAATAGGTAATCCAAATCCCTTTCTACAACTCAATAGACATTTTTCGTATAAATTTTGTTACAAAGAGTGATCTATTTATTTATTTATTTATTTGATTTAGCCTTTAGATTTGCTTAGTTAATTTACAATGCTTTAGTTAAAAGCCACGCTATATATGTTTAAAATTAAAATACACTCCTTTATGCTTTTGGCATATGCAAGGCTCCAATTATATATTGTCATGTACCGTTGCATACTTTGTTGAATGTTCTCAACTAAAGAAAATCATTGAAACAAGTTGTAGTGTTAAAATGCAAGTTAAGTTATACCCACAAATAAAATTTGTAGACTTTAATTTGTACCCTACACGGAGTAAGAATTTGTCCTATGAACGTTAAATTTGCGGTCTAATTTGGTCTTCATTTCTATAAATGTGACTCTTCTAGATTTACAAATTTAATTTGTATGTATATAGTATATTGGTAAGAATTTTCCTCAAGGAGATGGGAATTGGTCCTTCCAACGTTATGTTTACGGTCTGATTAGTATTGCTTTGTTCAAATTTGACTTTTTAAGACTCAAATCAAACACGAGAAAGCTCAAATTAAAAGTGTTGCACTCCATTGTCTCATAATGAATGAATGTTGTAAAAATAAGTGAACCCCTATTTTTGGTTCATGACATTGCAAGTTGAGACAATTTAAGACTTCTTGTGAGACAAAATGTTCATTCAGCCAAATGGTTATGTTAGAGGTGATGACGCGATACGTTTAGAGATACGGGTGTTCATGTTGATGTCACGTGAGAGTTCGGCAAAAATAATAGGATAATGTTTCATAACCACAAGAGAGATCACATTATCCCTTAAAACATTGAAATATTGGACTACTTAGAAACTATGCTCAAATGTTTAAAATGAACTCTTAATAAAAAACATAAAAAATTCAAAAACAATAGAATTTTTTGGTCGTAAATAACATCAACAATATTAAAGTATGCATCCTTATAACTAACATAAAAAATATTCATATTATATATTGTGTGGACTGAGTCGCCGATGGATCATGTGTGATTGAACCTTTTCTATTTCTTTGTTGTTGCTAGTGCTCTTGTTGTGTTGACTGATTTTTATAAATCAGTTTCAAAGTAACAAATGAATTGAGTTACCTACCATCAATAAATTAAAAATTTGAGGCCTCAAAAATTTGAAGGTCCGATCCTTTAGAATTGGTTGTACATTCCCTAGACCGGTCATTCACCGTTGATATATAAAACTAACCACTTACACTTGAACTAAACTATTGCTTTAATAAATAAAAAAATCTTATGTCAAAAATGATAAATCTTACGTCAAAAAAAAAGTCTTAATCAAGTAGTCACAATTCTTTCATAAAGTAGTATACTCAAGGATTTGTCCCTAGGCCTTATCAAAATAAAAAAAATAATAATTGAATTAGAAAATATAAATTTACAGAGTGGTCACTCCTCCATTTTAATAATAATTTCCATGTTGAGCTTGTAAAAGTTGGTCGAGTTAATCAACAGTGCATTGTTTATTTCGTGCTCTACATAGTGGTCCATATATATGGTGTGCTTTTAAGGGTGATTCTTGCTAGGAGTGGTTGGAAGAAACAATAGGTTACACGAGGAAAATTCTAATTACCAAGAGATACTTTATTTGTTGACTTTCATGATGTGGATGTTTTTAATTTATTACTAAGACGGAGTAATCTACTCTAGTTTATAGCTTTTCTCTAAAATTTGATTTTACAGAAATGTTATTTAAAAAATATCCATTTTGGACAACAAAATCTTTAATGTTGTTGAGAATGAGTGATCAATTGGTATTGTATACCAATTAACTTATTGACCACAAAGTTGAATATTATATTAACCGCAACTTGTTTCAATTACGTACTTGTTGGTTCGTAAAAGTTAATTATATTTAACCAATCGTTAGTTGATTCAATGATAATTGATATTTAACTAGATAGGGAGAACTACGATTTTATCCTACACAATTGTGATCAGGAGGGAGTTAAAATCACTTGAGCCCAAAATAGACTTCCAAACCAGATTAGGTGATCCAATAGGCCGGATACTAATGGTAAAAAAATAAGTTAATGGTTGCTCATATTTTAACTAACACAACCAATTTTTGGATTTTTTTTTTTGAATAAACAAAGTTTTATTCATAAGGGTTTTATGCACAAGGAGTACACTAAAACCTCAAAAGAGAAGGGGTACAATAGGACCAGATGGTCAGGTTCGAAAGGAACAAGGAAAAAAACAAACAGCCTCCCCTAGAAAAAAGGAAGAAGCTGATACACCAGGAAAATAGAAATAGCCAATTACAACAAAAACAAACACTATCTTAAAATACAAATGATAGGCTCTGGATCCAATTTTTGGATTAATCTCAATAGATTTGAGATTATTCCTTATGGATTGAACTTTTGATAATTAATTAAATGTATTAAGTTTGTTGGGTTAAAAAAATCACTTCTAAGATTTTTCATTTTTTTTGGTTGGCCAATAAAGGTTTCACAAATTTGTTCAAACCATGATACACACACGATATTCAATTTTGACGGGTGGAAGTGTTGAAGAGTTCGGGGGAGCTTGAGAAAAACAATGAGGTCAATACTCCAGAACCACAAAAGAGATACATTACATTGTCACCCAAAACTTTAAGAGATTATGTTAATGAGTCATCGTTCTTGTAAATCCAATATACTTTTCATTCATAGTTGATCTGAGACTTAATCACTCACACTTGAAACCAACATGGAAAACCCAAACTTGAATATTAAATGGAATAATTTTTTATTAAATTTTGTTTACTTTTCAATTGAACGATAAAGGTCCGTATTTTTAGAAATGAGAGATTAATTAATAGGGAAAAAATGTTGCAATTATTTCATAGAAAGTCTTATAATTATCAGCAAATTTGTATCCTATCCCCTATTTCTTTCAACTTTTTATGAACAATACTCTACATTTACATTACATTTTGAAATCAGAATCTTGTAATAAAACCGACAATGATTCACGATTAGTGAGTTGCACATCACAACAAAATAATTATATAAATCAATGAATATATTTCATGGTCCCATATTCACTTCTTTAAGTAATTATTATATCTGTCAAGCAATGCGTATATACAAATTTTGCCCAATTGGATTAGTTACACGAATCTACAAAATAGAAAAGGAAAAAAAATGATATCATTTACACCGAATTGAATCAAGAAAATTTGTTCAAATTTATAAATTTAGTAATGCCAGTTAGGACTTTAGGTGAGTCCAGAAAGCAATAAATAGAAAAAAGGTTATTCCATTTGAGCAGCAAGGTTTGCATGTTATTTATAGCTCTTTTTCTGCTCAAGATCACACTTTCTAAATTTTTGCCGCGGTATAATTAATGTCACTCTTGTAATGTTTTACACCACTCATATATTAGTCATAACAAATCATTTTTATCCTTTCATCTGTGAGTGTTTGATTAATAGTTGAGGATATAAATTTCAGTATAAAATTTTAACTTTTTAAAAATAAAATATATAAATTGTTTGATCTTAGTCTAACGATTATAGGTGTGTTGATTGCATAAATGCGTTAAACTTTTGATTTCAAAAATTTCAAACATAATAGTAGGGACCAAGATTTACTGTTGTCTAAAAAAGACGCAGTTTCATGCCATAATCAATCGTGGTCGTTGATTTGAAATCACATAGTTAATATTTAAAATACATTTTATACTGGAAAATAATCTCAGTTGTTGATCACAAATCGGACGGCCAAGATCCGTTATAGCAGGGTGCTGTTACAGCATGAATTCCTGCTCCTAATAGTAGAGACGTGAATTACCTATGTATATGAAATTCTACGGTGACACGAATAGTGCATTGAAAATCTTTGGTCTTAATTTAAAATTTGGATCAGGCTCCTTTAAAGTGAGTGATTTATTTTAGAGTATAAAGTCGGTAATAGTAATCGTTAATTAATAAATAAAATGTAAATATTATAGATACATCATAATAAATTATGTGACCGTAGCAATCACAATACTTGACTTTTTCACTTTACGCTTTACTCACTTTAAAATTTTTAAATCCTTAAAATTTGGTACATAAACCAAATTAGATGGTCGAGATCTTCTTGTAATTACTGTTTGATCGCAGAGAATCCATTTTCAGGCCAGTAGTACTATTAGTAGGTAGGGACCAGGATTTCCTGCTGTCCAAAAATCACACACTTTCACACTGTTTTACATCTCAGTTGTTGATTATTTGATCAGACGGTTCATATTAACCCATTTACAAAATTACTAAAAATGATTTGAACCACACGATTCTGATCGAACAGTCGGTATCTGTTACGGCATCCTGCTATAACAGCAGGAAATCCTTTTTTAGTAGGTAGTACTATTTTTTAATTTTATTTTAAAAATATAAAATAATATAATGAAACAGAAAAATCATAATTTTAGGATGGTGTGTGTCTTTTGGTGGAGGAATGCTTGTCACCTACTCCTTTTAAGTTCCCATTTTTTCTCCCCTTAAAACTCTACTAGTGTATGTATGTTTCTTGAGAGAGAAAAGGAGAGAGAGAATAAGAAAAGAAGAAAGAAGAGTAAGAGAAACAAAAAGTGTTGTTGCTATGGAAAGACACAAATGCAAGCTATGTTCAAGAACATTTGGTAATGGAAGAGCACTTGGTGGTCACATGAAAGCTCATCTTGCTACAATTAAGTCTCAAAAACAACAATTCACTCAATTTTCTTCTTTCTCATCATCTGAATCAGAATCAGAACAAGAAGAAAAAACTCTGATTAATTATGTTTTGAGAGAGAATCCAAAGAAAAGTCTTAAAATTGCAGATCCTGAATTTTCTTTCATACCTGATCAGACTGAGTCTGTTATTGTTCAAGACAGAGAAAGTGAGACTGAGTCAAAGAACAACCCGACTCGTCAACAACGATCCAAACGGAACAGAAAACAGAACAACAATAACAGCAACAACAACAACCAGAATTTTCAAGAACGGAAAAAATCAAAGTCGAGTTTTATGATGTTAACAACAACACCACCACCACCATCATTCAATGATCAAGAACCTGTTAGTTCAGTTTCTGATACTTCACCTGAAGAAGATGTTGCTATGTGTCTCATGATGCTTTCGAGAGATAAATGGAGTAGAGAGATGAATATTAACAATGTGGTTGAAGAAGAAGATGAAGAGGGATCGGTGGAGAAAATATCGAAAGTGAAGTTATTGAAACGAGTTCGTGGGAAACATTTATGTGAAAATTGTAGAAAATCATTTCGATCTTCGAGAGCATTGGGGAGTCATCTAAGTGTTTGTTGTCGCAACGAAGCGAAGAATGGTAATGGTAATCGTAACGATGATAAGATTTTTGAATGTCCATTTTGTTTTAAAGTTTTTGGTTCTGGTCAAGCACTTGGTGGTCACAAGAGATCTCATTTCATGATCCCTTCTTCATCAAATTCTACTGCTAATGTTAATGCTAATGCTAATGCTGATGCCGATGCTGATGGTGATGCTTCTGTTAGATTCAAAGAGAGTTTTATAGATCTCAATTTGCCGGCTCCACTCGAAGAAGAAGAAGAAGATGATGATCTTAGTGTTGTTTCTGATGCCTAATTATGTGGCTATTTAATATTGATTAATTATTAGTAGTTGTTAATTTGTTGGAATTGGGTAATTGGGTATTTTTTATTTTTAAGTATGAAGAAAATTTGATTATGTTTAATTGAATTGATAGATCAAATGCTTTTTGATTCTATAATGGTAGATGAATATTAGTTATGATTTTCACCAACTGTCTGTGGTATGTGTTGTTACAGTTACATTTTCATGAATTGGTAGCAAAACAGTTGAAGTTAATTTCTTCACTGTACTACTAGCCAACAACTTGGTTCATCCATAGTACTGAAATTCTTCATACTTTTGCAATGGGAATTTGAGATTTGGTTTTCTCTGTGGACCTACAACTTTGCCTTTAAAAGTACTAAAGTTCTGCAATTCTGTTTTAATTTTAACTTTTTTTTTATATATATATTTTTAATATGATAAAAGTTTATACAATTTGGATCTACGGCTCATCTAGATCGGTGAAAGTCTCAAAAATTTAGAAAGCGCACTCGCACAAATACTTACATATTATCCACCAATAAATTTTTTACACTAAAGTTCGTGTGAGATTTGAACTGAATCCTTACCAACTCTACCGATCTACTTGGCCTTCCGGCTAGTTTCTAAACTCTACACCCATTTTCCACATGACATTTTCTTCATAAAAATAAATAAAATTGGTTACTCTCTCTTTCTTCATTATTGATTTGTTTTGTGTCTGTATTGGTTTGTTGAGTTCATGTTGTTTTAAGCGTGAAGCATGAAAGCAATGATTCCAAAGAAGTAGTCAAAAACGGTTAATGATGAAAGAAGCCAATAGGACTGCACAATTAGTTTCTTTTTCAGTGTTTGGAAGTTACAGTAGTAACTAAAGATTTTTATTTTTTGTTAAGAAACTAGTAGGAATTTTCTAAATACTAGCCACATAAATTTCTGTAATTGATTTTCCTTTTATTGCTATTTTTTGTTTTGTTATAGCAGAGTTTATCTACTTTGAAAAGAATGAAGTCTAGGAGTAAAAGGAGGAGGTCCCATATTTTTTGTCCAAGAATCAGTCAGATTTATGATATGATAAAGTATTATTTGGATCAAATTTCATTAATTAATTAATAAATATGTGTCTGACAATGAGGAATTCTGTTTTATTGTACTCCCATCCCACTGATAATCTTATAAAGTAAAAATAACTATAACTAATTGTATACTTCCGCTAAGAACAAAATTTATATGATGCAAATAAAATGTAACATAAGTTTTTTTTTTGTCTTAGATGAAGTGGTAATCCATTGAAATTAAATTCACACACAACTGTGAGGTCCCGGGTTCGAACTCGGGTCATGACATCCGACCTAGCAATTTCCGCATTTGTCAGTTGAGCTAGAACTTTTAGACAAATGTAACATAAGTTACTAATTTAAAAAGAAAACATAATATATCAAATAAAATAAAAAGAAAACATAACATAAACAACCAGACTATAAAAGACATTAGACGCAAAACTTAATGAAAGAAATGTCAAACTTAAAAGACATTGGACTCTTTAACTTTTTTCATATAAAAATATAATAATATTAACCAAACTATCGGCCTGTAACATGCAGACTAACCATGCACTAAAATGTTAATCTAAATGGTTAGATATAAATAACTTGATGGCAGATGGTTCAACAAATGTTTAAATAATCCGATAAATTCTTAAAATTTAAGATGAATATAACTTAATTCTTATAAAATAAATAACTTGATGGCAAATGGTTCAACAAATGTTTAAATAATCCGATAAATTCTTATAATTTAAGATGAATATAACTTAATTCTTATAAAATTGACATATAAAGTGATTATTACTTTTTGCACCAAGAAAAAAAAAAGTGATTATTACTTCAAATTATAAACATACATTTACATCATAGCATCTCATTCAAAGTAAAACTCTTAAATATTACTATTTTGTTTATATTTGAATTAGGTAGTTGTAAGTAGTAAAAAAATCTGAAATAGGAATTAGAAAGGGAGCCTAAGAGCTTTTGGTACATGTGATATCTTCTTTCACAAGAATTTCATTGCCCTTCAACAGTGTCAATGATTCATGAGAGCATATAATGTTTTATCACAAGCCAAACCAAATAACTAACGTGACCCAAACATGAAAGTTGAAAGTTGATTATACCCCATTGGTTTTGACCCTTTAACATAACCATTCATTGAACAAAATAAATTTGTAAAATGGGACACATCAAAAGCCAGATTCGTCCCCATCGAATTGCTTGCTATCTAGGGGTGCTGTATTGGATTGGAGGGTGTAATGTTTACATTGGATAACATAAAAATAAAACGACAAAATAAGTTAGAAAATTGTCGGCTTCATTTTGTCGTCTATTCACAACCTTGGCCATTGCAAAATATGCTAATTTGTCATCATCTAAATAATCTTAACAACGTTCTTAAGCTACTTTCTAAGGCCAACAAATACTATTTCCCAATTTACACATTTTAGAAGTCATTTTGCATTTTGATGCCCGTTTCGTTGGCATATATTGTTGAGAAAATGAACAAATTGATGTTGATTTAGAGAATGGAAGTTAATCCATAATGGTTATAAATGAAAAAACAAATTGAAGTGTGAATTGAAAAAAGTGGGATTGAGTCTCACATTGGAAAGAAAAATGAACAGTTTTAAAGGCAACTCACACCATTGGAAGTTTAGTGTAAATTGTGACTGCTGCGAATTTACAAGCAACTTGCACCAGTGGATGTTATGCTGTTTTTGTGTCATTTTTCGAATTTCAAAGGATCTGTATTGGATTCTTGCTGACTCAACATCAGTTATAACCATTCTACTAATTTAGTAACGGATAAGTAATAATGTCACTTAATTGTGATTAGTTCTATGTTCCTCCCTTGAATGCCTATTATTGCATTGTTTTCTTTTCTCATAGTATATATTTATAAAAAGATAGAACAACAAAATATAAAAAAGTATTCAGAAAAATTATTCATCACAAATTCTTCCATCCTTTTTCGATTATATTCTATTGTTTTTTCGATATCGATATTGTTGTATCGATTCGTTTCTGTTTCATTGGTTTCAAATCGGTATTGTTGTATCGATTCAATTGATATTGAAGTATCAATTTCTGGTTTTGTACAACCATTAACTAAAGGTGGTCCTTTCGATTAATACAGTGCAGTATTTTAATCGATTAATTTTGACGAGGCTGTTTTATCCTGGAGGCGACGCGGTTGATTGTCTGCTTTGCACAATTTGAGCAGTACCGCGAAACGTCTTAAAGAAAGCGACCTAGTACGCGACTCAGCCAACAATTTCTTTCAATTCGGTATTTCTGTTTTCTCTACGAAAATCAATTTTTATAAATCAAAATCAACAATTTTAAGACGTTTTCAAACTGCTATGGATACCGAAGGAATTGTTGGAAACTCGAATGCCAGTGAAAGACCCTTCAAGTTTGAAGGTCTACACTTCAAACGTTGGCAACAAAAAATGTTTTTCTATTTAACTTTGAAAAAGGTTGTCCGCGTTTTGAATGAGGATATGCTTGTTGTCTCTGTCGGTCTTGTAGGATCGAGTTCAGGAACACCACTCACCATCAATGGTGATGCTGAAAAGTCTTATGCTGATAAACAAAAGGAATCGGTTGATTCTGTTGCACAGGCTAAAGCCCAAGAGCTTCAACAGAAAAAGGAACAACAACTTTGGTTGTCTGATGATTACTTATGCAAAGGCTATATCATCAATGGTCTTAGTGATGACTTGTATGACTATTAAAGTACATACAAAACTGCCAAAGAGGTTTGGGAGGCGCTGAAAAAGAAATATGATACTGAGGAGGCTGGTGTGAAGAAGTATGCTGTTAGTAGGTACCTGAAGTATCAGATGGTGGATGAAAGGTCTGTGGAGGTACAATCTCATGAACTTCAGAAAATTGCTCATGAAATAATAACTGAAGGTATGCCTCTTGACGAACAGTTCCAAATTGCTGTGATGATTGACAAATTACCCCCTAGTTGGAAAGATTTTAAAAATCAGCTTCGTCATAAAACAAAAGAATTTTCAATTGAAAGTTTGATTACTCGCCTCCGTATTGAGGAGGAATCCAGGAGACAAGATCAAAAAGAAGAGGCCTATGTGGTCTCCGGCAACAACAAGAAGAAATTCGGTGCGGTTCTGAAGCCTACGGGCAAACCTTTAAAGAATCAGAACCGCGGTCAAACGAACCGAATTAAGAATGGTAACCCTTCAAGGGCCCATAATGCTAATCAGCATCCACCTGCTCAAAAGAATGACTCTGGTGCAGTTGGCTTGTCTTGTTTCAACTGTGGTAAACCGGGTCATTTTGCAAGAAAATGTAGACTCAGGAACAAACCTGCTGCTGCCCCTAATGCACAGGCTAACCTGACTGATGAGCCTTATGTTGCTATGATCACCGAAATCAATATGGTTGGTGGTACTGATGGCTGGTGGATAGATACTGGCGCTAGTCGTCATATCTGTTATGAACGTGCTATGTTTAAAACATACATAGCTGCTGAAAATAAGAAGGTGCAGATGGGAAATGCCCACACCTCTGATGTTGCTGGTATTGGAGATGTTGAATTGAAGTTCACCTCCGGGAAGACTCTGATCTTGAAGGATGTCATGCATGTGCCTGACATTAGAAAGAATTTAGTTTCTGGTTTTCTTCTTAATAAGGCTGGGTTTAATCAAAATATTGGGGCTAATTTGTACACCATCACTAAGAATGGTACTTTTATTGGAAAAGGGTACGCCACTGATGGCATGTTTAAGTTGAATGTTGTTTTGAATAAAATTTCTCCTTCCGTTTACTTTGTGTGAGATTTTAATATTTGGCATGCTAGACTTTGTCATGTTAGTAAACGTTCTATGTTTAATTTGAGTAACCAAGGATTAATTCCAAAGTTAATTGCTAATAACATAGAAAAATGTGAATTTTGTAGTCAAGCGAAAATAACTAAAACTTCACATAAATCAGTAATTAGAGAATCTGAACCTCTAGACTTAATTCATTCTGATATATGTGAACTTGATGGAACGTTAACTAGAAATGGTAAACGTTATTTTATCACTTTTATTGACGATTGTTCTGATTATACTGTTGTATATCTTATGAAAAATAAAAGTGAAGCGCTTGACATGCTAAAGGTTTATGTGACTGAAATTGAAAATCAATTTAGTAAGAAAATTAAGCGGCTTCGTAGCGATAGGGGAACTGAATATGATTCTATGTTGTGCAATGATTTTTATAAAGAACATGGAATTATCCATGAAACGACTGCACCATATTCACCTGAAATGAATGGTAAAGCAGAAAGAAAGAATAGAACTCTTACTGAACTAGTTGTAGCTAGTATGCTCTATTCTGGTGCTGCCTCACACTGGTGGGGGGAAATTTTATTGACTGTTTGTGTTTACTGTGAAATTTGGTAAACAACGCTAGTTTGATTATTACAAGAGAGACCAACTAGTAAATCTCGGGACATAGTGCTTTTATTTAAATTTTCAAAGTAAATGATGTTCATTATTGTTCTTATGTTAATAAAGTGTTGTTTTTTTTATGTTTTAGTAACTTGAAATGCAAGAAAGAATGTTTATCCAATTAAATAAACAGAAGGAGAGATTGAGTCGAAAGTAAAAAGCAATTGGAATAGATGAAAAGACTGTAAATTGCATTCAAATGTAAATGATTACAGAATGAAAAGTGGTTCGCATTACATACATTCTCCTTGGAGCACTCGTTTCTCGCTTTGACATTGGTACTTAGAGTTTTTCTGAGGATTTTGTATAATGATTGTGACCCCTTTTTCGATCACATAACTAGGCTATTTATAGACAACAATCTAACTGCTACTAACGCCTAAATAACTACAGATAGGACGCGTGTCTTGACACGTATTTTGAATTTGAATCCTTTCTTATCTTCTGAGTTAACCGTTGTTTCCATCGAAGTCGAAATAACCATGCTCTCTTTTGAATATTTCGCTAAGTCCATAAATTACTTTTACCCACTGGATGCTTCGACCCTACTGATATTTCGACCAAATCGAAAGGATCCTGAAAGAAAGAGAATATACATTTAAATGCAACGTTCCATAATAGAACATTTATTATACGTTCATGCATGATTAATCATTAAATTCATTGGTTCTGAAAACCAAGCATATTTAATGATTATTAAAAATAATTACATAATTAAACATAATTATTTTATTTATGCATTTAGAACATATTTTTACTTAGTAAAAATATGGGCTAACAAATTGCCCCCAAATGCCTGTTTCGATTGAGTGGTCGAACGAAAAAAGGAAAAGGCATTTTATAACCACGTGCTTGACACTATTACCAATGACGGCGCTTATGTCACGTTCAGAAGTAACTGTCACCTTGATACCCACAATCCATCATTGCTCCTAGGTTTTAGCATAGTGGATGACGTGGCATACGCAGAAGTTGAAGAGAAGTTTTTGAATTTCTTTTTGATTTATTTATTTTCTGGAGACAAACACGTTCCCCTATAAATAGCAGCAAACGAACAAAGGAACACTTTTTACCAACTTCCAAGTCTCAAAGCTTCCTTACGAACCCACTGTTCATCTTCTTCTTTTCTGCAAATTACACACTGATCTTCAATCATCTTGCAATTCTAAACCGTACAAGTGATTCACCCTCAAATTCCGCATCGATTCATCTTTGTTTCACTTTAAACAAACAATTTTCACAATTTTCTTCGCGAAACCCTTTCCATTCTTGATTTTCTGCGTACTGTTCATTAATGGCGTCCAACTTAGATTTCGATATACCCACTGCTGGCAAATGGAAAGACCTTCGCGTCCTTGAGGATGGCGAAGAAGTAGTTCCAGAACCTACTGGCACTGAGGCGGAAAGGAAAATCTGGAACACTCAGCTTATGATTCCATTTTCCATCAAAAAGGAGGATTACGCTTTCTGTGGGCCTTACCCCACACGTGATGAGGTTGTAGCAAAAGAGGTAAGTGATATCTTCCCTTTGCATGTAACTTGTGAGCCCAGAATCTTTAGCTCCAATCCTTATAACTTTGGGTATATGAAGAATGCCCTTAAGATTTTTAGAGCTGCCCCCTATACTGCGCACAAGGATTACATTCCCTGGTTAGATAGGGTCGAAAAGGACTTTAAGGATTCTTGGAAAAGCTATGGTATTTACGAGCTTATCCAATTTAGTCGAACCGGCCCTAAGTACAAACCAGAACTGCTAGTGGCTGCCCTACACTTCTATGAAAAGTCCACCAACACTTTTCAGTTTAAGTGTGGCATGTTAACCCCCACCTTACTAGATGTAGCTGCTATCACAGGCCTTAGGCCTGTTGGTGATCACTTCGATCCAACCAAGACTGGAGATAAGGTCGAAGTTAACTTTCAAGAAGCTACATTCTCTAAGTATATAGCAGAGCAAATGGGTGAAGAAGGAGATGAGGTGTCCACTGAGGAGCATGTGGCCTTCTTAACATTGTGGTTATCCCACTTTGTGTTTTGCTCGAAATCCCTTCAGGTAGCGCGTATGTACATTCCCCTAGCACAACAGATTAATGAGGGTAGACTCTTCAGTTTAGGGCGTTTGTTATTAGCCTGTCTATATGAAGCAATGGGGAATGCCAGTGATGCAATCAAGGCTTCCAAGGATGGATCAAATGTTTCAATTGCTGGACCTATGTGGCTGTTACAACTTTGGCTGAATGCCACATTTGAGACAGAGTTGGGGTTGATAGTGCCTTCTGACTATCAACAAGAGGTAGATGAAAGGGAGATCGAAGGGCAAAGGTTGGTTCGATTAGCCCCTAGATCTTTGGATCAAGATACTGGCAGGCTCTTCATGAGACACATGAAGATGTTTTTGAACTTTGACAAGTTTTTACCACGTCATGCTCCCTTTGTCGAGCGTAAGCATGGTGCTGCGTGGTTTGTTGAAGATTTTCCCGCATTTAACCCGGACAATGACGATGAGGTCAATGAGGTCTGGAGGGCCTATTTAGAGCAAACTGTGCTCTCA
The DNA here is from genome assembly GCA_030408175.1 of Trifolium repens. Classification (NCBI taxonomy): domain Eukaryota; kingdom Viridiplantae; phylum Streptophyta; class Magnoliopsida; order Fabales; family Fabaceae; genus Trifolium; species Trifolium repens. Next base: position 32,399,341 of record CP125850.1, on the reverse strand, counting down.
TGCAGGATCGGTTCGAACGCAAACCAGTATGGGCTTGTAGGATACTTGCCCAACTGTGTGGCTAGGCAATTTGGTATGTCCCAGATCAGGCCCAAGTCCCTCTTTGAAAAACTGGATAGAATGGTGTTGGGCACTGGAGTGACTGAGAAGACTTACAAGAAGTACATGAGAATGCTGGAAAATTATGAATTTAATTTCAAACCCTTCGAGTACAAGCCTTCTTTCTACTGCACTGATGGCTTTAGCAAATGGTGGAGTGACCATTACACCAAACATTCACTAGGCAATGCTGATCAATTGCTAGGGATGGTGGAGAGTGGCTTCATAGTGCCATCTCTTGGAAAGAAAATAAACGTCTCAGGTCGAGGTAAACATCTAAACTCTATATTTTATTTATCTTACAAGATTTATTCCCTCAAACCTTTTTATATTTAGTAATGCAACATTTTGCAGGCAAAGGCAATAAGAAAGACGGTGGGTCTTCAAAGACTTCGACTGAAGTGAAGAAACCCACTGGGGTTAAAATTAAATCAGAGGTCGAAACCTCTAAAGCAAAGGTAATTTAACCTTAAGAAAATTTTGATTTATTTCCTCTCCTCATGTTTAAACATATGTTCTAACTTCGACCATTTTATGTCCATAGAAGGGAAAAGGTAAGAGCAGCACAGAGACAGTGTCTGCTAGCTCGAAGAAAGAAAATATAGTGGTTTTAGATGAGGAGGTAAAAGTCAAACTTTCCATCACATACTTCAAACTTTTGTCAGAGTAATATATTTTGAAGCAAAATCTTGACCTTTTTCACCTCCATCATTTCAGGATGAAGAAGAACAAGAGATCCCTTTGGTCAGGAAAAGAAAACAACCATCAACTTCGACTTCACAACCTGGTGAAGGGAAAGCAACAACTGTTCCAGAAGTCGAAGCAAGTGAGGCTGCACGAGCCAAGAAACAGAAGAAGGTTGAAGAAGCTCCCACAAAGGACCAAAGGGGAGAGAAGAAAAAGAAGAAAGAAATTGGTATGAAGGTCAAGTCAACCATTAAGAAGCCTAAAGGGCTTAGGGCACTAAAAATCCGCGTTTCGAGTGAAAGCGGTGGAGATCCAACCCCTCAGACAAATGCTTCAGAGAACAAAGTGGTCGAACCAGACCAACTTACCAAAACATCAGAAGAGCAGGTAGATGGACCACAAGGTGACCCTGCATCTCATTCAGAGACTTTGGTCCATGATGAACCAATTATTGATGGGGGAAAGACAGATGATGCACAACCAGGCAACGATGCCCCCAATGCTGAGAAGGGTGGTAATCTTCAAACTAGCCCTGAGGTCGAAGAAGGAAAAGAGGTATAACTCATCTTACTCTCAACCTTAGATTTTCATGGTTGCATTTGATCTTTACTAATCTTCTTTTGAGTTTGCAGGATCAGTCGAAGAAAAGTCCTGTTGAGGAAGATCAACAACCAAAACCTGAGGTGGTGCCAACCAATGCTTCGAGCATCAAATATTCAATGCCTAGTATGTCTACAAACTCAGGCCAGGCCAGTTCGAACCAAGAATCTCAACATGACTCTGATGCAATTCCTGAAGCTGAGGTTGGGGGTTCAGGGATCATATCTGTCTCTTCGACTTCAAGACTTTCTGCAAGCTTGGGCGTACAAGAAGAAGAATTCACCAATATGCAGAAGTCTGATCCTGCCGGTACCCTTAAACTTCTACTCTCGAGGAAAGCAAATCAAGGAAACACCTCTAGCGAGCACACAACCACTGACTCAGCGCCTTCCAATTCTGAAATCGACTCGATGGTGCGCCAGGACTCTCTGCTGCTGAAACTTACAACTACATTTGTTCAAAGGGATGTGTTGAAGCAAATTGAAGAACAACCAGCCTGTGCTTATAGCCACTTGGCTTTCCTGAAGAAACTTCACAATCCTAGGACTGATGAGGAAACCCTTGGCAAAGTCATACAACTTAGTTCGATTGTGGACCAATATGCCAAGGCAGTGCAGAAGAGGATTGATAACAACACAAGACTTGCCACACAACAACAAGCTCAGACCATGTTCTTTGAGAAGGCCCAGCAAGCACAAGCCGATGTGGAAAGATTGTCTTCTCAACTGGTCGAAGGAAATTCATACCTGAAAGAATGTGATGACAAGGTTGCCCATTACAAGGAACAAATCAAACTCTTAGAGGAGCAGATTGTTGGTTATAGGCGCAAGATCATCGAAGGGGAGACCAAGAGAGCTCGAATTGAGAAAGAGACCAAAGCTTCGACCCAAGAGCAGATTGACACATATGGCAGGGAGGGGCTTCAAGCTTATGGCTCTGCAGAAGTTGTTGGTGAAGAGATCAAATCCCTGGAGAGTTCGAACTTGGTAGTCGAAAAGGAGATGGCAACCCTCAAGAAGATTTATGCTGACTGCACCAAGAATTTATAATTCTCTTAGTTATTTTCTTTATTGTCTGTTCGAACAATATTTTGGATCTTGTACCTTTTGAACAAAGTCCATATTTTATGGCAATTTTACAATTTACCATTTTATTTTATATGCTTGAGTATTATTCTGCGCTTATTTTTTACTTCCCCCTTTTAACATCAGTCAAAAACACAGAAAAACAAGCAGTCAAAGCACCATATCAAGGCAGTCAAGTCAAAAGGTGATGACAACCAAATTCATTAAATGAATTGCATTGATGACCATACTGATAAGAAGGCTTGATAGCACTATAAAAAGGATGATTCTTCTCGTTTTGACTATTCAGGGTAGTCAAGTAACTCCAACAAGAAATCTTACCATGGAAAGGCAAGCTACCAAGGATGCTTCAGGCTCAAAAGAAAAGAGCAAAAAGGGAGCAGAGCCCTGGCGTTGCGAAGAAAACAGGCTACGCTACGAGAGAAACAAGGAAGAACTAATTTTAACAGAATCAGAAGAGGAAGAAATGGGCTCTGATCTAGAAGAGTTCTTATGGACATATGAAGACAATCTAGCAGATTATCCAGCTGAGGTTCAGAAGCTTGCTGATGAAGCATTATCTCTTTTCAAGGAGAAACTGAAGAGTATAGAATCAGAAACTTCTAAATCTAAGCCTAAGTCTGGGTAGAATTATGTTATCATATGTAATAAAGAAACTTTTCTTATTAATAATAAGAATAAAGTTGTCCCTACTTCCTATTTCTCTTTTTAAAGCTTGCTTCTTTTGACCAATTCCTGATTTGTGGCAAGTTTTAATTACTGCCATTTCGATTTCATGTTCAAGTATTATTCTGCGCTTATTTTTACTTCGAGTAAAGTAGGCTTGTATTTCTTCAAATACTTTCCATTTATACCCAAAGTACGTTTTTCAGGAGTTAATTCCTCAATTTCATATGCGCCATTAGAATAAACTTGAATAATTTTGAATGGTCCTTCCCAATTTGGGGACCATTTGCCTAAGATCCTATCTTTTTTGTCCATAGGCAATATAACTTTCCAAACTAATTCTCCTATACCAAAAGACTTAAACTTAACCCTTTTGTTATATGCTTTAGCAACTCGTTCTTTTTGTTTTGTTAAAACTTCTAAAGCACTAAGCCTTTCTTCATCTAAATCAATCAACTCATCTGACATCATCTGATAATAATGGTCTAGAGGTATTTCCATTTGTCTTTGTACTCTTGCTGATTGCAAGTGTATTTCGACTGGTAATACTGCATCATGACCATAAGTTAGTCGAAATGGAGTAGTGTTAGTTGATTCTTTAGGAGAATTTCTACAAGCCCATAACACTTGGTCTAAGGTTTTGTGCCAATTTCTTGGCTTTTGGGCTATATGTTTCTTTATCAGATTTATAATAATTTTATTTGCTGCTTCGACTTGACCATTTGCTTGTGCATAATATGGTGTTGAAGTTAACAGTCTAAAGCCAGTTTCTTGGGCAAATTCCTGCATCTTTCGACCAGTGAAAACTGAACCTTGATCAGTGGTTATTGTTTCAGGAATTCCAAACCTATATATTATGTAATTTTGTATGAAATTAATCACTGCCTCTTGATCAACATTTGGTAAAGGAATGGCTTCTATCCATTTTGTGAAATAATCTATTCCAACTAAAATATAACGTTGATTTTTTGATGAAGCAGGTTTGATCTCACCAATAAGGTCTAGAGCCCAACCCCTAAAGGGCCATGGTTTTACTATTGAATGTAGTTCACTTGCAGGCACATGTTGAATTCCTGAGTGCCTTTGGCATTCTTGGCATCCTTTCGCAAACTCTATACAATCCTTCAACATAGAGGGCCAGTACAAACCTTGTCGAAACAAGAGCCATTTCATCTTATGTCCTGCTTGATGAGAGCCACAAGTACCACTATGAACATCAGAGATTGCTATATATGCTTCTGCTTCGTTAAGGCATTTTAACAAGATTCCTTCAGAAGTCTTTTTGAAAAGATCATTTTCAAAAATTATATAGCTTAAAGCCCTATATTTTACCTTTCGATTCACATTTCCTGTTGGATTCTTATGGTAATCTACTATAGGTTTTCTCCAATCATTATCTGACAAATTGTCAATGGCAAAAATTTGAAAATTTTCTAGGGGATTTTCTATTTCACCATTTATTTGTGGTATAGTCTCTGCCCCCACAAGTTTTGGTATTGACAATTGTGCAGATATTGGCTCTTGTAAAACCATTTTTTCTTTTATTTCGATTAATTGTGTCAACTTTTCTTTTGACATTTTATATCCTGAGGCAATCTGAGCCAAGTCATTTGCTTCTTGATTTTTTAATCGAGGCACATGTTCAATGTCTACATGATCGAAACAATCTAACAAAGAACTAGCTATAGCAAAGTATTTCGCCAGATGCTCTTTCACACATTTACATTCTTGTGTTAATTGTTTCAATACTAATTCAGAATCACCTCTTATTTTAATGTTCTTTGCCCCCAAGTCTTTCAATATTTCTAACCACGTAATTAAAGCTTCATACTCAGCTTCATTATTAGAGCAAAGTCCATTTATTTTGTACTTGAACTTCGTTGGAATTTGAGTCGGAGATATGATCAATATTCCAATTCCTGTTCCATACTTATGTTTGGACCCATCAAAATAAAGAATCCATGGTTGAATATCCACATAATCCTGTGGCATTTCGACCAACGAATGATCTACTATAAAATCAGCCACAATTTGGCCTTTGACAGCCTTTAAAGGTTTATAAGTCAGTGAATATTCAGTTAATGCTAATGCCCATTTCCCAATTCTACTATGTAATATAGGTTTAGTTAGCATATGTTTAATTACATCAAAGTGGGAATAGACATAAACATCAACAGGCTTTATATAATGCTTAAGTTTTGTACAAGAGAAATACAAACAAAGACAAAGTTTTTCTATGGAAGTATATCTAGTTTCTGCATCATTTAAAACTCTACTAAGGTAATAAACTGCATTTTCTATGCCATTATCGTCTTCTTGGGCTAACATGCTTCCTATCGTCTTATCAGACGTAGCAATATACAACTTCATAGCTTTATTCCTACTAGGAGGCATTACAACTGGAGGCTTTATTAAGTATTCTTTGATGTCATCAAAAGCCTTTTGATGCTCTTCGTTCCATTTGAATGGATCATCTTTCTTGAGTCGAAGTAGTGGTGAGAAAGCTTGAGCCTTTCCACTTAGATTCGAAATGAATCTTCTCAAGAAGTTGATTTTTCCTAGCAGAGATTGAAGTTGTTTTTTGGTCGAAGGAGGCTTGGTCTCCAAGATAGCCTTTGTCTTGTTTTGGTTTATTTCAATGCCCTTTTTATGCACCACAAAACCAAGGAAATCTCCTGCATGCACACAGAAAGCACATTTTAATGGATTCATTTTTAATCCATGTTCCCTCATTCTTTTAAAAGATTGCCTAAGATATACCAAATGGCTATCTTCAGAAGAGGATTTAATAATGATGTCATCGATGTAAACTTGCATGAATGTATCTATAAAATCATGAAACATGGAATTCATTGCCCTTTGATAAGTGGCACCAGCATTTTTTAAGCCAAAAGGCATCACAACCCACTCATAAGTGCCTAAAGCACCAGGGCATCTAAATGTTGTTTTAGATACATCTTCCTCAGCAATGAATATTTGGTTATAACCTGAGTAACCATCTAACATGCTCAAAAACTCGAAGCCTGCTGCTGAGTCTATTAGCATTTCTGCCACAGGCATGGCATACTCATCTTTAGGTGTAGCATTATTTAAGTCCCTAAAATCTATACATACCCTAAGTGTACCATTCTTTTTAATAACAGGAACTATATTTGCTAACCATTCTACATACCTGGCAGCTCTGATGAATTTACTCTTCAGCAGCCTTTCGATCTCTTCTTTGATTTTGGACATGATATCTGGTGCAAACCTTCTTGGCAATTGTTTCACTGGTTTCTTACCTGCCTTGATTGGTAGTTTTAATTCGACCATTTCTCTACTGAGTCTAGGCATTTCATTATAATCCCAAGCGAAACAATCACTAAATTCTTTGAGAAGTAGTACCAATTTTCCTTTCAAGTCAGGACTAATATTGGCACTAATGTAAGTTGGCCTTTTTGCTGAGCCATCTCCAATGTCAATTTCCTCCAAAGGGTCTTGGGCCTGCATCTTAGGAGTTTCATTAAGTGGATCCCTTTCGAACCCTAAAGGTTCTTCATCATAGATGCAGTCGAGCCTTTGTGCTTGTGGCATAGAAATGCCATCGCTTTCGACCTTGGCTTCTGTAGCCATATTTTGATGAACATCAGCTTCCAAAGCCGTATTTAACTTAGTTTCGGCCATATAAGCCGTAATCCTGGCCCATGCGCTGGACTCAATCATCATAATCTTCGTAAACATTCCACCCAGATGGTGGTATAACTCCATCTTCTGAGGACACAGCATCTATTTCCTCTCTTTCCCATATGAAGCCATGGGTTGGGTGGAGTTTGACAGAATGTATCACATTATCAGAAGGTGTGAAAGCATTCTCTCTATCATAACATGGCGCTATGTTCGCCAAATTTTTGTCAAAGGTTTGTTGGTTTACGGTATCAACCTCTGACATATAGAAACTCTGATCAGCTTCTATATTTTCTACGCAGCCATCCTCTCTCCAAAGCATCAACTTCTGGTGAAGAGTCGAAGGAACAACTCCTACTCCATGAATCCACTCTCGCCCCAATAGTAAGTTGAAGTTTGCCTTGGATTCGACCACTAGGAATAAAGTTGGTCGAACTATGCTGCCCACAGCAACATCTACTTGAATTGCCCCCCTTGAATGTCCTGTTTTGCCTTCGTAATTTGACAAAACAATGTTATGGGCTGACAAATCACAGTCATATTTGCCAATCTTGGGTAACATAGATAGAGGCATTAGGTTAACAGCAGCTCCTCCATCTATCAGCACCTTGTTAACTCCAACTCCTTCAACCTTTGCTCTGATGAAGAGGGGTTTAAGATGGTTTTTCATGCCTAAATCTGGCCTCTCGAATGTAGCTTGTTGCTCCTCGATACAGCCATTGTTCATGACATAGTAGCAAATTGGCTTGGGATCAGCCATTTCTAACCGGTCGAAATCAGTTTCGAGCTCAGTTATCTCTGTTTGCACATCATATTCCGATGGTAATATGGAAACCACGCATATTACGTCGAAATCTGGCTCAGAGTCCAGCAGATCATCTTCTTCCATCTTGCTTTCTTCTATAGGAGGAAGGATCCTTTCTTTTGCTGGCCTTCTAGCCACTTCTTTATATTGGCCTGTTTGAAGATTAGTTGCAGCCAATTTCTTTTGGCGTTGGAACCTACGCCATTGAGTCCTTGTCATTGGATGTTTACCCTTGTAATTATTTTTGCAAGAGTATTTGTTGACATCCTCTGAATAGCTCAATTTGGTGCCACTTGCGCCACCAACTTCCATTGCACCCTTGTTGAACTTTATGGTTCCTTGGTGCATCCAGCGTTCTATAGGAATCGAACCAGAAGGAAGGAAAGTGGGCCTTCGATCTGTTTGGACCATATTATTTGGTCGAGTTAGAATGCCCTTTCCTTTACCATGAGATGGTTTTGGGTTTGCCCCCTGCCTATTCGCAACTGGTTGGAACTTCATAAGGCCTGCAGTAGCCTCCTTATCACAAACAGCACTGCAACGAGCACAAAGCATCACTCCTTTGTTCTCTAGCTTGCATCTGTTTAGAAAGTCAATCAAATCCTCTTCAGCACGAGGATATACTACTTTCATTTTCTCATAGTACTCCTTTTCAGGGATTTTTTCCACTTGCACTTCTGAAACCTCCATGGCTTCGACCATCATAATAGCCTGTGGTTCAGCATAGAGGGTATCAGCATTCTGTGAAGATTCTGGGTCTGCTTTTGCAGCTTTGGGTTTTTCACCAAACTTAAGTCTTCCTTCGTTCAAAGCCTTTTGAACTAGGTCCCTGAAAAGCACACATTGTGAGGTTCTATGTCCAAGAAAATTATGATACTTACAATAACCTCTTTTCTTTCTCATATCTAATGGTGGTATTTTAACACCTTTTGGAACCACTAATTGGCCATCAGTAACCAACAAATCAAATATTTCATCACATTTTGTTATATCAAAAGTATAAGTCTTTGAAACATATTTGTCATTTTTTGGTTCAACAGGGTTTTTTCCATTTGAAGGTTTTAAAAGCTTGCAAGTGTAAGGGGGACCAGGTTTTAATTCTGCTAGGTCTATTTCCCCTTGTTCAACATCTTCATAAGAGACATCATATTCTTGGTCGCTATCATGTGTTTCTACATAAGCAACCTTTTCTTTTTTATGATACTTTGAGTTTCTAGCCTTTTATGCTTTCAAGCGTTCGACCTGTCGAACCCTATCAGCCAATTGGGCCATATCTCTTAGATGTTGAGTGTCTAATTTCTTTCTGATCGAATAGTCTAGGCCACCGGCGGCCATTTCGACCAATTCATGTTCAGGCACTTGAGTGAAACACCTAGCCTTAAGTAAACGAAATCTATTCAAATAATCATCTATAGACTCAGGAGTTTTGCGCCTAACACTTGCTAATTCTTTGAGACTTATCTTAGACTGTCCCATGTAGAATTGCTCATGGAAGACTCTCTCTAATTGATTCCAATTAAAAATTGAATGTGGAGGGAGAGTAGTAAACCATGTAAAGGCATTTTTCGTTAGAGAATTTGGAAAATACTTCATTCTTAAATTCTCATTATTTGCTAGATCTCCTGCCTCAGTTAGATATCTTGCTATGTGTTCAACAGTAGATTCGCTAGTATCACCAGCAAATTTAGTATATTTTGGGATTTTCCAACCCCTTGGCAATTCTGTTTGAAGCACATACTCTGATAAGGCAGAAACAAAATGAGGCCTATGCATGCCTATGTTCAAACCATTTTGTGCTAGGATAGTTTCAACCAAATTGGCTATGTTATTTTGCCCAGCAAAGTTATTATTCTGGACATTTCTAACTACATCATCAGCGTTTTGGTTTCTATTTACCAATACAATTCCAGGATTTTGTTCGACCTGGGGCAAAGCCTATTGCTGTGCCTGAATTTGCACCTGTGGTTCGACCACTGGCACTGGTTGTTGGACTTGGTTTGCAACATTATTTGGGGCAAGCATAATGGCATTATTTGGTGCTTGTGCAATTTGTAAAGGCACCACATTCTGAATTTGGGGAACTTGTTGATTATGGGCTTGAGGAGCCCCAAAGAAATCAGCAATTCTTCCCATTTGATTTGCCAACAATTGATAACTTTGGTTTGTATTTTGAATTAATGGGTTAAATACTGTACCAATTTGTTGTGTTAACATATTTACCATGTCATGATTACTCTCATCCATTTGTTGCCTTAAAGCATTCAAGGCATTGTTAGTTAATGAGGGATTGCTATTCCGAGTAGCAGAACTAGAAACTATCTGATTATTAGGCACGAATACGCCTGGTGCTGACTCTGTGAACAATGATGCACTTATTTGCAAACCTTGCATCATACTGGTAGGCATACCATATGGGTAGTTCCTACTTGTGCCTTGACCCACATATTGGGAAAAGGGTAATGAAAAAGTAGAAGAACTAGCGCCACCCCCATTAACATTTGTCCTATTTGGAGAGAAACTTCCCTCCATAGCATGGGGAAGGGACAAGATAGGTTCTGTAGTGGTCGAAGGTACCACTGTAGATGTTGGCATTGTCATTGTGGCACTTACCACAGAAGATATTGGGGCGGAAACTGTCGTCCCACTAGCGTTGGGCACAATCTCATTGATTACAGGAAAGATTATGGCCTCAGAAACGCTCGAAGCGGTTGATACATTCGAACCATTATTATTATTGTTTATTTCCATGTTTTGTCTTGGGTTACTTCTGGGTGGTGGTCTAACCATTTCAGGGAGTAATTTCCCGTTCCTCAAAAGCATACACTACACAAGAATCTTTGGAAACAATACACAAAAATGCAGAACAACTTAACTACACGAACTTTGAAGAAATTTAAACGTAAAGCACACAGTCCCACTGGGCGTGCCAATTTGTTTACTGTGAAATTTGGTAAACAACGCTAGTTTGATTATTACAAGAGAGACCAACTAGTAAATCTCGGGACATAGTGCTTTTGTTTAAATTTTCAAAGTAAATGATGTTCATTATTGTTCTTATGTTAATAAAGTGTTGTTTTTTTTATGTTTTAGTAACTTGAAATGCAAGAAAGAATGTTTATCCAATTAAATAAACAGAAGGAGAGATTGAGTCGAAAGTAAAAAGCAATTGGAATAGATGAAAAGACTGTAAATTGCATTCAAATGTAAATGATTACAGAATGAAAAGTGGTTCACATTACATACATTCTCCTTCGAGCACTCGTTTCTCGCTTTGACATGGGTACTTAGAGTTTTTCTGAGGATTTTGTATAATGATTGTGACCCCTTTTTCGATCACATAACTAGGCTATTTATAGACAACAATCTAACTGCTACTAACGCCTAAATAACTACAGATAGGATGCGTGTCTTGACACGTATTTTGAATTTGAATCCTTTCTTATCTTCTGAGTTAACCGTTGTTTCCATCGAAGTCGAAATAACCATGCTCTCTTTTGAATATTTCGCTAAGTCCATAAATTACTTTTACCCACTGGATGCTTCGACCCTACTGATATTTCGACCAAATCGAAAGGATCCTGAAAGAAAGAGAATATGCATTTAAATGCAACGTTCCATAATAGAACATTTATTATACGTTCATGCATGATTAATCATTAAATTCATTGGTTCTGAAAACCAAGCATATTTAATGATTATTAAAAATAATTACATAATTAAACATAATTATTTTATTTATGCATTTAGAACATATTTTTACTTAGTAAAAATATGGGCTAACAGTTTGCTACGTCCTGAATAGAGTTCCCAAGGCTAATAATGTGGTCTCACCTTATGAGATATTAAAGAAAAGGCAACCGAACTTGTCTTACTTGAGAACCTGGGGATGTCTTGCTTATGTCAGGATACCGGATCCAAAGCGGGTTAAACTCGCAAGTCGTGCCTATGAATGTGTATTCATTGGCTATGCAGCAAACGGTAAGGCATATCGGTTTTATGACCTAAATGCTAAAGTGATAATAGAATCAGTTGATGCTGATTTCTATGAAGATAAATTTCCTTTTAAATCGAGAAATAGTGGGGGCAACGAAACCACAAATAGTGGGGGCACCGAGTCAAGTCACCTTCCGGTGATAAGAAATTCCGAGAGCAACAAAGAAATAGAAACAGAACTTCGAAGAAGTAAAAGAGTAAGAGTAGCTAAAGATTATGGACCAGATTATTCGGTATATTCTTTAGAGGAAGACCCTACGAATCTTCAAGAAGCATTGTCATCTATGGATGCAGATTTATGGCAAGAAGCTATTAATGATGAGATGGAATCTCTAGAATCTAACAGGACCTGGCACTTATTAGAGTTGTCTCCTGGTTGCAAACCGATTGGTTGTAAATGGATTTTGAAAAAGAAACTAAAACCCGATGGTACTATTGATAAATACAAGGCTCGCCTTGTAGCCAAAGGTTTTAGACAAAGAGAAAATATAGATTTCTTCGACACTTTTTCCCCGGTCACTCGAATAACATCCATAAGGGTACTAATTTCAATTGCCGCAATTCATAACCTTTTAGTTCACCAAATGGATGTTAAAACTGCTTTTTGAAACGGTGACTTAGAAGAAGAAATCTATATGGAACAACCTGAAGGGTTTGTAATACCTGGACAAGAACAAAAGGTCTGTAAGTTAGATAAGTCCTTGTATGGACTTAAGCAAGCGCCAAAACAATGACATATTAAATTTGATAGTTTGATGACATCAAATGAATTCAAAGTGAATGAAAGTGACAAATGCATTTATTATAAATATGAAAATGGCATTTGCACTATTGTATGTCTCTATGTGGATGATTTACTCATCTTTGGGTCAAACGTTTCTGCTATAAACGCAGTGAAATCATTGTTGAGTAACAACTTTGATATGAAAGACCTTGGAGAGGCAAGCGTGATTCTTGGAATCAAGATCACTAGGTCAAAGGACGGAATAACTTTAGATCAATCCCACTATGTGGAAAAGATTCTAAAGAGATATAATTACTTTGACTGTAAACCTGCTTGTACGCCGTATGATTCCAGTGTAAAACTATTTAAGAACACTGGCGAAAGCGTAAGACAAACTGAATATGCAAGCATCATTGGTAGTCTTAGGTATGCCACTGATTGCACCAGACCCAACATCGCCTATGTCGTGGGACTGTTGTGCAGGTTTACTAGCAGGCCCAGTAATGAGCATTGGCAAGCTATTGAGAGAGTCATGAGGTATCTTAAACGGACCATGAATCTTGGATTACATTATAAGATATTTCCAGTTGTACTTGAAGGGTACAGTGATGCTGATTGGAACACTTTGTCGGATGATTCCAAAGCAACTAGTGGCTATATATTCAATATAGCTGGAGGAGCAGTGTCATGGAAATCAAAGAAACATACCATATTGGCTCAGTCAACTATGGAGTCTGAAATGATAGCGCTTGCCACTGCCAGTGAAGAAGCAAGTTGGTTGAGATGCTTGCTATATCTGAGATTCCCTTGTGGGAAAAACCTATGCCAGTTGTGTTGATCCACTGTGATAGTACCGCGACTATTGCTAAAATTGAGAATCAATTCTATAATGGAAAGAAGCGTCAAATAAGACGCAAACACAGCACAGTGAGAGAGATGATCACTAAAGGAGCTGTGAGAGTGGATCATGTACGCACTGATGGTAATTTAGCGGATCCTTTGACGAAAGGACTAGCTAGAGAGAAAGTCTATAATACATCTGTAAAGATGGGACTAATGCTGATATGAACTTATCATGATGGGAACCCGACCTAAAAGACTGGAGATCCCGAGAATTAGGTTCAATGGGTAATAACAAGTCGTGATGAGTTAATGATGATCATGCAAGTAAAATGAGGAAAGCATGAATCCTGATAGCGAAAGGATGAGTTACAGCTCTTAATGAGATATATACTATGTATGAGTGGAGTATCGAGCTACAGGAGTACTCTTGATAGACTCACCTATATGAATGTGGAACTGAGGCCGGTTCCTATGGAATTTCGAGGCAGAATTCCTAGAGCGTTCATGAAACCGGGATTAACGTGCAGGGCCATTAAAGCACGGGCTATAAAGAAACACCTTGTGGAAAGGTTGTGTGCGGGTTTGAGAAAAATCTGAGATAGAGTTCAAGACAAGTGTCACTCTTGCTAAATCAGGCTCTTACTTGCTACGCAAAGGTTCAAGTCATAGACACCTTTGTTTATGCACAATCTTTTGGAAACATTTGAAACACTTTTTTAAATTCAAGTGGGGGATTGTTGAGAAAATAAACAAATTGATGTTCATTTAGAGAATGGAAGTTAATCCATAATGGTTATAAATGAAAAAATCACATTGAAGTGTGAATTGAAAAAAGTGGGATTGAGTCCCACATTGGAAAGAAAAATGAACAGTTTTAAAGGCAACTCACACCAGTGGAAGTTTAGTGTAAATTGTGACTGCTGCGAATTTACAAGCAACTTGCACCAGTGGATGTTATGTTGTTTTTGTGTCATTTTTCGAATTTCAAAGGATCTGTATTGGATTCTTGCTGACTCAACATCAGCTATAACCATTCTACTAATTTAGTAACGGACAAGTAATAATGTCACTTAATTGTGATTAATTCTATGTCCCTCCCTTGAATGCCTATTATTGCATTGTTTTCTTTTCTCATAGTATATATTTATAAAAAGATAGAACAACAAAATATAAAAAAGTATTCAAAAAAATTATTCATCACAAATTCTTCCATCCTTTTTCGATTATATTCTATTGTTTTTTCGATATCGATATTGTTGTATCGATTCGTTTCTGTTTCATTGGTTTCAAATCGGTATTGTTGTATCGATTCAATTGATATTGAAGTATCAATTTATGGTTTTGTAGAACCATTAACTAAAGGTGTTCCTTTCGATTAATACAGTGCAGTATTTTAATCGATTAATTTTGACGAGGCTATTTTATCCTGGAGGCGACGCGGTTCATTGTCTGCTTTGCACAATTTGAGCAGTACCGCGAAACGTCTTAAAGAAAGCGACCTAATACGCGACTCAGCCAACAATTTCTTTCAATTCGGTATCTCTGTTTTCTCTACGAAAATCAATTTTTATAAATCAAAATCAACATATATGTATCAGGAAGAGGTGGAGGCGGCCGAGGAGCTGAGCTCGCGTAGCGAAACGATAGCCCCTACGGTATCATTCAAGGATATTTATGTTTGTATCACTATTATTATAAATGCTGTCCGTAACACTGAAACCCAAATTCATTCATTCATCTAATCCAAACTAGGTGTAGCAAATTCTATAATCAGAGACGTACCTACGGAGTACTCCGTTATCAAACTTTCTTGTATTCATTATTGTTTGCATTTTGTTATTATTTCCTTTTGTTAGTAATTGTGTTCAACAAATGGCGTCACACCACATGTTTTGAGATATTGTCCGTTTTGTGCCGCGTATGAGACCTCGTGGTTTGATCTCTTTTATAAAATGCGTCTCAATAAATAAAGGAGTATGACTAGTGTTATATATAAACTAATCTTAATTTCAATATTTTCAAACTATACGTGACATTCTAGGCGTACCGGAACAATACTAAATAGTAAATAGTACTAATTAGTGCTTGAAGATAATTAAGTGTAAGGAATCACATCATTTTAAGTGTAGCTGTATTTAATTATAGTAATTAAGTCTTCTATTTGGGTGACTATAGTAACATCACAAATGCATCCAATAAACAATTTGTATAAGAAATTGACTTGTCAAAGGAGTGTAGACAAATTTATTTCGTGCTAATCAAAGGGACAAGATTGTCCTTTACTACAAAGAAGTAGATGCAACAAATACATCGATCTATAAGCCATTAAGAGTCACGAGCATATGAAATTTGGTGATTGCTTCTATATTTGTTTAGACTACTTCAATTCAAGGATGAAAAAATAGGAATTTCATATTCATTTCTGTTGCATATATGAACGTGAAAAACTTTAATTCCTTCAATAGAATAAACTCTTATGGTAAAATGACACATTATACACATGGACTTGTAGGGCTATTTTTCCTTTTTTATTTATTTATTTCTTTTAGTAAATAATAAGATAAAATGTCAATTTGTAGGGGTGGAAAATGGGGTTAGATATGGTGATTCAATATAATCACATAGTACAATTTTATATGATCAGACGAAGCAACGTTATCAGACAAAAACAAAATCATAGAATGCACTAACATTGGATGATGAGAAAACACAATATAAAGTGTCGATTAGACACAACAAGAATCTCAAATAAAAAACAAAATATTAGAAAATATTCTAACAAAATTACTGTTTGTTCTTTGGAAGTATATGTTGTTATTACAATCGCCTCTGATTGTATCAAAATTGCAATTAATTAAGTTCATAAGTGTCTCTTTTTTTTCTGCTTTTAGATAGTCAATTTGGTTCTCAAAAGAGGTGTTATAAACAATGTTGTTTTCAAGACAAAATTTACTACTTTTTGTTTCTTAACTAGTGCGTCGGAACACTAATTAGCATGACCCATAATATATTTATAATTTTGATATATTAAACCAATATAACAATGAGTTACATTTTTAGGACCAAAATAGTGATTCGCTCAATATCTGACTCTAACTACTTGACACCTGAAGAAATCTATATATTACAAACCAATTTTTTCTAAATTTTCCTTTTTCAGTTCATTACAGCTTTATTTTGTTGAAATGAAAACAAATTTTGATGAATAAAATTTTGAATATTCTAAGTCAGATATAAGTGCATTCATTAGTTTAATTAATAAGTAATTTCAAACTTTCAATTGGAATATAAGGTAACGTAAGAAAATTGTATTTCTTACACTAGCATTAATCATAAATAGCCCCATATCTGATATGAGACTTAAAATTGAGGATCCTTTAAAATCTTACTATGATTGTTAAGAGCTGACTCCTTGTTTTGTTGTTCCATTGATGACACGTGGATTAGGCTAGGTAGTTTGAATGAGACATATACAACAAAGGGTAGTTAATGATCCTTCCATAGTCACATAATTCGCTCATCTAAGCGTGAACCGTGAACCGGTTCGCGTGAACTGGTTCACGGTTCTTTCACGAATTGGTTCGCGGAAATTCATTCTTGAATTCGTGGAAAACAGAAAACTGAACAAACCCATGTTGAATTTGGTAGAATTATGGATGTTAGAATCAGAGATGCAATATAGAGAAACACAAAATAACAGCTAGGTTTCAGTAATACCAGAATGACATTGCTTAACATAATAGGATTACAATAGAATATATCTAACACTTCCCCTCAAACTCATCATGCATCAACAAGAAACATTATGAGTTTGTCAAACAAAATTCGAAAAACATATAAAATAAAATAAACTTCTAATACCACCCCTCAAGCTAAAGCTTAGTAAGCTTTGAGTTTGTCACAAAATCAATCCTGAAAATAAACTAAATAAAACTAATAGCATTAATCGAATTGAGGAACCAAATTTGGCTTCAGAATCATATTTTGGACTTCAGATTTCGGACTTCAGATTTCAGACTTTAGATTTCAAACTTCAGACTTCAAACTTCAAACTTCAAATTTCAAATTTCAAATTTTCAGATTTTAGATTTTCAAATTGTGAGTATTCCCTCACCGGATTCAGATTTTCAGATTGTGAGTATTCCCTCACCAGATTCAGATGTGAGTATTCCCTCACCGGATTCAGATGTGAGTATTCCCTCACCATATTCAGATTTTCAGGTTGTGAGTATTCCCTCACCGGATTCAGATTTTTAGATTGTGAGTATTTCCTCACCGGATTCAAATGTGAGTATTCCCTCACCAGAATCAGATTGTGAGTAATACACCCACGAGACATATTCATATTGCGAGCATTCGCTCATCCAGACATATTCAAACAAAACCCAATATAACAAAACATACTGCCAAATAGACGGAGCATAACCAAACGAAACAAAACAAATAGAACAAACCAGATCAGACCAAACAGAATCAAACAAAACCAACCCAATTTTGCTTTTACGCAGGCACTGTTTCTCTCAATTGCATACTTGCAATTTTAATTCACGCAGCCACCATTCTTCATAGAACAAACAACCAACACATAAAAAAACAAACAAACCAATAATCTGAATACACAAAACAATACTCCAAGTTCCAAGTTGCAATTATCCTTTCTTCACAATTCAATTGCAAAACAGCTAGCAAAACCAAGAAATCAGATCACACCTTTCTCACTTACGATTCAAAAGAAACAAACCGAAAATCAAATAACAAATTCATTCCCAAACTTTTGGGAACTCAACGGCATAAGCAACGATTTTTTCAAGGAGGGTCAAACCATGCTCTAGATACCATGTTAGAATCAGAGGTACAAAATAGAGAAACACAAAATGACGGATAGGTTTCAGTAATACCAGAGTGACATTGCTTAACATAATAAGGATTACAATAGAATATATAATAATACCTAATGGACAACTATACTACTAAAATATAAAGCCCAATACCTAAAGTCCTAATATATCTAACAATGGAAGCTTAAATTTTTTGGTTATGGAGTATTCTTAGGTTTTGTTGTCTGCTTATGCAGTGATATGGCGGCTTGTTTACTCTAGGTTGAAGAAGAACAAACATGTTTGTTGTTGTTGTTGATTGGGCTGCATTACTTTGAACCCGGTCCATTCTTTTCAGTTTTTTTTTTTTGCGTTGTCAAATTCATTTATTCTTTTGGACTGCATTAGGCCTTTTTTGTTACAAGACTTCTTTTCTCCATGTTTTGTGTTTTTTCCACTTTTATTTGATTTTACAAAGGTTGTTGGAAACAATGCTTATTTTTATGTTTTGGATTTATTTTAAAAATAATTTTTCTAGTTTATTTATACTAGCCACCAAACGGACACATTTTGTGCCCGTTTGTGTGATCAATATTTTTTTTTGTGATCGATATTCTCTAATGTGCAAATATAAATAACTATTTAATCTCCTTTTTTATTGGACTTAGTTAATTGATAACTACGTAACATCCTTTTTTGTTGTGGCTAGTTATTAAGAAGAAAAAATATATTTTTTTACTATAAAAAAACTGAAAATCTATTTTTATGAAGTTGTGCTTAAAAAAAAACTGAAAATCTATTTTTTATGTGGAAGTTATTTTTTAAGAGTAAAAGAGGAATAATGAAAAAGTCATCACAAAAATTTGTATCGTCTTTATATATAGTATAGATTATAAACTACATTCTTATTGGATAAATTCGAAATATTATTTTCCCAAAGAAAAATAAGAACTGTTACTATTTTGTGGGGGGATCGGTTACTGTCCATAAACCATCCTTATGGACCGTCCATAAAGCCTTGGACCATAAACGCGGTAACACAGCCCAATTGCTAGCTTACACCATTTTTTACTTAATACACCGCACAGCCCAAACCAAAAAGGAAACCGTTATTCATTTTCTATTTTTTTTGGAATTGCATTTATTCTGTCTGAACGAAACATGATCACTCCGTCACCGCGAAAACGAGAACCGTCACTCCGTCACTGTAACCGTCGTCGGAAAAAGACGATCACGACACCATCGCCATCATCAGCATCATCACAATTCTAACATCATCATCATCGTCACACTGAAATGAAGAAAACAAACCAGGTACTAACGTCGTCAACTCTACGTCAACTTTTTTTTGACTAGAAAACGGTTCTAAGATGAAGGTATGTTGCTAAAATCGTTCGAAATAGTTATATAAGTGATAATCCCCAAATTAACTAATTAATTTTTACTTTTCCTTTCAAATTTTTGCGATTGTGTTGTTGATATGTTGGAAATGGTGTTATGGTTTTCGAAGT
The DNA here is from genome assembly GCA_030408175.1 of Trifolium repens. Taxonomy (NCBI): domain Eukaryota; kingdom Viridiplantae; phylum Streptophyta; class Magnoliopsida; order Fabales; family Fabaceae; genus Trifolium; species Trifolium repens. The sequence goes on along the minus strand of CP125850.1, from coordinate 32,379,848 downwards.
AATTGTATGCATCTGTGAAAACCCTAAATTAAGAGTTTATGTTTATTTCTCATTTCAAATCAAATAAATAGTTTGTAAATTGTTATTGGAAAGGGATTCTGAGTGTTGATTTGGTAATGATTTGATACTGGAAACCATTTGGCACAACGAATGGTTTCAGAATGTGTTACACCAAAACCATTTGTTGCGATTGTGTTGTTGATATGTTGGAAATGGTGTTATGGTTTTGGAATTAATTGCATGCATCTGTGAAAAACCTAGATTAAGAGTTTATATTTATTTCTCATTTCAAATCAAATAAATAGTTTGTAAATTGTTATTGGAAAGAGATTTCTGAGTGTTGATTTGGTTCACATCATGTGTGAAATAAATTAGGATGTGGAATTGTTTCAGGGGTTTTTTTCTTGATGAGAACCATCTTGTATAGCAATTACAAGTTTTTTCTTATATTCCTCTTAAATAAAAATAAAAAATTTAAATCCAACAATATAGCAGGAACACACCAAAACAAAAAGTAGCAGCAAATCTAATAGTGCAAAAGTAGTAGCAAGTAGTGCAAATCAAACTAATGCAGGAACACACCAAAACAAAAAGTAGCAGCAAATAGTGCAAATCAAACTAATGTAGGAACACACCAAAAAACAAAGTAGCAGCAAGTAGTGCAAATCAAACTACATTTCATAAAAACTACATTTCAATTAAATCAAACTAACTTCCACACAAGTAGTGCAAAAGTAGCAGCAAAGCAAGAGTTTTACAACTAGAGGACAACAATACATCTCCCAAACAAAAAAAATCATAAAAACAAAACACTACACGCCTACCACTGCTGCGAAAGACAACAACAGCAGCACAACCAGCCCGCCCCGACAACAGAAAGCATCGAACAACAGAACAAAAACAGAACAGACCCGAAAACAGCAAATTATATATATTAAATCATAAACAGACCCGAAACAGGAACAAAACCAACACTGCCCAGCCAGGACCAAACAGCAGAAAACCCAAGAAAAAACTGAAACAAAACCACTATTTGAATCGTATATAATTAACGACAAGTGGTGATAACAAGCTACTTTATAAATAATTCCAAGTAATCAAAGTATAAAGATATTAAAAATTTACCTGAACCTTTCTAGAGCGATCATCTACAAACCCGCCTTCACTATTTGTGTGAGTTTCAAAATGCAACTCATCAATAAAAGATTTTCTTCCCAATTTATTTGCCTAATTTAACATTGTTAGACTACTAGGCTCAACCACTTAGAAGGGGGGTTGAATAAGTGGCTTCTTTAATCAACGGTAATTTTAAAAATTTATTGATTAAAATAATGCGCGGAAGCACCACCGGATCGGTAGTCTACTTTGCACCTTTTGACCAAAGGAAAGATAGTATCGCCTTGAACGAAATTGGAAAATTACGGAACAATTTATGCGAGATATCCAAATTTAACGCAATTTACAAAAACAGTCCCAAGCAAGTTTATATGGTTTGTTTATCGAATTTCAATCACAATCAAGCAAGAATCAATTGAATTTTTGTGAACCAATACGAACACCAAAAATTCAATCGATTAATCAAATTAACGAAATTAACGAAATTAAAGAGAGTGATAAAGAGAGATAAAGAGAGACACACGATTTGATTAGGGAGTTCCCCGGATTGCGCGTCGTCCAAGCGTTTGTCCGAGTACGTCTCCCCCCAAATAACCAAACGGGTTATTTGAGAGTTTATAGATCAAAAACTTGATGAACAAACAGTGCACAGTTTACAATTGAAATCTATAATCCTATAGCAAGACAAAATGTAAACTAATGCGAATAACCTCGACACCCAACGGAACTTCGCCCTCTGATTCCAACGATTCTCCTTGTGCCAAACCGCACCCAATCGTCCAGCTGAGTCCTTCGTTCCTTGTTGTCGAATCCTTCAAGACACGCACGATCTTGAATCACTTGAGAGAAACACTAGAACCTTCAACCCAATTCAACCCGATCACGATTCTGATTCACCGCGAACCGTATCGAACGTTATCACACAATTCTGCAATTTCTATTGAATTGATCCCATACTCAAATCCAATTTTGATTACAAACTTGATGAAGATGATGAACTTGTGTTGAATCAAACCTTTGATGCAAATTCTCACTCAATTTGTACCCAAAGCGTTTATTTGATCTTTCACACTAGTTTTCTCTCACTTGTTACTATTACAAAGATCACACACATTGCTATTTAAAGAGAAAATAGAATGAGCAAATTTAGGCATAATTTTTCATACATGTATCGATACAAATGATCATTTGTATCGATACAAATGCTTTGACCAACGTTAAAATTGGAAAAATTGACCTTTGTATCGATACAAACACGGGTGTGTATCGATACAAATATCAGAATCTTGAAATCTTGACTGATATGTATCTAAGCATGCAAGCATGCTTCGAATCATCTTGAGTTTTCTGGATTTTGAGAACAAACAGATGTGTATCGATACATGCAAGCATGCTTCGATACACAGGAGTTGTTCTGTCTCTGAGAGACCTCTTTTGTATCGATACAGACAATGTATGTATCGATACAAAATGCACAAAATCAAACAGAAGAGATTTCAGGACGTTTGTATCGATACACCAATGTATGTATCGATACAAAATACCTAAAAGTCAGTTTTTCAAGTTTTTAGAAAATAATTCTTTGTTGTCAAGTCATTTGTAATGTTGCCAAAATATGTTCAATCCTATTTTCATGTGTTTTGACAATTATTAAAACATGAGGATGAACTGATGCACTTACATTCTCCCCCTTTTTGATAATTGTCAAAACTATGCATAAGCTAAACCTATACCTAATATGCAATAAAATAGCAATATGTATACAGACGCAATTACAAACACCAAGGCTAACAATAAGCACGCTCCCCCTGAGTTGATGCCATAATGCGATTGTCGTAGATAAAATTCAAGACCCTTTAGCTATTCATCCTTAGCTTGTGCATCTGATGACTCTACGTCATTACATGTTCCTGAGGCAAATTTTGAGACATATTTTGATATGAGTTACTGTGTTTTTAGTTAATTTTCGCATAAATAAAAGATATTTGCAACAAGCCTAAGAGGTTGGAATCACAAGCAAGAAGGATAGCAACTAGCCAATCTGCCACCTGAGCGCGGCGCAGGGTGCATTGCGCGCGGCGCAGGCACGCGAAAATGACATATAAATTCTGATTTTTCTGTAAAAAGAAGGGTTAGAAAATTTGACGGCGAGAGGAAACAGTTGCAGACGAACTCAGAGTTTTCAAAGGGCGGATTTCATCGTGGAAACACATCCAATCCATTCTTGTAATGAATTCTTTCTACTTGATTGTTGTAATTTCTATTTCAACTATGTCTAGCTAAATTTCTATGATTGGATCCTAGGGGATTCTAGTTGTTTTTAATCTTGAATCATGTAGTTTCATTTGACTTATTTATTAAATTACGAAGTTAGTTCCAATCGTTTATTCCTTATGCTTAATGCTTTTCATAAATTGGCCAATTGTGTGATGAATCAAATTGTTTGTTTACTAAGACATTAGAGGCAATCAATCGACCTTGGAATAACCGTTCAATTAACTATCGCTTTAGAAATATAGGGTTGTTAATTGAGAATTCTGGATTAAAGGACTAAAACCTCAATTGATTATAGATTATCCTAAGAAATTAGGGATTGATAATCAATTGAGAGGAATATGTGCCAAGACATTGGACATATTTACTATTTTTAATCGAATCGTGGAATTTAATTTGTAATGTGTTGATAAGCATGAACTACCAAGATAAAAGCAATTAGATGAACCAAAGTGATCCAATCGCCTTCCGTCATTGAATTTTACAAACTTTGAAATTATTCCGTGTTTATGTTAAGAAACTTCAATCAGAAATACTCCCCCAGTTCTATTTAAATACTTAGTTACGTACGTATTATTCTATTGTCCCAGTCTGATTCGGAACAATCCCTGTGAAAACGATAATAAAAATTAACTTGCTTTTGTACTTCAACAAAATGGTGCCGTTGCCGGGGATTGTTGAGTGAATCAACAAGGCAACGGAACTTACGTAGAGTAACCTTTACTTTTTCTTTTAATTTTCGTATTTACTTTATTCAAAATAATAATAATTTCTGAATTTGTTCTATTTCTTTTGTGTAGTGCAGTTACCACTAAAGGTATTTCTTGTTTGTGTGCATGCGAGGTAAAGCTCAGGAAGAATTGCAATACGACCCTGAGATTGAGAAAACTGCCAAGAAAAACAGGAAAGCTGCTAGGTTAGCCAGAGAAACTGCCCGGCTAGCCACTATCACACAAGAAGAAGGCGAAGGAGAAGTTTCGAGTCCATTCACTTCGGACGACGAAACTAGCACTATGGGGGATAATCCACCACCTCCACCACCACCTCCTAGAAGAACCTTAGGAGACTACGGGCAAAGAAACAACGCTGAGAATCCTAATCTGGGTTTTCAGCCAGCACATCCGGTGTCCTTTGACATCAAAAACACTGTCCTAAATGCTCTTAAGGAAAATCAATTCACCGGGTCAGAGACGCAGTGTCCTAATATTCATCTGGCACATTTCTTTGAAGCTTGCAGCTACACTGATCCGACTGGCATATCTGAGTCAGACAAGAGCCTAAGGTTGTTCAAACTGTCTTTGGCAGGGAGAGCACGTGACTGGATCGACACTCTACCATCAGGGACGATCACCACTTGGACAGAACTATAGATCAAATTTCTGGACAAATATTTTCCTATTCATAAATTTCTTGAGAGAAGAGCCGAAATTACAGGTTTTGAACAAGGGGATGCAGAGTCACTACATGATGCTTGGGAAAGATTTCAGCTATGTTTGAAAAAATGTCCGAAGCATGGTTTAGATAGTCATCAACAAATGCAGCATTTCACTCAAGGTTTAAGGCCTCAGACTAGGATGTTGCTGGATGCGTCAGCAGGAGGATCTCTGAAAAATAAGGATGAAGGTGAAGCGAGAGAGTTGATAGAATCAATGGCCCAGAATGAATACAGAGTTCAAAATGACCGAGGTTCAAAGAAGAAACTCCTATGCCTCCGTTGGAAAGAGTAATTGTTAATTCCATCGATGATTTAGAGGAGGAGTGGGACAAAGAGATAGAGATTTGCCTCAGTCAACTTGAGGCAAGTCCAATAGAAGAAACTCCAGCGGTGAAAGAGGAAATATCGATTCAAGAAACAAAGGGAAGTGTCCAAAAAGAACTCAAGGTTACTATTCCTGAACTGAAAGAACTTCCCTCTCATCTCAAATATGTTTTCTTGGGAGGACAGTCCTCACACCCGGCAATTGTTAGTAGTGCATTGAGTTCTCTCGAAGAGGAAAGATTGGTTAGAGTTTTACAAGCCAACAAAGAAGCCATGGGTTGGAGCATATCGGATTTGAAAGGTATTAGTCCTGGTTTTTGCATGCATAAAATTAACATGGAAGATCAGTACAAGCCAGTGGTTCAACCTCAGAGAAGACTTAATCCCACTATGAAGGAAGTTGTGAAGAAGGAGGTGCTGAAACTCCTTGAAGCTGGAATGATATATCCAATCTCGGATAGTGCTTGGGTGAGCCCAGTGCATGTGGTCCCTAAGAAAGGTGGTATGACGGTTGTGAGGAATGAAAAAAATGAGTTGATCCCTACTCGCACTGTCACTGGTTGGAGAATGTGTATTGATTACCGGAGGCTGAATTCGGCAACAAGGAAGGATCATTTTCCCCTTCCATTCATGGACCAGATGTTGGAAAGGCTTGCGGGGCAGGCCTACTATTGCTTTCTAGACGGTTACTCCGGGTATAACCAGATCGTAGTGGACCCGGAGGATCAGGAGAAGACGGCCTTCACATGCCCTTTTGGGGTATTTGCTTATAGAAGGATGCCTTTCGGGCTATGCAATGCACCGGCTACTTTCCAGCGGTGCATGTTGTCTATTTTTGCAGATATGATGGAGGACACAATCGAGGTATTTATGGATGATTTCTCTTTTTTTGGTAAATCTTTTGATAATTGCTTGGCCAATTTAAATGCTGTGTTGAAGAGATGCATAAGTACCAATCTTGTTTTGAATTGGGAAAAATGTCATTTTATGGTAAAAGAAGGTATTGTGCTTGGACACAAAATCTCTTCAAAGGGCATTGAGGTTGACCAAGCAAAGATAGAGGTTATTAAGGAATTGCCTCCTCCCGTTAATGTGAAGGGAGTTAGAAGTTTTTTAGGACATGCCGGTTTCTATCGGCGTTTCATAAAAGATTTCTCTAAAATAGCAAAACCTTTGAGTAACCTCCTGATTAAGGAGAATGAATTTAAATTTGATAATGATTGTGTGAATGCTTTTAATGTAATTAAAGAAAAGTTGGTCACCGCGCCCATAATCGTTGCACCAAAGTGGGATCTCCCATTTGAATTGATGTGTGATGCAAGCGATTATGCGGTTGGAGCGGTGCTTGGCCAACGACATGCGAAGTTTTTCCATGCAATCTATTATGCGAGCAAGGTTTTAAATGATAACCAGGTGAATTATACCACGACTGAAAAAGAATTGCTCGCAGTAGTGTTTGCTTTGGAAAAATTTCGCTCGTACCTAATAGGTTCCAAAGTGGTTGTGTTTACAGATCATGCAGCTCTAAAGTATCTTCTCACAAAAGGCGACTCAAAGCCTAGACTTTTGAGATGGGTACTACTTTTGCAAGAATTTGACTTGGAAATAAAGGACAAGAAAGGTGTTGAAAACGTCGTGGCTGACCATTTGTCACGGTTGGAGAATCCGTTGGTGACCAAGAAGGAGAAGTGCATCAATGAGGAATTCCCTGATGAAAAATTATTTGCAGTTTCTACCAGGCCTTGGTTTGCTGACATGGCTAACTTTAAGGCAAGCAACGAGATGCCAGGGGATTTTTCTTATCAACAAACAAAAAAGTTCACTAGAGATGCAAACTTCTACTTTTGGGATGATCCATACCTATTCAAGGTTGGCCAAGACGGTTTGATTAGAAGATGTGTTGCTGACGATGAAGCTCAGAAAATAATGAGGCATTGCCATAGTTCACCATATGGTGGACACCACAGTGGGCCAAGGACTGCCGCCAAGGTACTTCAAAGCGGTTTCTTTTGGCCGACAATATTCAAGGATTGTGTTGAATTTGTGAAAAATTGTGACAATTGCCAGAGGACCGGCAATGTTTCAAAGCGGGATGAGATACCTCTTAATGGCATGCTAGAGGTGGAACCTTTTGACTGTTGGGGAATAGACTTCATGGGGCCATTCCCATTTTCTAGGTCTAATCTCCATATTCTAGTTTGTGTGGACTATGTAACAAAATGGGTTGAAGCTGTGGCTTGTCAAGCTAATGATGCCCATACCGTAGTGAAATTTCTCAAAAATAATATTTTCACGCGGTTTGGTGTGCCAAGAGTTCTTATAAGTGACGGTGGTAAACATTTTTGCAACAAATACCTAGAGAATTTGTTGGCCAAGTACAATGTTAAGCACAAAGTAGCCACTCCTTACCATCCTCAAACAAGTGGGCAAGTCGAGGTGTCTAACCGTCAGCTAAAGCAAATTTTAGAAAAGACAGTCTCTTCGTCAAGAAAGGATTGGTCTATGAAGTTGGACGACACTCTCTGGGTTTACAGAACTGCTTTCAAAACCCATCTGGGGTTCTCACCATATCAGTTGGTTTATGGCAAGGCGTGTCATTTACCGGTTGAACTTGAGCACAAGGCTTATTGGGCGGTAAAATTTTTAAATTTTGATGCAGGTCTAGCTGGTGAAAAGCGGTTGTTGAAACTACATGAGTTAGAGGAATGGAGACTTCAGGCGTATGAGAACGCCGTAATTTTTAAAGCGAGGACCAAGAAGTATCATGACAAAGGCTTGATGAAGAGGGAGTTTCGTGAAGGACAGCAAGTCTTATTGTTTAACTCTAGGTTGAAATTGTTTCCGGGCAAGTTAAAGTCCCGTTGGTCTGGTCCGTTTGTTATCAAAGAAGTTTTTCCTCATGGGGCGATAGAAATTTTCCCACCAGGAGAGGAAGACAAGGCTTTTAAAGTTAATGGACAGGGATTAAAAATTTACAAAGGAGGAGAGTTTGACCGGCAAAGGGTGGTTCTACCACTCCATGACCCTTGAGGTTAGGGGACGTCAAGCATCGGGACGTTAAACAAGCGCACGGCTAATCTGGTCGTGGACCGTCAAGCTATTGACGTTAAAAGAGCGCTTCTTGGGAGGCAACCCAAGGTGTTTTCTTACGTAATCAATATTTTGGTATGTTTGTGTTATTTGTTTCAGGTGAGCAAGGATCACATGAGAAGAGTTAAATCCCAAAGTTGGAGCACCTGAGCGCGGCGCAGGAGGTCCTGCGCGCGGCTCAATTCAAGAAAAAATGGCACGTTAAATCTGCCATCTGCGCGCGGCTCAGTGACTTCTGAGCGCGGCGCAGGCACGAAAAATCACCCAGATTTTTATTCATATTGGGCTGTACCAAGAACAACTTCATCTTCTTCCTCACAAAACCCTAGCGCCGCCCCATCCTCTTCTCACCCATATCCACAAATTCCGGCCACCCTTAATCCAAAACCATCTACAAACATCATCACCACATATCCCTTCATTCAAAAATCAACAACAACCACCACTCATCTCTTCTCAAACAACAACCAAATCAAATCCCTCTCATATTTTCACCACACCATCAAACAACAACACACCAAAACTCACTCTTCATCCTCCATCAAACCACCACGAACCACTCTCCACCATCAACACACCAAAACTCAACTTTCTAACAACCCATTACTAAAAAAAAAAAAACCAAAAATTTCATCTTCTTCTCACCCAAAACCTTTCACACGAAAATTCTCACCATTCTTACCCATTACCATCTAAATTCACCATAACCCAACCACTACAAACATGTTTGGAAGAGGAAAGAAGAAAGCTACATCAAGTTCTCAAGAAAAGCCATAAAAAAAAATCCAAAAGGGGAAAAGAGAAATCAAAGCCTGGTCCTGGGGAACCCAAAATTGTTCAACCACCTCCACCTCAGTCCGACAAAAGGTTCACATATCCGCAGAACAATGAAAGGTATGCTAAGATTAAAGCTTTCAATTTTAATCAAGAAAAAGGTTTTTCTGCTGAGTTGTTAGAAAGTATGCCTGAAATTGCTGTGGAGTTGAAACGGAGGAAATGGGAGAAATTCAATAATCTCATGCCAAAGGTTGAAGGACAACCGGGAAATTTGACACTGGTGACAGAGTTTTTTGCAAATGCATATACTGATTTTGGGAATGAAGTTCAACACTTTGTTACACATGTAAGAGGGGTCAGAATTAATTGGAATGAGTATTACATAAATGAATTCCTGGGCATCAGAAATATACACCCGTGTCCCCTTGTCGCAGCACGCAAGGAGTTGGAAAGCACAGCTGAAGCAGGAAGAAGAATCATTAAAGACTATGTTGCACTGGAAGGTACCCCATGGTTGAAGTGTGGGGTTACGGAAAAACCCACAAAGATCCAACTGACGAAGTTTAAGCCTATTGCCCGTGCTTGGGGTGAATTTTTCTTAAAAGCTGTGAAGTGTGGCTCCAATTCTTCTGAAGTGCAGGTTACTGATGCAGTAGCAGTGAAAATGATTCTGGAGAAGACAGATTTCAATTTGGGCCTTACTCTCCGAAAAAGCATCAATGCGATGGCCAACAACCCCGATAACACCTTTACTTTGGGGCACTGCAACTTTATTTCCGCCTTCTTGCGACACAACGAGGTTCCTGAATATCCGACTGATACAATGTACTATTCTATTAAGGCCCTCACAGTGGGTCAATTCAGAGGATATGACAGACATGCGGTGCCTCCACCAGTTGCAGTTCAGGATCATGAAGAGGCAGAGGAGATGAATCAGTTTGAAGATGGCATCCACCCGATGCAACAACAAGGGATGCCACCTATGCATTCAGATGATGAGATTTCAGCATTGATGACCCAGTTGGCCATAGCAAAGGCTTGCCGTGTTCCTCACACCTATTACAGTGAGGATTCTGCATTGTATCAGGCAGCTATGACGCGCATGTCCGCATATCCTCCACCATCCATGTATCCAACATACGAGTCGCGGGAGAGGCTTGTAGCACACCAAGAGATGGAGATGGCTGATGTGAGGGCACGACACACAGCAGAGCTTCAGACCTTTGATCAGGAGTACCAGGCATTTCACCAGTCAGGCATGTACTATCAGTCAGATTACGGCCCCGGCGGACGACAGGATGAGGGCGGATCTTCTCATCCTCAGTAACTCTGTGGTATTGCTAATCCCTTTACTTGAATGTTATTTTGTTCTGTTTGAATGCATGTGTCTGTTTGAAAATGTGTACACTATTGAAAATGGTTTGTTCATGAAAATCTAGTTGGTTAGGTTAGCAGTCTCTGATATATGAAGGTGTGAATCCCATGCTTGGCTTGTCTTGTATGCTTGAATATAGTTAGAAAAACTTAGGAAATTGCTCAAACATTGAACACTTGGTAATCCGGCCCAGCCGTGAGGATTTGAGCTCAAACACTTAAAATACAGTTTTCTTCTATTCTGAGAGATTCCGCATCATAGTTTAATCTCTAGAACTTGTCTATGTTCTTGTTTTTGATTAACTGTTTTGAATTACACACCGAGGCACTTGATATTTTTTTTACCCTGAGACTTTGTAGCCTACCTTTAATGCATATATCCCTTGCTAGCCCCTTCGAGCCTTAATATAACAAATTTTCCTTGTGTTGTGATCTTACCCAAGTAATGACATATAAAAAAAAAAAGATGATTTTCTTGGAGTTTAGGTTACAAGTTAAATGATCTGAAGCACATTGCTCATCATTGAGTTTGGGGTTGCTTTTGGGATTTGCAACCAATTAAGTTTGGGGTGGGTATACATTAATAGAGAACCTTGAGTACATGATAATCTGCAACCTTAAAGACAGGAGTGTTAAAAAGTCACCTTTTAAAAAAAAAATAAAAAAAAATAAAAAAAAAAATACTCAAAAGAGAAAAATGGTGACCTCCTTGAAGCACAATGTGATATGTAAAGGGAAAGAAATAAGCAGTTAAATATCTAAAGAAGGGTTTTCTAGTTCAACTTTTTGGGGAATTGGGCTTGTATCACTTATATAGGTGCCTCCAAGTTTTTCTACTCACTATCCAGAAACACCTACCTTAACCTCAGCCCCATTATAACCCATTAAGTCCTCAAAAAGGTGTGAATTCATTTACATGTTGATTGATTGTTAGAATGTTTACAAGCCTATGGTAGATTGGCTATGCATGCGTCGATTGAGTGGAATGATTACCAAAAGAAACAGGAGAGAATGTGAGGGAGTGAAGCGATTATGGTTTGGTCAATGTTTGTGTGAAGTTCTTTGTCTTTCTAATTGATATTTAGTGTGCAAGTAGATTCATAGTAGGGAATAAGCACTGTATTGTGGATTAGATTGCTGACCTGATTGAATTGATTTTTGTTGTATGAAACTGTCGAAATAGTGCTGGATTTTCTCACAGATACAGGTATTCCTTGAGGACAAGGAAAGGTTCAAGTTTGGGGTTGTGATGACTCTACGTCATTACATGTTCCTGAGGCAAATTTTGAGACATATTTTGATATGAGTTACTGTGTTTTTAGTTAATTTTCGCATAAATAAAAGATATTTGCAACAAGCCTAAGAGGTTGGAATCACAAGCAAGAAGGATAGCAACTAGCCAATCTGCCACCTGAGCGCGGCGCAGGGTGCATTGCGCGCGGCGCAGGCACGCGAAAATGACATATAAATTCTGATTTTTCTGTAAAAAGATGGGTTAGAAAATTTGACGGTGAGAGGAAACAGTTGCAGACGAACTCAGAGTTTTCAAAGGGCGGATTTCATCGTGGAAACACATCCAATCCATTCTTGTAATGAATTCTTTCTACTTGATTGTTGTAATTTCTATTTCAACTATGTCTAGCTAAATTTCTATGATTGGATCCTAGGGGATTCTAGTTGTTTTTAATCTTGAATCATGTAGTTTCATTTGACTTATTTATTAAATTACGAAGTTAGTTCCAATCGTTTATTCCTTATGCTTAATGCTTTTCATAAATTGGCCAATTGTGTGATGAATCAAATTGTTTGTTTACTAAGACATTAGAGGCAATCAATCAACCTTGGAATAACCGTTCAATTAACTATCGCTTTAGAAATATAGGGTTGTTAATTGAGAATTCTGGATTAAAGGACTAAAACCTCAATTGATTATAGATTATCCTAAGAAATTAGGGATTGATAATCAATTGAGAGGAATATGTGCCAAGACATTGGACATATTTACTATTTTTAATCGAATCGTGGAATTTAATTTGTAATGTGTTGATAAGCATGAACTACCAAGATAAAAGCAATTAGATGAACCAAAGTGATCCAATCGCCTTCCGTCATTGAATTTTACAAACTTTGAAATTATTCCGTGTTTATGTTAAGAAACTTCAATCAGAAATACTCCCCCAGTTCTATTTAAATACTTAGTTACGTACGTATTATTCTATTGTCCCAGTCTGATTCGGAACAATCCCTGTGGAAACGATAATAAAAATTAACTTGCTTTTGTACTTCAACAGCATCCAAATCTCTCCCCCTTTGACAATATCAAAAAGAAGAAGAGAATCTATTAGAAGTATCAAGTTCAATCAATTTTGATCCAAGTCATATCGTGCACTTACATTTGTTGAAATGCACATATATGATGAAAATTCCTAATCAATATAAATACATACAAAGATATGCCAAAAATATCAAATGACGAATACCAAATATCATGATAAAACATGGAATGTAGAACAACAATCCATAAACCAAACTCATGAGTATTGAAACACATCGACATTTTAAATCAACCAACATATCAAAATATGGGACGAAAATAAACAACATAATGCAACTAATGCATAAATTCATGTTACCATATCCTATAACGATGTTCATGAAGAAATGAATTCACGGATAGTATTTATGCAACATGTTAAGCTATAGACACATCAATTAATCAATATTTCATACATTGCCATTTGATACATATGGACTTCAAGAATTATTACTTATCTTAAAGCAAGAATTTTTGGAAATGAGCAAACATATGTATGTATTGAAAAGAACTAATATGTGATGTTGATGCTTGAAAAGAACTCACATAAGCATAAGAGTGTAAGTTTTAAGAAGAGAAGAGATAGAGATGATACTTTTTAACCTTGTACCGTAGGGTGTTTGATGCACTTCCCATTGTATAAAACTCCAAGTTGCCAAGAAGTATGATATGTATACAAAGTGCATGTACAAATGTATATTATTCTAGGTTAGAGATATCTAGGATCCCTAATTCTCCGCGAATGAAGATAAAGGGTTCCGTTGCAAGTGGCTTTGTAAAGATGTCCGCAAGTTGATTTTTCGAGTCCACATGCTCAAAAACAACATCCCCTTTTTCGACATGATCGCGAAGAAAGTGATGCATAATCTCTATATGTTTGGTCCTTGAATGCAACACGGGGTTCTTCGTGAGATTTATAGCACTAGTGTTGTCACACAAGATTGGAACACGTTGTAGTTTTAAATCGTAGTCAAGAAGTTGTTGTTTTAACCAAAGTATTTGAGAGCAACAACTTCCGGCCGCAACGTATTCCGCCTCAGCGGTTGACAAAGCAACTGATACTTGTTTCTTGCTATGCCAACTTACCAAGCTATTGCAAAATAGGTGACATGTTCCACTAGTACTTTTCCTATCCAACTTGCAACCGGCAAAGTCGGAATCGGAATAACCTACCAAAGAACAATCATTCCCCTTAGAATACCATAAGCCAAAATTTGATGTTCCCTTCAAGTACTTTAAGATCCTTTTTACGGCTTTTAGGTGTGATTCTTTGGGGCATGATTGATATCGTGCACACATGCAAACACTAAACATAATATCCGGCCTAGATGCGGTCAAATAGAGTAAGGATCCGATTATACCTCTATATTTTGTGATTTCCACATCTTTACCTTCTTCATCTTTGCTTAACGCACAAGTTGATGCCATGAGAGTTTCCATAATTTTTGAATCTGTCATCCCAAACTTCTTGAGCAACTCAAGGCAATATTTAGTTTGATATATGAAGGTTCCTTCTTCTAGTTGCTTGATTTGTAGTCCCAAGAAGTAGGTTAGTTCACCCATCATACTCATCTCGAATTCACCTTGCATAAGACTAGAAAAACTCTTGACAAGAGATGGGTTAGTGGAACCAAAGATAATATCATCAACATATATTTGAACCAATAAGACATCCTTTCCTTTACGTTTAATGAAGAGTGTAGTATCAACCTTTCCCCTTGAATATCCGTTTTTAATCAAAAAATTGCTAAGCTTATCATACCAAGCTCTAGGAGCTTGTTTAAGACCATATAAGGCTCTTTTTAATTTGAAAACATAGTCCGGATGTTCGTTATCTTCAAAACCGGGAGGTTGTTTTACATATACTTCTTCATTTATGTATCCGTTTAGGAAAGCACTCTTAACGTCCATTTGATATAACTTGAAATTCATATTGCATGCATAAGCTAACAAAAGTCTAATAGCCTCAAGGCGAGCAACCGGAGCATAGGTCTCCTCATAATCAATGCCCTCCTCTTGGTTATAGCCTTGAGCTACCAACCGTGCTTTGTTCCGAATGATAACACCGTTTTCATCAAGCTTATTTCTAAAAACCCAACGTGTCCCAATTACTTGATGACTTGGAGGAGGTGATACTAAATCCCACACCTCATTTCTTTTAAATTGATTTAGTTCTTCTTGCATTGCAAGAATCCAATGTTCATCAAGTAATGCGGATTTTGATTTTTAGGTTCAACTTGTGAAACAAAAGCATAGTGAGAACAAAAGTTACTTATTTGGAACCGAGTCGCTACTCCCTTTGAGATATCACCTAAGACCTTGTCAATGGGATGGTCTTTTAGAGTACGCCATTCCTTTGCAAGACTGGCTCCTCTTTGCTTATGATGATTCTTTGACGAAGAAGATCCTCCATCATCTTTGTCTTCATTGGATGGTGACGGCTTATCATCCTTTTCTTTTGGAACTTCCATTGAGGGTTGATCACTCCCAACAACTTCTTGATCCTTTAGAATGTCCATTGTGTCGACACCTGTACCAATAAAATCACCTTTCCCGTTTTCTTCCGGAAAAGTCTCATCAAAGTTTACATGAACCGACTCTTCAACAATTTGTAACCTTTTATTGTATACTCTATATGATTTGCTAGATAATGAATAACCTAAGAAAATGCCCTCATCCGCTTTTGGATCAAATTTGCCAAGATTTTCTTTTCCATTATTTAAAATGAAGCATTTGCATCCAAAAGAGCACAAGTGACTAAGATTAGGTTTTCTTCCTTTAAGTATTTCATAGGGAGTTTTGTCCAAAATAGGTCGAATGATCGCCCTATTTAGAACATAACTTGCGGTACTTATTGCATCGGCCCAAAAATACTTAGGAAGACCACTTAACATAGTCCTAGCTAACTCTTCTAGAATTCGATTTTTCCTCTCCACTACCCCATTTTGTTGTGGTGTTCGTGGAGCCGAAAAATTGTGTTAAATGCCATGTTTGGAGCAAAATTTTTCAAAGTTATTGTTTTCAAATTCACCTCCATGATCACTCCTAATGGAAATGATCTTAAGGTCTAGCTTATTTTGAATCATCTTAGCAAATTGTTTAAAAGCGGACAAAGTATCGATTTTACTAGATAAGAATAGTGTCCAACAAAATCTTGAGTAATCGTCTACAATTACAAGTCCATAATAGTTACCACCAAGGCTTTTGGTCCTTGATGGTCCAAAAAGATCCATATGGATTAACTCTAAAGGCTTAGTAGTTGAAATAAACTTTTTGGTTTTGAAAGAAGCCTTAGTTTGTTTACCCATTTAGCATGCGTCACACAAGTGATCTTTTGAAAAACGAATTTTAGGTAGACCGATTACAAGATCTTTAGAAGCTATCTTATTTAGTAAATCGAAATTAAGATGTGCCATTCTTCTATGCCACAACCAAGATTCATCATTCTTGGTTATGAGACACTTAGCACCACTTAGGCAATTATCATCTAGATCCAACATGTATATGTTTCCATGCCTTATAGCCTTAAGAATCACATTCTTGTCTTTGTTACTTTCGATTGTGCAAAAGGTTGGTTTAAAATTGATTGTGAACCCTTTATCACAAAGCTTAGCAACACTCAACAAGTTGTGCTTAAGGTTATCCACAAGAGCAACATTAGATATGGTTATAGTAGAAGGATTACCGATAGTACCTACACCAAGAATAGTGCCTTTATTGTTGTCTCCATAGGTGACATAGCCTTTTTCCTTTGCTTTGAACTCAATAAAGAGTGAGGCGTCACCCGTCATGTGCCTTGAACATCCACTATCTAGAAACCATCTCCTTTCTAGATTATCAAGGCACTTTTCCTACAACAATTAAACATAAGAGAGAGGTACCCAATTCTCATTGGGTCCTAATTGGTGAGGCAAATAAATTTTGTTGAGTTTTGGCATCCATTGCAATACGCCCTTAGGAACCAACACTTTCCTAGCTTTACATTTTGCAATGGTATGACCTTCACAACAACAATAGTGACAAGTAACATGTGAGTCATTCTTCTTTTGATCCAATTTAACATTTTTTGAATTTTTGTTTTTGATTTTCAAAGTGTTTTGAAAATGTTTTGGACCTACTTGATGATAGACTCTAGGTTTTGATGAATTTTCCACTTTGTCCTTGAGAACCTTAATATCTTTTGACAAAGTGGCACAATTATCACAACCAACTATGTCACCATTATCATGACTTGTACTTGACCTTTCTAATAATGATACCTTGAAAGCTTTCAACTCTTTTTCGGTTTCGGAAACTTTCTTTTCAAGAGCTTTGTTAACTTTTATAATTTCTTTTAATCGTTTGAAAGCTTTCCTAGTTTCACTACATAGGTCCTCAAATGCATTTTGCAAGTCATGATATTCTAACGAGGTAAATGAGCTAGAGGGATTTTGATTTACCTTTTTGGGAGCTTTGTCCTTCTTTTTGTGATGATGAGATGTGAAGCATACATTAGCCATTTCGTCTTCATCACTTGAGCTAGAGCTTGATGATGAATGAGATGAAGAGCTTCCACTCTCCCATGCAACATAAGCTTTCTTTCCTTTGCTCCTCCTTTTGTTTGAAGATGACTCCTTCTCTTTTCTCTTGAGCTTGGGACAATCCGGTTTAAAGTGACCGATTTGTCCACATTCATAACATGCTCCTTTCTTAGAGTACCTAGCATCTTCATTCCTCCGATGATGACCAATATCTTTTCGATACTTTTTAAGATTCTCATCGGAGTGCTTTATCCCATTCTTTCTCACGTACCTATTGTAGCGTCTCACGAAGAGTCCCATTTCCTCATCATCGGAATCATCTTCGCTTGAGCTACTTTCAATATGCTCTACCTTTTTGGACTTTGACTTTGAGGCTTTAAGAGCAATTGTCCTCTTGTCCTTTTCCTTATCCTTGTCATTGTGCTTTCCCTTTTTCTCACTTTTCTCTTGCTTTTCTAGCAAGTTTAGTACATGTTCATGTTCCGTAAGTTTGCCAAATAAAGTTGTAAGACTCAAAGTAGTGAGGTCGTTTGCCTCCTTAATCGCGGTGACCTTCGGTTGCCAACTCCTACTAAGACATCTTAAAATTTTGTTAGTGGCGTCTTGATTTGTGATTGGCTTTCCCAAACCATGTAGCTTGTTGGTTATTTTGATAAATTGTTGTTGCATATCCTCGATGGACTCGCCATCTAGCATATGGAACAACTCAAACTCTTGTGTTAATGTATTAATTTTGGATATCTTTACATCATTGGTACCCTCAAAGTGAGTTACCAATGTGTCCCACATTTCCTTAGCCGATTGACAATGCGACACATGATAGAATTGATCAATCCCAAGGGATGATATTAAAATATTTTGTGCCTTTGCATCGTAATTGACCTTTTTCTTTTCCTCTCCCGTCCGTTGTGCCATAGGCTTATTGGTGACAATGCCATGAGCATCGGTGATTGTTGGAACAAACGGACCGTGCTCAATAGCATTCCACACTTCACCATCAAAAGAATTGATGTGAATACGCATACTACTTTTCCAATAGTCAAAATGATCTCCATTGAATATAGGAGCCCTATTATACGCCCCTTTAGGTGCAAAAGCCATGTTGTCTAATAATTGGCACAAATTTCCGAATTTTGCAAGCAAAATTTAACCGAACTCGTGATACCACTTGTTAGACTACTAGGCTCAACCACTTAGAAGGGGGGGTTGAATAAGTGGCTTCTTTAATCAACGGTAATTTTAAAAATTTATTGATTAAAATAATGCGCGGAAGCACCACCGGATCGGTAGTCTACTTTGCACCTTTTGACCAAAGGAAAGATAGTATCGCCTTGAACGAAATTGGAAAATTATGGAACAATTTATGCGAGATATCCAAATTTAACGCAATTTACAAAAACAGTCCCAAGCAAGTTTATATGGTTTGTTTATCGAATTTCAATCACAATCAAGCAAGAATCAATTGAATTTTTGTGAACCAATACGAACACCAAAAATTCAATCGATTAATCAAATTAACGAAATTAACGAAATTAAAGAGAGTGATAAAGAGAGATAAAGAGAGACACACGATTTGATTAGGGAGTTCCCCGGATTGCGCATGGTCCAAGCGTTTGTCCGAGTACGTCTCCCCCCAAATAACCAAACGGGTTATTTGAGAGTTTATAGATCAAAAACTTGATGAACAAACAGTGCACAGTTTACAATTGAAATCTATAATCCTATAGCAAGACAAAATGTAAACTAATGCGAATAACCTCGACACCCAACGGAACTTCGCCCTCTGATTCCAACGATTCTCCTTGTACCAAACCGCACCCAATCGTCTAGCTGAGTCCTTCGTTCCTTGTTGTCGAATCCTTCAAGACACGCACGATCTTGAATCACTTGAGAGAAACACTGGAACCTTCAACCCAATTCAACCCGATCACGATTCTGATTCACCGCGAACCGTATCGAACGTTATCACACAATTCTGCAATTTCTATTGAATTGATCCCATACTCAAATCCAATTTTGATTGCAAACTTGATGAAGATGATGAACTTGTGTTGAATCAAACCTTTGATGCAAATTCTCACTCAATTTGTACCCAAAGCGTTTATCTGATCTTTCACACTAGTTTTCTCTCACTTGTTACTATTACAAAGATCACACACATTGCTATTTAAAGAGAAAATAGAATGAGCAAATTTAGGCATAATTTTTCATACATGTATCGATACAAATGATCATTTGTATCGATACAAATGCTTTGACCAACGTTAAAATTGGAAAAATTGACCTTTGTATCGATACAAACACGGGTGTGTATCGATACAAATATCAGAATCTTGAAATCTTGACTGATATGTATCTAAGCATGCAAGCATGCTTCGAATCATCTTGAGTTTTCTGGATTTTGAGAACAAACAGATGTGTATCGATACATGCAAGCATGCTTCGATACACAGGAGCTGTTCTGTCTCTGAGAGACCTCTTTTGTATCGATACAGACAATGTATGTATCGATACAAAATGCACAAAATCAAACAGAAGAGATTTCAGGACGTTTGTATCGATACACCAATGTATGTATCGATACAAAATACCTAAAAGTCAGTTTTTCAAGTTTTTAGAAAATAATTCTTTGTTGTCAAGTCATTTGTAATGTTGCCAAAATATGTTCAATCCTATTTTCATGTGTTTTGACAATTATTAAAACATGAGGATGAACTGGTGCACTTACAAACATAACATAAAAAATATAATTAATTTCTTAACTACTACAAATACATATAAAAAGTAAAACAATATAGTAGTAAATATTTTTACCAGACGTCGTCCATGCTCGGCAACACTTATGGAACCCCCAGCATATATACAACCACCTTTTCTTAGAAGCTCTATTTTTCTTTGCTTTGTTTGAAACATCGACAAACTCAGAAGATTCCCAATAAGCTAGCAAGTCCTTGAATAATTTTGGACAAATCCAATGAGGGGCGATGCCTTTCTTTTTAAACTTCTTTTGCACTTGCCTCAACATATCAGACATGCAAGCAGCAGCCTTAATATGAAAATTCCTTTCAATAATGTCATGATCTCGTTCATCCCATGTACATTTTTCCTATAAATTTTAACCACATTTATATATCAATTTTTTTATATTTTTGAAAAGGCAAATATTATTAAGGAATACTTCAACACAAGGCATACAACAGCATCAATGGAAAAAGAACCATACAAAATATCAAGCCAACAAAGCCAAAAAAACAGATCGGCAAAGGCTACAAAAACAAAACCCACCCGTCCCATACAATTCAAGAGGTCCCCAACACCTAACCAAAAGCATACGGGGGGAAACATACAAAGCTTAACATAGCTAAACAAACAACTCCTACATAACAGAGGCACCAAGAACTTAGCGCAAGAGGCAATCCCCCGGATCCCATGTCCATTCAATTAGATCGGTTAGATATTTTATAATACAAAGCTATCATTATTATATATATGACCAAAAACATTTGAAACCAGTCAAGCTTATCATTTTCACTAAGCTTCCCATATGATGTCTAAAGCTTCTTGTATTTTAATTGGATAATCTCCTTAATTACATTGGCTGGAGGAATGTTAGGCAAGAATCTAAATACAAAAAACATTTGAATGGATGGAGCAGTATGGGTGGAAGACTGACCAACCGTTGAGCTCGACGTCGGCATAGGAACCAATCGAACCCCTGGAGGCGGCGTTATTACCCGAGTAGCAATTGACTAAGGTCTGGCAAGTGCACCAGTCTGTCGTCGAGTAACAATTCACACTCTACGAGTAGAATGAGTTCGTATCCACAGGGATCGTGCCGAAGCTTCACTAGCGTTATTTAAGTTTGTGATAGTTTGCATTCGCTTTGGGTTTTGAAAAGGGTTTTTATAAAATAAGCGTAATGCTTTGCAGAAAGCTAAATAACAGAATGTATAAATAATACCGATTCAAGAAATATAGAGGCTAGGTATGGTGGTTGGACTTTCTCCCTTCTTCATATTTGGCATGATCGGTATATAACATAGTTATTTAGATTATGTTTGGCGGTGAATTATCCTTGTTGTAGTAATACCTTACTATTACACTATGTTTATTAAAGTTTCCCTACATTAACAACTAAGGTACCTACGAGAGCCTAACCTCGATGTGTCACATACCCTAATTACTAAGTGAGTTGTTTATAAACATGCATTATAATCTTCACCTATTAACCTCTAGGTCCTAGTATCGGGCTGTTCATCTTCTAAGTGCTCAGATCACACCTAGTGCATGATTCCTCCTCTAACCGCTCAGTTCACGGCTAGTTCAGGATGTTACCGTCTCTATTCACCTAGCATTATTTACTACTAGTTCCGGACCATACCAAGTCAAAACCTGATATCAATTCTAAGGCCGCTCCCGCTTATCCGGCCAGATTACGAGAATACGTTATTAAAGTGCAAGAAAGTAAATAACAAACACAATTACTAAATATCATTTATTATAACTTAGACTCAACCACAGACTCCAAATATTCATTGGGGAGTTCATCTTCTCCACCACAACCTAAGGCATAAATAATAAAGACTACATATTTAAATTACAAGAAATTATAACCTAAATACAAAAGCCTAAAGAAATCATACCTTGTTGAGTTAGTTTTCCCGTAAGGGGAGAAAACTATGCCCAATAGAGCTCCTCTGAACCTCTCCTTATAGTAGAGAGTGTTCTACTATTTCTGAATGATTTTAACAATGAATGAGAGGCTCTATTTATAGTTTTCGTAATGGGCCTCAGCAAAGCATCGCACTGCGATAAGCTCATCGCATTGCGATGTGAAGATTCAGTTCAATTTTATAACAGATCATGTGCATTTCATCAGCTTGGGCACCAAGTTTTGTCATCGTGCTGCGATATGGTGCATCGTACTGCGATGAGAAGATTTTCTTCAGATTTATTGCTTCTGATTTCTTGGCGAACAAGCAGCTCCCATCGTGGCACGATGGCAGCCATCGTGCTGCGATGGAATGCTCAATTTCTTCATTTTTTGGGCTTTTTCTTGTCTTTTTGCATCTTGGACTCTGTCTTGATGCTTTTTCTTGCTTTTGTAGGTTTTCCTTCGTATTTGGGCCTGTCTTGGTCATTTTACTACTAATAATAATACTAAAAATACCGTAGAAATTCCTGTCATCAGCAATCCTATTTCGACGACCCTTTTCGTCTGGTTTAGGTGGCATTGTTGTCTATAATAAAGCATCAAATAAATAATATTAATCTACAAATAAGGACTACTGGATTAGTTGTGTTCAATAAGTCATGGAAACAAGAACAAGTGATAAATTGAAAACAACCCTAATGGATAAAGCTTTTCACGCATGCAGATAATTGAATATCAATTTGCAGTGTTTAAATTAGAACCACTAAGATAAATCAGATAAACTTTGATTTATATATGCAAATAAAAACTTCCTAAAACAGAAAGTATAAAAAAAGAACAAAGAAGCACTTCTATCTCAATTGAAAGTTGAAACCTTGCAAGCCTTTCACCCTTTTCGTGCCTTTTGTACCTTCAGTCAAAATTATCATATATCAAAATTCAACTTAAACACACCAACATAACAAAGAAACAGAAATTGATGCAGAGCAAAGATGAACCCAAATGTGAAACAACAATAAATTGGTAACAAAAAGGAAATCATAGAGGAACACATAGATTACCTAAAAGAGGAAGAACCCTTTGTGAACCCTTTTGCTATACGGTGAACAGGAACAGTCGAACGGAGAAGAAGCAGGAAACAGAGCGATTCAGGAATGGTCGAAGAAGAAGCAGGGAATGGGTCTGGCGGCGTGCGAACCCTTTCTCTAACTGAAACCCTATCAGAGCGTGAAACCCTTCTTTTTTTGATAGAG
Organism: Trifolium repens; assembly: GCA_030408175.1. Taxonomy (NCBI): domain Eukaryota; kingdom Viridiplantae; phylum Streptophyta; class Magnoliopsida; order Fabales; family Fabaceae; genus Trifolium; species Trifolium repens. The sequence goes on along the minus strand of CP125850.1, from coordinate 32,356,717 downwards.
TGCGTGAAACCTTTCCCTTGTTAGCTTAACCCTTGTTGCTTAACCCTTCATGATTTTTTTTATTCTTTTATTATTATTTTTTTTTTGCTAAATAATATTCAATCAAGAACCATCAAATAAATAATATTGAAAAGTCACTACCAAAAATAATAATAATAATAATATTGAAAAGTTGTCACAATAATAAGTAGCTTAAATTAACTTAATAAATTTATACCCTAAATTAACTTCATAAATAGCTTAATCTAAGACAAAAAAAAAGGTTAATCTAATACATAAATATTTTGTTAAAATTTAAATTTAAATAGCTTAATCAAGCTTGGTATCATCAACTTCTTCACTCGCGTCACTATTTTCTTCAGATTGAGAATTTTCTCCATCACTGTTGTCCACAGGATTAGGTTCCAACAATATAGCAGCATCAACCTCCTGACCATCAACTTGCGTGTCACGCAAACCTATAACTTCCTCTACTTCAATTATTTCAGTAACATTTGAAATTTCATCATTTTGGTAAGTTGCTTCATCTTCAACTATCTCATCATTTTCAATCCTACCCCTTGGTTTTGTCGTGATTGCAACACTCCATCCTCTTTTGCGTGGTTCAGTTGAAGGATAAGGAACATAATACACTTGTCTAACATTGTGTGCCATGATGAAAGGGTCAAACTCTTTATACCTCCGGTCCATCCGAATGTCAACAGTGTTATATCTTTTATTGATTTTGGTTCCTCTAGTAGATGGATCAAACCAGTCACAATAAAATAATACCACACTATTCTTGCAGTCTACATAGTTGTAAGTCATCTTCACCTCCTTCAGTAACTCCTTTTACATAAACACCACTGTTAATTATCTTTTTCCCTTCTGTCCAGGATTGCCTATGAAATTTATATCCATTAACGAAGTATGTGTGCCATTCTTTGGCACGTTGTATAGGACCTTGAGATAAGTTTCTTAAACGAATGATTTCTGGAGTCTTTTCGGCATTGTATACTTGTTGCTTAAACCATTCTGGAAAGTAGGCATGTATATAACCCGAAGAATCATGCCCAAGGTTTTTGTAATACGTCTTAAATGCCCTATAGGTAAATTCGATACAAAATTAATTAGAAGACAAATAATCTTAGATGACAAAATTAAATACAAGATTTAATTTACTTACTCAAGGTATGGTTTAACTTCAACGCAGTTTATCAACATATGGACTTAAGCTGACTGCATCTCAATTTGTGTCAACCAATGCTCATTTGTCTTGCCAGAGTGTCAACCGGGAAGACCAAAGATCGATAAGGTTGAAGGTCTCTCATTTTTAACATCAACTTCATTTCTTCTTTTTGTTGGAGTTAACATCATGTGATTGAAATAATGAGAGCAAAATGTGATGTTTCTCGATGCAAGTAAGAAGCGCAAATTGATCCCTCAACTATAGCTTTATTTTTCACTGAACGCTTCGAATCACCCATCAATGTTTCAAATGGATACATCCACCTATATTGAACAGGTCCGCCGAGCAAAGCTTCATGTGCCAGGTGTACCGATATATGTTCCATAGAATCAAAGAATCCAGGAGGGAATACTTGCTCCAACTTGTATAGTATTATTGGAATATTCTGGTCCAATTTAACAAGGTCGTCCACTCTCAAAGTTGAAGCACAAATGTCTCTGAAATACTGACTGACTTCTGTAAGTGGATTTATCACATGGTTAGGTAACGAAGCAAAAGATTGGGAGTAAGCGTTCCATAAAAACATGACAATCGAGACTTTTTATCCCATGTAATTTTCCGGTATTAGCGTCTGCACATCTTGCCAAGTTAGAAGAATACCTGTCAGGCATTTTCAATTCTTTCAACCACTGACAAACCAATTTTGCTTCACTGCTAATTAGACTGAAATTAGCCTTGGGTTTTAAAAGTTTTTTATTTGGTAGAGTCTTCAACTCCAAATCTTTTCGGTTACAATAAAGTTCTACGTCTTTTCTAGCTTTCTCATTATCTTTTGTCTTGCCTTGAACATCCATCACAGTGTTGAATATATTATCAAAAAAGTTTTTCTCAATGTGCATGACATCAAGATTATGTCTCAATAAATTATCTTTACAATAAGGAAGATCCCAAAAAAATACTTCTTTTTGTTCAATTGTGTGTTTGTCCGTATAGTGGGATTGTGACAAGTTTGCCAAAATCTGTGAATTTTGGAAGTCCACAAACTTTATTCCAAACTTCTTCTGGTTTCAACTTCGGCGGTGGGCCATCTGCTTCTCTTTCTCCCTTTTTAAAGGCATTCTTACTTCTTCTAAATTCATGATTTTCTGTAAGAACCTTCGATGTGAGTCAAACCATGAAGCCTTCCCACCATTCTTTAAGTAAACGCCTTTGTATGCTCCATACAATGCGGACAAGCCATTTTACCATGAGTTCCCCAACCAGACAACATGTCATACGCAGGAAAGTCATTAATGGTCCACATCAGAGCTGCTCTCATTGTAAAATTTTGTTTGCGTGAAATATCATATGTCCATTCTCCAATCCACAACCTCTTCAAATCATCAATTAAGGGTTGTAAATATACATCAATGCCTGCTTTTGGATTTGACAGTCCCGGTATCAAACATGTCAAGAACATGTAAGGTTTTGACATGCACATCTCAGGAGGGAGATTGTGTGGAGTAACAATAACTGGCCAACAAGAATAAGGGGATGCTGATGCTTGGATATACGGAGTAAATCCATCAGAGCATAATCCAAGCCTCACATTTCGTGGATCTGCCGCAAAATCAGGATGAACCCGATTAAAGTGCTTCCACGTTTCACCATCAGAAGGATGTTGCAACACACCTGGAGTTTTATCTGCGTTATGCCACGTCATTTGATTGGCAGTTTTAATCGAAGCAAGCAATCTCTGCAACCTTGGTATAATTGGCAAGTAAAACATGGACTTAAATGGAACTTGCCGCTTACTATCAACGGCCTTACTGCGAGCATGATATCTTGGGCTATTACAAAACTTACATTCCTCCAGCACACCATCATTTGTACCAAATTCATTGTCATAAAACAACATGCAACTATTTGTGCAACAATCTATCCTTTTTGCTTCTAACCCCAACTTTGACACCAACCTTTTTGCATCATAATAACTTTTTGGCATATTATCTTTGACAGGAGTCGCATCCAACATCATTTTTGTAACAAATTCCAAGCACATGTCAGGAATATTCCAATTCGACTTGGCAGCTAAAAGTCTGACACACATAGATAATGTAGAGTCTGAAGCTCCTTCAAACAATGGAGTATTCATTTCTCTTAGCATCTCGTAAAATTTTTGTGCTTTTTCACTCGGATCTTGTTCCTCAAATACATCGTCATCTTCGTCTTCTCCATAATCCATGTTTACCCCAAGAGCGTCACCAACCATATCATCAATCAAGTTAAATTGTTCAAAATATTCCTCACACATTCCACTGGTTGAAGCTGCTGTAGTATTGGCATGTACCTCGGGATACACCACTTGTTCACCGTTATTAGTCCATACCCAATAATCTTTCATAAAACCAACTCTCTTTAAGTGATTGCTCACTTCTTCAGGGGTTTTAATATATCTACATGTACATTTAGTACATGGACATCGTATCCCTTCCTCAACTCTATATGTTTCTTGTGCCACTGCAAATGCAATAAATCCTTTAACTCCTTCCTCAAAATTTGGTTTTAATCCAGTTCTTCCCGGATATGTTCGGTCGTACATCCAACTACGATAATAACGATAATACTCCATTTTCTGCAATGTTTACTTTGACTGAAATAGTTAATTTCTTAATTTTTTTATAAAAAAAATATAGTGATACTATAAAAAAAATTGAAAATTGGCATATACTCCTAAAAAAAAACCACAATACACCAGCATCAAAATAAAGCATTATATATAAACACAAAATTAGCATATAGCATCATACTTTCTAAAAAAAAAAACACAATATAAACATTACACAACATATTTCTCTAAAAAAAAATAAGAACTATAGCATATAACTATATCACTTAAAAAAAAAAATAGCACATATAAACATTACAACACAATTTTAAAGGATAAAATTTACTAACTTGTTTTATTTTCAATGGAAGTGAAGAATAAAACTGAAGCAGTGACAAGTTGTAAGGTAGTGATTCACATGGCTGCAATTTTTCGGTTGAATGGTGCTGCAAATTTAAAAAATGTGTTAACAAGAGATTACATAAAGAATTCAATAAGTTATTGTAAAATAAAACACTAAATTTTAAAAAATCGGAAAAATAAGTTAATAAACTTACTAAGAACATTTGTCATGATTTATTGGCATATTTAAATAAATATAGATTTCTATAATAACCTTAATATTTTCTATTTAAGGGGCTTTGGGGGAAATGGTTGACGATCGCGTAGGCGCTTCTTTACATGGGAGGAAGACTTACGGGGAAAGTGTTGTGATATTACGACTAATGTTTTGTTGCAGGATGATACTCCTGATTAGTGGAAGTGGTTGCTAGATTCTGATGCAAGTTATTTAGTTCGTGGTGCATATTATGTTTTGACTCATCTAACTCCAATGAAGTTGCCAGCACATTGTGATCTCATTTAGAATAAGCTTGCCCCATTGAAGGTTTCTACTTTTGTATAACGTTTTATTTTCGATAGGTTAACTGTGAAGTCTAACTTATTTGATCGAGCGTACTTTCATAATGATTCTATCTTTTGTGCTCAACTGATTGTACTGAAGTGGAAGATATTATCTATTTATTGCTTGGTTAGGAGTTTCTTGTATTTTTTTGTGATAATGTAATTGCTTTGACATCTCAATCATGTGGGGCACGTGATTTTTGCAAATCTAATATGAATTGTTTTCAAGTAATCTGGTTAATGACTATTTGATCTATTTGGAAAGAGCGTAATAATAATAATAATAATAATAATAATAATAATAATAATAATAATAATAATAATAGAGTTTTTAACTGCTCAAAAATTTCTACTAAAAGGTTGGTTTAAAACATCAAAATCAATAGTGGTGGTGGTTGAAAGGTAGAAAAATGTTTTTGTTTTAAATTAAATCATTGATTGTTAAACCCGAAAGCTTGTTTAACGATTGCTTGCGTCGGGTTGGTGTTTTCTTCTTGTTATGCTAGATATTGTGTATGAATTCTTATGTTTAGACACTCTTTGTACTTAAATGGTTTAATATATTCATGCGGCTTCTTTAAAAAATTCAATTATTATTACGCTCTTTTCAAATAGACCAAACAATTTTGTTGTGAGGGACCTTATGTGCCCTACAGATATCTCGACAAAATTTAGTCATCATTAACAGCGATGAAAACTTCGTACTAATATTATGATAACAAAAAAAGTTCTATTTAAAATAAAGAAAAATTCCTGAATTGATTTAGATATGAGCAAGAAGTAGCTTGCAAAGTACCATAATAAATGGGGGAGCCTGAGTTGCATGTAATATACACGAACAATTATATTTCAAGCCATAATAATTAATTGCTTTATATATTTGACAATAAAATGTAAATAAAAAACAAATTTAGAAGGAAATTAAATTAAATCAACAAAAAATAATTCTAAAGAAAGGAAAAATGTGGTAGTGAGTGCGGTGCGAAATCAAAGGCTTTCCACTGTTTACTCTCTTTCGTTCCCTCTCTCTTTGTTTCTCTGCTAATTCTCAAAATGAATCTCTAACGCATCTTCATCCATTTTTGTTTTTTTTCTTCTCTTTCCTTCATTTTCTATCTCGCACCACAAAACGTTGTGTTTTGTTCATGCCAAAACTTTGCATTCCTGGTAATGTAACTGTATTATGTGAAATTCTCTTTTATCATTTTTGGTTATTGTATTATGTGAAACTCACAATTTCCGGATCTTTTTTCCATTTTAAGTTGTCGATGATTTTGATTTTCATCTCGAAGATTTGAAATTGAAGGTGTTGAAATCAAAAATTTTATTTATTAATTTTTTATGTTTACTGGTGAATGATCTATGATGCAATCGAGAAGGATAAGGGTTTTGTTGTAATGGCTTCGAATCCTCCATTTCATATGGAGGATCATGATGATGAGGATTTCTTTGATAAACTTGTTGAGGATGATGTGGGACCTGATAAGTCTTGTTATGATGATGAAGGCAATGATTCTGATGATGTCAAAGCATTTTCAAATCTAGGTGTCGATGGTGATGACATTGATTCTTCTGCATTTGGAAATTCAAGTGTTGGTGAGGTGAAAGAAAAAGAGGAAGAGAATGTCGGAAATGCACAGGAGGGTGATAAATCATTTGGATACGATGATTTAACAGATCGAGGTGATCATGGGATTGAATCAGGGAATTCGGCGGGTTCGAGTGCGGGAAAAAGCACATGCATTCCTAGTTCAGACGTTAAGGAGAAGGATTGGAATGCATTTAATGCTGATTCAAGTGGAGGTGTTGGGTTTGGGTCTTATTCTGATTTTTTTAGTGAATTTGGAGATCAAAATGGGAAAGGATATCATGATGATTCTAACGCCGAGGTGAAACCTAGTAATGTAATTCCGGGAGATCAATATATGCAAGGCTATCATGATTCTAATACTAAGGTGAACCATGGTAATGAAATTTCAAGTGATGGCTTGAATGCTTCAGTTGATTATATGCAATATCAAGAGTGTCATGGTTATGATGCATCTGCGGGAAATAGTATAAGTGGGGAAGACGTAAATAGCAGCCAATATTGGGAGAGTCTTTATCCTGGATGGAAGTATGATCACAATACCGAGCAATGGTATCAAGTAGATGACCATAATGGAACAATTGATGCCCAGGGAAGCTTAGAAGTCAATGCAGCTACGGGTTGGACAGTTTCTTCTGATGCTAAAGAAGAGGTCTTATATGCGCAACAAAATGCGCAGTCTGTTGTTGCCGGAACTTTAGCTGAATCTGGCACAACTGAAATTGTACCAAGTTGGAATCAGGGGTCACAAGGGAATAGTGGATATCCTGAACACATGATTTTTGATCCTCAGTACCCTGGTTGGTATTATGACACAATTGCCCAAGAATGGCGCTCGTTGGAGTCTTACAATTCATCTGTTCAATCTGTTTTTCAGGGACATGAAAATGGACATGTGTCTATTGGTACATTTTCGCATAATGGTAATAGTTTGTATAGAGATTATGGTCAAGTCGACTATTATGAGTCACAGGGTGTTGGTAGTCAGGCTACAAATAACAATTGGAGAGGATCATGTGGTATTAATCATCAGCAAGGTTTGGACACACTCGCAACCGCCACTGCTACTAAAAGTGGGAATTTCACAACTTATGGTGGAAATCAATATTTTGATCATTCATTTGGTTCTTGTGTTTCTGTCAACAAAGATCAACAAAATACTTCTAACTCATTTGGATCAGTTCCATTTTACAATAAAGTTAACCACGGTCGCGGTTTAGCTAATGGAACTGTTGAAACGCAATGCTTTACCCCTAGTGGGAACTTTGGTCAGCATTTTAATTATTCAAATACACAGTTTGATGAACAAAAAAATTTCTCAAATGATTATGTTGAAAGTCGTCAACCCTTCAATTACTCCAATCAATCATTTCAAGGTGGACAACAACATTCTTATGTCCATCATGTTAAAAGATCATCAGTTGGGCGTCCTCCTCACGCCTTAGTAACCTTTGGATTTGGTGGAAAACTCATTATAATGAAAGATGCTAGTCTTTCCAGCTCAACATATGGAAGTCAGGTTTATTCTTGATCCCTGATTCAGTTTTAATATATGTTTTTTGTGGTTTTTATAATGTTTAACATTGTACATATGTTTTTATCTGAAGAGTGTCGTACAAGGCTCTGTTTATGTGTTAAACTTGATGGAAGTTGTCTCAAAAAGTAATGATTCTTCCAGTATTGGAAATAGTGGTAGTGATTATTTTCGTGCTCTCGGTCCGCAATCAGTCCCAGGTCCATTAATTGGTGGGAGTGTTGGAAGTAAAGAGTTGAACAAATGGATAGATGAAAGGATTGGACGTTGTGGATCCCCTGCCATGGATTATAAGAAAAGTGAAAGAATGAGACTCCTTCTTTCTTTGCTTAAAATAGCTTGTCAGTATTATGGAAAACTACGTTCTCCTTTTGGTACAGACACCATACTAAAAGTAGGTTAAATCTATTGCTCTTCAAATTTTTATAAATTTTCTCTATATGTGACTGTGTATTTAATTTTCCATAGTTAGCAAGATTGATGGAAGTTCTTTAAGAGTTACACTGCATTAGATTAATTGAAATATTACTAAATGCTTATTTCTAGTGTCATCTTTTATCAACTTATAACTTGGATCTCTAGTATTCTACCTTTTTATGTTTGCTAATTACTACTAGTGTCGATGTAAATGATATACACACCATTGTTTCTCTTTTTAAATTACATATTTTTAGGCGTGGTTTATAAAAACATAATTGCATTCTAACATAGTTGATATGCTTTATTCTCCTTCTTTGGTTCACAAGGTCAATCACATGAGTCAAATTCTCATTGATATTGTTTTAGGATATAACAAGTAAACAAATGTTAGTGATGTGTTATTGTTAAACCTGTTATTAAAGAACATTATAAGAGTAGAGTGCAAAGTTAGTTATTATGCAGTTATGTTTTGTTATTAAATGTATCAGTTATGCGTGACATTTTTTTCTGTTTTTGAAAAATAAAGAGGAAAGACGGGGGTAATTGGTTATTGGGAAGTTAATTAAGTGATTATTGGGAGGAAGAGGCCAAACTCTATAATTCTTGGGAAACCAAGACCAGCCGTGTCCTTGTGAAGTGATTATTGGGAGGCCAAAATATAATAATGAGCGCATTGTGATTTTACTTTTTCTAATGATTACTTAACCACCATGTATCCTTCGTCATAAAGCAACCCCCAGTTATGGTTGCTCAACAACATTTTCTATTTGATACTCAAGTGAATACATTAGTTGTAGTAGTATGTTTTAGGATTACATTTATCTCTTTTATTTTATTTGTAATAGTTTATGTTGTAAACATTGTATATGTTTGAATCTATGATTGAGAATCCTTCTCAAGAGATAGATCAAACTGATCAAATAATATTCTTTTGTTATTCATAAATAAATTACACTTGGTACCAGTTTCGATTAATATCTACCATCTTTTGCACCAAAACAATAATTTTATGGATTTAAGGGTTACAAAATATTCAGACAAACTGAAAGACGAAAAGCCATTTGGTTGATGTATCTCGTGGGATTATTTAGGCTGATTTGTAAATATCTACTTCACCTACTTTACTTATCATGCTCTTCATATTGCTCCAAAATATTATTCCACACAGGATGACTTCCATATTTAGTAACATGTCTTGTTTGGATCGTATACAGGAAATTGATACTCCTGGGTCAGCAGTTGCCAAGCTCTTTGCATCTGCTAAAATGAGTAGTAATGAGTATGGTGCACCGAGTCATTGCCTGCAAAATTGGCCTTCTGAAGCACAAATGCGGGTGTGTATCACTCCCCTCCTTGCCTCTCAAATTATGAATTTGTATTTTGTATCCTTAGTGATTTTAATTTTGTGCTAGGCAACAGCTTCCGAGGTACAAAATCTTCTTGTCTCTGGGAAAAAGAAGGAAGCTTTGCAATATGCACAAGAAGGTCAATTGTGGGGACCTGCACTTGTTGTTGCTTCACAACTTGGTGAGAAGGTATGCTTTAAATTTTTTTGTGTTGAAATTGAATAATTGATCAAGAAATGCCTAAGCTACACAATCTCTTATATGTCTTACAGTCCTTTGTCATCATTCCTTTATTGGGGGAATGAATTTGGTTTGTACTGCAGTTCTATGTTGATACAGTGAAGCAAATGGCACTTCGTCAACTAGTTGCAGGTTCTCCTATGCGCACATTATGCCTTCTAATTGCCGGGCAACCTGCTGAAGTTTTCTCTTCCGACAGCTCAAATAGTGGGGACCCTAGTGTTTTTAATAGGCCTCAACATCCTACACAGGTGATTTTAGTAGGAAAAACTAACATCGAAGCTCATGCCTGCCTTTATTTGTTTTCTTACTTAAATTGTAATAGTTGCAAAGATTATGATTTTTTATTCTACATGGAAGCTCATGCCTTTATTGTTTCTTTACAGCTTCAGTTTGGATCTAGTGGCATGCTCAATGATTGGGAGGAAAACTTGGCTGTAATAACTTCAAATAGAACCAAAGATGATGAGCTTGTAATCATTCACCTTGGTGATTGCTTGTGGAAGGAAAGAAGTCAGGTATAAATTTCATTCTATATTTTTTGTTGTTTAATAAATTTTGTTAATTTATATTCCCCTTCTAATTTGAGACTCATATTTTAGATTATAGCTGCACATATATGCTATTTAATTGCTGAAGCAAACTTTGAGTCATACTCAGACACTGCAAGGCTTTGTCTAATAGGAGCTGATCACTGGAAATTTCCTCGAACTTATGCTAGTCCAGAGGCTATTCAGGTTCATTGAAATCTCTCTAGCACTTTTTCTCTTCTATATAAATTTATTGTTTTGTTGTTGGGTATATTTTGAGTCTAGTTCTTACAAAATATATTGTACTACATTGTTCTGCTTGTTGCTAATGCTTCTCTCTGACTCTTAAATTTGGGATTTTTTTTGGGTTTTACGAAGTACAAAGTTGAATATTTTTTATTTTCTACTTTATCATTATATATACTTCAGAAAATACCACATACTCCCTGAACTATCTTGTATATGATCCTAGGTTTATCAACATATGATGTGAGATTTTTAAACCTTGTCTTCTGTAAGGTTTTTAAATTATCCTTGTGCAATGTCATATCTATTTAGCTATTATGTTCAATATGATTCAATTTTTAAGATGTGTTGTTGGTAGCACTTAAAACTTATCATATCCAATGGTTTGTTGGACAGAGGACTGAGTTATACGAATATTCAAAGGTGCTTGGAAACTCTCAGTTTATTTTGCTTCCGTTTCAGCCATATAAGCTTATATATGCATATATGCTAGCCGAAGTGGGAAAGGTTTCAGACTCATTGAAGTAAGTTTATCGAACATTATTTTGTGATTTTATGTTTTATGTGATCTGCCTAATTGTTGATATGTGACTTCAGGTACTGCCAAGCAGTGCTGAAATCCTTAAAAACTGGTCGTGCACCAGAAGTTGAAACATGGAAACAAATGTTATCATCTCTCGAGGAGAGGATTAGAACCCACCAACAGGTTCTTCATTGTCATTTATCGATTCTTCATGTTTTGGTTAACCTTGTTGATTAACCTCTTTTAAACAATATACATTCAGGGAGGGTATGCGGCAAATTTGGCTCCTGGCAAATTAGTGGGCAAATTGCTGAATTTTTTTGATAGTACTGCACATCGAGTTGTAGGTGGTTTACCACCACCTGCTCCGTCATCATCACAAGGAACTGTCCATGGAAATGAACAAAATCATCATCCCGGGGCACATAGAGTGTCCAATAGTCAATCAACAATGGCTATGTCTTCCTTAGTTTCATCTGATTCAATGGAACCCATCAGTGAGTGGACAACTGACAATAATAGAAAGACAAAACCTAATAGAAGTGTTTCAGAGCCAGACTTTGGTAGAAGCCCCCGACAGGTGTGTGATTACTATTAAGGACTCAAGGATGTAGTGTATTTTAAAACATTTCATATTTGTGCACTTGGTTAAGTTTTATTATATTTTATTTGTAGAGAAAAATAAAATTTGGTTAATTCATCACAGGAAACCTCACCCGACTCGCAAGGCAAAGCGACAGAGGGCACATCTCGCTTTTCTCGTTTTGGTTTTGGCTCACAACTTTTGCAAAAGACGGTGGGTCTAGTCTTGAAACCTCGCCCTGGAAAACAGGTATTATTTGTTCTTTTATGTTCCATTATAAAAAAAAAAATCTTTCGTCTGTGCCAATTCAAGGTTCTTATGTTGTCCTATATGAAGGCTAAATTGGGTGAAAAGAACAAGTTCTATTATGATGAAAACCTGAAAAGATGGGTAGAGGAAGGTGTCGAACCTCCAGCTGAAGAAACTGCATTGCCACCACCTCCAACAACTGCAACTTTCCATAATAGTTTAACAGATTACAACTTGAAATCTGCTTTGAAGACAGAAGGACCTCCTTCTAAAGAGCGCTCTGATTTAAAAACTTCAAATCCTGAACTTACTCCAGGGGTCCCACCTATACCACATAGCACAAGTCATTTCTCCGCTCGTGGCCGCGTTGGTATTCGATCAAGGTAAGAATTTAGTTTCTTTTTTTGACAGTAGGTAAGAAGTTGGCATGCAAACTAGTTGTCAATGTTCAAACATTGTGTATTGGATCTCATAAGTTTCTTAGAAATCTTAATTTGTTAACATTAGATTTCCATGATTGGTATAAATATTTCAAAAAATGTTCTTGGATTGCTAGCATTCCTACAAATGTTTATTTAATTATGCGTCATGACAAAAAAATTAAGAAGGCTGTGGAAATCCAAGATTCCCGTCAAGGTATGAAAATTCACATAAATATTTTTCCCATAAAACATTGTCTAATATTCTGATGAATACTTTTGGCACACTAAATTTATTTTTACACATTTCTAGGTATCATGATTATAAGGGATGACAAAATATACTCTTTCTGTCAAACACCCTATTATAAAGCTGCAAGAATATAGTTGTGCTCATAAATTACAACTATTATAGCCTTAAGGCATATTTATCTTTATCGGGACTGAGTGGAGAGTAAGTCTAGTTTGTAGGCCTCATAACAATATGTATTGTGGAAATATTAAACATAAAAAATGTAAATTAGGAAATACTAATACTAGTGCTTTCATGCAGCCAGATCATCTTACTTGAACAAGAGGAAGCATTTCTTATTTATAATTCATTCTCTTGTCTATCAACATCATTCAAAAAGGAGATTAAATTGACCAAATTTTATGGACTATACAGGTATGTTGACACCTTCAACCAAGGCGGTGGAAATTCTTCAAACTTATTTCAATCACCATCTGTTCCATCTTCAAAACCTGTTGTTGCTGTCAATGCCAAGTTTTTTATACCTGCTCCCGCGCCATCATTAAATGAGCAGACAATGGAGGCTATAGATGAAAAGAACCAGGAAGATAATTTAGCTTATGAAAATCCTTCAACGTCGTATAGTAATGATTGGTCATTCCAATCCCCCAAACCCCCACCACCATTGGCCAGACAAAGGTGTCCAAGTGTGGGGAACTTTGCAGACCATGGAGCAGTGGTGAATGGTAGTAATTGTCGTTCCCCTCACTCACGACGGACAGTTTCATGGGGTGGGAGTCCTGGTGGTCCATTTAGTCCTACAAAAATACGTGAAATTATGCCTCTGGGAGAAGCTTTGGGAATGCCACCATCAACATATATGTCTGATGATGTTTCTTTGATGCGTTCACCTATGGGGAGTGGGAGTTTTGGAGAAGATCTTCATGAGGTTGATCTTTGACCAGGTAAATAAGCTGTAAATACCAAATTTTGTTTATGATCATCACTCATCAGAGTACTTGGGACATCTTGTTGCATTCTTTTGATGCTCTGCATGCCAGCATGCATCAGGTGAAATTCATGAAGAAGGAAAAGACATCTTCCCCTGGCAGTTTTTCACCCAACCCCTTGTTTTGTTTTAAATGCTAAGGGAGTTGGCACTGCCCACCATCTAAGGCTAAAGGTCAAGGAAGGAACTTGTGTCTTTTTAGCAAGGGATATACCACGTTGATGAGTAGTACCACTCATTTGTTCATTCTATTAAACAAGAATACACAATACGTTCATTGAGGAAAAAAGGCTTCCACATATCAAGGACAAAAGCGCAGTCTATAGAATGTGAATGTGAAATAGTATAAGATTTACCCCTTTTGTAATTGTTTCAGTTATGAAATATAATTCAATTTATAAATTAGAGCTTTCCTTTTTTATTTGATTTGATAGTTTACATACACCCTCCACACCAATTTATAAGCAAAAAAAAATAAAAATCAATTTTTGTTGTTAAAAATTATAAGCAAAAAAGATCAACTTTCATCATTTTTAAGATTTGTTTTTACTTATTCTTATGAAATTAAATGCAAATTCATTTAATTTGTTTTCTCCCTCTTTTTTCTCATATTCAATAACCAATCAAATTATTTTTATATCTTTCCATTTCCATAAAACTTAATTATTTCAAAAACACAAAAAATCATTCTTCAATTTTTATTTTTTATTTTATTAAGTGTGAACTTTTTTATTGCTTATAATTTGAGACCGAGATAGTATAAAGTAAGTTATTTTACCTCTATATCAGAGGCGGAGCTAGGGGTGTCCAGGTCGTGGCCCACCCCGAAAAATTTGAAATTACATGGGCCCCCCTATTTGTATAAAATTAAGTTATATAATAAATATATATATGTTGATGCGCATATTGAACAATATAACGTACATAGACTCGCGGATTTGCTGCGTGTATACATTTAAATGGTGTGAGTTCGAGTTCCACTTTGTGGAAGTTAATATTTTTTTTTCTTTACAAATAAAAATCAATTTCATTGTGTTTTTTTTACGCAGTAATTTCATTTTGTTTAGTCTTTTAATTTTTCTATTTTTTTTTTCTTTAAAAACTATTTCATTGTGTATAATGGGTTCAAACCCACGCCTATCAAGACAAAATTAATGGTATAAGTCACTACATCAATTTTTGTGCGTAAAACACAATTGTTTAGAAAAACATTCTGATAAATGTGTGAGTAAAACACTTTTTTTTAACAATTAAAAACAAATTATTCCCTTTCAGTTACTATTATTTATTTTTTATTATATCATTCTCTTTTTAGTATATATATGTACTCTGTTAAAAAAATTAATTTAATTTTATGATTACTTTTGTGCAAGTATTAATTCAAAGTTAAATTATTGATTATTTTGAGTTACTTGATACACGCAAATATTATAAGGTACGAAGTTTAATTTTTTTAATGACCAACATTTATTTTATGCAAACAAATTTATGGTATTTTATTTCGCATAATCAACTTTGTACTTATTACAATTTTAATTGCTATAAGCAATATAATTTTTGTATTTAATTTATATGTTATAATACAGTGTCTATATATACAGTGTCTTTTATAGTATATGTAAAGTTATCTTGCTTGCTTAATATGTTGGAGAAGTTAATTTTTTATAAAATAATTTTAAAGCAAAACCTCATGATGTAATGATGATTATAGTGTGTATGATTTGTTTAACTTTCGAAATAAATGAGAGAGAGCATGGATGATCAGTTAGAGAACTTCTCGAGGGACAACATGAGAGAATCCATATGGGAAGAGCTATGGACCTACAACATTTTCAACCCCAATGCAGGATTTAGATTATCTCCAATTATTCTCTCATGTTTTCTCTTCAATTGTTAATTTAATAGTTGACAAATTTATGAAAACACTTGAGAAAAGAGAGAAAAAACATTTTTTTCAATTTGTCAACCATTAGATTAACAATTGGAGAGAAAATAGTGTGTTGTTGTGTGTTGTTCTTATAGTATTTCTCTTTGTTTTTGAATGAATTGTCTACAAATTTTTAGGCAATACTCAAGTTCAACTAGATAATTTTTCTATCCTCCAATAAATAACAAGAAACTATAAAATTTTGAAAAAGTATTCTCACAATTATACATGATTGTCCACCACTCAAATAAAACCATTATGTTAACCAAACTAAACTAAAATATAATTTATAAATATACTTGAAAAAATTTAAAAATCATTATTTATCTTAAATAAACTATTTTGAGTCCTCAATTTTTTTTATTCATATTAAAAAATTAACAAATTAATTCATTCCATCTCTAAAAATTATTTTCACTAAAATATCAAGTTAGCATGCCCTAATAAGAAAAATAGACATGCATCTAGTGGCGGAGCTAGAATTATTTTTTGAGGAGGGCCATAGAATGCTTATTTTATATAATATGTAATATAAATATATATTTTGAAAAAAAAAATATTATTTAGCACTTACAGTGTAGCAGTTTGTTCATATTAATTTTACATGCAAGACCCTAAGTGCAGGTTAGCTCCATTTAGGTTTGCTCCTTTTACCCCATTTCAATGCATAGATGTGTAACATGTGGCAAAATTAAATTCGAGGGCTGAGATTTAAAATTTAGTATTTATCAAATTAAAAAGAAAACCAGAGAAACACGTTACAAAACAGTTTCTCTTTCTCCCTCTTCCTCTTATGCTTCATCGATGCTACCTCTTACTCCCATCGCCGCCGCCGCCGCCGTTCCCTCTGCGTCCGTCCCGGCGGCGGCCGTCTCCATCCCACCACCACATACGTTTTCCCTTACCGCCACAGACAGCCTCTCTGCGCTGGTGTCATCATCCAAATCGGTATTCTCTCTTCCCAATATTCTGAATATTAACAATACAACCTCTAATGGTGTCAAAACCACTGTGTTACTTCCCACAAATAGATCAATCAAGCTATTTTTTTTTATTGTGTTTGAATGCTCCATTAGAGGTTGAATAACATTGATTTTGGATACTTTCTTTTTGGCGGCGATAGGGAGAGCACGTGTAGATGCAAATGGTCGCTGCTTGTTGGGACGGTCGGAGAGGTGGTGGCGGTGTAAGGCGACAGCAAGAGCCTAGAGGCAAGGAAGAGACAACAATGAAGCTGAGAAGAAACGGAACGGTGGACATCAAATAAAGAGTAAGGAGCATGTTGTTTTCTTTTTTAATTTGATAAAATACTAATGTTAAATCTCAGCCCTTGAATTTAATTTTGCCACATGTTACACATCTATGCATTGAAATGGGATAAAAGGAGCAAGCCTAAATGGAGCAAACCTGCACTCAACACATAAAGGGCGAGCTTCACTACCATTGCACCACACCACACCACACCACACTATTGGTATAAACTAGGACGAGATATATAGTATTGCTTTAAAGTGAACAATGTAGTGATTAGAATCTAGTTGTGCGATAGACATAAAACAATTGTGGTGGAAAAAAAATTATTTCAGAAACTAAGTTCCGAAGTTATAAAATAAAAAAAATAAAAAATTATTATTTCGGACTCGACATTCCGTAATCACTTGAGGGATAATTTTGTAAGTTTGGGAGACCTGAGAGCAATACAGGGGGCCAATAGAGCAATTTTAATGCAAGTGGGATTGAAGGCCCGAGTCTACTAAATTTAAGCCCACGACAAGAATTAACCCTAGCAATACAAATAGAGCATATCTATCTTCTTCAGCTTCTAGGGTTTAATCTAATAGCTGCTGCAAATCGAATTCAAGCGAGAAAGATAATCACAAATTCTTCACAATGGGTCTGTTTCTTATCATTTTCAATTTTCTATACAATTCTCATTATAAACTAAACTGTTTTTCGAATTCAGTGTTTGTGAAAAAATTGAATGAATGCGATTGAATTGGAAATGCAGGTAAGGTTCATGGATCTCTTGCTCGTGCTGGAAAAGTGAGAGGACAAACTCCAAAAGTTGCAGCGCAAGACAAGAAGAAGAAGCCACGCGGTCGTGCTCACAAGCGTATGCAATACAATCGCCGATTTGTTACCGCCGTTGTTGGATTCGGAAAGAAGCGTGGACCTAACTCATCTGAGAAGTGAGGAAGATAATATGCTTAGTCTGTAGAATGTATTACTACTTTTTTTATATTTGATTTATGAATCAATTGTTGAACTAAGAAATTTTCTGACTATGGTTAAATCAAAGATTTGTTTTTGTGACAGTTAATTTCATACATAATATGATTGTTGTTTTATTTTTCTAATTAGAAATCGGGTTATTAATCAAATTTGGCTATGCAAATAAGTGCTTTTAGTGAGCTTAGAATTGCTTTAACCTGATTAGTTTGAGTTATTGATGGATCTCTTTTAATTTTGAGGTATTAGGTAATAGGTTTGTGTTAGCTTTCAATATTCATATATAAAAAAAAAATGGCATTGGTGGGTATGTGAAATCCTATTAGAAGGTCTTTGTAATTGTAGCCTTGATTCTTAAGAAAACGATTTAGGACTTTAAAGATGTGATTTTGGACGATTGAATCTCTGCCAAGTCATTGCCCGTTTTGTAATGAATCAGTGAGTGAGGGTTTAGTTGAGTGTAAG
Organism: Trifolium repens; assembly: GCA_030408175.1. Classification (NCBI taxonomy): domain Eukaryota; kingdom Viridiplantae; phylum Streptophyta; class Magnoliopsida; order Fabales; family Fabaceae; genus Trifolium; species Trifolium repens. The sequence continues at coordinate 32,338,519 of CP125850.1, read as the reverse complement.
GAAATTGGTTTGGTGATGTTTTAGTGATTTGTGTACCCAATTGTTGTTCGATCAAGAAATGTTAGCAGTTAACTGTGGTGTCATGTTAGTGTGGCACTTGATCTTGTAACCTAATTGTCATTCTTATCCTTGTGTTTCTCCTCTCAAACCAATCTATCCACATTAAAATCCTTTGTTCTAGAATTGAATTGATTGTATGTTTCATGGACTTTAGGTGTCCATAGTAATTAGTCTAATGTTGAATTCTATGTGTGTGCCAAAGTTTTTTTCCCTGATTTTGATTCCCAAAAAAGTGTTACTGCAATGAACTTTCAGAAGTTAGTTCTTGCAAGTTACTACTAATCACCAACTCCCACGATAGTAAAATTGATTTTCTTTTTCACTCCAACTTCGTCTGAGGATATTGAACACACATGTATCTACTCGGCTTGTCTTGAATATTAGAGTTATGTGGTATTTGAAATATCATTTTTCTTTGAATTTGTTTAAGCCTGTTTCTTATGCACTTTAACTTTTCAGAATAACAATGAAATGAACATCTGAGAACATCCTAACTAGGCCATTCTCTATTTCTATAGCGATTGTTTGGGTGTTGTTTTCTCTGCCATCGCTATGAAATTATCAATGTTTAAAGTGTGTACACTTGCATAACACTCATTTGTTTGGAAGCTTCAGTTAAAATGTGAAAAATTTGGAAATCATTTTTCGATTCATATACTTCTATACTAATTTTGAAGGTTTTGAAAGTAGCTTCCCTGTTATTTTCCCCACATTATTTGATGGCCACCATAAAATGTATAACTGAGGTGCCGTACAACTTGAAATATAAGTTGTAATAGATTACAGATGGATATCTATCCAAATCCAAACACCAAGTCACCCTCTACAACCTTCACTCCATTAGGCAAAAAAAACAAAAATCCACTATTAGCCACTAATGTTAGCAGTTACTAGTAATTAGTGTTGTTGGTTTTTTTACTGAGGCGGAAATCGATCCCTTACCTCATCTTCACCAAGTCATGCTTATAACTTCCACTGTTTTGATAATGTTAATGGGTAACAATTTTAACACTTCTCATTATAAAAATAAAAATTTAACACTTCCCTTTTCAAGATAAGTGGTATTTAATCGTGTGAATTCCCATAATATTTTAAAAGCAAAATTACACGTTTGGTCACTTATCTTGTTTTTTTTTAAAACATTTTGGTCCTTTATCTTTTATTTGTAACACTTTGGTCCTTTATCTTATATATTTGTAACACTTTGGTCATCTATCTTTTAATTGTAACACTTTAGTCCTTTAACTTTTATAACATTCACATATAAACCCTTTTTTCATATTTTTTTATTAGAAAAATGCTGAATTTTATTTGTTAAGATATCTTTTTATTAAAATTAAATAAAACTTATAATTTTGATGAATATGTTCATCATCTTCATCAATTTTTTCATAGTTTCATGTTCTTTAAAGGACCAAAGTGTTACAAATCTTTATCTCTATTATATACATTACGAGATTCCCACGGAGCTTTCTCGTGCATTCTCAATAATAATTGCTTATGTGGCATTCAACTAGAGCTTCTCTTGCTTATGTGTCATTCGGAGTTTTTAGTTTAAGGTATGTTGTTCGAATCCATCTGACAACAATAATTCAATTTTTATAATATTTTAAGAAAAACTACCTTTCTTTTGGTAGAGAAAATTACATTATAATTACTAACAAAAATATGTTGTTTGAATCCCATTGACAACAATAATTGAATTTTTATAATATATATTTTATTTTTTTAAAAAAACTCTTTCAAATATTATATTTTTTTTGTTTTCTTTTTGTAGAAACTTTTTCAAATATTTTATTTTTTTTAAAACTCTCAATTTTTTTATTTTTTTTGTGAAAACTGTAACATCCCAAATTTAATTAATAGAAGAAAATTAATTAAATGAGTATTATGGGAGCTTAATTGGATATTAGGTGATCAAGTAGGAAAGAATAATTAAGTGGCAAGAAAATTGGTGTTTTAGTGGAGGGACTAATCAGGAATTAAAACAAAGGGCATATTGTACTTGTAGTATAAGTACCAAAACTCACCCAAACTTTATTTCATTTTTCTCTTGTACTGATGAATAACAACTCAGTAAGAGACTCACCTCCCTCAAGCTCTCTATCTTCTCTCTCACGATCAACACAACAACAACATATCTAAAACACCAAACCCTTCTTAAACTAGAAACCATACATGTGAAGCTTCTAGTTCTAACTTTAACAATAACCATAAACCTTCCTTCTCCAAAGCACCATTCCCCTACAAGGTTTCTGTAGTAAAATTAGAACTAACCCATCTTCAATCAATTCTTTTCACCATGAAAGAACACCACAAACCCATTTCCCCCTTTTATCAAAATCCAACCCTAAAACCTTGCATGCAACCATCCTTATGATCAATGCATGTCCCTTATTCTGTGATGAGATGCCTGGGTAACTGTTTGAACCAAACCCTATGGGTAGGAGAACAACCATGGAAGCAGGGCTGCAAGAGCTGCGTTTTGTGCTGCTGAATCGTGTTGCTCGCCGGGCGAGAGAGTGCTCGCTGCAGCGAGCATGACAGAAGCTCTCAGGTCTGTCATTTTGTCATGCTCCCATAGACTCCAGCCTCTATCCAACCTTGGTAAGTGTCTAAATCGTTCCCTTGTATTTCTCAGATACTGTGATGTTCCCCAATTCCTTAACTTTAGACAATCTCAAACATTCTTAGATCCTTTCCTTGTGTTGCTTGTGAGTGCATGGATTTTAGGACAAAGGAGTTGGAGTTTGAGAATGCAGAGAAGTCATTCCTCAACAGTCAGCACCATGGAAAGTTTCTACCACCATTTTCGTACTCTTAAGCTTTTGGGGTTGCATGTGAGTCTTGACTGAGAGCATTGGACTGTTACAGAGTTTTTATGCAAGTGTAAAGCTTCAATCTCCAGGTGGGTTCTTAGGTTCCTTACCTTAGTTTTGCTTTAGAAACTAGTTTTCCCCAAATATGAGAAATGCATGCAAACATAGGGTTTAAGTTTGATTTTATGATTAGAGCAGGAATCAAGCCCAATTCCTACTCCATATATTCTACATTATATTATTATGTGTGTTCATAACTGGTTGCATGAAGATTGTAGGTGAAAAACTGGATTTTTCGTATTTTCTGCAAAACAGGGGCTGTTTCTGCAACTCTCGCTAAGCGACCACCTGCTCGCTGTAGCGAATGTTCCTGAACTGTATAGCTCGCTGAGGGAGTTATTGACTCGCTGAGCGAGCATTACAGGACCTGGCATGGATTGTTCGCTGTAGCGAGGAAGAGCTCGCTGAGCGAGCATGACAGAACAGATCTGCATAATTTCTAAATTATCTCTCAAAGAAGAAGAAAACACTCGTTTTATATCTTAAAGCAACCAGGGCCTTTTATGAACATATTTAACGATATAATCTAGACTATATGGTTACTATTAACACGTAAATTATTTATGAGCAACAACATGTTAGGAACCTTGGGGGGGAATATATTGGTAGAAATTGTAAAACTTAGAGACTAATGGCACTATACCAAGATTAATAGAATGCCTCTGTATTCTGTTATTATTATTGTGAGCCAACGACGGAATCCGAGCCTCTGTTTCGGTAGTACGCAGAGTCAGGCATCGAGACCGGCTTGCCTCAGTGACCTTTGAAGAGTAATTGATCAAGATAATAAATTCTGTGACACACCTTTATTTTATGTTATTATTAATCAGAACATGTAAGCAGACAACTTAGTACTATTACACACTCTAGTTCCCCGGTGTAGTCACCTTTAGGCGGGTAGTAGGACTCACTGAGGCTTAGTAGTCTCACCCCACTCCAAATCAATTTTTTTTAGGTAAACAGGTTATCCGGAGCAAGGACCAGGAAGGAGACTGACAGTCGGAGCCGAGCTTGGGATGTCAGCCTAGAAGATTTATTCTTCTCCTTGTTATTAGTTATCTTGTTTACTTAGAAATTTTTGTATCCTTCCGCTATACTTTAGTAATTTATCACATTGGATTTAATCTTTGTATTCGTTCAAGTTGTAACTTTATAAATTATTCAGTAATTTATTTGTACTCAGATTCATTTATTTATGTCTCGACTAAATATTCTAGATATTTTAGTTGGGGCGTTATAATTGGTATCAGAGCAGGTCGATCCAGTATCGGACCTTGCCATGAGTCATATCAATCTTTCCCAAGTAATACAGACCCTTTGGATCTAGACTGTTTACGCTGAAACCATCGCGTGCTGAGCCTGATCAACTCAGTATTGTGTATGGTAGGCAGGGTATTATGGTTTAGAACTGAAGTGAACTCTGGAATTCCAGCGGTAAATCCGTAGCGAAGCCGCAAATCGAGGAGCAGTCGTCGAAGAAGATTCCTATAAGTGGATATTGGAACGTGGCAGATGGTGCCACAGGAGTAAGTTGTGTATGCAAGCTAGGAATGCAAGTATATCCTTATACTGACATGTGTAGTACATGACAATATTCCACTGGCACAGTGTGTCAGCTAAACTTCCTAAGCCTAGAAGTAACCTCACCCTTGATAGGATGAACCACAGAATTAACCTTTTTCTCACTGTCTAACTCGCTTAACGAGCAAGTGCTCGCTGTAGCGAGCTTAACAGGCTGCAACTATTATTTGATACTGCCCTGTTCTTTGTCCAGGCATTCCAACCATGACGAACAGTCTCTAAGCCCTATCCTATGTTTCTCATCAATCCACCTGTTAGGATTTCAAAGTGTGAACACTAAACTATCTCGTACGTTTGTGAGTTGTTAAGGAAGTGCCCCAGAGGTAAAATTGGAATTGGACACAACAAGAAATAATTAGAATGAGTATACCCCTCCTATTAGGAGCCTATGACCATATTGAGACTAATAGGAAAACCCAGCCTTAACTAGTATTAGCAATTAGATTTCCCTTTTAAGAGTACCTTACCCAGAGGACGTATTAAGTAGTAGCACATAGATATTCCAGAAATTAGTAGAGTTAGTATAGTGGACCTAATGGATATTTTGTAACAGGAATCCAAATCGAGCTACCTAAAGTTAGAGAAACCAAGATTAGAATACAAGCACATATCAGATCTCCTAGGCTACCTTACTAGGTCATCATTTAGAAAGCCCTTAACTAAGTTACTCTTACCTTCCAACTCGTAAGAACATTTCTACCTCGTCATTAAGAACCAAACTACATTTAGTATAACCATTAGGAATTTCCCTTCCAACCACACCAGTCATCAGCAGCATATCCGGCAAACTTTAGAGACCCAAACATAGACTAGGATAACATCTTAGGAGTTCTTCAGTCAAATTCATGGGGTATCCCCACCGAATAGTTAGCAACCAAACCAAATATAGAACCTTGTCACATAGGTATAACCATGACTCGCACCAGAGCTAAATCCTTCCTTAGCAATACCATCACTTAAATAGATGTGATTAAAGACCGTTAAATTAAGCATCCATAAACTAGTAACTTAGCACTTCTGACCAGTTAATCATCTCGATAAGGATAGTCGGATCTTAGTACCTATACCTTAGTATTTTCTCATCGCAAAACCTATTAAATGAACACTTAAGGTAACCACCTAGATATCATTAATAGGACCAGTCTATCGCTCCATACCGGAAATTTCACCGAACCCTCAAAGGTTAAGTTTTGAATAGAAATAGCAATTGGGAGTTACCTTAGCACAATCAGCCACCAAGGTCAACCCGTCTTAGCCTTGCCATTAGATAGTTAGAGACCGATAATTCAGATGAAAACAAGTTTGACCTTAACCAAACTCACTTTTTTGACCACCCAGCTAAGAAGTGAGCAGGATCAGTAACCGTGCCCTTGATGGTTGCCCATCAACTGCCCTTAGGTTAGTAATTCAGTACTACAGACCAATTAGTTAACCGGTTGAGGTTTAGATTTGGCCAGCCATATTTTTACCACTAGCGTAGTACCGAGTAGTATGAAACACGACTTGATAAATCCAATTCAACATTAGTTCGACCAGTCACCAAGCAAGTTTCTATATTAGAACCTTTGAACTAAGAGACCGGTAAGATTAGTTCACCAGCTATACTCTATCAACACCTTGATGCCAACCAACACCGACATTCCTTCATAACTAAACCTTCCAATTTAGAGCCTATGTGAATCAGTTAGACCTACCGGTGAGAAATTATCAGCAAGAAACTTTGAGTGAAAGCATAGTTGTTCTAAGCTGGGAGAACTGTCAGAAGTATTAGAATAGTAGAATATGAGTGTTAAACCAGTAGAGGATAAATCTCTAAATGCCTAATCATCCCTAGAGATCCTAAACTCAGCAGAGTCATCGAACCGAACAATGCTCAATTCAATATTCGCAAGTCTTGGAACACCATGGACGTATGTATTTTTTTAACCCGTCTAATCGTGCCTCAGTTGGACAACTTCTCTCGTGCCGTAAGGGCTTGACAACCATGTGTTGTACCTAAACTCAATTAGGATGCAAACGTTTCAAATTTCTCGAAGCCAATTGGTTTCATCAAAGATGACGAAGTCACACTCGAGCTACCGCATTAAGTGTTTTCAGTTTTCCAGTTGAGTTATTATTAACAGAAATCTTTCCGCGGAAGATAAATATTCTTGAGAAGGTCAATAATACTTTCAGTTTCATTTCCTACTCGCTCGGTTCATCTGTCAATTAACATATTTCAAGCCACCCGGTAAAACTTGTCCAGCTCAGTATTAGCAAATCAGTTAAACTTCGTGCAATTGAATCCAGCAATCTGTTTTTCAATGGAATTAATTATCTACCTTTCGTAGCCTCATCAGTCGAATTCAGAATTAAGTTGAAATAGTCTCAAATTCAATGGAAATAAGTTGTACCTGTGAAAGCAGTGCTGAGGATCCAAACCTGCTAACTTCGTGCTCCTCACCATGTAAGATCTGCGTGTTAATCTTGAGTGTCTCTGCCCAAACATCTCAACCTTCCAAATTCAATTCCTATAATCTCGTGAGATCAAGCGCTGAAACTTGAACGCCTGAACCAGAATGTTCCAATTCCAAGTCAAGTTGTCAGTAATTAGCCAGTGTAAGTGTAAGGGTTAATTACTCGCTTGGAGTAATGTGACATCCTCATTTGGAAACCTTTTCCTAACTGAGTGATCTGTTAAGATAATTCGGTTAACCGTTTCAAGCCAAACCATTCAATCCAACCTTAGTATTTCAAATTCAGACTTTATGTTCCAGCTAACCAAATTCCATACTCTAAATACCAGCAAGGGACTTCAAACCAGTTTGACCTGTAACCCTGAGGAATGATCTGCACCTAAGTGCGTCCGCGTGTTAAATGTACCACTTAATCAGCGTGTCGTGTCGGAATAGATGGAGATTGTAGGTGGGATTTTATCGGATAACTATAAGTTCGTCTACGGATGAGTCCAACTCATTGGTGGAAGAACCCGTAGTGTCTTGACGATTTTCCACTCGTTTTATATTTCGATCGATTCCGGAGAAATTACACCACACGTGATACAGAGGTACATATAACATGTCAAGCATGTGGGTGTCCAGAAAGGAGAACGGCAATATGATTGAGAGAATTTGGATACGACAATATCAATACCAGGCCAGATACCGATCCTTTAAACCCGTTGGAACTAGAACTAATTACATTGAGAATGGATGAAGTGTGATGGTAGTAAGAATTTGAATCAGAGTGCGCAGCACTGGAACCTTTGAGAACGTGAGAATAATCTTTAGCCAGTAACCTTAAGAGAGGAAAGTTTTATTCCAAGGGATTGAATGCGTTGGACTGGAAAACAGACGAGGTGTAGAATCGGATACAGACATAAACAACCTACCCTGATGTGGAATGGAGAAGCTTGAATTTCGAGGACGAAATTTCTTTAAGGGGGGTAGATTGTAACATCCCAAATTTAATTAATAGAAGAAAATTAATTAAATGAGTATTATGGGAGCTTAATTGGATATTAGGTGATCAAGTAGGAAAGAATAATTAAGTGGCAAGAAAATTGGTGTTTTAGTGGAGGGACTAATCAGGAATTAAAACAAAGGGCATATTGTACTTGTAGTATAAGTACCAAAACTCACCCAAACTTTATTTCATTTTTCTCTTGTACTGATGAATAACAACTCAGTAAGAGACTCACCTCCCTCAAGCTCTCTATCTTCTCTCTCACGATCAACACAACAACAACATATCTAAAACACCAAACCCTTCTTAAACTAGAAACCATACATGTGAAGCTTCTAATTCTAACTTTAACAATAACCATAAACCTTCCTTCTCCAAAGCACCATTCCCCTACAAGGTTTCTGTAGTGAAATTAGAACTAACCCATCTTCAATCAATTCTTTTCACCATGAAAGAACACCACAAACCCATTTCCCCCTTTTATCAAAATCCAACCCTAAAACCTTGCATGCAACCATCCTTATGATCAATGCATGTCCCTTATTCTGTGATGAGATGCCTGGGTAACTGTTTGAACCAAACCCTATGGGTAGGAGAACAACCATGGAAGCAGGGCTGCAAGAGCTGCGTTTTGTGCTGCTGAATCGTGTTGCTCGCCGGGCGAGAGAGTGCTCGCTGCAGCGAGCATGACAGAAGCTCTCAGGTCTGTCATTTTGTCATGCTCCCATAGACTCCAGCCTCTATCCAACCTTGGTAAGTGTCTAAATCGTTCCCTTGTATTTCTCAGATACTGTGATGTTCCCCAATTCCTTAACTTTAGACAATCTCAAACATTCTTAGATCCTTTCCTTGTGTTGCTTGTGAGTGCATGGATTTTAGGACAAAGGAGTTGGAGTTTGAGAATGCAGAGAAGTCATTCCTCAACAGTCAGCACCATGGAAAGTTTCTACCACCATTTTCGTACTCTTAAGCTTTTGGGGTTGCATGTGAGTCTTGACTGAGAGCATTGGACTGTTACAGAGTTTTTATGCAAGTGTAAAGCTTCAATCTCCAGGTGGGTTCTTAGGTTCCTTACCTTAGTTTTGCTTTAGAAACTAGTTTTCCCCAAATATGAGAAATGCATGCAAACATAGGGTTTAAGTTTGATTTTATGATTAGAGCAGGAATCAAGCCCAATTCCTACTCCTATATATTCTACATTATATTATTATGTGTGTTCATAACTGGTTGCATGAAGATTGTAGGTGAAAAACTGGATTTTTCGTATTTTCTGCAAAACAGGGGCTGTTTCTGCAACTCTCGCTAAGCGACCACCTGCTCGCTGTAGCGAACGTTCCTGAACTGTATAGCTCGCTGAGCGAGTTATTGACTCGCTAAGCGAGCATTACGGGACCTGGCATGGATTGTTCGCTGTAGCGAGGAAGAGCTCGCTGAGCGAGCATGACAGAACAGATCTGCATAATTTCTAAATTATCTCTCAAAGAAGAAGAAAACACTCGTTTTATATCTTAAAGCAACCAGGGCCTTTTATGAACATATTTAACGATATAATCTAGACTATATGGTTACTATTAACACGTAAATTATTTATGAGCAACAACATGTTAGGAACCTTGGGGGGGAATATATTGGTAGAAATTGTAAAACTTAGAGACTAATGGCACTATGCCAAGATTAATAGAATGCCTCTGTATTCTGTTATTATTATTGTGAGCCAACGACGGAATCCGAGCCTCTGTTTCGGTAGTACGCAGAGTCAGGCATCGAGACCGGCTTGCCTCGGTGACCTTTGAAGAGTAATTGATCAGGATAATAAATTCTGTGACACACCTTTATTTTATGTTATTATTAATCAGAACATGTAAGCAGACAACTTAGTACTATTACACACTCTAGTTCCCCGGTGTAGTCACCTTTAGGCGGGTAGTAGGACTCACTGAGACTTAGTAGTCTCACCCCACTCCAAATCAATTTTTTTTAGGTAAACAGGTTATCCGGAGCAAGGACCAGGAAGGAGACTGACAGTCGGAGCCGAGCTTGGGATGTCAGCCTAGAAGATTTATTCTTCTCCTTGTTATTAGTTATCTTGTTTACTTAGAAATTTTTGTATCCTTCCGCTATACTTTAGTAATTTATCACATTGGATTTAATCTTTGTATTCGTTCAAGTTGTAACTTTATAAATTATTCAGTAATTTATTTGTACTCAGATCCATTTATTTATGTCTCGACTAAATATTCTAGATATTTTAGTAGGGGCGTTTGATCAGTGCATTTTGATGCACATTCTTCTACTATTGTACTTAGGCATTTCTATAGTTTGCTTTACTATTTTTACTATTTTATTGTGTTTTTAGATTTAAGTTTATTTTTGCCTTTATTTTATTTTCGTATTTATTTTCAGCATTAGTAACTATTTGATACATGTTCACTGTGCAGATCATAACTTGAGATTAGAATATCGGATTGAGGCGCGGGAATATGCGTTGGAAAGCTAAGAGAAAGAGCTACAAGTTTTGTGTTGAATGGAAAAGCTGGTTCGGACTGCAGAAGCCTTTAATATTTCGTGGAAGTTCCAGACTTAATTTAGATTAAAATAGTTTCAGCCCAAATCTTTTGTTTCTGGCCCGTGACTTTTGAAATTCATTCTTCCTCTATGTATTTAAGCTGAAACACAGCAATGGATGGTCACACATATTATTCTCTGCAGAGCACTATTCACAACTTGAGAAAGACAATTCTCATGGAGAATTAATCCAAGGCAATTTCTACCGATCATAGGTTCCATCATGCTTTGAGGTTATAATAATTTCAATCAAGTTTCTATTCCTTTTAATGTTATTATGTGATTATTGTTTGCTTAATTCAATCATCATATAGTAGTATTGATTCAATTCGATTGTTGTATGTTCCTATTTCGTGATCACGTTAGCGTAGCTTCTTCGTTATCGTGTTTGATTAATTCGCGTTTGCTTAATTCGCGAAGAGATTAAATTAAATCCGTTTGCTTAATTCGGATAATAGGAACTTACATCACATAAAACCATTTGCGCTTGTCAGTGAGTTTTATAATCGAATAGGAATAGATAGGAGATTGGAATTATAATCAGTGATAAGTCGGAACCGGGATCGGTGGATTAGCCCACTTCAGATTATTTTATAATTATTTATTTTTAATCATTTTTCTAATTTGAAATCGAAAACCCCCCACAATTTACAATTTTTCTTATTGATTCTAATATTGCTAAACATATCGAGAGTCCTTGTGAGACGATACTCGAGTGTCGCTTTTCCTAAACTACATTTTCTTAAAAACTCGTTTTTGACCCGTGTGCGACAGCGGACCAAAATTGGCGCCGTTGCCGGGGACTCTCTATTGATTTTAGCCAATATTAAACTCAGTCTCTTTTATGTAATTAGATTTTTCTTTTTTTTCTCTTTATTTTTTTTTTTTACAAAAAAAAAATAAAAAAATGGGAGACTCGTTGGATCAAATGGCTTATATCCTTAGTTGCTTGGAAGCAAGAGAACAACAATCTTGCTATCAAAATTATATTCCAACTGTGATGTGTAATATTTGTTCTTCGAGTTTTCATATTAGTGATGATTGCCCTATATTGTTAGATACTATTTTTTGTGGTGAGACTCAATTTGTAGGTAATTTTCAAGGACAATACTATCAAGAGCAAAATTCCTATCTTGCGGAGCAGCCTATTTGGTCACATCCACAGTTTCAGCAAAATGATTCATTGGTGGTTGAGCCACAACCTAGTTTGGAAGAAATGATAAAGCGAATGGATGAATATAATAAGCAAATGGATGAATGGATGCAATCCTCTCTTCAAAGTTTAGCAGTCCAAGTTGAGCAAATAGTCTCCAATACCCATCAAATTCAAGAGAAGATGTTGCATGATGATGTACAACCTGTTGCACTATTAGAGGTAATGCAATGCGATAGTCTTGATGAATCTCCAGGTGAGCCCATTGAAACAATGTTTGTTTCCTCCGATGAACACAAAGTAAGCAACAAAAATTCAAGTGAATTCATGAATGAGATTACACCACAAAACTTCTTGAACTCTGATTTGGATGAATTATATACTTCTCTTGAAGTAGATAAATCTCTTGAAATTTTTGCTTGTGAATGTGGTGTTTGTAATATTTGTCGTGAGATCAGTGCAGCCATTTTAGGTGAGGACATTTTGATGCCGACGACCACTTGTGCAGAAATTCCAACATATTCAATAACTCTTGAAGTTGACACAAAAAGTGCGGATGTTAGCCGGAAGCAACCATTCTCTATAGCAAAAAGATTGTTGGTGGAACCTGTGATTAAGCCACACAACATGCAGTTGTCCTTCACAATTTGTGCAACTCTTCCACCTGTTTTATCTGACTCACAAACTAAATGCGGATTCTCTTATTTCCATACTTTTGCTAGTGCAGGTTTACCATATGTGATGGCTATTCCTCCTAAGCCACCAGATTTTTTGCTGATATCCAAGTTCACTTGCCATTCAGTTTTTCCTGTTTCGTGTGTTCATAGTGCGGAAAGGCCTCCAGCAAAACCACCAGACATGGAAGCTGCAACTGCTACACCTTAACCCCTCGGGTGTGTTCCTTCCTTTTTCTCACTTTATGTTTATTGTTACATTGCGGACAATGTCTGATTTAAGTGTGGGGGGAACATTTTACATTTAGTTGTTTTTAATTTAGTTTTGCTTTCAAATAAAAAAAAAATAGTTTTTGGCATGCATGCAACTGTTATGAGTAGTTTCATTGTTCTAAGCCTAGAGTTGTATGTCATGATATGAATAACATTTTTTCTTTTGTAGTGTGGTAAGGTGACTTGATACTAGATTGTGCATCTTTTGTGATAGAACAAAAAAAAACTTTGTGAGATTTTGAGCCTCCAGCAATCTGTTGTTTCTTGTGTGATTTCACTCATATTGTTAGTTACTTCTAGAACTTGACTTGACTCTTGAAGCACTTGTTCACATGCATGTATATGAAATGATCTAGGCAATTGTTTCTTTTATGAACTACTTTTAGCCAAATAAGCCTACCTTGGCAGTTATCCTTTTGTTTAGCCCCTTTGAGCCTTTTATTCCCATTCTTGGTTTTATAGCTCATTACAATGCCGAATAAGCCTTTGTTTTATCCATTCTTTGTATGTCCCAATCTTAGGGGACGAATGAGCTTTGTGTTGGAATTCTAAATGCAAGTTTGTCATAAGTGTGGGGGTGATGGAAAATTTTGATCTGATGTAGAAAAGGGAAAGATTTGTTATATTGAGTTGTATATAAATTTCATGTGTGTTATGATGCTCATCTTTTATGTGGAAAAAGTAGAAAATAAAAAGAAAAAAAAAAGTGAAAAGAAAGAAAACAAAAAAACAAAAAAAGAAACGAAAAAAAAAAAAGTTGTATTGTGGGCAATGTTAATCTGAAGATGTGTATGAAGTTGTCTTAGATATGAATGAGAAGAAGTTATTTTGGGACCAATGTCTTTGGTTGAGTTGAAATATTTTGTTGAGTCCCTAACTTGTGAGTTCAAATAGCCTCATGCTTAAGATTTAAATGAATTTCATGGCTCTGCTTCTTTATCCTCTTTGATTTTATAGCCTAGTTTCCCTTAGGTTTTTCCCACCTGTACCTTGGCCTCGTTACAACCTTAATAAAGACCTTTTGATCTTTGCGTGCATGTGCTTCTTTGTGTGGATGTCCTCTATCTTTCGGCACGGAAGATGTTTGTCAAGCCTATGGAAGTGCTAACTTTGATGATGTGCTTTGAGTGTAAACACAGTCCCTGCCACTCCAATATTTTTGAGTGATTGAGTGAATGAATGCATTTTATACAAATAATCCGTGAGGTCTTATCATTTTTGAAGCACTTTTTGGTCTATTAGCCACCTTGTTTACTGCACATGTTTTAAGATGTTGTTCATGATTGCTATGCTCCTTGAATCTTGGAATGTGCTGACTTCTTGTGACTTTGCATTATGCCTTGTTCTCTTTTACTTCCATCGTTTTGAAGTCTTTAATCTTGATTTTGCTCAGGAGTGCAAAAGTTCAAGTGTGGGGGAATTTGATCAGTGCATTTTGATGCACATTCTTCTACTATTGTACTTAGGCATTTCTATAGTTTGCTTTACTATTTTTACTATTTTATTGTGTTTTTAGATTTAAGTTTATTTTTGCCTTTATTTTATTTTCGTATTTATTTTCAGCATTAGTAACTATTTGATACATGTTCACTGTGCAGATCATAACTTGAGATTAGAATATCGGATTGAGGCGCGGGAATATGCGTTGGAAAGCTAAGAGAAAGAGCTACAAGTTTTGTGTTGAATGGAAAAGCTGGTTCGGACTGCAGAAGCCTTTAATATTTCGTGGAAGTTCCAGACTTAATTTAGATTAAAATAGTTTCAGCCCAAATCTTTTGTTTCTGGCCCGTGACTTTTGAAATTCATTCTTCCTCTATGTATTTAAGCTGAAACACAGCAATGGATGGTCACACATATTATTCTCTGCAGAGCACTATTCACAACTTGAGAAAGACAATTCTCATGGAGAATTAATCCAAGGCAATTTCTACCGATCATAGGTTCCATCATGCTTTGAGGTTATAATAATTTCAATCAAGTTTCTATTCCTTTTAATGTTATTATGTGATTATTGTTTGCTTAATTCAATCATCATATAGTAGTATTGATTCAATTCGATTGTTGTATGTTCCTATTTCGTGATCACGTTAGCGTAGCTTCTTCGTTATCGTGTTTGATTAATTCGCGTTTGCTTAATTCGCGAAGAGATTAAATTAAATCTGTTTGCTTAATTCGGATAATAGGAACTTACATCACATAAAACCATTTGCGCTTGTCAGTGAGTTTTATAATCGAATAGGAATAGATAGGAGATTGGAATTATAATCAGTGATAAGTCGGAACCGGGATCGGTGGATTAGCCCACTTCAGATTATTTTATAATTATTTATTTTTAATCATTTTTCTAATTTGAAATCGAAAACCCCCCACAATTTACAATTTTTCTTATTGATTCTAATATTGCTAAACATATCGAGAGTCCTTGTGAGACGATACTCGAGTGTCGCTTTTCCTAAACTACATTTTCTTAAAAACTCGTTTTTGACCCGTGTGCGACAGCGGACCAGCGTTATAAAAACTCTCTCAAATATTATATACTATTTTTTTTTAGAAACTCTTTTTTAAGAAACTCTCAAAAATATTTTTTTTATATAATCTCTAAAATACTATATTTATATATATATATATTATATTTTTTTTAAAAAAAACAAATGTATCATCCGTGCGCAATTGCATAGACTAATCCTCTCGATTTAACTGATATCTATTTAAGGGATTGACCTCTATAAGGAAATGATTCTCCCTATGCACCGGTCAGGATCGATCTCAAGATCAAATGGTTAAGGGGCCCAAGTATCTACCACTTGTGCGACACTATTTTGGTACATTTTTAATATTTTAATTTTGTAAAATGAAGGAACATTTATATTTAGATTACTTTGAAACAAATTGAAGAATGTACACTGTTTTTTTCATGGATAAGATCACTCGAAGAATTAAAGTCTTGAACCCAAAAAAAGCTTATGACATATTGTAAACTTTTTTTGCGTAAAATATTTCGAAGAAAAAATTATGTTCATTAGAGACAAAAACAAAATAGAAGATTTTGAGAGAGAGAGAGAGAGAGAGAGAGAACTCTCAGTGTTGGAGAATGAAAAACGGCAAGTACTTCCCACCTAGGGATGTCAGTGGATAGTGTGATATTTGTATCCGCTCTGTCATACATATATGATATCCGTGTCAGCTCCATATTCGTGCGGATATCCGCTAAGCGGGTAATCTACGAATATTGAAGTATCCGCGGATATTAACAGATATCCATGAATGATATTTTTTTATTTAAAAAAAGAACTAATTATTGAAAAAAATTAGTAATTTTTTTATTTTAAAAAAAACTTATTATTGAAAAAAATTAGTTTTTTTTTTAAATGCAAAACATTAACACGTCATATTTATAAATTTTGCTCTCTATTTTTAATGAAAACACCAAATCTACAAAGAAAAATCACCTCACTGAACTGCAAAAGAGCCAAACATAGCTAGAATTTATATAAAATAGCCAAACTGCAAAAGATAAAATTATAAAAATACAATTTTTAGTATATAACAATACTAGAATTTATATGTAAGTAGAGATATTTAAGTAATTTTACTAATTATTTAGCGGGTATGGATATCCGTGGGCGTGGATAGTATCCATTAAATGCGGATAATTGAAATATCCATCTATTTTATCCGTGGATATCCATTAAGTTATCCGCTCCGTATCGATGACAAATTTTATCCGCGAATATGGATATTGTTGTCATCCCTATTCCCACCCTACTATTAAAAATACACATTAACGAATTAAAATTTGAATTTCAACTGCGAGAATTATCTTTATTTTCATATTCATATTTTAAAATAGGGAAAACTTACTCATATTTTTATCTATCAGGAAGAAACGTGATCTTCATGATAAAAAAGTGTTTGTAGATCATAGTGAGAAGTAAGCACGAAAATTTAATAGATATTCATAAAAAAAAAAATATAGAATTAACAACTATTTTTTGTTGATGAAGCCTCTATAGAATCATATAATGGAGATGGAAGAGATATAGAAACAGAGAGAGTGAGATATCTCTTAATGGTGTAGAATAGAAAACGGGGGACACTTTACACCCAACTATTAAAAATACACATTGACTAATTAAATTTTGAATTCCGACTGCAGAAGTTATCTATATTTTCATATTTAATATTTTATCACGGGGATCATTTATTAAAATTTCTATTTAGCACGATAAAAAGTGATCCTCCATGACGAAAAGTGTATGTAGAAGATAATGATAACTTAACACGAGAATTTTATTGATATTCATTAAAAAAAATTAGAATTAATAACTATTTTATTGTTGATGGAGCTCTTATAGAGTATTGCGACGGAGACGAGAGAGAGAGAGAGAGAGAGAGAGAGAGAGAGAGAGAATCTCAGTGGTATAATATAATAGGAAACTGGTAACATTTCTCACCCCACTATTAAAAATACACATTGACTAATTAAAATTTGAATTTCGACTAAAGGGGTTTTTCCATATTTTGTGTCCATCGCACTTTCATTAGATTACATATGGCTAATGAAATCTATGGAAAATTTAAAATAAATTAATATAATTTTGATTTTTTGTAATGTATGCTATTTTAAACTTTCCATAACCTTCGCTTGAACTTTTTTAACTTTCCATAACCTTCAAAAGAACCTTAATTTATTAATTTGAGTGGAGAGATTCACACATAGGTTTTCCCATTTGATGCTCACGCGTGAAGACTGCTTCTTTGTGGTACGGTGAAAATAAAATTTTTGAGAATAGAAACAAGGTCAAAATATGTTACTATTTATTTAAAAATTAGTATAAAATTTACAATTATTTTTTGTTGATGAAGTCCTACAGAGTCCCGTGTTAAAGATATATCGTATTTTCATACTCAAATAAATTAAAAGAAATGAATCTCATTGACAATTTAAAAAACGTAGATAACCTTCTAAATAATATAAAATGGAAAAAAGACACCGACAACCTTCAAAAGAAAAATAACATATTGAAATAAATATTATTGAAAAAATAAAAATTACCCGTGTTTGACAATGAACCTAATGTAAATTTACTATAAAGAGTCGGCACGAGATGAAAAAAAAAATCATGGTATATTTTAATTTTATGGGTACGGTCCCAAAAAATCTTAAGGCCATGAAAAATCAAAACATATTTTCCTTTGAGAATGAAGTTTATATTTATTTTATATTTATAGGATCACTATATAGTTTCGGGGATTAGATGAGATAAAGAATCTATCTCATAATAGTGTAAAATGGGAAGTGAAGTAATACTCTTAATCTCGCTTTATTCTGTCACATCGTTAAATCTATATCATGAAAAACCTATCTCAATTTTACCTTAAAATTTTAAATCAAAATAATCAAATAATATATCAAAATAAATATATAAATAATCTATACTAATATATAAAGGGGATACAAATTTTTGGGATGGCTTTTTCATTATTCCTATTTTACCCTTAAAAAACAACTTCCACATAAAAATAGATTTTCAGTTTTTTTATAGTAAAAAAAATATATATATTTTTTCTTAATAACTAGCCACAACAAAAAAAGAAGGTTACGTAGTTATCAATTAACTAAGTCGAATAAAAAAAGAGATTAAATAATTATTAAATTTTTGCACAATAGAGAATATCGATCACAAAAAATAAAAAAGAGAATATCGATCACACAAACGAGCACGGAACGTGCCCGTTTGGCGGCTAGTATTAATAAAGAAAATAATCTCGTGCATGGCACGGGCTAACATACTAGTAAAAGATAAAGGATAGAGTGTTACAAAAATATAAGATAAAAGATCAAAATGTTACAAATAAAATATAAAGGACCAAAATATTACAAAAAAATAAGATAAATGATCAAACATGTAATTTTGCCTATTTTAAAGATCTACATGAGTAGATACCATTGAATAATATCGATATGGCTAGTATTGAAGTGTTCATCCATTTGGAACTTTACAATTATGAGTTGTAGTAATTTGTCACTTTGTTTATAGACAACAAAAGAAATAATGTATTTTTTCACACAAATTCATAATTTTTTTCCGATCATTTTTATAAGAAATTGTTGACTTTTTAAAGTCAATATTGAAAGTTCCAATGATAATATAAATATTAAAAATCCTACTCTTAGCTAGTGAGGTTATTTGAATTGATTTATTTGAACTTATATATTAACACAAATTTTGAAACTATTTTGAAAATTTTATTAGAATAGATTGTGACAATTTTTTTAAAAAATATCGGCTTATTTCTACTATACGGTATGCTCATAATAAGTTTTCAAATGTTACTTATGAAAAAATCATACAACATAGTCAAAAATAATCTAATTTTATGTTATTTTTTGCTATAGAAATAGTTTATACAGTAACACCTATTCTGATAAATGTTCGTGCTATAAGCTATAAATAAATTGTTTGAGTACATTTTTAATTGTGTTATAAGTAAGTATAAGCATTCTTGTATATGTACCTCTTACCCACATGTAAATAAACTATAAAAAAAACCAGTGAATATTACTCAAAAATATAATTACAACTCAACTAAAAAACTATTAAACTGAGTACAGTACCCAACAAAAACTACTACTAATAGAATAAAACAATTCTTACTACTAACAAAAGTTATTCAACTAAATTAAAATACAACATAATTGTATTATCACTAGATACAAAGAATATTGTTTTGTCACTCTAAAATCATTTTTAAATTAACATCAGCAAATAATTTTTATTTAGTTTTTAAAATAATTTAAAAACATTTTATATAATAACTTTATAAAAAACAACACAGTCAAAGAATGCGAATTCCAAATAAATCTGCAAGGTTTAAAAGACTAGAACTCGGCCGAGCCAGGTGTTCTAGGAAAAGGAATGACGTCTCTTATATTATCCATTCCTGTTGCAAACTGGACAAGTCTTTCAAATCCCAAACCAAAGCCTGCATGAGGAACTGCACCAAAGAAGACACACTATAAAAGTCACTATCATGAGTTAAAAAGTAGTAAAGTGCATGAGCGATGCATATGTGCGGCATGCGACTAAGTTTTGACATTGCAATACAGTAGAGGTCCGGAAAATAACAGTTTTTGTGTTGTAGGCTTAAAGAGAAAGACATCTGACCTGAGCCATAACGCCGCAAATCAAGATACCACCAATATGCATCCTTATTGAGCTTTAAATCATCTAAACGAGCTTCTAAATGATCAAGTCGTTCTTCTCTTTGGCTTCCACCAATAAGTTCACCAATCTAACAAGGAGAGCAGGGATCTTAAATCATAACAACAGGCATATAGTTCAGCTAGTCCAAAAGCAAAAAATACTACTGTCTACCGTTATATAACACTGGAATTATTCCAAGGTATATATATTGTCCAAGTTTCTCCTCATTTGGAAAGTACTGAGAATTTGTTATTTACACACTATTTGACAGTAATTATATAGATGAGACATCTTATAAATTACCTTTGGAACCAACATGTCCATGGCTGCAACTGTCCTTCCATCATCATTCTGTCGCATATAGAATGCCTTAATATCCTGAAAATGTTGAAAATATTTTTCTTAACTCTTTTAGGAATCTAAAGCTTGTCTTGAGGACAAACGTTCTTCTTCTTTCATTTACAGACTCATCCATTTTAAATGATATTTACAATGCCGTCTTCTATTGTTTTCTGTATACTGCAGCTTGAACATAATGAACAGAAAATGAGGGGGAAAAGTAGCATGCCTTTGGATAATCTCTGATTATAACAGGGCATCCACCAAAGGCCTCTTCAGTTATATAACGCTCATGTTCACTCTGCAGATCACAACCCCATTTCACCTATGCAGCCAAGTAGAAAAATATGTCAAATACAATTTGAAAGAACCACACAAATATAAAATAATAAAGCTAATTCAATAATAAAAGCAAGCTCTGTGCATTACATGGGGTTGGTTACACATATCGATTGACAATATTGGGAAGTATTTTAAATAATGTAGCAGATGCTAGATTGTGAACCAATAACAGGTTATAGAATTGGACAGTGAATGTCCAGAAGAGGCCGGGAGAGCAGCCACAAAAGAAATTACACAACATCCTCCAGTTCAATGGGCCACAGGCTAAAGCTCTTTCATACTATGTTCAGCTCAAATAAAGCCTAATTGAGTTAACATCACGTGCCTCAATTTGCCAACTCTAGTGAAGAATATGTTAAAGCATAATAGTAAGAGCAAATACTCTAACTTTTTGAAATGTTTAAATTTTAACACAACACATTAACAAAATTAATAGTTAAAATATTAATGATTTTGGTTTCGCCCAATCACCGTAACAAAGTTTTCTAGATGATCGCCTTTTCTTTTGCTATCCATCTTTATTACTTGTGATCTAGAGTGTAATACAGAGTTTCCACATTTAACTAGGGGAGACAAAGGCATAAAACAAATGCAAAAAAAATGAGGTAAAAAGGGAACAAGACGAGAGTGACTGCATATTGAATAGGTTTGTTACAGATGGAGAAGATAAAATCGACGATTGAGTTACCGGAAATTCAAATTTCTTATTTGCTCGTGACAGCAGATCTACCGCTTCAGTGTAAGTTATTTGCAAAACGTCTTTTTCCGCTACATCCTTTTCACAATGCAACAAAAGATTACACAAAGTGCACACTAGTAATTAGAATAAACATTTACAGATGAATCAAATAAAGACCAGTAATATGATGGTTACACTGAGAGCTCATACACTCAATCGATCAATTATTCCTTTATCAATCCATGTATTAAAAAACTCCATGTCTTCCTTGCAGTTATCGAGAATGTGCCTTATCTTCAAGAAACAAATACAGGTTTTGATATGGGAAATAACATAAAATTGAGCTTCAAAAAACATTTTAAAGAACGTTGTAATTTTATAGTAATTGTGAAAGGTTACATACTACAAACTGGAGATAGGCAGTTGCACAAGCCATGTCATCATTTAGATCAGCAAATGCAAGCTCCGGTTCAATCATCTGAAGAAGCAAAAAGATACCTAATCTTTGTTTTTGTTTCACAAGACATACATAAGAATGAAAAATAAGACTCAATCACTAGCCTCAAATATAAGCAAAAATTGGCCAAAGAAAGTTGATGTATAGGACCAAATTTTGCTTATATTTGAGAATGGAGTAGAACTTAGAAACAGAAATCACTAACCCAAAATTCAGCCAAGTGCCTTGAAGTGTTAGAATTTTCTGCTCGAAATGTGGGACCAAATGTATATACCTGCATGGGCAAAGGCTCAGTTTATTTCAATTACCAATTCTCAAATGGAAGATTTAACAGAAGGCAGAAACATCTACAAAATAAAAAATGAAAAGGAGAGAAGGTGATGTGTGTATACATCAGAAAGAGCAGTAGCATAAGTTTCCGCATTAAGTTGACCTGAAACGGTCAGAAATGCTGGTTTTCCAAAAAAGTCCTGATGCACAGAATGACTTGAATTAGTGTATGTAAAATACAGTGACCATATTGCACTTATATTGGCTGTTAACAGATGTCAAAAGAGTACAGATATGCTTATTACTTACTTTTGACCAGTCAATTAATTTGTTGTTCGTTTTGGGAATAGCATCAACTGGAGAATCAGCAGTTTCATGAGAATTTGGTATCTGTAAATTTAACAGAGAAAAAAACTGAATGTATAATAACACAAAATCAGTACAAATATCTATGAAGGTCATAACAATCTCTTGGCACCATTTTTAAGTCATGGAGACTAATTTCCTTTATTAAGGGAGGAAATTATCCGGAGGCTGCTGTGAGTAGTAAATAAACAAAGTAATAAACTCTTCAGATGTCTTGTGGAATATCAAGATACAGAGCACAAAAAAGACATGAATAGAGAATTTAAATGAATGCTGTCTGCATAGTAAGATTTTAGTAATCATAAATTCTTTTGAGGATAGACAATATTTTGAAGATATGAGTGACTACATTAAAGAAGCCAAGCTATATCCAAACCTTCTGCTCAATGGCTAAAAAGTAAAGGATATGGTGTAACATGAATATTTGAAAGTACTTTGGGGGTGCAGGACAGCTGCTCCCACAAGCAGGGATTTGTAATAAATATTTTTGTTATGAGATTTTCAGGTGGGCGGGGAAGACGAGTAGGATAATTATGCACTTGAGCATTCAAAATGAACCGATAAAATAAAATTTGATAAAAATATTCATACAAAGAGAAAGTATTGCATGAAACTGTAAATACCAAGGTAGTAACACAAAACTGTTCACCCGCTCCCTCACAATCTGAAGCTGTAATAATAGGACTCGAGACCCATACAAACCCATTTTCTTGGAAGAACTTGTGCGTAGCATAGGCTAATGCATTCCTAATCCTTGCAACCTGAAATCATTTGACAGCATCAAAAGATTACAATAACAGTGAAAACAAAAATAAGATTATCTTAGAATATACTAGTAACCGAATGTCAAGAATCCACAATGGGAATTGAGAAAATGAATTATTGAGCTTATTAACCAACTGAAAATGAACAAGGAGATAAATCTCTCCTCCTCCAACGGTTACTCCTAAATATTAAAATTTTTTATTTTTTTTTAAAATACAGTAAAGAAGATGAAGGAATTGATCCTTTTTGCATAATGAAGCAAAGGCTTAAGCAGGAAGGTAAACATATGCTATAGAAAAGGAAACCATACTGCACCAAAAGTATTTGTCCTCGGACGAAGATGTGATTTTGTTCTTAAAAATTCTCTGCTGACTCTTTTCTTCTGGACAGGAAAGGAGGGGTCACTCTTGCCAATCTGAACCAAAGTTTCATACAAAACCAAAAAAATTCATTATATTGCAAACTTACTAAAGATTTAAATGATTGATTAACACATCTATATATAGAAAAATGAAATCTAGCATAATAATTTGCAGCACTACTGCTCCTTACAGTTATATCAATGTAACAAAAAACCAAGTAAAAGCATTGGTCTAAAACGCGATTCTGTCTAAAATAGAGAACTAACCAGCACTAATTTGTTGAGCTTCAATTCCACTTTCTGTTTTGTTCCTTGGCTCTTAACCACAACTCCTTGCACCCACACAGAAGCACCCGTGGTAATCAAGCCGGACTCTACCTATAGAAATAAGCTCCTTTAGTTCAAAACACAAACATCTGTTTAGATTGACTTATTGAAACTTATCTACTTAACATAAATTTTGTGAGACTGTTTGAGAGAACTTATGAAAACAACTTATGACAATTTTCATAAGTTCTCCAATATAGCCTATGAAAATAGCTCGTACCATATATAAAAACAATTTATATTTATTTTATTTTTCCTATAAAAATAGTTTATGGAAACCTTATACATAGGCTCTGTTTGGTAAAAAATAGCGGATAACTGATAAACTAGCTTATAGCGGATGAACTTATAGCGGATAGCTTATAAGCTAGCTTTTAGCTTATAGCGAATAAGCTAGCAGATTAAATTTGTAGTGTTTGATAAAATTAGCGGTTGAACTAGCTTATAAGTGTGAAATGACATAAAAAAGATATGTTTATTTAATTTTTTTCAAGTAAGATGATAGGGGTAAAATTGGAAGAAAATATGATAAGCTATAAGCTCATAAGCTATTGGAAATAGCGTTTGAAAAATAAGCTATAAGCTAGTAAAATAAGCTATAAGCTCTTTTTTAAAACCGATACCAAACAGAGCTTTTAGCTTATAAGTTAAAAGCCGTAAGCTAGCTTATTGACCTTCCCGAACAGAGCTATAAACACTTTGTGTCATAAGCTGCAAATAAGCTGTTTATTCAAACACTCTTCCATAACAAGAGTGCAAGTAACTAACCTGATCATAACCTTCAACCTCAGAGTCCAACACACATTGCATATTCGAAAGACACGAACCATCGTTAATCTATACACAATAAACAAACAAAAAATTCCTCAACCAGTTACAAAATTAAGAGTCGAAATTGAACTAAAATGCAATGCACGTTAGGGTATTGGAAGGAAGTGCAATGAAATTGACAAGTTTAATCGGTGAATTGAATTGACCTCGAGGAAACTGACGCTACTCTGAAGGCGAAGAGTGCGAACCCATCCCTGAAGGACAAGAGTGTTGCCGAGGGAATCGAATTGGTCGTTTTTTACATCGGAGACTTTGAGCTTCTTACGGAATTGTGGAACCTTGTTTGTGGTGGTGTCTTTAGCACCGGAAGGAAGAGTTGCGGTGCAGAAGAGACGGCGGCGGGAGGAGGAAAAGGGACGGAGAAAGGAAGGTTTAGGTGTTGAAGCATTGAGATAAGAAAAGAGTGCGTAACTGTATGGTTTAACTAACCGTAACGGCCTTGTTGCCATTGCAACACTCATCTGCTGCGCTTTGTGTTCACTTCTAACACTACCAGACAATTCCTATATCCGTTGATCTATGGAGTATATTTCAATCATATTTCTTCTCCATTTTCTTATAAGGATTTTTTATTTTGCTAAAGTTTTATGTATTTTTTTTTTTAAATAAAATTATGATGTGACAAAATAAAAAATATAATTTTTTTTAAAAAATAAAGATTAAATAAACACAAGGAAAATGATGGAAAAAACTTGTAATAAATTCACACAAATTGAGTTAACCTTGTAGAGATTCAGGGAATAAAATCATAATTTTAGAAATATTTTTTTTATGAACATTATCATTAGGAATAGTATTTCTATCAACGTGTTTGATATGCATAAAAAAAGACGTAAAATTACAAGATTGTATAATGTTTTCTACTAACAATTTCAATATGAACTTCTTAAAAAAACAATTTCAATATGAAATTTCAAATAAATCAAAACAACTAACTACACAGAACACCGAAAACAATAACAAATACTGTAACATTATAATTGCACATGGCCAAAATGTATTTTTAAGAAGACATTGTTTTGGATTTGTTCACCATTGATTGAAATCATATTAACCAAGAATCTTTCTCTTCACTTTAAGCTCCACCACATTTGAATTTTTATTTAACTCAATGATATTCGATATTAATTTTTCTGTTACCAAAAATATAATTACTACGAGTCTTTCAAATCATCTAAATACTAGTTAATTAAATGACAATGAAATGTTCTTTTGACTTCACGTAGAGAATATATAAATCACAAATTTTGTGAAAATGAACAAATGCGATGTTTGATAGAGCACAAGAAGCCTCTAACTATTTTAGAATCGCACATCAAACTATTCAAGACATCACACAATCAAATAAAATATTATTAAAATTTTCTTCAACATTGCATCCACTGATGCACAATTGAGAATCTGAACGTAGAATCTCATTATAGAATTTGTGTAAAGAATCTCGATACCTCTCATTTGCGAGTTAATGGTGAATGGAATTTGTTGTGGTCAATTAAAGCTCCACCAAAGGTTAAAAATCTTCTTTGGTGTATTTGTCGAAGTTGTGTTCCGACTCGGGTCCGATTGAGGACTAAAGGAGTGGATTGTCCTTTAGTTTGTCTTTTGTGCAATGTGAAGGAAGAAGATAGTTGTTAGCCCATATTTTAGCAGAGTCAAAATATGTTCTGAAATGCGTATTCAAAGACATTAAATGCTATTACTTTAATGATTTGTGAGTTTAGGGAACGTTAAAGTATATTTGGTTTAAGAGCCAAAAGAATTTAATGGAGATTATACATGAATCTTGACAAATGTTTCCATTTCGAGCAATATAGAGAAAGATGACTTTTAACTTCACTTCGAGTTGATCGAAGAGGCAGTGGGATCGAAGCGCCTCACTGTGTGTACAAGTGATTTGTGGACTTAGGTAAATTTTAAGTATTTTATCTACTTCAACCCATGCAACGGTCAAATCAGGAAATGTTTGAGAAGATTCAAATTCAAGATACGTGGCAAGACACGCGTCAAGTCATTAGTTAATAGGCGTTAGTAGCAGTTATTCATATTTGCCTATAAATATAGTGTATCTGTGATCGAGCAAAGGGTCACAATCATTTACATAAATTCTTACAAACTCAAAGTACTCATGCTAACGCGAGAAACAAGTGCAAAAAGACCAGTACACTACTACAAAAAACACTTTTGGTTGAGGGGTTTCACATCAGTTAACTGCAGTGGCGTCGCCACATACAAGTGAGGGGGTTCAACTGAACCCCTTGGACTTAAAAAAAATACACATATATTTCTATATAATTTATATATTGAACCCCCTTATTTTTTTATATTGCACCACTGACCCAAATAAACTCAAACCAATTTTTATTTACTCATTTTCAAATTTTATTCTCTCTTTATTTTGGTTGGCAATGAACCGAAGCAACTCGAATAAAGTTCGAGATCAGTTCGACAATTAATTCGTTTAACTTGGTTCATGAACCAAATGAGTCGAACTTCAGGTAAATATTAAGTTCGTTAATTAAATGAGCTGAACTTGAGCTATATATAGTTCGGCTTGTTTGGTTTTGAATTTGGTTCATGAACCAAATAAGTCGAACTTAAGCTAAATATTAAGTTAGTTAATTAAACGAGTTGAACTTGAGCTATATATAGTTCGGCTTGTTTGGTTTTGAACTTGGTACATGAACCAAATGAGTCGAACTTAAGCTAAATATTAAGTTCGTTAATTAAATGAACTGCACTTGAGCTATATATAGTTCGAATTGTTTGGTTCACGAGCTGACTTGATTATACATATAACACTTAAAAATATATTTTTAAATCACACTTCAAAAATAATTTAAAATTTATATAATTTAAAATGGAGAATAAATATAATGAAAAAAAATTCATATCGAATTCTTGATTTTAGTTTCAAGTTGAAAATTAATTGAACCTAATGAGCTGAACCGAACTGCTCGCAAACTATAAACGAGTCGAACTCTAGCTGAAAAAAGAGTTTATGTCAAACTCAAGTCTAGTTTCTAATCGACATAATTCTTATCGAGTCTAGATTTTATGTATTGACTTATGATGTTTTATATAGTATGAAATTATAAATATTATCTAATTTTATTTATTATTATTTTATATAGTATTTAAAAATATAAAAACTGTTCGATCTGTTGACCTCCGGTCCGACCTATTGAACCTTGAACCGGTATGTACATTCGTTCAATAATCGATTCGATTCTGATTTGCTTGGTTAATGTCATACCCCAATTTTTGACCTAAGATCCCACTTCATATACATTTGTCATATTCTAAATTTTGCCCACTTTTATTTATTATCATATTAATTCTATGCATCTCTAACAAAAAAAAAAAAAAATAATACAAAAAGATATCTTGTTGTGCTTGCTTCTTTGCAATTAATGATAGTTGAGAATATGTGAATCAAGAAAGTCAAGAAAAGGTTCAAAAAGTCAAAGATTATAGTATTGAAATATTTTTCTAAGTACAAATCTTCATGTTCATCTATCCAACTTTACAAGACAAGTTTGAGTAATCTACAAATCCAATTGAGATGCTTGATGGTTTCTTTGAAAGAGGGCATTTGATGTTATAATTTCATGAAAAATTTCAGGCCAAAAACTTTCTAGAAGTGGAAGAAATCACAATGGAAAATCAATGTCTCATTACTTTTGAAATTCTCAAACACTTATAGAATTTTTTCAAAGTTTTTGACCTTACCAAGTGCATGATTTTATGGTCAATTTGTGATAAATCCAAGCAATCTTTTTTCATGCTAGAGGGACGTACTTAAAGATTACATTTCATACTTCATTATTATGGAAAGAGTGAACCAAAATATCATGGGGATTGGAAGTTATGAAGTTCCAAAATTGAGGTTTCAAAGTTGTGAAAATGGCCAGAAACTTAGAATTATTTTTTCTAAGTGTTTTTCAGTTATTGTTTTGATTTTTGATGGCCATGTTTCTACATGATCCAAGTTGATTCAGATCATGTGTTCAACATCAAAGTTGTATCACGCCATGCCCTCTATCCATTAGTATCATGATCATGAATTTATATTGTTTGAGTATCAAGTTTCGAAGATGGGAAGTAGGCATGTTGAAGCAGATTTATGGGTCCATAAACATGTCAAATTTCTTGATCAAACCAAATCCAAAACTTGTGATCATTACTTACAGACCTATGTTGCTTCCAAATCTCAGTAAAACCTCAACTTTACACAAGTGTCATAAGCATTGCCCAATTAAATGTCCTTTAAAAATCACTTTTGCATAAAGTTTCATTGACATTTTCTTGTTTCTCACAAACCTTGCATTGAGCCTTGTAATTGTTTCTTCTGATCACACTCCACCCCAAAGCTAAGAAGCATGCCCCTAAACTCTGAGAAAGCTCCCTACATTGCCTCCTTGCTCACTCCATCTCCTCTTGGAACCATAATACTTTTTGATCACTTTTGCAACTTTTGAGACAAACTAGCATTGAGAAGCAACCAAAGTCCACTTCATTCACTTCTGAGACCACATTGAAACCTCTATAAAAGCCCCTCAAAACCTCAGAACTGATCATCCACAAATTTGCTCAAAAAACTCCATTAAAGAAGCTTGAAAATTCAAATTTTTGATATCATCAAATCTTTCAAGTTCTTGTTTTTTTTTTCATTAAACCACCATCCATAAATCATAACTAAGCTACTGTATTCATTAAAAAACACCTGAAACACCTCCATCACCATCTCCCAATTCCCACTTTTTATCATTTTCAACTTGAATTAGGTAGAACATTTCAAAAGCTTTTAAGCAAAAGTAATCATTCCATTACGTTTCTGGGGACTCAAGGAAGCTAAAGGGATCATTTTTACATCTTGAAATACCCTGAGAAGAAGCATTGGACTTTCTCCAATTGGTAAGGTTTCTTGGAAGTTCGAACTCATTTATTTGAACATCATTTCGATTCATTCTTGGTTCATTAATGCTTTTTACGATGTGAGGAATAATAGCCCTAAGATTTTAGGCCTTAATTATTCATGTATAAAATTTAATTTCAAACTTAAAGTTTAGGGTTCTTATGGGTTTTGGTTAATTATGCATTATATAGTTCATTACAGTTAATATAAATATCATATTTGGATTCCTCTCGAAATTCTGAGAAAAATGGTATATTCACATGTCCCATTTGGTGCAAAAATGAAAAACGTGATTTTGAAGCTTTTGCTCAACTTGAGGTTGAAGACGAAGGCTACAGCACGCGCTTTTTTTGTTCAATTTAAATGGATTTGTTTATATAAATATTAATGGATGCGTCAATATGACATGAATCGCGTGCTGGCACAGTTGGTTGGTAGTTTGCTTCAAGAAAAGGAAGTTAAACTTTTCAGTATGTTCGTGGCGGAGAAAAGGAGTTTAAACTTAAGATGACAACTCGTCTTTTCTCCTAAAATCAATCAACAAACCACTTTGCAATTTTTACCCCGAACTACGAGGTTTTGATCCCTCACGGGTACGTAGTGCAAAAGACTTCGCGTCTTCCCAAATCAACAAAATAACAAAGACATTTTTCTTTTCCTTTTTATTCATCACCTTAACTTTTCACATTTTTTTATTTACAAGCAAACAAGTAATTTTAGCACAAAGATAAATAAAAACAAGAGGTTCCTATAGAGTACTATAGACGTTTAGGGTGCTAATACCTTCCCTTAACGTAACCAACCCCCGAACCTTTAATCTCTCAAAAATAGGGTTATTGCGAACTTTTCCCCTTTTCCTTGGAAAAATAAAAGCTCGGTGGTGAATTATAATTTGTGAGTCAAACTAATCAATAGTTTGATATCCGAAAATCACCGCGACAGAAATGACGACTTCACTGGGGAGACCCTTAAGAGGGTTGAGCCTAACTTGTTTAATTTTATTTTTTGTGCTATTATCTTTTCTTATGTACGTAAATTTTTGCTTGGGTCTTTTGAGTGGTAAGATAAGTCCTGTACCCGGGCTTGAGTGAAACAATAAGATAGGATGGTGGTATAATCAAAGTGAAATGCCCAGAGTAGTTTGGACCATGCTTCACATGTGATACAACCCCGCTCAGCTGAGGCCTCATGACGGTGATATTCTGTTGGCACGAGTAGTCGTGTTGGTGTTATTACTGCAATATGAGTGTCCGACGACGCTGTGGACCTTTAGAGTTACCTTTAACCCATCTTGACTCTTAGGACGTAGTGCGGTGGCTGGTCAAGAGTAGTCTTGAATTGGTTGACACGCCAAACTACACTCAAACGAGATTGTCTTGTGGATATTATTAGACCAAGAGTAGTCTTGTAAGCCGGTAATATCCAGAAGACGGTCGATAACTTTGGGAACTTTGTAGAACCCGTGATGCAGGTACAAATTAAACCATAGTCTTTACCATGTGGGTGGTTCTTACCCTTAACTCCATCATTGTATACCTTAACCCCACTATGTTTTCAGCATAATCATGCATACATGCATTCATTCATAAAAAAAAAAAAAAAAAAAACAACAAAATTTTCCGACATCGAAGGACTTAAACAATTTTTTTTTGTAAACATTGTAGATATGGATTATGTAAAGAGGAACACTAAAAGGTACAACTTCAAGAACCCCGACTTGACAAAATTGAGGAAGTTAGGGTCTTTGGTGTCTAGCCCGGAGGATTTTCGAGGTCATTATGGGAAACTGTTGAGTATCCTCAAAACTAATGTGGAAGAAGGGATCCTTAATACTTTGGTCCAGTTCTATGACCCGCTCTACCATTGCTTCACCTTTCCTGATTTCCAACTAGTTCCCACCCTTGAAGAATACTCCTATTTGGTTGGTTTACCAATACCCGACAAAGTACCCTTCACCGGCCTTAAACCTACTCCTAAGCCCCAAACCATTGCAAATGCCCTCCATCTTGAAACATCCCTTGTCAAAGCAAACCTCATACTCAAAGAGGGTCTCTTAGGCCTACCTGCCAAGTTTCTTTATCAACAAGCCTCCGTCTTTGCCGAAATCGCCAGCAATGATGCCTTCTACTCCATCCTAGCCCTACTCATATATGGCCTTGTCTTGTTCCCAAATATCGACAACTTTGTCGATATTAATACCATCCAGATCTTCCTCACCAAGAACCCCGTCCCAACCCTGTTAGCCGACACATATCACTCCATCCACCATAGAACTCAGAAAGGAACCGGAGTCATTATCTGTTGCACACCTGTGCTGTATAGGTGGTTTATTGCACACCTACCCAAGACTGCCTGTTTCAAGGAAAACCCAAGTAAACTCCGGTGGGCCCAAAGAATCATGTCTCTCACTCCAGCTGATATCGTTTGGTACGACGCAGCTTATGACGTTGGGGCAATCATTGACAGTTGTGGGGAGTTCCCTAATGTCCCTCTTCTTAGTATGCGCGGGGGAATTAGCTACAGCCCTATTCTCGCTAGACGCCAATTTGGATATCACATAAAAGATAAGCCTAACATCCTCTTGTTGACCAGTGTGTTCTATCTCAACCAAGAAGGAAGTTCAGATACGAGAAACAGATGTGTGCAAGCTTGGCGCGCAATCCACAGAAAGCAGAAGAATCAGTTGGGAAGAAGGCTAGGTTTTGTTTCTGAATCTTATAATCAATGGATCATTGATAGAGCGGCAAAAATCGGAATGCCTTACCCTATCCAAAGACCTCTATTCTCAGTGACCTCGTCATCATTATCCTCACCATTACCTTTTGACACCAAGGAGGAGTTCCAAGAGATTTTGGCCGAGCTAAGACGTGAGAAAGACGCTTGGAAGACCAGATGCCAGGCAGCCGAGCGTGAGAATGAGACATTAAGAGGGAAGTTAGAACAAAAGGACCATGAGCTCTTTGCCCAAAGCCAAGAAATTGTTAAGAAGAATGTTCTACTCCAGCGGAAGAATAATTTACTCAGAAGTGATCCCAAGAGGAGGAAGCATAATATAGACTTATTTACAGGCTCACAATCAGATTCAGATGATCCTCCTGCCTCAGAAGTTTGAGAGTTTGTTGTTGTTATGTTCCCTTTTCTTTTATCTTTTTGTATGTTTCAGTTACCAGGTGTAATGTTAAGAAAAGAAAGACCTTTGCTTTGTAATGTTTTAATTATGAAATGAAATGAATGTTCCTACAATGTTTACAATTAATGTAAAAGTCCTTCGATAAAATAAAACTTTGCATATTTTAGCATAAACATATCATGCATCATACTGCATTCATAAGTTTCAAAACCGAGTCTCATATCCTTTTTTTCCTCTCTGCCTCAGTAAAAAGAAAAGTGGCCTGACGTCCTCATCCCAAGCCTACCCGCACATATAATACTCGAGCAAACAAGAAAAAGATAATGGAACAGGTTGAACAAGAGAATACTGAGCTTCATGGGCAGGTGTCGACACTTCAAGCTGAGGTAGAAAGATTGAGTGCCTTGGTATCTTCAATGGTGGTTGCTCAGAATCAGCCACCAACTCCTCCTCCTCAAGCCACAGTCGTCTCAGAAACAGTCTCTACTCCAATCTCCGCAACA
The DNA here is from genome assembly GCA_030408175.1 of Trifolium repens. NCBI lineage: Eukaryota > Viridiplantae > Streptophyta > Magnoliopsida > Fabales > Fabaceae > Trifolium > Trifolium repens. The sequence continues at coordinate 32,305,397 of CP125850.1, read as the reverse complement.
TTTGCCAGCATTCCACAACATACTATGCCTAGAGGTTACCCATGGGGAATGCCTCTTGATCTCAATGAAGGATTTCGCCCCTATGTCTCCGAAGTCCCGGCTCCTGCCACACAACAAGTAATTTCTGCTACTCAAACCAATACCTTTCCACAGACCACTGTCCCTGTTTCAATGACCTTTTCAGCTCCAGTAATTCACACCACTCCACAAGACGACAAGCCTATTTATCATGCGGAAAGTGTGGGAGCTTATGACCGGATGGATGACTTTCAAGATAGGTTTGATGAGATGCAACGAGAAATCAATGCTCTCCGTGGAAAAGACTTGTTTGGTAAAAATGCTCATGATTTGTGCTTGGTGCCGAATGTTCAGATTCCGGCTAAGTTCAAGGTTCCAGAATTCGAGAAATACAAAGGGAACACTTGTCCTCAAAGCCACTTGGTGATGTATGCTCGGAAGATGTCCACTCAGACGGACAACCATCAACTATTAATTCACTACTTTCAGGACAGTTTGACAGGTGCTGCTCTGAAATGGTACATGAGCTTAGACAGTGCGAAGATCCGAACATTCAATGACTTGGGCGAGGCTTTCATTCGCCAGTACAAATACAATCTAGACATGGCCCCAGATAGAGACCAGCTTCGAGCCATGTCTCAAAAAGACAAAGAAACTTTCAAGGAGTATGCGCAAAGGTGGAGGGAGGTCGCTGCTCAAATTATCCCACCTCTAGAAGAGAAAGAAATGACCAAGATCTTCCTGAACACCCTTGGTCCGTTTTACTATGAAAGGATGATTGCCAGCGCGCCTAGTGATTTCACTGAAATGGTGAACATGGGCATGCGTCTCGAAGAAGGTGTCCGACAGGGACGACTAATCAGGGAGAGTGTCCCAACTAATAATGTAAAAAAGTTTGGAAACAATTTTCAAAGGAAGAAAGAACAAGAAGTGAGTATGGTGGCCCATGGACGGCCTCAGCAACAGTATCCGGGTTATCAACATGTCGCCGCTGTCACACCAGCCATCAACACTACCCAAAATCAGGGTTACCAACCACAATTTCAGCAAAGACCGCAACAACAATATCAACAACCATATCAGCAACAGTACCAACAACAACCTCGACAACAGGCTCCACCACAGTTTGCCCAGCAGAATCGTGTTCAAAGGGCACCACAATTTGATCTGATCCCTATGAAGTATGCAGAGTTGCTTCCCGCATTACTCGAAAAGAATTTGGTTCAGACCAGAGCACCTCCCCGGATACCTGAAATATTGCCAAGCTGGTATAGATCTGACCGCTCATGTGCCTTCCACCAAGGGGCACCCGGTCACGACATCGAGCATTGTTATGCACTGAAAGCTGAGGTTCAAAGACTGATCCAAACTAATGTCCTGTCCTTCAAAGATTTGAATCCAAATGTACAGGCTAATCCACTACCTAATCACGGGGCAACTTCTGTCAACATGGTACAAGAATGTGACCCTAAGGAAATTGAGGGTGATGTGTTCGTCATAATACCTGAGTTTAATATTCCAAAACAGGTAGAGGTGATTTTCAATAGTCAGAAACATGATGTCTCTACTTTGGTAATTTGTCCTCCTGGTTCAGTGCCCTATACTTCTGAGAAGGCCATACCTTACAAGTACAATGCTACGATGATAGAAAATGGGTGCGAGGTTCCTCTACCTTATATGCCCACTGTGAGTAATATTGCTGAAGATAGTAGAGTGTTGAGAAACGGGCGTATCATTCCTACAGTGGTTCAGAAAAAGGTTAATGCTTCCGGTAGCCAACAGGTACAGATTGGAAGTCCAGTTGTGAACAAGAGCACAGAACAGCTCGGTGGGGCCAGTGTCAACTCTGATATTGACGAAGTTCTGAAATTGATAAAGAAGAGTGAATACAAGGTGGTAGATCAGCTGATGCAGACTCCTTCGAAAATATCGATACTCTCTTTATTGTTGAATTCTGATGCTCATAGGGAAGCTTTAATGAAGGTCTTGGACCAAGCTTTTATAGACCACGATGTGACCATTGATCAATTTGGCGGAATAGTGGGTAATATCACTGCATGTAATAATCTGAGTTTCAGTGATGAAGAGCTGCCAGAGGAAGGTAGAAGTCATAATTTGGCATTGCATATATCTGTGAACTACAAATCTGACGCACTGTCAAATGTGCTTGTGGATACTGGGTCATCTTTAAATGTGATGTCTAAGACAACTCTTGATCAACTTTCTTACCGAGGGACTCCTATGAGGTGCAGTGGGGTAGTGGTCAAGGCTTTTGATGGTTCGAGGAAGTCAGTTATTGGAGAGGTTGACTTGCCCATAATGATTGGGCCACACTTATTTCAGATTACTTTTCAAGTGATGGATATCCAGGCGGCATACAGTTGCTTGTTGGGTCGACCATGGATCCATGAGGCAGGTGCAGTGACATCTACACTGCATCAGAAACTGAAGTTTGTGAAGAATGGGAAGTTGGTAACTGTAAGTGGTGAAGAGGCTTTGTTGGTGAGTCACTTATCAGCTTTCTCTTTCATCAGTGCTGGTGATGTTGATGGGACGTCATTCCAAGGGCTTTCCTTAGAAGATGAAAATGCAAAAAGGGGTGGGGCATCTATTTCTTCTTTAAAGGATGCGCAAAAAGTGGTGCAAGATGGTTTGTCCTCAGGTTGGGGACAAGTGATAGATTTGCCAGAGAACAAATATAGAGAAGGGTTGGGTTTCTTTCCATCTGCAAGAAGTGTCAAGCCAAGTACTGTCATCGGGCCAATCAAGGGTATCTTCCATAGTGCTGGGTTCATCCATACCCCGCCAGAAGCCAATGCCATTATTGAAGACGGTTCTGAAGAGGTGGCACCAAGCTTTGTGACTCATGGAGTGGTTTGCCGCAATTGGGTCGTTGTTGATGTTCCTTCCGCTACTCATGTGTCTAAGTAATATGTCTTTTGTTGTTTTTTTCAAAAAAAATCCTTTCGTTCTGCCCAAGGCGAAAGTGAACTTATGTTCGGGCTTTCGTTAAAAATAATTCCTCTCGTTATGCCCAAGATGAGAGTGAATCATGAGTAGGGCTTTTGCTTCAAATGTTTTCATCATCAATAAAATGTTTTTTTAATTCCGACTTTGTCTATTTCTTTTACTTTTTGCTTTTCTGGAAAAATGGTAACACAAAGAACCTGAAAAAGATCATTTTCAAATATCTGCATATAGCACTTGTCTGTTTTCTAAAAAATCAATCATAAATCATATGTGCAGATTAATCACTGACAAACCCATTGAATACCATAACCCTGCGCCCTCTCCCAACTTTGAATTCCATGTATTCGAAGCAGAAGAAGATGAGGATGAAGAGATTCCCGATGAGATCTCTCGTTTACTTGAGCATGAAAAGAAAACTATTCAGCCTCACCAGGAAACATTAGAAGTGGTCAATCTGGGTTCGGAAGAAGACAAGAAAGAAGTCAAGATCGGGGCACTACTTGATGAGAATATTAAGAGCAGGTTGACAGAGCTTCTAAAAGAGTACGTTGATGTATTTGCATGGTCATACCAGGATATGCCAGGATTGGATACTAATATTGTAGAACACCGGTTGCCTCTAAAGCCCGAATGTCCACCAGTCAAGCAGAAGTTGAGAAGAACTCATCCCAACCTAGCTGTCAAGATCAAGGAAGAAGTACAAAAACAAATTGATGCAGGTTTCCTTGTTACGTCAGAATACCCTCAGTGGTTAGCCAATATAGTGCATGTCCCGAAGAAGGATGGCAAGGTCAGAATGTGTGTTGATTACCGAGATCTAAACAAGGCCAGTCCAAAGGACGATTTCCCGTTACCCCACATTGATGTTCTGGTCGACAGTACAGCTAAGTTCAATGTCTTCTCTTTCATGGATGGTTTCTCCGGCTACAATCAGATCAAGATGGCACCTGAAGACAGGGAGAAAACGTCTTTCATCACACCTTGGGGCACTTTCTGTTATAAGGTGATGCCGTTTGGGTTAAAAAATGCAGGTGCTACTTACCAGAGGGCTATGACGACTCTTTTTCATGACATGATGCACAAAGAAATTGAGGTTTATGTGGACGATATGATTGCTAAGTCAGACACTGAGGAAGAACATGTCGAGCACTTGTTAAAGTTGTTCCAACGGCTGAGAAAGTACCAACTACGTTTGAATCCCAACAAATGCACCTTCGGTGTCAGATCAGGAAAGCTCTTAGGCTTCATTGTCAGTCAGAGAGGAATTGAAGTTGATCCAGACAAAGTCAGAGCTATCAGAGAAATGCCCGCGCCTAAGACCGAAAAGCAAGTAAGAGGGTTCCTTGGACGGTTAAATTATATCTCCAGATTCATCTCTCATATGACTGCCACTTGCGGACCGATATTCAAGCTGCTCCGTAAAGATCAAGGGATTGTCTGGACGGAAGATTGCCAGAAAGCATTTGATAGCATCAAAGAATACCTGCCAGAACCTCCAATTTTGGTCCCTCCAATTGAAGGAAGGCCATTGATTATGTATCTCACTGTGTTGGAAGATTCCATGGGTTGTGTGTTAGGGCAGCAAGACGAGACAGGAAAGAAAGAACATGCCATTTATTATTTGAGTAAAAAGTTCACAGATTGTGAGTCTCGATATTCCATGCTCGAGAAGACTTGTTGTGCTTTAGCATGGGCTGCCAAGCGTCTCCGTCAATATATGATTAATCACACTACTTGGCTAATATCTAAAATGGATCCGATCAAGTATATCTTTGAGAAGCCCGCTTTAACAGGGAGAATTGCCCGGTGGCAGATGTTGTTATCCGAGTATGACATTGAGTACCGCACCCAGAAGGCAATCAAAGGAAGTGTCCTTGCTGATCATCTGGCTCACCAACCAGTTGAGGACTATCAGCCTGTGAAGTTCGATTTTCCTGATGAAGAGATCATGTATCTGAAGATGAAAGATTGTGATGAACCCTTGCTCGGGGAGGGTCCAGACCCTGAATCTAGATGGGGCTTGGTATTTGACGGGGCCGTTAATGTTTATGGTAGTGGAATTGGGGCAGTCATCATTACTCCTAAAGGGACTCACCTTCCTTTCTCCGCCAGGTTACAGTTTGACTGTACCAACAATATTGCAGAATATGAAGCTTGCATCATGGGCATAGAAGAGGCCATTGACCTAAGGATTAAGATCCTCGACATATATGGAGATTCAGCTCTTGTGATTAATCAGATCAAAGGAGAATGGGAAACTCGTCACCCCGGCTTGATCCCTTACAAAGAATATGCAAGGCATTTGTTGACCTTCTTTAACAAAGTTGAGCTGCATCATATCCCTCGTGATGAGAATCAGATGGCAGATGCTTTGGCCACTTTATCTTCCATGTTTGAGGTAAATCACCGGAACGACATGCCGAATATCAGTATCAGGCGCCTTGAGAGGCCCGCTCATGTGTTCGCAGCTGAAGAGGTTCTCGATGACAAGCCATGGTTCTATGATATCAAACGCTTCCTCCAAAATCAGGAATATCCATTAGGGGCATCCAACAAAGACAAGAAAACTTTGAGAAGGTTGTCTGGCAGTTTCTTCCTGAATGGAGATGTGTTGTACAAGAGAAACTATGACATGGTCTTGCTCAGGTGCGTGGATAGACACGAAGCAGATGCGTTGATGCACGAGATACACGAAGGATCCTTTGGAACTCATTCTAACGGGCACACAATGGCGAAAAAGATTTTGAGGGCAGGCTATTACTGGATAACAATGGAAGCTGATTGTTATAAGCACGCCAGGAGGTGCCACAAGTGTCAAATATACGCTGATAAAATTCATGTACCACCCGCTATGCTAAACGTTATTTCCTCTCTGTGGCCTTTCTCTATGTGGGGCATTGACATGATTGGTATGATAGAACCAAAAGCATCAAACGGCCATCGTTTCATTCTGGTAGCTATTGATTACTTCACCAAGTGGGTCGAAGCGGCATCTTACGCCAATGTAACCAAGCAAGTGGTAGTTCGGTTTATCAAGAATCATATTATCTGCCGTTATGGTGTCCCTAACAAGATCATCACGGATAATGGAACAAATTTGAATAACAAGATGATGAAAGAGTTGTGCGATGATTTTAAGACCGAGCATCATAATTCTTCTCCTTACAGACCAAAGATGAATGGTGCTGTTGAAGCTGCAAATAAGAATATCAAGAAAATCATCCAGAAGATGGTAGTGACTTATAAGGATTGGCATGAGATGTTACCGTTTGCTCTACACGGGTACCGTACATCAGTTCGCACTTCGACAGGGGCAACCCCTTTCTCTCTAGTATACGGCATGGAGGCAGTTCTACCCGTGGAGGTTGAGATCCCGTCAATGAGAGTACTCATGGAAACTAAATTGTCTGAGGCTGAATGGTGTCAAAGTAGGTATGATCAGTTGAATTTGATTGAAGAGAAGCGCATGACTGCCTTGTGTCATGGACAACTATATCAAAAGATAATGAAACAGGCTTTTGACAAGAAAGTTCGCCCCCGCGAATTCAGAGAAGGGGACCTAGGGGCAAGTGGACCCCTAATTATGAAGGGTCGTATGTTGTCAAAAGAGCTTTTTCTGGTGGTGCTATGACTCTTGCCACTATGGATGGTGATGAACTACCGCGTCCAGTGAACGCCGATGCAGTCAAGAAATACTTTGTTTAAAAAATAAAACAACAGCTCGCTAAGTCGAAAACCCGAAAGGGCGGCTTAGGCAAAAAATGAGCGTCTCGGTGGTCTGAAAACCTGAAAGGGCAGTCCAGGCAAAAATTAGAGACATAAACAGAATGATTATCCTGGTAGATTGAAAACCCGAAAGGGCAATCTAGGCAAAAGTTAAGGATCTTGACAAAGTAACTGCAATCAAGGCATTTTGGCTACCAAAGAAGTGTCCTCAAGCTCGGAACAGTGGAATTCAAAGTTGTCAGGGAGAATAGTGGTTATTGTATTTCAATGTACTCTCCCCATGTATTTGCCATTTTTCCAATTTTTAATAATCCGTGGGACCACGCCATTGGCAGGTTTACCACTCGATAAATAAAGTTTGAGCCTTTTTGCCCATTTGTTTGGAATTCTCATTTATTTAGCTGTATAAAACTTCTTTTATTTTTGATATTAATAACTTGAAGCAAAACTTTCCAAAAAATTGTAAAAAAAAAAAAAAACCGTTTTCACATTTTTTTGAAAAGAATAACAACAGATATACTTAGACTTGTGAAAAGCGGACGTCAACGATCGCCTTGAGAGCATTTAACCTCAACACAAATAAATGGGCTATGTGCAGTTAAGAAGAGCACTCTTGTTCAGTTTATAAATGGCAACTTCTTATTTACCAGTAGATTTTAAACCTGGTATCTCCAGTTGAACCTCGATTCAAATTGCTGGTTATCATTGGGTCTTCTCCCCAAAGGCATCTCCTTCCCTATAAAGTTTGAGCCTTATAACCGGAATTTACTCCGTCAGTGGCCTGCTGTATACACATCAAATAACATCTTCACCATGTTAAGGATTGCCGAGTATTTGTGTTGAGATGTCAATACACTCTAGTCTCACTTGTCCTGTCTGTTCGTCAGTACACCTGTCACATACATACATTCATTCATACATAGCATATACATTCACATCATTCATACATTATTGCATCTCCTCCAAGTCTAGTTAAATCACTTGTCTTGTTTATCCCCGAAAATAGGGTGTGCGTGTCATTCTCTCCAATTAGAGTGTCAGCCATAAGCAGAAAAGTACATATCATTTTCGAATTCCCCACTGAGTTTAGTCCTCGCGGAAGAAGGTTGTTTCAGTTACTTCCATCCCCAATACACGAACGAAGAATCCCAGTTGAGTTATTTCCTCATCCGGCATATGGTTTTATTTGACCGTATCTCTCCAGTTCGTTCCTGAATTGAATCCTGGTTCCAAACAGCAAGTGACAGTCTCTTGATGTGAACAACTTGCACATATATATTCAAATTTCATCATAGTGTCATCCCCAGTGCGTCTGGTCGAGAGATGTTGCTAAAAAAAAGCATACCTTCATTAAGCTATCCATATGATATTAGGTAATATCTATCATTTTTATTACCTTCATTAAACTATCTATACGGTAGTAGGTAACACCTGTCATTTTCCTTTGTTAAGCTATCTATACAGTAGTAGGCAATATTTGTCACTTGTCTTCATTAAGCTATCCACTCATTGGTAGTAGACAGTGTCTCATCGTTTTCATTACCTTCATTAAGCTACCATTACAGTAGTAGGTAATATCCGTCATTGTCTTCTTTAAGCTATCACATCATTGATAGTAGATAATGTCTCATAATTTTATTACCTTCTTTAAACTACCATTACAGTAGTAGGTGACATCCGTCATTGTCTTCTTTAAGCTATCACCACATTGATAGTAGATAATGTCTCATCATTTTCACTACCTTCTTTAAGCTACCATTACAGTAGTAGGTAACATTCGTCATTGTCTTCTTTAAGTTATCACCACATTGATAGTAGATAATGTCTTATCATTTTCAATACCTTCTTTAAGCTACCATTACAGTAGTAGGTAATATTTGTCGTTGTCTTCTTTAAGCTATCTGTCATTGATGGTAGACATTGTCTTATCATTTTCATTACCTTCATTAAGCTATCATTACAGTAGTAGGTAGTATTTGTCATCGTCTTCATTAAGCTATCACATCATTGGTAGTAGACAACATCCAATTATCTACATTTGTCTTATTTAAGTTGCCCCTTCGTTGGCAGTAGATGATGTCGCATTATTTCAACATTTGTCTTCTTTAAGCTGCCCTTTCGTTGGCAGTAGACAATGTCTCATTATTTCTACATTTGTCTTCTTTAAGTTGCCCCTCTGTTGGCAGTAGACGGTATTTCATTGGTTCTGCAATTGTCTTCTTTAGGCTATCATGTCATTGGTAGTAGATAATGTCTCGTCTCTCTGTGTTACCCAGTTAAGCTATCGTTTGTACGATAGTTGGTAATATTTGATTTCATTGACCTTTAAGCTATTACCTCATTGGATAATAGATAATGTTTCGTCTTTTCATATTGCATTGACATGTTATCACTTGCATGATCATAGGCAGTCTTTTCCCCAGTGAAACTACTTTGCTTCCCCAGTGGAGTTGGATCCTTTTCCTCGATGGATTCGGGTACCCTTTTATTGTTTTCTCTTTCCCAAACGGGTCACTTGTGTCATTTCCCTGTGAACGTCACTCTTTTCTCCGGTAATAAAAGTTTGTCTCTTGTGATCCCATTTTCAACAAGATTCAAAGTCTCGCATTCGCATTTGCATCATTAGCGTTCTCGGCATCTTAGGTCCAAAATTGTGTATTCTGTATTTAAGTCTCTTCACTCCCGTCAAGACGAAGATTTCAATCTTCATCTCTCCGGATGAAGAAACTTAAATAGGGGCATCTGTCATACCCCAATTTTTGACCTAAGATCCCACTTCATATACATTTGTCATATTCTAAATTTTGCCCACTTTTATTTATTATCATATTAATTCTATGCATCTCTAACAAAAAAAATAAAAAAATAATACAAAAAGATATCTTGTTGTGCTTGCTTCTTTGCAATTAATGATAGTTGAGAATATGTGAATCAAGAAAGCCAAGAAAAGGTTCAAAAAGTCAAAGATTATAGTATTGAAATATTTTTCTAAGTACAAATCTTCATGTTCATCTATCCAACTTTACAAGACAAGTTTGAGTAATCTACAAATCCAATTGAGATGCTTGATGGTTTCTTTGAAAGAGGGCATTTGATGTTATAATTTCATGAAAAATTTCAGGCCAAAAACTTTCTAGAAGTGGAAGAAATCACAATGGAAAATCAATGTCTCATTACTTTTGAAATTCTCAAACACTTAGAATTTTTTCAAAGTTTTTGACCTTACCAAGTGCATGATTTTATGGTCAATTTGTGATAAATCCAAGCAATCTTTTTTCATGATAGAGGGACGTACTTAAAGATTACATTTCATACTTCATTATTATGGAAAGAGTGAACCAAAATATCATGGGGATTGGAAGTTATGAAGTTCCAAAATTGAGGTTTCAAAGTTGTGAAAATGGCCAGAAACTTAGAATTATTTTTTCTAAGTGTTTTTCAGTTATTATTTTGATTTTTGATGGCCATGTTTCTACATGATCCAAGTTGATTCAGATCATGTGTTCAACATCAAAGTTGTAGCACGCCATGCCTTCTATCCATTGGTATCATGATCATGAATTTATATTGTTTGAGCATCAAGTTTCAAAGATGGGAAGTAGGCATGTTGAAGCAGATTTATGGGTCCATAAACATGTCAAATTTCTTGATCAAACCAAATCCAAAACTTGTGATCATTACTTACAGACCTATGTTGCTTCCAAATCTCAGTAAAACCTCTACTTTACACAAGTGTCATAAGCATTGCCCAATTAAATGTCCTTTAAAAATCACTTTTGCATAAAGTTTCATTGACATTTTCTTGTTTCTCACAAACCTTGCATTGAGCCTTGTAATTGTTTCTTCTGATCACACTCCACCCCAAAGCTCAGAAGCATGCCCCTAAACTCTGAGAAAGCTCCCTACATTGCCTCCTTGCTCACTCCATCTCCTCTTGGAACCATAATACTTTTTGATCACTTTTGCAACTTTTGAGACAAACTAGCATTGAGAAGCAACCAAAGTCCACTTCATTCACTTCTGAGACCACATTGAAACCTCTATAAAAGCCCCTCAAAACCTCAGAACTGATCATCCACAAATTTGCTCAAAAAACTCCATTAAAGAAGCTTGAAAATTCAAATTTTTGATATCATCAAATCTTTCAAGTTCTTGTTTTTTTTTTCATTAAACCACCATCCATAAATCATAACTAAGCTACTGTATTCATTAAAAATCACCTGAAACACCTCCATCACCATCTCCCAATTCCCACTTTTTATCATTTTCAACTTGAATTAGGTAGAACATTTCAAAAGCTTTTAAGCCAAAGTAATCATTCCATTACGTTTATGGGGACTCAAGGAAGCTAAAGGGATCATTTTTACATCTTGAAATACCCTGAGAAGAAGCATTGGACTTTCTCCAATTGGTAAGGTTTCTTGGAAGTTCGAACTCATTTATTTGAACAACATTTCGATTCATTCTTGGTTCATTAATGCTTGTTACGATGTGAGTAATAATAGCCCTAATATTTTAGGCCTTAATTATTCATGTATAAAATTTAATTTCAAACTTAAAGTTTAGGGTTCTTATGGGTTTTGGTTAATTATGCATTATATAGTTCATTACAGTTAATATAAATATCATATTTGGATTCCTCTCGAAATTCTGAGAAAAATGGTATATTCACATGTCCCATTTGGTGCAAAAATGAAAAACGTGATTTTGAAGCTTTTGCTCAACTTGAGGTTGAAGACGAAGGCTACAGCACGCGCTTTTTTTGTTCAATTTAAATGGATTTGTTTATATAAATATTAATGGATGCGTTAATATGACATGAAGCGCGTGCTGGCACAGTTGGTTGGTAGTTTGCTTCTGTTATGAAGAGGTCACGGGTTCAACACCCGCCTCACTCATTTTTTATCTTTTTTTTTATATTTTATTCTGTTTTTTTTTAGGCAGACTGGGCTTTGGGCCCAGCTTTTGTTTTCTTTGCTGTCTGCACCCCCTGGGTTACTCGACGCACCCCCACTGATTTCTATTTCTTTTTATTTTTATTTATTTCTTTTTTTGTTATTTGTGTGAGTGTAGCGGGATGGAAAATCACTTCCATTTTTCATACAATGAAGTCGCCATTGACGTTTATTTATCCCGGAAGGGGAAAGGAAAATATCACGAAAACCTTGGTTTAGGTTCGGGAGTTGGTTATGCGAGAGGAAGGTGTTAGCACCCCTCGCATCCATCGTACTCGATGGGAACCGTTTAGGTGGTTTAAGGTTTATCTGCGCAGGTTTGAATTAAATTACTCTATCGTTGGCTAATCTCAACTTCGTTTCCACTTTAACAAAAAAAAAAGGTTTTTATTACTTGAGTTTGACGGTTGTAGGAGCCCGCTCCTACGTATTCCCCGGTGCAATGGGAAACTCAAAACTCACGTAGTTCTTGTAATATCCCACATTCTAAATTACCTAATTAATTTTAATTAGAGCTTTTGCCTAATTTTTCAAAGTTAATTAGTGGTGTTTAATTAATTAATCTTGTGAACTAAGTGGATTAATTAGCACTAAGAAATTCAAATCACTCCCTCCAATTCTTCTCCCTCTCACGTGCCCTTTTTCCCCACTCTAGTATGACTCACTTCCCACTCACTTGCTAGAATACCTCACAAACCAACACCTCATGTCTTGGAGGTGAGTCACTAATCCACCCAAAATCTAAACCACCTCATTTGCATGCAAACAAGCCTCACCATTCATTGTTTCACTTCAGAAAAATCTGAAGCACCTATCCCTCCATTTCTCTTTTCCCACGCCAACAAACAACAACAACATGTGTAGCAAAATTCCAAAACTTCCCTTCTCATAACACAAGAGTTTGTCCCTTTCTATCACAAGCTCATAACATTGATGTAATGCAGAAACTACTACTGCAGCATCTTAGCAAGAATCTCTGATAATCACTCTCCCAATGCATCACATGAAACATAACAACAACAAGCTTCACCACACCTCATCACCCACCAATGAAAACCCATGCATGCACCAAATTAGAACAAAATCTCTCCTGTACCTAGTATCAGAAAACACTACTATAAATACCCATCACCACTTCAGTTCTGATCATCAAACACCATTCAAATTCATAGAGCTAAGCATAAGGGTATTCAAGAGTTCAAAGTCTCAAATTCTGATCTGGGGGTTCGTGGGGCTAGCTGTGAGGTTCAGTAGCTGTTAGAAAGCTCATAATCAATTTCAGAGCTTCATTTCCAGGTGGGTTCTTAAGTTTAGATAGTTAGATTTCCCAATTACAAAACTTTGCATGTTAACTTAGGAAAATTAGGAAATTGTTGTGTGAGGGAGATTAACTCCCAAATTTCCCTCCAATCTATCTTATATTATATGTTTTATATTTCTGCACTGTCTTAAATGAGGAATGTAGGCGAAACTATGATAAATTATTGATTTTCGTAAAACAGGGGCACTTCTGCATGAACTCGCCACAGCGAGTTTCTGGCGAGCTTCATGGCGAGCTGGAGGATTCTGGGCTGAGGAACTTCGCCACGGCGAGCATCTGCTCGCCAGGCGAGTTGTTTAGGTCAGGGTCCGTGACTCGCCATGGCGAGTTGGGAACTCGCCGTAGCGAGCTAGTGCAGAGTTGACCATTAATCTCGCCATGGCGAGCAGGTAACTCGCCAGGCGAGCTTACACAGTAAAACCTGCAATTTTTGATTTTTAAACTAATTTAATCGCTCGTTTTATTTCCTCATCTGAGATAGACAAATTGCAGAAATGTAACTGGTATAATGTTAAATAGAGCGTTAATCACAGATGATCTTAGGGTATAACCTAGATTTAATTAAGTTTGTATGTTCCCCGGGATTTGGTAATTCATGGTAGTTACAACTCAATTTAGTATCAGTCAGTTAAGAGCGAATGATATCGCACTATGGACTCCCAATGGGATAATCCATTAGGTTATGACTATGTGAGCTTCATGCCGTGACCGAATCGGTTGACGGATATGGCAGGCCTCTGAGACCTGCTCACCTCAGAGTGTCCTAGTGTTAAAATGAATAAGATATGTTTTCTGTGTTACACATTTATTTATGCTTATGATTTATGAAAATATGTTAGTATGTATGACTGATTAGGATTCCCCGGTGTAGTCACCTTAGGAGGGTAGTAGGACTCACTGAGGCTTAGTTGTCTCACCCCATTCCAAACAATTATTTTTCAGATAAACAGGTCGGCTAAGGTATGCTCTTTGGTGTGCTAGTAGCTGTGCTTGGAGGATCGCACTCGTTCATGCTTTCTTTTAATTCCTTGTCTCGTTGCATTTCAATAATCTTATTATTGTATCGTTGTTTCATTTCCGTTGTTCCGCTGTATTTGTATCTGTGTTGTACTTAGCACCTGCGTGTGCTTAAATTTTCAAGTTGTAATAATAATGACTCGGTATTCAATAATAATATTTCACGTTTTATTCTAGATTTAGACGTGGGGTGTTATAGTTCTAGTAAAAAAATGTTTGTGTGGTTGGTTGATTTTAAATGGATATCGTTTATTTCGTATTTCGCTGATACAACGACGCTTGTATGCTCAACTTAGAGGCTTAAGCTGTGTGTGTATCAGAGGAATAGATAAAACGCGTATCCATTGTTAAAAAAGAAAGTTTGATTAACGGATGTGACTTAACTCGCATTCCGCTGATACAATGACGCTTGTGTGCTCCACTTGGAGGCTTAAGCTGTATATGTGTCAGAGGAATGGATAAAGCATATATCCATGTTTTCTGAAAAGAAGTTTAGGTGTGTAAAGGTTAACTTTTAACGCTTGTTTTTGGAATGAGAGCAGCTTGAGTGACTAGTCAACTGTCCGGCCACCAAGACAACTCGGGGAAGAGCGAAGCAACTGCCAGGTTCTCCCTTTTTCATTCATTATCGTGAAATCATTTGATTAAGTTTATTCAGAAATAGTGTTTGAAAGAAGTACGGGGGGTTGGTTTATTTTAAAGCTTATCTTAGAATGAGAGTAGCTTGAGTGACTAGTCAACTGTCCGGCCACCAAGACAACTCAGAGAAGAAAGAAGCAACTGCCAGATTCTCTCCTTTTCATTCTTTAGTTCTTATGAAAAGCCTTTGATTAACTTTATTAAGAAATGATGTCTGAAAGAAAGACGATTGTTGGTTTATTTTAGAATTCATTCTAGAATGAGAGCAGCTTGAGCGACTAGTCAACTGTCCGGTCACCAAGACAACTCGGGGAAGAACGAGGCAACTGCCAGGTTCTCCCTTTTTCATCCATTAGTTATTGCAAAAAGTTTGATTATGTTTGATTATGAAAACAAAAGTCCAAAAGAAAAGAGCAAGAGAACCAGAGCAGACAGAATAGCAGAATACAAGTAATAATAATAATGAAGCAAATCTCAAAATAAGCAAAGTATAAATGCAAATGCATGAATCAATATGATATAAATGGGTAATGCAAATATGCAATGCTAAATAATCATGCATGAAACAATAAATTAAATATGGTGCAAAAATAAAGTTGCGAGCAATTAAATAAATATGTGTAAAGGTAAATAAATAACTTAACATAAGCAAATATGATTAACCTAAGTTAATTAGAGTTAGACAAAAATATGTGCAAGAGAAAGTGACCCAAAAGTACTTAGAAAAGTAACTTGGACCACTTAAGCACTTATTTAAATAAGCTAAAAAGCACTTAAGTTAGAAAAAGGACTTACGAAAATAAGCTAAGAAAGCAAAATAAAATTCATATACAGTAACTACTGTATTTAAAATAATGTTGTGCATAAATTAGGGTCAAATAAGCTAAAGAGCTCTTTGAAACCCCAAATAAGCACTTATGCACAAAACAACTTAATTGAGAATACTTATGAAAATAAGTTGAAAGAAAAAAAATCACAAATGGAAAATAATATAATATAAGCATAAACAGTGACTCAATGAGCTTAAATAAGCTAATAAGTCACATAAGTGCTTTTTCAAATAAGCTAAAAAATCACTTAAATCATAATCAGGAGGGGGGTGTAAATAAAGAAGAGAAGTAAAAAAAAAAAAAAAGGGGTGCGAATAGCGCTTCTGGGCCTGAAGCCCAGTCCATGCGCAAGTCAAACAAAAAAAGAAAAAAAGTCAGAACAAAAACGGATCAGGTGCAGGCACTGAAAAGCCATGCACCATACGCGCGCATGATCTGGGTCATCTGATCAAGATCACGCAACTCAGATCTACTGGCCCATATCAGGGATCCAGTGCGGCGCTAAAACAAACAAAACGTACGCCACAACGTCATCACCGTCAGATCTCATCTAAATGAGATCTGACGGTTGCGATTTAAACTTAAGGAAGAAGAAGGAGCACGGTGGAGTCATCTTCTCCGGTGACTCTGGCTTTGCCGGCGACGGCGCCAGTCACCGGAGTTTATCCAAAACACCACGAAACTCAACAAAATATATATGGTTCTCTTCGTTTTTTCACAAGGAATCCAAATATGCAAATAGTTTTCTCTAATTCCTCACCAAAATGAAAAAACGAAGAGAACAAGGTTTGAAAATTAAAACGCAAAATCACGATTCAACACAAATTGAAGCAAACGAGCAAACCAGAAAGCATCTAGACATGAAAACGAGTTGAATGGTGTAGAAAATTACCTGGTTTGGCTTCTGAATACCACGATTCAAACTTGATTTTCTTCTTGGTGCCGTAGCTATTCTCTGGCTCGTTTTCTTCAGCTTTTTGGTTAAACAAGAGCAGATTCTTCTTCCTAGAGCTTTGGTGAAGGTGTTTGAGTGTGAAAGTTCTGTGTTTGAGTGAGAATTTGATGATTTGAAAATTGAAAAAAATGGAAAATGGTGTGTTCTTTAGGGAAGGAGCTGCGCCGTTTTCTCAGTGATTTTCTCTGCCCCAGGGCTCTGAAAACAAGGTCCTATTTATGGGGAGGAATTAGGTTAGAAAAGTAGTGATTTGTGAGAGTTAGTGAGGGCAAATTGGAGATTGTTTCTTGGGATTTTTTTGTACTATGGTTTTTGGGATTTTTGTACAAATGGTGAGGTGTCTAGTAAGAAGGAATAGAACCTTCTATTCCCTTGATGAGGTGTCAAATGATTGGGGAAATTTTTGTATCTCTTTTGATTTTTTTTTGGAATAAAACAAATTAAAAATAATATATGAAAATAAAATAAATATGTCAAGAAATAAAAATATGCATGATGAGATATGATTATGTGAAATATTTATGGATCAAGAATGGAAGAAAAAAGAATTGAAAATTGATTTTTAAAAGGTTTCTTGAAATGCAAGTAACTAATTAAAGATAAATAAATAAAGAAAATGTGAGGACAAAATGGTAAAATTTTATCTCTTATGATCATGCTAAGCCATAATCATGCAAGAAAAAATAGTTCCATGTGTTTTGTGTCAACATTGATTTTTAAATTGAAAAAAAAATTTTGTTGACTTATTTTTAAAAATGCAAAAATGCCGTGGGGGCAAAATTGGAATAAATAAAAAATATGAGGGGCAAAAGGGTAATAAAAATGTATGGGGCAAAATTAGGGTATGACAGTGAGGACTAACTTTTTCCTTGCAGATTGGACTTGGACTTAACCCTGTATTTTTGCCATTACACCCTATATTTTGTTCTTTTATTATTTAGGACTTAGTCTATTTCATTGTTTTTTTTTTCTTCTTTTTGCATCATTATTTATTTTGTTGAGAATTAGAATGTATTTAGGATCAATGTAAATATAAATGAGAATCCTGCATCGCATGCATATTTATTTATTCTGCTTTATGTCAAAAAACCAAAAACACCAAAAATAATAGCGTAGTAATTCCAAGGAAAAGGGGATTCTCATTTTGATTCAACGTCATTATGAAAACCCTCGCGTTTATTTTATTACCTTAGTTTATTTCATTCGCGTTTAACATTTTTATTTCAAAAAGACAAAAACATTCAAAAAATTCAAAAAATTCAAAATCCTTTTCAAAATGAATCTCTTTCATAAAAAAAAACCTCGATATTCGTCGAGAGACTTTTTCAAAACTTTTTTCATAATAAACATTTTAATTCATGTAAATATACTTAAACCTTTTTTCTCAAAAAATTAAAATATACAAAAACAAATTCAAACCATTTTGCCGCTTGACTTTTGACTTTAAAACTTTTTCAAAGAGTTTAGACATGAGTCATCTCTAGTTGAGAATTTCGATTATTCCCCATGACATATGGCAAGAAAAGGAAGTTAAACTTTTCAGTATGTTCGTGGCGGAGAAAAGGAGTTTAAACTTAAGATGACAACTCGTCTTTTCTCCTAAAATCAATCAACAAACCACTTTGCAATTTTTACCCCGAACTACGAGGTTTTGATCCCTCACGGGTACGTAGTGCAAAAGACTTCGCGTCTTCCCAAATCAACAAAATAACAAAGACATTTTTCTTTTCCTTTTTATTCATCACCTTAACTTTTCACATTTTTTTATTTACAAGCAAACAAGTAATTTTAGCACAAAGATAAATAAAAACAAGAGGTTCATATAGAGTACTATAGACGTTTAGGGTGCTAATACCTTCCCTTAACGTAACCAACCCCCGAACCTTTAATCTCTCAAAAATAGGGTTATTGCGAACTTTTCCCCTTTTCCTTGGAAAAATAAAAGCTCGGTGGTGAATTATAATTTGTGAGTCAAACTAATCAATAGTTTGATATCCGAAAATCACCGCGACAGTTAACTAACACTTTTTTTGTAAGATACTAACCCGAAAATTACTTTTGGTATAATTTTTTTTGGATGAATTTAACCTTAGGATAATCTTTTTTTAAAATATTTTCTATTTTTTTGTAAACTATTTATTAATTTTAAACCGTTTTCAATAAAATTTTCCCATTTAAAAAAACAATTGCTAACTAGAATATAAAAAATATTTTGAAGTAAAATTTTTCTTAAATTAAAATAGTCTGAACCCCCTACTCCAGGTTCCTGGAGACGCCACTGGTTAACTGAATATCATATGTGAAAGAGGAATATTAATACATTTTTACGTATGGTTTTAATATGGCTTGATGTGAAAAATAAGGCATAAAGTAAAAATTAAACACGGTGGCAATCCTGTAAATTAAACTGAAAATGTGTTATAAGGATTTCACATACGGCCACGTGTCCACCGATGTGAAATCCCTCTTTCACCTAACGCGCGCTCTACAACACCAAATCTCTTTCAATTCTCACTCACTCAGGAAACCCTAATCACTCACGAAGGCTTATCGCAAATTCATTCTCCATCCTCAGTTCTTAATCGCAAACTCAATCATCCTTACGAATCCTTTCACTGATAAATCAAAATCATGTGTTTACTGATAAGTCTGTGAAATTATGATTAGCAGCACATTAGAACTTATAGAGTGTTTACATACTGCAGCATAATTTTGATTTATTAGCCATTGGTGTGTTTTAGATTGGAGTGTAAACTCTATTAGCCATTGATGACTTTATATTTCCACCAGAACTCTTTTGATGTGTTTTACACCACTAATACTATTGTAGCATCTAGTTCCTTTCACTTTGGATACATTCTCTAATTCTTTCATCGAGTAAAACAGGGACTAGTAAGTAGCAACATAATTTTTATATACATCGTGTATTTAGAAGGTTTCTCTTCATTTAAGTTATGTGAATTGATTATTAATTTTGCATCATTTAATTTCAGAGATGAGGAAGTTTTTAGTTCCTAGAGCAAGTATTGAGAATGTGAATGTTGTACAACCGGAAGCAGATTTATGACTTTATATTTTATCTCTCTTATTTTAAATTGTACTTTTATATTCCAAAATGACAATTCTTTTTTACTTTGATTTATGACTTTATATAATTTATGTCACATATAAATTTGCTATTTGAGTTGAAATTGTGCCCAGATTTTGTTTCTTTCCCGGCTCCGCCACTGCCAACAAGTATAGGAGTTTGGCAGTGAAAGACACACAGACAACCATGGCCGACCACTCCGACGACCTCGACCAACTCCTCGACAGTAAGCTCTCTCTATCTCTTCATCTCTCTCTCTCTCTCTCTCTCTCTCTCTCTAAAACTCATTCTATTCAATATTTTCAGGCGCTTTAGATGATTTCCAGACCCTCAACCTAAATTCTTCCCTTCCAAGGTCTCTCTCTCTCTCTCTCTCATTCAATCTTTTGCAATATTTTCATTTTTTACTTGTTTACTCCAATCTCAAACGCTGTTTCTTTGTTATTAGAAGCGGGGAACAAACTTCCAAGAAAAATGAGTCTCCTTCTCTACCCTCAGGGGTTCAAGGATTGGGGTTAGGTTTACCTGATTTGAGAACAAAGAAAAAAGGTAAACAAAAGGTTTCCAAAGATGCTCATGTATCTGAGGCTCTCAACAAACTCAGGGAGCAAACTAAAGAAGCAGTTAAGGGCCTTGAATTCATCACCCCGCCTGGTGCTGCTGATGATTTGGGTAAAGATGGCATGATGGAAGATTGGGTTAAACAGTTTGAAGAACTTGCTGGCTCTCAGGTACTAACTCATTCCATTATCCTCTTCATGTGCTCAATTATGCCGAAAACCTGATAGCAGATTGCCCAATAGATAGACTTTGATACTATCTTAGAATTTGGGTTGGGCCTAACTCAACCCCTACAAAATCGGTTTGTAAGGTGAGAATTGCCCCCACTTTAAACATATAAATGGTGGGTGGCCCAATAGCCGAAAACCTGATAGCAGGTTGCCCAATAGATAGACTCTGATACCATCTTAGAATATGGGTTGGGCCTAACTCAACAACCCCTACAAAATCGGTTTGTAAGGTGAGAATTGTCATTATGCTTTTATATTGTTATTGTTTAAACACCATTGGACTATATAAATATATAGCCTTTATGCCTTTATCTTGTTACTGTTTAATATTAAAAAAACGAGATTGATATCTCATGCTTTAGAAATTTATGTTAGTGATTAACTGCATTTGATGTAATCTTAGTTAACATGCCTCAGAAAAACTTTGTTATAATCTATGAAGCAAAGGCTCTGATACAGACATCAGACACAATAATGACAATGTGTCCAAAGCTTGTTCTAGAAGTATGGATGTGTGAAACGTGTCTGACATGCTGACACATCACTTTAGAGAAGTGTCTGTGCAGGGATCTTACTGTATGCAACACCTTCGATTTTTATAATTCAATCAGATGGACATTTTACTTAACTAAGATACTCCTTGCATTGTGAAACAAACTAGGTTGTTTTTTTGTGTGATCATCAATGTACTACTGTTTTCAAGTATGTCAAATGGCTTTAGTTTTGTGCAAATGCCATACAAAAAGTTCCTACCTCAAAATTTGATTGTATCACTAGCTGCTTCCACAAATACCTCAGATCAAAGTGCTATTTTAGAACTCAATTACTCAACTAGATGTGTAACTTAGTATTGGATTTATAGTTTTACTAAAGTTTTGTAGTTATGATGACGAGCTTGATGTCCAATAGGCAATAACAGCAGCAACTTCTGTTTAATGTACTATTGATCAATGTATATTGACTTTCTTTGTTGGAATTAGTTCTGATAATTTTATCAATTTGGTTAGGACATGGAATCTATTGTAGAGACCATGATGCAACAACTTCTGTCCAAGGAAATACTTGCTGAACCAATGAAGGAAATTGGAGAAAGGTATCCCAAGTGGTTGGAAGAGCATAAAGCCAGCTTAAGCAAAGAAGAATATGAACGGTATTCAAACCAATACGGTCTGATACGGAATCTTAATGAAGTTTATGAAAAAGATTCTGGAAACTTCACCAAGATTGTTGAGCTCATGCAGAAAATGCAAGACTGTGGACAACCTCCAAATGATATTGTCCAGGAGCTTGCTCCCGATTTCGATTTAGCTAGCCTTGGCCAGTTGTAAGTTCCTTCTCGTAGCAGTAATCTCTGTTTGCTTATTTCAAAATCAAATACTTATGCATGAACACAAATTTATATAGTTTCATTTCAGCTTCCTCAACACTCATAAATAATGAGTGATTTGTCATGGAATTCAACGAATAGGTTGGCTATAATAAAGCAGTTCATATTTATGGTTGATGCATGATACTCCGTACTCGCTCAAATAAATTGGCAATTCATATTTGTTTATTTATTTTTTTGGGGGGAGAGGGGTAGTTACTTTGCACGTCAAATTAAATGTTGTCGCAAAATGTTGGGGGAGAGTGAATGTTGGAAATAGTGTTAAAGATTTAAAGTGAGTGTTGCTAGCACTACTTTGGGGATAATGAACCACGGGAGAAGATCCGAACCCATTTGGCACTTGATAACGTCAATCGTCACTTTATACCTTTTGCTTTTCTGAAAACTTGGTTGCTATATTTTTAATTTTTATTTTGTACTAGTTGTCAAACTACATATATATTATGCGTGACATCAGCTAATACGAACATTTCCATCTACAGATCTCCAGAAATGGTTGATGCATCTCAGCCAAATTGTGCAATAATGTGAAGTTGTTTCCTCCCTCTTGTTACATAGCAGCTGCCAGTTTGCAGATTCTCAGGAACATTTTTTTTTTCACTTGTCAGAATAATATAGTTTTATTATGCATTAAGATTGTTCTTTTCCTGCTTCACACTTTTTTATAGTCTCCCTTCAAGATTGTATATGATCCAAGGATTTGTCCATTCACATTTTATGAGACCAATGATAGTGCGTCGAGCTGCTAGTTGCAAACAAAATTTACTTTATGATAATTTTAAAATACTTTCTCATTTAATCTCTGGATCCTTGAATTTGATGACCATTATGAATCATAATGAACTATATGCAAGATTGAATAGAACCATTTGATGTCTGTACTTGATATGGGTTGGATTGTGGTTAAAGTATTTTCAAGTGAAATACCATAATCTTAAAAAAAATTATTCTATAAACAATTTTTTATTCCATAATCTAAGGTGCTTTGGGATAGGCATGTGCATGAGGAATGACAAGGTATCCTTAGGGAGATCTGCTACCATTTTTAACTGAGACATTCATTTTCAAACTGCAAATGCAAAGAGAGCTTGAATTTCAATAGAAAACTTTGAGATTAGTTTGACAAGATGTTAAGCTAGTATTTTGTATGAAAAGATTTATAGCAGTTCAAAAATCCAATGCTACCTATTTCTTTTATCCTATGTAGGCTTACAAAGTTTAGTACAGGAACAAATCAGGCACACCATACACCTATTTAACTAACTGGCAAAACAATCTTATATACACAATAATAACTCCTTAACTTCCTCAAACTTATGGGTGCAAGTGTCTATCTCACTTCAAAAATTAGTGAATAATATCAACCATAAACAACTTCTGTGGGGTACTATTCACCTTTCAATTTTCAATAACCTTTC
Source organism: Trifolium repens (assembly GCA_030408175.1). Taxonomy (NCBI): domain Eukaryota; kingdom Viridiplantae; phylum Streptophyta; class Magnoliopsida; order Fabales; family Fabaceae; genus Trifolium; species Trifolium repens. The sequence continues at coordinate 32,282,282 of CP125850.1, read as the reverse complement.
CTTTCTTTGTTCCTTCCAATTAGCATGTCCAATTAGACACCTCAATACAATTTGTTAAACCAAGAAGGTGGTGAAGATTCTCCTAGTCTAGGCATAAAACCTTCCCTTTCTAAAGAAACCTGAAGTCCAGCCATTATCCTTGTTATCGATGTCCACAAAAATGGTGCGGCACAAAATGCATAACCAAACACACACAAAGCTCTTACTACCCCATCTGAATACCAAGGAAATGCCATGACAATTAAAACTCCAATAATACCAAACCACGGCATCAGAACCGGTAACATTGGAAGAAGAAAAGCGTTGATTGCAACCAAGCATAGAGCCAAAGCACCGAGGAAATACAAAGGCCAGCCTAGCATTGGATGAATTGTTGGAGGAATGATGAAGAAGGGTGTTATGTAAGCTGCAAGGATACTCCATAGAGCTACTAGTTTGAGGATGTTTTGTACCAACGTGATGCTTTTATCTGAGCGACGGTAACATAGTTTTGAGAGGCTTGGTTTTGCTAAACGTGTCATTGCTATTATTCCAAGATATATTGCTGATTGAACAAGTATCACAGCCATATATCTGTACCATACCTGACAAAAAGAATAAACCAATTTTTACTATAACTTGCATATTTGAGGGAAAAATGGTATAAAAAAACTTATGGTTAGTAAGAAATTCAAATAAACGAAAGAACCAAACTTGAGTACTTAAGCAGAAACCGAAAACATAGTTAACCATAAACGAAAGAACCACCTTCATTGTTTCTATCATACTCAAGTACAATTTCACGAACACAAGAAGTTAATACACTCATAATGGATCTTACCCCAAAGTTTGAAGACGCTTTTCATGCCACTGGAGGCCTAATGGCAGGACAGGCCACGCCCACCAATACCATGGCTTCAACCAGGGTGCCCCCGGGAACGTAATCACACTATTTGGTCCACAGGGTATGCTCCAGCGAAGTTTAAGATCTGAAGTCATGGGAGTCGATGTTAGCATGAATTTAGATCGCACTAATTAATAAGTGCAATTTCAAAAAAAAGATGCATGTTTTTTTTTCCTTTAACTTACAGTAGTAAGAAGCATCCATTTGATAGCCTAAAGGAAGTCTATATGATCCATCAAGCTTGGTGCCATTTGGAGGTGGATGAAACAATGGCTTATCAAGCAATTCTGGGAAATAGCTAGCTATGAAACCCTGGTCTGCACCATCCGGATTTTCTCTCCCATTCTGTAATTCATGAACCTGTTTACTGTGAAATTTGGTAAACAACGCTAGTTTGATTATTACAAGAGAGACCAACTAGTAAATCTCGGGACATAGTGCTTTTGTTTATATTTTCAAAGTAAATGATGTTCATTATTGTTCTTATGTTGATAAAGTGTTGTTTTTATGTTTTAATAACTTGAAATGCAAGAAAGAATGTTTATCCAATTGAATAAACAGAAGGAAAGAAAGAGTCGAAAGTAAAAGATAATTGGATTGGAAAGAGATTAAAAACTGTAAATTGCATTCAAATGTAAATGATTACAGAATAAAATGGTTCACATTACATACATTTTCCTTCGAACACTCGTTTCTCGCTTTGACATGGGTACTTAGAGTTTTTCTGAGGATTTTGTATAATGATTGTGACCCCTTTTTCGATCACATAACTAGGTTATTTATAGACACTAATCTAACTGCTACTAACGCCTAAATAACTACAGATAGGACGCGTGTCTTGACACGTATTTTGAATTTGAATCCTTTCTTATCTTCTGAGTTAACCGTTGTTTCCATCGAAGTCGAAGTAACCATGCTTTCTTTTGAATATTTCGCTAAGTCCATAAATTACTTTTGCCCACTGGATGCTTCGACCCTACTGACACTTCGACCAAATCGAAAGGATCCTGAAAGAAAGAGAATATGCATTTAAATGCAACGTTCCATAATAGAACATTTATTACACGTTCATGCATGATTAATCATTAAATTCATTGGTTCTGAAAACCAAACATATTTAATGATTATTAAAAATAATTACATAATTAAACATAATTATTTTATTTATGCATTTAGAACATATTTTTACTTAGTAAAAATATGGGCTAACAAATTGCCCCCAAATGCCTGTTTCGATTGAGTGGTCGAACGAAAAAGGAAAAGGCATTTTATAACCACGTGCTTGACACTATTACCAATGACGGCGCTTATGTCACGTTCAGAAGTAACTGTCAACTTGATACCCACAATCTATCATTGCTCCTAGGTTTTAGCATAGTGGATGACGTGGCATACGCAGAAGTTGAAGAGAAATTTTTTGAATTTCTTTTTGATTTATTTTCTGGAGACAAACACGTTCCCCTATAAATAGTAGCAAACGAACAAAGGAACACTTTTTACCAACTTCCAAGTTTCAAAGCTTCCTTACGAACCCACTGTTCATCTTCTTCTTTTCTGCAAATCACACGCTGATCTTCAATCATCCTACAATTCTAAACCGTACAAGTGATTCAGCCTCAAATTCCGCATCGATTCATCTTTGTTTCACCTCAAACAAACAAATTTTCAAAATTTTCTTCACGAAACCCTTTTAGTTCTTGATTTTCTGCATACTGTTCATTAATGGCGTCCAACTTGGATTTCGACGTACCCACTGCTGGTAAATGGAAGGATCTTCGCGTCCTTGAAGATGGCGAAGAAGTAGTTCCAGAACCTTCTGGAACTGAGGCGGAAAGCAAGATCTGGAACACTCAACTTATGATTCCATTTTCTATCAAGAAGGAAGATTACGCTTTCTGTGGACCTTATCCCACACGTGATGAGGTTATATCAAAAGAGGTAAGTGATATCTTCCCTTTGCATGTAACCTGTGAGCCCAGAATCTTTAGCTTCACTCCTTACAACTTTGGGTATATGAAGAATGCCCTTAAGATTTTTTGAGCTGCCCCCTATACTGCGCACAAGGATTACATTCCCTGGTTAGATAGGGTCGAAAAGGACTTTAAGGATTCTTGGAAAAGCTATGGTATTTATGAGCTTATCCAATTTAGTCGAACCGGTCCTAAGTACAAACCAGAACTGCTAGTGGCTGCCTTACACTTCTATGAAAAGTCCACCAACACTTTTCAGTTTAAATGTGGCATGTTAACCCCTACCTTATTAGATGTAGCTGCTATCACAGGCCTTAGGCCTGTTGGTGATCACTTCGATCCAACCAAAACTGGAGATAAGGTCGAAGTTAATTTTCAAGAAGCTACATTCTCTAAGTACATAGCAGAACAAATGGGTAAAGAAGGAGAGGAGGTGTCAACTGAGGAGCATGTGGCCTTCTTAACATTGTGGTTATCCCACTTTGTGTTTTGCTCGAAATCCCTTCAGGTAGCGCGTATGTACATTCCCCTAGCACAACAGATTAATGAAGGTCGACTCTTCAGTTTAGGGCGTTTGTTACTAGCCTGTCTATATGAAGCAATGGGGAATGTCAGTGATGCAATCAAGGCTTCCAAGGATGGATCAAAGGTTTCAATTGCTGGACCTATGTGGCTGTTACAACTTTGGCTGAATGCCACATTTGAGACGGAATTGGGGTTGATAGTGCCTTCTGACTATCAACAAGAGGTAGATGAAAGGGAGATCGAAGGGCAAAGGTTGGTTCGATTAGCCCCTAGATCTTTGGACCAAGATACTGGCAGACTCTTTATGAGACATATGAAGATGTTTTTGAATTTTGACAAGTTTTTACCACGTCATGCGTAAGCATGGTGCTGCGTGGTTTGTTGAAGATTTTCCTGCATTCAACCCGGACAATGAGGATGAGGTCAATGAGGTCTGGAGGGCCTATTTAGAGCAAACTGTGCTCTCATGCAGGATCGGTTCGAACGCAAACCAGTATGGGCTTGTAGGATATCTGCCCAACTGTGTGGCTAGGCAATTTGGTATGTCCCAGATTAGGCCCAAGTCCCTTTTTGAAAAACTGGATAGAATGGTGTTGGGCACTGGAGTGACTGAGAAGACTTACAAGAAATACATGAGAATGCTGGAGAATTATGAATTTAATTTCAAACCCTTCGAGTATAAGCCTTCTTTCTACTGCACTGATGGCTTTAGCAAATGGTGGAGTGACCATTACACCAAACATTCAATAGGCAATGCTGATCAATTGCTAGGGATGGTGGAGAGTGGCTTCATAGTGCCATCTCTTGGAAAGAAAATAAACGTCTCAGGTCTAGGTAATCATCTAAACTCTTATATTTTATTTATCTTACAAGATTTATTCCCTCAAACCTTTTTATATTTAGTAATACAACATTTTGCAGGCAAAGGCATAAAGAAAGATGGTGGGTCTTCAAAGACTTCGCCTGAAGTGAAGAAACCCACTGGGGTGAAGATTAGATCAGAGGTCGAAACCTCTAAGGCAAAGGTAATTTTAGCCTTAAGAAATTTTTTTTATTTATTTTCTCTCCTCATGTTTAAACATATGTTCTAACTTTGACCATTTATGTCCTTAGAAGGGAAAAGGTAAGAGCAGCACAGAGACAGTGTCTGCTAGCTCGAAGAAAGATAAAAACACAGTGGTATTAGATGAGGAGGTAAAAATCAAACTTTCCATCAAATACTTCAAACTTTTGTCATAGTAATATATTTTGAAGCAAAATCTTGACATTTGTTACCTCCATCATTTCAGGATGAAGAAGAACAAGAGGTCCCTTTGGTTAGGAAGAGAAAACAACCATCAACTTTGACTTCACAACCTAGTGAAGGGAAAGCAACAACTGTTCCAGAAGTCGAAGCAAATGAGGCTGCACAAGCCAAGAAACAGAAAAAGGTTGAAGAAGCTCCAACAAAGGACCAAAGGGGAGAGAAGAAAAAGAAGAAAGAGATTGGTATGAAGGTCAAGTCAGCAATCAAGAAGCCTAAAGTGCTTAGGGCATTAAAAATCCGCCCTCGAGTGAAAGCGGTGGAGATCCAACCCCTCAGACAAATGCTTCAGAGAGCAAAGTGGTCGAACAAGACCAACTTACCAAGACATCAGAAGAGCAGGTTGACAGACCACAAGGTAACCCTGCACCTCATTCAGAGATCTTGGTCAATGATGAACCAATTATTGATGGGGGAAAGACAGATGATGCACAACCAGGCAACGATGCCCCCAATGCTGAGAAGGGTGGTAATCCTCAAACTAGCCCTGAGGTCGAAGAAGAAAAAGAGGTATAACTCATCTTACTCTCAACCTTAAATTTTCATAGTTACATTTGATCTTTACTGATTTTCTTTTGAGTTTGTAGGATCAGTCGAAGAAAAGTCCTGTTGAGGAAGATCAACAACCAAACCCTGAGGTGGTGCCAACCAATGCTTCGAGCATCAAATATTCAATGCCTAGTATGTCTACAAACTCAGGCCAGGCCAGCTTGAACCAAGAATCTCAACATGACTCTGATGCAATTCCTGAAGCTGAGGTTGGGGGTTCAGGGATCATATCTGTCTCTTCGACCTCGAGACTTTCTGCAAGCTTGGGCGTACAAGAAGAAGAATTTACCAATATGCAGAAGTCTGATCCTGACGGTACCCTTAAACTTCTACTCTCGAGGAAAGCAAATCAAGGAAACACCTCTAGTGAGCACACAACCACTGACTCAGCGCCTTCCAACTCTGAAATCGACTCGATGGTGCGCCAGGACTCTCTGTTGCTGAAGCTTACAACTACATTCGTCCAAAGGGATGTGTTGAAGCAAATTGAAGAACAACCAGCCTGTGCTTATAGCCACTTGGCTTTCCTGAAGAAGCTTCACAATCCTAGGACTGATGAGGAAACCCTTGGCAAAGTCATACAACTTAGTTCGATTGTGGACCAATATGCCAAGGCAGTGCAGAAGAGGACTGATAATAACACAAGACTTGCCACACAACAACAAGCTCAAACCATGTTCTTTGAGAAAACCCAGCAAGCACAAGCTGAAGTGGAAAGATTGTCCTCTCAACTGGTCGAAGGAAATTCAAAGCTAAAAGAATGTGATGACAAGGTTGCCCATTACAAGGAACAAATCAAACTCTTAGAGGAGCAGATTGTTAGTTACAGGCGCAAGATCATCGAAGAGGAGACCAAGAGAGCTCGAATTGAGAAAGAGACCAAAGCTTCGACCCAAGAGCAGATTGACGCATATGGCAGGGAAGGGCTTCAAGCTTTTGGCTCTGCAGAAGTTGTTGGTGAAGAGATCAAATCCCTGGAGAGTTCGAATTTGGTGGTCGAAAAGGAAATGGCAACCCTCAAGAAGATTTATGCTGACTGCACCAAGAATTTATAATTCCCTTAGTTTATTTTCTTTATTGTCCGTTCGAACAATATTTTGGATCTTGTAACTTTTGAACAAAGTCCATGTTTTATGGCAATTTACAATTTACCATTTTATCTTACATGCTTGAGTATTATTCTGCGTTTATTTTTACTTCCCCTTTTGACATCAGTCAAAAAAAAAAACACAGAAAAACAAGCAGTCAAAGCACCATATCAAGGCAGTCAAGTCAAAAGGTGATGACAGCCAAATTCATTAAATGAATTGTATTGATGACCACACTGACAAGAAGGCTTGATGGCACTATAAAAAGGATGATTTTTTCTCATTTCACTCATTCAGGGTAATCAAGTAACCTCAACAAGAAAATCATACCATGGAAAGGCAGGTTACCAAGGATGCTTCAGGCTCAAAAGAAAATAGCAAAAAGGGAGCAGAGCCCTGGCGTTGCGAAGAAAACAGGTTACGCTATGAGAGAAACAAGGAAGAACTAATTTTAACAGAATCAGAAGAGGAAGAAATGGGCCCTGATCTGGAAGAGTTCTTATGGACATATGAAGACAATCTAGCAGATTATCCAGCTGAGGTTCAGAAGCTTGCTAATGAAGCACTATCTCTTTTCAAGGAGAAACTGAAAAGTATAGAATCAGAAACTTCTAAATCTAAGCCTAAGTCTGGGTAGAATTATGTTATCATATGTAATAAAGACCTTTTTTTATTAATAATAAAAATAAAGTTGTTCCTACTTCCTATTTCTCTTTTTAAAGCTTGCTTCCTTTGACCAATTCCTGATTTGTGGCAAGTTTTAATTATTGCCATTTCGATTTCATGTTCAAGTATTATTCTGCGCTTATTTTTACTTCGAGTAAAGTAGGCTTATATTTCTTCAAATACTTTCCATTTATACCCAAAGTACGTTTTTCAGGAGTTAACTCCTCAATTTCATATGCGCCATTAGAATAAACTTGAATAATTTTGAATGGTCCTTCCCAATTTGGGGATCACTTGCCTAAGATCCTATCTTTTTTGTCCATAGGCAATATAACTTTCCAAACTAATTCTCCTATATCAAAAGACTTAAACTTAACCCTTTTGTTATATGCTTTAGCAACTCGTTCTTTTTGTTTTGTTAAAACTTCTAAAGCACTAAGCCTTTCTTCATCTAAATCAATCAACTCATCTGACATCATCTGATAATAATGGTCTAGAGGTATTTCCATTTGTCTTTGTACTCTTGCTGATTGCAAATGTATTTCGACTGGTAATACTGCATCATGACCATAAGTTAGTCGAAATGGAGTAGTGTTAGTTGATTCTTTAGGAGAATTTCTACAAGCCCATAACACTTGGTCTAAGGTTTTGTGCCAATTTCTTGGCTTTTGGGCTATATGTTTCTTTATCAGATTTATAATAATTTTATTTGCTGCTTCGACTTGACCATTTGCTTCTGCATAATATGGTGTTGAAGTTAACAGTCTAAAGCCAGTTTCTTGGGCAAATTCCTGCATCTTTCGACCAGTGAAAACTGAACCTTGATCAGTAGTTATTGTTTCAGGAATTCCAAACCTATATATTATGTAATTTTGTATGAAATTAATTACTGCCTCTTGATCAACATTTGGTAAAGGAATGGCTTCTATCCATTTTGTGAAATAATCTATTCCAACTAAAATATAACGTTGATTTTTTGATGAAGCAGGTTTAATCTCACCAATAAGGTCTAGAGCCCAACCCCTAAAGGGCCATGGTTTTACTATTGAATGTAGTTCACTTGCAGGCACATGTTGAATTCCTGAGTGCCTTTGGCATTCTTGGCATTCTTTCGCAAACTCTATACAATCCTTCAACATAGAGGGCCAATACAAACCTTGTCGAAACAAGAGCCATTTCATCTTATGTCCTGCTTGATGAGAGCCACAAGTACCACTATGAACATCAGAGATTGCTATATATGCTTCTGCTTCATTAAGGCATTTTAACAAGATTCCTTCAGAAGTCTTTTTGAAAAGATCATTTTCAAAAATTATATAGCTTAAAGCCCTATATTTTACCTTTCGATCCACATTTCCTGTTGGATTCTTATGGTAATCTACTATAGGTTTTCTCCAATTATTATCTGACAAATTGTCAATGGCAAAAATTTGAAAATTTTCTAGGGGATTTTTTATTTCACCATTTATTTGTGGTATAGTGTCTGCCCCCACAAGTTTTGGTATTGACAATTGTGCAGATATTGGTTCTTGTAAAACCATTTTTTCTTTTATTTCGATTAATTTTGTCAACTTTTCTTTTGACATTTTATATCCTGAAGCAATTTGAGCCAAGTCATTTGCTTCTTGATTTTTTAATCGAGGCACATGTTCAATGTCTACATGATCGAAACAATCTAACAAAGAACTAGCTATAGAAAAGTATTTCGCCAGATGCTCTTTCACACATTTATATTCTTGTGTTAATTGTTTCAATACTAATTCAGAATCACCTCTTATCTTAATGTTCTTTGCCCCCAAGTCTTTTAATATTTCTAACCCTGTAATTAAAGCTTCATATTCAGCTTCATTATTAGAGCAAAGTCCATCTATTTTGTACTTGAACTTGGTTGGAACTTGAGTCGGAGATATGATCAAAATTCCAATTCCTGTCCCATACTTATGTTTGGACCCATCAAAATAAAGAGTCCATGGTTGAATATCCACATAATCCTGTGGCATTTCGACCAACGAATGATCTACTATAAAATCAACCACGATTTGGCCTTTGACAGCCTTTAAAGGTTTAGTTAGCATATGTTTAATAACATCAAAGTGGGAATAGACATAAACATCAACAGGCTTTATATAATGCTTAAGTTTTGTACAAGAGAAATACAAACAAAGACAAAGTTTTTCTATGGCAGTATATCTAGTTTCTGCATCATTTAAAACTCTACTAAGGTAATAAACTGCATTTTCTATGCCATTATCGTCCTCTTGAGCTAACATGCTTCCTATCGTCTTATCAGACGTAGCAATATACAACTTCATAGCTTTATTCCTACTAGGAGGCATTAGAACTGGAGGCTTTATTAAGTATTCTTTGATGTCATCAAAAGCCTTTTGATGCTCTTCGTTCCATTTGAATGGATCATCTTTCTTGAGTTGAAGTAGTGGTGAGAAAGCTTGAGCCTTTCCACTTAGATTTGAGATGAATCTTCTCAAGAAGTTGATTTTTCCTAGCAGAGATTGAAGTTGTTTTTTGGTCGAAGGAGGCTTGGTCTCCAAGATAGCCTTTGTCTTGTTTTGGTTTATTTCAATGCCTTTTTTATGCACCACAAAACCAAGGAAATCTCCTGCATGCACATAGAAAGCACATTTTAATGGATTCATTTTTAATCCATGTTCCCTCATTCTTTTAAAAGATTGCCTAAGATATACCAAATGGTTATCTTCAGAAGAGGATTTAATGATGATATCATCAATGTAAACCTGCATGAATGTATCTATAAAATCATGAAACATGGAATTCATTGCCCTTTGATAAGTGGCACCAGCATTTTTTAAGCCAAAAGGCATCACAACCCACTCATAAGTGCCTAAAGCACCAGGGCATCTAAATGCTGTTTTAGATACATCTTCTTCAGCAATGAATATTTGGTTATAACCAGAATAACCATCTAACATGCTCAAAAACTCGAAGCCTGCTGCTGAGTCTATTAGCATTTCTGCCACAGGCATGGCATACTCATCTTTAGGTGTAGCATTATTTAAGTCCCTAAAATCTATACATACTCTAAGTGTCCCATTCTTTTTAATAACAGGAACTATATTTGCTAACCATTCTACATACCTGGCAGCTCTGATGAATTTACTCTTCAGCAGCCTCTCGATCTCTTCTTTGATTTTGGACATGATATCTGGTGCAAACCTTCTTGGCAATTGTTTCACTGGTTTCTTACCTGCCTTGATTGGTAGTTTTAATTCGACCATTTCTCTACTGAGTCCAGGCATTTCATTATAATCCCAAGCGAAACAATCACTAAATTCTTTGAGAAGTAGTACCAATTTTCCTTTTAAGTCAGGACTAATATTGGCACTAATGTAAGTTGGCCTTTTTGCTGAGCCATCTCCAATGTCAATTTCCTCCAAAGGGTCTTGAGCCTGCATCTTAGGAGTTTCATTAAGTGGATCCCTTTCGAACCCTAAAGGTTCCTCATCATAGATGCAGTCGAGCCTTTGTGCTTGTGGCATAGAAATGCCATCGCTTTCGACCTTGGCTTCTGTAGCCATATTTTGATGAACATCAGCCTCCAAAGCCGTATTTAACTTAGTTTCGGCCATATAAGCCGTAATCCTGGCCCATGCGCTGGACTCAGACATCATAATCTTCGTAAACATTCCACCCAGATGGTGGTATAACTCCATCTTCTGAGGACACAGCATCTATTTCCTCTCTTTCCCATATGAAGCCATGGGTTGGGTGGAGTTTGACAGAATGTATCACATTATCAGAAGGTGTGAAAGCATTCTCTTTATCATAACATGGCGCTATGTTCGCCAAATTTTTGTCAAAGGTTTGTTGATTTATGGTATCAACCTCTGACATATAGAAACTCTGACCAGCCTCTATATTTTCTACGCAGCCATCCTCCCTCCAAAGCATCAACTTCTGGTGAAGAGTCGAAGGAACAGCTCCTACTCCATGAATCCACTCTCGCCCCAATAGTAAGTTGAAGTTTGCCTTGGATTCGACCACTAGGAATAAAGTTGGTCGAACTATGCTGCCCACAGCAACATCCACTTGAATTGCCCCCCTTGAATGTCCTGTTTTGCCTTCGTAATTTGACAAAACAATGTTATGGGCTGACAAATCACAGTCATATTTGCCAATCTTGGGTAACATAGATAGAGGCATTAGGTTAACAGCAGCTCCTCCATCTATCAGCACCTTGTTAACTCCAACTCCTTCAACCTTTGCTCTGATGAAGAGGGGTTTAAGATGGTTTTTCATGCCTAAGTCTGGCATTTCGAATGTAGCCTGTTGCTCCTCGATGCAGCCATTGTTCATGACGTAGTAGCAAATTGGCTTAGGATCAGCCATTTCTAACTGGTCGAAATCAGTTTCGAGCTCAGTTATCTCTGTTTGCACGTCATACTCCGATGGTAATATGGAAACCACGCATATTACGTCGAAATCTGGCTCAGAGTCCAGCAGATCATCTTCTTCCATCTTGCTTTCTTCTATAGGAGGAAGGATCCTTTCTTTTGCTGGCCTTCTAGCCATTTCTTTATATTGGCCTGTTTGAAGATTAGTTGCAGCCAATTTCTTTTGGCGTTGGAACCTACGCCACTGAGTCCTTGTCATTGGATGTTTACCCTTGTAATTGTTTTTGTAAGAGTATTTGTTGACATCCTCTGAATAGCTTAATTTGGTGCCACTTGCGCCACCAACTTCCATTGCACCCTTGTTGAACTTTATGGTTCCTTGGTGCATCCAGCATTCTATAGGAATCGAACCAGAAGGAAGGAAAGTGGGCCTTCGATCTGTTTGGACCATATTATTTGGTCGAGTTAGAATGCCCTTTCCTTTACCACGAGACGGCTTTGGGTTTGCACTCTGCCTATTTGCAACTGGTTGGAACTTCATGAGGCCTGCAGTAGCCTCCTTATCACAAACAGCACTGCAACGAGCACAAAGCATCACTCCTTTGTTCTCTAACTTGCATCTGTTTAGAAAGTCAATCAAATCCTCTTCAGCACGAGGAAATACTACTTTCATTTTTTCATAGTACTCCTTTTCAGGGATTTTTTCCACTTGCACCTCTGAAACCTCCATGGCTTCGACCATCATAATAGCTTGTGGTTCAGCATAGAGGGTATCAGCATTCTGTGAAGATTCTGGATCTGTTTTTGCAGCTTTGGGTTTTTCACCAAACTTAAGTCTTCCTTCGTTCAAAGCCTTTTGAACCAAGTCCCTGAAAAGCACACATTGTGAGGTTCTATGTCCAAGAAAATTATGATACTTACAATAACCTCTTTTCTTTCTCATATCTAATGGTGGTATTTTAACACCTTTTGGAACCACTATTTGGCCATCAGTAACCAACAAATCAAAGATTTCATCACATTTTGTTATATCAAAAGTATAAGTCTTTGAAATATATTTATCATTTTTTGGTTCAACAGGGTTTTTTCCATTTGAAGGTTTTAAAAGCTTGCAAGTGTAAGGGGGACCAGGTTTTAATTCTGCTAGGTCTATTTCCCCTTGTTCAACATCTTCATAAGAGACAACATATTCTTGGTCGCTATCATATGTTTCTACATAAGCAACTTTTTCTTTTTTATGATACTTTGAATTTCTAGCCTTTTCTGCTTTCAAGCGTTCGACCTGTCGAACCCTATCAGCCAATTGGGCCATATCTCTTAGATGCTGAGTGTCTAATTTCTTTCTGATCGAATAGTCTAGGCCACCAGCAGCCATTTCGACCAATTCATGTTCAGGCACTTGAGTAAAACACCTAGCCTTAAGTAAACGAAATCTATTCAAATAATCATCTATAGACTCAGGAGTTTTGCGCCTAACACTTGCTAATTCTTTGAGACTTATCTTAGACTGTCCCATGTAGAATTGCTCATGGAAAACTCTCTCTAATTGATTCCAATTAAAAATTGAATGTGGAGGGAGAGTAGTAAACCATGTAAAGGCATTTTTCGTTAGAGAATTTGGAAAATACTTCATTCTCAAATTCTCATTATTTGCCAGATCTCCTGCCTCAGTTAGATATCTTGCTATGTGTTCAACAGTAGATTCGCAAGTATCACCAGCAAATTTAGTAAATTTTGGGATTTTCCAACCCCTTGGCAATTCTGTTTGAAGCACATATTCTGATAAGGCAGAAACAAAATGAGGCATATGCATGCCTATGTTTAAACCATTTTGTGCTAGGATAGTTTCGATCAAATTGGCTATGTTATTTTGCCCAGCAAAATTATTATTCTGGACATTTCTAACTACATCATCAGCATTTTGGTTCCTATTTATCAATACAATTCCAGGATTTTGTTCGACCTGGGGCAAAGCGTGTTGCTGTGCCTGAATTTGCACCTGTGGTTCGACCACTGGCACTGGTTGTTGGACTTGGTTTATGGGGTTTGCAACATTATTTGGGGCAAGCATAATGACATTATTTGGTGCTTGTGCAATTTGTAAAGGCACCACATTCTGAATCTGGGGAACTTGTTGACTATGGGCTTGAGGAGCCCCAAAGAAATCAGCAATTCTTCCCATTTGATTTGCCAACAATTGATAACTTTGGTTTGTATTTTGAATTAATGGGTTAAATACTGTACCAATTTGTTGTGTTAACATATTTACCATGTCATGATTACTCTCATCCATTTGTTGCCTTAAAGCATTCAAGGCATTGTTGGTTAACGAGGGATTGTCATTTCGAGTAGCAGAACCAGAAACCATCTGATTATTAGGCACAAATACGCCTGGTGCTGACTCTGTGAACAGTGATGCACTTGTTTGCAAACCTTGCATCATACTGGTAGGCATACCATATGGGTAGTTCCTACTTGTGCCTTGACCCACATATTGGGAAAAGGGTAATGAAAAAGTAGAAGAACTAGCGCCACCCCCATTAACATTTGTCCTATTTGGAGAGAAATTTTCCTCCATAGCATGGGAAAGGGACAAGATAGGTTCTGTAGTGGTCGAAGGTACCACTGTAAATGTTGGCATTGTCATTGTGGTACTTACCACAGAAGAAATTGGGGCGGAAACTGTCGCCCCACTAGCGTTGGGCACAATCTCACTGATTACAGGAGAGATTATGGCCTCAGAAACGCTCGAAGCGGTTGATACATTCGAACCGTTATTATTATTGTTTCCGTTCGGATTTTCCATGTTTTGTCTTGGGTTACTTCTGGGTGGTGGTCTAACCATTTCAGGGAGTAATTTCCCGTTCCTCAAAAGCATACACTACACAAGAATCTTTGGAAACAATACACAAAAAATGCAGAACAAATTAACTACACAAACTTTGAAGAAATTTAAACGTAAAGCACACAGTCCCACCGGGCGTGCCAATTTGTTTACTGTGAAATTTGGTAAACAACGCTAGTTTGATTATTACAAGAGAGACCAACTAGTAAATCTCGGGACATAGTGCTTTTGTTTATATTTTCAAAGTAAATGATGTTCATTATTGTTCTTATGTTGATAAAGTGTTGTTTTTCTGTTTTAATAACTTGAAATGCAAGAAAGAATGTTTATCCAATTGAATAAACAGAAGGAAAGAAAGAGTCGAAAGTAAAAGATAATTGGATTGGAAAGAGATTAAAAACTGTAAATTGCATTCAAATGTAAATGATTACAGAATAAAATGGTTCACATTACATACATTTTCCTTCGAACACTCGTTTCTCGCTTTGACATGGGTACTTAGAGTTTTTCTGAGGATTTTGTATAATGATTGTGACCCCTTTTTCGATCACATAACTAGGTTATTTATAGACACTAATCTAACTGCTACTAACGCCTAAATAACTACAGATAGGACGCGTGTCTTGACACGTATTTTGAATTTGAATCATTTCTTATCTTCTGAGTTAACCGTTGTTTCCATCGAAGTCGAAGTAACCATGCTTTCTTTTGAATATTTCGCTAAGTCCATAAATTACTTTTGCCCACTGGATGCTTCGACCCTACTAACACTTCGACCAAATCGAAAGGATCCTGAAAGAAAGAGAATATGCATTTAAATGCAACGTTCCATAATAGAACATTTATTACACGTTCATGCATGATTAATCATTAAATTCATTGGTTCTGAAAACCAAACATATTTAATGATTATTAAAAATAATTACATAATTAAACATAATTATTTTATTTATGCATTTAGAACATATTTTTACTTAGTAAAAATATGGGCTAACAGAACCATGTCCTTGAAAACAACCATCGATGGCTGCAAATATCAAATAATTAGAACCCATGTGAAAAAGATCAACTATAAGATGATTACTTTTCACATGAAACAAAAGTGTATTTTTTTCATACAAAATTTCCTACCACTTCTATACGAAGGCTTTCGTTAGCACCCAAATCATCCAATAGATTAGCTCAGTTGGTAAGACAGGTTGAGCATGTGATTAAGGGATTGTCCCACAAACCACATCTTTGGACGAATGATTAGTCTCATAGTTGGCTCAAAGGGTCAAAGCTATGCAGAAATACCAGGGGCTTCGATGGGGAGTCAAAGAGTACTAACTATGTTGGGCTACCGATTTTATTTTCTTTAAACAACCAATGTTACTAATTGTTAATATTATGTTGGGGTGTGGTTCGAACACTCATCTCCTTATCACTCTGCTCCTTAACTCACCCGCATCAGCCACTAAACCAACCTATATCCCACCATATGCTGGGTTACCAAATAGTTTTTTTTCCTCAACGCACCTCTTCCTTCATTCCAAAGACGATATCTAGAGTATGATCCAAGTAGTTTGACAATAAGATCTGGAATAGAGTGTGACACCGTCTTAGATTTTGGATTGAGTCTAACTCATTTTCACAAAATGATCCGACCATAAACACTCTTAGAATAAATGTGAGATTCTAACAACCAGGAAACTTTTCTTTCATAGGCAAATGTTAGTAATTTTTGTTAGATTAATATTTTCTCCTTCACCCACCGGTTTTGACAAACCAGTTGAGTTACTCAAACCCCTAAAAAAGTCGCATTAAAAGCAAATATTGCGACCCATTTGGAAGTAGGTCAATTTTGCTCCGCTCTCTTTTCCTTCTTATCTATCCATCTTTTCCAACCAAACAGATCCTTTTGCATTTAAATTGTGAATGAAACTTAAAAATTAAAGAATTTAAAGGCAATAAGAATCATATGAATTTTGGTATTATGCTGCAGTTTCGTGGCAATTTAATTTTATAAGACATTTTGGACAAAACATACCTGCAAAACAAAGAGACCTGTATGAAAAACACAAGGATTGATAAAGACAGCACAAAACTGTCCACATTGAAACAACTCGTCAGTATTTTGTAAGAAGAGGTTATCAGCATCCAACATGACTACTCTGTCATAATCCACTAAACTCCATGCATAAAGTTTGTTCAAAGATAATTTAAATCTCTTGTCAAAATTATCTTGATGTTTGTAAGGATTATCCATATTTTCCACTCTCACTACTTTCACACCATCTTCATTTTCACTGGACAATCCACAAAGAAAAAACACTATGGTCAAATCAATTATCCAATTCAATTATCAACTAAATTACTTAATAAGTGCATGCACCGTGCACGTAACTTAAGTTCTCCAACACACATAAAAAGAAATATCAATACTTTGTATAACATAGGTCCACTCCATCAAATTGGTGTGGTTTATCTTTGGTTTTGGTGGATCAAAAATTGTGCCTTTTTCATATAACGCCAAACATTGATGTATTTTGGCTTTTGCTTTATCTAATTAGTCTTTTGGAAAATAGAGTATGAATATGAAAAGAAATTAAACTTTAGTAATCAATTGCTCTCTCATTAGTAAGTGTATATTGACTTGAAAAGTAAACATGTACTAAAATGGTGGATGTCGGTATCGAAGTTTTTTTTTTTTTAAATAACTTTTTGACTAGAATTTATCTTTAAGTGAATAAGTGGGGTATTTGAGGTTTGAATCTCGACCTCTATGGCTCTACATATAGAATGTAATGTTTCTATCAACTGGGTTAAGCTCACAAGAACTATCGAATACTTGTTCGATAAATTTATTTAGTCATAGACTTTAAAGGTATGCATGTATTTTTTTTCTCTCTTTGGCCTATTAACCCTTTAACTTAATTTATATAGGGTTCGTTTGAATTGACTTATTTTTGAGTTTATGCAAATAAATAAGCCTTTATGTATTATTATAAGTTTTTTAATGTAGTTTATAATAAAACAATTTATAAAAATACAATTTTTGTCAATAAATACTCATAAATTAACATAAAACTTTATTTATTTACATAAACTATTTTGATAAATTAAAAAATAAGTCAAATATAAACAGGTCCATACTGTACATTTTAATAGACTAAAGACTTATTTAGATTTATCTAATAATACAATACAAATACTTGTGAAACGGTTGGAATATTTTATGGAAACTGCTTATAACATGCTTAAAAGTTATTTTTTTTAGCTTATTTTTATAAACTCTCAAAGATAGCTCATTAAAACAGCTTATGTAAAAAAGGCGGATTCTAGGGTGGGAAAGTGACTTAGGTCTCCCACCATGGGAAAGTAATCTGAACCGTTGGATGAAAGATGCTACCATGCACCATCAGTACCTTATAATTTTTTGTCTCTCTCTTCCCATCATCTATAAGCTTGATCTGTAGTTCTATTTTCCTTCATCTTTCCTTTCAATTTCATTTTGTTCATAGTTTAATTAAATACAAAATTAACAACTACTTCTATAATTTGTTATTTCTTATGAAAGCTTCAACCTCCAACACAATCAGTAATTAAAGCTAACAAGATACAAGGCCAAAGTCAAACACAGGCTTCACAAAACAATATAGGAAATAAATAAAAATGGCTCCCCAAAAAAACTAGAACACCCAGAAACACTAAAACAAAACATAAGCCTCACTCAAACAATAAAAACAGTAGCTAATTCCAAATCCAAGAGGAATGCTAGCACCAAAAAATCAAAAGAACAAGCCAAAAGAAAAACACAAAACATCAATCTTTAAAGCAACACAGCAGAACCCATAAACAAGATATAATGTATTGTCGTCGATAAGGAAAATTGTTTGGTTCTTTATTTGATTTTGTGTTGGATTCAATAGGCCCTAAGTTGATTTTGTTCTTCAATTACTTGATTGAATTTTTCTATATTCATTTATGAGTATTTTATGATGTACAGATATAGTGATTGATTGTATATATACCCTTGGTTTGAAATTTGAATAAAGTTAGTAGGAATTAAATTGAGAGGTTTGTTATTATTATTATTATTATTATTATTGATTTTTAAAAAAATAAAGAGGTTGTGGTTGTGAGAGAGAAGAAAGAAATCCAGAAACA
Organism: Trifolium repens; assembly: GCA_030408175.1. NCBI lineage: Eukaryota > Viridiplantae > Streptophyta > Magnoliopsida > Fabales > Fabaceae > Trifolium > Trifolium repens. The sequence goes on along the minus strand of CP125850.1, from coordinate 32,263,934 downwards.
AGAAAAAGAATTGCAGACAGATGAGAGAGGTGATGGGAAGAGAGAGACAAAAAATTATAACGTATTGATGGTGCATGGTAGCATCTTGCATCCAACGGTTCAGATTATTTTCTCATGGTGGAAGACCTAAGTCACTTTCCCACCCTAAAATCTGCCTGTAAAAAAACCTAGACTTTACTATATATTTTGTTATAGAAGTAGCTTATCCACAATAACACACACTTATATAGTCCTCACTTTAATCTTTGAATAAATTTCTTTTTACTTTTTAATTCATGGAATAGTTAATGTATTTAGTCTATTTTTTAGACTAAATACATCAATTATTCTATAAATTTAAAAAATAAACTTTTTTTTTATATTAAAAATCGGAGAAGTACTAATAAAGATTTATGCTGTAGACACTTTTAAGGGGTAACAGGCCGACCTAATTCCAGCCCTAGGGAAAAATGAAAAGGACGGTCTTAATTTAATTATACATAACATGTGGGTAGAGTTTTTCCCCATAAATTTATTCTCTATCTTATAATACAAATCTATCTATCTTATAATAATAGGATGGCCGTTTGGAGCACCACATTGCACAATCTATATCCTTGCTATCAATTTCCTTACTCCTATCCTATCACAACTACTCACTCACAATCAAGCTTCAATAAATAGTATGTACAGTATATTATTATTGGTAAGGATACGCTACAACTGAGAATTATATTATTGATTTCCTTATTAATATGGTTAACTTAAGTTAGTCAACAAAAGTAAATTTATTTGGTTTAAATTTTATACCAAATACATCAAATTTCTTTGACTCACTTTTGCTTATATTTTAAAACGGAATGAGTACTATTTAGTATTTTTCTTATTGACTCAATAAAAACAATGAAATGGTAAGAGAGTAATAAACCTCTGAAAAAGTCCTTGAGTTGCATATCTTTTCAGACAAACAAATAAAATTTCATTGTATTCTAAAAAGAGGGTCCGATAACTATAATTTAGCTGTTAGGTAAGTAAAGTCTCACAAAAAATTACTTCCGTCAGAAATTGAATTTGAAATCTTCCAAAAATTGATTTTAAATTGATTCATATCATTATTATTTTTTAATAATATTTAAATAATTAAATTACTCCCGTAGTTATATGAAACAATACTAGTTTTAGCCTTTAAACAAGAAACAAAAACTGCTGTATTATAAAAAGACAAATAAAGATAATTGTTATTTTTGTTAAAAAATAAAAAGACAAAATGATACTCATAAAAAATTATAATTGGTGACTTAAAAATTGAAGCAAAAACAATAAAGACAAGAGACGAAGGAAGCACAAAAACCAAAGGATATGTGTAGGACAATAACTTTGCCCGGATGAGGACGGTTGAAAGCTTCGTCAAACAGTGTTGAACTTAACGCGCAGCTACAAAACGTTTACAACACAACCCGCCACTCACAAAGTCCCAACACATGCCACAACTTTCCGTAAAAAGACTTTAACAAGGAAACGAAGAAAATCGATACTTTAAATGGAAAACAAATAAAATCATTTATCAAAATAAATAAAAAATTGAAACTCATTTACACTATACTATTACTAGTAAATTATTCGATTTTCTTTTTTGTCAAATAATACAATTCATTTATTCATTATTACTTATAAAAAAGTAATAAAACTGAAGATATCCAATAAAGATAAAGAAGATTGAGAGGTACATAATTTTTTATTGTATATATTGGCGGGTTATGATTAGTTATAATGTACTTATCATTTTATTTTTTTGGATAATTAACATGCTTATCACTTTTATTTGAAATTGGGAAATGCATATTTGGTAGAGGTCTAAAAAGAAAATTTTATTTTAAAAATTAAACGATAAACAGCTTGTAAATTTTAAAAATTAATTTTGTAAAAATTACCATTTTTTATTTTTATAAAAAATGCGAGTATCATTTAATCTCAATGATTTTATTCATAAAAATCTAATTAATAATCATAAAAATATATAGTAAAAATCCATTACTCCCTCCGGCTATTATTATAAGCAAATTTGACTTTTTTAATACATTGAAAAAGTGATGTATTTGGTCCATATTATGAACTAAATACATCACTTTTTCAATGTACCAAAAAAGTCAAATTTGCTTATAATAGTGGCCGGAGGGAGTATTTAACTATGTACCAAAAAAAATCCAACATTTGACCTAAAAAGTAGTATATGCAAGAAGCTCATGTGGACCCAAAACAAGATCTCACACAAAAGATACCATTGATGCCGGGCAGCACGGTGTTCTTTTCTCTTCTCTTCTAATCGTCCATTCCCACAAACATCATGCGCAATTACAAGACAATTTAATCAAAATATATGTTTCATACGTATGAGTCAGAAATCGAATTCACCATAAAATGCAAGGATTCAATTTCACTTGGGTCACATGGTTATTGACAACTCTATTCTAAATTAAATCATTTTTAATTATTTTAATTTTTATTTTAATCATATTTCTTGCAGTCTCTACCTTCTATTAAACTTTAAACCCTCCTCAAAAAAAAAAAAAGACAAAAAAATCAACGTAAGAGGAAGTTTCGGAGAAAATTAGATTAAAAATAACGTAATAAATAAACTGAAAACAAACATAGGATGAATAAAAGTGACTTACAGAGCTTGAATCCAACGAAGAGGAACATCAACAGAAGCAATGACAACAAGATCGGCTTGAACATTAAGAAGAGAAAGTGATTTGAAAAGAACTCGTATTGCGATGTAGAATTCATAGTCTCTTGATGTACCAACATACATCATAGTAGCATAAGCATTTTTATTTTGGGCTTTTACAACTGGGCTTGAAAAGCCCACCAATAAAAACACTAACAACAACCATTTCATAACAAAACCACCTGCGACTGCAACATTGTTGTTGTGCTCACGTTGTTGCCGATTTTCCCAACCCATAAATTAGAGAAAATGAAAATGTTTGTTTGCAGTGAGTTTGTGTTTTTTTGTATGTAATAATCTTCTTCTCGTGTTGTGTACTTTGATTCACGCTCTCAACGTGCTACTTTGTGTGTGGGGTATAGAGTTTTTTCAGAAGTGAAGAAAGAAAAAGGAGAGTTTAATTAATAATTTAATAAAAAGAAGAGGAAAAAAAATGAATAAATGGATGATGAGGACAAAGAAAGAGAGGAAGAAGGAAACAGCTTTAGATTTTTAGCTAGCAACTAGTCGTGTGTACCCAGCAGTAGACAGTAGGTAGTACCTCATCATAACGAATCTCAAGCATTATATTTATAGTTATATGTTGTGCCCTTCTTCAAATATCTACTTTCTTTTATCCTTTTAAATAAAAGTCGTGTTAACCAGTGCCCCGGGACACTAGTTAAGAATACAAAAAAAAATTGTATTGAAAACAACATTTTTTATATTTCACAAATATTTATAATAAAAATTTCAATGTAATTTTGACTATATTGGGTATTCTTAACTAGTGTTCCCGTGTCCCGAAGACACTAGTTGACATTTAAATACTCTCTCCTATCACATTTATAAGAAAATTTGATTTTTTTAGTATACTGAAAATAGATCTAAATATAACTAAAAATGATAATAAAGAAACATCCACTTTATTGAAAATGATTAAAACATGTCTGACGTATGTGTTATTTAGTTGTATCTCAAATGTATTGGCCATATTTTTCAAAAATTAAAATTTAATTGCCGGATACTTTCTCAGTATGTATCAAACACATATTAGTGTTGAATATGTGTGTCGAATATGTGTCATATTGATACTTTGACGATTTTGTAGTATGGGTTTCGTAGGTCCATATAACATTGTTGAAAGCACTAATGATATGAATTGATTCAAGTGATAAGGGTCTTGAACTCTTTAAGCAGGTTGTCAGATGTTCGATTCATGATTCCTACATATGGAAAGAATTCAGTCGAGAGTGAATAACTCACCTTGTGCGTCTCATAAATTCTCAAAAGAAGATTATGTATCGCTAACGACAATGAAAATTTCATACTAATATCATTGTAACCTAAAATGAATTTTTTTTTTCCACCACCAGTTTAATCTGGTTCGGGGGTCAGTTCTGACATCAAGTGATTCCAGCCCCCTCCCGATCGCAGTTGCGAGGGATCGAACTGAACTTTTAACTATCAATCAATCTATAGAAAAACAATTTAATGGCATTGGCATTGTATATTGTTTTAAACAAACATGAATTATTTCTTGAACTTAAGGCCGTATCTTGTGCTACTTATTTGGAGCCGGCTTTTTTCAAGACTTAACACGACTTTTTAAAAATTTGAGTTTGTATAAATGTCTATATTTTACAATAATTCATTTAAATATATATAAGAAGTTAATATATTTAAAATATAAGCAGAGAGGAGGCAAGATAAAGTGAAGGGATGGGTCATTTGGCTCATTAAAATGAAAAAGTCTTTATAAAAAAAAAAATGAACTTACAATAATTTAGTGACTTGTTGTTTTGCAAGACCAAAGTTCTGACTTGTTTTAAAATTTTAAAGTTTAAGTATGGTCTATTAAGTATTACTTGCAATATCTCAAAGTTAACTAAAAAAACTAATAGACTATTTAATTAAAGAAAATAAAATTTACACATAATAAAACCTATAAAAAATTTATGGCTAAACTGTACATTTCGTCCCTTACGTTTATTTTAAGTTTCAATCAAGTCCCTTAAGTTTTAAAAGTTTCAATTTGGTCCCTCACGTTATCAAAATTTGCATTAGTTAGTCAATTCCATCAAAATTTTGACTAACGCCGTAAGATTCTTACATGTGGCTGATGGTCTGGACACGTGGACGTTATTTTGGACACGTTCGGTAATATATATTAATTTTTTTGGGGTCAATTTCATTATTATAAGTAATATATATTAATTTTAATTATTATTTTTTATTTAGTTAGCATCCCATATGGCACCGAATGTGTCCAAAATAACGTCCACGTGTCCAAACCGTCAACCACGTGTAAGATTCCAACGGCATTAGTCAAAATTTTGACGGAAGGGACTAACTAATATCAACGTTGATAATGTAAGACCCAAGATTTCATTGTATAATTGGTTTTAGGTCTATTAGGGTCCCGATGTGTTCATGTTGTGAAACATCGTGTAATTAGTAAGTTTTGCTGTAATTGAGTCTGTTTTGGGCTCGTGCGCTGTAAAGGCACAGGCTTTTGTCCTGTAATCCTCTTTTGTGAATAAGAAGGGTAATGTGGATTTAGAATGATGAGTTTTGGATTATTCTTGTTTTTGGAAAAACGAGTAGGATTTTACCCGCGGATGAAAAATCGTACTGTGTCTGTTTTAAGTGAGGTTTCGGATGGGAGTTTTATATATCTGCGTGAGTGAGGTTATGTTCTGAGAATAATTTTCTAAGGCATGGAAGAAAATTACAGTCGCGGAAAAAGATTCGGCGATAAGTTTTGGAAATGTTTAACGTTGGACGTTCTTTCCGTAGTTTTTACGTTTTTGAGATTTACGTTCGTCGCGATGCGCGAGAGCTGAGTACGTGTCTTGTTTTGGAAGATTGGATTTAATCTTGTGTTGATTCATAAAGCAATTTGATCCAATGGCTAGGGTTTTAAGTTGGACTTTATTTTTGATCCAAGGGTGGTGAGTGACCAAGAGCTTTTGTATAGTAAGGAGGTTTGGTGACTTTGTGGACTTAGGAAAATCATCACAAGACTCTCTTTTCTTTCTCTCTTTCACGTGGACTCCATTTCTTACTAACCTTCTTCACCAAATTTTCAATTCCTCACCATTTCACTCCATTTCAAGCTTGGAAGCTTAGTGGGAAGTTGTAGAGAATCACTTTCTTAAGGTAACCCTCTCTTCTCATCTCCTAGGTTGGTAGATTTTTTAGAGTTTTGAGGTTTTTGGGTTTATGTTCTTAAGAGAGTTTGGTGAGAAATGTTGTTCTTGCTAGTTTTTGTTTCATGAAAGTTGTTCATGAGAGTTTAGTAAGCATGCTAGGCTTTGTTGTTTCAATTTTTCCATGAGTTGGTGAAAATCTCATGAGAAAAGTTAGGGTTTTAAGTTGGTTATGTATTGATCAATAACATGTGGTTCAGTTGTAAGGTTTTGAAAAGAAACGTTGTTTTTGTACCTTTAGGCGAAAGGGATTGGTGTTGCATGGTTTTGTTTTAGAAAATCCGATGAAAAATATTTTGGAGTTTATGAAAATATTTACTAAGAGTTTTGTGTGGTGTTTTGGGGTCAAAGTGGTTTAAAACTCTTGTGTTATGTGGCGTTGCTTTTGCCTAAGAAAACATGTTTAAAAACGATTACCGGTCGGTTGAGGCCCGTAATAAAACTTGTGCTTGAGTTTGGTTTTGATTTTGGAAATGAAAACCAAATAACTTTCACTCGAAGCAACCAACATAGTTTCGGAAATGTAATGCTTTGTTGTGCAAACGGTTGTTGGGAACCAATACTATGCGTATGTAGTGTGTTGCGTGAAAAGTTGTTTTGGGTGAAAAGTGAGTAAACCAAGTTTTGCTGTTTCTGCTGTTTTGTCTCTGGTGTACTCGCTGAGCGAGCTGTTACTCGCCACAGCGAGTGTGCTTTGAAGCAACTCGCCAGAGCAAGCTCCAGAGCGAGTGAGATCAGTAGCTCCTGACTTCACTCGCCGTCAACTCGCCGTGGCGAGCTCTGGGACCAAAATTTTTGGAGTTTGATGTTCTAAAATTATTTTTAGGCTTCCTATCCCTTTTTATTAATTTATGGAAGTGTCGGGGATTGGAAACGGGTTTTTCGGGTACTCGGAAAGTACGTAGCTTGTAACACAAGAAAACGGTCATTTTGCATTTCAATTTATTTAAGACTTTTGACTATTGTTTTGGGTCCTAAAAATAGTACAAATAACTCATAGTGGTTGATCAATACGGTAGTTTTTGGTTTGATGTCCGAAAGAGTGGATTTTCCTTAGGAACCTTTAAGTTTTAGGGGTTTTTAGTTTAGTTTCAATACGATTGGTTGGAAAACAATGTATTGATTATACGCTACTTGTTTTAGGAAGCGCATTGTGTTGTTTGGACGAGTTTTAGTAAACGGAAGCTTGCCGAGGTAGGGGCTCCACTTTATTTCCGTCTTTTAAAATGGTTACGACATGTTTTGTTTTGCTGTTATGCATTTGCTGTGTGCTTGGACATGTTTGTACTTATGTATTCTCGTTGATGAGAACGTGGTTATAATTACTTGTGCAATTTACATATGATTAGGAAAATGTATGTAGGTTGTGATGGTTGTACATAGGCTTTAGGCTATGTGATTGGTTGCATAAGCATATATTAATGCGTGCGTCGGATAGGACTACGCGGGGATTTTGTCTGTGTGACTATCCTGTATATGCCAAAGAGAATATATGTCATGCATTTCATAGTTGCGTGCCTAGGTGTATGTCTGTGTGACTTTGCCTACGTACCGGGCGTTGACTGTGTGGCTTCGCCAAATCCGACTGGATTTTATTGAGTTGGTGTTTGTCTGTGCGACTTCACCTGGTGTTTGTCTGTGTGACTTCACCCGCCTTGTGTGGCATTTTTAGTGCGGGTACGTATATTACTGTGTGGCTTTGCCTACCCCACGACTCTTCGAGGAGAGGTTAATTTTCCGGAAAATCATGCATGTGGCGAACCAGTGACGGTCGTCACACCCATTGTAGAGGTCTGCCTTAGGATCGGTGATTTATTTATATATACCCGTTGGTGGGAACTACTTTTGAGTTTAAGAGCTTTCTCTTGTGTATGTGGAAATTTGCTATTTGTACATCTTTCGCACCGATTATATATATACATACTTGTATTTTGTGGTGACCCATTTCTTTCATTTGCGGGCTCATCCCACCCAGATGTTGGGCTAGGTCGTGGTGACGACGGTGGCTGTTCCGGGTCCCAGTGAGAGGTTGGAGTTTAGCTTAGTTAGACTATGCGCCGGTGTGGGTTGTACACCGTGCTTTTTGGGTTAGGCATAGGATTCTAACTAGTTTTGTGTAAGTATTTGAATACTTTGACTTGGATTGTAATTATTCCTGAATACACTTTGCTTGTCGAAGCACCTTTTGGTAATGAGTTCTTTGTATATTTGAATGCCGGCTCATTTTAAATCTTTTATGTGTAAACTCTGATGTGTATAAAAAAAAATATAATGCCTTTTCTGGCTTATGAAAAACGGGGTGTTACAGTTTGGTATCAGAGCACGGCTTTAAATCTTCAAAGGGAAAGTGTATACTTGAGTCGTTAGTCCAGAGTCGGTTAGAACTTAGCTAGAGTGGTGTCAGTTCTAGTGTCAGTTCTAGTGCCTGTTCTGTGTCGGTTGTGAGTTAGTAACCGTTGAATGAGATTTTCTGTAGAGACTCAGAAATGTTTGGATAAGGAATCTAATCAGAATTGGTATTGTGCAGAAATCGAATGCCTCCAAGAAGGGTACCTACAGTACCTATGGCGGACCATGTGGATGTGAATCAGATGGCTTATGCCATGCATACAATGGCAGCGGCTGTGACTGCTCAGAGCCATGCTAAGGCGCAGAGAGATCTGGAAAAGCGCGAAAGGGAAATACTTGCTGCTGGTTCTAGACTTCTTTCAAGTTTCAACCACCAAACGCCTCCAAAGTTTAATGGGGAGGGAGGTCCGGAAACTGCTGATTTATGGCTCCAATCTGTGGAGAGGATTTTCGGGGCAATTCGTTGTCCAGAAGGGGAGAAAGTAGTCTTAGCTACCTATCAGTTACTAGGGGGTTCTGAGTATTGGTGGAGGAACACCCGACTGATCATGGAGAATGTTCATGAAGAGTTAAGTTGGGAGAACTTCAGGCGGAAGTTTCTGGCCAAGTACTTTCCCGAGACTGCTAGGGAAAGGTATGGGGAAGAGTTTCTGAGGCTAAGGCAAGCGGGCATGAATGTTGAAGCATATGCCAAAAAGTTTGAATCACTATCCCGTTTCTTCCGCTTCTTTAGGGATGGGATAGATGAGGATTATATGTGCCGTCGTTTCCAAGATGGGCTGAGGTACGAACTGCAGGATGCGGTTGTGCCATTGGGTATCCGACAGTTTCAAGTGTTAGTGGAGAAATGTCAAGAGGTGGAAGACATGAAGAATAAGCGGGTGAACCGCCAAGGGAATTCTAGTGTTGGGGGACCAAGTCGTTCGAGTGGTCCGAGTCAGAATCGTGGGAAACAAAGTAGTAAGCCTTACGACCGCCCTCAGAATAACAGGGGACCGGGCCGATCGGTGAATCAAGGTAGCCGGGGAAAATCTGATGGTAGTAAAGGGAATTGCTACAACTGTGGGGAAACGGGGCATTTTGCTAATGAGTGCACAAAACTGAAGGGGGAAAACACCTGCTACAATTGCAAGAAGCCGGGACACTTTGCTAGAGATTGCAGAGCCCCGAAGACCGGGCCGTCGGCAGATGTGGCACAAGGCTCACAGGGTGACAGACCTGTGGCAAAGGCACGTGCTTACTGTATGGGCACTGAGGTGAGTGGGCAGGCTAGCAATGCCATCCATGAGAGCTGTCACATCGCAGGTAATTCTTTAACTGCTTTGATTGACACAGGGGCAACCCACTCATTCATATCTTTGGCTTGTGCAAATCGTTTGAGTTTGAATGTTTCTATGCTTCCTTTTGATTTGAATGTCTTGACTCCTGCTAAGGATTTGGTGGTAAATACTGCATGCTTGCATTGTTTAGTAGTAATTCAGAATAGGGAGTTTCTGGTCAACTTAGTGTGTTTACCGCTCTTATCTCTCGAGATCATCCTCGGGATAGATTGGTTGTCCTATCATTATGTTATTCTAGACTGTGCTCGGAAATTGGTTTTCTTTCCCGAGCCAGGTGTGCGAAGGAACTTGTCTGCAAATCGGCTGTCGGTGGTTATGTGTAATGGAGAGCCGGAGATAGTTTCACTTGCTAGTTTGGGAGTGACGTCGGAGATCCGAATTGGGGAATTTCGAGTGGTTCAAGATTTCCAAGATGTATTTCCATCGGACATTCCAGCTTTTCCTCCGTGTAGAGAGGTGGAATTCTTTATTGATTTGCAACCGGGTACGGGTCCGATTTCGGAATCAGCTTATCGGATGGCTCCATCTGAGTTGGTAGAGTTGAAAAGTCAGATTGAGGACTTGTTAGAGAAGGGTTTCATAAGGCCTAGTGTGTCGCCTTGGGGAACACCGGTCTTATTGGTTAAGAAGAAGGATGGGAAATCTCGTCTGTGTGTGGATTATCGGAAGCTTAATAAGGTGACTATCAAGAACCGATATCCATTGCCGCGAATTGATGATTTGATGGATCAGTTGAGGGGAGCCTCAGTGTTTTCAAAGATTGACTTGAAATCGGGTTATCACCAGATAAGGGTACGAGACGAGGATATTCAGAAAACGGCGTTTAGGACGCGGTATGGGCATTATGAATTCTTAGTGATGCCGTTCGGAGTGACGAATGCACCTGCTATCTTTATGGCCTACATGAATCGGATATTCCACTCATTCTTGGACAAGTTTGTGGTGGTATTTATTGATGACATCCTAGTGTATTCAAGGAATGAAGAGGAACATGTAGAGCATCTTCGTCTAGTATTGCAAGTTTTGCGGAAAAGTAAGCTGTATGCAAATCCGTCGAAGTGTGAATTTTGGTTGGAAGAGGTGAATTTCCTTGGCCATGTCATATCAAGAGAGGGAATAGCCGTGGATCCAGCCAAGATTGATATGGTACTATCATGGAAGCAGCCTCAAACAATGACTGATGTGAGGAGTTTTGTGGGTTTGGCCGGTTATTACCGGAGATTCATTGAAGGTTTCACTAAGATTGTGGCGCCAATGACGCAACTTACGCGAAAAGATCAACCTTTTGCTTGGACGGAGAAGTGTGAGTCGAGTTTCCAGTTGTTGAAAGAACGGTTGACGACGTCACCAGTCTTGGTGTTACCACAGTCGGATGAACCGTATGAGGTTTACTGTGATGCTTCTCATCAAGGGTTGGGTTGTGTGTTGATGCAACACAAGAGAGCAGTAGCTTATGCGTCAAGACAGCTAAAAGTGCATGAAAAGAATTATCCTATGCACGATTTAGAGCTTGCGGCCGTTGTTTTTGCATTGAAGATTTGGAGACATCATCTTTATGGTTGCACTTTTGTCGTGTTTAGTGACCATAAAAGTCTCAAGTACTTGTTTGATCAGAAAGAGCTTAATATGAGGCAACGGAGGTGGATGGAAACTTTGAAAGACTTCGACTTTACGTTGGAATACCATCCGGGGAAGGCTAATGTGGTAGCCGATGCTTTGAGTAGGAAGAGTGTGACGGTTTGTTCGGCACAAATGGCTAGTCAACAGGAGTTATTGAGAGAGTTTCGTGACTTGCACCTAGAGGTAGAGTTTGCTTTAGGGAATATGAGGTTGGGTATGATTACCATCTCAAGCGGATTATTGGAGGACATTGCAAATTGTCAAGATGACAGGTTCCTCATGGAGAAAAGAGCTTTGATTGTTCGAGAAACCAACCGAGATTTCAAGGTGGGATCGGACAACATTTTGAGGTGTCAAGGTAGAGTGTGTGTGCCCGAAGCTATGGACTTGAGAAACACCATTCTAGGGGAGGCACACAAGAGTAAACTTAGTATGCATCCTGGAGCAACAAAGATGTATCAAGACCTGAGGCATGATTTCTGGTGGCCGGGTATGAAGAGGGATGTGGCTGAGTATGTGGCGTCGTGTCTGACTTGTCAGAAGGCGAAGATTGAGCATCAGAGACCAGCAGGGATGCTGCAGTCGTTAGATATCCTCGAGTGGAAGTGGGATAGCATTTCTATGGATTTCATTACGGGTTTACCTAAGACCAGGAGGAAGCATGATTCCATTTGGGTGATAGTGGATCGTTTGACAAAGTCCGCTCATTTTCTACCAGTAAGGATTACGGATACAGCAGCAAAGTTGACCGATATTTACATTGCTGAGATTGTGAGGTTACATGGGATTCCGTCAAGTATAGTGTCGGATCGAGACCCAAAGTTCACTTCACACTTTTGGAAGACGTTGCATGAGGCGTTGGGGACGAAACTGAGATTGAGTTCCGCCTATCATCCTCAGACAGATGGGCAGACTGAGAGAACAAATCAATCATTGGAAGATTTGTTGAGAGCATGTGTATTGGATGATCGTGGAAGTTGGGATGACGTGTTACCATTGATAGAATTCACATACAACAACAGTTTCCACGCAAGTATTGGAATGGCACCATACGAGGCTTTGTATGGGAGGAGATGTCAGACTCCTTTGTGTTGGTACCAAGATGGGGAGAGTATGTTAGTAGGACCGGAAATGGTACAACAGACGACGGACAAGGTCCGAAAGATAAGGGCAATGATGAAGGTTGCTCAAGATCGCCAGAAGAGTTATGCGGATAGGCGACGGAGGCCTCTAGAGTTTGAAGAGGGAGATCATGTATTTCTCCGAGTTACACTAACGACTGGCGTTGGAAGGGCTCTGAAAGTGAAGAAGTTGACTCCAAAGTTTATAGGGCCTTATCAGATTTTGGAACGGATTGGGAAGGTAGCATACCGGATCGCGTTGCCACCGGCACTATCTTTGATCCATGACGTATTCCATGTGTCGCAATTGCGGAAATACACACCGGATCCGTCACATGTGATCACATCAGATGACATCCAGTTGAGGGATAACTTGTCATTTGAAGTTCCGCCGATCAAGATTGCGGATAGGAAGATGAAGCGTCTGAGAACGAAAGAGATACCTTTGGTGAAGGTAATATGGAACGAAGCTACAGGAGATACCACTTGGGAGCTCGAGAGTAAGATGAAAGAGTTGTACCCCAGTTTGTTTGACGACGTCTAAGTTTCGAGGACGAAACTTCTTTTAGGGGAGTAGTATTGTAAGACCCAAGATTTCATTGTATAATTGGTTTTAGGTCTATTAGGGTCCCGATGTGTTCATGTTGTGAAACATCGTGTAATTAGTAAGTTTTGCTGTAATTGAGTCTGTTTTGGGCTCGTGCGCTGTAAAGGCACAGGCTTTTGTCCTGTAATCCTCTTTTGTGAATAAGAAGGGTAATGTGGATTTAGAATGACGAGTTTTGGATTATTCTTGTTTTTGGAAAAACGAGAAGGATTTTACCTGCGGATGAAAAATCGTACTGTGTCTGTTTTAAGTGAGGTTTCGGATGGGAGTTTTATATATCTGCGTGAGTGAGGTTATGTTCTGAGAATAATTTTCTAAGGCATGGAAGAAAATTACAGTCGCAGAAAAAGATTCGGCGATAAGTTTTGGAAATGTTTAACGTTGGACGTTCTTTCCGTAGTTTTTACGTTTTTGAGATTTACGTTCGCCGCGATGCGCGAGAGCTGAGTACGTGTCTTGTTTTGGAAGATTGGATTTAATCTTGTGTTGATTCATAAAGCAATTTGATCCAATGGCTAGGGTTTTAAGTTGGACTTTATTTTTGATCCAAGGGTGGTGAGTGACCAAGAGCTTTTGTATAGTAAGGAGTGAAGGAAAATAGTAATAGAAAAGCAGCGGAAGTTTAAAATTTTCCTTTTGTGATCCTTACGAATGGTCATGAATTGTGTTTAGAGTTTTACCTTTTGATTCGAAAACTCCCTTTAAATCACGAACGGCTATCGAACACTTCGAATCATGAACAAGGTCACGAACAAGAACCTCGAACCGTCACGAACAAGGTCACCACCAAGTCACCAACGAATTTGATCACAAGCGTTAATAGTATAACGCCTCTAGCTAGTCCACACGAACAGATCCCTCCAAAAGAGTGCTAGCTCCAAAAATGAAGGTTTCTAGTGAGAGGTGGGAAAATAAGGATTAGGGTTTTAGCAATTGATTTTCAACAACGCTCTTCTTTCTCACAAGTGTTCTATTTATAGAACCACTTGTCTTGTGCACCAAGACAAACTATTTGTCATTGGGCCACAATTATACTAAAACATTTTAATTAAATATATCTTTTAAGAAACGCACCCCCATGTGTCATGTACACATGAGTGCTTTCTTTTCATAACAAATTATGATACGCTTATTTAATTACCATGATACCCTTATCATACTTCCTTAATTCTCTGAGGTGCACCGTACCTTACGGTGTTCCAATTTCACACTAGCCTGTTCTTATGTGTGTGACCCTTGTAGGTTTCCATAACGTTGGCAATTATATTAAATCCTCTATTTAATATAATAAACAATGAGCGGTATCTAGCAACACATCATTGCTACCCAAGTTATGAGAAATTAACATGTGATCTAAAACACAACCTCTTGTGATAATATCAGTGTGTATAATTACCCCTTTGCCCTTTATGTCTATATTGAACACAAAGCATACTTGGTGTCATCTTTGTCCAGTTCAATATTGGGCCCATGACATTTTATCCTGTTATGCAGGATTGGCAAATTCCATCTAGGTCACTACTGTCCCTCAGCATGCTTTGCGAAGTACCCATCAACTGCCTTTATGGTCATCCTGTTACGGACAACGTTAGATCAGCAACAAAGTACTTGACTCTACATCTAGGGTACATAGTGGTTTCAGGTCTAAGGGTGGTCTACACCATTATCACCATGAGAGTAACCTATGACACTTTGCATAACTTTGCATGTAGTACTCTCATAGCGGGTCAATCCAGTATAAATATTACTCCTAATATTTATACCTACGTCAAGACTTGATAACTCCTTATCCCATGATTCATGAGATGTGATCATCAGTCTATCTTCATAATAGTCTTTATGCTTTAAGGTTATCCCCTTTACCTTAAAGTTCGACTACGGATACTTTAAGAATAGTGTCCTTATGTTTAATATTATCTCATGATTAAGTCACACTTATTTATTAAACGGACTTTCTATTCTAGGGACTTCATTATTTTGCAACCTTACAAACATAATAAAGAAATGCCATATTTATATTCAAACTCCTAAAGCAAATACTATGAAAATAGATTGGCTCTTAGGGCTTACTCCAACAATCTCCCACTAGCACTAAAGCCAATCTAGGTTACTCTTAATACCTATAGACTTAGTATGCCCATCACGCTTCAACTGCGCAAGAGGCTTTGTTAGTGGATAAGGAACTATTTCCTATGTTGGTATCTTACGTATCTTCCAACGTTCTATTTCGATCTCTATCGAAATATATAAGTGTCTAAGTATATTCATGAATCGTCGGTGAGATCTATTCTCAAGTGTTCTTGCAAGATTAAACTATTACCATCACTAATGTGATTAATGTGACTTGTAACACCGGAAACATAGCTTTAGCTCAATCATGAGCCAAACGATCCAATCTTAAATACTCAACTTATTTAACTGAAACAAACATATTACGAAGCTTATCTTCTAGCTTTCAATGCTTGTATTCAGCCATGATATACAATACATTGGTATGGAAACTTCCTTCATTATAACTTCCTTATAATGATCCTTCCCATACCTATCTATTTCAAGAAATAGGCCTTAGTTCCTTTAAGGTCCTTAGGGATATTCTTGAAGGTAAGTTAGTGTCAAACACTAATTTCAATTTTGGTACATAGGTTATTCCTAACTATTTAGGAATTCTTGCCTAAGTGTTTCATCAATAGTTATTTTCCTAGTCATGTCTCACATGTATAAGAAAAATGTCTTGATGATTTATATGATATCAGATATTATCACTCCCACTAAAACTTTGTATGCACAAGATTTATATTTGTCCTTCATTGGTTTTCCACAAAACTTTCAAAAGGAAGAAATATTCAAATTTATTCGATCTAATCAAAATTAGATAGGTTTGTCCTTGTTAATTTGTTTTCATAAAACTTCATAAAAGGAACAAACAATAATTTAATTTTCTGAGAACTCTATCTAATCAAAATTAGATAGCTACAAGTTATATACATTTCTAGCATCATTTGGATCAACAAAACCCTTACGTATATGTTCAACACATATATATGAGGTCATTCCAATTAAGGAATGCAATTTTGTTATCCATCTACCAAAACATGTAGTACAACATTTAGCAGAAGCAATCAAATATTATAAGGTATTCTTAATACCATCCATATCTGTGTTCAAAAGAATACTCACTTTCATCGTATGAGTCTTACTCATCTTGAAGACATAACCATTATCTACATAAGGTTAGTGTATATGGATTCTGTATGAGATTTCATGGCATTTAGCCACTTCTCATAATCTAGATCGTCTTACGACCTTTTAGAAAGTCAAAGACTCATCTTCCATGAGAATCATATCACATTGCTGAGTCATGATAAAACCATACCTTGTAGCCATATGTGATATGTTAGACTTATCTTGGATTTGTGCAACTTTAAAACAATGGTTCTTCAACAACCTTGAGGAACCGGTTTGCATTCCCTTTTAAATAAATACGTTTTGTGGTACTTGAATTTATTCAAGTTCTATATCACTCCCACTGCCGTTTTAGAGACACACTCCCACTAGAGGAATGTTTCAAACCTAGCAACAAAACAACTTTTTGTCCTTAAGAGTGATATAGGACCAATATCCCTTTCTTTAGGATATTTCCACTTATTCATTCATTCATTTGGAATTGGATTTATCTAATAAATTTTAATCCAAAATTCTCATAAAGACAAACTTTGGTACTCTTACCTCTATATCGCATATGGTGTCTTTATGATCATTTTAAAAGGGAACTAATTGTGGGTGAAAATTATAAGTGAAGAGATTTATAGAAAGAGTCAATATATAATTAAACTATCCTTAAATCATGTCAAACATGATGTGATAAAATAGTTATTATAGTCCTTTAATTAAGTATTTACTGATATGACTCATTCATATAACTTAAATACTTTTGTCGAGTTCTATTTTCTTCATTGTTGAATTTCTTTGACAAATTCAAAGATTTCTAATTGGTGTCATACACCTACCAACATCTAATGATTTTAATCATCAATGTTTAATGAAGTAAAATAAACTCAATATACCAAATATGTTTAGTGGTCGACATACATCTCATGTATATTGTTCAAATAGGTCATGTGTTATTTTATTGACACATCGAATATTTGTACTAAACAACAATGCTCTTGATATATTTAAGGTCCAAATCATATTTGGCTCTTATCACGATTGTTATAGATAACCCTATCAAGACCATGGAACCCTAGTCCATTACTTGACTTGGAGTAATAGTATAGAAGACTTTGCTTAAATGATAGGACCATTACTTGTCTTATCATTTAAGGCTACAATTCATATATTGTCAATACAAGATATACAATTGCTACTTTTATTACTAGATGGAATTCAATAACAATTATTGTGTTCCATTTCAAACTCGATTTTAAGTCATTGCATAAGCTCTCATTATCAATGAAACAATTTTCATTCTAGATATGGGTTGACTTAAAATTATAGCCAATGTTCTAATTCTTTAAGTATCTCTATTTTCGAAAAATTGAGATTCAACATCTTGTATCATATACTTTTGATGTAGAAATAGAAATTTTGACTTTCTATAACAATATGTGCATTATTGAAGTCTCACTTCATACTTTTAGTTTGACTCTTCCAAGAACTATTTACGTCATTTTTATTTAATGGTCTAACCATAGCCGTTCTACTTTGACAACCATTTTGTACTATTCAAATAAGAGGAATATAAATCTTATTTATATTATATCTCAAATCTTTGATAGTGCAAATTAATTCTCATTCAACTCAACAAATTCCGGTAGATATTCAAAACAATTTTGTCTATATCTATTCCATTATAATTTGTTAGATTGATCCTATGACCAACTTTTTGATCCATTGAGAAATTTATCATACTCTAAAGTTCTTTCAAAAGGATCTTACTTGAGATTAAATGATCACATCATTTATTATATATTCTATATCTAGACGTCAACTTGATGCTTCTAACAAGTATCCCTTTTCCAATCTAGTTATAGTAGGTTGTTCACAGTTTATAGTTCAAGACTTATAGTTTTCTCGCATTTGAGAACAATTCTCAATTTGTACCAATACGGAAACTCCTTTCTGAAAATCTTGTCCTTCATAAGGACAACTTAATATGTATTGTATTTCGAAATTCTAATTACAAAGATATGTAAGATATTATGACTAAATCATATTTAATTTGGTCTTTAATTAAATACGCTCCCACTATTTTACTCAAAACAAATGACCCTCATCATTTGATTCGGAAAATCCCGTTGGAAGATTTTCTAGTGGGTCAAGATCCATATTTCACTTTGTCTTAAGTCCGCGGTGGGCGGATTACACAAGACTTAGTTATTTAGGTAGGAACTCCTTCCAATTGTATCTCATACAATTCTTGAATATCTCAGTTGGGTGAATAACTCCTTATTCTAATTCATCTTATGAATCGTTCCCAACTCTTGCTTCTAAACTCATATAATCTTATTATATTTAGTTTAGTTAAGTTTGACCCTAATTTTAGAAGTTGGATATTACAATTATCCCATCGCACCTTACCAATGTAAAACAAGCACTTCGCGGTGGGCGAACCTACATTGTTCGATACTAGTCTTGATGAGTTCTAAAATTTGGAAAGCATAAACTTAATATCCACATATTTTATTATTAAAGAAAAATATACTTCGCGGTGGGCGAACCCATATCTTCTTTATTAATTTCTTATGTGTCTCTTGAGGGATTTTAATTAGTTTGATCTCACCGGCTTATTTATCATATAAATCGACACTCACATGCATCAACATACATACAAGTAAACATGCATCAACATACATAAATAAATAAAATGAAACAGTTATGGCCCCTAGCGCATTTGTTCTCCCAAGCCAATGAGAGAACCTAATCTAACCTAAAACGATCTATACTTCTCCAAGCATGATCTCCAAGGTTGACCTCCATTGTTCTTCTTCTTCTTCATAATATTACATAATAATATAAAAGAATACTCGTTTTACATACGAGGGAGTGGATGAGAAGAGAATATAGAGAATAGAGATAAGGCACGACACGCAGGCCGTATTTTAAAAACCAAATGCAATAAAATAAATAAACTAAGGCCATAACCGATCATCAAATATAATAATAACAAACAAACTTTATTATTATTAAAGTCTCATAATTAATTAAATCCGGCGATTGATCAAATCAGGTAACTTTGATTCAAATATTTAATTCACAATTAAATATTTCGAATCAAAATTTGCTAAAATAAATAACATTATTTTAAAGTAGAATTAAATCTTTTGACAATTCTCCAAATATGAAAAATTATTTAATCAAAACCTTTTTGAATAAAATATTTCCAAAATTGGTAATATTATCTTTTAAAACAATTTTAAAAGATATTTCTAGAGATTTGAAACGATTTCATAATTAAATATATTTGTCAAATATGGAAAATTATTTAATCAAAACCCTTTTGAATAAAATATTTCCAAAATTGATGATATTATCTTTTAAAACAATTTTAAAAGATATTTCTAGAATTTTGAAACAATTTCAAAATTAAATATATTTATCATCTACTTTTCGCATCAACACTTGATACGTTTTGCAAATCCTAATTTTAATGACACAACATTTGTGCAACCCTTAATTGATCATCACAAATCATAACAATAAACACATATTTTATTATTATAATCAATTTAAGTCGTGTAGATTAATTAAAATTAAAATTTTGGCGAACGATCAAAATTCAACGATGCCAGCTGCGCCATAGCGCAGCCTGCCTTGCGCCATAGCGCAGGTCTCTCTGGTCTCTGCGCCATAGCGCAGCATACCCTGCGCCATTGCGCAGGCACGCAATCAGCCATTGTTTTTTTTTTTTCGCCCTTTTGACAGCACAACCCTTGTGTTGTCGCGAATCCTAATGCAACAATTTCATGCCGTCAAAACTTATCATGACCGAAATTCAATATGATTGATTGACATGTCATTGCTTCACCATACTAATGTCGGATTCCAAAGCAAATGAACTTGAATCAATTCAATATCAAACAACTTTCATAATTTGTTTTATTGAACGAAATTATGAACGATGCATCAAATACACCGCTTTGCATTACGATCACTTATATCACATATAAGTTTATGGTCGTTCTTGATTGTGTAACCTTAGGACAATTAACATATCGCATGCTTCACCATACAAGTGTCGGATTCCGAAGCCGTTTCAATGTTAATTACCCAATTCATACACAAAACTTACATCACATGTAAGTATTGACCGTTCTTGTTCGTGTAACCTTAGGACAATCAACATATCGCATGCTCCACCATACAAGTGTCGGATTCCGGAGCCGTTTCAATGTTAATTACCCAATTTATACACAAACAACCGTCAAATTTTAATTACTCGATTTTAATCTTTTATTAACCGTTTTAATCATATTAAAACTGAATTCATGAATTTAAACAAACATCAATTCATGGTTTTGTAAGTGGCTCTGATACCACTGAAGGAAAATAGTAATAGAAAATCAGCGGAAGTTTAAAATTTTCCTTTTGTGATCCTTACGAATGGTCATGAATTGTGTTTAGAGTTTTACCTTTTGATTCGAAAACTCCCTTTAAATCACGAACGGCTATCGAACACTTCGAATCACGAACAAGGTCACGAACAAGAACCTTGAACCGTCACGAACAAGGTCACCACCAAGTCACCAACGAATTTGATCACAAGCATTAATAGTATAACGCCTCTAGCTAGTCCACACGAACAGATCCCTCCAAAAGAGTGCTAGCTCCAAGAATGAAGGTTTCTAGTGAGAGGTGGGAAAATAAGGATTAGGGTTTTAGCAATTGATTTTCAACAACGCTCTTCTTTCTCACAAGTGTTCTATTTATAGAACCACTTGTCTTGTGCACCAAGACAAACTATTTGTCATTGGGCCACAATTATACTAAAACATTTTAATTAAATATATCTTTTAAGAAACGCACCCTCATGTGTCATGTACACATGAGTGCTTTCTTTTCATCACAAATTATGATACGCTTATTTATTTACCATGATACCCTTATCATACTTCCTTAATTCTCTGAGGTGCACCGTACCTTACGGTGTTCCAATTTCACACTAGCCTGTTCTTATGTGTGTGACCCTTGTAGGTTTCCATAACGTTGGCAATTATATTAAATCCTCTATTTAATATAATAAACAATGAGCGGTATCTAGCAACACATCATTGCTACCCAAGTTATGAGAAATTAACATGTGATCTAAAACACAACCTCTTGTGATAATATCAGTGTGTATAATTACCCCTTTGCCCTTTATGTCTATATTGAACACAAAGCATACTTGGTGTCATCTTTGTCCAATTCAATATTGGGCCCATGACATTTTATCCTGTTATGCAGGATTGGCAAATTCCATCTAGGTCACTACTGTCCCTCAGCATGCTTTGCGAAGTACCCATCAACTGCCTTTATGGTCATCCTGTTACGGACAACGTTAGATCAGCAACAAAGTACTTGACTCTACATCTAGGGTACATAGTGGTTTCAGGTCTAAGGGTGGTCTACACCATTATCACCATGAGAGTAACCTATGACACTTTGCATAAGTTTGCATGTAGTACTCTCATAGCGGGTCAATCCAGTATAAATATTACTCCTAATATTTATACCTACGTCAAGACTTGATAACTCCTTATCCCATGATTCATGAGATGTGATCATCAGTCTATCTTCATAATAGTCTTTATGCTTTAAGGTTATCCCCTTTACCTTAAAGTTCGACTACGGATACTTTAAGAATAGTGTCCTTATGTTTAATATTATCTCATGATTAAGTCACACTTATTTATTAAACGGACTTTCTATTCTAGGGACTTCATTATTTTGCAACCTTACAAACATAATAAAGAAATGCCATATTTATATTCAAACTCCTAAAGCAAATACTATGAAAATAGATTGGCTCTTAGGGCTTACTCCAACAAGGAGGTTTGGTGACTTTGTGGACTTAGGAAAAACATCACAAGACTCTCTTTTCTTTCTCTCTTTCACGTGGACTTCATTTCTTACTAACCTTCTTCACCAAATTTTCAATTCCTCACCATTTCACTCCATTTCAAGCTTGGAAGCTTAGTGGGAAGTTGTAGAGAATCACTTTCTTAAGGTAACCCTCTCTTCTCATCTCCTAGGTTGGTAGATTTTTTAGAGTTTTGAGGTTTTTGGGTTTATGTTCTTAAGAGGGTTTGGTGAGAAATGTTGTTCTTGCTAGTTTTTGTTTCATGAAAGCTGTTCATGAGAGTTTAGTAAGCATGCTAGGCTTTGTTGTTTCAATTTTTCCATGAGTTGGTGAAAATCTCATGAGAAAAGTTAGGGTTTTAAGTTGGTTATGTATTGATCAATAACATGTGGTTAAGTTGTAAGGTTTTGAAAAGAAACGTTGTTTTTGAACCTTTAGGCGAAAGGGATTGGTGTTGCATGGTTTTGTTTTAGAAAATCCGATGAAAAATATTTTGGAGTTTATGAAAATATTTACCAAGAGTTTTGTGTGGTGTTTTGGGGTCAAAGTGGTTTAAAACTCTTGTGTTATGTGGCGTTGCTTTTGCCTAAGAAAACATGTTTAAAAACGATTACCGGTCGGTTGAGGCCCGTAATAAAACTTGTGCTTGAGTTTGGTTTTGATTTTGGAAATGAAAACCAAATAACTTTCACTCGAAGCAACCAACATACTTTCGGAAATGTAATGCTTTGTTGTGCAAACGGTTGTTGGGAACCAATACTATGCGTATGTAGTGTGTTGCGTGAAAAGTTGTTTTGGGTGAAAAGTGAGTAAACCAAGTTTTGCTGTTTCTGCTGTTTTGTCTCTGGTGTACTCGCTAAGCGAGCTGTTACTCGCCACAGCGAGTGTGCTTTGAAGCAACTCGCCAGAGCGAGTGAGATCAGTAGCTCCTGACTTCACTTGCCGTCAACTCGCCGTGGCGAGCTCTGGGACCAAAATTTTTGGAGTTTGATGTTCTAAAATTATTTTTAGGCTTCCTATCCCTTTTTATTAATTTATGGAAGTGTCGGGGATTGGAAACGGGTTTTTCGGGTACTCGGAAAGTACGTAGCTTGTAACACAAGAAAACGGTCATTTTGCATTTCAATTTATTTAAGACTTTTGACTATTGTTTTGGGTCCTAAAAATAGTACAAATAACTCATAGTGGTTGATCAATACGGTAGTTTTTGGTTTGATGTCCGAAAGAGTGGATTTTCCTTAGGAACCTTTAAGTTTTAGGGGTTTTTAGTTTAGTTTCAATACGATTGGTTGGAAAACAATGTATTGATTATACGCTACTTCTTTTAGGAAGCGCATTGTGTTGTTTGGACGAGTTTTAGTAAACGGAAGCTTGCCGAGGTAGGGGCTCCACTTTATTTCCGTCTTTTAAAATGGTTACGACATGTTTTGTTTTGCTGTTATGCATTTGCTGTGTGCTTGGACATGTTTGTACTTATGTATTCTCGTTGATGAGAACGTGGTTATAATTACTTGTGCAATTTACATATGATTAGGAAAATGTATGTAGGTTGTGATGGTTGTACATAGGCTTTAGGCTATGTGATTGGTTGCATGAGCATATATTAATGCGTGCGTCGGATAAGACTACGCGGGGATTTTGTCTGTGTGACTATCCTGTATATGCCAAAGAGAATATATGTCATGCATTTCATAGTTGCGTGCCTAGGTGTATGTCTGTGTGACTTTGCCTACGTACCAGGCGTTGACTGTGTGGCTTCGCCAAATCCGACTGGATTTTATTGAGTTGGTGTTTGTCTGTGCGACTTCACCTGGTGTTTGTCTGTGTGACTTCACCCGCCTTGTGTGGCATTTTTAGTACGGGTACGTATATGACTGTGTGGCTTTGCCTACCCCACGACTCTTCGAGGAGAGATTAATTTTCCGGAAAATCATGCATGTGGCGAACCAGTGACGGTCGTCACACCCATTGTAGAGGTCTGCATTAGGATCGGTGATTTATTTATATATACCCGTTGGTGGGAACTACTTTTGAGTTTAAGAGCTTTCTCTTGTGTATGTGGAAATTTGCTATGTGTACATCTTTCGCACCGATTATATATATACATACTTGTATTTTGTGGTGACCCCTTTCTTTCATTTGCGGGCTCATCCCACCCAGATGTTGGGCTAGGTCGTGGTGACGACGGTGGCTGTTCCGGGTCCCAGTGAGAGGTTGGAGTTTAGCTTAGTTAGACTATGCGCCGGTGTGGGTTGTACACCGTGCTTTTTGGGTTAGGCATAGGATTCTAACTAGTTTTGTGTAAGTATTTGAATACTTTGACTTGGATTGTAATTATTCCTGAATACACTTTGCTTGTCGAAGCACCTTTTGGTAATGAGTTCTTTGTATATTTGAATGCCGGCTCATTTTAAATCTTTTATGTGTAAACTCTGATGTGTATAAAAAAAAAAAAAAATATAATGCCTTTTCTGGCTTATGAAAAACGGGGTGTTACAGATAACGTGAGGGACCAAATTGAAACTTTTAAAACGTAAGGGACTTGGTTGAAATCTAAAATAAACGTAAGGGACCAAATATGCAGTTTAACCAAAATTTATTGATGGCAGCCTCCTATACTTATCTGGGTGAAAGTGTAATATTGATTGATGGCACTGTTAAGGATTGTCCAGGCCTTGTGTTGTTGTGACTTGTGGTGGAATTTTTAGGAATAATTATACTAACTTTTTGGATGGTTTTGTTATAAATACTAGACTCATACCCGTGCAATGCACGTGTTTTGTAGAACATCATATATACGACTTAATTTGTTATACTGAAAATTGCAGATACAATATTAAATAAACTGTAGTCAGTTCAAATAGAGCTACAATGGATATTTAAAATCATTAAATAATTAAAATTACATAGAAAACGTAGAAATAGTAAAAACAAATTAATATATCAACCAAGTCAACATGTCGCGAATGAGGTGCCTCGAACATGATTCTCTGTCGATCATGAAGTTTCCGTGCAATGTAGAAACCTCCTCATTCTCCTCCAAAGTACACTTCGTTAACACCATAATTAAAGCCTCAGTCTGATAATTCAATTGTTCTGGACTGGGCCTAAAGCCCAATAAGTCCGAGCAAAGCAAGTACGTATTCGAGCATTCTAGTAGTCGGCGATACCAAGCGTATCGTAACGGCCGACACCGGATTGATGAGCATTTAAGGCTCATCATGGCTTTTCAGCCGTTATCCGGCAGCCAATTGATGGGCATTTATTGCCATCATTGGCCTTAGCCCAGCGCTGGGGGCTATATATACTCCTCATTTGAAGGAGCTCAGGTACATTCTACTTTCTCTGAAAACCTACATTCCACACTTACTAACTTGAGCGTCGGAGTGTAAACAGGTACACAACCCCCTCTCATTCCACCGTTACTAGGGGCGGAGCACCGTACAACGGACGTTGGTCGACTCTGATTCTTGTAAAGATCAGTGGCGCCGTCTGTGGGAATTATTTAGTTTCCCCTTCTTTTCACCTAGAAAAAGAACAAAACTACCAAAAAACACTACTTTTCACGACCAATGGCCGGAAACGGTAACGATAGCACCGGTGAAAACCACCCAAGCCACAACGTGGGTCAGAACCACCAGGAGGATGGGCGTTTCACCGCCGTGACCCCTACTGAAGCCTCTGCTGGCCCTACTGTCCAACCCCAAGGGGAGCCTTTAGACGTCCCACCATTAGCTGTAGGGACCCCCATAGAGGAAATGATGGCAACATTGATTAACGTCATCAACAGGCAAGGCACCATCATTCGCGAGCAGAATCGCAGGCTAGCAGTGGTCGAAGAATCGCGTGCAACGCGATCATCGCACCCAAGGCGATCCCCGCAACACTCCCCACGGAGAAGGGATCGTTCAATATCTAGATCAAGGTCCCCGAGGCGCCCCAGCCATCGGAGGAACCGAAGATCTCCGAGTCCTCGAAGAAACACTGCTGTGCACGTAAGGAACGAGGGCACAAGGGCTCGACGCCACAGGTCGCCTCCAAAATCACCAGAAAGGTACCGTCGCCACCGAACACCGGAAAGCGACGAGGACCGCTACCTCGGTCCCTTGTCCGAAAGGATCATGAGAGTACCATTACCCCCAGGCTTGGAAAAGCTTCCGGTAATGGACACTTATGATGGCTCCACTGATCCAGACGATCATTTGGAGAATATTGAAGCAGTGCTCGAATGGAGGAGAGTTCGAGGAGCTGTTAAGTGCAAGATCTTCTCAACCACTTTGAGGAAGGGAGCGTTAACATGGTATAAGGGGCTCCCGCCTCAATCCATCGACTCATGGACTGAGCTGTGCCGTCAATTCACAGCTCACTTTACTGCATCAAGGAAACATCCGCTGACAGTATCCGCCCTAGAGGCGATAGTTCAAAGGGATGACGAGCCACTGCGGGACTACATCGACAGGTTCAACAAAATTGCAGTGCAAGTAAGAGTCGAGGACAAGATGAAGCTTTACCTTATGGATCGAGGGTTGCGTGCGAACAGTGATTTCGCCAAAGCTGTTGGAATCGAGGAGATTCGGACTTTGGACGCCTTCCTCGAAAAGGCACAGAAATACATCGCTTACGAGGAGAGGCAAATGGCCGTGGATGCTAGGAAGCCCAGGCATCAAGATGAGTCCGGACCCTCGAAACGAGGGACGGGCAATGGAAAGGAGAAGGTGCGGGAACCTAAAGCCCCACCGAGTAAGTTCACCAACTACACTCCGCTGAATGCTCCCCGAGAGCGAATTTTAGCTGAAGTTTCAGCAGCGGAGTTCAAAAGGCACGAGATAAGATTCCCTAAACAAATCCCCGCAAAACCAGGTGTGGACAAAGGCAAATATTGTCGATTCCACAGAAGTTACGGTCACGTGACCGAGGATTGCGTCCATCTGAAGGATGCAATCGAAATACTCATTCAACAAAATCTGCTCCAACAATACAGGAAAGATCGACCCAGGGAAAACAACGATAGAAGGCAAGAGGCCGAGGATCCACCTGCTGAGGAAGAGGCACGTGCAAGCCTACCCGTCGCTTATGCTATTACAAGACCTGAGGACTTCGTTCAAGGTGAGGAAGTGCTCGACCACTTGACCTCCCACCTGAACGGATCTTGGGAAAACTTCCCCAGAACGCTGGTGATATATGGAGGAGGATTCAGCGACAAGATCCTCGGAACTATAAAAAGAAAGTTCGAGGAGCTCGAAAGTGTGTGCTCGCTGAATCCAGTAGCAGTTGCTGAGATTAAGGAAGGTTCAGTCCCCTTGGCTTTCTACAAAGAAGAGATCCCTGGAGGATCCCCGAATTTCCAGATTCCCTTATTGGTACAAGCAAGGATGGCGAACTTTGACGTTCGAAGAATCCTGGTCGACTAAGGAAGCTCCTGCGACATAATGTACTCTGGATTGTTCAAAACTCTCCAGCTCACCGAGAGAAACCTGAAGCCGTATGTTGGCGCTGATCTTCAAGGGTTCAATGGAGCTACAACAAAACCTTGGGGATATACAGACCTGATCGTCACATTTGGCGAAGGAGAAGCTACCAAGTCCATCAATGTTCAGTTTCTGGTTGTCGAGTGTCCATCACTGTATAACTGCATCATCGGAAGAACGGCGCTCGCTGATTTGTTCGCTGTCTCTTCAACCATCCATCTCAAAATGAAGTATTACACTGTCGATGGAAAGGTTGCTACATTGAACGGAGATATCGCTGCTGCTCGAAGATGTTTCGATGCTGCAGCGAAAAACATGAACACTTTGGCCACGCCAAAGAAAATGAAAACTGAGCACAAGATGCCCGCCATCAACGCTGTCGGGGGACAAGGTTTGGTTGAGCTGGATGCTCGAACTTCAAAGAAGGAGCGTAGAGAAGAGAAAAAAGAGCTGCAGAAGGAGCTAAAAGAAATATTTCGTCCAATCCCTGATGGAGAGTTCGAAATCATCCCCCTTGGTGAAGATCCCTCGAAGGGAATCAAACTAGGAGCTGATCTCCCCGACTTAGTGAAAAGGCAATTGGAAGCCTGCTTGAAGGAAAATGCCGAACTCTTTGCTTGGAGCGCTGCTGAAATGCCCGGCATAGATCCAGAGGTTGCTTGTCACCAGCTGACTATAGATCCTAATGCTAGAGCTGTTGCACAGCGTCGTAGGAAGCAGTCTCCCGAAAAAGCGGAGGCTGCAGAAAAAGCTGTAAAAGACCTCCTAGAGGCAAATTTCATTTCGGAAGCCATGTATACTACTTGGTTGTCCAACGTTGTACTTGTCAAAAAATCTAATGGAAAGTGGCGCATGTGTGTTGATTATACTGATCTTAATAGGGCTTGCCCTAAAGATTCTTATCCTTTACCTAGCATAGATAAACTAGTAGATAATTCATCAGGATTTAAATTACTATCGTTTATGGATGCTTATTCAGGATATAATCAAATTAAAATGGCTGAAATCGATAAAAAGAAAACAGCTTTTATGACCGAATCAGGAAATTATTACTATAACGTAATGCCTTTCGGGCTTAAAAACGCGGGCGCCACATACCAAAGAATGATGAACAACGTTTTCCGAAATCAAATTGGTGATATGCTCGAGGTGTATATGGACGACATGATAGTTAAATCCGAAGAGGAAAACGATCATACCATGCACTTAAGAAAAGTTTTCGAACAAGCAAGAAAGTATAACATGAGATTTAATCCTGAAAAATGTACGTTCGGCGTAAAGGCAGGAAAATTCCTCGGATTCTACTTAACAGAACGAGGAATCGAAGCCAACCCCGACAAATGTAGAGCATTCTTCGAATACCCTACGCCCGACTCCAAAAAGTCTATTCAGACATTAAATGGAATGTTAACTTCCTTGTCAAGATTCGTTGCTAAGTCTGCCCAACATGCCCTTCCATTCTTCAAACTTCTAAGGAAAGAATCAACTTTCGAATGGACGGAAGAATGCGAAAACGCACTTCAGCATCTAAAAAGAGCATTATCCGAGCCTCCGGTCCTCACACGACCAGTGCAAGGTGAAATCATATACCTATACTTAGCAGTGGCCCACGAGGCTGTAAGCGCCGTTCTCATAAGAGAAACCGAGCAGGGACAAAAACCAGTGTACTTTGTGAGCAAAGCACTCCAAGGACCAGAACTAAGATACTTGCAGATAGAAAAAATGGCCCTCGCCATTGTAACTGCAGCGAGAAAACTGCGACATTATTTCCTCGCCCACTCAATAGTCGTTCGGACAGATCAACCCGTCAAAAACCTTCTCGGAAGACCAGATAGTCTTAGCAGACTTCGTCGCCGAAATGACCCCAACGGCTACTCAAAGCAAAAACAAATGGACCATTTTTGTCGATGGATCGTCCAACTCGAAAGGAAGCGGGGCTGGCATTATACTAGAAAGCGAGGACGGAACTCTAATCGAAGTCTCGCTCGAATTATCCTTTCCAACGACAAATAACCAAGCCGAATACGAAGCCTTCTTGGCCGGATTAAGGCTCGCCAAGGACATTGAGGCCGAGGAAGTTAAAATCTTCACAGATTCACAATTGGTAGCTTCACAAATATCCGGGGAATATCAAGCAAAAGATGAGCGCCTAGCAGAATACCTTATCTTAATAAAGGAAACGCTAACGCAGTTTAAACTAGCTGAAGTGCAACATGTTCCTCGCGAGCATAACACACGAGCTGATGTTCTCTCGAAACTGGCGAGCACCAAGCGCAAGAAAGGAAGGAACCAATCCTTAATCCAAGAAACTCTCTCCAAACCCAGCATCGATAAGACCCAAAGCGTCATGCTCATCTGCGAAATAAATACGAGCAGTTGGATTTTCCCAATATTACGCTTCCTCGAAAGCGGGGAACTTCCCAACGACACAAAGGAAGCAGCGAAAGTCAAAAGACGATCCTGTTCCTATGTAGCGCTCGACAATCAGTTGTATCGACGAGGATTCGCCATTCCCCTGCTCAAATGCGTCGAGGAAGATAAAGTGGAGTATGTTTTGGCCGAGATCCATGAGGGGATCAATGGTCAACATATTGGCGGACGTTCCTTAGCAAGGAAGGCCCTTCGAGCAGGATATTATTGGCCCTCGATGCAGGCAGATGCTAAGGAACACGTGAAAAAGTGTGACAAATGCCAAAGACATGGAGATATGCACATCGCACCCCCAAACGAGCTAAAATCGCTGTCCTCCCCATGGCCCTTTGCATGGTGGGGGATGGATCTACTAGGACCATTCCCCGTTGCAGCTGGACAAAATAAGTTCCTGATCGTGGGAGTGGACTACTTCACTAAGTGGATAGAGGCTGAACCATTGGCAAAAATCACAGCTTTCAACATACTCCGTTTCTTCAAAAGAAACATCCTCGCCAGATTCGGTGTTCCACATTCAGTGGTGACAGACAATGGCACTCAATTCACTGATAGAAAATTCAGGGAATTCCTCGCCACGTTGGGAATAACCCAACATTTCACTTCTGTCGAACACCCGCAAACTAACGGACAAGCAGAAGCTGCGAACAGAGTAATACTGCGAGGCCTAAAAAGAAGATTGGGCGAGGAAAACGGGCAATGGGTGGAGGAGTTACACAACGTATTGTGGTCTTATAGAACCACTCCACTACAGGAGAAACCCCTTTTCGATTAACATACGGAACGGAGGCGGTTATTCCTGTAGAAATTGGAGAACCAACAAGACGAACCAAAGTCCCCAATGACCAAGACCTCAACGACGATTTAATTCGAGAAGAGTTGGACTTGGTCGAAGAACTTCGAGAAACCGCCGCTATTCGCGAAGCATCCCTCAAACAAAAAATAGCCGCTCGACACGACAAAAGAGTGGTGAAAAGAGAGTTCGACGTCGGAAGCCTGGTGCTGCGACGAAACCTCAAAGATTCGAGCGAAGGTAAACTCGCCCCAAATTGGGAAGGTCCCTATCGAGTACGAGCAAAGACAGGGACCGGAGCCTACTTCCTCGAAACTCTGCGTGGGGAGGAGATCCCAAGACCATGGAACGCGGAGAAACTTAAACAATATTATAGTTAGAATTAAAGATGAATGCTTAGGTACGGGCATGATTCTAAAACATCCAGAAAGACAAGAGGTTTGTACCTCGTCTAGACGAGGAATGTCTCCAAGCGAACACCATCGTCCTAGTACACGTTAGGCCACGAATCCCAGCTCGCGATGGGAAGTCGTCGCCGCGGTTAAATGATCATCAAAAGGTTATTCCTACCGCAGGAAAGTTCGGATGCTACTTCCGAACACTCGTTGAAGTTCCACAAACTCTTCGAGCACGGCGCTCAAGGATACATGCTATCCGAGCAGCGACCATTCATTGTTGTACTTAGAGGTTCGAAAAATAAATACTTAAACATACAAGTATTAAACATTCGAGCAAGTATAAGACAACATTCACGAGCGTAAAATCATTCAAACGACGAAAAGATAAAACGCAAATTATAAAACAAAGTACAATATTATAAAACAGCCACGAGGACTGTATAAATTGTCATTACAAAACCTGGCGAACAAAGCGCCAAGATACTTCAAAAAATTAAAAGGCGAACACAGCACCATCAAAATACAAGTTAATCATAGAAAAATACAAGTTCACTGATCTTCGGGGGTTCTCGACGGAGGCTGAAGGAGGGGTCCGAATAACGCCATCACAGACCTCTTTGCAATCATCAAGCCCATCTAGCTTGAGCTCGACGCCCGGATTGAGGATCTGGACCTGGGCGACTGCATTGTGAAAGCTGGTGGTAGCCATATCAACCGCGAGGTTCTGGGCTTCTACGAGCTGCCTGATTAGAGACCCGCGAGAAGTACTGGCAAATGTCCCCTGGGGATCTTCTATTTTCTCCTCCTCGTAAGGGATGCTCAAATTTTGAAGCTTCCCTTCGAGCTCAGAAACCTTCGCCACCAAGTCTTCCTTCTCCTTAGCCAAGCGCTCGGCTTCTTCCTCCTTCGACCGTAGAGTCTGGGCGAGCTCAATCTGAAGCTGATGCTTATCCTTGTAAGCATCATAAGCAGCCCCCAGCTCTTGGTACTCCAAATGGACTTTCTTTAAGTCAGCCTCCATCTTCTTGTAGTTTTTCTCCATGCTCGTCATCTTCTTCTCCATCTTCGACCTTTCATCCACAAACTGCTTCTCCCGAGCATTGAGGAAGTTCGCGACCTCCATCAGTTTCATACAATGCATGGAGGACTCCGCGATCACACCCTTCAGCGACTCAGAGCCCATGTCCGTCATAATAACTTGGTCCGCTTCAGGGATGATGACCTCTGTGCTCGAGTCGAAAACTTCCCCCCCGTGGGCGAAAAGAGTGGGCATCACGAATCTCCCCGCGGGGATGCCCGGTATCTGGCGATGAAGACCCTGTAGCTGAGCAAGGGCATCCTCCACCCTAGCACTCTTCCCAGGTCTCGATTTGTCACCCGAGGGACTTGGCCCTCTCTTCTCGCCAACGACCTCTTGGCGAGGGGATGCAGCAGCTGAGTTAGTTGTAGATGGAATTGGAGTGACCACGTCAGAGGAGCCCCCGGGGGCCGCTGGAAGAGTTGAAGAATTGACGGGGGCTGAAGAACTCGAAGCCAATGCCTTCCCCGCTTCCTTGGCCCTCCGAGCACGGGTGGCCTCCTGCATCTTCTTGAATTTCTCTTGGTTGCTCATCGTATCTGCAAAACAAACAGAAACAAATTGTTTAGTAAAATCATTATGATAAAACTACGACAAAGAAAACGAGCAATACAATAAAAATAAATTAAACATACTAAGCAACGCTTCAGCCTCAGCACGCGTCGAGCATGCAAGCAGAGCCTTGGTTTCAATCAAACGCCTGGCCGTCAGGACGTTTCCTTGTTCGTCAGTCACCGGATTTCCGTCTTTATCCGTCCGAACAAGAGGAACAAAGTCGTCCACAAAATCACACATCCTCTTGTAATCCTCGAGGGTGGCGGAATCCACTTCCTTCGCCGAGCGGCTAAAGCTGTTGGCCGGAAGAAGATAGTGGTTCTTTTTCCATCTAAAAGGAAAGCGGCCACGCTCGACAACGACAGGCTCGCCATTGGGACGCAATACCGGCTCCCCGCTCGCATCAACCTTCGGGATCCTCGTAACGATGGTCCTAAGGCCCTCCTCTCCCTTCGGAAAAACCCCATACCAATTATCTTTGAAACCCCGGATAGATTCCTCGGACATCTCGAAGAGCCTGCGCTTCTGGGTGAAAGAAACCCATCCATGCTTCTCCGCATCCCCCTTTGGCTTTGAGCGTTGAATCCGGAAATGGTGGAAGAAGAGATCGAGGGTGGGGACAATTTGGAGATAAGCGGGGACCACCTCGAAGGCACGAAGAAACGCCAAGGAGTTTGGGTGAAGTTGCGAGGGCGCCAACTTAAGATGGTCGAAAACGCCAATCTCGAAATCGTTGAAAGGCAATCGATAGCCAAGCTCCTCGAAGGCTATCTGGTACATCGAGAACGCTCCCCACCTCTCGAATTGCCAGCATACTCTGTCCCCCCTTCCGGGGATGATTATGTCCCAGTGGTCGCGCCCAGGATCTTCGATCGCCGAAAATAAGTGCGGAGGCCTCTCAGCCAACCCAGCATAACTTGAGCGAGTGGTCCTCGGCTCATCCGCCACCCACACATAAGGATCAGGATCCGAGGAGCTAGCCACTTCCTGTTCCTCGACTACTTCGTTCGGAATCTCGTCTTGATGCTCCTCCGCCATTTACACCTGAAAAGCCGAGGAAGGAAACATGAATTCGACATTCGAACATCAAATCCACC
Organism: Trifolium repens; assembly: GCA_030408175.1. Classification (NCBI taxonomy): domain Eukaryota; kingdom Viridiplantae; phylum Streptophyta; class Magnoliopsida; order Fabales; family Fabaceae; genus Trifolium; species Trifolium repens. The sequence goes on along the minus strand of CP125850.1, from coordinate 32,230,122 downwards.
CTTCCACCGCCGATCAAGTGAAAGGGCGAGGAATAGACCCCCATGAAAATAAATCAGACAGCTCATAAGTTAACAAATCCCTAAAATCGCTCGCGCAATGGGACGATTAACGAATCAAGGATCAAACATGCTTGTAAAACGAGCATTCGTCAACCCATAAATGCTCGAATGTCTAAGATGAACGCTCGACGTTTCTGGTGAAAAACCCACTAGAATAGGCAGTTGTAAAGGCAAAAGCCGCCAAACAACCGCCACTTAGAAAGGGTAAATCAACTTAAAAACTACAGTTTTTCCCCTAAAACTACCGTTTGTGGGAGGGTAAAGGGTGTTAACCACCACTTACAAACCCTCTGCCACCGTATCATCATGAAAACAACACATCATCATCACTATACCTATGGAATCAAGTATAAGCAAACACGCAAAAGCACTGAAACAGACGAAATAAAGCAAGAAACTTACTTGATTGAAAAAAGGAAAGTGAGGAACTTGAGGAAACGATGGTTGGAATGCAGGGAAAAACGGAAGCTTGAGAGTTAAGAGGTTAAAGAAACTTTGATCAAATGAAGTAAAGACTTCAAAAATCCCTCCTTTCCCTATATATAGAGAAATCCCCAACAGTTGCATCTATACGGAACAACGCGACGCCTCGTTAATCTGGACCGTTGTTTTGATCCAAAGGTAACGATTCAAAAGAATCTAACGCCTCAGATCAAATCTCAGAGTAAACCAAAGGGCGCGTAAATCCAACGGTACGAATTCAAACCTCGAAAACCCAACTGTGTAAATAGGCACTCAAGCATTCTTGATAGCCTTTACACGTGGCCGAAGACGGAACGGCTTGTCCCTTCAAACATCCCATCTTCTGCTCGCGAAAATCTCGGTTAAATCGAGAAAATCTCTCGGAAAACTCAACTGTGATCCGCCAATTGCGATCCTCGCCTTAATGATAAGATACGCAATAAAGGCTCGTAGACAATGCTCGCAATAATGAACAGATCTTTAAGACCTTCAACATCGAATACGAAGATTTCGAATCGAATCTACGAGATTATGATCCTCGAAACCTTCGGAAAGAATTACGAGGTGCCAACGAACGCGTCATTGCTCGAATGAACACGCGACGAAGACGCATCGCTCGACGACAAAATCTCAGTAATATAGGTAAAGTCTAAAATTATGATCGACATTTGCTCGACTCTAAGTCATTACGCTCATATTCGAGCATAACGACTTGGGGGGCTCCTGTTCTGGACTGGGCCTAAAGCCCAATAAGTCCGAGCAAAGCAAGTACGTATTCGAGCATTCTAGTAGTCGGCGATACCAAGCGTATCGTAACGGCCGACACCGGATTGATGAGCATTTAAGGCTCATCATGGCTTTTCAGCCGTTTTCCGGCAGCCAATTGATGGGCATTTATTGCCATCATTGGCCTTAGCCCAGCGCTGGGGGCTATATATACTCCTCATTTGAAGGAGCTCAGGTACATTCTACTCTCTCTGAAAACCTACATTCCACACTTACTAACTTGAGCGTCGGAGTGTAAACAGGTACACAACCCCCTCTCATTCCACCGTTACTAGGGGCGGAGCACCGTACAACGGACGTTGATCGACTCTGATTCTTGTAAAGATCATCAATCATGACCATAATCGTCAATTAAAGTGAATACTCTCCAATTGCGGCAAATGATGCTGCTCCAGAATAAGTGGTAATCTATTATAAGTTATATATTTTTTATAAAATATATAAACATATCTCATAATTAAATTCGAATAAAATTTAACAAATTAATTTTGGAAATTGTGGCTTGCATTGCATTTTTTATGAGAACAATCAAAATATTAGGCGAACGTGACGATTATTTACTCTTGCATTTGTATACATGATATTAGTGAAAGTGAGACATAAATCTAAATAATAATATATGAAAAAATAAAATATTTTAAACTTTCATCTCAATGGCCCCAGAGACATGCCAAGGTAGGATAGAACCGTAAGATTTTATAATATTATTTAGACAAAATGTATCAAATTAAAGAAGTTAAATTCTACGCCATACAAATAAATCGCATTTATTGATTAAAATTACAATAAATCTAATCCCCTTGCCTTTGCAAACTTGATACTTACAATTATGAGTCAAAAATGAAAACTTGTGCACCATTTGTTTGTTTCTTTGATTATCCTATATGAAGTAGAAGAAAAAAAAAGCAGGAGGAACACATAATTCCACCTATAGATTGTAGCCCAAATTAAAACACAATGGTTCCTTATTGATTCAACTTTGTCTTTGTATTCCATCAAGATCTTCTGCAATCTAAAAACAAATAAAATAAGTTGAGTATCATCCAAATGGTTACACCTTTTCATGTTATCATGAACCAAAAAAATATTCAACTAAAATCCTCCTTATTGCATTTTATACGAAACTATCTTGAGTGTGGATGATAATAGTTCCTACAATTGCAATTTACAGTCATGTGATTATCAAAAAGATAAATTTGTTATTTAAAATATAGAAGCACCAATAACAAAATATACAACTAAACTAAAAGAACCGTAGAAATAGACCAATTAGTACTACTAACACATACTTAATAATGAATGCTTTATGCTTTTAATTGGTCAGTTGCAGGACCTATATAATTGTCTGATATTGCTACAAGATGGACTTGTTGAAGATGTTTGATGTCATGACTATTATATGTTTTTTAAGCTATTATATGTCTTTAGTTAAGATTGAGGAGCCCTTGTATGTTGAGCCTCAAACTATTTTGCTCTTGTGCAAGCTAATTGGCTTGTGCATGTGTACTCTTTGTACAATGAACTATTGACGTTTATAATAATAATAATAATAATAATAATAATAATAATTATAATTATAATTTTTTGTCTTTCAAAAAAAATTATCATTATTAATATTATTGATTTTAGTCATGTTTATATATTGTGCATTTATATATTTAATTTTAAAATTAATTTTTAAATAACGTATCGCGCCAGTATCGAATATGAATTTTTTAAAATTTTCACGTATCGGCGTATCAGTATCGTACCTGTATCGTGTCGCGTATCGGGGCTTCATAGGTTGTGACTTGTGGTGGAATTTTTAGGAATAATTATACTAACTTTTTGGATGGTTTTGTTATAAATTCTTATATTATATTTGTGTTTTAAAGAAGTGTTACTTTGGGTTAAGATCAACTCTCAACCAGTAACTATGATTCTAAAAAACGCCACATTATTTTTTCGAGAGAATAATTAATGTGCAGATAAAATTGCAACAATTAATCTTCAACATAAATAAGATGATTTGGATGGATTCTACTCTTTCGTATTAATTGTTACTAGGGGTAAACCCGTGCGTTGCACGGACTCGATTAAAGTATATAATTAAATGGTAGATACTATATTAAAAAATGATATATTAATATATGAATGAAAATAAAATTAAAAATTGTTTAGAAATATGTGATTTTTTATTGATTTATATCGTAGTTTTGTTTATATTTTAATGTAATAGATCTCTTATAATATTTCTTAAGTTTGAAAATATGTATCTTATTTTATTTTAATAGTATAACCGTATAATATCTTCATTTTATTTATAAGAGTTGTAATTTTATAGTCACGTGTTACTTTGCTTTTTATTTTTGATATATCCTTATTTTTTTCAATAAGAGTTGAAGGCATACATATTTATACTTGCGGACAATATTATTTATGCAAAATGTTAAAAAAAAACTTTGGGTATAGAATATGATTCATATATGGTGTGGCTTTAACTTTTTTTTATCACGTTATCTCTTTTTTTTTATATTACATATCAAATAGTGTAACTGATTACTACCTTCTATGCAATTTAAGGTATCAAATAGCTTATCTACTTACTCCCCTGTCGTTCTCTTGAAGTTTCTTCTCACTTATATTCACTTAGTGAATTTTTATCCCAACTTTATTAGTCCCGATATTTTTAATCTATTGTTTAGCTTGCATTTTTTTGTTTGGTCCTTTTATTTTTGGTTTGTTTTTCTTTTTCTAGGTAAAGGTTTGTGTCTCTTCAAATTTATTGTTAGTTTTTATCCCTGTTATTTAATAATATTTGCTTGAACATTTATTTTATTTTTGTTATTATATAAACTTGAATATTTGTTGTGCTCCATATATAAGTTTGGAAGAAGATTTTATATATTTGAAATTAGGTTTAGTTATTTTACTCAAATAAAGAAAGTTTGTTATTACAGATGAATTTAACATTGAGCATGTGATCTTCTTATGTGCTTACAAAATTGTCATCTTATTTTTATAAATATCTCACTATTTTATTTTGAGCCGTAACTTAAACATTCTTTTAGAATATGTACTTATTTTATCCAAATAATTACAATATTATTATTTAAATCTAATTAATAATTTTGGAATTTTTAGAAAATTTTAAATACGTGTAAATATGTTTAAATATACATGTGATTATATTTTATAAATATATGTAAATATGTTTTAATATCTACAATTTCAATAATTATTTGTAAAGTTTATTTTGACAAATGAGCATCAACAATTGATGATTTTGTCTTTTTATCCTTTCATCTTATTCTTGGAAAATTATACATTAAATGATATAACTATTTACAATACTCCTCCATACAATTTAGGGTCTCTCATATTTATATAAAAAAAGACGATTCTTGTTCTAATAATAAATTGATTTATTTTGAAGTTTCTTCTTAAACATTTACTTGATAGAATTATATCCCATATTTTATTGGTAGTGAGAGACATTCATAAATTGGTGAATTTGTTCTCTTTTTAATAGCATAATTAAGAATTTAGTAACATCTAAAATGCATATGAATATGAACAACCAAAATGCATAAATAAAAAAGTAGCCGATTTATTTTCACATAATGTTATAGGTTAATTGTAACATATAGATAATTATTATGGAAGATAAATGGTCACATAAAATAAATTGTGAGATATTAATTTTTTAAATTGAGATATTTTTTGAAGCATGCCACATAGGCAAAATGGAGGCTTAGGAGCTAATCAGGAGCTTCCTTTTATAAGTAAAAGATATTTTATTGGTCAAAATAGTTTTAGGCGGCGGTTTTATTTATCTTATTTTTACTATGCTTAATTCATGTTCTCTTTAATTTTAAATTTTTCATCTTCCTCTTTTTTTATGAGGTTTTTCTCCCCTAATTTCTTGTCTTTGTTTATTTAATAATTTTTATTTGGGTTTTCAATTTAATTTAGTAGTGCTTATTAGGATGTGATGCTCTTTTCTATAGATGAGTTTTTTTTTATAATATTGAGGAGTACTCTTAAATTGTATTCTTGAAATCCTAAATATATGTTACAATCATATTTTTCATTTATTATAATCAATTTTTAATTTAATTATATGACTATCTATTTTAACAAAATTAAATAGATAATAAGATTTTTAACTTAAAAACTGTCCTAGGTTATTTTAGCCTAGAAAATTATGCACAAAAAAATATTTAAATTGTAGTCTTGTAATATCATATCGCTTATCTATCTTGGAATTTATTCGAACTTTATTAGTTCCCAAATTGTAGTCTTGTAAAATCATGAGAGCAATCGAACGATTACAATTTACAATTTTATAACCTAAAAAAGATGCATGAAAATTATTAGAATTGATGTCTTGAAAGATTATGAGAAAATATAAAAAGATTATAATTTATAAACAATAAAAGACAAACGTATATACTAATTTTTTAATCACTTCTTTTTTATACATACATAGAAGTTGCATATAATATGCATTGTTCAATAGTTGATATTCTCAAGACTAAGGTATTTTCACACACCCAAATTCACTGTGAGGCTTTGTCGATTCAAAAGTCTAACTTCCAATTATATGTGATTCGACATTTTTATCGGATAGAATATATGTGATTCAAATCTAAAAACATAAAAAAAAAATTAGAAAAATTATAATTGTTCAAATTATCTATGTGATATAATTAAAATGAGAAACGGAGAGAAAAACTTAAAAGAATACATTATAAAATTACATACCTTTCTATTCTTTCGATTTAAGCATGTTGAAAGCAAACTCAAGCAAATATATTACCAATTTCCACACACATCCTAGATTAATTTAACTTTCCTTTATTGAGTAACTTGGAAACATATAAAAGAAAAAGAAAAGAAAAGTCAAAAAGTATAAACTAATTAGATATCATATAAAAGATAGTGAAAATAAAAATATAAACTTTACTATAATATAAATTATTTCAAATTTAAATAATCTTTAAAAATAAAAAACTATTAAAATTTACCTATATCATTAAATAAAATAGCATCATACAAATTCACAAATTTTTAATTTAATTGATGCACATATAAGGGTTAATGACAAATACTTACATGAACCACCATTTTTCCTAGGCTTTTCAAGTAGCAAAGATGCATTTAGAGTACAAACAAAAGTCTTCCTTACATGAGAATGAAAATATATAGCTATACACACATCATGTTTGGTTGATAATTTTGAATGTCATAAATTGAAAATGAAGACAAAATGTGAAAGATGTTTGGTTTGCTAATTTTATACGGTAGTGAGAGACATTCATAAATTGGTGAATTTGTTCTCTTTTTAACAGCATAATTAAGAATTTAGTAACATCTAAAATGCATATGAATATGAACAACCAAAATGCATAAATAAAAAAGTAGCCGATTTATTTTCACATAATGTTATATGTTATTGTAACATATAGATAATTATTATGGAAGATAAATGGTCACATAAAATAAATTGTGAGATATTAATTTTTTAAATATAGATATTTTTTGAAGAGATATAAGAAGCTCTCTAAAGCATGCCACATAGGCAAAATGAAGGCTTATGAGCTAATGAGGAGCTTCCTTTTATAAGTAAAAGATAAGATGAGTTTGTCTAACATCTCGCCTCGCATACTAATCAGTTGCGTTAGACTTTGGTAATACTTGGCTCTTATAGCATGATATGCAGCCTCACATCAACTTACAAAATGGAATAATTTCTATACAAAAATGAAACTAATGAAATACTACATATATAAGAATAAGAAAGGCAACTTTTTTCTTTGTCAAGAAAAAAGAAAGGAAAGTTTGAACCCGACAATTATTTTCGTGCTGGCAAATGAATTCCTAGATTGCTAATTTGATAAAAAAAAATAATTCAAATTACAGCTACATTTGGATATACTCTATCCGTCCCAAAATAAATGACCTAATTTTGACTTAGTTTACTATTCATTTGACCTACGTTGACCTTATTTTTCTACTTATATATACTTGTAAATATTAGCATATGAGATCTTGTTTGATTTGTCTCGACGAGTATTTTCAAAATATACAATTTTTATAATTTTTAATAATAGATAATTAAAGATATTAGCGATCAAAGTTTTACATTGGTAAGCGTAAACGAAGTCAAACATGTCATTTATTTTGAGACGGAGGGAGTATAAACTATCGACTAAAACTCAACTTTTGTTTAGAAAAAACATATTGGACCCATGCTGTATTCTTATCTTTAGGAAGCTGCTATACACAATTATATGAATTTAAATTCAGTTAGTTGCATAATGTCACCCTCATTTGCATTGTATGATTGCAAACAAAACAAAACAATAAATTCTTTCTATTAATATTTTCAAATTCATTTATTCAACTTTGCGTGTGTAGTATACATATATATTAAAAAAAGTGAAGAAGATAACACCCATATCTACATGGGGTTAGAACTAGGGGTGCACTTACTGTACGAGTTTCATTTGACTCTCACGTATATAATATAATTTCCTTACTATGTTCTTCACCAGACACCTCTCCAACCAAAGAAAATTTATGCTCCACAAAAGTTTGATATAATCAGCAGCAAAGATGATAATTTAATTTATGAGATACTAGACTTTCAGTATGAATATAAGTATAGTACACTAAATAAAAACAAAAATGAAACTCAGTCAAACAATATTAAAAATTGTCGAAAGAAAACAAAACAAATGTCCATAAAATCTACCTCAATTTTTAAGTAGTTATCTGATTCGACTGTAATTGAAATGACAGAATCATAATTTACAAAATCTCTCCAAAGAAGGAACACAGAAGAGGGGCTTTATTTTTCATTACACTTACATTAAGATAGAAAATAATTGAATTATGTATTTCCAAATTAATTGAATTATGTATTTTCAAATTAACTAGTTTTGAAACCCAGACGATTGACTTTTATTTATAAATTATTGTTAAATTCTAAATGACGCCATTCTGTTATTTTTTGTAAAATATATAAAATTAGGTCATTTTTTTATTAAAGTAATTGTCTCGTGTATCATTTTTGTGTCATAAATTATAATTAATAATAAAAAATATTTGGCTTAATTACTAATTTGGTCTCTTATCTTTAATTTAGTTCTCAATTTGGTCCTTTATCTTTTAAATGTCTCAATTTGGTCCCTTATTTTTTCTGAAGTTCTCAATTTGGTCCCTCCCGTCAAGTTTTACACTATTACCATTAAATTTGGACACATGTCATCTGTCCAAGTGTGCCACGTGTCCAAAATTTTAAAAGACAAGGAACCAAATTGAGAACTGCAGAAAAGATAAGGGACCAAATTGAAACTTGCAGAAAAGATAAGGGACCAAATTGAGACTTTTAAAAGATAAGGAACCAAATTGAGACGTTTAAAAGATAAGGGACCAAATTGAGCGCTAAAATAAACATAAGGGACCAAAGTATGAATTAAGCCAAAATATTTACTATTCAATTTTTTTTTATTAAAGCAATTGTTCCGTGTATGATTTATTTTTTTTATTAAAACAATTGTCTCGTGTATGATTAAATTTTTTTATTAAAGCAATTGTCCCGTGTATGATTAAAGTTTTTTTTTAATAAAGCAATTGTCCCGTATATGATTAATTTTTTTTTATTAAACCAATTGTCCCGTGTATGATTAATTTTTTTTATTAAAGCAATTGTCCCGTGTATGATTAATTTTTTTTTATTAAAGCAATTATCCTGTGTATGATTAATTTTTTTTATTAAAGCAGTTGTCCCGTGTATTATTAATTTTTTTTTATTAGAACAATTTTTCCGTATATGATATTTTATATATTAGTGATCAACACTTTCTTTTTTTTGACAAAATTGTTAGTGTTTTCAACCTGCAAGGTTGAGTTTATTTTAGGGTTGGCTTCATTTGTTAAAATAAGCCTTTGGTCCAGATGTGGTGACTGATGTGCACACATGTGGTACCTGAACTGAATACCCTATAAACGCGCTTTCAAATATTTGCGTGTGATCTTTGAAAAAGATTTGTTTTGAAACAAACATATCCACGCTAGCTTGCGCGCCCAGGAACGAGTTGAAAGATTGAAGAAGATTCAGAAAAGATTTAAAAAGCTGGTTTGTTTCTAAAAGATTCAAAAAGATTCAAAAAGATTTAAAACAAAACTTATCTTTTATTTAAAGATCATATCTTTTATTAAAAGATTAAGTTTGTTTTTTGAAGACTAAAACAAACAGCTACCAGATCTCGTTCTATATAAAGGAATGCTGAAGACATGTTTTATTCACTGAAATCAATATTCATAAATCTAGTCTTTAGGATTGCAAGTCTTTGTCCCTAGGATTTCTTGTTTCGTTTGAAACTTGAATTAGGGTTGTATTTAGCTCTTAAGCTTTTAAGCATAGAGCTGTTCTTTTCTTGGTTCTAGTTTGAAACAAGATTTGAACTTTGAATCACTCAAAGCTTTGAAGCAAGAGTTGATTCTTTAGTTTAGGAGTGCGTCTCCATTATTGAGTTTGTCAAAATCCTTGTGGTGTAGCAAGAACGGAACAAGATTGTATAATTCCTTGTGGTGGAGCAAGGTACTTGCGGGAGCAAGACTAAAATTCCTTGTGGTAGAGCAAGGTGGATAGGCTGGGAATTGACTGGGGGAAGTCATATCTTGTGGAGGAGCAAGGTAGGGTTACACAAGGTAGTATCTAAGCGAGAGGTTGTAAACGGGGAGTTTAAGCTTTGAATTAGAGCTATCATAGTGGATTCATTCCTGGATTGGTATCCCCCAGACGTAAGTGAGTTGCACTGAACTGGGTTAACAAACTCATTGTGTTCTTTATCTTCTGCACTTTATTTTCCTTGTTCATCAAGTTATCGTATGTTTATGATGTTGGCACATTAGGCAACACATCGTATACCTAAACCCTAACGTGCACCACATCACGCTGCACATCTGTAACTTGTTACCGGAATTTCAATTGGCATCAGAGCAGGCACCCTGTTCTGCTTTAGGGTGAGCTCCAGGGAAGATACTTTCCGGAACCATGGACAAGGGTGGAACTTTAGTCTTCAAACTACCCCTTCTGGATGGCACTAATTATGAATACTGGAAGCCACGCATGGCTGCCTTCCTAAAATCTCTTGATAGTAGAACTTGGAAAGCAGTGCTTAGAGGTTGGGAACACCCCAAAGTCAAGGATACTAATGGAGTTGATACAGAAGAGCTGAAACTAGAAGAAGATTGGACTCCAGCAGAAGATACACTTGCTCTTGGCAACAATAAAGCTTTAAATGCATTATTCAATGGAGTTGACGAAAACTTGTTTAGACTCATCAAACAATGTACTGTTGCCAAAGATGCTTGGGAGATACTTAAGACAACCCATGACGGGACCTCCAAGGTAAAAAGTTCAAGACTTCAACTTCTCCACTCAAAATTTGAGAACCTCAGAATGAAGGAGGAAGAGACTATTTATGACTTTCACATGAATGTTCTTGACCTAGCAAACTCCTTTGATTCCTTGGGAGAAAGGTTGTCTGATGAGAAGTTGGTAAGGAAAATTCTTAGATCTTTACCTAAGAGGTTTGACATGAAGGTCACAACTATTGAAGAAGCTCAAGACATTACTAGCATGAAAGTTGAAGAACTTGTGGGTTCTCTTCAAACCTTTGAGATGAACTTCAGTGATAAAGTTGAGAAGAAAGGGAAAAACATAGCCTTTACCTCCAACACTGATAGTGAGGAAGTGGATGATGACCTTGACACTAGAGAAGATCTCTCAGAAGACATAGTGTTACTTGGAAGACAATTTAACAAGATTCTGAAGAGTGTGGATAGAAGACCGAGGAGGAATGTGCAACACATCCAGTCTGACATCAGCAAACAAGGAAGCACTTCAGCAAAATCTGAAACTGATGACAAAGGTGTTTAATGCCATGAATGTGAAGGCTATGGTCATATCAGATCTGAATGCACTATATATCTGAAGAAACAGAAGAAGGGATTTTCTGTATATTGGTCTGATGAAGATGAATTGGAGAGTAAAACTGCCAACCATGTAAGCGCCATGACTGGTGTGTGTAATTCTGATACAGAGTCCTGTGATGAAGAACTCACTTATGAGGAACTAGCCTCAGCATACAAAGAGCTATATATCAGAAGTAAGGAAGTATGCAGAACAAATGTAGAACAGGAGGCTGTCATTAATCAACTTAAGTCAGAAAAAGCAATGAAGGTAGAAAAGAAGATGTCATTAATCAACTCAAGTCAGAAGGAGTAAAGCTACAAGCTAAGATAACTAGCCTTCAGGATGAAGTCAAGTCATTGACATCTAACTTGGAAAACATGACAAAGTCAGCTAGGATGCTCAACTCTGGAACAAAGAAGCTTGATGAAATTCTCATAATCCGGAATCATGCTAATGACCCAACTGTGATAGGTTATGAGAAAATTTACAGCAACGAAACCCCAGAATCAAAATTTGTTCCAGCTCAAAACAAATCTGACTGTAAGGTGATGTTGCCACATCCTGCACCACATCAGGAACCTGTACACAAGAAAAAGTTCACTTCATGGAAGTGTCACTATTGTGGGAAGCATGGCCATATCAAACCCTTCTGCTATAAGCTCTATGGGTACCCAAAGAAGAAACCTCAACCCAGAGCATATCATGGAACAGCCAGAATCAAGAAAGAATGGAAGCCAAAAGCCAAAGTAGCTGCTCATATAGCTCACACATCCTTCAGAGCTTCATCTAAAGAGGATTGGTACTTTGATAGTGGCTGCTCCAGACACATGACAGGTGTAGAAAGCTTTCTGGTAGATATCAAGTCATACACTTCAAGCTATGTGACCTTTGCTGATGGTGCTAAAGAACAAATCATGGGAATTGGGAAACTGATTAATAATGGTTTGCCTAGGCTTGATAATGTTCTGCTTGTCAGAGGACTGAAAGCTAATCTGATCAATATAAGCCAACTATCTGATCAAGGGCTTAAAGTTGACTTCTCAAAGAATGAGTGTCTGGTCACTAATGACAAAGGAGAGTTACTAATGAAAGGAGCCAGATCAAAAGACAACTACTACTTATGGGTTCCTCAAGAAACAACTCATTCTACCACATGTCAAGAAGATGAAGAAAGGTTATGGCACCAAAGACTTGGGCATTTGAATCTAAAGGGAATGAAGAAACTTATCTCCAAAGAAGCCATCAGAGGGCCACCAAAGCTCACTATTGAAGAAGAAGATGAAGGTCAGATTGACAAGCAAATCCATAAGTCACATCCAATTTTTCAACATCAGGTGACATCTAAATTTCATGATGTGGAACCTTATGTGGTCACATCCGTCTCCCAACCTGAAGACTCTGAAGTTGAAGAAAATTCTGAGAAAGCAGATCAAGAGTTAGATAAAGGAGTGACATGTATCTTGAAGTTCAAGCTATTCCAGATGGATGTGAAGAGTGCCTTCCTCAATGGGTACTTGAATGAAGAAGTATATGTAGCACAGCCAAAGGGATTTATTGATCCTAATCTCCCAGATCATGTCTACAGATTGAAGAAAGCTCTGTATGGGTTGAAGCAGGCTCCTAGGGCTTGGTATGAAAGGTTAACCAAGTTTCTTCTACAGCAAGGGTACAAAAAGGGTGAAACAGACAAGACCTTGTTTGTAAGACAAGAAAAAGGAAAGCTCATGATAGCACAAATCTATGTAGATGATATTGTGTTTGGTGGCATGACAGATGCTTTGGTGAAACAATTTGTGCATCAAATGCAATCTGAATTTGAGATGAGCCTTGTAGGTGAATTAACCTATTTTCTTGGTCTACAAGTAAAGCAAATGGAGGACACAATATTTATCTCTCAAAGCAAATATGCCAAGAATATTGTGAAGAAGTTTGGAATGGAAAGTGCAACACACAAGAGAACTCCTGCAGCAACTCATATCAAACTTACCAAGGATGAGAAAGGCGTCAGTGTTGATCAAAGCCTATACAGAAGCATCATTGGCAGTCTACTTTACCTCACAGCAAGTAGGCCTGATATCTCCTTTGCAGTTGGTGTATGTGCTATATACCAAGCTGAACCCAAGATGAGTCATCTCACACAAGTCAAGAGAATTCTGAAGTATGTGAATGGCACAAGTGACTATGGAATCATTTACTCTCATGGTGAAGACTCAAGGTTGACAGGGAATTGTGATGCTGACTGGGCAGGCAGTGCAGATGATAGAAAGAGTACCTCAGGTGGATGTTTCTTTCTGGGCAACAACCTAATTTCATGGTTCATCAAGAAACAAAATTGTGTAGCTCTTTCAACAGCAAAAGCTGAGTACATCGCAGCAGGAAGCAGTTGTTCTCAATTGCTTTGGATGAAGCAGATGCTGAGTGAGTACAATGTGGAGCAAGATGTGCTCACATTATACTGTGACAATATGAGTGCTATAAATATTTCCAAGAATCCTATCCAACACAGTAGGACCAAGCACATTGATATTCGTCACCATTTTATCAGGGATCTAGTTGAAGATAAGGTCGTGACCTTAGAGCATGTGGCCACAGATAATCAACTGGCTGACATTTTTACAAAGGCTTTGGATGCAAATAAGTTTGAGACATTAAGAGGCAAACTTGGTATTTGCCTTCTTGATGACCAATAGCAATCTTGCTATTAAAGCGTGCAACAGAGACCTGCCTATTACTTCCGTTTGTTTATGCACGCTATCCAAAGGCAGTCATCACAGGTTTTTATCAACAAAATATATCAAGACTATTCCACCTTTCATACTGTGATGAAGAACTATGAAGAAGATCCTGATGTAGAGCTCAATGTGGTCCACATTGGAGCCTCTGAGAAGAAGAAGCCTTATCTGGAGCTGAAGACTACAAACCATGCTATCTGCAAGAACATTACTGAAGGCAAGGTCAAAGAATGACCTTTTTGATATAGAAGGAGTAGATTATGTGCAAAACAACTCAAAAGCATTTAAGTTTGTAAGCATAGGGCATAATCATAATCATAATCATAGCAATATGGATGATTCATTGTGCTTAGTCATGTTCATCGAAATATGGATGACTTTTATGCTTAGAATCACAGTCATAGAAATATGGGTGGTTCACGTCACAGTCATAGCAATATGGGTGACTTAGTTACATTCATAGAAATATGGGTAACTTGTACTTGCTTAACTATGAATGCACATACAGCAACCATGAAGAATGAAGACTACAAGACTATGGATTGCTGGACTATATGGATTCTGTGAAGACAACTACTGAAGAAGTTGAAGACCTTGATTACTCTGTATATTGCTGGTCATGTGTTGATGCTTAGAACATTTGTCAAAGATCCATCTACTCTGTATATTGCACATTTAATGGCCCTAGTACTATTTGATTACTCTTGCTATTCTTAAACTTTTTGTCAACATTATGGCTAAAAAGGGGGAGAAAAGATAAGTAGTATATCCAGGGGGAGTAAGAGGAAAGGTAGTGCAATATGTTTACTCTGGTACATGATGTGGTACCAGATGTGTGCACATCGTTGAAGACAGATTGTGCTTGTATTTCTGCACATCTTTTTGAAGACTTTGAAGAACCAGACGAATGAAGACTGATCCTTTGAAGACTGATGAAGATGGTACTTGAATTTAGGGGGAGTAAACATTTTTACTGAAGCTGCTGAAGACACTTCCCCTCTCTACTGTGTGCATGATTCATCACCATGCTTGTATGTTGAGAGTTTTATTCTCTCAGAAGATTGAGGCAAGATTCCGCTGCTGCAACGCCTCTGATGTTCTAATGATTCTCTCCAAAGTCTAGCTGGCTGACTCCAAAGGTTATTTTAGCCACAATTTGCCAAAGGGGGAGATTGTTAGTGTTTTCAACCTGCAAGGTTGAGTTTATTTTAGGGTTGGCTTCATTTGTTAAAATAAGCCTTTGGTCCAGATGTGGTGACTGATGTGCACACATGTGGTACCTGAACTGAATACCCTATAAACGCGCTTTCAAATATTTGCGTGTGATCTTTGAAAAAGATTTTTTTTGAAACAAACATATCCACGCTAGCTTGCGCGCCAAGGAACGAGCTGAAAGATTGAAGAAGATTCAGAAAAGATTTAAAAAGCTGGTTTGTTTCTAAAAGATTGAAAAAGATTCAAAAAGATTTAAAACAAAACTTATCTTTTATTTAAAGATCATATCTTTTATTAAAAGATTAAGTTTGTTTTTTGAAGACTACAACAAACAGCTACCAGATCTCGTTCTATATAAAGGAATGCTGAAGACATGTTTTATTCACTGAAATCAATATTCATAAATCTAGTCTTTCCCTAGGATTTCTTGTTTCGTTTGAAACTTGAATTAGGGTTGTATTTAGCTCTTAAGCTTTTAAGCATAGAGCTGTTCTTTTCTTGGTTCTAGTTTGAAACAAGATTTGAACTTTGAATCACTCAAAGCTTTGAAGCAAGAGTTGATTCTTTAGTTTAGGAGTGCGTCTCCATTATTGAGTTTGTCAAAATCCTTGTGGTGTAGCAAGGTTCTTGTGGGAACAAGATTGTATAATTCCTTGTGGTGGAGCAAGGTACTTGCGGGAGCAAGACTAAAATTCCTTGTGGTAGAGCAAGGTCCTTGCGGGAGCAAGGTGGATAGGCTGAGAATTGACTGGGGGAAGTCATATCTTGTGGAGGAGCAAGGTAGGGTTACACAAGGTAGTATCTAAGAGAGAGGTTGTAAACGGGGAGTTTAAGCTTTGAATTAGAGCTATCATAGTGGATTCATTCCTGGATTGATATCCCCCAGACGTAAGTGAGTTGCACAGAACTGGGTTAACAAACTCATTGTGTTCTTTATCTTCTGCACTTTATTTTCCTTGTTCATCAAGTTATCGTATGTTTATGATGTTGGCACATTAGGCAACACATCGTATACCTAAACCCTAACGTGCACCACATCACGCTGCACATCTGTAACTTGTTACCGGAATTTCAAAAATTATTGATCAACACTTGTCGCGTGATGTTTTAAGTATAATGACAAATATTTACCCTGTAATTATTATAATATATATTCATCAATAATGCACTTTTTTTGTATTTTTTATATAAGAGTAAACAAAAATAGAGTAAATTTTTTTATAATAAAAATAGAGTAGAATTCAACTATTATATAATAATATATTAAATTAAAAATATAATTTTTTAACGAAATAGAAGATTTGAAATATTTTTAAGAATTGATGAGGACAGATTAGAATTTTTAGTAGTAATACCTTTTAATATATTGGACATGTTTGAATTTGGCTTATTTTTAAGCTTACGAAAATAGTTTATGGTTATAATTTATAAATAAACTTTTATGTTAATTCATAAGTTTTTTTTTTACGAATATTAATTCATAAGTTTTCACTAACAAAAATTACATCTTTATAAATAGTTTTCATGAACTATCTTAAAAAACTTATTATAGTACATAAAAACTTATTTATTTGCATAAGTTATTTCGCATAAACTCATAAATAAGTCAATCAAAACGGGTCGATTGTATTTTTGTTTCTATTTTTCTGTTCTTTTATTTTTAAGCTCATAAATAAGTATCTTCTTTTATTAGGTAATTCTATTTTTATTTCTTATATATAAGTTTTTATACGTTAGATTGAGTTACTATTTTTTTCATTAAAAAAAAAAGTTACTTACTATTTTTGAAGCGTATCTTTTATAATGATTTTTGTTCATATTTTTATGCGTAAATTTATTTTAATTAAATTTTTATGGGAAGATTTATTTGATGCTTATCTTCTTTTTTTTCTATTTTTGTTTTGTGTTATTTTTTTAGAGATGTGGTTTCTGATGCTATTTTTATGGGAAGATTTCTCTTATGCTTATCTTTCTTTCCTATCTTTATGGCTTGTTTAATTAAAGGCTTAAATGCAGTTTTACTCTTCTATTTTGAATAAATCGGAATTTTACCCCCCATATTTCACTAAAACGGTAATTAATCTATTTTTGTAACTCCAAATTTAGTGAAATTTGATTATGTGAAAAGTTAACTCGATTACGGTCATTTTGGTACCAGTTTGGTGAATTATTGATCAAAATCGAGTTATCAAAATTGAGGTACCAGCTTGCTTCTGAGCCTCAACTTCAAAGCTTCACACAGAACTCAATTTTGATCAATAATTCACCAAACTGGTACCAAAATGACCGTAATCGAGTTAACTTTCCACAGAATCAAACTCCACTAAATTTGGGGTTACATAGAGAGATTAATTGCCGTTTTAGTGAAATAGGGGGATAAAACTGCATTTAAGCCGTAATTAAAATTACACTTAAGGGCGTAAAACTTGGAACACCGTTAAAACCGTCAGTTACGTGTCCAAAATAGTGTCCACGTGTCCAAAATAGTGTCCACGTGTCCAAACCGTCAGTTACGTGTAAGGATCAAATGGAATTAGCGAAAAATTTAACGGAAGGGACTAATTAATGCAAACATTGATAACGTGAGGGACCAAATTGAAACTTTTAAAACGTAAGGGACCTGATTCAAACCTAAAATAAACGTAAGGGACAAAAAATACAGTTTAGCTAAAAGTAATAAGGACAAACTTGTATTTTTAATAATAGTTTCTTTTAATATATTGTAAGTAGATGTTAAGATTATGTCCTGTAAATATTATAGCCTATGAAACCCGGATACTCTAAAAATGGTGAAGTATCGTGTCCGATACGTACCCGATACTCGTCCGATACATCCCGATACTCGTATCGAAAAAGTATCGGTTAAATCTTTATTTTTAAATAAAAAAATAATATCCGATACGTGTCCGATACTTCCCGACACTCATATCGGAAAAGTATCGGTTAAATCTTTATTTTTAAATAAAAAAATAATATCAGATACAATCTGTGTTTTCTAAGGAATGTCAAACTATTATGTTGTTACACGGGTAACTAACTATGTCTTTTTTTGGATAGTACTGGTGATGTTTTTTGGGATAGTACTAATGATGTTCTTTTTGTATAATACTTAAATTAAGATGTTTAACTTAAAATGTACTCGTGATTATTATTTTTTAGGACAATATTAATGAAACGCAAATACTTAACTTAGTATTAATAATGTTAATTTATTATAATTAGTATTTTGTCTTTGTCACTGTTCTGAAGTTACTATGGTGTCCTACTATATAACAGGTTGTTAAGTATTTAGGCTTGTTCGAAAATCCTAGTATAAGAATGGATGCTTTATTCTTTTAATTGGTCAGCTGCATGATCTATATAATTGTCTGCTATTGCTACAAGATGAGCTTCTTGAAAAGGCTTGATGTCATGACTATTATATGTTTTTTGAGCTATTATATGTCTTTAGTTAGGACTGAGGAGACCTTGTATGTTGAGTCTCAAACTGTTTTGCTCTTGTACAAGCTTATTGGCTTGTTTGTACTCCTTGTACAATGAACTATTGACGTTTATAATAATAATAATAATAATAATAATAATTTTTTTTTTCCTCAAAAAAAAAAATTTATCATTATTAATATTATAGATTTTAGTCATGTTTATATATCGTGCATTTATATATTTAACTTTTAAATAACGTATTGCGCCAGTATTAGATATGGATTTTTTAAAATTTTCACGTATCACCGTATCGGTATCGTATCCATATCGTGTCGCGTATCGGGGCTTCATAGATTATAGCATACATAATGTTACTTTATGGTCTAAAAACAGTAGGGTTTCATGCCAAGCTAGATTCTTAAATCCAAATAGCATTATCAGCAAGAACAAGTTAACTGCAACGATGAGTGTTCAAATACAAATAGGAAAACATCAATTTATCCATCAACAGTTAATAATACATTTAGGTACAAACTGTAGATAAGTTTCTTCAGGCTCCAAACAACTCAAGTTTCTGACATAAGTGTTCTTACTTCATGTATTTGTGCAGGAACTTCCTATGGAAATCATTCCTGATGGTGTCATTTATGAATCGCTTGGCCAGCTTGGTTTCACCACGGGCTTGGTTTTTGAACACCACATCATCATCCCACCTAAGCCAAACAAAATTTAAAAAATGAGATCATGACAGCAGATTAATGGAATTTAGATCTTAAAAATTATCGAGTCATTTTAAACTTTAAAGTGGTCCAACAGTGGACCATTTGCATATTACTCCTTCCAAAATATATTTTTTGCAACTTTCTTCACAAATATTAATGGCCAATACATCCGTCCTCAACAAGCATCATGAGTAAGTTACTCTCATACTAGGCCTCCCCCGCCTCACTAGTAACAACATAGCCCACACTGCCACTCTTCCATCCACCCTTCCCTTCAAATTCCAACACAACAGTGCTTTGTTGCTGCTTACTTTAGAAAAAAACATCAAGTTGTCTACTTAATGAATACCAAAATTAACACGAGTTCTTCATCAGAATCACCGACTCTGCAACAGCAACCCTTCAGAAAACTTCAGTGTGACTCATGCCCGCCAACTTAAGCCAGACTTGGCCTGAGTCGGGTCCATAAAAGGAGCTAGTTAGACCCAAACTCCAGTATGTTCGAAATTTTCAGGACCCATTATCTCCAAAAAACAATGTCAGGGTAGTAGTGAGTACTTTTCATAAGTCAAAACCAACGAGCCACAAGCCTGGCATACATGTGATGCCGGGTGGGTCAATGAAATGCACACCCGGCATCAATTGCTAGTTTGCTACCAACAAGCCAGTCCATTTATAGCTATCCTCCCTCACTCGCCATTGGAACGCTACTCCACAACCACCTGCTCCACGCCGCCTTCCCCATTGTGCACTGCTGTTCGAGAACACAAAACAGCCACACCACAAGTAACACTTGGATAACAAAATGGGAAGACTGTGTTGCTATAAAATATAGATAGAAGGAGCTAAGATGCAATGGTCAAATGGTGGATCCAACCTTAAACACGCCAGCATAAAATTATAACCATCGATTGGAAAATCAATCATTGATCTTTTAGGGTCCGTTTGGTTCGAAGTTTTTGGAGGGGAGGGGAGGGGAGGTGAGGGAATATTTTAAATTTTGGAGAAGTAATTTACTTTTTTACTCTTAACCTTGTAAACTCAAAATAAGGATTAAATTATAATAGATATATTACGTCAAAAAAAAAATTTAATGGATATATAACAAAAAAAAAATCTAATAAGTAGAAAACCTAAATTTTTTTGTTGTAAAAAAAAAAAATAAAACCTAGAATTTTAATATTCCAACAAGGATAATTTTGAATTTTAATAAAAAAATGAGGGTAATTTTGTCAACATAATAAATCCCTCCCCTCACCTCCCCTCCCCTCCCCTCCCCTCCCCTCCTTCTCAATTGAACCAAACAGACCCTTAATCAATGGTTATACTTTTTCAATTTCCATATAAATTGACTTCCTCATTTTAGAGAAGATAAATACTAAACTAATAGGGAGAATAGTAAAAGCAGTCATTTTGGTTAAATAGGCAGTTCGATAAATATTTAGATTCATACCTTCTTTTGACATTGAAAGATGTAGGATTATTTATCAACGGATTTCCACGCATAAGCTCTGCCTCCTTTACTTTGAGATCTTCCTCTTGTTGTAGTCGCTCCTGCACAAAGGCAATTTACATTTAATTTCTTCTTTTAATAAGAGTAAATACAACTGTTCATAACTCATAAACATCGTCAGAACCAATTAGTATGCAAAAGGTAGTAGTTACTAAAAGAGAGGTACCAACCCACCAAAAGTAAGAAATTGAAGAATAGAATGGTTGATAAAACAAACAGGAGTGAATCTCTTATTGGTGAGTGAAGTTTAAGTATGGAAGAGGCGAATTCTCCTACAAGGATTTCCCCTTTCACAAAAACTATCTAATTTTCAAAATGAACACTCCGTTCCTTCCTCCGTATTCCCCTAATTATTTAAATGATATCCCTTTTAGATTCCTAACAGCTCTAGCTATACCAAACTGGTGTATATTCTCACTAGCATCTAACTTCTCTAACAGCACTCCTTACTTCTATCTTAAGAGGAGATACAAACACAAGTTTAATGTCTCATCTGAAGTGCTTCAATGACATGACTTTAAATAAGCCAAGTATAAAAAAGGAATAATGTTACCTTGCGCATCTTTTCCTCTGCCCTTTCCTTCTTTATTTGTTCAAGCTCAGCCAGCAAAGCTTCAGTGTCATCCTCATCGTCATCCTCGTCACTGACAAAGACAGTCACATTAGTATATACTACTATTAACAAACACAAGGAACTTGTTTCATTCCAAACATCGATGTAAGAAGTTTGACTTCAAATCAAATACTGGCAAAGATCATCTAAATGCATCCAGAGCCACTTGGCTCACAAAACTCATCACGCACAAAAAACAGTGTATCAGCTAAAAAAAGACATTGAGCATATCTTAAGGGAGGAAAAGTATAAATAGTATTCCCCCCATGTTATAGCATGTCATTAGATTACATAATAAGTATCGATAAAAGATTTCATATGCCCGATTGCCAATAGAAATAGCATATATGTTGATGCACACATGCTCATGTAAGCATGCATGAAAGGCTGTCTAAATAAAATAACAAGCCTTGATTATTTTATAAATCCTAAATATGATAAATACATATAAACAAGAACTTTATTACACACATGGTTGTATAACTGTATCTTTATATTGCTATATATACTTATGTACTTGCACATTTATATTCTTAAATTTTGAGTTCAATTTAATTAAATTGTGTTATGTATACATATCTAAGATAAAAGATACATTATATAAACAAATTTATACTGTTCACATGAAGTTTATGCCAAATTACCAACCTTTCATCATCGCTGTTGACTTCAACATCAGAATCATCTGCATCAACACTTCGTGCAACAATGTGGTCATCAATATCTCTTTTTGTTCCTGTTAAGATAAAGACACATCAAATTAAAAGACTGAATATAAACACTTAGACTTCTTTCCTAGTCCTTTTTTACCTCCTTTTCTTGGATGGTAATTGGAAGAACATATCAATGTGCAAAAGTAATGAAGTCAGTGAATTTATACTAAATAGTAGAAAAAATACCTTCGAGAAATAGATGGCTACCCTTTCCGTAATCCCTGTCATCTGTCAGAGCATGGAATAAATTAATTAAACATTTACAATTTGAAATAACAAACAAAAATGAAAATTCATCTGACAGGAATGATGGAATTTAAATGCTTGAAGTAGAAAATTGAAAGACATTAGACATTGATAGTTCTTACCATTATAAGATTTATTTTTTGATGAGAAGTGCCTCCTTTCACGTTCATCCAGTTCATCACGTAGGTTCCTTCTCTTTAATTCATCTTGTGTATCCTGCCCATCTTTCCTATAAAGGTATAAATGCAATTATTAGGGAGGAAAGCATAATAAAGTGCATCAGCAAAACTGCATACTACTGTGATAACATGGAGCATTGACAGCATGTAGAGAGCAGTGTGGCATCTCAATCATTTAAAAGAGAAAAGTGGGTTACAAAAGAGAACTGTAAAGAAACAGTTCAACCATATATAAGGATGCAGATGCAGTCTAAAGAGTACAGGTAGGGTATCAAAAAACCATACAAACATGAGCAATCCCTTACTTTTTGCAATTGAGGGGGAAAACAAAAATGATGGCATTTTCTATCTAATTACTCCCTCCGTCCCAAACCTTTGGTCCTTTTAGCTTTGGACACAGGTAATAGATGTTTTTGATCAAAAAATAATAAGTTTAGATAAGTTAAGTAATTCTTACCCTTAATTCATAAAGAAAAGGTAAAAGTCACGTTTATGGTTTTTGCAAGGATACAGTGGTAAAACATCATTAATTGTATATTAATTTCTTAGAAGAACCAAAATTTTGGGACAAAAATAAAAAGCTTAAAGAAGCAAAGATTAGGGACAGAAGAAGTACTACTAAGCATAGGTTTTCACTTCTCATAACTTCATGAATCAATCGAGCCCTATTCTATATACAACAATACATTGTCTATCAATATTACTAGTTCAACAAATTGACTAAAAACAACACGGAGAAATTTCCATGAGAAAACTAAGCAAGATAACTTTCATGTTGAGAATTATGATTACTCTTATAAATTATCCATGAAAAAACTAAGCAACATAACATAGACAAAATTTGTCAACTAAAACTACAGTAACTATGCCTTAGGTTCCAACTAACTTAACATAATCAACACAAACCAATGAACATGGCATATATATACCAATATGAGTTTTGAATTTTGATTATCTCTAACAAAATAATCAAAAACCTAAGTTCCCGAATAAATTTAAATAGTGCGTGGTATTCAAAAGATACAAGGTCCAATTTTCAAATAAACCTAGCTTTTATTGAAATCACAAATAAAAAAATTGGGGGAAAAAACCCTACCTAGGTTTGAGAGTGGTGTGCGATGCGATATCTCTGGATGAGTACTTTTGAGAGGGACCGAAAATTCGAGTACCGCCTTGTTCGTTTCCACCTTTAGCCGGTGCCCATGTTGGTCTAGCGGCGGTCGTCATCGGATCGAGGTTGCGAAGTTGTTTTCTGTCACCGACTTCGTTTTCCGGTAATTGGAAGAACGAAGATAAAGAGAACGAGAATGATGAATTTCTGCTTCTATGCTTTTATAAAGTTGATTTGTCTTGTTCGTGAAATTTTCGTGAACACGTTATTCGTCCTACTTAGCATTATTTTTCTTAATAAAAGAAATATGGGCTAATCTATTTTCGTTATGGGCCTTCTGTTATTTAGACTCTTGTGAGTTGGAAATTTTTTTTTTCTATCCCTACAATTATCACTTCACCCCAACATAATTTTAAATATTCCCATTTTACCCTTGTTTAATTTTAATATATTTTATTATTTTGTATTTTGTCTTATTATAAGCGCTCCGGTATACTGTTCACCCACCGAAAAACTGTACCGGTAAGTACAAAAGTAGCCCGGTATGTAATTTCCATCGGTACACTTTTCCCAAGTGTACCGGTATGTATTTTCTGGGAAAAAAAAATTATATGTTACCGGTACACTTGTTTAAAAGTGGACCGGTATGTTTTTATTGGGGAAAAAAAATTTACGTTACCGGTACACTTGTTTGAAGTGGACCGGTATAGAAAAATATTTCCAGCTATACCGGTACACTTTTTAAAAGTGTACCGGTTTGATAAAAAATAACAAGTGTACCGGTTTGAGAAAAAAGTGTAACGGTTTGAGAAAAAAGTGTACCGGTTTGTCATGACAATTTTGATAATTGCATTTTCTTCTTTTATTTTTAAACAGATATGGCTCAAACCGGCAATGCAGATCAAATGTTGGTAGATACTACAGATATTTTTACAACAGATGAAAAATTTGATACATGAGATGCTGTTCTTGAATGGGCTCGAAAGGTTGGAGATGCCAATAAAGTCAGTATTATTATTACAAGGTCAGATACAAAGAACGGAGTAAGAGGACGAAATGACAAGTTAATTTTGGGTTGTGATAAAGGTGGAAAATATGACTCTTCAGGAAGTTCAACAACAAGTGCATCAAAAAAGTGTAATTGTCCATTCAAAATTAGAGCCACACCTTCAACAGATGGTTCAGGATGGAAAGTTCATGTTAAATGTGGAGTTCACAACCACGGGCTACCTGATCAGTATGCAGGCCATCCTCGAAAGGCGCGTTTAACCGCAGATGAAACCAAACGTGTTGAAGATTTGACAAAGTGTAAAGTGGCACCAAGGAATATTGTTTTAGATTTGAAGAGACAAAATCCAGAATCTGTTGTTGATGCTAAACTAATATATAGGAAAAGAAATATGTTACAAAAAGAAGAAAGAGGTCATAGAACAGAGATGCAACACTTGCTACAATGGTTAGATGATGCAAAATATTTCACCTGGAATAGAAGAAAAGATGATGGGTCTGATGTTTTGAGTGATATTTTTTGGGTACATCCAGAATCAATCAAGTTGCTGAACTTGTTTCCTATTGTTTTGGTTATGGACTGCACATACAAAACGAATAAATACAGACAACCATTACTTCAAATTATTGGTATAACGTCAACTGATTTGACATTTGCTGTTGGATTTTCTTATATGGAATCCGAGAAGACGGACAATTATCGTTGGGCATTAGATAAGCTGAAAGAATTGTTTAGTAAGCAAGATATATTTCCGCAAGTAATTTTGACTGACAGGGAGCTTGCTTTGATGAATGCAATTGAAATTGTATTTCCACATTCTGTTAACATGCTTTGTACGTGGCACATAAATAAAAATGTTTTTGCGAGAATGGCTGTACATGTACCTAAGGATATGCGAGAGTTGCTGCAAAATTTGTGGTATAATGTTGTATACAGTCAAAATGAGGTGGAGTTTCAGCAGCGGTTGAATGAACTTGACCAAGCTTGTGTTAATTCAAGCAAGTTTGTTGACTACATCAATAACATCTGGTTGACACCTCACAAAGAAAGATTTGTGCATGCATGGACCAATAAAGTAATGCATTTAGGAAACACAACGACTAATAGGTATGATTATGTATATTTGTATAGTGTAATTTTTTTATTTTTTATTTTTGCGTTTAAATGACTTTTATGTGAAATGTAATATTTAGAGTTGAGTCTGCACATTGGAATCTTAAGCAGATGTTGGAAAACAGCAAAGGTGACTTATACAAGTGTTTGACATCCATGAATGATAATATAATTCTACAAATTGGTTCAATTAAGGCATCATTTCAAAAAAGTTTTTACTACACCGAGCACCTACACAGCAGTCCATTTTTTAGCAATTTAAGAAGTTTTGTCTCTAGGGCGGCTATGACACTAATTTCTGAAGAGTTTGAGAAAGTTGGCATTGTTGGAACCGATAAGAACATTTGTGGTTGTACACTTCGGTCAACATGTGGGTTGCCTTGTGCATGTGAATTGGGTAGGTATACATTGAGCGGTGTTCCGATACCATTAGATTCAGTTCATGGTCACTGGAAGATATTAACTATGGAAGGACCACTAGAGGATGACACAGAGGATGGATATGAGTTGGACATGAGTCATGCAATAGATGCCATATGGAGTCGATTTCGGTCACTAGATATTGTTGGTAAAAGAGTGTTAAAGAGTAAAATGTTTGAACTTGCTTATCCAACTACAAGTTCGTTGTGTCCACCACCTAAACAAATAAAAACAAGAGGAGGAGTGAAGAAAAACGATAGAGGCAAAGCACCAAAGGGTTATGATGTGTATTGTGAACTGTCGTACTTTAAGCATGTAGAAAGAGAAACTACTGATTCACAAGGTTCATCGAAGAAGGTGTGTACACAAACATCCCAGTCATCTCATAAGCAGCAACGAATGTCATCTCAGAATCAACAATCTCAATCATCTCAAAAGAAACTATCTCAACCATCTAAAAAGCAACAATATCAGACATCTAAAAAGTTGATATCTCAGAAGTATTTGGTACAATTTCCAAAACATATTATTCCACATATTCTTGATGTTATTGAAATCGTTGGAGATGGAAATTGTGGTTTTAGAGCTATTGCATCTTTACTTGGTTACACAGAGGATGGTTGGCCCATGGTACGCCGAGAGTTAGACAATGAGCTAAGAAGTAATATCAGTTTGTATGAGAAGATATTCGGCCAGAATATACAACGCATGAGAGATTCGTTGCAGATATCTGGATTAGGCGACCAGGGGAAAGATAAATGGTTCACCATACCTGCCATGGGTTACCTGGTAGCAAATAGGTATAATGTTATTTTGGTCACGTTGGGTAAACCTAGCAAGACTTTCTTTCCTATGATGACTTCATATTCCGCTTTAGCAAGGGTTTTTTGCATCGGTTATGTCGGTGGAAATCATTGGGTTCAGGTAAATATGAATTAAAACTTAAAATATTTTATTTTCAGTATTATCTTGTTATTTTTATTCTATACAAACTTCTTAAACATATTATTTTGTGATACAGGTAAACATGAAACAAGGGTTTCCGTTGCCCGAGGTGATGCCTGAATGGAAGAAATGTTGTTCATCTGAAGCATCATCTTGTATTTCAAACTTAAATGGACGCCTACAATATTGGCAACTTTTAAATCCTCCAGTTGAACCTCTTGTTGGTCCTGTTAATGTTGATGCTGATTAATTTTTAATATCAAATATTTTAATTTATGTCAAACATCTATGTGAGATTGCTTATTTTATGTCAAACTTTAAAATTTATTACTTTTTATTGTTTATTTTATGTCAGATTGCTTATTTTATGTCAAACATCTAACCAAGTAAGTGCATCAAAATTCATTAAAAAAAGTGCATCAAAATACATAAAATAAGTGTTCAAAAGTAACAGTACATATGCCAAAATCAAATGACAAAAAAAGTGTGCTAGTCTATATCCGCACCATCTACACCACGAGCAAGGTCATATGCCAAATAAAGATCATGAAACGCCTCATCACCTCTATCAGCGTCTATCTGAATGATAAATCTGTGTAGCGCGGAACTAATAATATCCAGCCGTCCCTGATCCCCTTGTTGTGCCTCTGCTGCTACTGGATCATCTTGTTGTGGTGCATGGTGTGGAGCTGGTGCTGCATACTGTGAAGCTGGTGGTGCTCCATGTGGTCCATCAACAGGGCGACAGACTCTAGGATGTGATACAGTATAGAACCATGGCAGGTAATCATCTGTAGCCTCACCATCATATCTCACTGGACGTGTCAACATAAGTATGCGATCAACAGAAACGTCATAACCGGTCCAGTCACTATCAATGTCAGCAATGGCAGGAGCTGAAGCTGGAGGTGGTGGTGGTATACACTGTAAGTATCCAAACTGCCTAAAACATCTCTCAGGCAAGTAAGGAACTACTGCACACCCACGCATATAGCCACTATACATAGTGTGTAGATCAAAAGGGATGCTACCTCTATGACTTTCAAACGGGCGCCAGATCACATCAGAAGGCGTGAGTGCATCCATGATGGGTCGATACTCCGGTAGCTTCATCTTCCCCTGCTTGTATATCCAACGCATAGCATAAGGGTAACTAGGATCATCACAAATAATACTGGAACGCGCATCTGCCCGCCTACCAAGGCTAGGAAAATGCTCGTGAATCTAACACTGTTACAAAAAAAAAGTCGTTAAAAATATATCAACACAACGAATATAAATAAATTTAAAACTTTAATATTATAAAAGAAAAACATAATAATTACATTCTAAACACGTACGTTCCCTCCTAAAAATATTCATATTTAAATAACATATACAGTACCGAAAAATAAATGTTACCTGTAAAAGTGTCGCATATCCTGCCAGAGCCTTTGTAGAAAACATGGAAGCATCATTCAAATTATCATACAAACAAACCAAAGCAGCGCTGGCCCAAGAAAATGTATGCAATGTATCCAAATTTCTAAACATGGGTAACCATTTTGCATCAACACGCATGTAGCTCTTGTCTGCAAAAATAGTGCATCCAACTAACATCAGCATGTATGCCCTGGCAGCACAATCATATCTGTGGTAGAGATTAACATTCCTCTGGTAACAGTGATACAACCAAAGTTGAGAAAAATATCCACCCCTCTGCATTGCAGTCTCTTGCAATGCAATATCATAAGTCACCCCCAACAACTCAGCTGCAAAGTGCCGCAGCTTCTTCCATCGTAAATGATCTAGGAGTAAACAATTCATCTCTAACGGGCAGATGCAACAGACATGCCACATCGTCAAGTGTAATCGTCATTTCACCAAACGACATGTGAAATGACGATGTCTCAGGGTACCACCTCTCCACGAGTGCCGACAAAAGCGAGGGATCACACTTTTTCAAACTAGTCCGCTCAAGCCAGCACAATCCAGTATTATTCAACCACGTCTGAATAATAGGTGGATGTTGATCAGGAACCCAGTTATTCAACTTATCTCCTAAAGATGCTATCCTTAATCCTGGTTTTTCTCTGTCAAGACGTTCCTACATATATTTAAAAAAAAACATTATCAATATTATGTCAACACTAAAATTGTCCAAATGCTATAGAAATCATCTAATTTATATTCAGGTATATATGATAGTCAACGATATAACTTAATAAATAACAACAAAACAAACAATTGGTTACCTGACCAAGCCATACATAACGCGACACGTGATGTTCGTATCGTGTCAGCAGTCTAACATCAATCGGTCCACCAGGCCATCCCACTGGCTGCTGCTCCTGACGTTCACGATGATCTTCACGGTTAGGCTGCCGGTGAATAACTCTACCATCTCGTCCTCTGCTACGCACCACTGAAAAAATAAAGTTAATTATTAATTAACTATAAAAAAATCTGCTAAAAAAAAAGAACATTTTAGCTAGGAAAAAAAAAATTGCTATGGAAAATTGCTACAACTGTACCGGTACACTTGTTCAAAAGTGTACCGGTATGAATATTCATACCGGTACACTTTTGAAGGACTGTGCCGGTATGAATTTTTATGAATATTCGTACCGGTACACTTGTTCAAAAGTGTACCGGTACCTAAATTTCAAACCGGTATACTTCGACGAAAGTGGACCGGTAAACTTACGTTTTCGCTTTTCTCTCTACACATCGGTACACTTCTTTTACCAAATGAGTGAAAATGAATTTTTTTTTACTCTTTTACATTATATATGAGGGCATTTTAGTCATTTCACATGTAAATGTTGGGATGAAGTGATAATTGTAGGGGTAGAAAAAATAATTTCCTGTGAGTTGTTACCCAAACCCCTACATTTGGATACACAGTTCCATTTTTTTTTTGGGTGGAAATACACACTTCCATATTCTCCTTTTAAACAAAAATATTCATCAATATTGTATTCTACTACTAATTTATGTAATTTATTTTATTTAGCACATCTATTTTTCAGATCCATAAAGTTTACGGTACATAAAAAAAAATGGACAAAATGCATCCATTAGTCCTTTAAGTTTTATATTTGAAACAGATAAGTCGTTTAAATTTTTAAGTAACAAATTAGTCTTTTAAGTTTGTATTTTGTAACACCTAGATCCTTTAAATTACTTAAAAAATAGAACCTAGATGTTACAAATTACAAACTTAAATGACTTATTTGTTACTTAAAAAATTTAAAGGACTTAAAAAACTAAAATGGCATATATGTTACAAATATAAAATTTAAAGGACCTAGGAATGCATTTTGCCTTAAAAAATATGTATGGTGAACTTGAAATTTATAGTAGTAAATTTTTATTTTTTTTATTAAAATTTGTTTTATGTGGCAAATTGAGATTTAAATTATGTGAAGAAAAATAGGTGTAAATCCTAGTTGTGGTTGACAAAATATTTGAAAATCTCGTGATGCACTATTGAATAAATGTAAGTGGAAGATGTATATAGTTTTTCAAAAAATTATTTAAATTTAATAACATACAACCCAAATATTGAAATTTTATTTGCATTTTTTTACTAAAAAATACACATTTATTTGTTATACCCCATATTAATGTCTTTTTTAGGTTCCACATTATGTTGGATCGGCCCTGCATGCACACAATTGCGAGTTATCGAGATTTTGTTTGGTCAATTAAGCCAACGAGGATCGAACGCATGCTATCCTAACCCCATCACTAAACCAAACCTAGTGACTTGTTGTGACTTAATGAGTTTCAACTTAAATGAAAACGTCTAATCTAATAATATTGAGTCAGTTGAGTTAATTCTTGCAGAAATCATCGCAATTTCTTTTCTTTTTTTGATTAGATAGCTGAATGACTAGGAATTTCACCCATAAAATGGATAAGTGGAATGTCTCGGGTTTGAACTCTGATCCTACATATAAGATGTGATGTTCCTATCAACTGAGTTAAGTTCACAAGAACAATCATCACAATAACATATCAAACGATTTTGGATTTTTATAAAATTTAACATAGATGATTGATATGATATAAACTTTCAATTCAACGGTGAATTTTGTAAAATTTGTATTCGTTAGCTGTAATTTGATCTCTCACACACACATATATATATATATATATATCAATCAAAAGTCGTGGTCATCAAGTTGAAGAGATCAACAACATCGAATTGGACATAAACAGATCCTAGACTAATTCCTAGTTTTACTATGACAAATTTCTTACCACACAGATTGAACTAAACAAGCAATTGTCATACAATTAATCACAAATGGTAACAAAACTAACAGTAATTAAAGTCTCAAACATGTGGTACGTAAAAATTATGGAAATCATAGGATTAAGACCAAAACACATATCTACATCAAATACAATTTTTTTTATATTTAAGATACATTAATTGTAAGCATCAAGTTCAATGATCATGAACAACGGTGAAAACAATAAAATTAGAACTAGAAAAAATTAACTAAGCAAATTGAGTTTCATAATTACATGATCAAAGTGCAAGCATTGAAAGTGAGTAGAACATTTCCTCCTGTTCATTTTGCAACTCATGATCTGATTGTGAAGAAGTTGAATTAATTGGAATAACTGCAGCATGTGTTGGAAAGATTGATCTAAAAGCTATTTGACCAAATCGACAAAGAAGCAACCTTGATTGGTGAAGTGCTTCATCTTTGAAGAATCTAAAACCCATCAACAATTTGAGCACACAAACGATGCTAGTTAAAATACCAACTACAGCAGGTTTTGTTAGTAGTAAATGAAGCTTCACTAGAACCACCATGTCTAGTACCATTTTTGAGGATATGTTTAGTGAGGATTCAAGGTTTGGACCAATCCAATTTTTTGGGAGGGTCCTTTCATATGCACTATAGTCTAATAATTAATGTATTTTTTTTTGGTGTTCTATGCTCGTGGTTTGTTATTTTAATGCTATTTGAAAGGACAAGTTGCGATAATGTATATTTTGTTTCAAAACTTGAACGTGATTCGCATCTTGATTCCACATGCGGTTCTTTATTTATGCACTAGAAACACAACAAATAAATAATTTTACTTTAATTTTAATAAAAATTAAAGGGTATAATCGTGTTTACCCCCTGCAATATAGGCGACTTCTGGATTACCCCCTAGAAAAATTTTCGTTTAGATTCCCCCCTTACAAAATTTGGTTTTCTAGATTCCCCCTCCAAAACACTACGTGGCAGCTGACGGAGCAAGAATCTCCACGTGTCAGAAAGAATCTACACGTGTCAGCTGCCACGTAGGAAAATCAACAAATTTTTTTAAAAAATGCCACGTCACTTCTGTCAATTTTTTTTTTTTGAAATTGATTAAATTAAAGTTTTTTTTAAATGTTTATAAACAGAACAAAAAGAAAGTCTCTTCTTATCCCTTCTCATCCTTTCCGCACCCACTCCATCATATTCATCAAAATCAAACACATCCAACTTAACTTTCTTATCCCTTCTCTCCAAGCCATTCCCCTCAACCGTGCCATCCCCATTACGCCTAATTTGCTCCATTCTCTCCCTCTTCCTACTTATTTCACCACTACCAACATTACCACCTCGCTCAAGAGCACTCAAACTATTACCAACTCGAACCACGAATTCATACTGCTTCGATTCATAACGCCTAACTTCGATTCATACTGCTTCCGGGAACTCGAACCGCCACCAACTCCAGCACCCAAACCATCCCCTTTCTTTCTAACAATCAAACACCCTTTCTTTCTAACAATCAAACACCCTGAAGAACTTCTATTCTTCTCCAAAAAAATCATCACTAGCACAAAATCCCAAACCTAATTCAACACAGAAAACCCTAAATCAAAGTCGACATAAATCTCCCACCATATACTCCCAGATCTGAAGAAAAAACCAACCGGAATGCTGTAAGTGCACCAGTTCATCCTCATGTTTTAATAATTGTCAAAACACATGAAAATAGAATAGAACATACTTTGGCAAACATTACAAATGACTTGACAGCGAAAACCTATTTTTAACACTTTGAAAAATTGTTTTTAGGTATTATGTATCGATACATAAACGTGTGTATCGATACAAATGTCCTGAAATTACTTCAGACTGATTTTGTGCAATTTGTATCGATACATACATCACTTGTATCAATACAAAAGTGGTTTCTCAGAGGCAGAGAGCTACCTGTGTATCGAATCATGCTTGCATGTATCGATACACACCTATGCCTCTCAGAAATCCAGAGACATCATGATGTATCGAATCATGCTTGCATGATTTGATACACATCAGTCAAGATTTCAAGAAACTGATGTATGTATCGATACACACCCGTGTTTGTATCGATACAAAGGTCAAATCTTTCTTTTTTAACGCTGGTCAAAGGCTTTGTATCTATACAAATCATCAGTTGTATCGATACATGTTTGTTAAATTTTGCCCAAACTTGCTCAATTCTATTTTCTCTTTAAATAGCAATGTGTTGTTGTTTACCCCGATTTTTAGTAAACAACCGCTTGTTTAATTATTACGAGAAGGATCAACTAGTAAATCCTGGGACATAGGATTGTGCATAAGATTGACGAAAACATGTTAATATTTTCTGGGTTAAATCGGATAATTTGATAAAAAGTAAAAGCATTTGACGCAGTCAAATGGTTTGTTTAAAGTAAAATGCTTCAACAAAGTTATAGGGCTTTTAGATCTGCACCTGTAGTGAGTGATAGTTATCTGAAATGGCTCAACAAAGTCGAAAAACAATATGCTACTTTCTGGAAAGAGAGTGGTATATTCGACTTGATTCAGCTGTCGAGAGAGGGACCCAAATACAATGCAGAAATGCTCATAGCTGCCCTTCATTTTTGGGAGAGCTCTACCAACACTTTTCATTTTAAGGCAGGAATGATGACCCCAACCTTATTTGATGTTGCTGCCATTACTGGCTTAAGACCAACAGGACCCACTTTCGACCCCAAGTACACCACTGTCAACCACCACTTCGACTTCAAAGTCTTATCCTTTTCAGGATTTCTCAAAACTTTTCATGACACAAGCAGTGAGGATGTGTCTTTCGACGAACATATAGCCTTCCTTACCTACTGGCTATCACACTTTGTTCTTTGCACCAACTCTCTACAAGTGGTGAAAAGACTTGTCCCTCTAGCCATCATGCTCCACCAGGGATTAGACGTGGCCTTAGGCAGGTTTATCTTAGCTTCCCTTTATGATTCCTTAGGACAAGCTAGTGATATGCTTAAGAAAACTGACAAAGGATCACAACTTGCTTTTTCCGGACCTATCTGGCTTCTACAACTTTGGCTGAATGCCACATTTGAATCAAACTTCAACCTCTTTCTCCCTTCTTATTTGGAAACTTCAGTTGCTGCTCGACAATCAGAAGGCGCTAGGTTGGCCTTATTGAGATATAGAGAAACAAACCTGACCACTCGACAACTCTTCTTCCACTACTTCAAGACTCTCCTTGAGTTTGACGAGATCATTCCCAAGAATACCCCATTTGTCAGAAGAGCTGTTGGGCCTGCTTGGTTCAGAAGGCCATTCCCTGCAATCAATCCCAAGGAAGAAGAGGACACAAACAATATCTGGTCCATGTTTCTGACTCCTACAATTTTATCTTCAAGGCAGGGAGTTGAAAGAAGACACTTAGGTTTGGTTGGATACCAACCTAATTTAGTTGCTCGCCAATTTGGCCTTAGTCAATTTAGGCCAAAGAGTTTGTTTAAGAACAAAGATGAAATTGTCTTGGGCAACTCTGGGATGTCTGTCGAATACTTTGAGCGCCGTTTGAAGCTTGCTGACGAAAGGTCTTATAAGCTTACACCTGTTGCTTTTGAGCTCTCTCAGTTCTGCACCTTTGAATACGCCACATGGTGGAGTTTGCATTACGAGAAGCACGCTAAGGATAGTGATGAGGTGCTTCTGCAAGCTTTGGAGGCTGGATTCGACGCTCTACAACAAAAGACTCCCAAAGGCAAAGGTAACTTTGAGTTATTTAACAATGTGATTTTTATAGTGTTTGTAGTTTTCTAACCCTTTACTGATGTGTGTTCCTTTCATGTTTTGACACTAGGTGCTTCTAAAGTCAAGGAAACCACTACTTCGACAGATTCTGCTGCTCCTGCTGCAACTTCAAAGAAATCACTCCCCAACACTGGGGCCAAGGTATCAAACCTCAAAGTAACTTAGTCTTTGAATTTCAATTTTTTACAAACATATCTTTGATCCTTTTGATTTCAAACACAGCTTCGTAAGAGAGCCTTAATGGCGTCGAAGGAGACTGGAGAAGCCATCATTCAGAAGAAACAAAAATCACTCACCATCCAAGAAACAACAGTAAGTTGATCTCGACACTTCCTTTAAGTTTGTCTTAACTTCAAAGAAATTTTGGTGTTAACAATCTAATTTTCCTTTCAGCCTGCTGGTACTATTGATCCCACTGCTACTGCTCCTAGTGGAGAAAGCCAAAGAGACACGGACAAGGCCACTGTCGAAACTAGTGAGGCAAGCATGCCCCCAAATCCAAAGAAGAAAAGTGGCAAAGAAAAGAAGAAGAAAAAAAAGGTCAAAGCCAATCCTAAACCTTCTGCAGAGACAGAGAAGGACATTGAAATCCCTCATTCCACTTCTCCTGTGGATGATCAATCAACAATCAATGTCGAAGCTCCTTCGACTGAAGATCCTGCCCCCAGGCAAGAGACAAAAAGCTCCAGCTTACAAGATCCTGGTGCTCAGGTAAAATCTCTTTATCCTTAAGACTTTATCAAATGAACATCTTTCATCATTATTCCTAAGACTTTATTTTGTTTATCTTTGACTAGGATTGCAATGAGGAAAATGCCAACCCACTTGTTAATGATGAAAACAACTTGGCCCAAGACGTTGGAACCAATGACGTCGAGGTCAATTTAGATGGAAATGACAAAAACCCAGAAGCTGAAGAAATTCCCACCAACAATCCTGATTCTGAAAAGACTATCTCTGTGCATGCTGCTGAATCTACTCAATCACTAGAAGGTACAAATGTCGAAATGGGGCTCGACGATGAAGATGAGGACATGCCAGAGGCTACTGAGGGAGGTCCTGAAATACTCCCAGTTTCTTCCACTTCTAAGTTATCTGCTGACATTGGATTGTCAGAGAAGCAGTTCATTGCCATGAAGGACTCTGATCCTGCTGCAGCACTCAAAATGCTCCTTTCAAGCAAATGTAACAAGGATCGAAACAGAAGTGCCTCTCACCATAGCAGCTCGACAGCTTCTGATTCGGAGATCAACTCGACAGTGAGACAAGACTCTTTGCTCCTCAGATTGCACTCAGATTATATCAACCAAGACGTCCTCTCACTGATTGAGGCGAATCCCAGCAGTGCATTTTCCCACTTAGGCTTCCTGAAAAAACTTCATAATCCTTTGACTGATGGTGCTACCCTTCGCAAGGTTATTCAACTTGAAAACCTTATTGATGGTTTCACCCAAGCCATTCAAAAGAGGAAAGTCAATGTTCTAAAGCTGGAGGCCCAAACTCATGCACATGCTGCATTGGTCGAAAAGGCCAATACTGCTCAAGCTAATGTCGAACGCCTGGAGAAGGAGATAGAGTCAAATGCTGAGATCACTGAATGCAATGATAACATCACTGCTTGGGAGAATGAGATTGCAGAACTGACTTTGAAGATTCAAAGTCTCAATGTCAAAATTGATGCAGAGAAGGTTAAGCGTGACGAAGCTAAAGCCAACCTTTCCGATGCTGTCAAAGCCAAGATTGACAAAGAGGCTAACGAAGGCATTAAGTTCTTTAGTGCTTCAGCAGCTGTGGAAGAAGAGATTCAGGATCTGGTGGAGTCGAACAAGGTTCTCGACAAAGAAATTTCCTCTTTCCAAAGCCTATATGAAGACTTGAAGAGACAATTTTAGTTTTGTAATAGTTTGTTCTTAGTTTTATTTCAACTTTCTGAACAATTTGTTAAGGTTTTTTGGTTTGTACTTTTGACAATGCCCATTTTGTGGCGAACAACTTTATGATCACCATTATTTACTATGTCTTAAGCTTTATTCTTCGTTAATTTTTATTTCTTGCAACGTTGGTTTATACTTTTTCAAGTATTTACCATTTATAATTAACGAACGTCGTTCTTCTGTTAACTCTTCAATTTCGTAAGCACCATTTGAAAAAACGTGAACAACTTTAAAAGGGCCTTCCCAATTTGGAGACCATTTGCCTAAGACTCTGTCTTTTTTATCCATTGGCAAAATAACTTTCCAAACCAAATTTCCAACATTAAAGGTTTTAAACTTAACCTTTTTATTATAAGCTTTCGCAACCCTTTCTTTCTGTCGAGTTAACATCTCTAAAGCTTTTACTCTCTCCTCATCTAAATCAACTAATTCATCTAACATCATATCCCAATACTGATCCCTTGGGATTTCCATCTGCCTTTGAATTCTGACTGATTGCAGGTGTATTTCGACTGGCAAGACTGCATCATGCCCATATGTTAGTCGAAAAGGTGTGGTGTTAGTTGATTCTTTTGGAGAATTTCTACATGCCCATAAGACTTGGTCTAAAGTCTTGTTCCAATTTCTAGGCTTTTGGGAAATATGCTTTTTAATCAAACCAATAATGATCTTATTAGCAGCTTCTACTTGACCATTTGCTTGAGCATAATATGGCGTAGAGGTTAAAAGTTTAAAGCCAGTTTGTTGGGCAAATTCAACCATCTTTCGTCCAGTAAAAATTGAACCTTGATCTGTAGTAATAGATTCAGGTATACCAAATCTATAAATAATGTGACTTTGTATAAAACTAATCACTGCTTCTTGATCAACATTTGGTAGTGGAATTGCTTCTATCCATTTGGTAAAATAATCTATACCAACTAAAATATAACGTTGGTTTTTGGACGAACTTGGTTTAATTTCACCAATTAAATCTAAAGCCCATCCTCTAAAAGGCCAAGGTTTCACTATTGAATGGAGTTCACTTGCAGGTACCTGTTGTATACCTGAATGCCTTTAGCACTCTTGACAACCTTTAGCAAACTCTATACAATCCTTTAACATTGTTGGCCAATATACACCTTGTCGAAATAACAACCATTTCATTTTATGGCCTGCCTGATGAGATCCACATGCACCACTGTGCACATCAGATATAGCCAGATAGGCTTCCGTTTCACTTAAACATTTTAGCAAAACTCCCTCAGGTGTTTTCTTCATTAGTTCATTCCCAATGATGACATAACTCAAGACTCTATACTTTATCTTTCTATTGGTCGTTCCATTTGGATCTCGCAAATATTCGACAAGTTGTTTTCTCCAATCATTATCAGATAAATTGTCAATGGAAAAAATTTCAAAAATTTCTGAATTTTCGTCATAATCATAAGTGGTATCTTGACCATTTTCTTGTGGTACATCTGCCCCCACAAGTTTTGGCATTGACAATTCCATAGAAGCAGGTTGATCTATAATAAGTTTATCTTTAATTTCAATCAACTCCTCTAATTTTTCATTGGAAATTTTATAACTAGAAGCTATTTGAGCCAAATCATTGGCTTCTTGATTTTCTATACGAGGCACATGTTCAATGGTAACTTGGTCGAAACGTTTTAACAAAGAAATTGCTATGACAAAATATTTCATCAAGTGCTCTTTTATGCACTTGTATTCTTTTGTCAACTGTTTCAAAACCAATTCTGAATCACCTCTGATCAAAATATTTTTTGCCCCCAAGTCCAATAAAATTTCTAGGCCTGTTATCAAAGCCTCATATTCTGCTTCATTATTTGAGCAAAAACCATTGATTTTATATTTGAACTTGGTGGGAATTTTGGAGGGAGAAATGATTAAAATCCCAATTCCAACTCCATGTTTATGTTTAGAACCATCAAAATATAATTTCCAAGGTTCTGAATCCACATAATTTTGAGGAGTTTCTAATGCAGAATGATCCACTATAAAATCAGCCACAATTTGGCCTTTGACTGCCTTTAAAGGTTTATAAGTTAGTGAATATTTTGTCAAGGCTAAAAGCCCATTTTCCAATTCGACTATGCAGGATGGGTTTAGATAACATATGTTTGATGATATCACAATGAGAGTAAACCAAAACGTCAACAGGCTTTATATAATGTTTGAGTTTCATACAAGAAAAATACAAACATAAGCATAATTTTTCAATACTACTATATCTAGTTTCAGCATCATTTAATACTCTACTTAAGTAATAGATGGCCCTTTCTTCACCATTTTCATCTTCCTGGGCAAGCATACTACCCAGTGTCGAATCTGATGCTGATATATACAACTTCATGAACTTGTTCATTATTGGAGGCATTAACATTGGTGGCTTTGACAAATAACTCTTGATTTCGTCAAAAGCTTGTTGTTGATCTTGCCCCCAAGTGAAAGTACTTTCTTTCTTGAGACGAAGTAATGGCGAAAACGGTTGAGCTTTGCTACTTAAATTTGAGATAAACCTTCTCAGAAAATTGATCTTCCCAAGTAAGGACTGAAGTTGCTTTTTTGTAGTTGGAGATTTGGTCTCCATAATAGCCTTTGTTTTGTTTTGATTTATTTCAATGCCCTTTTTGTGCACAACAAACCCAAGGAAATCTCCTGCATTAACACAAAAAGCACACTTTAATGGATTCATTTTTAATCCATATTTCCTCATCTTTTCAAAGGATTTTTTCAAATGATCTAAATGACCATCATTTGACGAGGATTTGACAACTATGTCATCAATATACACTTGCATGAAAGTGTCTATGTATTCATGAAAAATTAAATTCATTGCTCTTTGATAAGTAGCCCCAGCATTTTTCAAACCAAAAGGCATCACTACCCATTCATATGTGCCTAATGCTCCTGGGTATCTAAAGGCAGTTTTGGGTACATCATTCTCAGCAATGAAAATTTGGTTATAGCCAGAATAACCATCTAACATACTTAAATATTCAAACCCAGCCGCTGAATCAATTAACATTTCTGCCACAGGCATAGGGTATTCATCTTTTGGTGTAGCATTATTTAAGTCTCTAAAGTCTATACATACTCTAAGAGAACCATTTTTCTTAATTACAGGCACTATATTGGCTAACCATTCGACATACCTGGCAGTTCTGATAAATTTGCTCCTCAGCAGCCTTTCAATTTCTTCTTTGATCTTTGACATTATTTCTGGTGCAAATCTTCCAGGTAATTGTTTCACTGGCTTTTTATCTGGTCGAACTGGTAGTTCATGCTCCACCAATTTTCTGCTCAAACCTGGCATTTCATTGTAATCCCAAGCAAAACAATCTTTGAATTCCAACAGAAGTTGCACCACTTTTGCCTTCAGATCTGAAGGAATGTTTGCACTAATGTACGTTGGTCTTTTTGTCAAACCATCTCCAAGGTCAATTTCTTGCAAAGGATCCTGTGCTTGCATCTTGTAACTTTGACTGATTGGATCTTTTTCAAATCCTAAGGGTTCGTCATCATAGATGCAATCCAGCTTTTGCAATTCTGGCTTGTGTTTGCCAACTTTTATGTCATTGGCTGCATTAGCCATATTTTCTGACACGAATTGGCTTCCAAAGCCATCTTGATTCTATTTTCAGCCATGTAGGCCGCAATCTTTGCCCAAGTTTGGGACTCAGACATAGTAGTTCTCTTTGATATCCCACCCAGTTGGGCAGTTGTGGCCTTCATACTCGCCATCCTCACTGTTTCCATCTTCTCTCTCCCACAAGAAACCATGTGTGGGGTCCAGTTTGATTGCATGGTGAACATTTCCTGCTGGACGATGTGCAAAGACTCTCTCAGTGCATGGTGAGATTGTTGCCAGTTTCTTGTCGAATGAGTGCTTTGTCAGATGATGGACTTCAGTCTTGAAGTAACTTTGATCCGCTTCAACATTTTCCACTATACCATCATCTCGCCAGATAATAAGGCGCTGGTGCAGGGTAGATGGGACTGCCCCCACTCCATGAATCCACTCTCGTCCTAGGAGCAGATTGTAATTTGCCTTAGAGGCCACAACCAAGAACAAGGTTGGCCTTACAGTACTTCCAACAACCACATCCAACTGGATTGCTCCTAAAGAAAAACCAGTTTCACCCTCATAGTTTGAGAGCACTATGTTGTAAGGATGAAGATCCGCCAAAGATTTACCAATCTTTCTCAGCAAAAATTCTGGCATGAGGTTAACAGCAGCACCACCATCAATTAGCACTTTGTTGATCCCTACGTTATTCACTTTAGCCTGTATGAAGAGAGGCTTCAAGTGACTTTTCATGCCTTCATCTGGCCTCTCAAATGTAGCCATTTGGTCTTCTAAATCACCATTGCTCATTACATAGTAACAGACTGGCCTGTGAAGAGCCATTTGCATCCCAGATTCTTCTTCGTCATCTGTTATTTCAGAACAGACGTCGAACTCCCTTGGCAGAATTGACACAACATTTACTATTATGTCGAGGTTAGGTTCAGAATCCAGAAAATCATCTGCTTCCATGTGGTCGTCTTCGACATTATCAGGAACTCGAACAAATCGACCTCCAGCCAGATCTAACTTATCAGCCGGATCCTGTTCGGATTGTTGAACGTGATGCCAAGATACTTCGGTGAATTCCTATTTTCAAAGTTGAATGGGCTCAGTCTCCTGACGGTGAATTCACTTGGGAACTGGAGTCAGACATGCGGAAGAGTTATCCATACTTATTCCCGAGGTAAATTTCTTAATTTCGAGGACGAAATTTCTTTAAGGGGGGTAGGTTGTAATACCCCACATTCTAAACTACCTAATTAATTTAAATTAGAGCCTTGCCTAATTTTCCACAAATTAATTAGTGGTGCTTGGATAATTAATCTTTGGTAATTAAGTGTTTTATGTGTACAATTAGAGTTTTTAATTAAGTCTAGGCTACACAAATTATACATTAGACCAACAATTGAGATTAATTACCATGAGTAAATTCAAACTTCCCTCTCTCATTTTCTCTTACTCATGACTCACTCACCACCTTCATTCTTAAGCCTCCACCTCTCCCTCAAGTCATGAGTCACTAAACCACTCACTTAAACACCTAAGATCTCTCAAGTCTCATGCAACCAACACAAAATCAGAATCTGAAAACCCATCACCCCTTTTCTCTCATTTTCCCACGCCATAAGCAAACAACAACAAGAGCAAGCTAACAAAATTATCAATCACCACCCCTCACATGCCACAAGCTTCCAAAATTCCCATTCATTACACACAACTCAGTAAAATCACATGAATGATACAGCTATGAGAAGCCAAATTCTCCCTTCCCTAGCTCATTCACGAGCTTCACACCACCCAAGCATCCATCACCTCAAAAATTCATCAAAAACCCTTCTACCAATCAAAATGCATGCATGAGTATCTAAGGCCAATCTAATTCTGTATCTTTCCTGACCTTAGTCTCTATAAATACTCCCTCAATCTCAGAATCAACTCACCAAACACCATTCAAATTCATAGAGCTAAGCATAAGGGTTTCTAAGAGTCAAGTTTCCAAATTCTGGTCCTGTGTTCGTGGGGCTAGCTGTGAGTTTCAGTAGCTGTTAGGAAGCTTAAAGCAAAGGTTTAAAGCTTCATTCAGGTGGGTTCTTAGGATAGTTTAGCTAGTTTCCCCAAAATTGAACTTTTGCATGTTAACTTAAGAAATTAGGGAAATGTTGTGTGAGAGGAATCAACTCCCAAATTCCTCTCCATTCTGTCTTATATTATACATATTATGTGACTGCATAGCTTAGAATGAGGATTGTAGGTGTTAACTTTATCAAAAATGGAATTTTCGTGAAATAGGGCATATTCTGTGTACACACGCTGCAGCGAGTTGCAAGCGTGCATTCATAGCGAGCTGGGTTTTCTGGGCTGATGAAACTCGCCGCAGCGTGCTCTTGTGCGCTTAGCGAGTTGAGTTAGGCCAGGACCTATAATCTCGCCGTGGCGAGCTAGCAACACGCCATAGCGAGTTGATACAGGACATACCCATAATACTCGCCGGAGCGAGTTATGACTCGCTGAGCGAGTTTGACAGAACAGAACTGAATTTTTAAACTGGTTTCTAAATTAAGGCACTCGATTTATATCCTCATATGAGTTATATCATTTTGCAGTAGCATAATTTATATA
Source organism: Trifolium repens (assembly GCA_030408175.1). Lineage (NCBI taxonomy): Eukaryota > Viridiplantae > Streptophyta > Magnoliopsida > Fabales > Fabaceae > Trifolium > Trifolium repens. The sequence goes on along the minus strand of CP125850.1, from coordinate 32,186,706 downwards.
ATGTGAAACAGCATGTTAGTCACAGATGATCTTTAGGGTTTAATCTAGAGATTCATAGGTTTGTATGTTCCCCGGGAAATTGGAAAATCATGGTAGAAATAATTAATCTAGTATCAGTCAGTTCAGCTGCGATTTATGTCGCTTTATGGACTCCCAATGGGATAATCCATTAGGTTATGATTGTGTGAGCTGCATGCCGTGACCGAATCGGTTGACGGATATGGCAGGCCTCTGAGATATGCTCACCTCAGAGTGTCCTTGTGTTTAAAACGAACAAGATATAATTTGTGTTACACCTTTATTTTATGCTTATGTTTTATGATATAATGTTAGTATGCATGACTGACTAGGTTCCCCCGGTGTAGTCACCTTTAGGAGGGTAGTAGGACTCACTGAGGCTTAGTAGTCTCACCCCACTCCAAATCAATTTTTTTACAGATAAGCAGGTTGGCTAAGGTATGCTGTTGGTGTGCTCGTGGCTATTGCTTGAGGATTGCATCTTTTCATGCTTTTCTAGTTTCCCTTGTTATCGTTTTGCTACTAATAAATTCTGTTGTATTGTTGTAATCGTGATTCTGCTTCCGTTGTTTCATCTATCTTGTTGTATTTAGCACCTGCGTGTGCTTGAATTTCCGAATTGTAATAATAATGAACTCGTTATCAGTAATAATATTCCACTAATATTCTAGACATTTATGTGGGGTGTTATAGATACTTTCAGAATTTGTAGAATTTAGGGTAGGACTGGTTGGCCCACCAGTAGGATTGGCGCTAGGATTGCCAGATACTGGTTGATTGGGTTGCCCTGTCACATTCTGGGGACTTACTACAGGATTTGTTTCTGCCCCATTATTATTATTATTATTATTATTACTATTAGGATTGTTTGGTGGTCTCACCATTCTGGAACGAGGACGAGTTGGTATGCTTGAAAATTCTGGGAGAGATTTACCACTCCTCAAATGCATATAAAAATATACACACAATCAAAAGAACAACACCAAACAACAAATTTTGCAAGAAATTTTTTCAAAAACACACAAAACAAAATACACAATCCAAGTGTCCCACTGGGCGTGCCAATTTGTTTACCCCGATTTTTAGTAAACAACCGCTAGTTTAATTATTACAAGAAGGATCAACTAGTAAATCCTGGGACATAGGATTGTGCATAAGATTGACGAAAACATGTTCATATTTTCTGGGTTAAATCGGATAATTTGATAAAAAGTAAAAGCATTTGACGCAGTCAAATGATTTGTTTAAAGTAAAATGCTTCAAAGTTAAATTTGCAGAAAACTTGTAAATGAATTGCAGAATAAAGTTTAAAGAAAACTTTGAAATGTAAAGTCATGCAATGAAATAAATTGCAGAATGCTTAAAGTTTAAAGAAAAACTTTTGAAAAGTAAAATGTGCAATGAAATAAATTGCAGAATGATTAAAGTGCTTGAACTTTAAAGGAAAACAAGTAATCAGTACTTGAAAATGTAAATTGCATTTGACAAATGTAAAAATGTTTACAAAGGATGGTACACAGATTCGTACATGTTCTTGTTTGCATTCATTTCGCTCGTTGACATGGGTACTTTGAATTTCTAAGAAATTTGCATGTGTTATGAATTGTGGACCCGTTTCTCCTACGAAAAACTAATATTTATAGACGAACAGAATAACTGCTAAAACCTACAAGACGTCTAACTAGATTCCACGTGTCTTTTGAATTTGAATTCTTTTGACACCTGGTGAGGCTTCTGAACGTTATCCACTTTTGAATATTTTGCTAAGTCCAGAATATGCCTTCTCTGTTCTGCACAATACGTTAGACAAATAAACAAATATATATAATATTTTCGACAGATATGCTCCCGTCGAATTTGAACATGTTTATCCATAAACAACTTTTCTGTCGAATTCGACAGATCCCCAGACTTCGACGAACAACTTTAAGCATTAAAGTATTTTAATGTCAAATGCCTTGATCTTCTCTTGATTTATTACTGAGATCAATTCCCAAGAGAATATTAAAACGTAATGATATACAATAAATGAGATTTCATCATCCCACTCCAACTCATTACTGCCTGTCGAAAATACAGGCTAACAGTTGTGTCATTGTAAAGAAGAGAAAACTAGTGTGAAAGATCAGAAAACGCTTTGGGTACAAATTGATTGAGAATTTGCATCAAAGGTTTGATTCAACACAAGTTCATCATCTTCATCAAGTTTGCAATCAAAATTGGATTTGAGTATGGGATCAATTCAATAGAAACTGCAGATTTGTGTGATAACGTTCGATACGGTTCGCGGTGAATCAGAATCGTGATCGGGTTGAATTGCGTTGAAGGTTCTAGTGTTTCTCTCAAGTGATTCAAGATCGTGCGTGTCTTGAAGGATTCGACAACAAGGAACGAAGGACTCAGCTGGACGATTGGGTGCTGTTTGGCACAAGGTGAATCGTTGGAATCAGAGGGCGAAGTTCCGTTGGGTGTCGAGGTTATTCGCACTAGTTTACATTTTGTCTTGCTATAGGATTATAGATTTCAATTGTAAACTGTGCACTTTTTTGTTCATCAAGTTTTTGATCTATAAACTCTCAAATAACCCGTTTGGTTATTTGGGGGGAGACGTACTCGGATAAACGCGTGGACGACGCGCAATTCGGGAAACTCCCTAATCACATCGTGTGTCTCTCTTTATCTCTCTCTTTTAATTTCGTTAATTTCGTTAATTTGATTAATCGATTGAATTTTTGTTGTTTGTATTGGTTCACAAAAATTCAATTGGTTCTTGCTTGATTGTGATTGAATTTGAATATCAAACCATATAACTTGCTTGGGACTGTTTTTGTTAATAAAAATTAAATTTGGATATCTTGCATTAAGCGTTCCGGTAATTTTCCTAATTCGTTCAAGGCGATACTATCTTTCCGTTGGTCAAAAGGTGCAAAGTAGACTACCGATCCGGTGGTGCTTCCGCGCATTGTTTTTAATCAAATATTTTTTTTTAAAAATTGCCGTTGATTAAAGAAACCACTTATTCAACCCCCCCTTCTAAGTGGTAGCCTAGTAGTCTAACAAGTGGTATCACGAGTCCGGTTCAATTTTGCTTGCAAAATTCGGAGGTTTGTGCCAGATGCGGAATTTCTGCAAGTGCACAGATATGCCGTGTAGTTTTAAAAGATTATCGAACCCAAAGGACCAAAAATCGACCTACCGTTATCTAATGTCACGTTGTAAATCTAAGGCTTAATATTGAATGAGAAAGTTTTAAATAATAAAATATTTTTGGTTTTTGTAATAATAAGAAAGCGTATTGCTAGAATGTGATCTTAGTTGCCTTTGGGGGGTTCAGTACTTAAATCGTGTTTGACTACAAATTTTAGTTTTCGAAACTATATTGATTTAAAAACACTAATCTCAGCTCTCGCAAATTTTGACTAGCATTATAGATTATAAAGGTGATGCTTAACTCTCGTCCTCACATCCGCTAATAAAGTACTCTTTGAAAATCAATATAATTTAATTAAATTCTAATTCCAACTCTCGTTGCAAACTAGACTTAATGTTCAGTTTTTACTATCTAGTAGAAATCTCACGCTCTCTTGATTTTTACTTTAGTTAATTCTCGCTCTCGCGACAAATTATAAATCTTGATTCAATTAAAAACTGCTTAGAAAACTATTTCACTAATCCTAAATAGCTCTCGCGGATTCTAGAATTAATGTCCAATTTTTACTATCCGGTATAAGCCTCAACTCTCGTCAATGTTGGCCTATACCTTAATTAATTCTCACTCTCGTGACAAATTATAAAAACGCGTTACTAAAAATTGGATATAAAAATATAGTCACACTACTTAATTACCGAACCCCTAATTGCTCCTAATTACACATCCTAGCAATATTTAAATTAGCTAGACATAATTAAAACTAAAGGCATAAAAATAAAATAAGCATATAAATAAATTGACATAAATAAATAAAAGCAGAAAATAAATAAAAGCATAAAATAAAATAAGACAAGAAAATAAATAAATAAGACAAAAAAATAAAATAAGAACCTGAATTAAAAAGACTGGAAGTACGGACACCGAAATAAAATTTAAAACTAAGAGAAGAAAACTTTTTAAGACAAAGGTCTAGTTTTCAATTCTCTCTTCAACTATTTTTTAAGTTGGTTGTTGTGTTTAAAATGTAAGAAATAGTGATCTATTTTTACTAGTTACTAGGAGACCAAACATAAAATATTAGCGATGTGGGACTTGTCCGGGTGCAATCTGCACCGTTTGATCAGTTTGCTTGCGTAATTGATTTGGGCTGAAGCTAGCCCATTACTTTCTTTGTGGCAGACGTCACATGGTGCTGAAATTGCACGTGTGACTTTATTTGTTGGGCCACGCAGGTGTGGTCCTTAATGGGATGCACTTGTGTGGTCCTTTTTGTCCAGTTTCGCTCCTTTTCGGTCCATTTTCACTGCTTTATTCAACTTGAATGATTTTTATCTGATAAAATGAAATACCAGGAATTATTAACGATTTATTATATAAAGTTACGAAATCAAAATGAAAATAACTGAATTATTATATTAATTTAACTAAATAAATAGTGCATTTTCCGATGTATCAAACTCCCCTAAACTTGAACCATTGCTTGTCCTCAAGCAATTTAGCTTGCATATAGAAAACATTTAAAATGCGAAGCAACTCACACACACAGACTTAGAGAAAAACAACATCACGAGTACTCATACGAGGTCAGAAATTCAAATCTGCTAAGATCAATTAATTTGGTGCTTATTCAATCAAGAAGGGTATTTCAACGACACACAAAGTTCTCCCCTTTATGAATACCGAATTTGGATCATGCCGTTGTACTAAGATCTAAATCTTCTCCTTTGTTTTATCATTGTTCATTCAAGACAGTCACATTAAGACCCTTTATCTATGTCACACATATGGTAAGAAAGCCGGTTAGCGATTTTATTCATCTCTTTTTTTTTTCTTTTTCACAATATAACTTGATGATGCAAAAGAAATTTTGTATCATTTTCATAAGCATTAATTACGTTGTTTTTTTTTTCTCAAGGTTTAACCGTATTACCACAGTATGACCTTTTCAATGTGTTAGATGATTCGCTTATATTCATCGACTTACCTACTTAATGTGTGACTTTTATAGATGGTGTCCGACTGAGTAAATAAACTACTAAAGGAATCCACAAATTTAAATTAAGAGATTTTGGCACAATGGGTATTCAAATTGATATCCATACTAGGGAGACTTCTGGGTGTTGGAAAAATACCGATTTCGTTTGGAAAATTCCCTAGTTTTCTTTACTTAGCCTCTTGTCTTTTCTTAACCTATATACTTTCTAAGTGAGCTATTGTCCTAAATCTTTCGAAAATTTTTTAAATTGGCTCAAGAAAAGGAAAAATTAAAAAAAAAAAGACCAGAAAATGACTATAAATTTAATTGATTTATTTTTTATTATGCGAAAGCGAAATTAAACTAATAGAAATTGAAATAACTAAAAATAAATGAAAGCGGTAAAACTCCTCCCCTAAACTTAAATCAAACAGTGTCCTAACTCTTGTGTAATGTTGTCTAGTTGTTGCTGACGGTGTTCTTCTGAACACTCTCATCTATGGGATTTTGTCTTGATGAGGAGGAACTACCTGCAAAAGTGTTAGAAAAGTGTGTAGTGTGTGCAGGTGGAACAAACTAGGCGCCCCCACTAGCAGCAACATTTAGAGAAATGTGCGTGGGAGCTCTATTAGTCAATGAATCATCAGTATAACAAAAATTAAAATAGCAGCAAAATAAAATTAAATCTAAAATTTGAAAAGAGCAAAAATAAAAAGTCATGGGTTGCCTCCCATGTAGCGCTTTGTTTAAAGTCAGTTAGCTCTACTTCTTAGCCCCATAGATCAATGTGGCTCTTCCTCTAAACTCACATTTCTAATATTTTTCTGAATATTCTTAGGTCTCCATTGGAACATCTCAGACCATTTCATAGGTCTTTTCTTCTTTCCTTTCTTTTTCTTGGAGACAGGAGAAGGTGTCTTATCTTGAGGGATATTGCCCTTTGAGTGAGTTTTTAATATGTCGGGAGGTATTTGTTTAACAATGGGGCTTTTAAATTTGGTTGGAGCAGCATGGGCTCCTTTTTGAACATCTGGTGGAGTTCCTAAACATTCTTCTAGAGTGTCATCATTTTTAAGGGTTGGAGGGGTGAGAGTTTTTATATTTTTAGAATTTTTATTTTGAACATTCTTTATTCCTTTCTTATTTTCTTTGATGACGTCTAACATGTAGCAACTATCATCTACGGCTGGTGCTCTCATGAATTTAGTTAAAATAAACTCAATTTTTTCTTCACCCACTTCAAAAGTGAGTTTTCCTCTCTTTACATCTATTATGGCACCGGCGGTTGCTAAGAAGGGCCTTCCTAAAATGATAGGAGTATTGGAATCCTCTTTAATGTCCATGACTATGAAATCAGTAGGGATAAAGAATTTTCCTACGCGTACTGGCACATTTTCTAGAATACCTAGGGGGTATTTGACGGAACGGTCAGCGAATTGGATGGACATTCTAGTTGGCCTCAAATCTCCTAACTTAAGTTTTTCGCATATGGACATGGGCATTAAGCTAACGCTAGCTCCTAAATCGCATAGGGCTTTATCTGTAACGTACGGTCCAATAACACAAGGTATGGAAAAACTTCCTGGGTCTTGTATTTTTGGAGGCATTTTGTTTTGAAGAATGGCACTACACTCCGCAGTAAGCATAACCGTTTCTTCATCCTCGATCTTTTTCTTATTAGTTAAGATTTCTTTAAGAAACTTAGCAAATGAGGGCATTTGGGTCATAGCTTCTGTAAAAGGTATTGTAATGTTCAATTGTTTCAGAAGCTCTACGAATTTCTTAAATTGTCCCTCGTTTTTGGATTTCTCGAATCTTTGAGGATAAGGGATGGGTGGTTTATAAGGTGGCGGAGGCACATAAGGTTTCTTTTTCTCAACGACCTCTTCGCTCTTTTCTTCCTTATCTTTCTCGTTTTGGTCATCTTCCCTCTTGGTTGGTTCATCAGTATTGGGCTGCATGGCTGAATTCTTAGTTCTAGGATCAGCTGGTCCATTGTATTGTGTCCCACTTCGTAATATAACAGCATTCACATGTCCCTTAGGATTTGGCTCAGGTTGGCCAGGAAATATGCCTGCAGGTGCAAAAGTAGATGCTTGTTGTTGGGCCACTTGTGAGATTTGTGTTTCTAACATCCTATTGTGCGTGGCTAAGACATCTATTTTGCTTGTTAGTTGCTTAATTTGCTCACTAGTTTGTATGTTGGTTTGAGCTTGAGATGCTATGAAATTTTCCATCATAATTTCAAGGTTAGAGTTCCTAGGAGCATTTTGGGCAGGGTAGACAGGTTTTTGAAATCCTGGTGGTGCAGAAGAAGGTGCTTGGCCAGGTGTATGTAGAGCATTGTTGCTTTTGTACGAAAGGTACGGATGGTTCATCGAACCTTGGTTGTAATTGTTTGAGTAAAGGTTTCCTTGAGTGTAGTTCACTTGGTTTGGGGAAACTCCTGTCAAAACTTGACATTCAGCAGCTACATGCCCTTGAACTCCGCACACTTCACAGTTTTGGGTTGTTGCAGCCACGGTGGCTACGGGTGCAGTGGTTAGGCTTTCTAACTTTTTGGTTAGGGCATCTAATTTGGCATTGACGTGGTCTATGCCGCTGATTTCGTACATACCGCCCTTCGTTTGAGGTTTCTCCACGGTTGTTCTTTCACTTCCCCATTGGTAGTGGTTTTGAGCCATGCTTTCGATAAGCTGATATGCTTCACTGTAGGCCTTATCCATTAGTGCACCGCCAGCCGCGGCATCTACTGTCATTCTTGTGTTATACAAGAGACCATTGTAAAATGTGTGGATAATCAACCAATCTTCGAGTCCATGATATGGGCATAGCCTAATCATGTCTTTGTTTCTTTCCCACGCTTCAAAAAGAGACTCATTATCTTTTTGTTTAAATCCATTAATTTGAGCTCTTAACATAGCTGTTTTGCTAGGTGGGAAATATCTAGCTAAAAAGACTTTCTTCAACTCGTCCCAAGTTGTGACTGAGTTGGATGGTAGGGACTGGAGCCAAGCTCTAGCTCTATCTCTTAATGAGAACGGGAATAAGCGAAGTCTTATAGCTTCGGGACTGACACCACTTGCCTTCACGGTATCCGCGTATTGTAAGAATATGGACAAATGTAAATTGGGGTCGTCCGTGGGATTTCCGGAGAATTGGTTTTGTTGTACTACTGTCAACAATGAAGGTTTTAGCTCAAAATTGTTTTCTTCAATAGCGGGGGCAGCGATGCTATTGTGCGGTTCTACTTGCGAAGGAATAGCGTAAGACCTTAGTGGTCGTGCTTGTGGTCCTTCTGCCATTTCTGATTCTCTAATTATACCGGGAAGAAGAATTTCTAAATTTTTACGTCTTAGAAGACGTTCAGGTTCGCTAACCAGTTGCTCCAATCTTTCGCCTCTAAAGCGAGTGCTTGGCATGCAACGAGCGAACTAATCGGGGTAAAAATAAAAATAAAAATGCCTTAGTCTCTACGGTGTAACACTGGAGTTACGATATCGACTAAATTGGACCCCGACAACGGCGCCAAAAACTTGATGCGGAATTTCTGCAAGTGCACAGATATGCCGTGTAGTTTTAAAAGATTATCGAACCCAAAGGACCAAAAATCGACCTACCGTTATCTAATGTCACGTTGTAAATCTAAGGCTTAATATTGAATGAGAAAGTTTTAAATAATAAAATATTTTTGGTTTTTTGTAATAATAAGAAAGCGTATTGCTAGAATGTGATCTTAGTTGCCTTTGGGGAGTTCAGTACTTAAATCGTGTTTGACTACAAATTTTAGTTTTCGAAACTATATTGATTTAAAAACACTAATCTCAGCTCTCGCAAATTTTGACTAGCATTATAGATTATAAAGGTGATGCTTAACTCTCGTCCTCATATCCGCTAATAAAGTACTCTTTGAAAATCAATATAATTTAATTAAATTCTAATTCCAACTCTCGTTGCAAACTAGACTTAATGATCAGTTTTTACTATCTAGTAGAAATCTCACGCTCTCGCTCTCTTGATTTTTACTTTAGTTAATTCTCGCTTTCGCGACAAATTATAAATCTTGATTCAATTAAAAACTGCTTAGAAAACTATTTCACTAATCCTAAATAGCTCTCGCGGATTCTAGAATTAATGTCCAATTTTTACTATCCGGTATAAGCCTCAACTCTCGTCAATGTTGGCCTATACCTTAATTAATTCTCACTCTCGTGACAAATTATAAAAACGCGTTACTAAAAATTGGATATAAAAATATAGTCACACTACTTAATTACCAAACCCCTAATAGCTCCTAATTACACATCCTAGCAATATTTAAATTAGCTAGACATAATTAAAACTAAAGGCATAAAAATAAAATAAGCATATAAATAAATTGACATAAATAAAAGCAGAAAATAAATAAAAGCATAAAATAAAATAAGACAAGAAAATAAATAAATAAATAAGACAAAAAAATAAAATAAGAACCTGAATTAAAAAGACTGGAAGTACGGACACCGAAATAAAATTTAAAACTAAGAGAAGAAAACTTTTTAAGACAAAGGTCTAATTTTCAATTCTCTCTTCAACTATTTTTCAAGTTGGTTGTTGTGTTCAAAATGTAAGAAATAGTGATCTATTTATACTAGTTACTAGGAGACCAAACATAAAATATTAGCGATGTGGGACTTGTCCGGGTGCAATCTGCATCGTTTGATCAGTTTGCTTGCGTAATTGAATTGGGCTGAAGCTAGCCCATTACTTTCTTTGTGGCAGACGTCACATGGTGTTGAAATTGCACGTGTGACTTTATTTGTTGGGCCTCGCAGGTGTGGTCCTTAATGGGCTGCACTTGTGTGGTCCTTTTTGTCCAGTTTCGCTCCTTTTCGGTCCATTTTCACTGCTTTATTCAACTTGAATGATTTTTATCTGATAAAATAAAATACCAGGAATTATTAAGGATTTATTATATAAAGTTACGAAATCAAAATGAAAATAACTGAATTATTATATTAATTTAACTAAATAAATAGTGCATTTTCCGATGTATCAAACCATATCAATTGGTTCTTCCTTGATTGTGATTGAATTTGAATATCAAACCATATAACTTGCTTGGGACTGTTTTTGTTAATCAAATTAAATTTGGATATCTTGCATTAAGCGTTCCGGTAATTTTCCTAATTCGTTCAAGGGGATACTATCTTTCCTTTGGTCAAAAGGTGCAAAGTAGACTACCGATCCGGTGGTGCTTCCGCGCATTGTTTTTAATCAAATATTTTTTTTTTTAAAATTGCCGTTGATTAAAGAAGCCACTTATTCAACACCCCCTTCTAAGTGGTAGCCTAGTAGTCTAACAAGTGGTATAACTAGTCCGGTTCAATTTTGCTTGCAAAATTCGGAGGTTTGTGCCAATTATTAGACAACATGGCTTTTGCACCTAAAGGGGCGTATAATAGGGCTCCTATATTCAATGGAGATCATTTTGACTATTGGAAAAGTAGTATGTGTATTCACATCAATTCTTTTGATAGTGAAGTGTGGAATGCTATTGAGAACGGTCCGTTTGTTCCAACAATCACCGATGCTCATGGCATTGTCACCAATAAGCCTATGGCACAATGGACGGAAGAGGAAAAGAAAAAGGCCAATTACGATGCAAAGGCACAAAATATTTTAATATCATCCCTTGGGATTGATCAATTCTATCATGTGTCACATTGTCAATCGGCTAAGGAAATGTGGGACACATTGGTAACTCACTTTGACGGTACCAATGATGTAAAGATATCCAAAATTAATACATTGACACAAGAATTTGAGTTGTTCCATATGCTAGATGGCGAGACCATCGAGGATATGCAACAACGATTTATCAAAATAACCAACAAGTTACACGATTTGGGAAAGCCAATCACAAATCAAGATGCCACTAACAAAATTTTAAGATGTCTTAGTAGGTGTTGGCAACCGAAGGTCACCGCGATTAAGGAGGCGAACGACCTCACTACTTTGAGTCTTACAACTTTATTTGGCAAGCTTACGGAACATGAACAAGTACTAAACTTGTTAGAAAAGCAAGAGAAAAGTGAGAAAAAGGGAAAGCACAATGACAAGGATAAGGAAAAAGAAAAGGACAAGAGGACAATTGCTCTAAAAGCCTCAAAGTCAAAGTCCAAAAAGGTAGAGCATGTGGAAAGTAGCTCAAGCGAAGATGATTCCGATGATGAGGAAATGGGACTTTTCGTGAGACGCTACAATAGGTATGTGAGAAAGAATGGGATAAGACATTCCGATGAGAATCTTAAAAAGTATCGAAAAGATTGTGGTTATCGTCGGAGGAATGAAGATGCTAGGTACTCTAAGAAAGGAGCATGTTATGAATGTGGACAAATCGGTCATTTTAAACCGGATTGTCCCAAGCTCAAGAGAAAGGAGAAAGGGTCTGTCATACCCTAATTTTACCCCATGATATTTTTCACACTTTTGCATTTATTAGAAAAAAGTCAACAAAGTCAACACTTTGACTAAAAAGTCAACAAAGTCATTTTTTTAAATTGAAAAAGTCAAAGTTGGCACAAAAATAAATGGAGTCATTTTCCTTGCATGGGTTTTGCATGGCATGATCATAAAAGGCCATATTTACCATTTTTGCCCTTCCATTAATTTTTATTTCTTATTTATTATTTATTTTTAGTTAGTTACTTGCATTTCAAGAAACCTTTTTAACATCAAATTTAAATCCTTTTTTTCTCATTTTTAATCCATAACCATGTTGCATAATCACATTTCATCATCATGCATATTTTTATTTTGCATATTTATTTTTATTTTATTATTTGATGTGGTGTTTTTAATTTGTTATTTGTTCCCAAAAAAATCAAAAGAAATCCAAAAAAAATCCCCAATCATTAACACATCATCATAAGCCTAGAATGTTCCTTTTCTTAACACCTCATCACCATTTTTTGTTTGGAAGATAAGGATAAAGAAAAATAGTACACAAAAAATTAAGGATAATCTCATTTCTACCCTCACTCATTCTCCCTAATCACAATGCCACTTGACCTAAGAATGATCCTATAAGTAGCAACATTAATTTCAGAGCCTAGGGTTAGAGATTCACACTAAAAACGGCGCTGCTACAGTACCTCAAACAACTCCATTTTTCTTCATTTTCTTAAAATTCCAAATCTCAAAATTCTTTCTCAAACTTAGAAACTATCCATCCAAACACACTTATCACAGTCCCAGAAGAAAGAATCACCCATTTGTTGGTAAAAGAAGTGAAGGAATTGAAGTGTAGAGAAGCTACGGTGGCTAGGAGAAAGTTGAGCTCGAATCGTGCTTCTCAGAGATCCATTCAGGTAAACCTCAACACCATTCAACTCCATTTCATGCTCTGATGCTTTCTGGGTTGCTAGTTTATCCCAATTTGTACTGGTTTGCTTATTCCATTTTTGTGTTCAAATAATGTTTCGCGTCGTTTTGCTTTATTTAGGCTGTTTCAGTTAAAATTGTTTGCATATTTGAAATCTACGTGAAAAAACGAGGAAAACCATATATATTTTGCTAAGTTTCGTGGAGGTTCGAAGGAACTCCGGTGACCGGAGCCGTCGCCGGCAAAACCAGGGTCACCGGAGAAGACGACCTCTCCGTATTCCTTCATTTTTCTGAGTTTAAATCTTAGCCGTTGGATTTACTAGTTAGTTCCTGTGCGTTGATGTGAACTTTTAAAACGGAACCGTCAGATCTCATTTAATTGAGATCTGACGGTGATGATGTTAATGGCGCATGATTTTGCTTATGCAGCGCCGTACTGGATCGTGTTAAAGCTTTTCCTTTCCGTGTTTTTTCTGGCCGTTAGATGGCAAGGAACGATCTGAGGCGTTGGGTTCCCAGTGATTCACACGCGTTGGATGCTGTTGACCTTTCCTGGTCTTCAGATCTTACAGATCTGAGCCTAAGGCGCACGCTATCGCATCATAGAGCGCCACACAGGATTGTTTGTCGTTTGACTTTCGCTTTTTCTGTTCGACTGGGCTCTTCAGCCCAGAGATGCTATTCGCACCCCATTTTTTTTACTAGGTCTGAATGATTTGCACCCCACCATGACTTTTTTTTTTTAGTGATTTTCAACTTATTTCAAAAGCACTTATCTGGCCAGCAGCTTATTTAAGCTATTTTGACCATTTTGTTATGCTGAAATATTCCCTTTATGTTTATAGCATTTATTTTATGTTTTTAGCTTATTAATTAAGTTATTTTAGCGTAATTAATTATTTTAGCTTATTTTAAAAGCACTTATTGGAACAATAGCTTTTCTAAGCTTATTGACCCAATTTAGGGTGCTGAGATCTTGTTTAGTTTCCAGAATTATTTATTTTTGCTTTTAGCTTATTTATATAAGTCATTTTGTAATTAATTGCTTTTAGCTTATTTACATAAGTGCTTAAGTGATCCAAATTACTTTTCTAAGTACTTTTGGGTCATTTTCTCTTGCACAACATTTTGTTTATCCTTAATTAGCTTATATTAACCATGCTTGTTCATATTAGCTTATTTATTCACACTTACGCATATTTACTGCTCGTAGCATTATTTTTGCATCATATTTAATTATTTGCTTCAAACATGTTTATTTATTATTGCTTTCATGCATTATTTATTTATATCATATTTGATTCATGCATTTTAATTTGGAGCACTTGCATTTATACTTTGATTATCTTGTGATTGTTTCGTCATTATATTACTTGTATTTACTATTATATTTGTTGCGAGCTGTCTGGTTTCTTTGTTGTTTTCTTTTGGACTTTGTTTTCATAACCAAACTTAATCAGATTTTCATAATAACAAGGATGAAAAAGGGGGAATTTAGCATTTGCTTCTTTCCGCTCCGGATGACTTTGATCCTGGACATTTGACTAGTGATCGCAAGTTGTTCTCATCTTAATCAAACTCTAAAACTAATCAACCTTCGTTTTTTTCCTTTTGGAATACTTTCTTAATCAAATTAAATCAAGATTTTCATAACAAGGATGAAAAAGGGGGAATTTAGCATTTGCTTCTTTCCTCTCCGGATGACTTGGATCCTGGACATTTGACTAGTGATCGCAAGTTGTTCTCATCTTAATCAAACTCTAAAACTAATCAACCTTCGTCTTTTCCTTTTGGAATAATTTCTTAATCAAATTAAATCAAGATTTTCATAATAACAAGGATGAAAAAGGGGGAATTTAGCATTTGCTTCTTTCCGCTCCGGATGACTTGGATCCTGGACATTTGACTAGTGATCGCAAGTTGTTCTCATCTTAATCAAACTCTAAAACTAATCAACCTTCGTCTTTTCCTTTTGGAATACTTTCTTAATCAAGTTAAATCAAGATTTTCATAATAACAAGGGTGAAAAAGGGGGAATTTAGCATTTGCTTCTTTCCGCTCCGGATGACTTGGATCCTGGACATTTGACTAGTGATCGCAAGTTGTTCTCATCTTAATCAAACTCTAAAACTAATCAACCTTCGTTTTTTTCCTTTTGGAATACTTTCTTAATCAAATTAAATCAAGATTTTCATAACAAGGATGAAAAAGGGGGAATTTAGCATTTGCTTCTTTCCGCTCCGGATGACTTGGATCCTGGACATTTGACTAGTGATCGTAAGTTGTTCTCATCTTAATCAAACTCTAAAACTAATCAACCTTCGTCTTTTCCTTTTGGAATACTTTCTTAATCAAATTAAATCAAGATTTTCATAATAACAAGGATGAAAAAGGGGGAATTTAGCATTTGCTTCTTTCCGCTCCGGATGACTTGGATCCTGGACATTTGACTAGTGATCGCAAGTTGTTCTCATCTTAATCAAACTCTAAAACTAATCAACCTTCGTCTTTTCCTTTTGGAATACTTTCTTAATCAAGTTAAATCAAGATTTTCATAATAACAAGGGTGAAAAAGGGGGAATTTAGAATTTGCTTCTTTCCGCTCCGGATGACTTGGATCCTGGACATTTGACTAGTGATCGCAAGTTGTTCTCATCCTAATCAAGCGTTAAAATTAACCCCACTCACTCAAACTTCTTTTCAGAAAACATGGATATACGCTTTATCCATTCCTCTGACACATACGAGCTTAAGCCTCTATTTAGAGCATACAAGCACCGTTGTATCAGCGGAATGCGAAATAAGCAACATTCGTTATTCAACCCCTTTTTCATAATGGATACACGTTTTATCTACTCCTCTGACACACACACAACTTAAGCCTCTGATTAGAGCATACAAGCGTCGTTGTGTCAGCGGAATACGAAATAAACGTTATCCACTAAAACCAACCAACCACACAAACATTTTTATCAGAACTACGTGAGTTTTGAATTTCCCATTGCACCGGGGAATACGTAGGAGCGGGCTCCTACAACCGTCAAACTCAAATAATAAAAACTTTTCTTTTAATTTCTTTGGAAACGAAGTAGAAAATAGCCAAGCGATAGAGCAATGTAATTCAAACCTGCGCAAACAAACCCTAAACCATCTAAACGGTTCCCATCGAGTACGATGGATGCGAGGGGTGCTAATACCTTCCCCTCGCATAACCAACTCCCGAACCTAAACCAAGGTTTTCGTGATATTTTCCTTTCCCCTTTCGGGATAAATAAACGTCAATGGCGACTTCATTGTATGAAAAATGGAAGTGATTTTCCAGCCCGCTACAGGGTCACCTTCATTCAAAAAGGGAAGCAAGGATAAAGGAAAGAAAGCTTATGTTGCATGGGAAAGCGGAAGCTCATCTTCCTCTTCATCATCAAGCTCTAGCTCTAGTAATGGAGATGTGTTGGCGAATGTGTGCTTAACATCTCATGGTCGTAAGAAACTTGTTCCCAAAAAGGTAAACCAAAATCCCTCTAGCTCATATACTCTTTTAGAATATCATGAGTTGCAAGTTGCTTTTGAAAAGTTACACAAAGAAACTAAAGAGGCTTTTCAACGATTAAAAGGTTTAATGGAAGTTAATAAATACCTTGAGGCAAAAGTTTCGGAAACGGAGCTTGAGTTGAAAGCCCTCAAAAAGTCTTTGATTCAAAAACCTCTTGTGACTTTTGATAGTTATGGTAATGATAGGACCGGATGTGATGGTTGCTTTTACTTACGTAGAGACTTACGAAAGTTACAAGATAAGCTATAAGAGCCATCCAAGCCGGAGATTACTTTTGCGATTGATCCATCTAAATTCAACAAATCTTTGAAACCTAAAAATAAAAAGTATAAATTTGTTGAAAAGGATCATAAGAAAAGTAATCTTTACATCGTTTGTCATTATTGTGGTGACAAGGGTCATACTATTGCAAAATGTCATGCTAGAAAGGTATTGGTACCAAGAGGCAAATTGCAATGGGTACCTAAGTTAGACAATAATGGTGCTACTAACATACTAGGACCCAACATGAGTTGGGGACCTATTTCAAATGTCTAAGTATGTAGGGAATTGTCTTGAAACCATTGACAAGAGACACCGACAACAATGGAGTTCAAGACCTACGAACAAGGAGAGCAATAAGAATAGCTTCAACTCGACACTTGCAATGGTGCGGAAATTGATCACTTCCTCCACCTAACACTCAAGGGAAGATTCTATTCTTTACTCTTTCCTTTTTATTTTTTTAATTCTTTTACTTAGCATTTGTTCTTTGGTTCATATACATACAATTTCTATCTTAATATGATATTGGTTTTGATAGTTGTCTAATCCTCCATTTCCAAGAATTTTCGTTCAAAAATATTGATAAGTTTTTGAGACTCATACGTCTTAAATGGGGATTTGACAAAGATCGTTACAACTATCTTATTAAGTTCATATTAGGTTGTATATGTTTTCTTTTTATGTGACTTTGTGTGCATTCATAGACATACATTTCTCATATGATTGATTTTGGTACTTTGATTGATTTATGTGAATGCCTTATCATGCATATATGGTTTGACATGTGTTCTCATGTTATAATGTGCTTTGGTACTTTATTTTTGCTCACATACATAAGTATGTACCTTGTTGATTATATGTGTTTCATACATACATGTTATTTTGGATAATTTTGTTTGTATGGATAATCATGTTATGTTTATGCTTTTGTTGCATTATTTTGTTTATTTTCGTCCCATATTTTGATATGTTGGTTGATTTAAAATGTCGATGTGTTTCAATACTCATGAGTTGGTTTATGGATTGTTGTTCTACATTCCATGTTTTATCATGATATTTGGTATTCGTCATTATAACGCCCCAACTAAAATATCTAGAATATTTAGCCAAGACATACATAATATGGATCTGAGTACAAATAAAATTTACTAATTAAATTAGCAAGGTACAAATTGCTTCAAATGCAACAGGAATAACAAAAAAATACAGCGGTAAGTGCTAGCATTTTGAGTAAACAAGATAGTGAACAAATAGCAAGACGAAGAATTAAAATCTTCAAGGCGGACAATCCAAGCTCAGCTCCAACTGTCAGCCTCCTACCTGGTCCTTGCTCCGAACATCCTGTTTACCTAAAAAAATTGTTTGGAGTGGGGTGAGACTACTAAGCCTCAGTGAGTCCTACTACCCTCCTAGAGGTGACTACACCGGGGGCACCTAAAATCAGTCGTACATACTACACTACTAACATGACATAAACAGCATAATATAAAGGTGTATTTCACAGATTAGTAAACTCTTATTCATTTTAACCGCAAGGATTCTCCGAGGTGAGCATATCTCGGAGGCCTGCCTTATCCGTCGATCGGATCGATCACGGCATACAGCTCACAAAACATAACCTGATGGATTATCCCATTGGGAGTCCATAAAGCGACATAGATCGCAACAAACTGACTGATACTAATTTAGTTCTTGCTACCAATATTTCCCAAATCCCGGGGAGCATACAAACCCAATAATAGTCTAAGTTATTCCCTAATAATTATCTGTGGTTAACATTCTGTTCGACATTATATTAATTATATTACTGCAAACTATCTGGCTCCGTTGAGGATATAAAACGAGTGTGTGGAGTTTCATTAGAAAATAGAAAATGTAGGCAGGATCTGTACAAGCTCGCTGTGGCGAGTCATCAGCTCGCCATGGCGAGATTATAGGCCCTGGCTCGCTACGGCGAGTATCATCAGCCCAAAACCCAGCTTGCCATGAATACTCGCTGACTACTCGCTACGGCGAGTTCATGCAGAAATTACCCTGTTTTGTCAGAAATTATAGTTTTCAAAGAAAACACCTACAATCCTCATTTAACCAGTGCAGCAACATAATTTACATAATATATAACATAATGGAGGTGGATTTGGGAGTTAATCCTCCTCACACAACATTTATTCCTAATCCTATATTAACATGCAACAAATCATAATTTTTGGGGGACTAACTACACTATCCTAAGGAACCCACCTGCTAGTGCAGCTTTAACTTGCCTTCTTGCTCTGCTACAACATCAAAGCATTTGCCCAGGACTCACTTGAAACCCCAAAGCTTGTGCTCAAGAACATAAGATGAAAAGAATGTAGTTAGAAGTACTCTAGGGCTTGATAATGTTATTAAGAGAGTGAACTTGTCCTAATTGCAGCTGACGATAGATTCAGAAAGGTCATGAATGACTTACCAAGGCTTAGGATTTGGCTACAGGAACAAGAGAGCACAAACAGCAACAAGTGATGTTCTGCTATGCTCGCTGCGGCGAGGACTAACTCGCTAAGCGAGTGCGTCGTGTTGAGCAAAAAAAAACAATTCTGTTGCTTGTGGTTGCAGCTCCAATCTTCCTCCCATGGTTCCTACATGCTATACCAAACCTCCTCGAAGGTTTTCCCCACACATGCAGTACTAATACAGAAGGGATTAGGTTTTTGGGTTTTTGGATGAAATTAGGAAAAAGGGGAAGTTAGGAACTATCACTTTACCATAAACATAAGAGCTTGAGTAGCTGATACATAGAGGACTTCCAATTGATACATGCAACACTTCAATTTATCAGAAATGCATGTCTTTGAAATTGGTTTCATGAGGAAGGGGGTGAGAGAGAGCTCGTGGAGGTGAGGGAGTGAATCATGAGAGTATTCATTGAATTTCTAGGGCTCTAATTGCATTTACTTATTGGAATGGTGTGAGAGATGGAAGATATTGTTGTTTGCATGATGAGATTTGGCGTTAGAGACAGATGCAAGGAGAGGGAGATACTGACTTTTTTTTTTTTTTCTCTTTCCTTGTCTTGCTTGGACTTAAATAGAAAGTTGAGAAGTAGTGGGAGGCTTAGAAGAAATAGGAGGGGGGGCGTGGGAGAGGTTTGGAGTTAGTGGAAGGAATTGATTCCTTTCTCTTGTGTCTTGGTGGCAAGTACAAAATTAATTGTTAGGATAGGTTTGATTACTTAATTTCTAATTAAGTCCCAATAATAGTAATTTAATTAACACTCCTCTATTAATTAAATTTTGGGATGTTACAATCTACCCCCCTTAAAGAATTTCGTCCTCGAAATTCAAAGCTTCTCCATTCCACATCAGGTAGGTTGTTTATGTCAGCACCCAATCCCACACTTCGTCTATTATCCAGTCAAAAGTGTCCAATCCTTTGGAATAAAACTTTCCTCTCTTAAGGGTTACTGGTTAAAGGTTATCCTCACATTCTGAAAGTTCCAGTGCTGCGCACTCTGATTCAACTTCTTACTGCTACTTATACTTCTTCCATTCCCAATGGAATTAGTTCCAGTTCCAACTGATTTAGAGGGTCGGTATCTGGCCTGGTATTGATAGTGTCATATCCAAATTCCCTCAATCATCTTGTTGTTCTCCTATCTGGACACCGCCATGCTTAGCATGTTATATGTACCTCCTTATCACGTGTTGTGTAATTATTCCAGAATCGATCGAAATATAAAACGAGTGGAAAATTGTCTAAACACTGCGGGTTCTTCTACCAATGAGTTGGACTCATCCGTAGACGAACTTACAGTTATCCGATAAAATCCCACCTACAATCTCTATCTATCCCGACACGACACGATGATCAAGTTGTACATTTAACACACTAACGCACTTAGGTTCAGATCATTCTCAGGGTTACAGGTCAAACTTGTTTGAAGTCCATCGTTGGTGACTAATGTATAGAACCTGGCTAGCTGAAAGCATAAGGTCAGAATTTGTAACGCTATGGCTGGATTGAAAGATCTGGCTTAGAACGGTTGACTGATTTATCTTAACATATTACTAAGGATAGGAAAAAGGTTTCCAAATGAGTTTGGTATATTACTCCAAACGAGTGATTAACTCTTACACGAACTAATTACTGGTAACTAGACTTCGAATTGGAAAGCTCTATTTCAGGCGTTCAGGCTTCTGTACTTGATCTCACGAGATCATAGGAATTGAATTTCGGAAAGTTTGGAATGTTCGGGCAGAGACACTCAAGGTTAATATACTGATCTACATCGTTATGAGCACGGAGTTAGCAAGTTTGAATCCTTAACATTGCTTCCATTGGTATAACTTAATTCCACTGATTAAGGGGCTGGTCCAAACTTAATTCTGAGTTCGGCTGATAAGGCTACGAGAGATAGATAACTAACTTTATTGAAGAACAGATTACTGGTTTGAGTGCACGAAGTTTAACTGATTTGCTGATACTGAGCTAGATAAGTTTTTACCGAAGTGGTTTGAAGTATGTTAATTGTCATATCAACCGAGCGAGTAAGAATTGAAATTGAAATTATTCCTGACCTTCTCAAGAATAATTGACTTCCGCAGATAGATTCCTGTTAATAAATACTTGACTGGAAAACTGAGAACACTTAATGTGGTTACTTAAGTGTGACATTATCACCCTCGAGGTAACTAATTGGCTTCGAGAAATTTGAAAAGTTTGCATCCTAAATGAATTTAGGTATATCACGTGATTGACAAGTCATTTAAGGCACGAGAAGAATTTTCTCATCTGACGCATAATCAGACGAGTTAGAGGGTACACACGTACATAGTGTTCCAGGACTTATGAACGCATATTTGAACATTGCTTGGTCCAATGAGCTGGCTGAAAGAGAATTTCAGAACGAATGAAAGGTAATTGAAGATTGGTTTCCTATTGGGTTCAGGCTAATGTTCTACATCTCTATTTCTGCTGTCAGAGCTCGCAGGTTAGGACAACTGGACTCTCACTCAATTCCTACTGACGATTCCTCACCGGTATGTTTAACTGATCTTCTAACAGTCTCCTAGTGGAAAGGCCCGAATATACTGAAAAGTGTCGGTAGTTAAGACCAAGGTCAAACATAGTTACTTAAGTCTGGATAATTAGCACATAATCCTAAAGGAATGTTCCACAAAAATGTTGACCCTATGCCGCGGGCATCTATTGTTATTATTTTAGGTGGTAATATAGCTTGGTTGGCATCAGGAGAGTAATAAAATATGGTAGTTTAAACCTAATCCTTAAACTAGGTGGCTAGTGGGTCTACAACATTGGATTACCAGCCTAATGGTAACTAGATGACAACTCTCGAATGTACGGTTTAACTAATTCTACTGATTTCTTAGTTAAATGGTTCAACTGCAAGGGTTCGTAAACTGAATGGTCACCTAACATGGAACTGAATTGTCGGTCTCTAAATTATCTAAAGGCAAGGCAACTACGGATTGACTTGGCGTCTGACGGTGCTAACGGTACCCCTTAACTGTTATACTAGTTAAAACTTAATCTACAAGGGTCTGGTGTGACTACTGGTGTATTCTGATAGGCCTGGTCCTATTTACTGACATCTAAAGGTAGTTATCTTAGTTGTTCACCTAATAGGTTTTGCGATAAGAAAAATATTGAGGTGCGGATACTGAGGTTTACTTATTCTTAACAGGGTGATTAAATTGGTCAAAAGTCCTAGGTCGCTAGTGTTTCGATGCTTGAATTAATGGTCCTTAACAAACCTATTTGGATGACGGTGTCACTAAGGATGATCTTAATTTTTGATGTGAGGCAAGGTCTACACTTATGTGTCAAGGCTCTATTATTAACTTCTAATTATTGATGATAGTGTTCTATGAACTACTTTAGGTGACTCTTGGCGTTACAAGTGATTCCTATTTGTCAATCTAGCCATTGTTTGTCACTATGGTCTGCGGTTATACTGCTAAAGACTGGTATTTATCTAACTAAAAGTCCTAATCACGTAGTGTTGGTTTGTGCTAATTCATGAAGTTACTATTCTAGGGACAGGCTAGAAAAGGTACTTAATGAGTTTGCTGGGTCTACTACTATAGGCTGGTGTGGTTGAGAAAGGAAATTCCTAATTGTTGTACTAAATGAAGTTTAGTTCTTAAGGGTGATTAAGGAATACTATCACGAGTTGAAAGGTCGAAGTAACTTAGGTAAGGCATTCCAAACGGGCGCCTAATAAGGTAACTTGAGAGAACGTAGGAATGTGATTTTGTTTCTAATTTGGCTTCTTTAATTCGAACGGTTCGGTTGAATTTCTATTGTATCCCTCAGATTCACTATGCTGGAGTTACTGGTTCGGAGTCCTATAGGTGATTGGACTTAGTTATGCTTTCTCGGGTACGGATACGGATTACAAGAATTCCAACTGTTACATCAGTCATGATGAAGCTCCTAATAGTTCTACTATACTTATTGGTTTCTAGTACAAAGGGTACACTCAGTCCAAATTCTTATCGTCTCCTAATCCTAATATCATCTCCAAACGTAGTTCCTCAACAACTCTTATACTCACAAGGTAGCTGGGGATTGTTTATTCCGAATTCGAAAGGTAGAATGATAGGATGCACAAGGAGGGCTTGAGACTGTTCACCATGGTTAGGAATGACTGAACAGAGAACCATGTTGCAACAAGCAGTAGCAACAGCCTGCTAAGCTCGCTGCAGCGTGTGCTTGCTCGCTAAGCGAGTTAGACAGAGTGTAGAAGGATAATTCTGTGGTTCGCCCAATTCTCTACCTTGCACAGCACTCATAACTCCCAGTCGTATACTAACTTGAATTTAGGATGAGTCTTGGTTTACTGCCTACTATCATTGGTGTAGATTGGCTCACAGGCTTGGCTGAAATTAGGCTCTCGCTAGGATAAGGTTACTTATAGGTTCAGGGAGTTTACCTGACACATAGTGTCAGTTGAATATTGTTGTGTACTACACAATTCAGTATATGGATACGCTTGCATTCCTTGCTTGCATACACCACTTACTCCTGTGGCACCATTTGCCACTATCCCAATATTTCTCTGATAAGAGTTTCCTTCAACGATGGTTCCTCGATTGCGGCTCCACTACGACCTTAACGCTGGAATTCAGAGTTCACCTCAGTTCCAAACCATAATACCCTGCCTACCATACACAATACTGAGTTGATCAGGCTCAGCACGCGATGGTTTCAGCGTAAACAGTCCAGATTCAAAGGGTCTGTATTGCTTAGGAAAGAATTGTTCTGACTCATGGCAAGGTCCGATACTGGATCGACCTGCTCTGATACCAATCATAACGCCCCAACTAAAATATCTAGAATATTTAGCCAAGACATACATAATATGGATCTGAGTACAAATAAAATTTACTAATTAAATTAGCAAGGTACAAATTGCTTCAAATGCAACAGGAATAACAAAAAAATACAGCGGTAAGTGCTAGCATTTTGAGTAAACAAGATAGTGAACAAATAGCAAGACGAAGAATTAAAATCTTCAAGGCGGACAATCCAAGCTCAGCTCCAACTGTCAGCCTCCTACCTGGTCCTTGCTCCGAACATCCTGTTTACCTAAAAAAATTGTTTGGAGTGGGGTGAGACTACTAAGCCTCAGTGAGTCCTACTGCCCTCCTAGAGGTGACTACACCGGGGGCACCTAAAATCAGTCGTACATACTACACTACTAACATGACATAAACAGCATAATATAAAGGTGTATCACAGATTAGTAAACTCTTATTCATTTTAACCGCAAGGATTCTCCGAGGTGAGCATATCTCGGAGGCCTGCCTTATCCGTCGATCGGATCGATCACGGCATACAGCTCACAAAACATAACCTGATGGATTATCCCATTGGGAGTCCATAAAGCGACATAGATCGCAGCAAACTGACTGATACTAATTTAGTTCTTGCTACCAATATTTCCCAAATCCCGGGGAGCATACAAACCTAATAATAGTCTAAGTTATTCCCTAATAATTATCTGTGGTTAACATTCTGTTCGACATTATATTAATTATATTACTGCAAACTATCTGGCTCTGATGAGGATATAAAACGAGTGTGTGGAGTTTCATTAGAAAATAGAAAATGTAGGCAGGATCTGTACAAGCTCGCTGTGGCGAGTCATCAGCTCGCCATGGCGAGATTATAGGCCCTGGCTCGCTACGGCGAGTATCATCAGCCCAAAACCCAGCTCGCCATGAATACTCGCTGACTACTCGCTACGGCGAGTTCATGCAGAAATTACCCTGTTTTGTCAGAAATTATAGTTTTCAAAGAAAACACCTACAATCCTCATTTAACCAGTGCAGCAACATAATTTACATAATATAAAACATAATGGAGGTGGATTTGGGAGTTAATCCTCCTCACACAACATTTATTCCTAATCCTATATTAACATGCAACAAATCATAATTTTTGGGGGACTAACTACACTATCCTAAGGAACCCACCTGCTAGTGCAGCTTTAACTTGCCTTCTAGCTCTGCTACAACATCAAAGCATTTGCCCAGGACTCACTTGAAACCCCAAAGCTTGTGCTCAAGAACATAAGATGAAAAGAATGGAGTTAGAAGTACTCTAGGGCTTGATAATGTTATTAAGAGAGTGAACTTGTCCTAATTGCAGCTGACGATAGATTCAGAAAGGTCATGAATGACTTACCAAGGCTTAGGATTTGGCTACAGGAACAAGAGAGCACAAACAGCAACAAGTGCTGTTCTGCTATGCTCGCTGCGGCGAGGACTAACTCGCTAAGCGAGTGCGTCGTGTTGAGCAAAAAAAAACAATTCTGTTGCTTGTGGTTGCAGCTCCAATCTTCCTCCCATGGTTCCTACATGCTATACCAAACCTCCTCGAAGGTTTTCCCCACACATGCAGTACCAATACAGAAGGGATTAGGTTTTTGGGTTTTTGGATGAAATTAGGAAAAAGGGGAAGTTAGGAACTATCACTTTACCTTAAACATAAGAGCTTGAGTAGCTGATACATAGAGGAATTCCAATTGATACATGCAGCACTTCAATTTATCAGAAATGCATGTCTTTGAAATTGGTTTCATGAGGAAGGAGGTGAGAGAGAGCTCGTGGAGGTGAGGGAGTGAATCATGAGAGTATTCATTGAATTTCTAGGGCTCTAATTGCATTTACTTATTGGAATGGTGTGAGAGATGGAAGATATTGTTGTTTGCATGATGAGATTTGGCGTTAGAGACAGATGCAAGGAGAGGGAGATACTGACTTTTTTTTTTCTCTTTCCTTGTCTTGCTTGGACTTAAATAGAAAGTTGAGAAGTAGTGGGAGGCTTAGAAGAAATAGGAGGGGGGGCGTGGGAGAGGTTTGGAGTTAGTGGAAGGAATTGATTACTTTCTCTTGTGTCTTGGTGGCAAGTACAAAATTAATTGTTAGGATAGGTTTGATTACTTAATTTCTAATTAAGTCCCAATAATAGTAATTTAATTAACACTCCTCTATTAATTAAATTTTGGGATGTTACAGTCATTGATATATTTTTTGGCATATCTTTGTATGTATTTATATTGATTAGGAATTTTTATCATATATGTGCAATTCAACAAATGTAAGTGCACGATATGACTTGGATCAAAATTGATTGAACTTGATACTTCTAATAGACCCTCTTCTTCTTTTTGATATTGTCAAAGGGGGAGAGATTTGGATGCACAAGCTAAGGATGAATAGCTAAAAGAGTCTTGAATATTATCTACTATGACAATCGCATTATGGCGTCTATAACGCCCCAACTAAAATATCTAGAATATTTAGTCAAGACATAACTAATTGAATCTGAGTACAATAAATTTAACGAGATAAAACACATGAATTACAAATAATTCATTACAACAGTTGATGAGCTTAAATTATACTGCGAACATTAGAATTAAATTCCTCGATACACAGATAAACTAAAAACAAGGGAAGACTAAATCGTCTAATGCGATGATCCAAGCTCAGCTCCAATCATCAGCTCCATCCTGGTCCTTGCTCCAGTTAACCTGTCTACCTAAAAAAATTGGTTTGGAGTGGGGTGAGACTACTAAGCCTCAGTGAGTCCTACTACCCTCCTAGAGGTGACTACACCGGGGGCACCTAAATCAGTCGTATCATTCTAGCATATATATAATCATATCCTGAACTGAAAGTAAATGTGTAACACAGAAATTAACTCTTATTCATTTTAAACACAAGGACACTCTGAGGTGAGCATGTCTCAGAGGCCTGCCATATCCGTCAACCGATTCGGTCACGGCATGCAGCTCACAATAACGTATCCTAATGGATTGTCCCATTGGGAGTCCATAACGCGATATCACAAAATCGCTCATAACTGACTGAAACTAAATTAGTTCTTACTACCAATATTTCCCAAGACCCGGGGAACATGCAACCTATTTTATTTCTAAGTTATACCCTAATGATTATCTGTGGTTAACATTCTGTTTGACATTATATTAATTATATTACTGCAAGCTATCTGATTATAGTGAGGATATAAAACGAGTGTAGAAATCTTTATTTAGAAAATGGAAAATGTAGGCCAATTCTGTACAAGCTCGCTACGGCGAGCCACCAGCTCGCTATGGCGAGATTATAGGTCCTGACCTAAATCAACTCGCTGTGGCGAGCAGAAGCTCGCCATGGCGAGTTTCATCAGCTCAGAGCCCAGCTCGCCATGAATGCTCGCCAGCTACTCGCTGTGGCGAGTTCATACAGAGTTTACCCTGTTTTGCCAAAAATCATATTTTTCTAAAATACACCTACAATCCTCATTTTATCAGTGCAGTAACATATTTTGCATAATATACAAAACAGAATGGAGGGAAATTTGGGATTAATTCCCCTCACACAACTTTTCCTAATTATTTACCTAAGTTAACATGCATTTCATAATTGGGAGACTAACTACTCTATCCTAAAGAACCCACCTTAGATTGAGATGTAGAACCACAAGATTGTTGATTAATATTCCAGCACAAGGAAACCTTCCACTCCAAATGCATAAATGCCTCTGGTCACATGCTTTCTTTTCGTTGAAACTTCAGCCACTTCCTAACCCAAACAAATGAAATTGACTATTCAAATCCACCATCAATCAATTTGCAAGTCAAACCATCATTAAACAGCCCAAGATTTGGAACTAGTAATAAATCCAATTTTTAATAAATTCAGTGAGCAAACATCAACAGCCCAACATAAACCAGGTTGTCTTCCCTTCACAATGCAATAAGTTCCACTATAATTTCATCACCTTCTTCTTTATTCAAACCTTCTCAATCATAACTACCTTGTGTATGATCAATAGCATTTCTATTCTTCATGCATGTACTACAACATCTATAATTAGTAAACAAGTTTGAGCTTCCAAAACTAGCGTTGTTCTTCAACACAAGAGAAAGGGAGAAATTGAACCTTTGGTTATGGGTCACGGCTGATTAGGAAATAAAGAAGAGAAATTAAGTTGTTGTTCTTACCTTAACTTCGTGTACATCCAGTACTCAATCTCAAGTGGATTTTCCAACATGTAGTGTTTGGATTTAATGGAATTTGGGGATGAAATGGGTTGGAGCTGTTCAGCCACTTCAAGGTGAATAAGGAGAAATTAGAGCTTGGAATTGCCAATTAGAAGTTTGAATGGTCATGAGTAGGATAGAAATTGTACATGCAACAATAATGGAAAAAGATGAGAATTTTGGGTTTGGCTAAGGTGAAGGGCTGCCACGAGCAGTAGGGAAAGATTGAAGAAGTTGGTTCCTTGTGTCTTTGTTTATTCTCATTCATTATTAAATAACTCATTTGTGACAAGTTGTTAAATTACCACTCCTTTATCTCAATTATTACTAGCTTGCCATTCTCTCCACTTAAATCATAATTCTCTATTTTCATTAAGTAGAAATACTTCCAATTAAACTCCATTAACAATCATCTCTTAATTGATATTCCTCTATTAATTAAATTCGGGATGTTACAATCTATCCTCCTTAAAAGAATTTCGTCCTCGAAATTCGAAACTCCTTCATCATACATCAGTGTAACTTGACTAAATCCACATCCAAATTCTACGCTTCACTCATTAACCCGGTCAATTACATTCCATCCCTTGGAATAAAACTTTCCTCTTTCATGGGGTTACTGCCTACAGATCAATCACTTGTCCGTACTTACAGTGGTCCTCACGCTGCGCACTCTGATTCACTTCACAATCGTTCTCTGGACTACGTTATTTTAATCTCAAGTCCAAAATCTCTGATCACCATACTACTTCACCTGGTGTTAACCACCTTTACTCCATTCTACCACCAATAAACTCCTTCCATTACTACCGTCATTAATCAAAATACTTCACTGACTTGATAGGTCAGTATCTGGCCTGGTTGGGTACGCACTAAAACTTGGGGTAATGGTGACGTTAAATAATTAGTTGAAGGGTATAAACTCGAGTATTCCTACTGTCAAATTCAGAATCTTCTTCCCCAAGGTCGCTCCCTTTCCGAACACTGTCATGCATGACCCGTCAAATGTACCCCTGTACCACGTGTTGTCTAAATACTCCAGGATCGATCAACATATAAAACAAGTGAAAAATTGTCTAAACACTACTGATTCCTCTACCAACGAGTCAGACTCTTTCGTAGACGACTCTATAGTTGTCCGATAAAATCCCACCTACAATTTTAATCCATTCTGGTACGACACAATGATCGAGTGGTACATTTAACCTGCCGATGCACGTAGGTTCAGATTTTCCCAGGGTTAGTGGTTAATCTTGCTTATAGTCCTTCACTGGTAATTGATGTATGGAACTTGGCTAAACAGTCAGGGTCAAAACTTGGCTAGTTGAACACTTAAGGTTTGAACTTGTAAGGTTGAAGCTGAATTGAATGGCTTGTTCTAGGATGGTCCACTGAAACATCTAACAGATCACTCGGGATAGGAAGGGTTTCTAATAAGAATGGTATATCATTCTGAGCAAGTATTTAACTCCTGCACTTAAATAAACCGGTTACTTGTAACTGAACTTTGGAGTTAGAATATTCTGGTAGAGATATTCAGGCTTAACACTTGGTCTCGAAGGTTTATAAGGAATAATTTGGGAGATTGTAACGTTCAGGCAGAGTTACTCAAGATTGACACACTGGCCTCACATGATTTGGAACACGAAGCTGAAAGGCTGGATTTCTCAACATAGATTTCACTTGTAGAGCTTAAGTCCACTGAATTGGAAATGATTCGAACTTAATTCTGAATTCGGCTGATGACGCTACGAAGAGGTCGACAACTAATTACATTAAAGAACTGATTAACAGGTTTGAGTGCACGAAGTTTAACTGATTGCTGATACTGAGCTAAGTCATTTGTATCAGAACAGTTGAGAATGTTGTTAACAGATCAACCTACGAGTGGGAAATCGAACTGAAATCATTCATGACCTTCTCAAGAATAACTGACTTTCGCATATTTGTTGTAGCTACCGCTAATACTACTAGAAAGCTGAAACTGAAAATTACTTAACGTGGTTACGTAAGAGTGACGTTTAAGACTAATAGGGTAACTAACTGATTTAGAGAAATTTTGAAAGTTTGCATCTGAATTGAATTTGTGCGAAGTACTTGGCTGACAAGTATGTAAAATACGGAATAAATTTACTCATCTGAGGCAAGGTTGGGACAAGTTAGGGAGTACACACGTTCATGGTGTTCCAAGACTTATGAACGTAGAATTGGACATTGCTCGATTCGATGAGTTGGCTGAAAAGGATCCAGAATGAATGGAAGGTAATTGAAGGTTGGTCTCTTATCGTGTCCAAGCTGATGTTCAATAATTCCATTTCTTCCGACAGAGCTCTCAGGTTAGGACAACTAGGTTTTCACTCTCGTTTCCCGCTGACAGGTTCTCACCGGTAGATCTAACTGTTTCTAATAATCTCTCGGTTGAAGGGTTTGAATATGTAGAAAGGGTTGATAGCTGGTTGAAGCTAAGGTTGAACTTAATTAATTGTCTCTGGTTAACTAATATATACCTAAAGAATCAGTCTAGGTGATTGGTGCCACTAATAGGATCCCTTATTTGTTATTCTTATCAGGTCGTGCCATCTACTGTTTGGTACTAAAGCAGTGATAAAAATCTGGTTGGTTAAGTCTACTCCTTGAACTGGTTAGCTAGTTGGTTTGAATTAACCTAAGGATAATTGATGGTCAATTCTCAAGTGCACGGTCAACTGATCCTACTAACTTCCTAGCTAGGTGGTCATATGTATGAGTGTTGGTTTGGTTAGAAATCAAACTGGTATTAATCTGAATTGTCGGTCTCTAAACTCTCTAGGGAATAGACTCAACGGATTGATTTGGTTGGTTAATTGTGCCTAAGGTAGTTCTTGACTATTGTTCCACTTAAGACTTATTCTATAATGGTTTGGTGCACTTACTGATATAAGGTGGTATGCTGATCCTATTTATTGTCATCCAAAGATAGTATTAAAAACTTATCTCAATAGGCTTGCGGTAAGAGAATGCTAAACCTATGAGTTCTGGTTCAACTATCCTTATAGAGTTAGGTAATTGGCTAGCAATTGATGAGTTGGCAACTTATAGTAACTAAATGACGGTACTTAGTATGTCTGTCTAAAGGTCGGTTATCATATCAATTGGATTTCTAAACGGTATATGTAATGTCGTTGAATTCCTGGGATAAGGCATGAATATCGAGTACTAAGTACGAGGCTGACTAGGTGTTATTACTGGTTTAGTTATCAAACTACTCTATGGTGATGTCTCTTGAAACAATTGGTGTTGTAAGAAAGAAAGTCCTAAAGATTACACTAATTAAAACTTAAGCCCTAGTAGTACGACAGAACTATTGCTATGGATTGGAAGGTCGAAGTAGTTGAATTAAGGTATACTAGTGGGCAGTCTAACAAGATGACAAGGAGGGGTATTGGAATGTGCTTGGGTTCTAATCCGGTTTCTCTAGTCTGGGTGGTTCAATTTGAATTTCTATGACAAGGTTATCTATCTGGTCCACTACACTGGGTGCTAATTTATGAACATAAGAGTGGTTGAACTTAAGACGTTTTCTCGGGTACGACACAGTTAATAAAGGATCCTAATCACTAGACTAGTAAAAACTGGATTTCTAGTGGTTGAATTTAAATACGGGTTCCTATTAGGAGGAGTGTACTCGTTCCAATGAGAACATTAAGCTTTGATATCCTTGGGCTAATCTATCTAGTTGTCGTTAGGACATAATGAAACACGGTTGTGGTCTTACTAAGTTTTCTCTCATAGGTGAATTTCATGGCTGCGTTGAACGACCGAATACTCATAAAAGAAATTTTGGTTTGCTGCTTACTAAAGTTGGGTGCTACTTGGTTCACCAAGCTCAGAAAAATTTGGGTTGAAGTTGATCCTAGATTCAGAGAGCTTACCTGACACACAGTGTCAGTCGATTACTATTATGCACTGCACCTTTCAGTGTAATGGTACACTTACTTTCCTTAGTTGTGTTATACAACTTACTCCTGTGACACCATTTGTCACTGTCCCAATATACACTTATAAAATTCTCTTCAACAACTGCCCATGACTGCATCTTCTCTACGATCTTAACGCTGGAGTCTTCAGAGTCCACTTCAGTTCTAAACCATAATACCCTGCCTACCATACACAATACTGAGCTGATCAGACTCAACACGTGATGGTTTCAGCGTAAACAGTCCAGATCCAAAGGGTCTGTTTTACTTAGGAAAGGATTGAAACGACTCATGGCAAGGTCCGATACTGGATCGACCTGCTCTGATACCAATTATAACGCCCCAACTAAAATATCTAGAATATTTAGTCAAGACATAACTAATTGAATCTGAGTACAATAAATTTAACGAGATAAAACACATGAATTACAAATAATTCATTACAACAGTTGATGAGCTTAAATTATACTGCGAACATTAGAATTAAATTCCTCGATACACAGATAAACTAAAAACAAGGGAAGACTAAATCGTCTAATGCGATGATCCAAGCTCAGCTCCAATCATCAGCTCCATCCTGGTCCTTGCTCCAGTTAACCTGTCTACCTAAAAAAATTGGTTTGGAGTGGGGTGAGACTACTAAGCCTCAGTGAGTCCTACTACCCTCCTAGAGGTGACTACACCGGGGGCACCTAAATCAGTCGTATCATTCTAGCATATATATAATCATATCCTGAACTGAAAGTAAATGTGTAACACAGAAATTAACTCTTATTCATTTTAAACACAAGGACACTCTGAGGTGAGCATGTCTCAGAGGCCTGCCATATCCGTCAACCGATTCGGTCACGGCATGCAGCTCACAATAACGTATCCTAATGGATTGTCCCATTGGGAGTCCATAACGCGATATCACAAAATCGCTCATAACTGACTGAAACTAAATTAGTTCTTACTACCAATATTTCCCAAGACCCGGGGAACATGCAACCTATTTTATTTCTAAGTTATACCCTAATGATTATCTGTGGTTAACATTCTGTTTGACATTATATTAATTATATTACTGCAAGCTATCTGATTATAGTGAGGATATAAAACGAGTGTAGAAATCTTTATTTAGAAAATGGAAAATGTAGGCCAATTCTGTACAAGCTCGCTACGGCGAGCCACCAGCTCGCTATGGCGAGATTATAGGTCCTGACCTAAATCAACTCGCTGTGGCGAGCAGAAGCTCGCCATGGCGAGTTTCATCAGCTCAGAGCCCAGCTCGCCATGAATGCTCGCCAGCTACTCGCTGTGGCGAGTTCATACAGAGTTTACCCTATTTTGCCAAAAATCATATTTTTCTAAAATACACCTACAATCCTCATTTTATCAGTGCAGTAACATATTTTGCATAATATACAAAACAGAATGGAGGGAAATTTGGGATTAATTCCCCTCACACAACTTTTCCTAATTATTTACCTAAGTTAACATGCATTTCATAATTGGGAGACTAACTACTCTATCCTAAAGAACCCACCTTAGATTGAGATGTAGAACCACAAGATTGTTGATTAATATTCCAGCACAAGGAAACCTTCCACTCCAAATGCATAAATGCCTCTGGTCACATGCTTTCTTTTCGTTGAAACTTCAGCCACTTCCTAACCCAAACAAATGAAATTGACTATTCAAATCCACCATCAATCAATTTGCAAGTCAAACCATCATTAAACAGCCCAAGATTTGGAACTAGTAATAAATCCAATTTTTAATAAATTCAGTGAGCAAACATCAACAGCCCAACATAAACCAGGTTGTCTTCCCTTCACAATGCAATAAGTTCCACTATAATTTCATCACCTTCTTCTTTATTCAAACCTTCTCAATCATAACTACCTTGTGTATGATCAATAGCATTTCTATTCTTCATGCATGTACTACAACATCTATAATTAGTAAACAAGTTTGAGCTTCCAAAACTAGCGTTGTTCTTCAACACAAGAGAAAGGGAGAAATTGAACCTTTGGTTATGGGTCACGGCTGATTAGGAAATAAAGAAGAGAAATTAAGTTGTTGTTCTTACCTTAACTTCGTGTACATCCAGTACTCAATCTCAAGTGGATTTTCCAACATGTAGTGTTTGGATTTAATGGAATTTGGGGATGAAATGGGTTGGAGCTGTTCAGCCACTTCAAGGTGAATAAGGAGAAATTAGAGCTTGGAATTGCCAATTAGAAGTTTGAATGGTCATGAGTAGGATAGAAATTGTACATGCAACAATAATGGAAAAAGATGAGAATTTTGGGTTTGGCTAAGGTGAAGGGCTGCCACGAGCAGTAGGGAAAGATTGAAGAAGTTGGTTCCTTGTGTCTTTGTTTATTCTCATTCATTATTAAATAACTCATTTGTGACAAGTTGTTAAATTACCACTCCTTTATCTCAATTATTACTAGCTTGCCATTCTCTCCACTTAAATCATAATTCTCTATTTTCATTAAGTAGAAATATTTCCAATTAAACTCCATTAACAATCATCTCTTAATTGATATTCCTCTATTAATTAAATTCGGGATGTTACAGCGTCAACTCAGGGGGAGCGTGCTTATTGTTAGCCTTGGTGTTTTTAATTGCGTCTGTATACATATTGCTATTTTATTGCATATTAGGTATAGGCTTAGCTTATGCATAGTTTTGACAATTATCAAAAAGGGGGAGAATGTAAGTGCACCAGTTCATCCTCATGTTTTAATAATTGTCAAAACACATGAAAATAGAATAGAACATACTTTGGCAAACATTACAAATGACTTGACAGCGAAAAACTATTTTTAACACTTTGAAAAATTGTTTTTAGGTATTATGTATCGATACATAAACGTGTGTATCGATACAAATGTCCTGAAATTACTTCAGACTGATTTTGTGCAATTTGTATCGATACATACATCACTTGTATCGATACAAAAGTGGTTTCTCAGAGGCAGAGAGCTACCTGTGTATCGAATCATGCTTGCATGTATCGATACACACCTATGCCTCTCAGAAATCCAGAGACATCATGATGTATCGAATCATGCTTGCATGATTTGATACATATCAGTCAAGATTTCAAGAAACTGATGTATGTATCGATACACACCCGTGTTTGTATCGATACATAGGTCAAATCTTTCTTTTTTAACGCTGGTCAAAGGCTTTGTATCGATACAAATCATCAGTTGTATCGATACATGTTTGTTAAATTTTGCCCAAACTTGCTCAATTCTATTTTCTCTTTAAATAGCAATGTGTTGTGTCATTGTAAAGAAGAGAAAACTAGTGTGAAAGATCAGAAAACGCTTTGGGTACAAATTGAGTGAGAATTTGCATCAAAGGTTTGATTCAACACAAGTTCATCATCTTCATCAAGTTTGCAATCAAAATTGGATTTGAGTATGGGATCAATTCAATAGAAACTGCAGATTTGTGTGATAACGTTCGATACGGTTCGCGGTGAATCAGAATCGTGATCGGGTTGAATTGCGTTGAAGGTTCTAGTGTTTCTCTCAAGTGATTCAAGATCGTGCGTGTCTTGAAGGATTCGACAACAAGGAACGAAGGACTCAGCTGGACGATTGGGTGCGGTTTGGCACAAGGTGAATCGTTGGAATCAGAGGGCGAAGTTCCGTTGGGTGTCGAGGTTATTCGCACTAGTTTACATTTTGTCTTGCTATAGGATTATAGATTTCAATTGTAAACTGTGCACTTTTTTGTTCATCAAGTTTTTGATCTATAAACTCTCAAATAACCCGTTTGGTTATTTGGGGGGAGACGTACTCGGATAAACGCGTGGACGACGCACAATCCGGGGAACTCCCTAATCACATCGTGTGTCTCTCTTTATCTCTCTCTTTTAATTTCGTTAATTTCGTTAATTTGATTAATCGATTGAATTTTTGTTGTTTGTATTGGTTCACAAAAATTCAATTGGTTCTTGCTTGATTGTGATTGAATTTGAATATCAAACCATATAACTTGCTTGGGACTGTTTTTGTTAATCAAATTAAATTTGGATATCTTGCATTAAGCGTTCCGGTAATTTTCCTAATTCGTTCAAGGCGATACTATCTTTCCTTTGGTCAAAAGGTGCAAAGTAGACTACCGATCCGGTGGTGCTTCCGCGCATTGTTTTTAATCAAATATTTTTTTTTTAAATTGCCGTTGATTAAAGAAGCCACTTATTCAACCCCCCCTTCTAAGTGGTAGCCTAGTAGTCTAACAAATGCCACGAATTTTTTCCTCGTCGGAAGAAAACCAGCCAAAACGGTTAAAAAAAGAAAATAGCTCGAAAATTGTTTGATCGAGAATCTTACCTCACCGGAAAATTGAACGAAAATTGTTTGATCGCTGATGAGTGAATTCGGCGGCGAAACTGAAAGTGATCGGAGAAGAACGCGAGTGAGAGAGAGAAAGAGATGAAATTGGGAAGAAGAGAGAAAGAGAAAGAGATAGTCTCCCAAAAATTTTAACACGATTGAGAAGAAGAATAGACTTTTTTTTTTTTTCTATTTATAAACATTTAAAAAAAACTTTAATTTAATCAATTTAAAAAAAAAAAATTGGCTAATGTGACGTGGCATTTTTTTAAAAAAAAGTTGATTTTCCTACGTGACAGCTGACACGTGTAGATTCCTTCTGACACGTGGAGATTCTTGCTCCGTTAGCTGCCACGTAGTGTTTTGGAGGGGGGAATCTAGAAAACCAAATTTTGTAAGGGGGGAATCTAAACGAAATTTTTTCTAGGGGGGTAATCCAGAAGTCGCCTATATTGCAGGGGGTAAACACCATTTTACCCCCCTGCAAAGTAGGCAAATTTTGTTTTACCCCCTGTAATTTTTTTTTTTAAGATTCCCCCTTGCAAAATATGTTTTTTGTTTTCCCCCCTTGAGTGCACTTTTTAAATCGGTTGAACAGAAAAAATCAATTTAAAAAACAACACTTTTTAAATCGGTTGAACAAAATAACCGATTTAAAAAGTGCACCCAAGGAGGTAAACAAAAAAAAAAAAATTGCAAGGGGGAAATCTTAAAGAAATTTTTAACAGGGGGTAAAGCAAAATTCGTCTACTTTGCAGGGAGTAAAGACATATTTACCCAAAATAGTATAGTCACTAAAGGATAGTTTCTCATTCCATTCATTTGTGCGTTGCTATATACACTATAATCAGGGGCGGACCTGGCCTCAAATAATTGGTGGGGCTAAAAATCTTAAGTGTTATTGAAAAAAAATTCTTCATCTTAATAATTCAGTTAAACAACAAATAATATATGAAATTACTACTAATACAATATGTATATTAAAAAAACTAACAAATAAAAAAATTTCTATTAAAAAAAAAAAACCAACAAACTATATCAAAAAAATTACAAAATTTCTATTAAAAAAAGGACTACAACTATTAAATCATGCATATCACTATTGTTTGATGCTTCACAATATCCTACTTTGAACCAAAATATATAGAACACAAAATTATATTAGCATATAACTTATTAATTTTTATTCCAATTTGTCTATATTATCTTACTTCAAAAAATTAAATATTAATTAAACATATTTTTTTGTCATTGTTAGTTCAATTGGTAACTTTACCCAATATGACACACTCAATTAGTTTTCTACTTTTTTTGACACCTAGTTTATCCAGTCTCGGGAACAATTTTGAAATCAAACATAGCGCAACTGAAGTTGTCTTGTCAAGTCCCTTATTTTTTAGCAGATCAAATGCATCCTTTAACATAGATGATCTATATGATATAAACTTTCAATCCAACCGTAGATTTGGTAAAATTTGTATTCGTTAAAATGTTATTGAGCGGTGTAACATTACTCAAATACTACACCAGTGTAATTTGATTCCAGGGTCAAGATCAAATGCCACCAACTAGCTTAATTCAACATTTGGTCCCTTATGTTTATTTTAGGTTTCAAATTGGTCTCTTATGTTTTAAAAGTTTCAATTTGGTCCCTTATATTTATATTAGGTTTCAATTCGGTGCTTTCCGTCAGTTTTGTCGCATGTGGCAGACGGTTTGCCTACGTGGACAGACACGTGGACACCTCGATACTTGGACACTTGTCCAATTTAAACGGTGGAAACATCAAAACTGATGGAAATGATCAACTTATGCAAACAGTGGAAACATTGTTGGAACAAAGTGGGTCTGACATAAACCTCTGGGATTTTAATTGGTTTTGATGATAACAAAGTAT
Organism: Trifolium repens; assembly: GCA_030408175.1. Classification (NCBI taxonomy): domain Eukaryota; kingdom Viridiplantae; phylum Streptophyta; class Magnoliopsida; order Fabales; family Fabaceae; genus Trifolium; species Trifolium repens. The sequence goes on along the minus strand of CP125850.1, from coordinate 32,148,618 downwards.
TAAAATTGCAATTGGTATTACTAATGTTTATTCTAGTGTGCAGAATTACAAGTTAAAATTCATTCAGAAGCACTATGAATAAAAGCAGAGAAGCCAAGCTAAAAAGCTCTGAAAGCATATCGCTGATCAACAGAAGCTTAAAATTCAAGTTCTGAAGTGAGTGGCTATGAGGACAAAAGCTAGACTCTGAGAGGCTTAGAAGCTGAAGAACTTAAGAAGCCATAACTACAGACTCTAAAGCAAAAGGAATTTGCGTCACTCAAGAATTGACAGAATCAGATTCAATGATTGAAGAACAATCTACTTTGGGACTCTGTCATATCCACATGAAGGAATATTCGTTGGTACAACGTTAACCTTATCCATAAGTGGAGCGCAATTGAGAATAGTACGATCGTACTATTATTACTCAAAATGGTTGAGTGATATTTCAAATTGCAAGGTAATGGAATTGGATTTCTTTACTAAAGAAGGCAATATACAGCTATCAATTGTACGAGCAAATTCCAGCTGGCATCTTATCTCTCTGCAACGGTCATTACCATTCCATTCAAGTATAAATAGAAGACTCAAATGGAAGAAATGACTACTGTTCTGTTACTGCGTTTAAGACTCTGAAACATTTTGACACTACAGCTTCTATCTGTCATTCATAGTCTTAAGGAAATCTGTGTTGTATTTTGTAAACACCTCTGATAGTATATCAAGTGTCCATTAACATTCATTCTTATCTCTAAGTTTGTTTGAGAAGTCTCTTGTTAGTTGTAACTTGAGCATTTGAGAAGTCTCTTGCAAGTGTGCTTGAGCAGTTTGTAATCTTGTGAAGATTATAGTGAAAAACTCTTGTTATTAACAAGGGGACTGGACGTACTCTCAATTTGTGAGAGGAACCAGGATAAATTTTGTGTATTTCTTTCTCTCCCTCAGATTCTCTTTTACTTTGTGTTTAATCCGCTGCAAAAATAGTTTTTATTTGAGAAAAAGTTTTAACCTTTTAAAACACAATTCAACCCCCCTTCTTGTGTTTTTCCACCTTCAATTGGTATCAGAGCCTGGTTTGTTGCCTAACTCACCTTATAGTGAAACAGTAAAAGATCCATTGGAAAAACATGACTGACGCTGCTGAGAATAGTGGAGGAAAGAAGAATGAGATTCCATTTAACTATGACTCAAATGCAAATGAGAGGAAGTCTTCTGACAAGGTCCCATTCTTCAATGGAACTGAGACTGCTTATCCCTTCTGGAAAACCAAGATGTACAGTCACATTATAGGTATTGACTGTGATTTGTGGGACTTGGTGGAAGAAGGAGTTGCATTTGAAAACATGGACAAAGAAGGAGTGGTTAGCTATCAAAACAGAAAATCGTTCACACCTACTCAGAAGTTGGAATACAATAAACATCATTCAGTAAAAGGAATGATGACAAACGCAATCTCACATGATGAGTACCTAAAAATTGGGGATAAAAGGACTGCTAAGTCAATTTGGGAGTCTTTGAAATCCAAATATGAAGGTAACAATCAGGTTAGAGAGGCAAAAGCTAACCTGTTAGTTCATCAGTATGAGTTGTTTAAAATGAAGAATGGAGAAGACATTGAGACTATGTTCTCTAGGTTTCAAATTCTAGTCTCTGGACTTCAAGTACTAGACAAAAGTTATACTGTGGCTAATCATGTGAGAAAGGTTCTTAGAAGCTTAACTCCAAAATGGAGACCCAAGGTGACTGCTTTTCAAGAAGCCAAAGATTTAGATGAAGTAACCCTGGAAGATTTGATCAGCTCATTAAACAGTCATGGAATGGAATTAATGACTGATGAATCAACCAAGAAGCTGAATGGGATAACCTTAAGATCTAAGGGTTCATCAAAGGCTCTGAAAGCTAAGGTTATAGAATCTGAAGATGAAGCTTCTGAAGAGGGTCATGAGGTTGTGTCTGAAGATGAAGAAGAAATGGTGCTGATGGCTGCTAAAGTATCTCAATGGGCAAAACGAAGCAAGAAATATGCAGGCAAATTTGGAAGTTCTTCAAAAAGGATTGGTGCTACCAAAGAAAACAAGGAAGAACAAAGTAAGTGCTTTAAGTGCAACAAACCTGGTCATTTCATTGCTGATTGTTCAGAGAACCAGAGTAGATCATCCAAGAGAACCTCTAGCAAAGAAAAATACAAGAGTAAACTCAAAAAGGGGTTTCTAGCAACTTGGGAAGATCTAGATAAAGACTCAGACTCTGATGGAGATGAAGAAGCCAATCTAGCTCTGATGGCAACTACCTCTGATAAAGAAAACCCTGAGCATGAAGAAGATTCAGACTCAAAAGATGAAGAAGAGGTACTTGCTCAACTCTCTAAAACTGAATTAATAGATTCTTTGAAAGATGCCTTAAAACTTGTTACAAAAAAGGCAGGGGAATGTAAGGTCCTTAAAAAGGCCTATAACAACCTGACTGAAAAAGCAAACATAATAGTTGAAGAAAATGAGTCTCTTAAAAGTAGAAACACATTTCTTGAAAGTCATTATGTTTATGATGATAAAGTTCCTCCAGAGCATGAATTTTCTCTTCAAGAACTTCTTATCAATGGCATGCAAAGAAGTAAGATAACATCTTTAATTTATCATGTAAGTAGAAATATAGGTGAAGGTCTTGGATTTTCACGTTTTAAAGATAATCCATTATTTTCTAAACCCTCTAACATTGATAAAACAAAACCCAAGGCTGTCTTTGTTAAAAGTCAATCAGAAGTCAATAGTGTATCAGACTCTGAAAAGACATCTGAGTCTGAAGTAAAAAAGTCAGAGACTCTGAATAATTCAGAAGTTAAGACTTCCAAACTTCAGAACAATGTTAAAACAAAAGAGACTCTGATATACTCAAGAGCTAAGTCTAAGAATTATCCAAAGCCCAAAACTTTTTCAAAAAGGCTTGATAATTCTAGAACTTCTGATAGACCCTTCAAACAAAGACCACCTAAGGCAATTAAGACTAACTCCAAAGGACCCATAAAAGTATGGGTACCAAAGTCTGAGATTATATTTGCATCAGATTTGCACTCCAAGAAAACAAAAGCAGCAGTCCTGGTACCTGGACAGTGGTTGCTCACGACATATGACAGGAGAAAGGCATATGTTCCAAACCCTAACTCTGAAAGAGGGAGGCACTATGGGATTTGGAGGAAAGCAATCTATTAATAATGTTTGGCTTGTTGATGGCCTTAAACACAATCTACTGAGCATTAGTCAATTTTGTGACAGTGGATTTGTGGCGATGTTTGATAAAGATGCACATACTGTAACTAGAGACTCTGATAAGTCTGTAGTATTCAGAGGCCTAAGGAAAGGCAATGTTTATAAGGTCAATTTGTCAGAACTCACAGAGCAAAAGATAGTGTGCCTACTATCTCTGAGTGATGAGAAATGGGTTTGGCACCAGCGCTTAGGACATGCTAATTGGAGATTAATCTCAAAGCACAACAAACTAAGCTTGGTTAAAGGCCTACCCAATCTCAACTACCACTCAGATGCTCTGTGTGGTCCTTGTCAGATTGGGAAAATTTCTAAAACTTCCTTTAAACCCAAAAACATTGTGTCAACTTCAAGACCTCTTGAATTGCTTCACATTGATTTGTTTGGCCCTGTTAGTACAGCCTCAATCAATGGGAAGAAATATGGACTTGTCATAGTTGATGATTATAGTAGATGGACATCGGTTAAATTCTTACGAGTAAAAGATGATGCATATGATGTGTTTAACATCTTCTGCACACAAGTATAGAGTGAGAAAAGTCTTAAGATCCTAAGGATCAGAAGTAATCATGGTGGGGAAGATCATGGAATTATCCATGAGTTCTCAGCTCCTAGAACACCACAACAAAATGGTGTTGTAGAGAGAAAGAACAGGTCTTTACAAGAGATGGCAAGAACCATGATGCATGAGACTAAACTTGCTAAGTACTTCTGGGCAGAAGCTGTGAATACAGCTTGTTATATTCAAAATAGGATCTATATCAGACCTATATTGAATAAAACAACATATGAACTCTTCAAAGGAAGAAAACCCAACATCTCTTACTTTCATCAGTTTGGATGTACCTGTTACATCTTAAACAATAAGGTCTATAAAAAGAAATTTGATGCCAAAGCTTGTAAGGGAATCTTCATAGGTTACTCTGAAGGCTCAAAGGCATACAGAGTGTATAATTCTGAAACTAACACAGTGGAAGAATCTATACATGTAAGGTTTGATGACAAAGAGCCTGACAGTAAAATGCCAGAGCAAGATGATAGTAATGCTGGTGTGCCATATCAATACAACTATCCAGAACCTGAGAAAACATTAGAAGCTAATGAAGCTTCAGAAGCTGAAATGGAAGCAGTCTGTGAAGGAGCATCTCCCATAGAAGCATCTGAAGAACATGATGATATATCAGAAGATGAAATGCAAGAAAATGCTGAAGCTCCAAAAAGGAAATTCAAATACAAGTCATCACATCCATAAGATCTTATTCTTGGAAACAAAGAGAGTCCAAGAAAAACAAGATCAGCTTATCAACAAAGTGATTCACTATTAGGACTTATATCTATGATTGAACCTAAGAATGTTTATGAAGCTTTAACTGATGATGGATGGATTGTAGCAATGCAAGATGAGGTTAACCAATTTCAAAGAAATGATGTGTGGGATCTAGTACCAAGACCAACACATAAGAACATTATTGGAACCAAGTGGGTATTTAGAAATAAACTCAATGAATAAGGTGAAGTTGTCAGAAACAAAGCTAGACTTGTGGCACAAGGCTACAGTTAGCAAGAAGGCATTTACTTCACTGAAACATTTGCTCAAGTAGCTAGACTGGAAGCAATCAGGTTATTGCTATCTTATGCTGTCAATAATGGAATCACATTATATCAAATGGATGTTAAGAGTACCTTTCTAAATGGTGTTATTTCTGAAGAAGTGTATGTCAAACAACCTCCAGGTTTTGAGGATTTAAAAAATCCTGATTATGTTTATAAACTTAAGAAATCACTCTATGGTCTTAAACAAGCTCCAAGAGCTTGGTATGATAGACTGAGTAATTTCCTTTTAGAAAATGGTTTTCAAAAAGGTCAAGTTGACAACACACTCTTCAGAAAAACCACTAAGAAAGATATCTTAATTATTCAAATTTATGTTGATGACATAATATTTGGTTCTACTAATGCTTCCTTGTGCAAGAATTTCTCCAAGCTTATGCAGGATGAATTTGAGATGAGCATGATGGGTGAATTAAAATTCTTTCTTGGGATTCAAATCAACCAAGGAGAAGATGGAACTTACATTCATCAAAGCAAGTATACAAAAGAGCTTATGAAGAAGTTTAATCTTGAAGAATGTAAGATAATGTCAACACCCATGCATCCTACAAGCAGCTTAAGCAAGGAAGAAATTGGAAGCAAAGTGGATCAGAAGCTATATAGAGGTATGATTGGTTCTTTACTCTATCTAACAGCTTCTAGACCAGATATTTTATACAATGTATGTCTGTGTGCAAGATTTCAATCAGATCCTAGAGAACCTCACCTAACTGCGGTTAAGAGGATCTTTATATATCTGAAAGGAACAACTAATCTAGGACTTCTTTATAAAAAATCCCTAGATAGTAAGCTAGTTGGATTCTGTGATGCTGACTATGCTGGAGACAAGATTGTGAGAAAATCCACTAGTGGAAATTGCCAATTTATTGGTGAGAATCTCATATCTTGGGCCAGCAAGAGACAAGCAACTATTGCTTTGTCTACAGCAGAAGCAGAATACATCTCAGCTGCTAAATGTTGCACTCAACTTCTCTGGATGAAATATCAGTTAGAGGACTATAACATAGCTGAAAGTAGTATTCCACTTTATTGTGATAATACTGGTACCATTCATTTATCTAAGAATCCAATTTTACATTCCTGAGCTAAACATATTGAAATAAAACATCATTTTATAAGAGATCATGTTCAAAAAGGTACAATAGATATTCAATTCTTTGATATTGAACATCAATGGGCTGATATATTTACTAAGCCTTTAGCTATTGAAAGATTTGATTTTATTAAAAAGAATTTGAACATGCATTTTATCTCTGAAGAAAACTAGCTCTGAGATGTAAAATAGAATCAGAGTCTGAAACTTTTTCAGAGTGTCTAATGTTCAGAGCCTCTTATGAGACACTCTGAATATGGTGAGCTCTAAAAAGTAACAGGTTCTGATGAGGTGTAAGATACTAATAAGTCCGGCTCTGAACTAAGCGAAAGTGAAACGTTTAGTACTAGTAAGTGTACAACAGTTGTCCTAACGCGTGTCAGCTTTGTTAGCGTCTCTCTTACACGTGTCTAGATCCTGATTGGCTAGAGAACAGTTAATGATGAATTTACAGTTAATACAATTTAAATTTAATTTTAAACTGTTTGCGCTCCCTCCTTTTGGCTTATTTTCTCTGTGTGTGTGTATTACTTGCTATATATAGTCACTTCACTCACATAGCATAATTTTTACACAATCACTACGAACACACGAACCCTAAAACTCAGAATCACAAATTGCTTCATCAATCAACAAATTTCTTCAACAATGACTGCTCGTTCGTCTCGCACCATTGTTCAACGTCCTTTCAATCCTCAGTTACCACCGGTATTAGATCTAAACTCTCAAGCTTCACTGGAAGAACCCCCAAATACGAATGACTGTGGTAGAGAAGCAATGTAATTCCTCACTAAGAAGTTTGTAGATTTCGAAAGCTTGAAAGTAAATGGTATTGATATAAAGGACTTATTCTATGATCAACAAGGGGGTAATTATTTTGACATGCTGAATGAGTTTGTGTACTACGACATTGTCAGAAATTTTTGGAACAAGGCATATGTATTTGATAAGTTTGATGCTGACGAGGAAGTTAGAAAGATGGTCGCAAAAGATAAAACTCTAAAAGGGAAGATATAACACCCCAGGTCTATGTCTAGAATAAAACGTAGAAATATTATTATTGGTACTGAGTCATTATTATTACAATTGAAAATTCAAGCACACGCAGGTGCTAAGTACAACATAGATGCTGAAACAACGGAAGCGAAACAAGATTCAGCGATACGATAGAATATTATTAGAATACAACAACAGAGTAGAAACTAGAAAGCATGAATAAAGATGCAATCCTCAAGCAAAAGCCACGAGCACAAGAAACAACATACCTTTAGCCAACCTGCTTATCTGAAAAAAAATTGTTTGGAGTGAGGTGAGACTACTAAGCCTCAGTGAGTCCTACTACCCTTCTAGAGGTGACTACACCGGGGTACCTAATCAGTCATAACATGCTAACAATATAACATAATACATAAGCATAAATAAAGGTGTAACACAAAATTATATCTTATTCATTTTAACACAAGGACACTCTGAGGTGAGCATGTCTCAGAGGCCTGCCATATCCGACAACCGATTCGGTCACGACATGCAGCTCACAAAATCATAACCTAATGGATTATCCCATTGGGAGTCCATATTGCGACATCACAAATCGCTCATAATTGACTGATACTAATTTAGTTGATTTTACCATGAGATTACCAAATCCCAGGGAGCATACAAACCTATAAGTCTCTAAGTTATGCCCTAAAGATTATCTGTGATTAACATACTGTTTAACATTATATAAATTATGCTACTGCAAGATATTTAACTTAAATGAGGACATAAAACGAGTGCTGTGGTTTCTTAGAAAATTTTGAAGTTGCAGGTCTGTTTCCTGTCAAACTCGCTCAGCGTGTTATCAATCGCTAGAGTGAGTTTTATAGGTCATGTCCTGTATGAGCTCGCTACGGCGTATTGTTACTCGCCATGGCAGGATTATAGGTCCTGGCCTAAATCAACTCGCTGAGCACGCAAGAGCACGCCAGAGTGAGTTTCATCAGCCCAAAAAACGCAGCTCGCCATGAACACTCGCTTTCGACACGCTGTGGAGAGTTCACACAGAATGTGCCCTGTTTTACGAAAATTCCATTTTTAACAAAGATAACACCTACAATCCTCATTCTAAGCTATGCAGTCACACAATATTTATAATATAAGACAGAATGGAGAGAAATTTGGGAGTTAATTCCTCTCACACAACTTTTCCCTAAATTCTTATGTTAACATGCAAAGTTTATAATTTTGGGAATCTAGCTAAACTATCCTAAGAATCCACCAGATATGAAGCTTTAACCTTGCTTCTGGGCTCTTATAGCAGCTACTGCAACCTTCTAAGATGCCCCACGAACCCCATACCAGAATTTGGAATTTGACACTTGAAACCCCCTTAATTTTGCTCTACGAATTGAAGTGTCTTTGATGATTAGTTTCTGAGTTGGTGAAGGGTATTTATAGAAGGTTTGTAGCTGAATAATGACAGAGATGGGTGAGGTTTGGATTCCTTTGGATGTTATTTCATTGGTGTTAGCCCATATTTTTACTAAGTAAAAATATGTTCTAAATGCATGATTAAAATAATTCTATTTAATTATGTCATTATTATAAAACGTCATTAAAGATGTTTGGTTTTCAGAGCCAATGAATTTAATGATTAATCATGCATGAACATGTAATAAATGCTCTATTTTGAGCATTATTCCTTAATTGTGTATCTTCTTCAGGATCCTTTCGACTTGGTCGAAGCGTCAGTAGGGTCGAAACATTCAGTGGTGCAGAAGAAAGGCATGGACTTAGCAATATTCAAATAAAAGCATTGCTATTTCGACTTCGATGGATATATACAATGGCTAAATCAGAAGATAAGAAGAAATTCAAATTCAAAATATGTGTCAAGACACGCGTCCTCTCTGTAGTTATTTAGGCGTTATTAGCAGTTAAGAATTAGTGTCTATAAATAGTTTAGTTCTGTGATCGAGCAAAGGGTCACAATCATTATACAAAATCCACAGAAAACTCAAAGTACCCATGTCAACGAGAGAAAAGAGTGATCGAAGGAAAATGTATGTAATGTGCACCATTATCTTTCTGTAATAATTTACATTTAAATGCAATTTACAATCTTTCATTTTAATCCAATTGTCTCTTTTACTTCGACTCATATTTCCCTCTGTTTATTCATTTGGATAAACATTCTTTCTTGCATTTCAAGTAACATAAAACATAAAAACTACAATTTATGAACACAAGAACAATAATGAACACTATTTCCTTTGAAAATATAAACAAAGCACTATGTCCCGAGATTTACTAAATGATCTCTCTTGTAATAATCAAACTAGCGATTGTTTACTAAATTTCACAGTAATCAAATTGGCACGCCCAGTGGGACTGTGTGCTTTACGTTTAGATTTTCTTCAAAGTTAGTGTATTTATTTTGTTTCTGTATTTAAATTTGTTTCCAAAAGTCTTGTGTGTAGTGTATGCTTTTAAGAAACGGGAAATCACTCCCTGAAATGGTTAATCACTCCCTGAAATGGTTAGACCACCACCCAGAAATAACCCAAGACAAAACATGGAAAATCCAAATGGAAACAATAATAACAACGGTTCGAATACATCAACCGCTTCGAGCGTTTCTGAGGCTATAGTCTCTCCTGTAATCAGTGAGATTATACCCAATGCTACTGGGGCAACGGTTTCTGCCCCAACATCTTCAATAAAACCCGCTACCATGGCTATGCCATCATCCACAACCGCGGCTTCGACTACAACAGAACCTGTTTTAACTTTGGTTCATAATATGGAGAGTAATTTTTCTCCAAATACGTCTCATGTCAATGGGGGTGGCGCTAGTTCTTCTATATTTCAATTACCTTTTTCTCAATATATGAGTCAAGGCGCTAGTAGAAATTATCCCTATGGTATGCCTACCACTATGATGCAGGGCTTGCAAACAAGCGCATCATTGTTCACAGAGACAGTGCCTAGTGTTTATGTCCCTAATAATACAGGAACATTTGGCTCTGCCACACGAAATAACACCCCTACATTAACCAATACTGCCTTGGCAGCAATGAGGCGACAAATGGATGATAGCAACCATGACATGGTTAACATGTTAACACAACAAATTGGTACAGTTTTTAATCCTTTAATTCAAAACACTAACCGAAGTTACCAATTGTTGGCCAATCAAATGGGGAGAATTGCTGATTTCTTTGGGGCTCCTCAAGTCCCTAATCAACAAATTCCTCAAATTCAAAATGTAGTGCCTTTGCAAATTGCACAAGCACCAAATAATGCCATCGTGCCTGCACCAATTAATGTGGCTAATCCTGTAAACCAAGTCCAACAACCTGTACCAGTGGTCGAACCACAAGTGCAACCACAGGCGCAGCCACAGGCTTTGCCCCAGGTCGAACAAAATCCTGGAATTGTCTTGGTTAATAGGAACCAAAATGCTGATGATGTAGTTAGAAATGTCCAAAACAATAACTTTGCTGGACAAAACAACATAGCAAATTTGGTCGAATCAATCTTGGCCCAAAATGGTTTAAACATAGACATACATAGGCCTCATTTTGTCTCTGCCTTATCAGAATATGTGCTTCAAACAGAATTACCCAGGGGTTGGAAAATCCCAAAGTTCACCAAATTTGCTGGTGACACTAGTGAATCTACTGTTGAACACATATCAAGATATTTGACCGAGGCAGGAGATTTAGCGAACAATGAGAATTTAAGGATGAAATATTTCCCAAATTCTCTAACTAAAAATGCCTTCACATGGTTACTACTCTCCCTCCACATTCAATTTTCAATTGGAATCAATTGGAGAGGGTTTTCCATGAACAATTCTACATGGGACAATCTAAAATAAGTCTCAAAGAATTGGCAAGTGTTAGGTACAAAACTCCTGAGTCTTTGGATGATTATTTGAACAGATTCCGCTTACTTAAAGCTAGATGCTTTACTCAGGTGCCTGAACATGAATTGGTCAAAATGACTGCTGGTGGCCTAGATTATTCGATCAGAAAGAAGTTAGATACTCAACATCTAAGAGATATGGCCCAATTAGCTGACAGGGTTCGACAGGTCGAACACTTGAAAGTAGAAAAGGCTAGAAATTCTAAGTATCATAAAAAAGAAAAAGTTGCTTATGTGGAAACACATGATAGTGACCAAGAGTATGATATCTCCTATGAAGATGTTGAACAAGGGGAGATAGATTTAGCAGTGTTAAAACCTGGTCCTCCCTATACTTGTAAACTTCTGAAACCTTCAAATGGGAAAAATCCGGTTGAACCAAAAAATGATAAATATGTGTCAAAAACTTACGCTTTTGATATAACAAAATGTGATGAGATTTTTGACTTGTTGGTTACTGATGGCCAGATTGTGGTTCCTAAGGGTGTCAAAGTACCCCCATTAGATATGAGAAAGAAAAGAGGTTATTGTAAATATCATAATTTTCTTGGACATAGAACCTCACAATGTGTACTTTTCAGGGACTTGGTCCATATGGCTTTGAATGAGGGAAGACTCAAATTTGGTGAAAAACCCAAAGCCGTGAAGATGGATGCTGAGCCTTTGCAAAACGCTGATACTCTCTATGCTGAACCACAAGAGATAATGATGGTCGAAGCCATGGAGATTACAGAGGTGCAGGCAGAACAAATCCCTGAAGAAGAGTACTTCGAGAAGATGAAAGTGGTTTACCCTCGTGCTGAAGAGGATTTAATCGACTTTCTAAACAGGTGCAAACTGGAGAACAAATGGGTGATGCTTTGTGCCCGTTGCAGTGCTGTTTGTGATAAAGAGGCTACTGCAGGCCTTATGGAATTCCAACCTGTGACAAATAGGCAGGGGGCAAAGCCAAAACAATACCAGGACAAAGGAAAGGGTATCCTGATTCGACCAAATAATCCTATCCAAATTGATCGAAGGCCCACTTTCCATCAATCTGGTTCGATCCCATTGGAACGCTGGATGCACCAAGGAACTATAAGATTCAACAAAGGTGCAATGGAAGTTGGTGGCTCCAGTGGTACCAAATTAAGCTATTCAGAGGATGTTAACAAATACTCTTACAGAAATAATTATAAGGGTAAACATCCAATGACAAGAACTCAATGGCGTAGATTCCAACGCCAAAAGAAATTGGCTGCAAAAAGTCCTCAAACAAGCCAATACAAAGAGGTGGCTAGAAGGCCAGCTAAAGAAAAGATCTCTCCTCCAATAGATGAAAATAAAATGGAAGATGATGATCTGCTGGATTCTGAGCCAGATTTTGATGTAATATGTGTGGTTTCCATATTACCATCAGAATATGATGTTCAATCAGAAGTAACTGAGCTTGAAACTAATTTCGTCCAGTTGGAAATGGCTGATCCAAAGCCAATGTGCTATTATATCATGAATAATGGCTGTATCGAAGAGCAACAAGCTACGTTCGAAAGGCCAGACTTAGGCATGAAAAGCCATCTCAAGCCTCTCTTCATCAGAGCAAAAGTTGAGGGAGTTGGGGTTAACAAAGTGCTGATAGATGGAGGTGCTGCTGTTAATTTAATGCTTTTATCTATGTTACCCAAAATTGGCAAGTATGATTGTGATTTGCCTGCCCATAACATTGTTTTGTCAAACTATGAAGGCAAGACAGGATATTCTAGGGGGCAATCCAAGTGGATGTTGCTGTTGGCAGTATAGTTCGACCAACTCTGTTCTTGGTAGTTGAATTCAAGGCGAACTTCAACTTGCTATTGGGAAGGGAGTGGATTCATGGAGTGGGTGTTGTCCCTTCTACCCTTCACCACAAGTTGATACTCTAGAGAGAGGATGATTGTGTAGAAAATATCGAAGCTGACCAAAGCTTCTACATGTCAGAGGTAGATACTATATCTAAGCAAACCTTCGACAAGAATTTGGCGAATATAGCGCCATGCTATGACAGAGAGAATGCTTTCAAGCCTTCTGATAATGTCATACATTCTGTTAAACTCCACCCAACCCAGGGATTCATATGGGAAAGAGAGGAGATAGATGCTGCATCCTTAGAAGATGGAGTTATACCACCATCTGAGTGGAATATCCACGAAGATTACTATGACTGAGTCCAGCGCATGGGCCAAAATTACGGCTTATATGGCCGAAAGTAGATTAAATACGGCTTTGGAAGCTGATATCCAACAAAATATGGCTACAGAAGCCAAGGTCGAAAGTGATGGCACTCCTATGCCACAAATCCAAAGGCTTGATTGTATCTATGATGAAGAGCCTCTTGGGTTCGAAAGGGATCCACTGAATGAAACCCCAAAGATGCAAGCTCAAGATCCTTTGGAGGAAATTGACATTGGTAATGACTTAGTAAAAAGGCCAACATATATTAGTGCTAATATTAGTCCTGATCTGAAAGGAAAATTGGTGCTACTTCTCAAGGAATTTAGTGATTGTTTTGCTTGGGATTATAATGAGATGTCTGGACTCAGTAGAGAAATGGTCGAACTTAAACTACCAATCAAGGCAGGTAAAAAACCAGTGACACAATTGCCAAGAAGATTTGCACCAGAAATCATGTCCAAGATCAAAGAAGAGATCGAAAGGCTGCTGAAGAGTAAATTCATCAGAACTGCCAGGTATGTAGAATGGTTAGCAAACATAGTCCCTGTTATTAAAAAGAATGGTACACTTAGAGTATGCATAGATTTTAGAGACTTAAATAATGCTACACCTAAAGATGAAAATGCCATGCATGTGGCAGAAATGTTAATAGATTCAGCAGCAGGCTTCGAATTCCTAAGCATGTTAGATGGTTATTCTGGTTATAACCAAATATTTATTGTTGAAGAGGATGTATCTAAAACAGCATTCAGATGCCCTGGTGCTTTAGGCACTTATGAATGGGTTGTTATGCCTTTTGGGTTAAAGAATGCTGGGGCCACTTATCAAAGGGCCATGAATTCTATGTTTCATGATTTTATAGATACATTGATGCAAGTTTATATTGATGACATCATCATTAAAACCTTTTCTGAAGATAGCCATTTACTATATCTTAGGCAATATTTTGAAAGAATGAGGAAACATGGATTAAAAATGAATCCATTAAAGTGTGCTTTTTGTATACATGCAGGAGATTTCCTTGGTTTTGTGGTGCATAAGAAAGGCATTGAAATAAACCAAAACAAGACAAAGGCTATCTTAGAGACAAAGCCTCCTTCGACCAAAAAACAACTTCAATCTCTGTTGGGAAAAATCAATTTTTTGAGAAGATTCATTTCAAATCTAAGTGGAAAGGCTCTTATATTAAATCCTTTATTTAATATAATAAAAAATGAGCGGTATCTAGCAACAAATCATTGCTACCCAAGTTATGAGAAATTAACATGTGATCATAACATAACCTTTATTGATAATATATGCGTGTATAATTACCCCTTTGCCCTTTATGTCTATATCGAACACAAAGCATACTTGGTGTCATCTTTGTCCAGTTCAATATTGGTCCCATGACATTTATCCTGTTATGCAGGATTGACAAATCCCATCTAGGTCACTACTGTCCCTCAGCATGCTTTGTGAAGTAGCCATCAACTGCCTTTATGGTTATCCTGTTACGAACAACGTTAGATTAGCAACAAAGTACTTGACTCCACATCTAGGGTACATAGTGGTTTCAGGTCTAAGGGCGGTTTACACCATTATCACCATGAGAGTAACTTATGACACTTTGCATAACTTTGCATGTAGTACTCTCATGGCGGGTCAATCCGGTATGAATATTACTCCTAATATTTCTTATACCTATGTCAAGACTTGATAACTCCTTATCCCATGATCCATGAGATGCGATCATCAGTCTATCTTCATAATAGTCTTTATGCTTTAAGGTTATCCCTTTTCACCTTAAAGCTCGACTATGGATACTTTAAGAATAGCGTCTTTATGTTTAATGTAATCTCATGATTAAGTCACACTTAATATTAAACGGACTTTCTATTCTAGGGACTTCATTATTTTGAACATTACAAACATAATAAAGAAATGCCTATTATTATTAATAAATAAAGCACTAAAGTATTGGCCTCTAGGGCTTACTCCAACAGGCAGAACTTGAGTGCCATCATTATTAGTGTTAACTTTAGGTCCTTCTCCTCCCTTTGGCCCTTCACTAGAGTTCCCTAGGTCGACCTTTCCATCATCAACTCTGCTGGTGCCATCATCCTTGGAGCTTTGGTCACCATTAGTTTTGCCTGCGCCTGGTATCTCTTCAGGAGCTGGTTGCTTGTTTTCTTCAAGAGTCTTTTCTTTCGATTCATCCTATAAACACCAAGAAAAGTGAATTTAAAATGATGTATGTTTCGATAAGAAAATAGAGTTAGAAATGGAATTGAAGTATACCTCTTTATCTTCGACCTCAGGGTTAGGGAGAGTATCATTCTTCTCCTCAGAGTTGGGGGCATTTGGCATCAAATTTGTGCCATCCTTCTGCACATGCTCTCGTTGTTCCTCAGTTGAGGCATCTTGTCCTTCGACCAATGGCTCTGGCTGTGGTTTAGGATCATCCTTAGGCCCAGGAACTTTGTCTTCTGCAGCTTTGATGTGATGGTCTTTTTCGACCACAATATCCTTCTCTGGTGTAGGTTTCTCTTTGGGTTTAGGAATCTCACCACTATCACTGGAGGTGTGGAGTTTGAGTGCCTTGTGCACTTTAGTCTTTTTTACAGATGATTTCTCCCTCACAGTAGCCATAGGTCTTGGATCCTCATTTTTCTTCTTCTTCCTTCGTTCAATTTTCTCCCCTTGATCCTTCTTTGGGGTCTCTTGAGCAGCAGGCTCTTGTTTCTTCATTTTCTTTTTGGCTTTTTCAGCCATATCATCTCCAGCAGAGGGTCCTCCTTCACCTCTAGCTGAGATCGAAGCAGTTGGTTGCTTCTTCTTTCTGATAAGAGGAACCTCTTCCTCTTCTTCATCATCATCATCCTAAAATAAAAATGATGAGTATTATAAAATTTGGCTAAAAATAGTATTAAGAGCCAAAAGAATTGGTAATTCTTACCTCTATATCAACAACAACAGTGTCTTTCAACTTCTTCGAACTAGCAGACACAGTTTCAGTGCTGGCTTTCCTTTTTCCACTCTGAATATGTAAAAATAAGTTAAAATGAAAAATTCGAAAGGGTGAAGCTAGAAAACATGTGAAATAAAAAGTTACCTTTGGCTTAGGAGGTTCGACCTCCGTTTTGATCTTCACTCTTGTGGGTTTCTTTACTTCGATTGAAGTTTGAGAAGACCCAACATCCTTCTTCACAGCTTTGCCTGCAAAATATCCTACTAGTTAGTATGAAAGGCATAAAGTGTTAAGAGTATTATATTAATAAAGGAAATTGGGAGGTAAAATTTTACCTTGACCTAAGACAGCAAGTTGCTTTCCTAGAGTTGGCACAATAAAGCCACTCTCCACCATTCCCAGCATGTGCTCTGCATTACCAACATATGAGCGCGAATAATAATCTTTCCACCAAGCACTAAATCCATCAGTGCAGTAGAAAGAGGGTTTAAACTCGAAAGGTTTGAAGGTGAATTCATAGGTGTCTATCATCCTAAGGTACTTCTTGTAGATTTTTTCAGTGATATCTGTACCTAGCACCATTCGATCTGCCGTCTCAAAGAAGCTCTTTGGCCTGATCTGAGACATGCCAAATTGCCTAGCAACGCAATTAGGCTGGTACCCAACCAGTCCATATTAGTTTGCATTGGCTCCGATCCAGCAAGATAACACTGTTTGCTCCAGGTAAGCTCTCCAAACCTCGTTGACCTCATCTTCGTTGTGTGGGTCGAACGCAGGGAAATCTTCAATGAACCATGCAGCCCCATATTTACGCTCACCAAAAGGAGCATGGCGTGGTAAGAACTTATCAAAATTCAAGAACATTTTCATATGCCTTATGAAAAGTCTTCTGGTGTCTTGGTCTAGAGATCGAGGGGCTAACCTAACCAACCTTTGCCCTTCGACCTCCCTCGCATCTACTTCTTGTTGATAATCAGAAGGGACTATCAACCCTAACTCAGTTTCAAAAGTGGCATTAAGCCATAGTTGTAGCAGCCATATGGGTCCAGCAACACAGAATTTCGACCCATCCTTTGATGTCTTGATTGCATCACTAGCATTGCCCATGGCCTCATATAAACTTGCCAGCAACAAGCGCCCTAAGCTGAAGAGCCTGCCTTCATTTATCTGCTGAGCCATTGGAATGAACATCCTCGCCACTTGTAGGGATTTCGAGTATAAAACAAAATGGGATAACCATAATGTCAAGAAAGCCACATGCTCCTCAATGGACACTTCCTCTCCCTCCTTGCCCATGTTTTCTGCAATGTACTTGGAGAAAGTATTTTCCTTATAATTCAGTTCGACCTTGTCTCCAGTCTTAGTGGGGTCGAAATGATCTCCATTAGGCCTAACGCCTGTAATAACAGCTACATCCAAGAGGGTAGGGGTTAACATGCCACATTTAAATTGGAAGGTGTTTGTGGGCTTTTCATAGAAATGAAGGGCAGCTATAAGTAGCTCAGGCTTATATTTGGGATCGGTTCGACTAAACTAGATTAGGGGAAAAATCCCATAAGATTCCCAAGTTCCCTTAAATTCCTTTTCGACCCTATCTAACCAAGGAATATAGTCTTTATGGGCAGTGTAAGGGGCAACTCGAAATAATTTAATAGAGTTTTTGAGATACCTAAAATTATAAGGGTCAGATTCAAAGATCCTAGGACCACATGTTACATATTTAGGAAAGAGATCATTTACCTCTTTCGATATGACTTCAGAATGTGGTCGATATGGGCCACAGAAGGCGTAGTTTTCTTTCTTCAATGAGAAAGGTATCATAAGTTGAGCAATCCAAACCTTCCTCTCAGCTTCAGTACCAGATGGTTCAGGAACTACTTCTTCACCATCTTCGAGTATCATTAAATCCTTCCACTTCCCAGCAATTGGAACCTCATAATCTTGGTTCGAAGCCATGTATGAACATTTGCAAGGTCAGAAGTTAAAATGGGTTTTCTGCGAAATCTGTAAAAAAACTGGTTGGTTTTGGTTGAATCAAGGATGAATCAACGCGGAATCTAGTTTAGATTCGTATAAACGGTTTCAAATCACTGGTTTTTTAAAGATCAAAGCTTGATTCTGCAGAAAATCAAGAATGGTGTTTTTTCGCAAAAGGCTCTGAGTTTAGAAGTTGGTAAAAAGTGTTTCTTTGTTTCTTAACTTCTATTTATAGGGAAACGTGTCTGTTTCTTAAAAAATAAGTCAAAAAGAAATTCAGATAATTTCTTTTCAACTTCTACGAACGCCACGTCACCCACTATGCCTAAAACCTAGGAGCAATGATGGATTGTGGGAATCAAGGTGACAGTTACTTCTGTACGTGACATAAGCGCCGTCATTGGTAACAATGTCGAGAACGTGGGTTTAAAAATGCCTTTTCCTTTCTCGTTCGACCTACTCGATCGAAACAGGCATTTTGGGGGTAATTTGTTAGCCCATATTTTTACTAAGTAAAAATATGTTCTAAATGCATGATTAAAATAATTCTATTTAATTATGTCATTATTATAAAACGTCATTAAAGATGTTTGGTTTTCAGAGCCAATGAATTTAATGATTAATCATGCATGAACATGTAATAAATGCTCTATTTTGAGCATTATTCCTTAATTGTGTATCTTCTTCAGGATCCTTTCGACTTGGTCGAAGCGTCAGTAGGGTCGAAGCATTCAGTGGTGCAGAAGAAAGGCATGGACTTAGCAATATTCAAATAAAAGCATTGCTATTTCGACTTCGATGGATACAACGGCTAAATCAGAAGATAAGAAGAAATTCATATTCAAAATACGTGTCAAGACATGCGTCCTCTCTGTAGTTATTTAGGCGTTATTAGCAGTTAGGAATTAGTGTCTATAAATAGTTTAGTTCTATGATCGAGCAAAGGGTCACAATCATTATACCAAATCCACATAAAACTCAAAGTACCCATGTCAATGAGAGAAACGAGTGATCGAAGGAAAATGTATGTAATGTGCACCATTATATTTCTGTAATCATTTACATTTAAATGCAATTTACAATATTTCATTTTAATCCAATTGTCTCTTTTACTTCGACTCATCTTTCCCTCTGTTTATTCATTTGGATAAACATTCTTTCTTGCATTTCAAGTAACATAAAACATAAAAACTACAATTTATGAACACAAGAACAATAATGAACACTATTTCCTTTGAAAATATAAACAAAGCACTATGTCCCGAGATTTACTAGTTGATCTCGTAATAATCAAACTAGCGATTGTTTACTAAATTTCCTTTGCATGTTATTTCATTGGGTAGGAAATTGGTGAGAATGGAGTTGTTGTTGTTTTCCATCTTGTGAAATTTTGGAAAGACAATGGTGTGATGGTTCTGATGCTTCAATGTTTTGTTTCAGATTCATGTGATAAGAATCTCTGAAAGTTGGAGTGTGATGGTAGGATAGTGACAATTTCTAGTGTTAAGTAAAATTGAGAATTTTGGCATTATGTTGTTGTTGGTGGAGTTGGCGTGGGAGAAGAGAAAATTAGAGGGGATGAGCTGCTGAATTTCTGAAGTTTGGCAAATGAATAAAGGAGGCTTAATTTGCATGTAATGTAAGTGGCTTAGAGTCCAGGTGGTGAGGTGTTTGCTTGAGTGGAATTATGACTCATGAACAAAAGGGGAGAGAGAGGAACACGTGAGGGAGGGAGAATTGGAGGAGGGAGTTTGAATTTTCTTGGGTTCAATTAGAATTCCTAATTTTTGCTTATGAGTCATGGTGTAATAGTGTGAATAATAGGTTCAATTAGAATTCCTAATTTTTGCACATAATACACTTAATCCCAAGATTAAATTAATTAGCCACCTCTAATTAGTTCTAATTTTTATTAGACAACTCTAATTAAAATTAATTAGATAATTTAGAAGTTGGGATGTTACAACCTACCCCCCTTAAAGAAATTTCGTCCTCGAAATTAAGAAATTTACCTCAGAAAAGATAAGGATAACTCCTCCGCATGTCTGACTCCAGTTCCCAAGTGAATTCATCATCAGGGGACTGAGCCCATTCAACCTTGACAATAGGAATTCTCTTATTCCGAAGGATTTTAGCATCACGTTCAACAATCTGAACTGGATCCGGCTGATAGGTTAGGTCTGGCTAAAGATCAATTTGTTCAAGTTCCACTGGTCGATAAGGATTAGGAATATACTTCCGAAGCTGAGACACATGAAACACGTCGTGTAACCCTGACATAGATGGAGGTAGAGCTAACTGATAGGCTACAGCACCGACGCGTCGAAGGATCTGATAGGCTCCAATGAATCTTGGACATAGCTTCTTAGTTTTGAACACACCTCGCAAACCCAGCTTAGGAGTGACTCTCAAGAAAACATGATCACCTTCCTGAAATTCTAAGGGTCTCATCTTTCTGTCGGCATAGCTCTTCTACCGACTCTGAGCAACTTTCAACTTATCCCGAATGGACTTAATCTTTAAAGCGGTCTCTTGGACAATATCTGGTCCCAAGAATCCACGGTCACCAACTTCTGTCCAACACAAAGGAGTTCTACACTTTCTGCCATACAGAGCTTCATAGGGTGCCACACCAATGCTGGCCTGGTAACTGTTGTTATAAGCGAACTCAATCAGATGCAAGTGATTACTCCACGAACCACCATCTTCTAACACACATGCCCGAAGCATATCCTCAAGAGTCTGAATAGTTCTTTCCGACTGACCATCAGTTTGAGGGTGATGCGATGTGCTCATCTTCAACTGAGTGCCCATCGCATTCTGGAATGATTTCCAAAATCTTGAGGTGAAAATCGGGTCTGTATCTGACACGATACTCAAGCGTACTCCATGCAACCTTACAATCTGCTCCATGAATGTGGCTGCATATTGAGGGGCCTTGTAGGTGGATTTCACTGGAATAAAATGAGCTGACTTAGTTAACCTGTCCACGATTACCCAGATCGAATCTTGACCTCTCTGGTTACGTGGTAAACCTCCTACAAAATCCATAGTGATATGTTCCCACTTCCATTCAAGAATATCTAATGGTTGCAACGGTCCTCCAGGTTTCTGATGTTCAATCTTCACCTGCTGACAAACAATACACCTTGACACGAATTCAACGATCTCTGCCTTCATGTTAGGCCACCAATAGTTCCCTTTCAGATCATGATACATTTTGGTGGATCCAGGGTGAATTGAAAATCCACTCTTGTGTGCCTCTTCCAGAATTAACCGTTTCAACCCATCATCTTAAGGTACACAGAGTCTTCCTTCATAGAGAATAGCACCGTCCGTAGCTATTGAGAACTCCGGATGGTTCACTCTCTTTTGCAACTCCACATCATCCTGCTGAGCCTGCACAACTCTTGGGCGCAGTTCACAGGATAATTCAATTCTATTAATTCGAATACCGCTCTTCCGGTACACAACATTCAAATTGAGGTCTCTAAACTTCTCATACAGACCGCACTGCTGCATCAACAACTCTGACGCATACAAGGTCTTCCTACTCAAGGCATCTGCTACATCATTTGCCTTTCCTGGGTGATAATTGAGATTGAAGTCAAAGTCATTGAGGTATTCCATCCATCGTCGTTGTCTCATATTCAACTCCTTCTGATCAAACAGGTACTTCAGACTTTTATGATCACTGAACAAATCAAACTGCACTCCATACAGATGATGTCTCTAGATTTTGAGGGCAAAGATAATGGTTGCTAACTCCAAATCATGGGTAGGATAGTTCTGCTCATGAGGTTTTAACTGCCTGGATGCATACGCTACAACTGCACCATCTTGCATAAGTACACATCCAAGTCCCTTGTTGGACGCATCACAGTACACCATATACTTACGGGTTGAGTCAGGAATTACTAACACTGGTGCTGTGGTTAGGTTTTCCTTTAAGGTTCTGAAACTCCATTCACAAGCAGCATCCCAATCAAAGTCTGCACCCTTTCTGGTCAGGCGAGTCAATGGCAAAGCAATCTCCGAAAATCCTAAGATGAATCTCCGATAATAACCTGCCAAGCCAAGAAAACTTCTGACTTCGGTCACACTCCTGGGTCTTTCCCAATTCAACACTGCCTCTACCTTGGATGGATCGACAGACACACCGCCTTGCGATATGACATGTCCCAAAAACTTAACTTCAGATAGCAAAAATTCGCACTTGCTGAACTTGGCATACAGTTGCTTCTCTCTAAGGATGCTCAACACAATTCTCAGATGTTCAGCATGCTCCTGAGAATCCTTAGAATAGACCAGAATGTCATCAATGAAGTTAACAACAAACTAGTAAAGGTAAGGCTGGAATATTCGGTTCATGTAGTCCATAAATATGGTTGGAGTATTTGTCAAACCGAATGGCATGACCTAGAATTCATAATGTCCATAGCGAGTCCTGAATGCTGTCTTAGAAACATCCGAGGACTTGATACGGATATGATGATAACCAGAACGAAGATCAATCTTGGAAAAGATGGTAACACCTCTAAGCTGGTCCAAAAGGTCATCATTACGGGGTAAAGGATACTTGTTTTTAATGGCGACCTTGTTGAGTTGACGATAATCAATGCACAGACGCATAATACCGTCTTCCTTTTTGAATAGTAACACCAGTGCTCCCCAAGGTAAGACATTGGGTCGAATGAAATGTTTCTGAAACAACTCTTCTAATTGAGACTTAAGCTCATGAAGCTCTAAGGGAGACATTCGATAAGGGGCAACTGAGATAGGATGGGATCCAGGAACTAGGTCGATAGAAAACTCAACTTCCCTTTCAGGAGGTAAATTCATAATGCCATCTGGGAAAACATCTAAGAACTCACTAACCACTGGAATATCACTAGGGCTCAAACTGGGTTCCGGATCAATGGTGAACAAGACACTGAAACATTTGCTACTAGCACCTAAGTACTGGATCATCTGACGAGTGTTTTGGATCAAAGCAGTGAGTGCTCTACTCTCTGCAGAAGTTTCGGTTGGAATAAACAGATTCTTTTCAGCACATCCAATGTACACGGTATTGGCGGAAAGCCAATCCATGCCTAGGACGACATCTATATCTTTCAAGGGTAGACATATCAAATCTATATGATAGACTTTACTGCCCACAAGGACCGGACAGTTCTGGCAGACACGCTTAGAAGTAACTTTGCCACCTGTGGCAACAACCACAGTCATCGGGGGAATTAAAGGCACAGAGGGCAGATTCAGTCGCTGAACACAGTCAACGGCTATAAAGGAATCAGTGGCTCCACAATCAAACAAGACTAAAACTTCAGACTGGCCTAACATGCATACATCCATAATTAAAGCATTATTAGATTTGACTTTCTCACCGTCAAGTGAGTATACCCGACCTTTGCTTTTAGAAGCGCCGCTGGAATCGCCTTGCTTCTTCAGCTTAGGACATTCATGCTTGTAGTGGCCTTGCTACTTACAGTAGTAACACATATTCTTTCCCTTCATACATTCTCCACTGTGAGGAAAACCGCATTCTGCACAAATCCTTGGTGAGCGCTGGGAATAACTCTGTTTCCCTTTGCTGGTGGTACCTTTGGTTCTCACTTGCAGGTTAAATTTTCCAGAATCCTTCCTTTTCTGATCAGCTTCACTACGCTCCTTATGAATGTTACCAAGGTCTGCTTCAGCATGATAGCTCTTTTGCACCAAATCACCAAATGTAGTGATATGCTGCATAGAGACGTCATGCGCTATGTCAGCTCTCAACCCAAACCTGTACTTCTTCATTTTCCACGACTCCGAGGGAGCGTCGTTACCATCCATCACATATCTGACCAATTCATTGAACTTCATGGTGTATTCTGCCACTGACATACTCCCCTGCTTCAACTCAGTCAATTCCCGTTCCATCTGAAATTGGTAACTCTCTAGTATATAATGTCCGACAAAGAGGCGTCGAAAATTATCCCAGGTAGTTTCCATTTGGCTAGCTTCCATGTACGCCTTTGTACCATCCCACCAGCTACTAGCGTCGCCCCTAAAGAAGCGGGAGACGAACACAACCTTGTCAGTTTCTGCGCAATCCATAGACTATAGGATTCCACTCATTCTGGTGGAATCATGCGGCAAAACTCTATGAATGCAGCACTTGATCCCTACTGCTGAGGTGGAGGATTGTTCATGTGCTGTTGGAACATAGCCATGAACTCTTGATGCTGTTGAGCTTGCTAGGCCTGAAACTGCTGTTGCTGGTGCATCATTTCAGCCCACATGTTAGCATCAGCATCTCCGTACATCTCGGGTTCATCATCAACGTTCCCCCTTGGCCTTCCAGGTCCTCGTCTTGCTCCTGACATAGTGCTCTAACTGCCAATATCAGGTCAAGTTAGCCAGGCTTAAAGTGACATGACATCTAGAACAGATGTTAGAAATCCAGACAACTACTGGGATTGGATTCGTAATACTAATGAACTCTAGCACGATCTGGATCGACCTTCTCTGATACCAATTATAATACCCCACGTCTATGTCTAGAATAAAACGTAGAAATATTATTATTGGTACTAAGTCATTATTATTACAATTGAAAATTCAAGCACACACAGGTGCTAAGTACAACACAAATGCTAAAACAACGGAAGCGAAACAAGATTCAGTGATACAACAGAATATTATTAGAATACAACAACGAAGTAGAAACTAGAAAGCATGAATAAAGATGCAATCCTCAAGCAAAAGCCACAAGCACACCAAACAGCATACCTTTAGCCAACCTGCTTATCTGAAAAAAAATTGTTTGGAGTGGGGTGAGACTACTAAGCATCAGTGAGTCCTACTACCCTCCTAGAGGTGACTACACCGGGGTACCTAATCAGTCACAACATGCTAAATAAAGGTGAAACACAAAATTATATCTTATTCATTTTAACACAAGGACACTCTGAGGTGAGCATGTCTCAGAGGCCTGCCATATCCAACAACCGATTCGGTCACGGCATGCAGCTCACAAAATCATAACCTAATGGATTATCCCATTGGGAGTCCATAGTGCGACATCACAAATCGCTCATAATTGACTGATACTAATTTAGTTGATTCTACCATGAAATTACCAAATCTCGGGGAGCATACAAACCTATAAGTCTCTAAGTTATGCCCTAAAGATTATCTGTGATTAACATACTGTTTAACATTATATAAATTATGCTACTGCAAGATATTTAACTTAGATGAGGACATAAAACGAGTGTTGTGGTTTCTTAGAAAATTTTGAAGTTGCAGGTCTGTTTCCTGTCAAACTCGCTCAGCATGTTATCACTCGCCAGAGCGAGTTTTATAGGTCCTGTCCTGTATGAGCTCGCTACGGCGTGTTGTTACTCGCCATGACAGGATTATAGGTCCTAGCCTAAATCAACTCGTTGCGCACGCAAGAGAACGCCAGAGCGAGTTTCATCAGCCCAGAAAACCCAGCTCGCCATGAACACTCGCTTTCAACACGCTGTGGCGAGTTCACACAAAATGTGCCCTGTTTTACGAAAATTCCATTTTTAACAAAGTTAACACCTACAATCCTCATTCTAAGCTATGCAGTCACACAATATGTATAATATAAGACATAATGGAGAGGAATTTGGGAGTTAATTCCTCTCACACAACATTTCCCTAAATTCTTATGTTAACATGCAAAGTTTATAATTTTGGGAATCTAGCTAAACTATCCTAAGAACCTACCGGATATGAAGATTTAACCTTGCTTCTAGGCTCTTATAGCAGCTACTGCAACCTCCTAAGATGCCCCACAAACCCCAGACCAGAATTTGGAATTTGACACTTAAAACCCCCTTAATTTTGCTCTACGAATTGAAGTGTGTTTGATGATTAGTTTCTGAGTTGGTGAAGGGTATTTATAGAAGGTTTGTAGCTTATTAATGACAGAGATGAGTGAGGTTTGGATTCCTTTGCATGTTATTTCATTGGGTAGGAAATTGGTGGGAATGGGGTTGTTGTTGTTTTGCATCTTGTGAATCTTTGGAAAGACAATGGTGTGATGGTTCTGATGCTTCAATGTTTTGTTTCAGATTCATGTGATAGGAATCTCTGAAAGTTAGAGTGTGATGGTAGGATAGTGACAATTTCTAGTGTTAAGTAAAATTGAGAATTTTGGCTTTATGTTGTTGTTGGTGGAGTTGGCGTGGGAGAAGGGGAAATTGGAGGGGATGAGATGCTGAATTTCTGAAGTTTGGCAATTGAATAAAGGAGGCTTAATTTGCATGTAATGTAAGTGGCTTAGAGTCTAGGTGGTGAGGTGTTAGCTTGAGTGGAATTATGACTCATGAACAAAAGGGGAGAGAGAGGAACACATGAGGGAGGGAGAATTGGAGGAGGGAGTTTGAATTTTCTTGGGTTAATTAATTCACTTATGAGTCAAGGTGTAATAGTGTGAATAATAGGTTCAATTAGAATTCCTAATTTTTGCACATAATACACTTAATCCCAAGATTAAATTAATTAGCCACCTCTAATTAGTTCTAATTTTTATTAGACAACTCTAATTAAAATTAATTAGATAATTTAGAAGTTGGGATGTTACAGAAGATTAGAGTTCAGTTGGGGTTAAGACCTTTCAAAGGAAAGGAAATTAAGTCTAACCTGCTGGGTATTAATGTGTTGATCACTCAAGAGCACGTAACAAAGGTACTTGGTTTGGATAATGAGGGCGAAAATGTTAATCAGTACAAGTTGAAAAGCAAATATGCTGATTCTATCAAAGAAGATCTCTACCCTGCTGGAAGAAGAGAGTCTGAGCTTGGAAAAGCTAAGTTCATGAAGTCAGAATTTAACATTGCTTTCAAAGTATTTCTTGCTTCTATTATTACAAGAGATGGAGGAAAGGATACAATCTCATGGCCTCACAGGCACTTTCTATGGTTTATGCATAGGAGAGTGAAAATAAATTTGGCTGAGTTGTTATTTGAGCATCTCTGTTTCTGCATCAATGATAGTCATCACAAGGCCAAGGTTACAATTCACCACCCAAGGCTGATATCAGAAATCATCAG
Source organism: Trifolium repens (assembly GCA_030408175.1). Classification (NCBI taxonomy): domain Eukaryota; kingdom Viridiplantae; phylum Streptophyta; class Magnoliopsida; order Fabales; family Fabaceae; genus Trifolium; species Trifolium repens. Next base: position 32,121,573 of record CP125850.1, on the reverse strand, counting down.
ACAAACAAAGTTAATAGTGATTCTGAAAACCAAAGAAAAACTCAGAGTTTTCTGCACTGCTAAGTTTGATGGCAGCACCTTGGTGAATATGAAAATGATTACTCCTGCTGACTTGAAGAAACCAGAACATCCTCTCAAAAAGGTCCGGGAGCAGTACTTCTGGTGTGATGGATTTCCAACCATCTCAGAGCATGACAATGATGAAGTCATTGATAACTTCTTGGAAATGGTTAGAAATGAGACTGGAGAAAATGTTGATAGGAGAATGGTTGTTGCTGTCCCAGATTGGGATATTTTCAATAATCCTAAGGAAAGACCACCTAGATCAAACAAGAAGAAACCTGTTGTTTTTGAGGAAGCAATGATTGAGGAAGATGCTGAGAATGCTAATGAAGAGCAAGGTGAAGACACTGAGCAGGATAGCATTGATGAGATGGTGGACAATGCTGAGAATACAACAGCTGCTGAGGAAACTGTTGAAGTCTCTAAGAATCAAGAGGTTAGAGCTGAGGATAGAGCTGGTGAGAAGGTTAATGTTGTTGAGAAGGAGAAGAGAAGCAAGAAGAGAAATGAAAGGCCTCCAGCTTCTGAAGAAGACAAGTCTGTCAGAGCTGCTAAAAGGACAAAGACTATAGCTCAAAGACCTTCAAAGAAAGCTGCTGGAACTCTTAAAGGTACTGTCTCTGAGCCTAATATTAATAGCAATGTGAAAGCTCAAAATTTACCCACTCCTAGCTCAAATATAGACATGTCAAAACCCATATCTATGATCCTACCTAACCAAACCCAACAAACAGTACTTGTATCATCATCACCATCATCATCACTCGATTCATCATCAGAAGGTACACTCATTGACTTTAGCAGTGAAACCTTGGAAGAAATCATCAAAAAGGCACCCAAAAAGAATCCAAAACCAAACCCAAAACAGAAAACCAAAACTCCTGCACCTAAAGAAGTTGTTACTGAAGATAATTCCTTCTTAGACCATCTCACACCACATCTATCTGGTGATGCTTTTACCACCTCAAATCTCTACTCCCCAAATCGCCCCATAAACAAATTCATGAATGTGACCACCGAAACACTTCAAGAACCAGTAATTCACCAAACTTCACCAATGAACACTGAACCTGAACAAGTACCACCCCAAAACACCATACCAGAACAAACAATTCAAAACAATTCTGAACCACAAATGTCACAGCATGATCAAACCAAAATTTCACCTTCTGACCAATGTGATGACATTCCCTCTACCAATCAAGAGCATCACATTTCTAAATCACCTGTACCTGGTGAAACCATTGACAATGATACACTCCCACCATCACCTCTCACTTTTGGTCCAATTTACAAACCATTTACCTTAGATGAATTGATCTTACCTATTGATTTTGCTCTACCCATTCTTGAGGCTATAACACCCCACGTCTATATCTAGAATAAAATGCTGGATATCATTACTGGTACTGAGTACATTATTATTACTATTGATAAAAAGAAGCACACGCAGGTGCTGATTATATCAGAGTTACTAAAATTCAACGGAAACGATAGAAAGAAACAACAACAGAGTTTATTGAATGGCAAAACAACATAACAAAGAACTAGAAAGCATGAAATAAATGCGATCCAAAGCAACGCCTTTAGCACACCAACCAGCATACCTGTAGCCAACCTGCTTATCTGAAAAAAAAAATTGTTTGGAGTGGGGTGAGACTACTAAGCCTCATTGAGTCCTACTACCCTCCTAGTGGTGACTACACCTGGGAAACCTAAACAGTCATATCATACTAACATAATCATAAGCATATCATAAAGCAGAAATAAAGGTGTATCACAGAAATTTAACTCTTATTCATTTTAACCGCAAGGATTCTTCGAGGTGAGCATATCTCAGAGGCCTGCCTTGTCCGTCGATCGATCCGATCACGGCATACAGCTCACAATACATAACCTGATGAATAATCCCATTGGGAAAATTCATATGCGACAATTCAGAATCGGTTCCTAAGTGACTGTTACTAGTATTGATCATGCTACCATAATTATCCCAAAACCCGGGGAACATGCAACTTAATTATTTCTAAGTTATACCCTAAGATCATCTGTGATTAACATTCTATTTAACATTATATCACTCACATTACTGCAAATTATCTATCTCAGATGAGGAAATAAAACGAGCGTTGAAAACAGTTTGAAATTTGAAAAGTTACAGGCTTTACTGTGTAAGCTCGCCGTAGCGAGTTACCTGCTCGCCATGGTAGGTTTACATGTCATTTCTGTACAATCTCGCTACGGCGAAATACTGGTCCGCCATGGCGAAATCCAGTTTCTGACCTAAACAACTCGCCTGGCGAGCAGAAGCCCGCCATGGCGAAGTTCATCAGCCCAGAACCCTCTTTTCGCCATGAATGCTCGCCAGCAATCCGCCATGGCGAGTTCATGCAGAATTGCCCCTGTTTTGCTAAAATCATTAATTTCCAATGGATTCACCTACATTCCTCATTTAAGATAGTGCAGAAACATAAATTGTATAATATAAGATAGATTGGAGGGAGATTTGGGGATTAATTTCCCTCGCACAACATTTTCTTAAAACTTAAGTTGTCATGCAAATTTTGTAAAATTGGGGAACTAAACTACCTAGCCTAAGAACCCACCGGGAATTGAAGCTTTAACCTTGCTTATGGGCTCTAAGCACAGCTACTGCAACCTCCTAAAATGCCCCACGAACCCCAGACCAGAAGTTGGAAAATTGACTCTTGAAACCCCTTAATTGCTCTACGAATTTGAGAAGTGTTTGATGCTTAGAATCTCTGATGTTGGGGGTATTTATAGTAGTTTAAGGGCTGGGTAGTAAACAGTAATGAGTTTGTCTTTGGGTTCCTTTGCATGTAGTGTCATTGGCCAAGAAAATGTGAGTTGTTGTTTTGTGACATGTGAGGCCATGGAAATTTGGAGGAGGTAGTGGCATCAGGGATTCTGTTTCTGATACATTGACATGTGATGAATCTCTGAGATTTAGTTGTTATCTAGTGAGTTGTCTACGTTGAGAAAGTGCCAAACTTAAGTGAAAAGGGTAAATGAAGATTTTGGAGCTTGTTGTTGTTGTTGCTCGTGAATGAGGGAGAGAAGAGGGAGCTTGATGCTATTTTCTAAAGTGAAGGGAATGAGTTGGAGGGTTGTCTTTGCAAGTGGTGGAGGTGGTTAAAGTCTTAGTGGAATGGTGACTCATTGCAAAGAATGAGGTGTTAAGATTATGAGAGGGTGAGTCATAAGAGGGTGGGAAGGTTTAAATTCTTATAATTAATTAATCTTAAGAGTAATATAAAGGTAACATTTGTGTAGTTTAGTCTTTGATTGGAGTTACTAATTTACACACATAATACACTTAAATCCCATGATTTAATTAATTACTACCTCAAATTAATCCTAATTTCATTAGACCATTTCTAATTAAAATTAGTTAGATAATTTAGGAGTTGGGATATTACAATCTACCCTCCTTAAAGAAATTTCGTCCTCGAATTTTAGAAATTTACATCGAAAAAGATAAGGATAACTCTTCCGCATGTCTCACTCCAGTTCCCAAGTGAATTCACCATCAGGAGACAATAGGAATTCTCTTGTTTCGAAGGATTTTAGCATCATGTTCAACAATCTGAATAGGATCCGGGTGATAGGTTAGGTCTGGCTGGAGATCAATCTATTCAAGTTCTACTGGACGATAGGGATCAGGAATATACTTTCGAAGCTGAGACATAAAACACGTCGTGTAACCCTGACATAGATGGAGGTAGAGCTAACTGATAGGCTACAGGACCGACGCGTCGAAGAATCTAATAGGGTCCAATAAATCTTGGACAAAGTTTCTTAGTTTTGAACACACCTCGCAAACCCAACTTAGGCGTTACTCTCAGGAACACATGATCACCTTCCTGGAATTCTAAAGGTCTCCTCTTACTGTCAGTATAACTCTTCTGCCGACTCTGAGCAACTTTCAACTTATCTCGGATAGACTTAACTTTTAAGGTGTCTCTTGGACAATATCCGGTCCCAAGAATCCACGGTCACCGACTTCCGTCCAACACAACGGGGTCCTACACTTCCTTCCATACAAAGTTTCATAGGGTGCCATACAAATGCTGGCATGGTAACTATTGTTATAAGCAAATTCAATCAGATGCAAGTGATTACTCCACGTACCACCATCTTCTAATACACATGCCTGAAGCATATCCTCAAGAGTCTGAATAGTCCTCTCCGATTGACCATCAGTTTGAGGGTGATGCGACATACTCATCTTCAACCGAGTACCCATCGCATTCTGAAATGCCTTCCAAAATCTCGAAGTGAAAATTGGGTCCCTATCTGACACAATACTCAAGGGTACACCATGCAACCTTACAATCTGCTCCATGTAAATGGCTGCATATTGAGGGGCTTTGTAGGTGGACTTCACTGGAATAAAATGAGCTGACTTAGTTAATCTGTCCACGATTACCCAGATCGAATCTTGACCTCTCTGGTTACGTGGCAATCCTCCTACAAAATCCATGGTGATATGTTCCCATTTCCACTCAGGTATATCTAAGGGTTGCAACGGTCCTCGAGGTTTCTGATGTTCAATCTTTACTTGCTGACATACAATACACCATGACACGAATTCAGCAATCTCTGCCTTCATGTTAGGCCACCAATAGTTTTCCTTCAGGTCATGATACATTTTGGTGGATCCGGGGTGAATTGAAATCCACTCTTGTGTGCCTCTTCCAGAATTAACCGTTTCAATTCATCATCCTGAGGTACACATAGTCTTCCTTCATAAAGAATAGCGTCATCCGTAGCTACTGAGAACTCCGAATGGTTCACTCTTCTCTGCAACTCCACATCATCCTATTGGGCCTGCACTACTCTTGGTCGCAGTTCACAGGATAGCTCCATTCTGTTAACTCGAATTCCGCTCTTCCGGTACACAACATTCAGGTTGAGGTCTCTAAACTTCTCATACAGACCACATTGATGCATCAACAACTCTGACGCATACAAGGTCTTTCTACCCAAGGCATCTGCTACAACATTTGCCTTTCCAGGATGATAGTTGAGATTAAAATCAAAGTCCTTGAGGTATTCCATCCATTGCCGTTGCCTCATATTTAATTCTTTTTGATCAAATAGGTACTTCAGACTTTTGTGATCGCTGAATAAATCAAACTGCACTTCATACAGATGATGTCTCCAGATCTTGAGGGCAAAGATAATTGCTGCTAACTCCAGATCATGGGTAGGATAGTTTTGCTCATGAGGTTTCAATTGTCTGGATGCATACGCTACAACTGCACCATCTTGCATAAGTACACATCTGAGTCCCTTGTTGGACGCATCACAGTACACCACGTACTTACGGGTTGGTTCTGGAATTACTAACACTGATGTTGTTGTTAGCTTTTCCTTTAAGGTTTTGAAACTCCATTCACAAGCGGCATCCCAATAAAACTCTGCACCTTTCCTGGTTAAGCGAGTCAATGGCAAAGTAATCTCCGAAAATCCTAAGATGTATCTCCGGTAATAGCCTGCCAAGCCAAGAAAACTCCTGACTTCGGTCACACTTCTGGGTCTTTCCCAATTCAACACTGCCTCTACCTTGGAGGGATCGACAGACACACCGCCCTGCGATATGACATGTCCCAAGAATTTAACTTCAGATAGCCAGAATTCGCACTTGCTGAACTTGGCATACAACTGTTTCTCTCTAAGGACTTCCAACACAATCATTAAATGTTCAACTTGTTCTTCGGAATCCTTGGAGTAAATTAGAATGTCATCAATAAAGATAACAACAAACTTGTCGAGGTAGGGCTGGAATATCCGATTCATGTAATCCATGAATATAGCTGGAGCATTAGTCAAACCGAATGGCATGACCAAGAATTCATAATGTCCATAACGGGTCCTGAACGCTGTCTTGGAAACATCCGAGGACTTGATACGAATCTGATGGTATCCAGATTGAAGATCAATCTTGGAAAAGATGGTAGCACCTCTAAGCTGATCCAAAAGGTCATCAATACGGGGCAAAGGATACTTGTTCTTAATTTTGACCTTGTTAAGCTGACGATAATCAATGCACAAACGCTTACTACCATCTTTCTTTTGACTAGCAACACCGGTGCTCCCCAAGGTGAGACACTTGGTCGAATGAAGTGTTTCTGAAGTAACTCTTCCAATTGGGACTTAAGCTCATGAAGCTCTAAAGGAGACATTCGATAAGGGGTAACTGAGATAGGTTGGGATCCAGGAATAAGGTCGACAGAAAACTCAACTTCCCTTTCAGGAGGTGATGACATTCGTCATTACATTAAAATAAGACCAATTTCAAGTGTTTTTAGAAGTATTGTAACCTAATTCATGGAGGAATAATGCACTAGTTTGAAGATATTTGCAAAGGAAGAAAGTAGAGCTACTTTTCCTGTTTCACGCCTCAGGCGAAAATTTCTGTGCCTGAGGCGATTTTCATTCTGTTTTCACGCCTGAGGCGCAACATCCTGCGCCTGAGGCGGAAAGTCTGCAGCCTGGAGCGGAAATCCTGTGCCTGGGGCGAAATTCGCATTTATTGACCCCAGTTATAAAAGGAAGTGACAGATGTGAGATCAGGACTCGTTTTTGGACATTGGAAACCTGAAATTGGAGAATTCTTTGAGATCTAGGAGCTTGGAGGCAAGGATTGAAGTGTGGAAACACATCAAGATCATCTTGTAAACATGCTTTCTTTCATTTCTTTGATTGTAATGTCTTTTTATACTATGTGTAACTAAATTACCATGATTGATCCTTAGGGGATTCTGATTTTTATTTCTCTTGAACCATGTGATTATCATATGTTATGATCAATGAATTACGAAGTTAGTTTCTTCAATTATTCCTTGTGCTTAATGCTTTATATGATTTGGCCAATTATATAATGATTTCAATTGTTTGTTTTACTATGACGATAGGAATGAATGATCGATCTAGGAATGATTGATCAATTAACTTTCACTTAAGACATTTTAGATCGTTAATTGAGATTAAAAGGTTAAAGTTTGTAAACCTCAATTGATCATAGATGACCTAAGACATTAGGAATCGATGATCAAAGGAGAGGATTATGTTACCAAGACATTGGGCATAATCATTTGAGATTTAATCTAATCATGAAACTATAAATTGAGTAATTTGTAATCATACATGAAATTACCGAGAGAAATAGTAATTAGATGAACCAAAAGGATCAATCGCTTTTCTTCTATTAATTTCAATCTTAAGTTATTTCCAAAGTTTATGATCGAAATTTGAACCAAACAAATTCCCCCCCCCCCCCCCCCCTTTTTTTTATATGTCAATTTATGTGTTTAAGTATGAATCAAATTTGTGTTTGAATTACAACAATCCCTGAGGATCGATAATTTTACTACTTGACGGCTATAATTGTATACTTGCAAAATATTCATCAAGTTTTTGGCGCCGTTGTCGGGGATTGTTGTAATTCTTTGTTACTTGTTATCTTCATTATTACTTAGGTTTTTCTTTGTTACTTGTTATCTTCATCATTTTTAGAAAAGAAAAAAAAATTATTGTTCTCATTATGTGTTCTTCATTGTACTTGTGCTACTAACTATTTTCTCTAAGTGTTGTAGCAATGAATTGGATTGAAAATAGATTGGTTGATTCTGAAGAAATTGCTATTATTCGTTATCAACTTTGTCTACTATCTTATGAGCAAAGATGGGTAAATGGAGAGCTTCAACGATTGAAGGTGAGATATGATCATCACACCAACTATTGTGAGAAGCCTTACATTGAGGAAGAGCATGAAGTGATCAACATCCATTACAACGTTCAACTCATCAAGTTCTTGGATGAATTTTTTAAGTTCCATCAAGGTTCATTTGGTGGATTTGAAGTTGAATGTGGTAATCTTGTTACAAAGGCAAATGAGTGTGAGAAATTGGTTGAGATGGGGACCAAACATCATGTTATTTGGGTAGAAGAAGAGATTTTGAAGCTCAAGAAGAACGGTATTAGAAGAGTGAACCATGATGATCTCTATATGACACTTGAGTCTCAACTAATGGAGCTAGAAGAGAAAGATCATTTTCCAAAGAAACATCAACCTTCTTCAAGGTTGGAGAGTGCTCATTCCATGAGCTTATTTGTTGGAGCATGGGGGCCCTTGATTCTCTATGCGAAGTTCATGGAATTCTTACCAAACAAGAGGAAGAAGAAGGATGATGTGTTCTTCCTATCATTTAAGCCTCCCTAACATGGTGTTGATACGCCAAGCTTGAGACGTCAACAACAAGCGCTTCATGGGAGGCAACCCATGGGTTTAGTATTTCTATCCCTCTTTTCTTTTACTTTCTTTGCCTTCCTCTTTGTTGGCCTGCTTAGGATTTTTAATTGTTGAAGTTGTAGTTACTCTTTATTGGTCATGAATAAGTACTTGTGCTATTTGTGGTTATCTTTGAATATTTTAGTCTTTATGAAAGCTTTACACTATTTGCAATTTGTTTGGCTACCACTTTAGATTAAAAAATTGTTGACCAAGTGCATGATATGAATGTGTGATGTTTTTTATGGTTTCTTATGCATGATAGTTGATTATTTAGGCAAAGTTTCGGGACTCTCACAAATATTGACCATTGTTTAATCCGGCCTAGCCGTGAGATTTGAGCCCAAACACTGATCTTTTATTGATTATGAGAATTCGACACTTAGCTATGTCTCTAGAATTTGCATATGTTCTCTTTAATTGGTTTATTGTTGTGATGCACACACGAGGCAACTTGTTTTGTACCTTGAGCCTATTCTAGCCACCCTCATCATTGTTTATCCTTTGTTTAACCCCTTTGAGCTTAAAGAAAAAAATATTTTTTTTTTTGTGTGATCTTACCCAAGTTTTGATTATCAAAGTAAAAAAAAAAAAATTATTTTCTTGGAGAATTAGATACCTTTAGTGAAAATGTGCACACTGCATGTCACTAAGTTTGGGGTTGCTGTTGGAATTAGCAACACATTAAGTTTGGGGTAGGTATACTAGAGAACTAAAAAAAAAAAAAATATAGAAAATTATGAAAGAAAAAAATTCAGAAAGTTCACCAAAAAAAAAATTAAAAAAAAAAAATACAAAAGTCATGGTGATCTTCTTGAAAACAAAAAGAAATTGTGTTTGAATTTGGATAGTCGGATCCAGGAGAAAAAGTGTTATGAAAAATTGTTCTCTAGTATGGATGCTTGAAAATTAGGGTGGGGTTTTAGGTTTATTCAATCGAGTGGTATCTAACTTCAAGTTTTTCTACTCACTTACCAAAATGCTACCATCTACCCTTTTTAACCAGGCCACGATACAACCCATAAAAGTCCTCTAATGTGTGTGCTCATTACATGGTGATTGATTTTTGAGAATGTTTGCAAATTTATAGTAGTCTAGTTATGATGTGTTGATCGAGTGAATATTACCCGTAAACAGGAGAGTCGGTGAGGGTGTGAAAAGATTAAGTGTGGTCAATCTTTGTTTGATGCTCTTTGTTTTGCCTAAATTTGTAACCGTGTGCATTTTGAATCATGATGAAATTGATCATTGAAATATTGTGCAAATTGTGTCTAACTTGATTGGGTTTGAGTTTGTGTAGCCAAATGGATTGAGGTAGTGTTTTGTTTTCCCAGAGATTGAAATATTCCTCGAGGACAAGGAATGGAATAAGTTTGGGGTTGTGATGTCATTCGTCATTACATTAAAATAAGACCAATTTCAAGTGTTTTTAGAAGTATTGTAACCTAATTCATGGAGGAATAATGCACTAGTTTGAAGATATTTGCAAAGGAAGAAAGTAGAGCTACTTTTCCTGTTTCACGCCTCAGGCGAAAATTTCTGTGCCTGAGGCGATTTTCATTCTGTTTTCACGCCTGAGGCGCAACATCCTGCGCCTGAGGCGGAAAGTCTGCAGCCTGGAGCGGAAATCCTGTGCCGGGGCCAAATTCGCATTTATTGACCCCAGTTATAAAAGGAAGTGACAGATATGAGATCAGGACTCGTTTTTGGACATTGGAAACATGAAATTGGAGAATTCTTTGAGATCTAGGAGCTTGGAGGCAAGGATTGAAGTGTGGAAACACATCATGATCATCTTGTAAACATGCTTTCTTTCATTTCTTTGATTGTAATGTCTTTTTATACTATGTGTAACTAAATTACCATGATTGATCCTTAGGGGATTCTGATTTTTATTTCTCTTGAACCATGTGATTATCATATGTTATGATCAATGAATTACGAAGTTAGTTTCTTCAATTATTCCTTGTGCTTAATGCTTTATATGATTTGGCCAATTATATAATGATTTCAATTGTTTGTTTTACTATGACGATAGGAATGAATGATTGATCAATTAACTTTCACTTAAGACATTTCGGATCGTTAATTGAGATTAAAAGGTTAAAGTTTGTAAACCTCAATTGATCATAGATGACCTAAGACATTAGGAATCGATGATCAAAGGAGAGGATTATGTTACCAAGACATTGGGCATAATCATTTGAGATTTAATCTAATCATGAAACTATAAATTGAGTAATTTGTAATCATACATGAAATTACCGAGAGAAATAGTAATTAGATGAACCAAAAGGATCAATCGCTTTTCTTCTATTAATTTCAATCTTAAGTTATTTCCAAAGTTTATGATCAAAATTTGAACCAAACAAATTCCCCCCCCCCCCCCCCCCTTTTTTTATATGTCAATTTATGTGTTTAAGTATGAATCAAATTTGTGTTTGAATTACAACAATCCCTGAGGATCGATAATTTTACTACTTGACGGCTATAATTGTATACTTGCAAAATATTCATCAGGAGGCAAATTCATAATATCATCTGGGAAAACATCTAAGTATTCACTAACAACTGGAATGTCACTAGGGCTCAAGCTAGGTTCCGGATCAATGGTAAACAAGACACTGAAACACTTGCTAATAGCACCTAAGTACTGGATCATCTGATGAGTGTTTTGAAGCAAAGCAGTGAGTGCTCTACTTTCTGTAGAAGTTTCGGCAGTAATGAACAAGTTCTTTTCAGCACATCCAATGTACACGGTGTTGGCGGAGAGCCAATCCATGCCTAGGACTACATCTAAATCCTTCAAAGGTAGACAGATTAAATCTATATGATAGACTTTACTGCCCACAAGGACAGGACAGTTCTGACAGACACGCTTCGAAGTAACCTTGCCACCTGTAGCAACAGCTACAGTCATTGGAGGGATTAAAGGGACAGAGGGCAATTTCAGACGCTGAACACAGTCAACGGCTATGAAGGAATTAGTGGCTCCACAGTCAAACAATACTAAGACTTCTAACTGACCCAACATGCATACATCCATAATTAAATCATTGTTAGATTTAACTTTCTCACCGTCAAGTGAGTATACCCGACCTTTTCTCTTAGAAGCTCCGCTGGAATCTCCCTGCCTCTTCAGCTTAGGACATTCATGCTTGAAGTGGCCTGGCTGCTTGCAATAGTAACACACATTCTTTCCCTTCATACAATCTCCGCTATGAGGGAACCCACATTCTGCACAATTCTTTGGCGAACACTGATAATAGGCCTACTTTCCCTTACTGGTAGAACCCTTAGTCCTCACTTGCAAATTGAACTTCCTAGAGTCTCTCCTTTTCTGGGCAGCTTCACCACGTTCCTTATGAATATTGTTGAGATCTGCTTCAGCATGATAGCTCTTTTGCACCAAATCACCAAAGGTAGTGATATGCTCCATGGAGACGTCATGCGCTATGTCCGCCCTTAATCCAAACCTATAATTCTTCATTTTCCATTATTCAGTTGGGGCGTCATTACTGTCCGCCACATAACGAACCAGATCATTGAACTTCATAGTATAGTCTGCCACTGACATACTTCCCTGCTTCAACTCAGTCAATTCTCGTTCCATCTGAAATTGATAACTCTCCGGGATATAATGCCCGACAAAGAGACGTCGAAAATTACTCCAGGTCATCTCCATCTAGCTAACCTCCATGTATGACTTTGTTCCGTCCCACTAGTTACACGTGTCACCCCTAAAGAAGCGGGAGACAAATGTCACTTTGTCAGCTTCAGTGCAATCCATGGACTCTAGGATTCCAATCATCCTTTGAATCCATTCTCTAGCCTTAGCGGGGTTGTACTCTCCATAAAACTCCGGTGAACTCATGCGGCAGAACTCTCGGAATGCAGCACTTGATCCTTGCTGCTGAGGTGGAGGATTGTTCATGTGCTGTTGGAACATAGCCATGAACTCTTGATGCTGTTGAGCTTCCTGGGCCAGAAACTGTTGTTGTTGGTGCATCATCTCAGCCCACATGTTAGCATCCGCATCTCCGTACATCTCAGGTTCATCATCAACGTTCCTCTTTGGCCTTCCAGGTCCTCGTCTTGCTCCTGACATAGTGCTCTAACTGCCAATATCAAGTCAAGTTAGCTAGGCTTAAAGTGACATGACATCTAGAACAGATGTTAGAAATCCAGACAACTACTAATGAACTCAGGCATGATCTGAATCGACCTGCTCTGATACCAATTATAACACCCCACGTCTAAATCTAGAATAAAACGCTGGATATCATTACTGGTACCGAGTACATTATTATTACTATTGATAAAAAGAAGCACACATAGGTTTAACGGAAACGATAGAAAGAAACAACCACAGAGTTTATTGAATGGCAAAACAACATAACAAAGAACTAGAAAGCATGAAATAAATGCGATCCAAAGCAACGCCTTGAGCACACCAACTACCCTCCTAGTGGTGACTACATCGGGGAAACCTAAAGCAGAAATAAAGGTGTATCACACAAATTTAACTCTTATTCATTTTAACCGCAAGGATTCTCCGAGGTGAGCATATCTCGGAGGCCCGCCTTGTCCGTCGATCGATCCGATCACAGCATACAGCTCACAATACATAACCTGATGAATAATCCCATTGGGAAAATTCATATGCGACAATTCAGAATCGCTTCCTAAGTGACTGTTACTAGTATTGATCATGCTACCATACTTATCCCAAAACCCGGGGAACATGCAACTTAATTATTTCTAAGTTATACCCTAAGATCGTCTGTGATTAACATTCTATTTAACATTATATCAGTCACATTACTGCAAATTATCTATCTCAGATGAGGAAATAAAACGAGCGTTGAAAACAGTTTGAAATTTGAAAAGTTACAGGCTGTACTGTGTAAGCTCACCGTAGCGAGTTACCTGCTCGCCATGGCAGGTTTACAGGTCATTTCTGTACAATCTCGCTACGGTGAAATACTGGTCCGCCATGGCGAAATCCAGGTTCTGACCTAAATAACTCGCCTGGCGAGCAGAAGCCTGCCATGGCGAAGTTCATCAGCCCAAAACCCTCTTTTTGCCATGAATGCTCGCCAGCAATCCGCCATGGCGAGTTCATGCAGAATTGCCCCTGTTTTGCGAAAATCATCAATTTCCAATGGATTCACCTACATTCCTCATTTAAGATAGTGCAGAAGCATAAATTGTATAATATAAGATAGAATGGAGGGGGATTTGGGGATTAATTTCCCTCGCACAACATTTTCTTAAAACTTAAGTTATCATGCAAATTTTGTAAAATTGGGGAACTAAACTACCTAGCCTAAGAACCCACCTGGAATTGAAGCTTTAATCTTGCTTCTGGGCTCTAAGCACATCTACTGCAACCTCCTAAAATGCCCCACGAACCCAGACCTGAAGGTTGAAAATTGACTCTTGAAACCCCTTAATTGCTCTACGAATTTGAGAAGTGTTTGATGCTTAGAATCTCTGATGTTGGGGGTATTTATAGTAGTTTAAGGGCAGGGTAGTAAACAGTAATGAGTTTGTCTCTTGGTTCCTTTGCATGTAGTGTCATTGGACAAGAAAATGTGAGTTGTTGTTTTGTGACATGTGAGGCCATGGAAATTTGGAGGAGGTAGTGGCATCAGGGATTCTGTTTCTGATACATTGGCATGTGATGAATCTCTGAGATTTAGTTGTTATCTAGTGAGTTGTCTATGGTGAGAAAGTGCCAAACTCATGTGAAAAGGGTAAATGAAGATTTTGGAGATTGTTGTTGTTGTTGCTCGTGGATGAGGGAGAGAAGAGGGAGCTTGATGCTGATTTTCTAAAGTGAAGGGAATGAGTTGGAGGGTTGTCTTTGCATGTGGTGGAGGTGGTTAAAGTCTTAGTGGAATGGTGACACATTGCAAAGGATGAGGTGTTAAGATTATGAGAGGGTGAGTCACAAGAGGGTGGGAAGGTTTAAATTCTTATAATTAATTAATCTTAAGAGTAATACACAGGTATCATTTGTGTAGTTTAGTCTTTGATTGGAGTTACTAATTTACACACATAATACACTTAAATCCCATGATTTAATTAATTACTACCTCAAATTAATCCTAATTTTATTAGACCATTTCTAATTAAAATTAGTTAGATAATTTAGGAGTTGGGATATTACAGAGGCTCTGTTAAAACAAGCTATAAACATTGATGATGATCTTGAAACATCCTCATAAAAACCTTCAATTGACTTGAGCAAGATCAAAATCATTCCTCTAAAGAGAAAGAAGCCTGAACCTACCATTCCCTTTAACAAAAATCATCCCTTCTTCAATCCCATCTCTGAACCCAACCTTGAGCTCTTAGATATTGCTATTAGTATTAGTCTTAAGAGACTCAAAAGCATGGAGGAAGAAGTACTGATTTTCCCTTCAGATGTTGATGCTGAGATTAGGGAATTGGAAGCTAAGTTCAGTGATTCTCTGAGACTCTTGGGAGGGTATGTTAAGAACAAAATTCAAGGAAGAGGAATGAATGCCTTGAATCAAATAATGGATGTTGCTGAACAATCTCATGCTCCAAGTAGAGCTGTCAAAACGGGCGGCCCGGCCCGTTTCGGGCCGGGCTTAAAAAGCCCGGATAAAAAATGGGCTACAAAATCAAGGCCCGAGCCCGGCCCGGTACGGGCTCTCGGGCTATCGGGTCGGCCCGGTTTTTAAAAAAAAAAACTTTTTTAAAGCAATAGATGAAGGGTAATGAAAAAAGAAGAAATTTAAGTGCCCAATAAATTTGACAAAGAGATCACAACATTAATTTATTACAAATAGGTTGAAATTTGTTAGTATTAATGTAAAGCTATTTAAGCTAGTTACAGTTTACGAGTAATCACGTAGAGAATATTTCACGATCGTGATTTTATATTTATAGCTTATTTATTTGTTTATTTTAGTGATATGATAAATTATTTTTACTTTTAGCTTCTTTTCATTTCCTTATGTATATAATTTGCGTTACTAGTGCATGTATATAATTTGCGTTACTAGTGCATGTCTATAATTTGCGTTACTAGTCCATATTTATTCTCTTAAATGCGCGTTTGATGGAATTTGAAGGTGTGTGTGACGTGTGTGTTGTGTTGCTGCCGTGTTGTTAACTTATTATATTTGTGTGGACTTTTAGATTGGTGGCCCAAGTAAAAAGTATTATAAACATCCTTCCTTGTTTACTCATATTTTTTATTTTTATTTTTTTATTATAATTTTATCGGGCTTGCGGGCGGCCCGCGGCCCATTCGGGCAGGCCCATATTTTTTGCAGGCTTTATCGGGTCAGGCTAAAAAGCCCGGATGCTAATTTGGGTTAGATTTTTAAGGCCCAAGCCCAGCAACAAATCGGGCTATTCGGGCCGGCCCATTTTGACAGCTCTAGCTCCTAGGCTTACCAACTATAATCATGAAGAAGAATGTGCTTATCAAGAAGAAGTGTTGGCTGCTATTAGAGAAAATATTGAGCAAACAATTGTGGATGCTAAGAAGCAAGAAGAAGAAGAGGCAAAGAAAGCAAGGGTGGCTGCTGAAGCTGAATTGAAAAGAAGGGCTGATGAAGAGGCTCTGAAGTTGTTAGTTGAAAGAGCTGCTAGGATTGCAGAAATTGAAACTCAGAAGCTGCTTGAAGCTCAAGCAATGGGTCCACAACAGGGTGAGGACACCATTATGACTGAACAAGAGATAACTGAGCCAGCTTCTGTTAGAGGCAAAGATGTTGTGGTTGACACTACCCCTCCAAGCTCTCCAATCAGACTTATCATTGGATCTCCATCTTCTGCTATTCCTTCAGCTGTTCAAACAGCATTAGATGAGATGAAGACTGAGATGAAAAATGACATCTCTGAGATAAAAGAAGAAGTGAAGAATGACATCTCTGAGATAAAAGAAGAAGTGAAGAATGACATCTCAGACTTGAGGGCTGATATGAATGCATCTGGTGAAGCTACTAACAAGAAGATTGATGAGATGATGCTGTTTTTACAGAAGATTGCCAGTCAACTACCCAAGCCTTAACCTTATGTTTGAGCACATTGTTTTTATAACTTTTGATATGTAATTCGTGGATAATTTTCTTTTTGATTAATTAACTACTGTTTATCCATGCTTAATTGATTGCGTATCTGAATGTTTGTTATTTTTATTTTGTTTTCAAAAATAAAAAATTATATTCACTGATTATGTCTGATACTCTTGTGGCTTCTGAACCTAGTGTAAGGTGTTGGAGAACATCTTGTTTTAAAACTTATATATGCTTTTGAAAACCTAAGGTTCCCCCACATCAGTATTCCTGTTTACTCAAGAAATAGCTTCTTAGTATTATCGCCTGTTTATAAGCGGGGCACCAATACCGAATGAGGCGTGCTTGGTAACTGGTGTTCTGACATTTTTAAGTAGAATATATGAAACATGCAAAGAAAATAAACAATTTAAAGCAAGAAATTTTTTATTATTACTGATGCAAAATTTTATTACATGGATAGTGAGAGAACTACTTAGACTCTACATCAGACTTAGCCTCTGGACATCGGGACAAAACACAATCCATCCATTTTATGCCATCATTTTAATTTATCAAAGTTAAGATATCATTAGGGGTCACTATCCAATTAGAAGCCGACAATTCAATTATCAAGTTTAAGACAACTTGATATTTTCAATCCAATTCGGGCAAAATTTCATCATCTTTTGAGTTTTTTGAATTTAGAACCGCGATGGTTCAAATATTATATTTCCTCTAGGGACATCGGGAAAAAACACAATCCATCCATTTTATGCCATCATTTTAATTTATCAAATTTAACATATCATTTGGCGTAACTATCCAATGAGATGACGTCAATTCGATTCTCGAGTTTAAGACAACTTGATATTTTCAATCTAATTCGGACAACATTCCATCATCTTATTTGTTTTTCGAATTTAGATCCATGCAGGTTCAAATATTATATTTTCTTTAAGGACATCAGAACATAACATAATCCATCTATTCATACCTGCTATCGGGTAAATTGAAAAACTATGTAATCATTTAGGTTCGTAGGTGTATGATTGCCAAACATATGACACTTTTCTATATCTATCATACAATATCAATAAATGTAAGTAGTGATTAATGAATAAAATAAAGAATAGCTAAAAAGCATAAAAACATACATTGAGTGAACCGCATATTTTTCTTCAATTCAATTTATCAAGTTTAGAACAACTTCATCCAAATATCAAATTTGATTTTCAATTCTATTCCGGCAAAATTCTATCATCTTTTTAGTTTTTCGAATTTAGAACCGCGAAGGGTCAAATATCATATTTTCCTTTAGTGACATCGGGACAAAACACAATTCATCCATTATATACCATCATTTTAATTTATCAAATTTAAGATATCATTCGGAGTCATTATCCAATGAGAAGCCGACAATTCAATTATCAAGTTTAAAACAACATGATATTTTCTATCCAATTCGGTCAAAATTCCATCATCCATTGATTTTTCGAATTTAAAACCATGTAGGTTCAATCCACCCATTTTATGCCGTCATTTCAATTTATCAAATATAAGATATCATTCGGGGTCACTATCCAATTAAAAGCAGACAATTCAATTATCAAGTTTAAGACAACCTGATATTTTCAATCTAATTCGGACAAAATTCCATCATCTTTTGAGTTTTTCAAATTTAGAACCACGATGGTTCAAATATCATATTTCGTTTAGGGACATCGGGACAAAA
This sequence comes from Trifolium repens, assembly GCA_030408175.1. Lineage (NCBI taxonomy): Eukaryota > Viridiplantae > Streptophyta > Magnoliopsida > Fabales > Fabaceae > Trifolium > Trifolium repens. Next base: position 32,103,419 of record CP125850.1, on the reverse strand, counting down.
CACAATCCATCCATTTTATGCCATCATTTTAATTTATCAAATTTAAGATATCATTCGGGGTCACTATCCAATTAGATGACGTCAATTCGATTATCGAGTTTAAGACAACTTGATATTTTCAATCGAATTCGGACAACATTCGATCATCTTTTTTGTTTTTTTATTTTAGATCCATGTAGGTCCAAATACTCCCTCCGTTCCTTTTTATTGGGAACAATTTGGAAAAAACATTTGTTCCTTTTTATAAGAAACAATCATTAAATTCATACTTTATTGATTAAACAATTACATTTCTACCATTTATCTATTCCAATGTTATGCATTAATTACAATAACATATTCCCTATGCATTAATTACACTAGGGTTAGTTTTGGAATAGATTATAAAATTTTAGAATTTTTAATAAAAAAAATAAAATTCCTTGGTTTGTGTGTTTTTTCCAAATTGTTCCTTATAAACAGGAACGGAGGAAGTATTATATCTTCTTTACGGACATCTGAACATAACACAATCCATCTATTCATACATGCTATCAGGTAAATTGGAAAACAATGTAATCATTTTAGGCTCGTAGGAGTATGATTGCCAAACCTATCACATTTTTCTAAATCCATCATATTATATAAATAAATGTAAGTAGTGATTAATGAATCAAATAAAGAATAGCTAAAAAGCATAAAAACATACATTGAGTGAACCACATATTTTGCAATTTGTTGATAAAAAAGCCTTTATTCCAACAACCAGTATCTTCAATTCAATTTATCAAGTTTAGAAAAACTTCATCCAAATATCAAATTTGATTTTCAATTCTATTCCGACAAAATTCTACCATCTTTTTAGTTTTTCGAATTTAGAACCGCGAAGGGACAAATATCATATTTTCCTTTAGTGACATCGGGACAAAACACAATTCATCCATTATATACCATCATTTTAATTTATCAAATTTAAACTATCATTCGGGGTCATTATCCAATGAGAAGCCGACAAATCAATTATCAAGTTTAAGACAACTTGATATTTTCTATCCAATTCGGTCAAAATTCCATCATCTTTTGATTTTTCGAATTTAAAACCATGTAGGTTCAAATATAATATTTTCCTTTACGGACATCTGGACACAACACAATCCACCCATTTTATGCCATCATTTCAATTTATCAAATATAAGATATCATTCGGGGTCACTATCCAATTAAAAGCCGACAATTCAATTATCAAGTTTAAGACAACTTGATATTTTCAATCTAATTCGGACAAAATTCCATCATCTTTTGAGTTTTTCGAATTTAGAACCATGATGGTTCAAATATCATATTTCCTTTAGGGACATCGGGACAAAACACAATCCATCCATTTTATTCAATCATTTTAATTTATCAAATTTAAGATATCATTCGGCGTCACTATCCAATTAGAAGCCGACAATTCAATTATCAAGTTTAAGATAACTTGATATTTTCAATCCAATTCGGGCAAAATTCCCTCATCTTTTGAGTTTTTCGAATTTAGAACCGCGATGGTTCAAATATCATATTTCCTTTAGGGACATCAGGACAAAACACAATCCATCCATTTTATGCCATAATTTTAATTTATCAAATTTAAGATATCATTCGGCATAACTATCCAATGAGATGACGTCAATTCGATTATCGTGTTTAAGACAACTTGATATTTTCAATCCGATTCGGACAACATTCGATCATCTTTTTTGTTTTTTTTATTTTAGATCCATGTAGGTCCAAATATTAAATTTTCTTTACGGACATCTGAACATAACACAATCCATCTATTCATACATGCTATCAGGTAAATTGGAAAACTATGTAATCATTTTAGGCTCGTAGGTGTATGATTGCCAAACATATCACATTTTTCTAAATCCATCAAAAAATATAAATAAATGTAAGTTGTGATTAATGAATCAAATAAAGAATAGCTAAAAAGCATATAAACATACATTGAGTGAACCACATATTTTGTAATTTGTTGATAAAAAGCCTTCATTCCAACAACCGGTATCTTCAATTCAATTTATCAAGTTTAGAACAACTTCATCCAAATATCAAATTTGATTTTCAATTTTATTCGGACAAAATTCTATCATCTTTTTAGTTTTTCGAATTTAGAACCGCGAAGGGTCAAATATCATATTTTCCTTTAGCGACATCGGTACAAAACACAATTCATCCATTATATACCATCATTTTAATTTATCAAATTTAAGATATCATTCGGGGTCACTATCCAATGAGAAGTCCACAATTCAATTATCAAGTTTAAGACAACTTGATATTTTCTATCCAATTCGGTCAAAATTCCATCTTCTTTTAATTTTTCGAATTTAAAACCATGTAGGTTTAAATATAATATTTTCTTTTACGGACATCGGGACACAACACAATCCACCCATTTTATGCCATCATTTCAATTTATCAAATTTAAGATATCATTCCGGGTCATTATCCAATTAGAAGCTGACAATTCAATAATCAAGTTTAAAACAACTTGATATTTTCAATCCAATTCGGGTAAAATTCCATCGTCTTTTGAGTTTTTCGAATTTAGAACCGCGATGGTTCAAATATTATATTTCCTCTAGGGACATCTGGACAAAACACAATCCATCAATTTTATGCCATCATTTTAATTTATCAAATTTAAGATATCATTTGGTGTGACTATCCAATGAGATGACGTCAATTCGATTATCGAGTTTAAGACAACTTGATATTTTCAATCCAATTCGGACAACATTCAATCATCTTATTTGTTTTTCGAATTTAGATCCATGTAGGTTCAAATATTATATTTTCTTTACGGACATCTGAACATAACATAATCCATCTATTCATACATGCTATCAGGTAAATTGAAAAACTATGTAATCATTTTAGGCTCGTCGGTGTATGATTGATTGCCAAACATATCACATTTTTCTAAATCTATCATATAATATCATTAAATGTAAGTCGTGATTAATGAATAAAATAAAGAATAGCTAAAAAGCATAAAAACATACATTGAGTGAACCGCATATTTTGCAATTTGTTGATAAAAAAGCCTTCATTCCAACAACTGGTATCTTCAATTCAATTTATCAAGTTTAGAACAACTTCATCCAAATATCAAATTTGATTTTCAATTCTATTCTGACAAAATTCTATCATCTTTTTAGTTTTTCGAATTTAGAACCGCGAATGGTCAAATATCATATTTTACTTTAGTGACATCGGAACAAAACACAATTCATCCATTATATACCATCATTTTAATTTATCGAATTTAAGATATCATTCGGGGTCATTATCCAATGAGAAGCCGACAATTCAATTATCAAGTTTAAGACAACTTGATATTTTCTATCCAATTCGGTCAAAATTCCATCATCTTTTGATTTTTCGAATTTAAAACCTTGTAGGTTCAAATATAATATTTTCCTTTGATAACTCATATTTTGTGTGTATAATTAGGCCCTTGACACTTGATTTATTGCCTGCTAATATGGTTTGCATTCAATGTTTAGGTTTATTTTAATGTTTTTGTGAGTCTAGTATGTATTTAGGAATAAAATGTAAATTCATCATGAAAAGAGTAGTTCTGGTGTCAAGACAGACCACTGGGCCATCTAAAAGGTCCAAGAGCCAATACAAGAGATAATCAGAGTCAAGACTATCAGTCCGTACAACTATGAATGGCGGTTAGTTAGTCAAGTCAGCAAATGCCGCCACGTCAGAAGAAGATGATGATAACGAGCGCTAACGCGAGGAAAGACAACTGGCAGATTTCCATGTGCAGATTTACTATCATCGTACTAATCATTTGTTGGAATATGCTTTATTCCTTTGGGCTGTCTTATCCTCAATATGGAAGGCCCATGATCCAAGAGAAAGTGCTATATAAAGGAGCCTTAAACCCTAAAGTTAGAGAGCTCAGCCGTTGTGAAGAACAAAGAAGAAAATCAAGTTTACTCTTGGTGCGCCGCTGCTTACCGGAGTCATGACTGTTGCCGATCTTGGAGCTTGAGACATCTTCTCTAAGGCCATCACGGTTATAGGTTTACATTTAGAATTCATTTTAATGTGTAAGCTTATTATTCTGGTTGTTATGGTTTCTAAGCTCACCATGAGCTAAACTCTTGATGTTGAAATTATGTGAAGTTTAATGAAGGTTTAATATTATTCATGTGATGTGATGCGTGTATGTTTACTCCTTTAGTTCATTTGTTATTTTGCCATATATTTGCATCTAGGATTGATCACCATAGATTTGAATACAAGTTTATTGTTATGAGACATATATTCTCTACTTAAAGACTTAGACATAAGTTTTAGGGCCATAGTAAGAATACAACCACAGATTTTTGAACTGCAATGAAGTAAGTTTGACCTAGACATAAGACCCATCTTATCACACATTGTATGATTTAACATTTTAGAAATACACCACAAGGCAAGAGTTGCTTGCAGGAGTCTTGCCTTCACTTATCTCATCACATACCTATGTTAAACCGGATTTGAATGGATCATAGTTTCAACATACCTTCACAACTGTTTTCTCAAAACCTATTTAATCATTTTGCTGTTACTCAAAATTGCTACCCTAAATTGTTATTTATTTATTGTTATCACTCATAAGCATAAGACTACTTTGAATACCATTGGAACGAAATTCCCTTATCACAATCCCTGTGGGATCGATACTTTTTCTTATTACTTGCTGCAAAACTGACTGTGTATACTTGCACATTGCTTTTAAAATACAACTGTCAAACAAGCGAACAAGTTTTTGGCGCCGTTGCCGGGGATTGTGCGGTTTTAAGTTCCATAGTTATTCATTTAGTTTTTAGATTATTTGAGATTTAATATGTTTCTGTCAATTGGTGTCAAGACAGGTGTGTAGACTTTTTGTATGCGCAGGCTGTTATCACCATAATTCAGACCAGACCCTAAAATTGAAAGAACATTCAGAATCTTAATAAGGAATAGAGGAGTGAATACACAAGTTGGTGTAGATCTGGCTGAAGAAGAAGGGTTTCACAACTCAGACTCGGAAGAAGAAATGGCCGAACCTGAAGATGTGCCAATAGCCATGCCTGATGTTATCGGCATAGCTAATTATAGGATAAGGAACATAAGGGATTATGTTGTGTTTGATCCAAATGCCATGAATACTGGGATAGTCAGACCAGAGATCACAGCTGCTCAGTTCGAGTTCAAACCTATGATGTTTCAAATGTTGCAATCTATTGGGCAATTTTCTGGAGCAGCTACTGATGATCCTCACCTACACTTGAAGCAATTCTTGGAGGTTACTAGTAACTTCAAAATTCCTGGAATTACTGATGATGCTTTCAGATTGAGGCTATTCCCTTACTCTTTGAGGGATAGAGCCAAAGGTTTGCTTAACTCACTAGAGCCTAATTCCATTGCTACCTGGAATGCTTTAGCTTAGAAGTTTCTAGCCAAATACTTCCCTCCTGTCAAAAATGCAAAGATGAGGAATGAAATTACTTCTTTCAGACAAGGAGAGGATGAGTCACTATTTGATGCTTGGGAGAGATACAAGGAGATGTTGAGACAATATCCACACCATGGTATTCCAGTTTGTATTCAGCTTGAAACATTTTACAATGGTTTGACACCTTCATCAAGGAATATGTTGGATGCATCATCTGGAGGAGCTTTACTGTCCAAGTCATACACAGAAGGATTTGATCTTATAGAGAGCATCACTGCAAATACATATCAGTGGCCTACAATCAGAGCAAACTATGCTCCTAGTACTTCAAAGAAGTCACCTGGTGTGCATGAAGTCAGTGAAACAACAGCTATAGCTGCTCAAGTTGCACATATCCACAACATGATGAAGAATCTGCTCACGCCACCTGCCTTGCCTGCGGTTGCCTCTGAGCCAGTCAATGTAGTGTCAGACTCAGCAGAAGTAGCTTGTGTTTACTGTGGTGGAGCTCACTTATATGAAGAATGTCCTGCAAATCCTGTATCTGCCAACTATGTAAATAATTTCAATAAGAACAACAACTCATATAGCGAGCACTATAATCCTGGCTGGAGGAATCATCATAACTTTTCTTGGAGTAATGCTCAGAATCAACAAAAAGCACCTGCTGTACCTCCTGGTTTTTCTGCTCAGAGCAACAGTCAACTGGAGGCAATACTGTAGAGTTGCACGCAAGAGACAAAAAATTTCACAGTAGAAGCTAAGAGCCAAATATTATCCCAAGGAGTTAGCATAAAAAATCTGGAGAATCAAGTAGGGCAAATAGCCACTGCTTTCACTCAAAGACCTAGTGGAAGTTTGCCCAGCACTACTGAAAAACCTGCCTCTACTTCAAAAGATAAAGGAAAAGAGACTTGCAAGGTCATTACCTTGAGAAGTGAGACAGAGTATGAAGGGCCTAGTATAGGGACTATTGTTAATGAAGAAGCTCAAGAGAGACTAGCTGAAGACTCAACTGTCATATTGGCAAGTCAACAGTTATTCCCTGCTGCTACCTCAAAGAAGTCAAGTCCAGATAAGGCACAAGAGTCACCAACAGTCAAGACTCCTGTTGCCATTGAAGCAGCTGCACCGAGCAGCCCTGTTCTAGTTAGAGAAAGACCACCTCCACCTTTTCCTCAAAGACTAAGAAGAGTCAAAGAGGAGAAGCAATTTGACAAGTTCATAGAAATCATGAAGCAGTTACACATCAACATTCCACTGATTGAAGCTATTCAACAGATGCCTAATTATTCCAAATTCATGAAGGATGTGTTAACTAAGAGAAGGAGGATTGGTGAATTTGAGACTGTTGTACTCACTCAAGAGTGTAGTCAGATGGTTCAAGGAAGGATCCCACCAAAGATGAAAGATCCAGGGTCCTTTACTATCCCTTATACCATAGGAGATGTTTATGTTGGAAGAGCACTATGTGATCTAGGTCCTAGCATCAATCTGATGCCATTATCTATTTTCGAGAAGCTTGGTATTGGTGCTGCAAGACCTACAACAGTTACTGTCCAACTAGCAAATAGAAGTCAATGCTACCCTCAATGGAAGATTGAAGATGTGTTGGTCAAGGTTGACAAGTTTGTTTTCCCTGAGGAATTCATAATCATGGACTTCACTGCAGATGATGATACCCCAATACTTTTGGGAAGACCATTCCTTGCCACAGGAAGAACCCTGATAGATGTGGAAAAAGGAGAACTCACCAAGAGAGTCAATGCTCAAGAAGTCACTTTCAATGTGCTGAAGGCCATGAAGTATCCTACAGAAGATGTGGAAGATGTTTCATTATTACAATGCTGGGATTCTCTGGTTCAGAAGCAGTTTAACAAGAGTCGAGACCCTTTGGTGGAAGAGTTAGCTCCATGTGAAGACAAGGAATTGGTAAGTAATGAAGCTACTGGTGAAGATTCAACTCAGCCCAAGAGTCTACATTGGGTTGACAAATATGAAATTCTTTGCTATTTTCAATCCAATTCGGGAAAAATTCCATCAACTTTGAGTTTTTAGAATTTAGAACAGCGATGGTTCAAGTATCATATTTCCTTTAGTGACATCGGGGCAAAAGACAATCCATCCATTTTATGCCATCATTTTACTTTATCAAATTTAAAATATCATTCGGGGTCACTATCCAATTAAAAGCCGACAGATCAATTATCAAGTGTAAGACAACTTGATATTTTCAATCCAATTCGGGAAAAATTTCATTTTTTAAATCTATCTTAAAATAGCAATAAATGTAAATAGTGATCAAAGAATCAAATTAAGAATAACTAAAAAGCATAATAGAATACCTTGAATGAACCGCATATTTTGCGATTTGTTGATCAATAAGCTTTCATTCCAACAATTGATACCTTGAATTCAATTTATAAAGTTTAGGACAACTTGATCCAAATATCAAAATTGATTTTCAATTCTTTCGGACAAAATTCTATTATCTTTTTAGATTTTCAAATTTAGAACCGCGAACGGTCAAATATCATATTTCCTTTAGGGAAATCGGGACAAAACACAATCCATTCATTTTATGCCATCAATTGAATTTTTCAAATTTAAGATATCATTCGGGGTCACTATCCAATTAGAAGCCGAAAATTCAATTATCAAGTTTAAAACAACTTGATGTTTTCAATCCAATTCGGACAAAACTCCATCATCTTTTGAGTTTTTCGAATTTAGAACCGCGATGATTCAAATATCATATTTCCTTTAGGGACATCGGGACAAAACACAATCCATTCATTTTATGTCATCAATTGAATTTATCAAATTTAAGATATCATTCGGGGTCACTATCCAATTAGAAGCCGACAATTCAATTATCAAGTTTAAAACAACTTGATATTTTCAATCCAATTCGGACAAAACTCCATCATATTTTGAGTTTTTCGAATTTAGAACCGCGATGATTCAAATATCATATTTCCTTTAGTGACATCGGGACAAAACAGAATCCATCCATTTAATTCCATCATTTAAATTTATCAAATTTAAAATATCATCCGAGGTCACTATCCAATTAAAAGCCGACAACTAGACATGGCAATAAAACCCATACCCGTGGGTATCCGCCCAAACCATACCCGCTTTGACGGGGAAAACCCGAGTTGACTGGGTTTGGGTTCGGGTTTGGGTTTTCACCGATTTCAAAAGATGGGGTTGGGGCGGGTAATGAGGATATTGATACCCACCTTGAACCCGTCCCCGAACCCGCCCCGTATATATTAAAATTAAATTTTACCTCTTTTAAATCAGAAATTTTTAAACAATTTCTTAAATTACATTTATATATTTATTTTTTATCTTTAATTTGAGTATTCAATAAACTATTTTCTCTATTTCTTTTCTTTATTTAAAAAATTATCGTTGAAACAAAATAATTGTGGGCTTTTAACTTCTTTTATTTAATAAAAAAAATACTAAAATGCAATCCAAATTCATGTAGGAAGAGACGTAACGGGGATACCCGAACCCCGTTGGGATACCCGATCCCCATTGGGTTTGGGGTAATACTTTTTATCCCCACTCAAAATGGGGATAGGTTTGGAAAAACCCAAACTATATGGGTTAGGGTTTGGGGAGAGCAAATCTCGTCCCCACCCCCCCTGTTGCCAACCCTACCGACAACTCAATTATCAAGTGTAAGACAACTCGATATTTTCAATCCAATTCGGGCAAAATTTCATTTTTTAAATCCATCTTAAAATAGCAATAAATGTAAATAGTGATCATAGAATCAAATTAAGAATAGCTAAAAAGCATAATAGAATACCTTGAATGAACCGCATATTTTGCGATTTGTTGATCAATAAGCTTTCATTCCAACAATTGATACCTTGAATTCAATTTATAAAGTTTAGGACAACTTGATCCAAATATCAAAATTGATTTTCAATTCTTTCGGACAAAATTCTATTATCTTTTTAGATTTTCAAATTTAGAACCGCGAACGGTCAAATATCATATTTCCTTTAGGGAAATCGGGACAAAACACAATCCATTCATTTTATGCCATCAATTGAATTTATCAAATTTAAGATATCATTCGGGGTCACTATCCAATTAGAAGCCGACAATTCAATTATCAAGTTTAAAACAACTTGATGTTTTCAATCCAATTCGGACAAAACTCCATCATCTTTTGAGTTTTTCGAATTTAGAACCGCGATGATTCAAATATCATATTTCCTTTAGGGACATCGGGACAAAACACAATCCATTCATTTTATGTCATCAATTGAATTTATCAAATTTAAGATATCATTCGGGGTCACTATCCAATTAGAAGCCGACAATTCAATTATCAAGTTTAAAACAACTTGATATTTTCAATCCAATTCGGAAAAACTCCATCATATTTTGAGTTTTTCGAATTTAGAACCGCGATGATTCAAATATCATATTTCCTTTAGTGACATCGGGACAAAACAGAATCCATCCATTTAATTCCATCATTTTAATTTATCAAATTTAAAATATCATCCGGGGTCACTATCCAATTAAAAGCCGACAACTAGACATGGCAATAAAACCCATACCCGTGGGTATCCGCCCAAACCATACCCGCTTTGACGGGGAAAACCCGAGTTGACTGGGTTTGGGTTCGGGTTTTCACCGATTTCAAAAGATGGGGTTGGGGCGGGTAATGAGGATATTGATACCCACCTTGAACCCGTCCCCGAACCCGCCCCGTATATATTAAAATTAAATTTTACCTCTTTTAAATCAGAAATTTTTAAACAATTTCTTAAATTACATTTATATATTTATTTTTTTATCTTTAATTTGAGTATTCAATAAACTATTTTCTCTATTTCTTTTCTTTATTTAAAAAATTATCGTTGAAACAAAATAATTTTGGGCTTTTAACTTCTTTTATTTAATAAAAAAAAATACTAAAATGCAATCCAAATTCATGTAGGAAGAGACGTAACGGGGATACCCGAACCCCGTTGGGATACCCGATCCCCATTGGGTTTGGGGTTATACTTTTTATCCCCACTCAAAATGGGGATAGGTTTGGAAAAACCCAAACTATATGGGTTAGGGTTTGGGGAGAGCAAATCTCGTCCCCACCCCGCCCCGTTGCCAACCCTACCGATAACTCAATTATCAAGTGTAAGACAACTCGATATTTTCAATCCAATTCGGGCAAAATTTCATTTTTTAAATCCATCTTAAAATAGCAATAAATGTAAATAGTGATCAAAGAATCAAATTAAGAATAGCTAAAAAGCATAATAGAATACCTTGAATGAACCGCATATTTTGCGATTTGTTGATCAATAAGCTTTCATTCCAACAATTGATACCTTGAATTCAATTTATAAAGTTTAGGACAACTTGATCCAAATATCAAAATTGATTTTCAATTCTTTCGGACAAAATTCTATTATCTTTTTAGATTTTCAAATTTAGAACCGCGAACGGTCAAATATCATATTTCCTTTAGGGAAATCGGGACAAAACACAATCCATTCATTTTATGCCATCAATTGAATTTATCAAATTTAAGATATCATTCGGGGTCACTATCCAATTAGAAGGCGACAATTCAATTATCAAGTTTAAAACAACTTGATATTTTCAATCCAATTCGGACAAAACTCCATCATCTTTTGAGTTTTTCGAATTTAGAACTGCGATGATTCAAATATCATATTTCCTTTAGGGACATCGGGACAAAACACAATCCATTCATTTTATGTCATCAATTGAATTTATCAAATTTAAGATATCATTCGGGGTCACTATCCAATTAGAAGCCGACAATTCAATTATCAAGTTTAAAACAACTTGATATTTTCAATCCAATTCGGGCAAAATTCCATCAACTTTTGAGTTTTTCGAATTTAGAACCATGATGGTTCAAATATCATATTTCCTTTAGTGACAGAATCCATCCATTTTATTCCATCATTTTAATTTATCAAATTTAAAATATCATTCGGGGTCACTATGCAATTAAAAGCCGACAACTAGACATGGCAATAAAACCCATACCCGTGGGTATCCGCCCAAACCATACCCGCTTTGATGGGGAAAACCCGAGTTGACTGGGTTTGGATTCGGGTTTGGGTTTTCCCCGATTTCAAAAGATGGGGTTGGGGCGGGTAATGAGGACATTGATACCCACCCTGAACCCGTCCCCGAACCCGCCCCGTATATATTAAAATTAAATTTTACCTCTTTTAAATCAGAAATTTTTAAACAATTTCTTAAATTACATTTATATATTTATTTTTTATATTTAATTTGAGTATTCAATAAACTATTTTCTCTATTTCTTTTATTTATTTAAAAAATTATCGTTGAAACAAAATAATTTTGGGATTTTAACTTCTTTTATTTAATAAAAAAAATACTAAAATGCAAACCAAATTCATGTAGGAAGAGACGTAACGGGGATACCCGAACCCCGTTGGGATACCTGATCCCCATTGGGTTTGGGGTTATACTTTTATCCCCACTCAAAATGGGGATAGGTTTGGAAAGACCCGAACTATATGGGTTTGGGTTTGGGGAGAGCAAAACTCGTCCCCACCCGCCCCGTTGCCAACCCTACCGACAACTCAATTATCAAGTGTAAGACAACTCGATATTTTCAATCCAATTCGGGCAAAATTTCATTTTTTAAATCCATCTTAAAATAGGAATAAATGTAAATAGTGATCAAAGAATCAAATTAAGAATAGCTAAAAAGCATAATAGAATACCTTGAATGAACTGCATATTTTGCGATTTGTTGATCAAAAAGCTTTCATTCCAACAATTGATACCTTAAATTCAATTTATAAAGTTTAGGACAACTTGATCCAAATATCAAATTTGATTTTCAATTCTTTCGGACAAAATTCTATTATCTTTTTAGATATTTGAATTTAGAACCGCGAAGGGTGAAATATCATATTTTCTTTAGGGACATCTTGACAAAACACAATTCATTCATTTTATGCCATCAATTGAATTTATCAAATATAAGATATCATTTGGGGTCACTATCCAATTAGAAGTCGACAATTCAATTATCAAGTTTAAAACAACTTGATATTTTCAATCCAATTCGGGCAAAACTCCATCATCTTTTGAGTTTTTCGAATTTAGAACCGCAATGATTCAAATATCATATGACCTCTAGGGACATCGGGACAAAACACAATCCATCCATTTTATGCCATCAATTGAATTTATCAAATTTAAGATATCATTCAGGGTCACTATCCAATTAGAAGCTGACAATTCAATTATCAAGTTTAAGACAACTTGATATTTTCAATCCAATTCGGGAAACATTTCATCATCTTTTGAGTTTTTCGAATTTAGAACCGCGATGGTTCAAATATTATATTTTCTCTAGGGACATTAGGACAAAACACAATCCATCCATTTTATGCCATCATTTTAATTTATCAAATTTAAGATATCATTCGGGGTCACTGTCCAATTAAAAGCCGACAACTCAATTATCAAGTGTAAGACAACTTGATATTTTCAATCCAATTCAGGCAAAAATCCATCATCGTTTGAGTTTTTCGAATTTAGAACCGCGATGGTTCAAATAACATATTGCCTTTAGAGGCATCGGGACAAAAGACAATCCATCCATTTTATGCCATCATTTTAATTTATCAAATTTAAGATATCATTCGGGGTCACTATCGAATGAGAGGCCGACAATTCATTTATCAAGTTTAAGACAACTTGATATTTTCAATCCCATTCAGGCAAAAATCCAACATCGTTTAAGTTTTCCAATTTAGAACCGCGATGGTTCAAATATCATATTTCCTTTAGGGACATCGAGACAAAACATAATTTTGGGCAAAATCCATCATATTTTGCATGAGGAATGCACTATGTGGTTAGTGGCTGATAGTTCTCCACTATCAGTTTATTATTTTTATTATCTAGTTATTTACCACATTGTAATTGTTCTCCACTATGTGGTTAGGAATGTTGGAGTAAGCCCTAGAGGCCAATACTTTAGTGCTTTATTTATTAATAATAATAGGCATTTCTTTATTATGTTTGTAACATTCAAAATAATGAAGTCCCTAGAATAGAAAGTCCGTTTAATATTAAGTGTGACTTAATCATGAGATTACATTAAACATAAAGACGCTATTCTTAAAGTATCCATAGTCGAGCTTTAAGGTGAAAATGGATAACCTTAAAGCATAAAGACTATTATGAAGATAGACTGATGATCGCATCTCATGGATCATGGGATAAGGAGTTATCAAGTCTTGACATAGGTATAAGAAATATTAGGAGTAATATTTATATCGGATTAACCCGCTATGAGAGTACTACATGCAAAGTTATGCAAAGTGTCATAAGTTACTCTCATGGTGATAATGGTGTAAACCGCCCTTAGACCTGAAACCACTTTGTACCTTAGATGTGGAGTCAAGTACTTTGTTGCTGCTCTAACGTTGTCCGTAACAGGATAACCATAAAGGCAGTTGATGGGTACTTCACAAAGCATGCTGAGGGACAGTAGTGACCTAGATGGAATTTGCCAATCCTGCATAACAAGATAAATGTCATTGGCCCAATATTGAACTGGACAAAGATGACACCAAGTATGCTTTGTGTTCAATATAGACATAAAGGGCAAAGGGGTAATTATACACGCATATATTATCACTAAAGGTTATGTTATGATCACATGTTAATTTCTCATAACTTGGGTAGCAATGATGTGTTGCTAGATACCGCTCATTGTTTATTATATTAAATAAAGAATTTAATATAATTGCCAACATTATGGAAACCTACAAGGGTCACACACATAAGGACAGTCTAATATTGAGATAATTAAGGAACACCGTAAGGTACGGTGTATATGCAACGTGATAAGGGTATCACGGTAATTTAAACGAGCAAGAACACCTCTTGTCAATGCAATGTGATAAGGTAGGTTATGGTGGGAGGGCGCGCACATGAGTACTACCACTCATGGGGGGCGCGCACCCTAGTTCTGTTTCTTGTTGGGCTTTGCCCAATAAGAGATATCTTGGTGCACAAGACAAGAGTTGTCTTGATGCACAAGAAGAGAAATATCTATAAATAGAGACCTCTTGTCATTGCTCAATACACAACAAAAGACACAAGGATATTTTAGAATTGAAAATCCTAAAATAATTCTCTCTCTCTCTCTCAATATTCTTGCATAGCCTTCAACGCTCATGATCATCTTGTTCGTGATTCAAAGGTTCTTCCCTACAAGAGATCGTGATTCAAAGGTTCTTCCCTTCAAGAGGTAAAAACCCTAAAACACATATCATGCCCAATTCGTAAGGATCAAACTAAGGAAAATTTTTGAATTCCGCTGCTTAAAATAACGCTATTTTCCTTCAGTGGTATCAGAGCCACTTACGAATCCATGATCTGATGTATGTTTTGTTCATGTATTTTGTTTTAATTTGATTAAAACACATAATTAATATTAAAATCGAGTAATTAAAATTTGGCATCTATTTGTGTAAAATTTGATGATTGACATTGAAACGGCTTCGGAATCCGACAATTGTATGGTGAAGCAGCGATATGTTAATCGTCATAAGTTTATACAAATAAGAATGATCAAGACTTATATGTGATATAAGTGATCGTGATGCAAAGCGGTGTATTTGATGCATCGTTCAAAATTTCGTTCATTAAAACATATTATGAAAGTTATTTGATATTGAAGCGATTCATGTTCATTTGCTTTGGAATCCGACATTAGTATGGTGAAGCAATGACATGTTAATCAATCATATTGAATTTCGGTCATGAAAGGTTATAACACCCCACATGAATTATCTAGAATATCAGTGGATTATTATAACCGGAACTGAGTACATTATTATTACATGGAGAAATTCAAGCACACGCAGGTGCTAAGTACAACACAGATTAAAATACAACGGAAGCAAAAACAGATGATCAACGATACAACAAAGGATTATTGATAAACAACAAAATACGGAAATAAGGAAAGCAAGAACAAATGCAAATCCTCCAAGCATAGCAGCTAGCACACCAACGAGCATACGTTAGCCAACCTGTTTATCTGAAAAAAATTGGTTTGGAGTGGGGTGAGACAACTAAGCCTCAGTGAGTCCTACTACCCTCCTAAGGTGACTACACCGAGGAATCCTAATCAGTCATGCATACTAACATTATATCATAAAACATAAGCATAAAATAAAGGTGTAACACAAATTATATCTTGTTCATTTTAAACACAAGGACACTCCGAGGTGAGCATATCTCAGAGGCCTGCCATATCCGTCAACCGATTCGGTCACGGCATGCAGCTCACACAAACATAACCTAATGGAGTATCCCATTGGGAGTCCACAGTGCGACATAAATCGCTCCTAATTGACCGATACTAAGTTTGAGTTATTACTACCATAATTTCCAATTCCCGGGGATCATGCAACCTTAATTAAATCTAGGTTATACCCTAAGATCATCTGTGATTAACATTCTATTTAACATTATACCAGTCACATTTCTGCGATTTATCTATCTCAGATGAGGAAATAAAACGAGCGATTAAAACAGTTTGAAAATCAAAAGTTGCAGGCTGTTCTGTGTAAGCTCGCCACGGCGAGTTACCTGCTCGTCATGGCAGGTTTACAGGTCATTCTGGACAATCTCGCTATGGCGAAATACCAGCTCGCCACGACGAAATATCAGGCACTGACCTAAACAACTCGCCTGGCGAGAGAATACTCGCCTGGCGAAGTTCTTCAGCCCAGAACCTTATTTTCGCCATGAGTGGTCGCCATCAGTTCGCCATGGCGAGTTCATGCAGAATGGCCCCTGTTTTACGAAAATCATAAAATTCATGTGGTTTCACCTACATTCCTCATTTAAGCTAGTGCAGAAACATAAAACATATAATATGAGATAGAATGGATGGAAATTTGGGACTTAATTTCCCTCACACAACAATTCCCTAATTCCTATGTTAACATGCATAATTTCATATTTTGGGAAATCTAGCTAAACTATCCTAAGAACCCACCTGGAATGAATCTTTAATCCTTGCTTCTGAGCTCTACTACAGTTACTGCAACCTCTCACAAAGCCCCACGAACTCCAGACCAGAAATTGGAATTTGACACTTGAAGACCCTTAGTTTTGTTATACGAATTTGAGGGATGAATTGATGAATGGTTCAGCTAAGGTGAGGGGTTATTTATAGTTGGTTTTCTGATATGTAACAGCACATGATTTGGCTAAGGATTATACATGCATGCATAGTGATTGGTTGTTTAAAGATGAAGAGGTAAGTGTGTTGTTGGTTTGCATCATGTGAGGCTTGGGGTTTGGTGGAACAGTGATAAGAATCAGAGGTTCAGATGCATGTGAATTATCTCAGTAACTTGGGAAGTGAGGGTGATAAGAGGACAAGTTCCATGGTTAAGCAAGATTGAGGAATTTGGAATTATGTTGTTGTTGTTTGAAAATGGCGTTGGGATGAGAGAGTGAGGAGTAGCTTGCTGAATTTTTCTGCTAGTTAGGAGTGATTGGGAGGGCTTAGTTTGCATGCATCAAGAGTGGGTTAGCCAAGAGTGGAAATGTGACTCATATGCTAAAGGTGAGGTGGAGGCTTGAGGTTAAACTTGGTGGTGAGTCACAAGAGAGTGAGAGGGAGATCACGAGGGAGAGAAAGAATGGGAGGGAGTTTGAATTTCTCTTGTTTTATTTAAATCTCATGAGTTTATTTAAGTTGTATTTGTGTAGTGTAGGTTTAATTAAAACTCCTAATTTACACAACTCACTTAATTCCTCAAAGATTAATTAACTAAGCACCACTAATTAATTTAAGGAAAATTAGGCAAAACTCTAATTAAAATTAATTAGGTAATTTAGAATGTGGGATATTACAATCTACCCCCCTTAAAGAAATTTCGTCCTCGAAATTAAGAAATTACCTCGAAAACAGGTAAGGATAACTCTTCCGCATGTCTGACTCCAGTTCCCAAGTAAATTCACCGTCAGGAGACTAAGCCCATTCAACTTTGACAATAGGAATCCTCTTGTTCCGAAGTATTTTGGCATCACGATCAACAATCCGAACAGGATCCAGCTGATAAGTTAGATCTGGCTGGAGATCAATTTGTTCAAGTTCCACTGGCTGATAAGGATCAGGAATATACTTCCATAACTGAGACACATGGAACACGTCGTGTAACCCTGACATAGATGGAGGAAGAGCTAACTGATAGGCTACAGGACCGACGCATCGAAGAATCTGATAAGGTCCAATGAATCTTGGACAGAGCTTCTTAGTTTTGAAAACACCTCGCAAACCCAACTTAGGAGTAACTCTCAAGAACACATGGTCACCTTCCTAAAATTCCAAAAACCTTCTTCTCTTGTCGGCATAACTCTTCTGCCGACTCTGAGCAACTTTTAGTTTATCCTGAATAGACTTAATCTTTAAAGTGGTCTCTTGGACTATATCTGTTCCCAAGAAACTACGATCACCAACTTCTGTCCAACACAACGGAGTTCTACACTTCCTGCCATACAGAGCTTCATAAGGCGCCATACCGATACTGGTATGGTAACTGTTGTTATAGGCAAATTCAATTAGATGTAAGTGATTACTCCACGAACCGCCATCTTCCAATACACAAGCTCGAAGCATATCCTCAAGGGTCTGAATAGTCCTTTCTGACTGACCATCAGTCTGAGGGTGATGCGACGTACTCATCCTCAATCGAGTCCCCATCGCATTCTGAAATGCTTTCCAAAATGTTGAAGTGAAAATCGGGTCCCTATCTGACACAATACTCATAGGTACCCCATGTAGCCTTACAATCTGCTCCATGAATATGGCTGCATATTGAGGGGCCTTGTAGGTGGATTTCACTGGAATGAAATGAGCTGATTTAGTCAACCGGTCCACGATTACCCAGATCGAATCTTGACCTCTCTGGTTATGTGGCAGTCCTCCTACAAAGTCCATGGTGATATGCTCTCATTTCCACTCAGGAATATCCAATGGTTGCAACGGTCCTCCAGGTTTTTGATGTTCAATCTTCACCTGTTGACAAACAATACACCTGGACACGAATTCAGCAATCTCTGCCTTCATGTTGGGCCACCAATAATTCTCCTTCAAATCATGATACATTTTGGTGGATCCAGGGTGAATTGAAAATCCACTCTTATGTGCCTCTTCTAGAATCAACCGCTTCAACTCATCATTCTGAGGTACACAAAGTCTGCCTTCATAGAGAATAGCACCGTCCATGGCTACTGAAAACTCCGGATGGTTTACTCTCTTCTGCAACTCTACGTCATCCTGCTGAGCCTGCACAATCCTTGGGCGTAACTCACAGGACACTTCAATTCTGTTGATGCGAATACCGCTCTTACGATATATCACGTTCAGGTTGAGATCCCTAAACTTCTCGTACAGACCGCACTGTTGCATCAACAACTCTGATGCATACAATGTCTTTCTGCTCAGGGCATCTGCCACCACATTGGCCTTTCTAGGGTGGTAATTGAGATTGAAATCAAAATCTTTGAGATATTCCATCCAACGTCGTTGCCTCATATTTAACTCCTTCTGATCAAACAAGTACTTCAAACTTTTGTGATCACTGAACAGATCAAACTGCACTCCATAAAGATGATGTCTCCAGATTTTGAGTGCAAAGATAATGGCTGCTAACTCCAGATCATGGGTAGGATAATTCTGCTCATGAGGTTTTAGCTGCCTGGATGCATACGCTGCAACTGCTCCATCTTGCATCAATACACATCCAAGTCCCTTGTTGGACGCATCACAGTACACCACGTACTTGCGGGTTGGGTCAGGAATTACTAACACTGGTGCTGTGGTTAGCTTTTCCTTTAAAGTTCTGAAACTCCATTCACAAGCAGCATCCCAATCAAAGGTCGCATCTTTCCTGGTCAGACGGGTTAACGGTAAGGCAATCTCCGAAAATCCTAAGATGAATCTCCGGTAATAACCTGCCAAACCAAGGAAACTTCTGACTTCGGTAACACTTCTGGGTCTTTCCCAATTCAACCCTGCTTCAACCTTGGATGGATCAACAGACACACCGCCTTGCGATATGACATGTCCCAAGAATTTAACTTCAGATAGCCAAAATTCGCACTTGCTGAATTTGGCATACAGTTGCTTCTCTCTTAGGATGCTCAGCACGATTCTCAGGTGTTCCGCATGCTCCTGTGAATCCTTAGAATAGATCAGGATGTCATCAATGAAAATGACAACAAACTGGTCAAGGTACGGCTGGAATATCCGATTCATGTAGTCCATAAAGATGGCTGGAGCATTAGTCAAACCGAACAGCATGACCAAGAATTCATCATGTCCATAGCGAGTCCTGAATGCTGTCTTGGAAACATCCGAGGACTTGATACGGATCTGATGATATCCAGAACGAAGATCAATCTTGGGAAAGACAGTAGCACCTCTGAGTTGATCCAAAAGGTCATCGATTCTTGGTAAGGGATACTTGTTCTTAATTGTGACCTTGTTGAGTTGACGATAATCAATGCACAGACGCATCGTACCATCTTTCTTTTTCACGAGTAACACCGGTGCTCCCCAAGGTGAGACACTGGGTTGGATAAAGTGTTTCTGAAGTAACTCTTTGAAGGAATAATCAAGAGATAAAGCAGCGGAATATAAAATTTTTTCCTTCTAATTGATCTTTACGAATGATCATGAATCGTGTTTAGGATTTTACCTCTTAATGAAAATCCCTTCTTTCACGTACAGTTGGTGATTAGTGCTTTGAATCACGAGCAAGATCACGAACAAGTCACCACCACGTTGATCACAAGCGTTAATAGTATAACGCCTCTAGCTAGTCCACACGAACAGATCCCTCCAAAAGAGTGCTAGCTCCAAGAATGAAGGTTTCTAGTGAGAGGTGGGAAAATAAGGATTAGGGTTTTAGCGATTGATTTTCAACAACGCCTCTTCTTTCTCACAAGTGTTCTATTTATAGAACCACTTGTCTTGTGCACCAAGACAAACTATTTGTCATTGGGCCACAATTATACTAAAACCTTTTAATTAAATAAATCTTTTAAGAAACGCACCCCTATGTGTCATGTACACATGAGCGCTTTCTTTTCATAACAAATTATGATACGCTTATTTAATTACCATGATACCCTTATCATATTTCCTTAATTCTCTGAGGTGCACCGTACCTTACGGTGTTCCAATTTCACACTAGCCTGTTCTTATGTGTGTGACCCTTGTAGGTTTCCATAACGTTGGCAATTATATTAAATTCTCTATTTAATATAATAAACAATGAGCGGTATCTAGCAACACATCATTGCTACCCAAGTTATGAGAAATTAACATGTGATCTAAAACACAACCTCTAGTGATAATATCAGTGTGTACAATTACCCCTTTGCCCTTTATGTCTATATTGAACACAAAGCATACTTAGTGTCATCTTTGTCCAGTTCAATATTGGGCCCATGACATTTATCCTGTTATGCAGGATTGGCAAATTTCATCTAGGTCACTATTGTCCCTCAGCATGCTTTGTGAAGTACCCATTAACTGCCTTTATGGTCATCCTGTTACGGACAACGTTAGATCAGCAACAAAGCACTTGACTCCACATCTAGGGTACAAAGTGGTTTCAGGTCTAAGGGCGGCTTACACCATTATCACCATGAGAGTAACTTATGACACTTTGCATAACTTTGCATGTAGTACTCTCATAGCGGGTCAATCCGGTATAAATATTAGGAGTAATATTTATACCTACGTCAAGACTTGATAACTCCTTATCCCATGATCCATGAGATGTGATCACCAGTCTATCTTCATAATAGTCTTTATGCTTTAAGGTTATCCCCTTTACCTTAAAGCTCGACAACGGATACTTTAAGAATAGTGTCCTTGTGTTTAATATTATCTCATGATTAAGTCACACTTAATTATTAAACGGACTTTCTATTCTAGGGACTTCATTATTTTGCAACCTTACAAACATAATAAAGAAATGCCATATTTATATTCAAACTCCTAAAGCAAATACTATGAAAATAGATTGGCTCTTAGGGCTTACTCCAACAATCTCCCACTAGCACTAAAGCCAATCTAGGTTACTCTCAATACCTATAGACTTAGTATGCCCATCACGCTTCAACTGCGCAAGAGGCTTTGTTAGTGGATAAGTAACTATTTCCTATGTTGGTATCTTACGTATCTTCCAACGTTCTATTTCGATCTCTATCGAAATGTATAAGTGTCTAAGTATATTCATGAATCGTCGGTGAGATCTATTCTCAAGTGTTCTTGCAAGATTAAACTATCACCATCACTAATGTGATTAATGTGACTTGTAACACCGGAAACATAGCTTTAGCTCAATCATGAGCCAAACGATCCAATCTTAAATACTCAACTTATTTAACTGAAACAAACATACTACGAAACTTATCTTATAGCTTTCAATGCTTGTATTCAGCCATGATATACAATACATTGGTATGGAAACTTCCTTCATTATAACTTCCTTATAATGATCCTTCCCATACCTATCTATTTCAAGAAATAGGCCTTAGTTCCTTTAAGGTCCTTAGGGATATTCTTGAAGGTAAGTTAGTGTCAAACACTAATTTCAACTTTGGTACATAGGTTATTCCTAACTCTTTAGGAATTCTTGCCTAAGTGTTTCATCAAGAGTTATTTTCCTAGTCATGTCTCACATGTATAAGAAAAATGTCTTGATGATTAATATGATATCAGATATTATCACTCCCACTAAAACTTTGTATGCACAAGATTTATATTTGTCCTTCATTTGTTTTCATAAAACTTCATAAAAGGAACAAACAATAATTTAATTTTCTGAGAACTCTATCTAATCAAAATTAGATAGCTACAAGTTATATACCTTTCTAGCATCATTTGGATCAACAAAACCCTTACGTATATGTCCAACACATATATATATGAGGTCATTCCAATTAAGGAATGCAACTTTGTTATCCATCTACCAAAACATGTAGTACAACATTTAACAGAAGCAATCAAATATTATAAGGTATTCTTAATACCATCCATATCAGTGTTCAAAAAGAATACTCACTTTCATCGTATGAGTCTTACTCATCTTGAAGACATAACCATTATCTACATAAGGTTAGTGTATATGGATTCTGTATGAGATTTCATGGCATTTAGCCACTTCTCATAATCTAGATCGTCTTACGACCTTTTAGAAAGTCAAAGACTCATCTTCCATGAGAATCATATCACATTGCTGAGTCATGATAAAACCATACCTTGTAGCCGTATGTGATATGTTAGACTTATCTTGGATTTGTGCAACTTTAAAACAATGGTTCTTCAACAACCTTGAGGAACCGGTTTGCATTCCCTTTTAAATAAATATGTTTTGTGGTACTTGAATTTATTCAAGTTCTATATCACTCCCACGGTCTCTTTTAGAGACACACTCCCACTAGAGGAATGTTTCAAACCTAGCAACAAAACAACCTTTTGTCCTTAAGAGTGATATAGGACCAATATCCCTTTCTTTAGGATATTTCCACTTATTCATTCATTCATTTGGAATTAGATTTATCTAATAAAGTTTAATCCAAAATTCTCATAAAGACAAACTTGGTACTCTTACCTCCATATCGCATATGGTGTCTTTATGATCATTTTAAAAGGGAACTAATTGTGGGTGAAGATTAATTATAAGTAAAGAGATTTATAGGAAGAGTCAATATATAATTAAACTATCCTTAAATCATGTCAAACATGATGTGATAAAATAGTTATTATATTCCTTTAATTAAGTATTTACTGATATGACTCATTCATATAACTTAAATACTTTTGTCGAGTTCTATTTTCTTCATTGTTGAATTTCTTTGACAAATTCAAAGATTTCTAATTGGTGTCATACACCTACCAACATCTAATGATTTTAATCATCAATGTTAATGAAGTAAAATAAACTCAATATACCAAATATGTTTAGTGGTCGACATACATCTCATGTATATTGTTCAAATAGTTCATGTGTTATTTTATTGACACATCGAATATTTGTACTAAACAACAATGCTCTTGACATATTTAAGGTCCAAATCATTTTTGGCTCTTATCACGATTGTTATAGATAACCCTATCAAGACCATGGAACCCTAGTCCATTACTTGACTTGGAGTAATAGTATAGAAGACTTTGCTTAAATGATAGGACCATTACTTGTCTTATCATTTAAGGCTACAATTCATATATTGTCAATACAAGATATACAATTGCTACTTCTATTACTAGATGGAATTCAATAACAATTATTGTGTTCCATTTCAAACTCGATTTTAAGTCATTGCATAAGCTCTCATTATCAATGAAACAATTTTCATTCTAGATATGGGTTGACTTAAAATTATAGCCAATGTTCTAATTCTTTAAGCATCTCTATTTTCGAAAAATTGAGATTCAACATCTTGTATCATATACTTTTGATGTAGAAATAGAAATTTTGACTTTCTATAACAATATGTGCATTATTGAAGTCTCACTTCATACTTTTGGTTTGACTCTTCCAAGAACTATTTACGTCATTTTTATTTAATGGTCTAACCATAGCCGTTCTTCTTTGACAACCATTTTGTACTATTCAAATAAGAGGAATATAAATCTTATTTATATTATATCTCAAATCTTTGATAGTGCAAATTAATTCTCATTCAACTCAACAAATTCCGGTAGATATTCAAAACAATTTTGTCTATATCTATTCCATTATAATTTGTTGGATTGAACCTATGATCAACTCTTTGATCCATTGAGAAATTTATCATACTGTTAAAGTTCTTTCAAAAGATCTTACTTGAGATTTAAATGATTATATCATTTATTAGTATGATATATTCTATGTCTAGATGTCAACTTGATTACTTCTAACAAGTATCCCTTTCTTATCTAGTTATAGCAGGTTGTCCACAGTTTATAGTTCAAGAACTTATAATTTTCTCGCATTTTGAGAACAATTCTCAATTTGTACCAATACAGAAACTCCTTTCTGAAAATCTTGTCCTTCATAAGGACAACTTAATATGTATTGTATTTCTAATTACAAAGATATGTAAAATATTATGACTAAATCATATTTAATTTGGTCTTTAATTAAATACGCTCCCACTATTTTATTCAAAACAAATGACCCTCATCATTTGATTCGGAAAATCCCGTTGGAAGATTTTCTAGTGGGTTGAGATCCATATTTCACTTTGTTCTAAGTCCGCGGTGGGCGGATTACACAAAACTCAGTTATTTAGGTAGGAACTCCTTCCAATTGTATCTCATACAATTCTCGAATATCTTAGTTGGGTGAATAACTCCTTATTCTAATTCATCTTATGAATCGTTCCCAACTCTTGCTTCTAAACTCATATAATCTTATTATATTTAGTTTAGTTAAGTTTGACCCTAATTTTAGAAGTTGGATATTACAATTATCCCATCGCACCTTACCAATGTAAAACAAGCACTTCGCGGTGGGCGAACCTACATTGTTCGATACTGGTCTTGATGAGTTCTAAAATTTGGAAAGCGTAAACTTAATATTCACATATTTTATTATTAAAGAGAATGCACTCCGCGGTGGGCGAACCTACATTTTCTTTATTAATCTCTTATGTGTCTTTTGAGGGATTTTATTTAATTTGATCTCACCGGCTTATTTATCATATAAATCGTCACTCACATGCATCAACATACATAAATAAATAAAATGAAACAGTTATGGCCCCTAGCGCATTTGTTCTCCCAAGCCAATGAGAGAACCTAATCTAACCTAAAACGATCTATACTTCTCCAAGCATGATCTCCAAGGTTGACCTCCATTGTTCTTCTTCTTCATAATATTACATAATAATATAAAAGAATACTCGTTTTACATACGAGGGAGTGGATGAGAAGAGAATATAGAGAATAGAGATAAGGCACGACACGCAGGCCGTATTTAAAAACCAAATGCAATAAAATAAATAAACTAAGGCCATAACCGATCATCAAAAATAATAATAACAAACAAACTTTATTATTATTAAAGTCTCATAATTAATTAAATCCGGCGATTGATCAAATCAGGTAAGTTTGATTCAAATATTTAATTCACAATTAAATATTTCGAATCAAAATTTGCTAAAATAAATAACATTATTTTAAAGTAGAATTAAATCTTTTGACAATTCTCCAAATATGGAAAATTATTTAATCAAAACCTTTTTGAATAAAATATTTCCAAAATTGGTAATATTATCTTTTAAAACAATTTTAAAAGATATTTCTAGAGATTTGAAACGATTTCATAATTAAATATATTTGTCAAATATGGAAAATTATTTAATCAAAACCCTTTTGAATAAAATATTTCCAAAATTGATGATATTATATTTTAAAACAATTTTAAAAGATATTTCTAGAATTTTGAAACGATTTCAAAATTAAATATATTTATCATCTACTTTTCGCATCAACACTTGATACGTTTTGCAAATCCGAATTTTAATGACACAACATTTGTGCAACCCTTAATTGATCATCACAAATCATAACAATAAACACATATTTTATTATTACGATAGGCTTAAGTCGTGTAGATTAATGAAATTAAAATTTTGGCGAACGGTCAAAAAACGGAGCTGTCATCTGCGCCCCGCGCAGACTGTCCTGCGCCCCGCGCAGGTATTCAGCAAATAGGCAGATTTGGTTCTGCCATCTGCGCCTAGCGCAGACACCCTGCGCCTAGCGCAGGCCCGTGCTGAAAACCTTGTTTTTCGCGAATCCTAATGCAGAATTTCGTGCCATCAAAACCTTTTATGACTGAAATTCAATATGATTGATTAACATGTCATTGCTTCACCATACTATTGTCGGATTCAAAAGCAAATGAACATAAATCAATTCAGTATCAAATAACTTTCATAATTTGTCTTATTGAACGAAATTATTAACGGTATATCACATACACCATTTTGCATTACGGTTACTTATATCATATATAAGTTTATGGCCGTTCTTGATTGTGTAACCTTAGGACAATTAACATATCGCATGCTTCACCATACAAGTGTCGGATTCCGAAGCCGTTTCAATGTTAATTACCCAATTCATACACACAACTTACATCACATGTAAGTATTGACCGTTCTTGTTCGTGTAACCTTAGGACAATCAACATATCGCATGCTCCACCATACAAGTGTCGGATTCCGGAGCCGTTTCAATGTTAATCATCCAATTTATACACAAACAACCGTCAAATTTTAATTACTCGATTTTAATCTTTTATTAACCGTTTTAATCATATTAAAACTGAATTCATGAATTTAAACAAACATCAATTCATGGTTTCGTAAGTGGCTCTGATACCAATGAAGGAAAATGGATACGATAAAGCAGCGGAATATAAAATTTTTTCCTTCTAATTGATCCTTACGAATGATCATGAATCGTGTTTGGGATTTTACCTCTTAATGAAAATCCCTTCTTTCACGAACAGTTGGTGATTAGTGCTTTGAATCACGAGCAAGATCACGAACAAGTCACCACCACGTTGATCACAAGCGTTAATAGTATAACGCCTCTAGCTAGTCCACACGAACAGATCCCTCCAAAAGAGTGCTAGCTCCAAGAATGAAGGTTTCTAGTGAGAGATGGGAAAATAAGGATTAGGGTTTTAGCGATTGATTTTCAACAACGCCTCTTCTTTCTCACAAGTGTTCTATTTATAGAACCACTTGTCTTGTGCACCAAGACAAACTATTTGTCATTGGGCCACAATTATACTAAAACCTTTTAATTAAATAAATCTTTTAAGAAACGCACCCCCATGTGTCATGTACACATGAGCGCTTTCTTTTCATAACAAATTATGATACGCTTATTTAATTACCATGATACCCTTATCATATTTCCTTAATTCTCTGAGGTGCACCGTACCTTACGGTGTTCCAATTTCACACTAGCCTGTTCTTATGTGTGTGACCCTTGTAGGTTTCCATAACGTTGACAATTATATTAAATTCTCTATTTAATATAATAAACAATGAGCGGTATCTAGCAACACATCATTGCTACCCAAGTTATGAGAAATTAACATGTGATCTAAAACACAACCTCTAGTGATAATATCAGTGTGTACAATTACCCCTTTGCCCTTTATGTCTATATTGAACACAAAGCATACTTAGTGTCATCTTTGTCCAGTTCAATATTGGGCCCAAGACATTTATCCTGTTATGCAGAATTGGCAAATTTCATCTAGGTCACTACTGTCCCTCAGCATGCTTTGTGAAGTACCCATTAACTGCCTTTATGGTCATCCTGTTACGGACAACGTTAGATCAGCAACAAAGCACTTGACTCCACATCTAGGGTACAAAGTGGTTTCAGGTCTAAGGGCGGCTTACACCATTATCACCATGAGAGTAACTTATGACACTTTGCATAACTTTGCATGTAGTACTCTCATAGCGGGTCAATCCGGTATAAATATTACTCCTAATATTTATACCTACGTCAAGACTTGATAACTCCTTATCCCATGATCCATGAGATGTGATCATCAGTCTATCTTCATAATAGTCTTTATGCTTTAAGGTTATCCCCTTTACCTTAAAGCTCGACTACGGATACTTTAAGAATAGTGTCCTTGTGTTTAATATTATCTCATGATTAAGTCACACTTAATTATTAAACGGACTTTCTATTCTAGGGACTTCATTATTTTGCAACCTTACAAACATAATAAAGAAATGCCATATTTATATTCAAACTCCTAAAGCAAATACTATGAAAATAGATTGGCTCTTAGGGCTTACTCCAACACTCTTCAAGCTGAGATTTCAGTTCGTGAAGCTCTAAGGGAGACATCCTATAAGGAGTAACTGAGATCGGCTGGGAACCAGGAACAAGGTCGATGGAAAACTCCACTTCCCTTTCGGGAGGTAAATTCATAATGTCATCTGGGAAAACATCTAAGAACTCACTAACAACTGGAATATCACTGGGGCTCAAACTGGGTTCCGGATCGATGGTGAACAAGACACTGAAACACTTAGTACCGGCACCTAAGTACTGGATTATTTGATGAGTATTCTGGAGTAAAGCGGTAATAGCTCTACTTTCTGGTGAAGTTTCGGTTGGAATGAAGAGATTCTTTTCAGCACATCCAATGTACACAGTATTGGCGGAAAGCCAATCCATGCCTAGGACCACATCTATATCCTTCAGAGGTAGACAAATCAGATCTATATGATAGACCTTACTGCCCACAAGAACGGGACAATTCTGACAAACACGTTTAGAGGTAACCTTGCCACCTGTAGCAACAGCTACAGTCATTGGGGGAATTAAAGGCACAGAGGGTATTAGCAGTCGCTGAACATAGTCAACGACTATAAAGGAATTGGTAGCTCCACAATCAAACAAGACTAATACTTCAGACTGTCCTAACATGCATACATCCATAATCAAAGCATTATTAGATTTGACTTTCTCACCATCAAGTGAAAATACCCGACCTTTGCTTTTAGAAGCGCCGCTGGAATCGCCTTGCCTCTTCAGCTTAGGACACTCGTGCTTGTAGTGGCCTGGCTGCTTACAATAGTAACACATATTCCTTCCTTTCATGCATTCTCCACTGTGAGGGAAACCGCACTCTGCACAATTCTTCGGTGAACGTTGAGAGTAGCTCTGCTTTCCTTTACTGGTAGTACCTTTAGTCCTCACTTGGAGATTGAATTTTCCAGAATCCTTCTTCTTCTGAAAAGCTTCACTACGCTCCTTATGAATGTTACCCAGATCTGCTTCTGCATGATAGCTCTTTTGCACCAAATCACCGAAGGTGGTAATGTGTTGCATAGAGAAATCGTGGGCTATGTCAGCTCTCAGCCCGAACCGATACTTTTTCATCTTCCATGATTCACTGGGAGCATCATTCCCATCTATCACATAACGGACCAGCTCGTTGAACTTTATGGTGTACTCCGCCACATACATGTTTCCCTGCTTCAGTTCAGTCAACTCACGTTCCATTTGGAATTGGTAACTCTCTGGGATATAATGTCCAACGAAAAGGCGTCGGAAATTTTCCCAATTCATCTCCATCTGACTGGCCTCCATGTACGCCTTGGTTCCATCCCACCAGTTACACGCGTCGCCCCTAAAGAAGCGGGAGACGAATGTCACTTTGTCAACTTCGGTGCAATCCATGGATTCAAGGATTCCACTCATTCGTTGAATCCATTCCCTAGCTTTCGCTGGATTGTACTCCCCATAAAACTCCGGCGGACTCATGCGGCAGAACTCTCTGAATGCAGCGCTAGATCCTTGCTGCTGAGGGGGAGGATTATTCATATGCTGCTGAAACATATTCATGAATTCTTGATACTGCTGGGCTTGCTGGGCCTGGAACTGCTGCTGCTGATGCATCATCTCCGCCCACATGTTGGCATTAGCATCGCCATACATCTCGGGTTCATCATCATCATCAGCAACATTCCTTCTAGGCCTTCCAGGTCCTCGTCTTGCTCCTGACATGATGCTCTAACTGCCAATATCAAGTCAAGTTAGCTAGGCTTAAAGTGACATGACATCTAGAACAGATGTTAGAAATCCAGACAAATACTGGGATTCGGATTAGTAATACTAATGAACTCTGGCACGATCTGAATCGACCTGCTCTGATACCAATTATAACACCCCACATGAATTATCTAGAATATCAGTGGATTATTATAACCGGAACTGAGTACATTATTATTACATGGAGAAATTCAAGCACACGCAGGTGCTAAGTACAACACAGATTAAAATACAACGGAAGCAAAAACAGATGATCAACGATACAACAAAGGATTATTGATAAACAACAAAATACGGAAATAAGGAAAGCAAGAACAAATGCAAATCCGCCAAGCATAGCAGCTAGCACACCAACGAGCATACCTTAGCCAACCTGTTTATCTGAAAAAAATTGGTTTGGAGTGGGGTGAGACAACTAAGCCTCAGTGAGTCCTACTACCCTCCTAAGGTGACTACACCGGGGAATCCTAATCAGTCATGCATACTAACATTATATCATAAAACATAAGCATAAAATAAAGGTGTAACACAAATTATATCTTGTTCATTTTAAACACAAGGACACTCTGAGGTGAGCATATCTCAGAGGCCTGCCATATCCGTCAACCGATTCGGTCACGGCATGCAGCTCACACAAACATAACCTAATGGAGTATCCCATTGGGAGTCCACAGTGCGACATAAATCGCTCCTAATTGACCGATACTAAGTTTGAGTTATTACTACCATAATTTCCAATTCCCGGGGATCATGCAACCTTAATTAAATCTAGGTTATACCCTAAGATCATCTGTGATTAACATTCTATTTAACATTATACCAGTCACATTTCTGCAATTTATCTATCTCAGATGAGGAAATAAAACGAGCGATTAAAACAGTTTGAAAATCAAAAGTTGCAGGCTGTTCTGTGTAAGCTCGCCACGGCGAGTTACCTGCTCGCCATGGCAGGTTTACAGGTCATTCTGGACAATCTCGCTATGGCGAAATACCAGCTCGCCACGGCGAAATATCAGGCACTGACCTAAACAACTCGCCTGGCGAGAGAATACTCGCCTGGCGAAGTTCTTCAGCCCAGAACCTTATTTTCGCCATGAGTGCTCGCCATCAGTTCGCCATGGCGAGTTCATGCAGAATGGCCCCTGTTTTACGAAAATCATAAAATTCATGTGGTTTCACCTACATTCCTCATTTAAGCTAGTGCAGAAACATAAAACATATAATATGAGATAGAATGGAGGGAAATTTGGGACTTAATTTCCCTCACACAACAATTCCCTAATTCCTATGTTAACATGCATAATTTCATATTTTGGGAAATCTAGCTAAACTATCCTAAGAACCCACCTGGAATGAAGCTTTAATCCTTGCTTCTGAGCTCTACTACAGTTACTGCAACCTCTCACAAAGCCCCACGAACTCCAGACCAGAAATTGGAATTTGACACTTGAAGACCCTTAGTTTTGTTATACGAATTTGAGGGATGAATTGATGAACGGTTCAGCTAAGGTGAGGGGTTATTTATAGTTAGTTTTCTGCTATGTAACAGCACATGATTTGGCTAAGGATTATACATGCATGCATAGTGATTGGTTGTTTAAAGATGAAGAGGTAAGTGTGTTGTTGGTTTGCATCATGTGAGGCTTGGGGTTTGGTGGAACAGTGATAAGAATCAGAGGTTCAGATGCATGTGAATTATCTCAGTAACTTGGGAAGTGAGGGTGATAAGAGGACAAGTTCCATGGTTAAGCAAGATTGAGGAATTTGGAATTATGTTGTTGTTGTTTGAAAATGGCGTGGGGATGAGAGAGTGAGGAGTAGCTTGCTGAATTTTTCTGCTAGTTAGGAGTGATTGGGAGGGCTTAGTTTGCATGCATCAAGAGTGGGTTAGCCAAGAGTGGAAATGTGACTCATATGCTAAAGGTGAGGTGGAGGCTTGAGGTTAAACTTGGTGGTGAGTCACAAGAGAGTGAGAGGGAGATCACGAGGGAGAGAAAGAATGGGAGGGAGTTTGAATTTCTCTTGTTTTAATTAAATCTCATGAGTTTATTTAAGTTGTATTTGTGTAGTGTAGGTTTAATTAAAACTCCTAATTTACACAACTCACTTAATTCCTCAAAGATTAATTAACTAAGCACCACTAATTAATTTAAGGAAAATTAGGCAAAGCTCTAATTAAAATTAATTAGGTAATTTAGAATGTGGGATATTACAAAGGTTTTGACAGCACGAAATTGCTGCATTAGGATTCACGGAAAAACAAGGGTTGTTTACGTGCATGCGCTAGGCGCAGGGTATGCTGCGCTAGGCGCAGATGGCAGAATGAAAATTGATTTTCAGCTGCAGACCTGCGCTAGGCGCAGGGCAGGCTGCGCTGGGCGCAGATGACAGCAGCCAATTTTTTATCGTTCGCCAAAATTTTAATTTTATTAATCTACATGACTTAATCTGATAATAATAAAATATGTGTTTATTATTGTGTTTTTGTGATGATTGGTTATGGCCTTAGTTTACTCTTTTATTTTAATTTGGGATTTTAAATACGGCCTGCGTGTCTTGCCTCTCTCTGAATTTCTTGATGTAACTTCTTTTCTCATCTTACTCCCTCGTATGTAAAACGAGTATTCTTTGATGTAACATTATAATAGAATTACAAGAGGAACAAAGGAGGACAGCCATGAAGATGATGCTTGGAGAAGTAGATCATCGTTAGGCTAGTTTAGGGTTCTCTCATTGGCTTGAGAGGACACTTGCTTTAGGAGGCCATAACCATATCATTTTATATTATTGTATGTATGTATGTTTATGCATGTGAGAGCGTTTAATATTTAAACAAACCGGTGAGATCAAACAATCAAATATCCCTCAAAAGACACATAAGATATTAATAAAGAAAATGTAGGTTTGCCCTCCGCGGAGTGCATTCTCTTTAATAATAAAATATGTGAATATTAAGTTTACGCTTTCCAAGCTTTAGAACTCATCAAGACTAGTATCGAACTATGTAGGTTCGCCCACCGCGAAGTGCATACTCTATATTGGTAAGGTGCGATGGGATAATTGTAATATCCAACTTCTAAAGTAAGGGTCAAACTTAACTTAACAAATATAATGAGATTATAAGAGTTTAAGAAGCAATGGTTGGGAATAATTCATAAGATGAATTAGAATGAGTTATTCACCCAATTGATATATTCAAGAATTGTATGAGATACAATTGGAAGGAGTTCCTGCCTAAATAACTAAGTCTTGTGTAATCCGCCCACCGCGGACTTAAGACAAAGTGAAATATGGATCTTGACCCACTAGAAAATCTTCCAACGGGATTTTCCGAATCAAATGGTGAGGGTCATTTATTTTGAATAAAATAGTGGAAGCATTTTAATAAAAGTCCTTATTAAAAATTATACAAATATCTTACATATCTTTGTAATTAAAACTTTATACAATATAAATTATATTGTCCTTATGAAGGACAAGAATCTCAGAAAAGAGTTTCTGAATTGGTACACAAATTGAGAATTGTTCTCAAACGCAAGAAGAACTATAAGCTATTGAACTATACTCTATAAAAGTACCTACTATAAACTAGATTGGAAAAAGATTCTTGTCAGAAGCATCAAGTTGACATCTAGATATAGAATATTTCATACTTTTAAAAGAAATGATGAGATCATTTAAAACGAATTCTTTTGAAAGAACGACAAAGTATGATAGAATTTCTCAATAGATCAAAGAGTTTGTCATAGGTTCAATCAAATCAATTTTAGTGGATTGATATGGTCAAAATTATTATATCCATCAGAAAATTGTTGAATTGAATGAGAAATAATTTGCACTGTCAATGAATAGAGATATGATATAAATGAGATTTATACTCCTCTTATTTGAATAGAACAATAAAGGTTGCCAAAGGAGAACGGATGTTTCAAATTGGTTGAAATGGGAGTGCCGTAGATAGTTCATGAAAGAGTCAAAATAAAAGAATGAAGTGAGACTTCAATTTTGTACACCTAGTTATAGAAAGTCAAAGTTTCTATTTCTACATCAAGGGTATATGATACACGATGTTGAATCTCTAAAGAGGTGCTTAAAGAATTAGAACATTGACTATAAGTTTAAGTCAAGCTATGTCTAGAATGAAACAAGTTGTTTCATTGGCAATAAAAGCTATGCCATGACTTAAAATAAAATTTGAAATAGAATACAATAATTGTTATTGAGTTCTATTTGGTAATAGAAGTATTAATTAAATACCTTGTATTGACAAGATATGAAAAGTAGCTTTGAATGATAAGACAAGTAGTGGTCCCATCATTTGAGCAAAGTCTTCTATACTAGTGCTCCAAATCAAGTAATGGACTAGGGCTCCATGATCTTGATAAGAACATCTATAACAGTTGTAATAAGAGCCAAATAAGATTTGGACCTTATATGTATATATCAAGAGCATTGTTATTTAGTACAAACATTTGATGTGTTAATTACTTGTTGAAAGTAAATTGACACATGATCTATTTGAACAATACACATGAGATGTATGTCGAGTACTAAACATATTTATATTGAGTATATTTTACTTCATTTACATTGATGATTAAAATCATTAGATGGGGATATGTGTGTGACACAAATTAGAAAATCTTTGAATTTGTCAAGGAGTTCGATAAATGGAGTAAAAGGATATGACTCGACAAAAGTATTTAAGTCATATGAATAAGTCATAGTAATAAATACTTAACTAAAGGAGTATAATAAACTAATTTTATCACATCATGTTT
Organism: Trifolium repens; assembly: GCA_030408175.1. NCBI lineage: Eukaryota > Viridiplantae > Streptophyta > Magnoliopsida > Fabales > Fabaceae > Trifolium > Trifolium repens. The sequence goes on along the minus strand of CP125850.1, from coordinate 32,068,471 downwards.
GACATGATATAAGATAGTTTAATTATGTCATTGACTCTTAGAAATTTATTTGCTTATAATTAATCTTCACCCACAAATAGTTTCCCTTTTTAAAGTAATCATAAAAACACCATATATATGATATAAAGGTTAGACCACCAAGTTTGTCTTTATGAAAATTTGGACTAAAAATTTATCAGATAAATTTAATTCCAAAATTGGAAGAATAAATATGTGGAAATATCCTAAAGAATCTAAGGGATACTGGTCTTATATCACTCTTGGGACAAAAGTTGTTTTGTTGCTAGATTTGAAGCATTCCCCTAGTGGGAGTGTGTCTCTAAAAGAAACAGTGGGAGTGGTATAGAACTTGAATAAGTTCAAGTACCACAAAATATATTTGTTTGAAAAGGGAACATAAACCGGTTCCTCAAAGTTGTTGAAGGACCATCAGTTTGAGTTGCACAAAATCCTAGATAAGTCTAACATATTACATGGGTGAGATGAATGATCTAATCATAACTCAACAAGGTGATATGGTTTTCATGAAAGACGAATCTTTGACTTGGTAAGAGGTCGTAAAAGGCCTAAAATCTGAGAAGTGGCTAAATGCCATGAAATCTTGTACAGAATCCATATACACATACCTTATGGTGATAATGATATTGTCATCAGGATGAGTAAGACTCATACGATGAAAGTGAGTATTCTTATTGAACACTGGTATGGATGGTATTGAGAATACCCTTTAAGATTTGATTGATCATTTAAGGTTTCACGCAAAGTCATAATGCAAGTTATGATGAAATCATAATTGTAATCATAAAGCTTAAAATCTGTTTAAATTCTATTTACTGAATATTGTACTACAAGTTTTAGTAGATGGACAACAAAGATGCATTCCATAATTGGAGTGACCTCATATATATGTACTAGACATATACGAAGGGTTTTGCTTGATTCAAAGGATGCTAGAAAAGTATACAATTTGTAGCTATCTAATTTTGATTATATCAAAATTCTCAGAAGTTTAATTATTTGTCCCTTATAAATTCGTTTTTCACAAAACTTCAAAAAGGAAAAAATAATAAAATCTTGTGCTATAACACCCCACGTCTAAATCTAGAATAAAACGTGAAATATTATTATTGAATACCGAGTCATTATTATTACAACTTGAAAATTTAAGCACTCGCAGGTGCTAAGTACAACACAGGTACAAATACAGCGGAACAACGGAAATGAAACAACGATACAATAATAAGATTAATGAAATGCAACGAGACAAGGAATTAAAAGAAAGCATGAACGAGTGCGATCCTCCAAGCACAGCTACTAGCACACCAATGAGCATACCTTAGCCAACCTGTTTATCTGAAAATAATTGTTTTGGATTGGGGTGAGACAACTAAGCCTCAGTGAGTCCTACTACCCTCCTAGAGGTGACTACACCGGGGAAACCTAACAGTCATAGCATAAATTCTAATATAGCATAATTCATAAGCATAATAAGAATGGTGTAACACACAATTAATCTTATTCATTTTAACTCAAGGACACTCTGAGGTGAGCATATCTCAGAGGCCTGACATATCCGTCAACCGATTCGGTCACGGCATACAGCTCACATAGTCATAACCTAATGGATTATCCCATTGGGAGTCCATAACGCGATAACTCAAGATCGCACATGATTGACTGTTCTAGATTAGTTGATTCTACCATATTTTACCAAAGTCCCAGGGGAGCATGCTTTTCTAAAATTCCCTAGGTTATACCCTAAGATTATCTGTGATTAACATGCTGTTTTACATTATATAACTGTACTATTGCATATACCAAATTCAGATGAGGACATAAAACGAGTGCTACGATTCTGTTTAGAAAATTCTGAAAAGTTCCTGTTCCTGTCAAGCTCGCCTCGCGAGTTGTCACTCGCCACGGCGAGTTGTTCAGGTCATGCCCTGTGTAAGCTCGCTACGGCGAAGAGGAGCTCGCCATGGCGAGATTATAGGTCCTGTGCCAAATTCGCTCGCCCGGCGAGTTGTTACTCGCCAGGGCGAGGTTCATCAGCATGAAGGACCCAGCTCGCCATGAAGGCTCGCCCTGAGCTCGCCAGAGCGAGTTTACTCAGAACTTGTTCTGTTTTGCGAAATTTCAAAAATTAACCTTTTAAACACCTACAATCCTCATCCTAAGGCATGCAATCATACAATACATATAATATACGACAGAATGGAGAGGAATTTGGGAGTTAATTCCTCTCACACAACAATTTTCTTAAATCCTAAGTTAACATGCAAGGTTCATAATTTTGGGGAATCTAACTAACTAACCTAAGAACCCACCTGATTGAAGCTTTAATCCTAGCTTCTGAGTTCCTAGAAACAGCTACTGCAACCCTCTACAAGCCCCACGAACTCCAGACCAAGGATTGGAAGATTTGAACCTTTGAAACCCTTATGCTTAGCTCTACGAATTTGAGTTGGTTTGATGCTTAGAACCTCTGATGTTGAGTCTATTTATAGTGGTTAAGAGGTGGTTTGTAACAGTACAGAGTTTGTCTCTTGTTTTCTTTGCATGTAGCTTGATTGGGTGGTAATAAAGTGGTGTTATGAGTTTTGTTGCTATGCTTCATGTGAGGCTTTGGAATTGTGAGGATTCAGTGTTGCTTCTAACAAGGCTTGCTGCATGTGATTCTCTGCAGACTTTGAGAGGTGGTGGTGAGATGATGACAAAATCCATTGTTAAGGAAAAATGAGGAATTTGTAATTTTGTGTTGTTGTTTTGGCGTGGAAGAGAGAAATGGAGGGATAGGTGCTTCAGATTTTTCTGAAGTGAAACAATGAATGGTGAGGTTTGTTTGCATGCAACCTAGAGGCTTTTGGAGTGAGTGGAATCATGACTCACACTCCTTAAGGTGAGGTGTTGGTTTGTGAGAGTGAGAGACACGTGAGAGGGAGGGAGTAGTGGAGGGAGTTTGAAATTTCTTGGCTTAATTATCCACAAGAGTATACTTAAGTTGTATTTGTGTAGTGTAGGTTTAATTAAAACTCCTAATTTACACACAACTCACTTAGTTCCTCAAAGATTAATTAACTAAACACCACTAATTAACTTAAGAAAAATTAGGCAAAACTCTAATTAAAATTAATTAGGTAATTTAGGGTGTGAGATATTACAACCTACCCCCCTTAAAGAAATTTCGTCCTCGAAATTAAGAAATTACCTCGAAAACACGTACGGATAATTCTTCCGCATGTCTGACTCCAGTTCCCACGTGAATTCACCGTCAGGAGACTGAGCCCATTCAACTTTGACAATAGGAATCCTCTTGTTCCGAAGTATTTTGGCATCACGTTCAACAATCCGAACAGGATCCGGCTGATAGGTTAGATCTGGCTGAAGATCAATCTGCTCAAGTTCCACTGGCTGATAAGGATCAGGAATATACTTCCGTAGCTGAGACACATGAAACACGTCGTGTAACCCTGACATAGATGGAGGAAGAGCTAACTGATAGGCTACAGGACCGACGCGTCGAAGAATCTGATAAGGTCCAATGAATCTTGGACAGAGCTTCTTAGTTTTGAAAACACCTCGCAAACCCAACTTAGGAGTAACTCTCAAGAACACATGATCACCTTCCTGAAATTCCAGAAATCTCCTTCTTTTGTCGGCGTAACTCTTCTGCCGACTCTGAGCAACTTTCAACTTATCCCGAATAGACTTAATCTTTAAAGTGGTCTCCTGGACTATATCTGGTCCCAAGAAACTACGATCACCAACTTCTGTCCAACACAACGGGGTCCTACACTTCCTGCCATACAAAGCTTCATAAGGTGCCATACCGATACTGGCATGGTAACTGTTATTGTATGCGAACTCTATTAGGTGTACGTGATTACTCCACGAACCACCATCTTCTAATACACAAGCTCGAAGCATATCCTCAAGGGTCTGAATAGTCCTTTCTGACTGACCATCAGTCTGAGGATGATGCGATGTACTCATCTTTAGCCGAGTCCCCATCGCATTCTGAAATGCTTTCCAAAACCTTGAAGTGAAAATCGGGTCCCTATCCGACACGATGCTCAAAGGTACACCATGCAGCCTTACAATCTGCTCCATGAAGATGGCTGCATATTGCGAGGCCTTGTAGGTGGATTTCACTGGAATGAAATGAGCTGACTTCGTCAACCTGTCCACGATTACCCAGATCGAATCTTGACCTCGCTGGTTACGTGGCAGTCCTCCTACAAAATCCATAGTGATGTGTTCCCATTTCCACTCTGGAATATCCAACGGTTGTGACAGTCCTCCAGGTTTCTGATGTTCAATCTTCACCTGTTGACAAACAATACACCTGGACACGAATTCAGCAATCTCTGCCTTCATGTTAGGCCACCAATAGTTCTCCTTCAAATCATGATACATCTTGGTGGATCCAGGGTGAATTGAAAATCCACTCTTGTGTGCCTCTTCTAGAATCAACCGCTTCAACTCATCATTCTGAGGTACACAAAGTCTGCCTTCATAGAGAATAGCACCGTCCGTGGCTACTGAGAACTCCGGATGGTTTATCCTCTTCTGTAACTCTACATCATCCTGCTGAGCCTGCACAATACTTGGGCGTAACTCACAGGACACTTCGATTCTGTTGATGCGAATACCGCTCTTACGATATATCACATTCAGATTGAGATCCCTGAACTTCTCATACAAACCGCACTGTTGCATCAACAACTCTGATGCATACAATGTTTTCCTGCTCAAGGCATCTGCCACCACATTGGCCTTTCCTGGATGGTAGTTGAGATTGAAGTCAAAATCTTTGAGGTACTCCATCCAACGTCGCTGCCTCATATTCAACTCCTTTTGATCAAACAAGTACTTCAGACTCTTGTGATCACTGAACAGATCAAACTGCACTCCATACAGATGATGTCTCCAGATTTTGAGTGCAAAGATGATGGCTGCTAACTCCAAATCATGGGTAGGATAATTCTGCTCATGAGGTTTTAGCTGCCTGGATGCATACGCTACAACTGCTCCATCTTGCATCAATACACATCCAAGTCCCTTGTTGGACGCATCACAGTATACCACATACTTGCGTGTTGGGTCAGGAATCACTAACACTGGTGCTGTGGTTAGCTTTTCCTTAAGGGTTCTGAAACTCCATTCACAAGTAGCATCCCAATCAAAGTCTGCACCCTTTCTGGTTAGATGAGTTAATGGCAAGGCAATCTCCGAAAATCCTAAGATGAATCTCCGGTAATAGCCTGCCAATCCAAGGAAACTTCTGACTTCGGTAACACTTCTGGGTCTTTCCCAATTCAACACTGCTTCTACTTTGGATGAATCAACAGACACACCGCCTTGCGATATGACATGACCCAAGAATTTAACTTCAGATAGCCAAAATTCGCACTTGCTGAACTTGGCATACAGTTGCTTCTCTCTAAGGATGCTCAACACGATTCTCAGGTGCTCCGCATGCTCCTGTGAATCCTTAGAATATATCAGAATGTCATCAATGAAGATAACAACAAACTGATCAAGGTACGGCTGGAAAATCCGATTCATGTAGTCCATAAAAATGGCTGGAGCATTAGTCAGACCGAACGGCATGACCAGGAATTCATAGTGTCCATAGCGAGTCCTGAATGCTGTCTTGGAAACATCTGAGGACTTGATACGGATCTGATGATAACCGGAACGAAGATCAATCTTGGAGAAGATAGTAGCACCTCTGAGTTGATCCAAAAGGTCGTCGATCCTTGGTAAGGGATACTTGTTCTTGATTGTGACCTTGTTGAGTTGACGATAATCAATGCACAGACGCATCGTACCATCTTTCTTCTTTACGAGTAACACCGGTGCTCCCCAAGGTGAGACACTGGGTCTGATAAAGTGTTTCTGAAGCAACTCTTCAAGTTGAGATTTCAGTTCACGAAGCTCTAAGGGAGACATCCTATACGGGGCAACTGAGATCGGCTGGGAACCAGGAACAAGATCGATGGAAAATTCCACTTCCCTTTCGGGAGGTAAATTCATAATATCATCTGGAAAAACATCTAAGAACTCACTAACAACTGGAATATCACTAGGGCTCAAACTGGGTTCCGGATCAATGGTGAACAAGACACTGAAACACGTAGTACTGGCACCTAAGTACTGAATCATCTGATGAGTATTCTGGAGTAAAGCGGTAAGAGCTCTACTTTCTGGTGAAGTTTCGGTTGGAATGAAGAGATTCTTTTCAGCACATCCAATGTACACAGTATTGGCGGAAAGCCAATCCATGCCTAGGACTACGTCAATATCTTTCAAGGGTAGACAGATCAAATCTATGTTGTAGACTTTACTGCCCACAAGAACAGGACAATTCTGACAAACACGTTTAGAGGTAACCTTGCCTCCTGTGGCAACAGCCACAGTCATTGGAGGAATTAAAGGCACAGAGGTTAGTTGAAGTCGCTGAACACAGTCAATGGCTATAAAGGAATTAGTAGCTCCACAATCAAACAAAATTAACACTTCAGACTGTCCTAACATGCATACATCCATAATCAAAGCATTATTAGATTTGACTTTCTCACCATCAAGTGAAAATACCCGACCTTTGCTTTTAGAAGCGCCGCTGGAATCGCCCTGTCTCTTCAGTTTAGGACACTCGTGCTTGTAATGGCCAGGCTGCTTACAATAGTAACACATGTTCTTCCCTTTCATGCATTCTCCACTGTGAGGGAAACCACATTCAGCACAGTTCCTCGGTGATCGCTGGGAATAGCTCTGTTTCCCTTTGCTTGTGGTGCCCTTGGTTCTCACTTGCAGGTTGAACTTTCCAGAATCCTTCTTCTTCTGAAAAGCTTCACTGCGCTCCTTGTGTATGTTACCCAGATCAGCTTCAGCATGATAGCTCTTTTGCACCAAATCACCAAAGGTAGTGATATGCTGCATAGAGACATCGTGGGCTATGTCAGCTCTCAGCCCGAACCTATACTTCTTCATCTTCCATGATTCACTGGGAGCATCGTTCCCATCCATCACATATCTGACCAGCTCATTAAACTTCATGGTATACTCCGCTACTGACATACTTCCCTGCTTTAGCTCCGTCAGTTCACGTTCCATCTGGAATTGGTAGCTCTCTGGGATATAATGTCCAACGAAGAGACGTCGGAAGTTTTCCCAATTCACCTCCATCTGACTGGCCTCCATATACGCTTTGGTTCCATCCCACCAGTGACACGCGTCGCCCCTAAAGAAGCGGGAGACGAATGTTACTTTGTCAACTTCAGTGCAATCCATGGATTCAAGGATTCCGCCCACTCGCTGAATCCATTCCCTGGCTTTCGCTGGATTGTATTCTCCGTAGAACTCCGGCGGACTCATTCGGCAGAACTCTCTGAATGCAGTGCTAGATCCTTGCTGCTGAGGGGGAGGATTGTTCATATGCTGTTGAAACATATTCATGAATTCTTGATGCTGCTGGGCCTGCTGAGCTTGGAACTGCTGCTGCTGATGCATCATTTCAGCCCACATGTTCGCATTAGCATCTCCGTACATCTCAGGTTCATCATCATCATTAGCAACGTTCCTTCTAGGCCTTCCAGGTCCTCGTCTTGCTCCTGACATAGTGCTCTAACTGCCAATATCAAGTCAAGTTAGCTAGGCTTAAAGTGACATGACACCTAGAACAGATGTTAGGAATCCAGACAAATACTGGGATTCAGATGGTAATACTAATGAACTCTGGCACGATCTGAATCGACCTGCTCTGATACCAATTATAACACCCCACGTCTAAATCTAGAATAAAACGTGAAATATTATTATTGAATACCGAGTCATTATTATTACAACTTGAAAATTTAAGCACTCGCAGGTGCTAAGTACAACACAGGTACAAATACAGCGGAACAACGGAAATGAAACAACGATACAATAATAAGATTAATGAAATGCAACGAGACAAGGAATTAAAAGAAAGCATGAACGAGTGCGATCTTCCAAGCACAGCTACTAGCACACCAATGAGCATACCTTAGCCAACCTGTTTATCTGAAAATAATTGTTTTGGATTGGGGTGAGACAACTAAGCCTCAGTGAGTCCTACTACCCTCCTAGAGGTGACTACACCGGGGAAACCTAACAGTCATAGCATAAATTCTAATATAGCATAATTCATAAGCATAATAAGAATGGTGTAACACACAATTAATCTTATTCATTTTAACTCAAGGACACTCTGAGGTGAGCATATCTCAGAGGCCTGACATATCCGTCAACCGATTCGGTCACGGCATACAGCTCACATAGTCATAACCTAATGGATTATCCCATTGGGAGTCCATAACGCGATAACTCAAGATCGCACATGATTGACTGTTCTAGATTAGTTGATTCTACCATATTTTACCAAAGTCCCAGGGGAGCATGCTTTTCTAAAATTCCCTAGGTTATACCCTAAGATTATCTGTGATTAACATGCTGTTTTACATTATATAACTGTACTATTGCATATACCAAATTCAGATGAGGACATAAAACGAGTGCTACGATTCTGTTTAGAAAATTCTGAAAAGTTCCTGTTCCTGTCAAGCTCGCCTCGCGAGTTGTCACTCGCCACGGCGAGTTGTTCAGGTCATGCCCTGTGTAAGCTCGCTACGGCGAAGAGGAGCTCGCCATGGCGAGATTATAGGTCCTGTGCCAAATTCGCTCGCCCGGCGAGTTGTTACTCGCCAGGGCGAGGTTCATCAGCATGAAGGACCCAGCTCGCCATCAAGGCTCGCCCTGAGCTCGCCAGAGCGAGTTTACTCAGAACTTGTTCTGTTTTGCGAAATTTCAAAAATTAACCTTTTAAACACCTACAATCCTCATCCTAAGGCATGCAATCATACAATACATATAATATACGACAGAATGGAGAGGAAATTGGGAGTTAATTCCTCTCACACAACAATTTTCTTAAATCCTAAGTTAACATGCAAGGTTCATAATTTTGGGGAATCTAACTAACTAACCTAAGAACCCACCTGATTGAAGCTTTAATCCTAGCTTCTGAGTTCCTAGAAACAGCTACTGCAACCCTCTACAAGCCCCACGAACTCCAGACCAAGGATTGGAAGATTTGAACCTTTGAAACCCTTATGCTTAGCTCTACGAATTTGAGTTGGTTTGATGCTTAGAACCTCTGATGTTGAGTCTATTTATAGTGGTTAAGAGGTGGTTTGTAACAGTACAGAGTTTGTCTCTTGTTTTCTTTGCATGTAGCTTGATTGGGTGGTAATAAAGTGGTGTTATGAGTTTTGTTGCTATGCTTCATGTGAGGCTTTGGAATTGTGAGGATTCAGTGTTGCTTCTAACAAGGCTTGCTGCATGTGATTCTCTGCACACTTTGAGAGGTGGTGGTGAGATGATGACAAAATCCATTGTTAAGGAAAAATGAGGAATTTGTAATTTTGTGTTGTTGTTTTGGCGTGGAAGAGAGAAATGGAGGGATAGGTGCTTCAGATTTTTCTGAAGTGAAACAATGAATGGTGAGGTTTGTTTGCATGCAACCTAGAGGCTTTTGGAGTGAGTGGAATCATGACTCACACTCCTTAAGGTGAGGTGTTGGTTTGTGAGAGTGAGAGACACGTGAGAGGGAGGGAGTAGTGGAGGGAGTTTGAAATTTCTTGGCTTAATTATCCACAAGAGTATACTTAAGTTGTATTTGTGTAGTGTAGGTTTAATTAAAACTCCTAATTTACACACAACTCACTTAGTTCCTCAAAGATTAATTAACTAAACACCACTAATTAACTTAAGAAAAATTAGGCAAAACTCTAATTAAAATTAATTAGGTAATTTAGGGTGTGAGATATTACATGTGCACACAAGGAGGTTAGTGGGAGTAATAATATTAATCTGGTGTTATATGTGGCTGACATATTAATCATCAAAAACCTTTTCCTTTCACATGTGAGACATGGTTAAGGAAATAACTCTTGATGAAATACTTAGGCAAGAATTCCTAAAGAGTTAGGAATATCCTATGTATTTGGGCAAGGATTCCTAAAGAGTTAGGAATAGCCTATGCACATATATTGATGAAGTGTTCAGACACTTGATGTTTAAAATCATCGCATGTGTCAGAAGATTGGTCTTTGTCTAAAGGACAATAGCATATCTCATTGGATGAGAGAGAGACACGTGAAAATAATCCATATGCTTTGGAAGATGGATTAATCATACACATCATAAAATGTACTTAATCAGATACACCATATGCTTGTAGCATATTCAATAAGTACCAAAATTGAGACTAGTGTTGGACATTAACTGATCTTCAAGAATATCCCTAAGGACCTTAAAAGGAACTAAGGACCATTTCTTGAAATATGTAGGTGTGGGAAATATCATTATAAGGAAGTTATATTGATGGTAGTTTCCATACTGATATATTGTATATCATGCCTGAATATAGACATTGTAAGCTATATAGCTTAGTAATATGTTTATTTCAGTTACAGAGGTGGAGTATTTTGGATCGTTTAGCTCATGATTGAGCTAAAGCTATATTTCTGGTGTTGCAGAATACATTAAATCACATTAGTGATGGTAATGGTTTGGTCTTGCAAACAATAACGAAGAATAGATCTCATCGACGATTCAAATATATACTTAGACACTTCTATATTTCGATAAAGATCGGAATAGAAAGTTGGATAGATACGTAAGGTACCAACATATGAAACAGTTCCTAATCCACTAACAAAGGCTCTTGCGCAGTTGAAGCGTGATGGGCATACTAGGTCTATGGGTATTAAGGTAATGCTTGATTGGCTCAAGTGCTATTGGGAGATTGTTGGAGTAAGCCCTAGAGGCCAATACTTTAGTGCTTTATTTATTAATAATAATAGGCATTTCTTTATTATGTTTGTAACGTTCAAAATAATGAAGTCCCTAGAATAGAAAGTCCGTTTAATATTAAGTGTGACTTAATCATGAGATTACATTAAACATAAAGACGATATTCTTAAAGTATCCATAGTCGAGCTTTAAGGTGAAAAGGGATAACCTTAAAGCATAAAGACTATTATGAAGATAGACTGATGATCGCATCTCATGGATCATGGGATAAGGAGTTATCAAGTCTTGACATAGGTATAAGAAATATTAGGAGTAATATTTATACCGGATTGACCCGCTATGAGAGTACTACATGCAAAGTTATGCAAACTGTCATAAGTTACTCTCATGGTGATAATGGTGTAAACCGCCCTTAGACCTGAAACCACTTTGTACCTTAGATGTGGAGTCAAGTACTTTGTTGCTGCTCTAACGTTGTCCGTAACAGGATAACCATAAAGGCAGTTGATGGGTACTTCACAAAGCATGCTGAGGGACAGTAGTAACCTAGATGGAATTTGTCAATCCTGCATAACAGGATAAATGTCATGGGCCCAATATTGAACTGGACAAAGATGACACCAAGTATGCTTTGTGTTCAATATAGACATAAAGGGCAAAGGGGTAATTATACACGCATATATTATCACTAAAGGTTATGTTATGATCACATGTTAATTTCTCATAACTTTGGTAGCAATGATGTGTTGCTAGATACCGCTCATTGTTTATTATATTAAATAAAGAATTTAATATAATTGCCAACGTTATGGAAACCTACAAGGGTCACACACATAAGGACAGTCTAATATTGAGATAATTAAGGAACACCGTAAGGTACGGTGTATGTGCAATGTGATAAGGGTATCACGGTAATTTAAACGAGCAAGAACACCATAGGTTATGGTGGGAGGGCGCGCACATGAGTACTACCACTCATGGGGGGGGGGGGGGGGGCGCGCCACTAGTACAAAAATACCTTTATAGAAAAGTTCTTAAGTCAGTTAATGCTTCCACCTGACTTAAGAAAATGCGCGGTGGCAGTTTCGTAAATAAATTTAACTTTCTTAAGACAGTTTCACTGTCAACCGACTTAATAACGATTAATATAAAATTCAAAACCTTGTTGTTAAGTCACATGTAACTCACTTGGCTTAAGAAACCCTTTTTATTAAGTCAAGTGTCTCTTGATTGACTTAAGAAACCATTTTTCTTAAGTCAGGTGTCTCTCACCAGATCTAAGAAGTATGATTTAATTTTAAAAAATAAATTATAATATGTAGCATATGGGAATCAAACCCGGTCCCTTATTATAAAAAACAAATCCTAATTTTTCTTAAAGAAAAATCAAATCTTTTAAACTAAATCCAAATCCAAAAAGGGGAGAGATGGATGGGTTTCCTCGATCCAAATCTTATGTCTTCTTTTAAATAAAATAAAAATCCAAATCTTATTATAAAAAGTAAAATACGGATTTATTTTTTAATAATTTGAAGATAAGTATAATCCTCCTTCTTTTTTTATATGATCCCTTCTTTATTAAAATAAAACAAAAAAAACATAAAATCCGCCTCTGAATTTCATCCTCGCGACCAAAGAATTTTCTTCTTCACCGTCACAAACCTTCTTCTTCTTCACCGCATATTTCTTTGAACTGTCTTCACTGTCGCAACTTCTTCTTCACTGAAAACCCTAACTCTCAAACCCTTCAATTCCTTCACCGTCGCAACTTTTGGTGTTTTTAATCCCAAAAATTGAACTTTCAATCTTGAATAGGTATGTAATCTGCAAATCTAAGTTTTAATTTTCATAAGTATGAATGGATTGAATATTCTATAAGTGAATACGTACAACATAATATTGACTGGAAAATTTGTATTGGAATGAAAATAATGGTAGATGCTTGTTTCTTGCTGGTACCAACGATGATGATGTAGTTGAATGCTAATTTCTTTGTTCTTTCTCAACAGGGAGTAGGAGTATTGGAGTGCTGCATGAGGAATTCTTGTAAAACACACACTAGTTAATACTATTAGGGTAAAAATATCATTGAAACTAAATATTCGGTCAAAATTGAAAACATTAAAACTAAATATTCTTTTGTCGTAATTTTTTTTTATATAAGTTGTTATATGCATATTTTCTATAGAGATACTATTTTTATGTGTATTTTTTATTATGATTTTTGTTATTTTTTTCCTCTCAATCCCCTTTTAAATTTGTTGTCTAATATTTTATCATATTTAACATGTTTGATCTAAGAAATTATGATGCTCAACCGATAAAGGCGGAACCTATATGTCAAAAATTGGTGGTAAATGCAATGTATATGGATCAAGCTTTGAAGTTGAATGGTGAATTCGGTGGGACATGTGTCTTTATAGAGCTCCCAAGGGGATGATATTATAAACTTATGTATGGGTACAAAAGAATTAGGCATCGCTATTTTACAAGTGTGGCTCCCGTAAGTATATTTTATTTTTAAATTTATTAATTTATTATTTACTTAATTATATTTATAATGTAAATAACTTCCAATGTGATGTAGATATCTACACCGCCATTGTATGGAATTGGGCAACAATAATGTTTATGAATTTATTGATCCGCATTTCACTCAGTCAAAATGAACGTGGTAGTGTTCAGTCCTACATACAAAAGAAGATGTGTGATGATAACAAAATATGTTACCTTGCTCCTTATTTTAACAAGTAAGAATATTTATTCTTGTTATAGTCAATCACATATGATTGATAGAAATTAATTTAACACATTAAATTTTATGTTGCCTTTGTACTCATCATTGGCAATTGCTCATCATTAATTCTAGGAAGCTTGAAGTAGTTTTTCTATGTTTATTGGGAAATAGACCGGATAAAAAATATATGAAATTCTTGACACGTAAGTTTTTCTAGGAAGCTTGAAGTTACAATGTGCGAGAAAGCAGAAGAAAGTGGATTGGCTATTTCCCACTGTAAGTTGTCAACTTTATATTTAAATGAATAATTTCATATATATATATATATATATATATATATATATATATATATATATATATATAAAACAATTGTTGAATAATATTTATTGACTAGTTGACGTTCACATTAATTTGATCATATTAAATTTTAGAGTCAAAAGCAAAAAGCTAGTTATGAGTGCGGCTATTTTATCATGATTAACATGTTGAACATTGTATCTGCAACTCTTGTTGGTTCATGGACACAAGTAAGTAATAGAATTATGTTAACAAGTTGCATGTATCACTTAATTAGTAATTAGTACAATTTTTTATGTTGATATAGTAATTTAATGTTATGTACATATTTATTTATACAGATATTTGGGGATTCAAAATCAGTTCAAAAAGATGAAGTTAAAAATGTTCAAGAACACTGTGCAAACATGATATTGGAACATATTTAAGCAAGTACGGACAATGATATGAATTAGGGTGCAATTATGTGTTGGATATTGGCTAGTCTTTAAGGTTTCTAGTTTTGATGGTATTTTGATAAGTACGTAGTTGCTATTTCACCTAGGTAGTTAGTTTTTGTTTATGCTAGCTTTTTTATAAGACTAGTTATATTTGTTGAGTTTTCATTTTAGTGCAACTGAACTTGCGTAGTAGTGTTGTGGTTGTGTACTTATTTTAATTAGAATGATATTTTAATTTGATATGACTATTTTTACTTGAGCGGTTTTATTTTGAGACATGGTAATGAAATATTATATGATGTTGCTGAATATTTCTTTTGATGAATTAATGTTGCAGTATGTGTGTGTATGTATATATATAAATATTGTGTAGGAAGAAAAGGTGCTATTATAGAAAAAAGCTTGCAGGAAAAAAAATTTCTTAGATCGGTTACTAATAGCCGACTTAAAAAACTACATTCTTAAGTCGGTTAGACGTGCCACAAGTGCTTGCTAAAATCTGGACTTCTTAAGACACATAAAGTTTAACTGACCTAAAATGTAGTTTGTTAGGTCAGATCTAACCCGTCCTAACAAGTCAAAACTTGTTATGTCAGGACAACTTAAGCCACACACGGAATCGACCTAAGAAGTGGCTAGGACCCGACCTAAAAAGGGTTTTTTCCACTAGTGCGCCCTAGTTCTGTTTCTTGTTGGGTTTTGCCCAATAAGAGATATCTTGGGGCACAAGACAAGAGTTGTCTTGATGCACAAGAAGAGAAATATCTATAAATAGAGACCTCTTGTCATTGCTCAATACACAACAAAAGGCACAAGAATATTTTAGAATTGAAAATCCTAAAATAATTCTCTCTCTCTCTCTCTCTCTCAATATTCTTGCATAGCCTTCAAACATAAAGGGCTAACACTCTATTGAAGGTGACTGTCCGTGTGGACTAGTTAGAGGCGTCGGTGATCTTCATCAACGCTCGTGATCGTCTTGTTCGTGATTCAAAGGTTCTTCCCTACAAGAGATCGTGATTCAAAGGTTCTTCCCTTTAAGAGGTAAAATCCTAAAACACATATAATGCCCAATTCGTAAGGATCAAACTAAGGAAAATTTTTGAATTCCGCTGCTTAAAATAATGCTATTTTCCTTCAAGGAATTGGACTGAAAATAGCGATCAAAGAATCAAATTAAGAATACCTAAAAAGCAAAATAGAATACCTTGAATGAACCTCCTATTTTGCGATTTGTTGATAAAAAAGCTTTCATATTAACAATTGATACCTTAAATTCAATTTATAAAGTTCAGGACAACTTGATCCAAATATCAAATTTGATTTTCAATTCTTTCGGACAAAATTCTATTATCTTTTAAGATTTTCGAATTTAGAACGGCGAAGGGTCAAATATCAAATTTCCTTTAGGGACATCGGGACAAAACACATTCCATTCATTTTATGCCATCAATTGAATTTATCAAATTTAAGATATCATTCGGGGTCACTATCCCATTAGAAGCCGACAATTCAATTATCAAGTTTAAAACAACTTGATATTTTCAATCCAATTCGGACAAAACTCCATCATCTTTTGAGTTTTTCGAATTTAGAACCGCGATGATTCAAATATCATATATCCTTTAGGGACATCGGGACAAAATACAATCCTTTCATTTTATGTCATCAATTGAATTTATCAAATTTAAGATATCATTCAGGGTCACTATCCAATTAGAAGCCGACAATTCAATTATCAAGTTTAAAACAACTTTATATTTTCAATCCAATTCGGGCAAAATTCCATTAACTTTTGAGTTTTTCTAATTTAGAACCGCGATGGTTCAAATATCATATTTCATTTAGTGACATCGGGACAAAACACAATCCATCTATTTTATTCCATCATTTGAATTTATCAAATTTAAAATATCATTCGGGGTCACAATCCAATTAAAAGCCGACAACTCAATTATCATGTGTAAGACAACTCGTGTAACATCCCTAATTTAATTAATAGAAGTGTATTAATTAAAGGAGTGGTCTAAAAAGCTTAATTGGAAATTAAGTAATATATTTAGGAGAAGGGAAATTACTCTTAAAGTGACCCAACTAATTTTACCAACTACATTATTTTAACACCAAACTTAAAGGAAAAATCAATTTAAACTCCCCACTCATCTTCCCTCTCTCACCGAGCCTCCCTCCACCTCTCCAACACCCCCCACTACCTTGTGATTCTCTATATAAGCACATACAATGACAAGGGAACAAAAATCAGAAACTCCTCCTTCTCTTCCTCACATTCACGCCAAACAACCAAAGAAAAGAAGCTCCATGAACCTTTCCTAACAACCACTCTAACCCAACCAAGATTCATCATGGAAATGGAAGATCAAAGAGTATTTGATGCATGTTTTTCTTTCCTTTTCTTGCGAGCAGATCATCATCATCTCATCTTTGTTCAATTTCTTGATTAAATCAACATGCAATGGGTTTAGTTCTTCCTCCAATCCATTAGAAGCATGATTGGGTAAGTTCCATGTCCTAATTCTTTTCTTAAGTCTCAAATTCGTGCTTCCCCTTCCTAATCATAAACTGAAACTGTCTTGCATGTTTGTATTGTGAGCCTTTGGTGCTGCATGCATTGTGTTGGAGCCAAGAAAATGATAAATTCATGAAAATGGAGAATTGCTCCCAAGAGTCAGTTTTGGAGTTTTCTGCCTGTGGCTGCTGTAGAGCTTAAAGATCAGTGTTAAAGCCTCAATTATCAGGTGGGTTCTTAAGTTAGTTAGTTAGTTTTCCCCAAAATCAAATTATGCATGATAACTTAGGATTAATTAGGAATGTTGTGTGAGGGGAATTAACTCCCAAATTTCCCTCCACTCTGTCTTATATTATATATATTGTGCAATTGCACTGCTTGGTATGAGGATTGTAGGTGTTTACCTTGAAAAATGTTGATTTTCGCAAACAGAGGCTATTCTGCATGAACTCGCCGTAGCGAGCAGCTAGCGACGTTCATGGCGAGCTGGGATTTTCTGGGCTGATGATACTCGCCATGGCGAGCTTTTGCTCGCCTAGCGAGTAGATTCAGGCCTGAACCTATAATCTCGCCATGGCGAGCTAGTGACTCGCCGTAGCGAGCCCTGGAGGACAGACTTGTAAACTCGCCAAGGCGAGCTGATGACTCGCCCTAGCGAGCTTACACAGAATTGTACTTTTTCAAAATTATTTTTAAAACTTTCAACACTCGTTTTATATCCTCATCAGGGTCAGATAAATTGCAATTGTATGAATAAATATAATGTTTTATAGGGTGTTAATCACAGATGATCTTTAGGGATATAACTTAGGAAATTAGACTTTGCATGTTCCCCGGGCTTGGGAAAAATTATGGTAGTAATAACTAATTTAGTTTCAGTCAGTTATGAGCGATTTTGTGATATCGCGTTATGGACTCCCAATGGGACAATCCATTAGGATACGTTATTGTGAGCTGCATGCCGTGACCGAATCGGTTGACGGATATGGCAGGCCTCTGAGACATGCTCACCTCAGAGTGTCCTTGTGTTTAAAATGAATAAGAGTTAATTTTTGTGTTACACCTTTAATTCTGTTATTATGTTATGTTATGTATGCTAGTATGATACGACTGATTAGGTACCCCGGTGTAGTCACCATTAGGAGGGTAGTAGGACTCACTGAGGCTTAGTAGTCTCACCCCACTCCAAACCAATTTTTTTTAGGTAGACAGGTTAACTGGAGCAAGGACCAGGATGGAGCTGATGATTGGAGATGAGCTTGGATCATCGCATTAGACGATTTAGTCTTCCCTTGTTTTAATTTATCTGTATACCTTGGATTATATTCTATTTCCGCTGTTTTGTCTTAAGCTCATCAACTGATGTAAAGAATTATTCTTGTAATTCAGTTGTCTAATCTATTTAATTTAAGGTACTCAGATTCAATTATGTATGTCTTGACTAAATATTCTAGATATTTTAGTTGGGGCGTTATAATTGGTATCAGAGCAGGTCGATCCAGTATCGAACCTTGCCATGAGTCATTCCAACCCTTCCTAAGTAATACAGACCCTTTGGATCTGAACTGTTTACGCTGAAACCATCGCGTGCTGAGCCTGATCAACTCAGTATTGTGTATGGTAGGCAGGGTATTATGGTTGAGAACTGAAGTGGACTCTGAAATTCCAGCGTTAAGATCGTGGTGAAGATACAATCGAGGAGCAGTCGTTGAAGAAAATTCCTATAAGTGGATTATGGAACGGTGACAAATGGTGTCACAGAAGTAAGAAGTAAGCCTGGAATTTGTAATGAAGCAGCCAGGCGAATGAATTAATCTTGTGACGTAACAAGCCAGGAGAAGAGTCGTAATTTGAAGGAAATGCAAGTATACCATTAGACGGAAATGTGTAGTGCATAACCGTAATCTACTAACACTGTGTGTCATGTAAATCTCCTGAACCTAGAAAACAACTTTATCCTACCGAGCCTAAAGTTAGCCAAGTCTTTTAACCGAGTAGCAACCAGTAACAGTAGTAGTAAACCAAGACTCATTCCTGAACGTTTAGTTGTCCAGAGCAATCGAGGAACTCCCCTGTATTAGTCAAACTTAGATAAACCTCACATGTATACCATTGATTTTGAGAAGCCGAGAAGTCCACCCTGTTAGGAGAAAACTTAGTAATACCTCCGACAAGTATCGTTAGTTCCTAATGACAGCTAGATAAGATTAGCCTAAGCCTATCAAACTTTAATTGTTCTCAATGGGATGAGTACATCCTTCCTAATAGGAACCAATGATTATACTGAAACCACTAGGGACTTAGCCGTGACTAATTTGGCAATTAGAATCCCTGTAATCCATATACGTACCCGAGAAAGCACATTCCAATATCTCCTCAAGTACAACAATTACGAATTACCTTTTTACTATACCAGTCTTTAGTAATAAATCCAGCGAACCTTTAGAAACCAAACTTTGATTAGATTAACAATTAGGAATCGTTATGACACCGTTAGCCATCTAAGACAGTTGTGGAACATTAACATTGAATAGTTAGAAGCCAATAATAAGTACCATGTTACTTGAGTATAATCTCACCATTTAGTAGTTTAGAGACCAATCGTTCAGTTCGATATTAATTTGACTTTTAACACCCAACAAATTCATATATGTGAACCGTTTAGCTTAAGGACCAATAAGAATAGTGTTACCGCAAACCTAATAAGTTAATAAAAATGACATTACATGTAGATGTCAATAAATATGATCAACCTATCACTTTATGCCAGTAGATGTACCGTACCATCGTAGGTTAAGTCTTAAATTAGAACAACAGTTAAGAAACACATTTAGCACAATCAGTCAACGAAGTCGAGCCATTGAGTCTTACCAATTGATAGCTTAGAGACCGACGATTCAATTCCATATTAGTTAGACCATCCACTACACGAATTCATACATTTGAACCCATTAGCCAAGAAAATCAGTAGGATCAGTTAACCGTACGTTGAGAGTTGTCAATCAGTTATTATTAGGTTAGTAGATCAGTATTATAAACCAACCAGCTACCCAGTTCAAGGATTAGACTTAACCAGCCATATCTGACCACTGATATAGTACCAGATAATAGAAGACACGACCTGATGAGAATAACAAATAAGGGACACTATTAGTTAACCGGAGACAAGTAATTAAGTGTAACCATAGCCTCAGCCAACCGCCGACACCTTCTCATGTTCAGACATGTCAGCAGAGAGATTATTAGAATCAGTTAGATCCTCCTATGAGAAACTGTCAGCAAGAAACATTGGGTGAAAACATAGTTGTCCTAACCTGAGGGAACTGACAGAAGAATTAGAATTGCAGAATTTGAGTATAAACCAGTGGAAGATGAAACTTTCAATTGCCTATCCATCCCTAGAGATCCTGATTCAGCAAATTCATGGAACCAAACAATGCTCAATACAATATTCGCTGACCTTGGAACACCATGAATGCGTGTATTCTCTAACCCATCTAATCACGCCTCAGTGGATAAATTCTTCTCGTACCTTAATGACTTGTCAACCACGAGCAGTGCCTAAAGTCAAATAGGATGCGAACTTTTCAAATCTCTGGAAACCAATTAATGGTGATTAATGTCGCACTTAAGTAACCGTATTAAGTGTTTTCAGCTTTCCAGTTGTGTTATCTTTAGCAAGATCCTATCTGCGGAAGTTAATTATTCTTGAGAAGGTCAATAATAATTTCAGTTTCATTTCTTACTCGTTCTGTTGATCCGTCAATCAACATACCTCAAAGCCACTCCGGCAGAAACTTACTCAACCTAGTATCAGCAATCCCTCTTAATTTCGTACACTCGAGTCTGATAATCAGTTCTTTAATATAATTAGTTGCCTATCTCTTCGTAGCCTTATTAGCCAAATTCAGAATTAGGTTCAAATCATTTTCTATTCAGGGGAATTAAGCTCTACAAGTGATATCAGTGTGAGGCTTCAAACCTTTCTGTTCCGTATTCTGAATCATGTGAGATCAGTGCGTTAACCTAAAAAATTCCTACTCGAACGTTTCGACCTTTCAAATTCATTCTTATACCCTTGTGAGACCAAGTATTAAACCCGGATATCTTGACCAGGACATTCCTATCCCAATTTTAGCTACCAATAACCAGTTCATATAAGTGAAAGAGTTAATGGCTCGTTTAGGGTAATGTTTCATCCTCAGTGGGAACCATTCCTTAACCTTAGTGATCCGTTAGTTAATTCAGTGAGTTATCTTTAGCCTAACAATTCGGTTCAGCCTCAGCAGTACAAGTTCAAACCTTAAGTGTTCATCTAGCCAAGTTTAGAACCTGACTGTTTAGCCTAGTTCCATACATCAGTTACCTATGAAGGACTTCAAACAAGATTGACCATTAACCCTGTGAGATAACCTGAACCTAAGTGCATCCGCATGTTGAATATACAACTCGATCATCGTGTCGTGCCAGAATGGATTAAAATTGTAGGTGGGATATTATCGGGTAACTATAGATTCGCCTGCGGATGAGTCTAACTCATTGGCAAATGAACCTGTGGTACCTAGACAATTTTCCACTCGTTTTATGTTTCGATCGATCCTGGAATATTTAGACGGCACACATGAAACAGGGGTACATACGACGTGTCATACGCTATAGTATTTGGAAAGCATTATAATATTTGGAAGTGAGAATAACCATTAGAATAGAGATTTTGAGTTATCTATACCAGTACACAGGCGCATACCCTTTTGGATAATCGTGTGACGCCAACCAGGCCTGATACCGACATCCTAAGTCAGAGAAAGTTGGAGTTAAATGCCGGTGGTAATAAAAGAAGACTGATCGTAGTAGAGGTAGTAAAGAGGATAAGACCAGATGAGTTATCACTATGTTCAGGAATTATAGACTTAAGATTTCAGTGACGCAGTCAAGAGAAAGAGAGTAAGCAATCGAATCCGAGTGCGCAGCGTGAGAACCACTGTAAGTATGGATAAGTAATTGATCTGTAGACAATAACTCCTTGAGAGAGGAAAGTTTTATTCCAAGGGATTGAATACGATGGATCAGAGGATGAGTAAAGTGTAGTATTGGTTGCAGATGTAAACGATCTACCCTGATGAAAAAAGGAGAAGTTCTGAATTTCGAGGACGAAATTATTTTAAGGGGGGTAGATTGTAACATCCCTAATTTAATTAATAGAAGTGTATTAATTAAAGGAGTGGTCTAAAAAGCTTAATTGGAAATTAAGTAATATATTTAGGAGAAGGGAAATTACTCTTAAAGTGACCCAACTAATTTTACCAACTACATTATTTTAACACCAAACTTAAAGGAAAAATCAATTTAAACTCCCCACTCATCTTCCCTCTCTCACCGAGCCTCCCTCCACCTCTCCAACACCCCCCACTACCTTGTGATTCTCTATATAAGCACATACAATGACAAGGGAACAAAAATAAGAAACTCCTCCTTCTCTTCCTCACATTCACGCCAAACAACCAAAGAAAAGAAGCTCCATGAACCTTTCCTAACAACCACTCTAACCCAACCAAGATTCATCATGGAAATGGAAGATCAAAGAGTATTTGATGCATGTTTTTCTTTCCTTTTCTTGCGAGCAGATCATCATCATCTCATCTTTGTTCAATTTCTTGATTAAATCAACATGCAATGGGTTTAGTTCTTCCTCCAATCCATTAGAAGCATGATTGGGTAAGTTCCATGTCCTAATTCTTTTCTTAAGTCTCAAATTCGTGCTTCCCCTTCCTAATCATAAACTGAAACTGTCTTGCATGTTTGTATTGTGAGCCTTTGGTGCTGCATGCATTGTGTTGGAGCCAAGAAAATGATAAATTCATGAAAATGGAGAATTGCTCCCAAGAGTCAGTTTTGGAGTTTTCTGCCTGTGGCTGCTGTAGAGCTTAAAGATCAGTGTTAAAGCCTCAATTATCAGGTGGGTTCTTAAGTTAGTTAGTTACTTTTCCCCAAAATCAAATTATGCATGATAACTTAGGATTAATTAGGAATGTTGTGTGAGGGGAATTAACTCCCAAATTTCCCTCCACTCTGTCTTATATTATATATATTTTGCAATTGCACTGCTTGGTATGAGGATTGTAGGTGTTTACCTTGAAAAATGTTGATTTTCGCAAACAGAGGCTATTCTGCATGAACTCGCCGTAGCGAGCAGCTAGCGACGTTCATGGCGAGCTGGGATTTTCTGGGCTGATGATACTCGCCATGGCGAGCTTTTGCTCGCCTAGCGAGTAGATTCAGGCCTGAACCTATAATCTCGCCATGGCGAGCTAGTGACTCGCCGTAGCGAGCCCTGGAGGACAGACTTGTAAACTCGCCAAGGCGAGCTGATGACTCGCCCTAGCGAGCTTACACAGAATTGTACTTTTTCAAAATTATTTTTAAAACTTTCAACACTCGTTTTATATCCTCATCAGGGTCAGATAAATTGCAATTGTATGAATAAATATAATGTTTTATAGGGTGTTAATCACAGATGATCTTTAGGGATATAACTTAGGAAATTAGACTTTGCATGTTCCCCGGGCTTGGGAAAAATTATGGTAGTAATAACTAATTTAGTTTCAGTCAGTTATGAGCGATTTTGTGATATCGCGTTATGGACTCCCAATGGGACAATCCATTAGGATACGTTATTGTGAGCTGCATGCCGTGACCGAATCGGTTGACGGATATGGCAGGCCTCTGAGACATGCTCACCTCAGAGTGTCCTTGTGTTTAAAATGAATAAGAGTTAATTTTTGTGTTACACCTTTAATTCTGTTATTATGTTATGTTATGTATGCTAGTATGATACGACTGATTAGGTACCCCGGTGTAGTCACCATTAGGAGGGTAGTAGGACTCACTGAGGCTTAGTAGTCTCACCCCACTCCAAACCAATTTTTTTTAGGTAGACAGGTTAACTGGAGCAAGGACCAGGATGGAGCTGATGATTGGAGATGAGCTTGGATCATCGCATTAGACGATTTAGTCTTCCCTTGTTTTAATTTATCTGTATACCTTGGATTATATTCTATTTCCGCTGTTTTGTCTTAAGCTCATCAACTGATGTAAAGAATTATTCTTGTAATTCAGTTGTCTAATCTATTTAATTTAAGGTACTCAGATTCAATTATGTATGTCTTGACTAAATATTCTAGATATTTTAGTTGGGGCGTTATAACTCGGTATTTTCAATCCAATTCGGGCAAAATTCCATTTTTTAAATCCATCTTAAAATAGCAATAAATGTAAATAGTGATCAAAGAATCAAATTAAGGATAGCTAAAAAGCATAATAGAATACCTTGAATGAACCGCGTATTTTGCGATTTGTTGAACAAAAAGCTTTCATTCCAACAATTGATACCTTAAATTCAATTTATAAAGTTTAGCACAACTTGATCCAAATATCAAATTTGATTTTCAATTCTTTCGGACAAAATTCTATTATCTTTTTAGATTTTCGAATTTAGAACCGCAAAGGGTCAAATATCATATTTCCTTTAGGGACATCTTGACAAAACATAATTCATTCATTTTATGCCATCAATTGAATTTATCAAATATAAGATATCATTCGGGGTCACTATCCAATTAGAATCGGACAATTCAATTATCAAGTTTAAAACAACTTGATATTTTCAATCCAATTCGGGCAAAATCCATCATCTTTTGAGTTTTTCGAATTTAGAACCGCAATGATTCAAATATCGTATGACCTTTAGGGACATCAGGACAAAACACAATCCATCCATTTTATGCCATCAATTTAATTTATCAAATTTAAGATATCATTCAGGGTCACTAGCCAATTAGAAGCCGACAATTCAATTATCAAGTTTAAGACAACTTGATATTTTCAATCCAATTTGGGAAAAATTCCATCATCGTTTGAGTTTTTCGAATTTAGAACCGCGATGGTTCAAATATCATATTACCTTTAGGGACATCGGGACAAAACACAATTTTGGGCAAAATCCATCATCTTTTGAGTGAGGAATACACTACGTGGATAGGGGCTGATAGTTCTCCACTATCAGTTTGTTATTTTTATTATCTAGTTATTTACCACATTGTAATCGTTCTCCACTATGTGTTTAGGAATTGGATTGAAAATATTGATCAAAGAATCAAATTAAGAATAGCTAAAAAACATAATAGAATACCTTGAAAGAACCGCATATTTTGCGATTTGTTGATCAAAAAGCTTTCATTCCAACAATTGATACCTTAAATTCAATTTATAAAGTTTAGGACAACTTGATCCAAATATCAAATTTGATTTTCAATTCTTTCGGACAAAATTCTATTATCTTTTTAGATTTTCGAATTTAAAACCGCGAAGGGTCAAATATCATACTTCCTTTAGGGACATCGGGACAAAACACAATCCATTCATTTTATGCCATCAATTGAATTTATCAAATTTAAGATATCATTCGGGGTCACTATCCAATTAGAAGCCGACAATTCAATTATCAAGTTTAAAACAACTTGATATTTTCAATCCAATTCGGACAAAACTTCATCAACTTTTGGGTTTTTCGAATTTAGAACCATGATGGTTCAAATATCATATTTCCTTTAGTGACATCGGGACAAAACACAATCCATCCAATTTATTCCATCATTTTAATATATCAAATTTAAAATATCATTTGGGGTCACTATCCAATTAAAAGCCAACAACTCAATTATCAAGTGTAAGACAACTCGATATTTTCAATCCAATTCGGGCAAAAATCCATCATCTTTTGAGTTTTTCGAAATTAGAACCGTGATGGTTCAAATATTATATTTCCTTTAGGGACATCGGGACAAAACACAATCCATCCATTTTATGGCATCATTTTAATTTATTAAATTTAAGATATCATTCGGGGTCATTATCCAATGAGAAGCCGACAATTCAATTATCAAGTTTAAGACAACTTGATATTTTCTATCCAATTCGGTCAAAATTCCATCATCTTTTCAGTTTTTCGAATTTAAAACCGCGAAGGGTCAAATATCATACTTCCTTTAGGGACATCGGGACAAAACACAATCTATTCATTTTATGCATCAATTGAATTTATCAAATTTAAGATATCATTCGGGGTCACTATCCAATTAGAAGCCGACAATTCAATTATCAAGTTTAAAACAACTTGATATTTTTAATCCAATTCGGACAAAACTTCATCATCTTTTGAGTTTTTCGAATTTAGAACCATGATGGTTCAAATATCATATTTCCTTTAGTAACATCGGAACAAAACACAATCCATCCAATTTATTCCATCATTTTAATTTATAAAATTTAAAATAACATTCGGGGTCACTATCCAATTAAAAGCCAACAACTCAATTATCAAGTGTAAGACAACTCGATTTTAATTCCAATTCGGGCAAAATTCCATTTTTTAAATCCATCTTAAAATAGCAATAAATGTAAATATTGATCAAAGAATCAAATTAAGAATAGCTAAAAAACATAATAGAATACCTTGAAAGAACCGCATATTTTGCGCTTTGTTGATCAAAAAGCTTTCATTCCAACAATTGATACCTTAAATTCAATTTATAAAGTTGAGGACAACTTGATCCAAATATCAAATTTGATTTTCAATTCTTTCGGACAAAATTCTATTATCTTTTTAGATTTTCGAATTTAGAACCGCGAAGGGTCAAATATCATATTTCCTTTAGGGACATCTTGACAAAACACAATCCATTCATTTTATGCCATCAATTGAATTTATCAAATATAAGATATCATTCGGGGTCATTATCTAACACTACAACAAAAATGTGTTTTAGCTTCAGATTTTTTAGCGTCTGCCCCGACACAGACGCTAATAGCGTTAGACTTACGTCTGTTCTGCAGACGCTAATGTTTTTATCCATTTAATTTTTATTTTAAAAGACACATTGAGTTTAGTGTCTGCCTAGACAGACGCTAAAACAAAGCTAAATAAAAACAAAATTATAATATATATTAGCTTCCGCTCTTGTTAGACTCAAATGATTTTCTAATATCAAATTTTATTAATGAACAGTGTAGCGTCTGCTTTGGCAGACTCTAAATTGACATTAAAATTAAATTAAAAATACTACATATTTATTAAGCGCCAAAAAAAAATCCCAAATTTTCATTTTCCCACTTTTTTTTTCTTCATTCCCACCTCAACAATATTATATCCTTTAATTTATTATTTCTTAAAATTGTTTTCCTTTTCTAATCCCAAATACACAGAAACATGGAGAAACAAAACCTAAAAACACAAAGCAAAACAAGCAAACGCAGAAGCACCGTTGTTCCTTTTTGATGCTCGCGATTCCACCGCACCTCAATCACTTCGCTGTTCTCGCGATTGAAGCACCTTACTAATCCACCGTCCGTCGAAGCACCTCAATCACTCCGCCGTTTCCACTGTTCTCGCGATTCCAAGGTAAGTAACTTCCTCTTCACAATTTTATAAAGAAAGGGTAATTTTTTGTTATGTTTGTTTTGAATTTGTATGTGTTTTTTGAATTGGAGAGTAATTATATGATTTTTGTTATTTGTTGTTGTTTGTGAAAAGTAAATGATAATAGAATTTTAAAAATGAAGGCTTTACTGTGGTTTGTGAAGTATAGTTTGCGTGTTTGCTGTAGGTTCATGGGCCTGTGATTGTTTCTGTTTCCTGCTAGTGGTGTATTTAGCCTTGCCTTTGTACTTTATTTGTTTTCTTTGTTCTGCTATTGGTGTGTAATGCTGTAACTTTTGTTTCCCTTGCCTCTAAGCACTTCTTCTGCTTGGTTGTGCTTAATATATTCAAATAGTGTTGTGCTTGGTTGTACTAAAATTAACATTCAAATAGTGTAGGAAGTGGAATACTAGTTAGATTATGAGACATAGAAAGAAAACTAGAAATATCATTTTTCTTGCTTATGGTAGTAATGCTGCAATGTTTATGTTGGACTAATAAATCCAAATGTTATGATAGTATAAATTCTTCTCCCCTTGTAATGATGTTGTACTTATAAGACAAGAAAATTGGGCATATACATTAGTTTTAAATTTGTGCGAAAATGCTTAAAATTGGGACTGGTTTGATGTATTTTTATGCATAAAAATGGGGCTGGTTTGCTTTACTTTCTGCATAAAAAGAATGGGATTGATTTGCTGAATTTTTCTGCATAAAATAGGACTGATTGACAATATTTTTTCTGCATTTAAATGGGACTGGATTGCTGCATTTCCTGCATAAAAATAAGGGACTGGTTTGCTTTATTTTTTGCATAAAGAATAGGACTGGTTGCTGTATTTTTCTGCATTAAAATAGAACTGGTTTTTCTTTATTTTCTGCATAATTCAGCATGTTAAATGCTGCTCCAACTCAGTATAAATTTTAATAATGATACGTATGACCCAAAATAGAACACAAGACACAAGGATGGCCTACACAATTCAAAATGTGCTACTTGGCAGTCAATGTCATGATAATATTATAAGAAAATCAAGAGATTTTGGCTGTGAAAATGACAATAATAATATATATGATCTTTTTTGTTGCATTACAATATGCTAGGTTGATAGAGATTGAAATTTTTTATCTTACTTATCTAAATTTTCAAAAAGCTAGCCAATCCAATTTGAATTTTTAAACTGTCGTGTGAAATGAAGAAGCACATTTGTGAGTTGTTATTATACTCTCAATTTATGCTTTGTTTATTTTGCTATACTATATTTTTTATTTCATGATGATGTAAGAGTAGTACATGTAAACCAGATTTTTTTCATGCATATCATGATGATTTGGTAACAAAAACATGTTATTCTATTATGTAAGTTTTGAAAGATCTCAACTTCAATTTGAGCTTGACTATTTTGTAATCATGACCATGCTTCGGTAATCCATCTCAAACTTAAATAGCTACAGTTATATATATTCTTTTTGTAGTTTACTTTCACCTGAAGTTTATTTGTTATGTGATTCCGTTGTTAGCTTATGAGTTGATACAATAATTTTGTGTTCATGTATTAATCTTAAAATAGAAAATTTCAGCCATGACTTGTTTAATACATTAGTTATGTAGATCAATTTGCTATGTTGTTTTTAAATTCTGAGATATCCCTGGTGGTTGTCCAACATCCCTAATGATTGATAATTTCATTTCTTTCATTTAAAATTAATTATTTCTGCTGTTCGCTGCTCTGTTTTTGTGTTTGTTTCTGTTGTTCGCTGATCAATATATAAGCCAAGTTTTGTGATGTTTGTTGCAGCTGTTCGCTGCTCTGTTTGCGCATATATGTATATATTCTGTTGCTTTCTGTGTGGTGCTTTCTGCTGTCCTCCTATTGTTCCAGGTGTAACTTTTGTTTGTGCTGTTGTTTCTATGCTACACCACCAATCCAGACTACTACTTCAGAGGCGTTCAGATTCATTCCTACCCCAGGATTCACCTTGTCTCGTCAATTTCAGCAAGGTCCTCCACAACACACAACACATGATATGGAGAGAGATCATCGTCATCAAGACGATGAGCAAGAGCATGAAGAGGAGAACCAAGAAGTGGATGAGGAGGGTGAAATCGAAAAGGATGGCGAAGAAGACAATCATGATAAAGATACTTGCGGGAAGGTCATCATTCGTCCTATTTGTAATGGGTAAGATCATAATACATTCTCATGGGAAAACCACCAAAATTTGATTTTCAAATTAATATAGAACTTAATTATAATTAAATTCATCATATGATATGTAGACGGCGTGATATAACTAGTAGCGTCATTTTAGGTTTACTCCAGCTGATGTGGCTGCTGCCGCGATTAGGCGTGTTATAGAAAAGACTTTTCCAGACAATATCACTTGCTATAGTGAAGTCAAAGATAAAGCAAGAGAAGTTTGGTTTGAAAGATTTAGAGTAAGACAATTAATTTTGTGGTGATTTGATGATTTTTATGATTTTTCGAGCCTATGTAACAAATTCTTATTTTATTATTTCATAAAATTGTTACATGGGAACCCCACCATGAGCACGCAATTAAAGCTAACTTTCATAGAAATTGCGGCAAACGTTTGACCGATATCTTTACCAAGTTAAGGAAAAAGGATTAGAAACCCGAGTGGATGAACGAAGTAGGATGGAAGTATCTTACTGACCGTTGGAAGGAAGATGACTTCAAGACGCGCTCAGAACGAATGAAGATTAATCGAGCTTCAAGTAAAGGTGGGGCACTCCATACTACGGGTCGTAAAGCTCATCATGACATTGCACTTGACATGGTATGTATTCAATTAGTGATTCCTACAACATTGTTCTCACTATACTCACTATAGTACTATATTTTCCTTCATTATATTTTTCTATCATGTAAATGAAAGTGTACCTCTGGAGTTAAGGCTGCCTTTCATTCTTCCCAAGAATCTCTTCTCAATTCTAAATTTTCTATCTCAATCTAGGGGAAAGTGTACATGGCAGTCCCTCTGCTGCTGTTTCTCTGGTTTTTGGACTGCTGATTCACCTAGTTGTAGTCCCTTGGCTGTTGTATTGTTGCTTTATTTTTGCTTTGTTTCTCTGGCTGATGCACCTGGTTGTAGTCCACTCTTATATTATGCTGCTGTTTCTCTGGCTTTGTTGTATTGTATCTTGTAGAGTTATAGCACTCCTTGTGTTGGTTCTCTACTTCTATTTTTATTATTAGTAAAGTTTAGCCATTTTAATAATAAAAATAAAAATGAAAGTGTACCAATTAATGATTCCTACAACACAATTTTTATTTATAGAATGCTATGCTTGGGAGACCCGTACATCCTGATGAACTTTTTGTGGCCACCCATAAAAAGAGGAATGGCGAGTGGGTTGATCGTCGCTCAGAGAAAACTCATGTAAGTCATTATTCAATTGAAAGCATGAAATTAACATATATGCATTAGCCTTAATTATCGTTATATTAGATTTCCTACAAACAATACTCTATAGATGCCATTTAGCATTTACAATCAGCATGAAATTAACATATATGCATTAGCCTCATGTAAGTCATTTACAATTGTCAGCTCAGCAGCTTACGTGTGCTCATGCATCAGCATTTACAATCACAGAATATGGAGAGCAATAATATGCAAGGTTCTTGATTAATTAATTTTTCCAACATTACCTGTGCCATTCTTTGCTCATTCCTAGCAATCTGAGTCTGTTGACCCTGAGTTAATCCACCCTGAGAAATGTCTTTAACTCTTATAGCATTTATTTCTTTCTTCATGTTAGCAATCTGCACACAAAAAAAATTCACACAGATATCAGGAAATCTTTTGAGTATACCATCTTGAAAAACAGGCCAATAGGAAACTGTATTCTGTGGCAAGGGGAGAGCTTTTGTGTGTGTGCGTACAAATATCATCATCAATGCTCATCCTTTAGGAGATCTCTGCTGCATTCAGTCTACAAGTATCAACCATTAATTTGAGACACTATAACTTCAAATTACTTTTAAGTTATGAGGCCACAATATGACCTCTTAGTTTAGTCGTTTGGAATATTATATTGCTGGAGATGGGGATTCTAAGTGCAGCAGTAAGCAAAATGTTCCAAACAGTTGGGAAGAGAGGAAATGAGAACAAGCCTTAGTTGCACTGGTTTCTAGGTCTAAAGCGATACAATTAGCATTCTATTTTGGTGGGTTATATATTAGTGGGTTATATTTTGATTGATGGTAAGTTAGGACTATTTTGATGGGTTATATATTTTGTGGGATATTTTGGTGGATTATATATTAGTGGGTTATATTTTGATGGATGTAGACCTTTTTTGTTGACATTATATATGGTTATATATTAGAAATAGAAGGTCCAGTAAAGACTCCTTCATTTATATTTTAGATGCACTAATATTAATTGTTTGTTGAATTTCCATCAGCTAAAATGCTATTTTTTAAAAAAATATATATATTAGCGTCTGCTTTTAGCAGACACTATATTATTCAAAAAAGAATTTATAGCTTCTAACAAAAGCAGATGCTAATAATAGCGTCTGCTTTTAGTTGACACTACATTGTTCAAAAACTAAACTATAGCATCTAACAAAAACATACGCTAATATTGGGTAGTAGCGTCTGCCTTATATGCATGTCAATAGCTTCACCCTAGCATCTAACAAGACAGACGCTAAAGTAGCGTCTGCTAGACGCAACTGTTAGCTTCAAGCATTTAAGCGTCTACCACGACACAGACTCTAAGTAGACGCTAAATGGTTGTAGCGTCTGCTTTTTGGTATTTAGCGTCTGTTTTAGGCAGACGCTCCAAAGCAGTTTTCTTGTAGTGTAATTAGAAGCCGACAATTCAATTATCAAGTTAAAAACAACTTGATATTTTCAATCCAATTCGGCCCAAACTCCATCATCTTTTGAGTTTTTCGAATTTAGAACCGCAATGATTCAAATATCATATTACCTTTAGGGACATCAGGACAAAACACAATCCATTCATTTTATGCCATCAATTGAATTTATCAAATTTAAGATATCATTCGGGGTCCTTATCCAATTAGAAGCCGACAATTCAATTATCAAGTTTAAAACAACTTGATATTTTCAATCCAATTCGGGCAAAAATCCATCATCTTTTGAGTTTTTCTAAATTAGAACCGTGATGGTTCAAATATTATATTTCCTTTAGGGACATCGGGACAAAACACAATCCATCCATTTTATGGCATCATTATAATTTATTAAATTTAAGATATCATTCGGGGTCATTATCCAATGAGAAGCCGACAATTCAATTATCAAGTTTAAGACAACTTGATATTTTCTATCCAATTCGGTCAAAATTCCATCATCTCTTCAGTTTTTCGAATTTAGAACCGCGATGGTTCATATATCATATTTCCTTTAGAGACATCGGGACAAAATATAATCCATCCATTTTATGCCATCATTTTAATTTATCAAAGTTTAGATATCATTCGGGGTCACTATCCACTAAGAAGCCGACAATTCAATTATCAAGTTTAAGACAACTTGTTATTTTCAATCCAATTCAGGCAAAAATCCATCATCGTTAGAGTTTTTCGAATTTAGAACCGCGATGGTTCAAATAACATATTTCCTTTAGAGGCATTGGGACAAAAGACAATCCATCCATTTTATGCCATCATTTTAATTTATCAAATTTAAGATATCATTCGGGGTCACTATTGAATGAGAGGCCGACAATTTATTTATCATGTTTAAGACAACTTGATATTTTCAATCCAATTTAGGCAAAAATCCAACATCGTTTGAGTTTTTCGAATTTAGAATCACGATGGTTCAAATATCATATTACCTTTAGGGACATCGGGACAAAACATAATTTTGGGCAAAATCCATCATCTTTTGCATGAGGAATGCACTATCTGGTTAGGGGATGATAGTTCTCCACTATCAATTTGTTATTTTTATCATCTAGTTATTTACCACATTGTAATCGTTCTCCACTATGTGGTTAGGAATTGGACTGAAAATAGTGATCAAAGAATCAAATTAAGAATAGCTAAAAAGCAAAATAGAATACCTTGAATGAACCGCCTATTTTGCGATTTGTTGATCAAAAAGCTTTTATATTAACAATTGATACCTTAAATTCAATTTATAAAGTTTAGGACATCTTGATCAGAATATCAAAATTGATTTTCAATTCTTTCGGACAAAATTCTATTATCTTTTTAGATTTTCGAATTTAGAACCGCGAAGGGTCAAATATCATATTTCCTTTAGGGACATCGGGACAAAACACAATCCATTCATTTTATGCCATCAATTGAATTTATCAAATTTAAGATATCATTCGGGGTCACTATCCAATTAGAAGCCGACAATTTAATTATCAAATTTAAAACAACTTGATATTTTCAATCCAATTCGGGCAAAATTCCATCAACTTTTGAGTTTTTCGAATTTAGAACCGCGATGGTTCAAATATCATATTTCCTTTAGTGACATCGGGACAAAACACAATCCATCTATTTTAGTCCATCATTTGAATTTATCAAATTTAAAATATCATTCGGGGCCACTATCCAATTAAAAGCCGACAACTCAATTATCAGGTGTAAGACAACTCGATATTTTCAATCCAATTCGGGCAAAATTCAATTTTTTAAATCCGTCTTAAAATAGCAATAAATGTAAATAGTGATCAAAGAATCAAATTAAGAATAGCTAAAAAGCATAATCGAATACCTTGAATGAACCGTATATTTTGCGATTTGTTGAACAAAAAGCTTTCATTCCAAAAATTGATACCTTAAATTCAATTTATAAAGTTTAGGACAACTTGATCCAAATATCAAATTTGATTTTCAATTCTTTCGGACAAAATTCTACTATCTTTTTAGATTTTCGGATTTAGAACCGCGAAGGGTCAAATATCATATTTCCTTTAGGGACATCGGGACAAAACACAATCCATTCATTTTATGCCATCAATGGAATTTATCAAATTTAAGATATCATTCGGGGTCACTATCCAACTAGAAGCCGACAATTCAATTATCAAGTTTTAAACAACTAGATATTTTCAATCCAATTCGGACAAAACTCCATCATCTTTTGAGTTTTTCGAATTTAGAACCGCGATGATTCAAATATCATATTTCCTTTAGGGACATCGGGACAAAACACAATCCATTCATTTTATGTCATCAATTGAAATTATCAAATTTAAGATATCATTCGGGGTCACTATCCAATTAGAAGCCGACAATTCAATTATCAAGTTTAAAACAACTTGATATTTTCAATCCAATTCGGGCAAAATTCCCTCAACTGTTGAGTTTTTCGAATTTAGAACCGCGATGGTTCAAATATCATATTTCCTTTAGTGATATCGGGACAAAACACAATCCATCTATTTTATTCCATCATTTGAATTTATCAAATTTAAAATATCATTCGGGGTCACTATCCAATTAAAAGCCGAAAACTCAATTATCAAGTGTAAGACAACTCGATATTTTCAATCCAATTCGGGCAAAATTTCATTTTTTAAATCCATCTTAAAATAGCAATAAATGTAAATAGTGATCAAAGAATCAAATTAAGAATAGCTAAAAAGCATAATAGAATACCTTGAATGAACCGCATATTTTGCGATTTGTTGAACAAAAAGCTTTCATTCCAACAATTGATACCTTAAATTCAATTTATAAAGTTTAGGACAACTTGATCCAGATATAAAATTTGATTTTCAATTCTTTCGGACAAAATTCTATTATCTTTTTAGATTTTCGAATTTAGAACTGCGAAGGGTCAAATATCATATTTCCTTTAGGCACATCTTGACAAAACACAATTCATTCATTTTATGCCATCAATTGAATTTATCATATATAACACCCCACGTCTAAATCTAGAATAAAACGTGAAATATCATTATTGAATACCGAGTCATTATTATTACAACTTGAAAAGTTCAAGCACACGCAGGTGCTAAGTACAACAACAAGAAATAAGACAGCGGAAACAACAGATAACAACAGGTGCAACAAGATTATTGAATAAGACTAGACAACATAGATCAACTAGAAATGCATGAAAGAAATGCTATCTCCAAGCACAGCTGCAAGCACACCGAACAGCATACCTTATCCAACCTGCTTATCTGAAAAATAATTGTTTGGAGTGGGGTGAGACAACTAAGCCTCAGTGAGTCCTACTACCCTCCTAAGGTGACTACACCGGGGAATCCTAATCAGTCATACATACTAACATATTATCATGAATCATAAGCATAAATAAATGTGTAACACAGAAAACATATCTTATTCATTTTAACACTAGGACACTCTGAGGTGAGCAGGTCTCAGAGGCCTGCCATATCCGTCAACCGATTCGGTCACGGCATGAAGCTCACATAGTCATAACCTAATGGATTATCCCATTGGGAGTCCATAGTGCGATATCATTCGCTCTTAACTGACTGATACTAAATTGAGTTGTAACTACCATGAATTACCAAATCCCGGGGAACATACAAACTTAATTAAATCTAGGTTATACCCTAAGATCATCTGTGATTAACACTCTATTTAACATTATACCAGTTACATTTCCGCAATTTGACTGATACTAAATAAAACGAGCGATTAAATTAGTTTAAAAATCAAAAATTGCAGATTTTACTGTGTAAGCTCGCCTGGCGAGTTACCTGCTCGCCATGGCGAGATTAATGGTCAACTCTGCACTAGCTCGCTACGGCGAGTCACCAGCTCGCTATGGCGAGATTATAGGTCCTGACCTAAATCAACTCGCTGTGGCGAGCAGAAGCTCGCCATGGCGAGTTTCATCAGCTCAGAGCCCAGCTCGCCATGAATACTCGCTAGCAACTCGCTATGGCGAGTTCATGCAGAAATGCCCCTGTTTTACGAAAATCAATAATTTTTCATAGTTTCGCCTACATTCCTCATCTAAGACAGTGCAGAAATATAAAACATATAATATCAGATAGATTGGAGGGAAATTTTGGGAGTTAATCTCCCTCACACAACAATTTCCTAATTTTCCTAAGTTAACATGCAAAAGTTTGAATTTGGGAAATCTAACTAACTAACCTAAGAACCCACCTGATTGAAGCTTTAAACCTTGCTTCTGGGCTCCTATAGCAGCTACTGCAACCTCCTTTAGTGCCCCACGAACCCCAGGACAGAATTTGGAATTTGACACTTGAAAACCCCTTAGTTGTGCTCTACGAATTTTGAGTTGTGTTTGATGATCAATTCAGCTGAACTGGAGGGTTATTTATAGTAGTTTGAGGTTAGCTGAGACAGAGATAGTTTGGCTAAGGTTTGGATATGCATGCATTGCCATTGGTTGTTCAACAATGAAGATGGGTGGTGGAGATGGGTTGTTGTTTTGTAGCAACATGTGATGACTTGGGGAGTTGATTATGCAGAGATTCTCTGTGTTGATTATTGCATGTGAAGGATTTCTGTTACCTAGAGAAAGTGGTTGAAGAGAAAGACAAATCCTTGAGTTTGTGTCAATGAAGAAATTGGAATTTTGTGTGATTGTTGTTCTTGTTTTTGGCGTGAAAGAGGGGAGAGAATTTGAGAGTGCTAGCTTCAGATTGTTGTTGAAATGAAATGAGGGTGAAGTGCACTAGATTGCATGTATGATGAGTGGTTTAGTGACTCACAAGTGAGTGGTGAGGTGTTGGTTTGTGAGGGTGGGTGAGAGAGACACGTGAGGGAGAGGGAGTAGTGGAGGGAGTTATTTGCTGACTTTTCTCTTGTTTGTGAAAGTGTGAGAGTAAAGCTTAGTTTTGCATGCAAGGTGAGTGGAGTAGGAGTATAGTGGAAACATGACTCATAGCATGGGTGAGGTGGAAGCTTAAGATCAAAAGTAGTGTGTGAGTCACAAGAGGGAGGGAAACTTGAGTTTATGCTTTTAATTAAATTCATATTGGTATTATTGTGTAGTTAGTCCTCAAAAGTCTCACTAATTCACACACATAATACACTTAATATCATGAGTTTAATTAATCAAGCACGACTAATTAATTTATGAAAATTAGACAAAGCTCTAATTAAAATTAATTAGGTGATTTAGAATGTGGGATATTACAACCTACCCCCCTTAAAGAAATTTCGTCCTCGAAATTAAGAAATTTACCTCGAAAATAAGTACGGATAACTCTTCCGCATGTCTGACTCCAGTTCCCACGTGAATTCACCGTCAGGAGACTGAGCCCATTCAACTTTGACAATTGGAATCCTCTTGTTCCGAAGTATTTTAGCATCACGTTCAACAATCCGAACAGGATCCGGCTGATAAGTTAGATCTGGCTGGAGATCAATTTGTTCAAGTTTCACTGGCTGATAAGGATCAGGAATATACTTTCGTAGCTGAGACACATGAAACACGTCGTGTAACCCTGACATGGAAGGAGGAAGAGCTAACTGATAGGCTACAGGACCGACGCGTCGAAGAATTTGATAAGGTCCAATGAATCTAGGACATAGCTTCTTAGTTTTGGATACACCTCGCAAACCCAGCTTAGGAGTAACTCTCAAAAACACATGATCACCTTCCTGAAATTCCAAAAACCTTCTTCTCCTGTCGGCATAACTCTTCTGCCGACTCTGAGCGACTTTCAATTTATCTTGGATGGACTTGATCTTTAATGTGGTCTCTTGGACAATATCCGGTCCCAAGAAACTACGATCACCAACTTCTGTCCAACACAACGGTGTTCTACACTTCCTGCCATACAAAGCTTCATAGGGTGCCATACCGATACTGGCGTGGTAACTGTTATTGTATGCGAACTCTATTAGGTGTAAGTGATTACTCCACGAACCACCATCTTCTAATACACAAGCTCGAAGCATATCCTCAAGGGTCTGAATGGTCCTTTCTGACTGACCATCAGTCTGAGGATGATGCGATGTACTCATCTTCAGTCGAGTCCCCATCGCATTCTGAAATGCTTTCCAAAACCTTGAAGTGAAAATCGGGTCTCTATCCGACACGATGCTCAAAGGTACACCATGCAGCCTTACAATCTGCTCCATGAAGATGACTGCATATTGCGGGGCCTTGTAGGTGGATTTCACTGGAATGAAATGAGCTGACTTCGTCAACCTGTCCACGATTACCCAGATCCAATCTTGACCTCGCTGGTTACGTGGCAGTCCTCCTACAAAATCCATAGTGATATGTTCCCATTTCCACTCTGGAATATCCAACGGTTGTAACTGTCCTCCAGGTTTCTGATGTTCAATCTTCACCTGTTGACAAACAATACACCTGGACACGAATTCAGCAATCTCTGCCTTCATGTTAGGCCACCAATAGTTCTCCTTCAAATCATGATACATCTTGGTGGATCCAGGGTGAATTGAAAATCCACTCTTGTGTGCCTCTTCTAGAATCAACCGCTTCATCTCATCATTCTGAGGTACACAAAGTCTGCCTTCATAGAGAATAGCACCGTCCGTAGCTACTGAGAACTCCGGATGGTTTATCCTCTTCTGTAACTCTACATCATCCTGCTGAGCCTGCACGATACTTGGGCGTAACTCACAGGACACTTCGATTCTGTTAACGCGAATACCGCTCTTACGATATATCACGTTCAGATTAAGATCTCTAAACTTCTCATACAGACCGCACTGTTGCATTAGTAACTCCGATGCATACAACGTTTTTCTGCTTAGAGCATCTGCCACAACATTGGCCTTTCCTGGATGGTAGTTGAGATTGAAGTCAAAATCTTTGAGG
Source organism: Trifolium repens (assembly GCA_030408175.1). NCBI lineage: Eukaryota > Viridiplantae > Streptophyta > Magnoliopsida > Fabales > Fabaceae > Trifolium > Trifolium repens. Next base: position 32,029,374 of record CP125850.1, on the reverse strand, counting down.
TACTCCATCCAACGTCGCTGCCTCATATTCAACTCCTTTTGATCAAACAAGTACTTCAGGCTCTTGTGATCACTGAACAGATCAAACTGCACTCCATACAGATGATGTCTCCAGATTTTGAGTGCAAAGATAATGGCTGCTAACTCTAGATCATGGGTAGGATAATTCTGCTCATGAGGTTTTAGCTGCCTTGATGCATACGCTACAACTGCTCCATCTTGCATCAATTCACATCCAAGTCCCTTGTTGGACGCATCACAGTATACCACATACTTGCGGGTTGGGTCAGGAATCACTAACACTGGTGCTGTTGTTAGCTTTTCCTTCAGGGTTTTGAAACTCCAATCACAAGCAGCATCCCAATCAAAGTCTGCACCCTTTCTGGTTAGACGAGTTAATGGCAAAGCGATCTCCGAAAAATCCTAAGATGAATCTCCGGTAATAGCCTGCCAATCCGAGGAAACTTCGGACTTCGGTAACACTTCTGGGTCTTTCCCAATTCAAAACTGCTTCTACCTTGGATGGATCAACAGACACACCGCCTTGCGATATGACATGACCCAAGAATTTAACTTCAGATAGCCAAAATTCGCACTTGCTGAACTTGGCATACAGTTGTTTCTCTCTGAGGATACTCAACACAATTCTCAGGTGCTCCGCATGCTCCTGTGAATCCTTAGAATAGATCAGAATGTCATCAATGAAAATGACAACAAACTGATCAAGGTACGGCTGGAAAATCCGATTCATGTAGTCCATAAAAATAGCTGGAGCATTAGTCAGACCGAACGGCATGACCAGGAATTCATAATGTCCATAGCGAGTCCTGAACGCTGTCTTGGAAACATCCGAGGACTTGATACGGATCTGATGATATCCAGAACGAAGATCAATCTTGGAGAAAACAGTAGCACCTCTGAGTTGATCCAAAAGGTCGTCAATCCTTGGTAAGGGATACTTGTTCTTGATTGTGACCTTGTTGAGTTGACGATAATCAATGCACAGACGCATCGTACCATCTTTCTTCTTTACAAGTAACACCGGTGCTCCCCAAGGTGAGACACTGGGTCTGATAAAGTGTTTCTGAAGCAACTCTTCAAGTTGAGATTTCAGTTCACGAAGCTCTAAGGGAGACATCCTATACGGGGCAACTGAGATCGGCTGGGAACCAGGAACTAGATCGATGGAAAACTCCACTTCCTTTTCGGGAGGTAAATTCATGATGTCATCTGGAAAAACGTCTAAAAACTCACTAACAACTGGAATATCACTGGGGCTTAAACTGGGTTCCGGATCGATGGTGAACAAGACACTGAAACACTTAGTACTGGCACCTAAGTACTGAATCATCTGATGAGTATTCTGGAGTAAAGCGGTAAGAGCTCTACTTTCTGGTGAAGTTCCGGTTGGAATGAAGAGATTCTTTTCAGCACATCCAATGTACACAGTATTGGCGGAAAGCCAATCCATGCCTAGGACTACGTCAATATCTTTCAAGGGTAGACAGATCAAATCTATGTTATAGACTTTACTGCCCACAAGAACAGGACAATTCTGACAAACACGTTTAGAAGTAACCTTGCCTCCTGTGGCAACAGCCACAGTCATTGGAGGAATTAAAGGCACAGAGGGTAGTTGAAGTCGCTGAACACAGTCAACGGCTATAAAGGAATTAGTAGCTCCACAATCAAACAAAATTAACACTTCAGACTGTCCTAACATGCATACATCCATAATCAAAGCATTATTAGATTTGACTTTCTCACCATCAAGTGAAAATACCCGACCTTTGCTTTTGGAAGCGCCGCTGGAATCGCCCTGTCTCTTCAGCTTAGGACACTCGTGCTTGTAATGGCCTGGCTGCTTACAGTAGTAACACATATTCCTTCCCTTCATGCATTCTCCACTGTGAGGGAACCCGCACTCTGCACAATTCTTTGGTGAACGTTGAGAGTAACTCTGCTTTCCCTTACTGGTAGTACCTTTAGTCCTCACTTGCAGGTTGAATTTTCCAGAATCCTTCTTCTTCTGAAAAGCTTCACTACGCTCCTTGTGTATGTTACCCAGATCAGCTTCAGCATGATAGCTCTTTTGCACCAAATCACCAAAGGTAGTGATATGCTGCATAGAGACATCGTGGGCTATGTCAGCTCTCAGCCCGAACCTATACTTCTTCATCTTCCATGATTCACTGGGAGCATCATTCCCATCCATCACATATCTGACCAGCTCATTAAACTTCATTGTATACTCCGCCACTGACATACTTCCCTGCTTTAGCTCCGTCAGTTCACGTTCCATCTGGAATTGGTAGCTCTCTGGGATATAATGTCCAACAAAGAGACGTCGGAAATTTTCCCAATTCACCTCCATCTGACTGGCCTCCATATACGCCTTGGTTCCATCCCACCAGTGACACGCGTCGCCCCTAAAGAAGCGGGAGACGAATGTTACTTTGTCAACTTCAGTGCAATCCATGGATTCAAGGATACCACTCATTCGTTGAATCCATTCCCTGGCTTTCGCTGGATTGTATTCTCCGTAGAACTCCGGCGGACTCATTCGACAGAACTCTCTGAATGCAGCGCTAGATCCTTGCTGCTGAGGGGGAGGATTGTTCATATGTTGTTGAAACATATTCATGAATTCTTGATGCTGCTGGGCCTGTTGAGCTTGGAACTGCTGCTGCTGATGCATCATTTCCGCCCACATGTTCGCATTAGCATCACCATACATTCCAGGCTCGTCATCATCATTAGCAACGTTCCTTCTAGGCCTTCCAGGTCCTCGTCTTGCTCCTGACATAGTGCTCTAACTGCCAATATCAAGTCAAGTTAGCTAGGCTTAAAATGACATGACATCTAGAACAGATGTTAGAAATCCAGACAAATACTGGGATTCGGATGGTAATACTAATGAACTCTGGCACGATCTGAATCGACCTGCTCTGATACCAATTATAACACCCCACGTCTAAATCTAGAATAAAACGTGAAATATCATTATTGAATACCGAGTCATTATTATTACAACTTGAAAAGTTCAAGCACACGCAGGTGCTAAGTACAACAACAAGAAATAAGACAGCGGAAACAACAGATAACAACAGGTGCAACAAGATTATTGAATAAGACTAGACAACATAGATCAACTAGAAATGCATGAAAGAAATGCTATCTCCAAGCACAGCTGCAAGCACACCGAACAGCATACCTTATCCAACCTGCTTATCTGAAAAATAATTGTTTGGAGTGGGGTGAGACAACTAAGCCTCAGTGAGTCCTACTACCCTCCTAAGGTGACTACACCGGGGAATCCTAATCAGTCATACATACTAACATATTATCATGAATCATAAGCATAAATAAATGTGTAACACAGAAAACATATCTTATTCATTTTAACACTAGGACACTCTGAGGTGAGCAGGTCTCAGAGGCCTGCCATATCCGTCAACCGATTCGGTCACGGCATGAAGCTCACATAGTCATAACCTAATGGATTATCCCATTGGGAGTCCATAGTGCGATATCATTCGCTCTTAACTGACTGATACTAAATTGAGTTGTAACTACCATGAATTACCAAATCCCGGGGAACATACAAACTTAATTAAATCTAGGTTATACCCTAAGATCATCTGTGATTAACACTCTATTTAACATTATACCAGTTACATTTCTGCAATTTGTCTATCTCAGATGAGGAAATAAAACGAGCGATTAAATTAGTTTAAAAATCAAAAATTGCAGATTTTACTGTGTAAGCTCGCCTGGCGAGTTACCTGCTCGCCATGGCGAGATTAATGGTCAACTCTGCACTAGCTCGCTACGGCGAGTCACCAGCTCGCTATGGCGAGATTATAGGTCCTGACCTAAATCAACTCGCTGTGGCAAGCAGAAGCTCGCCATGGCGAGTTTCATCAGCTCAGAGCCCAGCTCGCCATGAATACTCGCTAGCAACTCGCTATGGCGAGTTCATGCAGAAATGCCCCTGTTTTACGAAAATCAATAATTTTTCATAGTTTCGCCTACATTCCTCATCTAAGACAGTGCAGAAATATAAAACATATAATATCAGATAGATTGGAGGGAAATTTTGGGAGTTAATCTCCCTCACACAACAATTTCCTAATTTTCCTAAGTTAACATGCAAAAGTTTGAATTTGGGAAATCTAACTAACTAACCTAAGAACCCACTTGATTGAAGCTTTAAACCTTGCTTTTGGGCTCCTATAGCAGCTACTGCAACCTCCTTTAGTGCCCCACGAACCCCAGGACAGAATTTGGAATTTGACACTTGAAAACCCCTTAGTTGTGCTCTACGAATTTTGAGTTGTGTTTGATGATCAATTCAGCTGAACTGGAGGGTTATTTATAGTAGTTTAAGGTTAGCTGAGACAGAGATAGTTTGGCTAAGGTTTGGATATGCATGCATTGCCATTGGTTGTTCAACAATGAATATGGGTGGTGGAGATGGGTTGTTGTTTTGTAGCAACATGTGATGACTTGGGGAGTTGATTATGCAGAGATTCTCTGTGTTGATTATTGCATGTGAAGGATTTCTGTTACCTAGAGAAAGTGGTTGAAGAGAAAGACAAATCCTTGAGTTTGTGTCAATGAAGAAATTGGAATTTTGTGTGATTGTTGTTCTTGTTTTTGGCGTGAAAGAGGGGAGAGAATTTGAGAGTGCTAGCTTCAGATTGTTGTTGAAATGAAATGAGGGTGAAGTGCACTAGATTGCATGTATGATGAGTGGTTTAGTGACTCACAAGTGAGTGGTGAGGTGTTGGTTTGTGAGGGTGGGTGAGAGAGACACGTGAGGGAGAGGGAGTAGTGGAGGGAGTTATTTGCTGACTTTTCTCTTGTTTGTGAAAGTGTGAGAGTAAAGCTTAGTTTTGCATGCAAGGTGAGTGGAGTAGGAGTATAGTGGAAACATGACTCATAGCATGAGTGAGGTGGAAGCTTAAGATCAAAAGTAGTGTGTGAGTCACAAGAGGGAGGGAAACTTGAGTTTATGCTTTTAATTAAATTCATATTGGTATTATTGTGTAGTTAGTCCTCAAAAGTCTCACTAATTCACACACATAATACACTTAATATCATGAGTTTAATTAATCAAGCACGACTAATTAATTTATGAAAATTAGACAAAGCTCTAATTAAAATTAATTAGGTGATTTAGAATGTGGGATATTACATCATATATAAGATATCATTCGGGGTCACTATGCAATTAGAAGCCGACAATTCAATTATCAAGTTTAAAACAACTTCATATTTTCAATCCAATTCGGGCAAAACTCCATCATCTTTTGAGTTTTTCGAATTTAGAACCGCAATGCTTCAAATATCATATGACCTTTAGGGACATCGGGACAAAACACAATCCATCCATTTTATGCCATCAATTGAATTTTTCAAATTTAAGATATCATATAGGGTCACTATCCAATTAGAAGCCGACAATTCAATTATCAAGTTTAAGACAACTTGATATTTTCAATCCAATTTGGGAAAAATTTCATCATCTTTTGAGTTTTTCGAATTTAGAACCGCGATGGTTCAAATATTATATTTTCTCTAGGGACATCAGGACAAAACACAATCCATCCATTTTATGCCATCATTTTAATTTATCAAATTTAAGATATCATTCGGGGTCACTGTCCAATTAAAAGCCGACAACTAAATTATCAAGTGTAAGACAACTTGATATTTTCAATCCAATTTAGGCAAAAATCCAACATCGTTTGAGTTTTTCGAATTTAGAATCGCGATGGTTCAAATATCATATTACCTTTAGGGACATCGGGACAAAACATAATTTTGGGCAAAATCCATCATCTTTTGCATGAGGAATGCACTATGTGGTTAGGGGCTGATAGTTCTCCACTATCAGTTAGTTATTTTTATTATCTAGTTATTTACCACATTGTAATCGATCTCCACTATGTGGTTAGGAATTGGACTGAATATAGTGATCAAAGAATCAAATTAAGAATAGCTAAAAAGCAAAATAGAATACCTTGAATGAACCGCCTATTTTACGATTTGTTGATCAAAAAGCTTTTATATTAACAATTGATACCTTAAATTCAATTTATAAAGTTTAGGACATCTTGATCCAAATATCAAATTTGATTTTCAATTCTTTCGGACAAAATTCTATTATCTTTTTAGATTTTCGAATTTAGAACCGCGAAGGGTCAAATATCATATTTCCTTTAGGGACATCAGGACAAAACACAATCCATTTATTTTATGCCATCAACTGAATTTATCAAATTTAAGATATCATTCGGGGTCACTATCCAATTAGAAGCCGACAATTCAATTATCAAGTTTAAAACAACTTGATATTTTCAATCCAATTCGGACAAAACTCCATCATCTTTTGAGTTTTTCGAATTTAGAACCGCGATGATTCAAATATCATATTTCCTTTAGGGACATCGGGACAAAACACAATCTATTCATTTTTTGTCATCAATTGAATTTATCAAATTTAAGATATCATTCGGGGTCACTATCCAATTAGAAGCCGACAATTCAATTATCAAGTTTAAAACAACTTGATATTTTCAATCCAATTAGGGCAAAATTCCATCAACTTTTGAGTTTATCGAATTTAGAACCGCGATGGTTCAAATATCATATTTCCTTTAGTGACATCGGGACAAAACACAATCCATCTATTTTAGTCCATCATTTGAATTTATCAAATTTAAAATATCATTCGGGGCCACTATCCAATTAAAAGCCGACAACTCAATTATCAAGTGTAAGACAACTCGATATTTTCAATCCAATTCGGGCAAAATTGCATTTTTTAAATCCATCTTAAAATAGCAATAAATGTAAATAGTGATCAAAGAATCAAATTAAGAATAGCTAAAAAGCATAATGGAATACCTTGAATGAACCGCATATTTTGCGATTTGTTGAACAAAAAGCTTTCATTCCAACAATTGATACCTTAAATTCAATTTATAAAGTTTAGGACAACTTGATCCAGATATAAAATTTGATTTTCAATTCTTTCGGACAAAATTCTATTATCTTTTTAGATTTTCGAATTTCGAACTGCGAAGGGTCAAATATCATATTTCCTTTAGGCACATCTTGACAAAACACAATTCATTCATTTTATGCCATCAATTGAATTTATCATATATAAGATATCATTCGGGGTCACTATGCAATTAGAAGCCGACAATTCAATTATCAAGTTTAAAACAACTTCATATTTTCAATCCAATTAGGGCAAAACTCCATCATCTTTTGAGTTTTTCGAATTTAGAACCGCAATGCTTCAAATATCATATGACCTTTAGGGACATCGGGACAAAACACAATCCATCCATTTTATGCCATCAATTGAATTTTTCAAATTTAAGATATCATTTAGGGTCACTATCCAATTAGAAGCCGACAATTCAATTATCAAGTTTAAGACAACTTGATATTTTCAATCCAATTTGGGAAAAATTTCATCATCTTTTGAGTTTTTCGAATTTAGAACCGCGATGGTTCAAATATTATATTTTCTCTAGGGACATCAGGACAAAACACAATCCATCCATTTTATGCCATCATTTTAATTTATCAAATTTAAGATATCATTCGGTGTAATATCCCAACTCCTAAATTATCTAACTAATTTTAATAGAGGTTATCTACTAAAAATTAGAATCTCTTGGAAATGGTTAGTTAATTAAATCGTGGAATTAAGTGTATTATGTGTAAAATTGGTAAATTTAATTAAGTCTAAACTACACAAATAATACATTAATCCAACAATTGAGATTAATTAACATGAGCAAATTCAAACTTCTTTCCCTCATTTTCTCTTGCTCATGACTCACTTACCTCTTAGCTTGACAACTCACCCTAAACCATGAGTCACCAAACCACTCACCTAAGCCTCTATCTTACATGCACAAAGGTTAATCTCCAATTCATTAATCCATCTTACAACAGAAAACTCAGCATCATAAGCTCTCATCTCTCTTCCTCACTCACGAGAACAACAACAACAACAATACTCCCAAAATCTTCAATCACTCACAACCCCCAAGTTGGCTTCATGCATCACAAGTCTCTAACCACCCTCTCAATATGCAGAGACTCTGTACCTACATAATCAGAACATCAATTCAGTTCTGTATTCCCACCTTCCCAAACTTCACATGTAGCAAAATGACAACACACCTTTTCTCACCACTACCCAAGCCAATAACTTAACATGCAACCCAAGAATCAAACAAATTCGTGCACTGTTCATACACCTCAAAAACCACTATAAATAACCCTTCCTATCAGCTGAATCATTCATCCAAACATTATTCAATTCATAGAGCTAAGCATAAGGGTTCAAGAGTTCAAACTCTCCGATTCTGGTCTGGGGTTCGTGGGGCACTCTAGGAGGTTGCAGTAGCTGTTTCTAGGAACTCAGAAGCTAGGATTAAAGCTTCAATCAGGTGGGTTCTTAAGTTTAGTTAGTTAGATTTCCCAAATTACAAAACTTTGCATGTTAACTTAAGATTAGGGAAATTGTTGTGTGAGAGGAATTAGCTCCCAAATTCCTCTCCATTCTGTTCTATATTATATACATTGTGTAATGGCATGACTTAGAATGAGGATTGTAGGTGTTAAAACTGTTAAAATGTGATTTTTCGTAAAACAGGGCAGGTTCTGAGTGAACTCGCCACAGCGAGCTCAGGGCGAGCAATCATGGCGAGCTGGGTTCTTCAGGCTGATGAACCTCGCCCTGGCGAGTAACAACTCGCCGAGGCGAGCGAATTTGGCACAGGACCTATAATCTCGCCATGGCGAGCTCCTCTTCGCCGTAGGCGAGCTTGACAGTACAGCAGCTTTTTCTGATTTTTGTAAATTACCTTCAACACTCGTTTTAGATCCTCATCTAAGTTGAATACACTTGCAGTAGCACAATTATATAATGTTATACAGTATGTTAATCACAGATAAACTTAGGGTATAACTTAGGGAATTTAGAAATGCATGTTCCCCGGGATTTGGTAAACTCATGGTAGTAACAACTCAATTTAGAATCAGTCAATTAAGAGCGAATTGTATCGCACTATGGACTCCCAATGGGATAATCCATTAGGTTATGACTATGTGAGCTTCATGCCGTGACCGAATCGGTTGACGGATATGGCAGGCCTCTGAGACCTGCTCACCTCAGAGTGTCCTAGTGTTAAAATGAATAAGATATGCTTTTGTGTTACACTTTTATTATGCTTATGATTTATGATAATATGTTAGTATGTATGACTGATTAGGATTCCCCGGTGTAGTCACCTTAGGAGGGTAGTAGGACTCACTGAGGCTTAGTTGTCTCACCCCAATCCAAACAATTATTTTCAGATAAGCAGGTCGGTTGAGGTACGCTGTTCGGTGTGCTCGTGGCTTTGCTTGGAGGACGCATTTCTTTCATGCATTTCTAGTTGATCTATGTTGTCTAATCTTATTCAATAATGTTTCATTGTATCTTTTCTGTCGTTTTCCGCTGTATCTTGTATCCTTGTTGTACTTAGCACCTGCGTGTGCTTGAATTTCTCAATGTAATAATAATGTACTCAGTTACCGGTTATAATATTTCACTGATATTCTAGATATTTCATGTGGGGTGTTATAATTGGTATCAGAGCAGGTCGATTCAGATCGTGCCAGAGTTCATTAGTATTACTATCCGAATCCCAGTATTTGTCTGGATTTCTAACATCTGTTCTAGATGTCATGTCATTTTAAGCCTAGCTAACTTGACTTGATATTGGCAGTTAGAGCACTATGTCAGGAGCAAGACGAGGACCTGGAAGGCCTAGAAGGAACGTTGCTAATGATGATGATGATGAACCTGAGATGTACGGAGATGCTAATGCGAACATGTGGGCTGAAATGATGCATCAGCAGCAGCAGTTCCAAGCTCAGCAGGCCCAGCAGCATCAAGAATTCATGAATATGTTCCAACAACATATGAACAATCCTCCCCCTCAGCAACAAGGATCTAGCGCTGCCTTCAGAGAGTTCTGCCGCATGAGTCCGCCGGAGTTCTACGGAGAATACAATCCAGCGAAAGCCAGGGAATGGATTCAGCGAATGAGCGGAATCCTTGAATCCATGGATTGCACTGAAGTTGACAAAGTAACATTCGTCTCCCGCTTCTTTAGGGGCGACGCGTGTCACTGGTGGGATGGAACCAAGGCGTATATGGAGGCCAGTCAGATGGAGGTGAATTGGGAAAATTTTCGACGTCTCTTCGTTGGACATTATATCCCAGAGAGCTACCAATTCCAGATGGAACGTGAGCTGACGGAGCTAAAGCAGGGAAGTATGTCAGTAGCGGAGTATACCATGAAGTTTAATGAGCTGGTCAGATATGTGATGGATGGGAATGATGCTCCCAGTGAATCATGGAAGATGAAGAAGTTTAGGTTCGGGCTGAGAGCTGACATAGCCCACGATGTCTCTATGCAGCATATCACTACCTTTGGTGATTTGGTGCAAAAGAGCTATCATGCTGAAGCTGATCTGGGTAACATACACAAGGAGCGTAGTGAAGCTTTTCAGAAGAAGAAGGATTCTGGAAAGTTCAACCTGCAAGTGAGAACCAAGGGCACCACAAGCAAAGGGAAACAGAGCTATTCCCAGCGCTCACCGAGAAACTGTGCTGAATGTGGTTTCCCTCACAGTGGAGAATGCATGAAAGGGAAGAACATGTGTTACTATTGTAAGCAGCCTGGCCATTACAAGCACGAGTGTCCTAAGCTGAAGAGACAAGGCGATCCCAGCGGCGCTTCCAAAAGCAAAGGTCGGGTATTTTCACTTGATGGTGAGAAAGTCAAATCTAATAATGCTTTGATTATGGATGTATGCATGTTAGGACAGTCTGAAGTGTTAGTTTTGTTTGATTGTGGAGCTACTAATTCCTTCATAGCCGTTGACTGTGTTCAGCGACTTCAACTACCCTCTGTGCCTTTAATTCCCCCAATGACTGTGGCTGTTGCCACAGGAGGCAAGGTTACTTCTAAACGTGTTTGTCAGAATTGTCCTGTTCTTGTGGGCAGTAAAGTCTATAACATAGATTTGATCTGTCTACCCTTGAAAGATATTGACGTAGTCCTAGGCATGGATTGGCTTTCTGCCAATACTGTGTACATTGGATGTGCTGAAAAGAATCTCTTCATTCCAACCGAAACTTCACCAGAAAGTAGAGCTCTTACCGCTTTACTCCAGAATACTCATCAGATGATTCAGTACTTAGGTGCCAGTACTAAGTGTTTCAGTGTCCTGTTCACCATCGATCCGGAGCCCAGTTTGTGTCCTAGTGATATTCCAGTTGTTAGTGAGTTTTTAGACGTATTCCCAGATGACATCATGAATTTACCTCCCGAAAGGGAAGTGGAGTTTTCTATCGATCTTGTTCCTGGTTCCCAGCCGATCTCAGTTGCCCCGTATAGGATGTCTCCCTTAGAGCTTCGTGAACTGAAATCTCAACTAGAAGAGTTGCTTCAGAAACACTTTATCAGACCCAGTGTCTCACCTTGGGGAGCACCGGTGTTACTCGTAAAGAAGAAAGATGGTACGATGCGTCTGTGCATTGATTATCGTCAACTCAACAAGGTCACAATCAAGAACAAGTATCCCTTGCCAAGGATTGATGACCTTCTGGACCAACTCAGAGGTGCTACTGTTTTCTCCAAGATTGACCTTCGTTCCGGTTATCATCAGATCCGTATCAAGTCCTCGGATGTTTCCAAGACAGCGTTCAGGACTCGCTATGGACATTATGAATTCTTGGTCATGCCGTTCGGTCTGACTAATGCTCCAGCCATTTTTATGGACTACATGAATCGGATTTTCCAGCCGTACCTTGATCAGTTTGTTGTTATCTTCATTGATGACATCCTGATCTATTCCAAAGATTCACAGGAGCATGCGGAGCACCTGAGAATTGTGTTGAGTATCCTCAGAGAAAAACAACTGTATGCCAAGTTCAGCAAGTGCGAATTTTGGCTATCTGAAGTTAAATTTTTGGGTCATGTCATATCGCAAGGCGGTGTGTCTGTTGATCCATCCAAAGTAGAAGCAGTGTTGAATTGGGAAAAACCCAGAAGTGCTACCGAAGTCAGAAGTTTCCTTGGATTGGCAGGCTATTACCGGAGATTCATCTTAGGATTTTCGGAGATTGCCTTGCCATTAACTCGTCTAACCAGAAAGGGTGCAGACTTTGATTGGGATGCTGCTTGTGAATGGAGTTTCAGAACCCTTAAGGAAAAGCTAACCACAGCACCAGTGTTAGTAATTCCTGACCCAACCCGCAAGTATGTGGTGTACTGTGACGCGTCCAACAAGGGACTTGGATGTGTATTGATGCAAGATGGAGCAGTTGTAGCGTATGCATCAAGGCAGCTAAAACCTCATGAGCAGAATTATCCTACCCATGATTTGGAGTTAGCAGCCATTATCTTTGCACTCAAAATCTGGAGACATCATCTGTATGAAGTGCAGTTTGATCTGTTCAGTGATCACAAGAGCCTGAAGTACTTGTTTGATCAAAAGGAGTTGAGTATGAGGCAGCGACGTTGGATGGAGTACCTCAAAGATTTTGACTTCAATCTCAACTACCATCCAGGAAAGGCCAATGTTGTGGCAGATGCTCTAAGCAGAAAAACGTTGTATGCATCGGAGTTACTAATGCAACAGTGCGGTCTGTATGAGAAGTTTAGAGACCTTAATCTGAATGTGGTATATCGTAAGAGCGGTATTCGCATCAACAGAATCGAAGTGTCCTGTGAGTTACGCCCAAGTATTGTGCAGGCTCAGCAGGATGATGTAGAGTTGCAGAAGAGGATAAACCATCCGGAGTTCTCAGTAGCCACGGACGGTGCTATTCTCTATGAAGGCAGACTTTGTGTACCTCAGAATGATGAGTTGAAGCGGTTGATTCTAGAAGAGGCACACAAGAGTGGATTTTCAATTCACCCTGGATCCACCAAAATGTATCATGATTTGAAGGAGAACTATTGGTGGCCTAACATGAAGGCAGAGATTGCTGAATTCGTGTCCAGGTGTATTGTTTGTCAACAGGTGAAGATTGAACATCAGAAACCTGGAGGACTGTTACAACCGTTGGATATTCCAGAGTGGAAATGGGAACACATCACCATGGATTTTGTAGGAGGACTGCCACGTAACCAGCGAGGTCAAGATTCGATCTAGGTAATCGTGGACAGGTTGACGAAGTCAGCTCATTTCATTCCAGTGAAATCCACCTACAAGGCCCCGCAATATGCAGCCATCTTTATGGAGCAGATTGTAAGGTTGCATGGTGTACCCTTGAGTATTGTGTCAGATAGGGACCCAATATTCACTTCAAGGTTTTGGAAAGCATTTCAGAATGCCATGGGTACACGTTTGAAGATGAGTACATCGCATCATCCCCAAACTGATGGTCAGTCGGAAAGGACTATTCAGACCCTGGAGGATATGCTTCGAGCCTGTGTGTTAGAAGATGGTGGTTCGTGGAGTAATCACTTACACCTAATCGAGTTTTCTTACAACAACAGTTACCATGCCAGTATCGGTATGGCACCTTATGAAGCTTTGTATGGCAGGAAGTGTAGGACCCCGTTATGTTGGACAGAAGTTGGCGATCGTAGTTTCTTGGGACCAGATATTGTCCAAGAGACCACGTTGAAGATTAAATCTATTCGGGATAAGCTGAAAGTTGCTCAGAGTCGGCAGAAGAGTTACGCCGACAAGAGAAGGAGATTTTTGGAATTTCAGGAAGGTGATCATGTGTTCTTGAGAGTTACTCCTAAGTTAGGCTTGCGAGGTGTATTCAAAACTAAGAAGCTCTGTCCAAGATTCATTGGACCTTATCAGATTCTTCGACGCGTCGGTCCTGTAGCCTATCAGTTAGCTCTTCCTCCTTCTATGTCAGGGTTACACGACGTGTTTCATGTGTCTCAGCTACGGAAGTATATTCCTGATCCTTATCAGCCAGTGGAACTTGAACTAATCGATCTCCAGCCAGATCTAACTTATCAGCCGGATCCTGTTCGGATTGTTGAACGTGATGCTAAAATACTTCGGAACAAGAGGATTCCAATTGTCAAAGTTGAATGGGCTCAGTCTCCTGACGGTGAATTCACGTGGGAACTGGAGTCAGACATGCGGAAGAGTTATCCTTATCTGTTTTCGAGGTAAATTTCTTAATTTCGAGGACGAAATTTCTTTAAGGGGGGTAGGTTGTAATATCCCAACTCCTAAATTATCTAACTAATTTTAATAGAGGTTATCTACTAAAAATTAGAATCTCTTGGAAATGGTTAGTTAATTAAATCGTGGAATTAAGTGTATTATGTGTAAAATTGGTAAATTTAATTAAGTCTAAACTACACAAATAATACATTAATCCAACAATTGAGATTAATTAACATGAGCAAATTCAAACTTCTTTCCCTCATTTTCTCTTGCTCATGACTCACTTACCTCTTAGCTTGACAACTCACCCTAAACCATGAGTCACCAAACCACTCACCTAAGCCTCTATCTTACATGCACAAAGGTTAATCTCCAATTCATTAATCCATCTTACAACAGAAAACTCAGCATCATAAGCTCTCATCTCTCTTCCTCACTCACGAGAACAACAACAACAACAATACTCCCAAAATCTTCAATCACTCACAACCCCCAAGTTGGCTTCATGCATCACAAGTCTCTAACCACCCTCTCAATATGCAGAGACTCTGTACCTACATAATCAGAACATCAATTCAGTTCTGTATTCCCACCTTCCCAAACTTCACATGTAGCAAAATGACAACACACCTTTTCTCACCACTACCCAAGCCAATAACTTAACATGCAACCCAAGAATCAAACAAATTCGTGCACTGTTCATACACCTCAAAAACCACTATAAATAACCCTTCCTATCAGCTGAATCATTCATCCAAACATTATTCAATTCATAGAGCTAAGCATAAGGGTTCAAGAGTTCAAACTCTCCGATTCTGGTCTGGGGTTCGTGGGGCACTCTAGGAGGTTGCAGTAGCTGTTTCTAGGAACTCAGAAGCTAGGATTAAAGCTTCAATCAGGTGGGTTCTTAAGTTTAGTTAGTTAGATTTCCCAAATTACAAAACTTTGCATGTTAACTTAAGATTAGGGAAATTGTTGTGTGAGAGGAATTAGCTCCCAAATTCCTCTCCATTCTGTTCTATATTATATACATTGTGTAATGGCATGACTTAGAATGAGGATTGTAGGTGTTAAAACTGTTAAAATGTGATTTTTCGTAAAACAGGGCAGGTTCTGAGTGAACTCGCCACAGCGAGCTCAGGGCGAGCAATCATGGCGAGCTGGGTTCTTCAGGCTGATGAACCTCGCCCTGGCGAGTAACAACTCGCCGAGGCGAGCGAATTTGGCACAGGACCTATAATCTCGCCATGGCGAGCTCCTCTTCGCCGTAGCGAGCTTACACAGAACATGACCTGTAACAACTCGCCCTGGCGAGTGACAACTCGCCAGGCGAGCTTGACAGTACAGCAGCTTTTTCTGATTTTTGTAAATTACCTTCAACACTCGTTTTAGATCCTCATCTAAGTTGAATACACTTGCAGTAGCACAATTATATAATGTTATACAGTATGTTAATCACAGATAAACTTAGGGTATAACTTAGGGAATTTAGAAATGCATGTTCCCCGGGATTTGGTAAACTCATGGTAGTAACAACTCAATTTAGAATCAGTCAATTAAGAGCGAATTGTATCGCACTATGGACTCCCAATGGGATAATCCATTAGGTTATGACTATGTGAGCTTCATGCCGTGACCGAATCGGTTGACGGATATGGCAGGCCTCTGAGACCTGCTCACCTCAGAGTGTCCTAGTGTTAAAATGAATAAGATATGCTTTTGTGTTACACTTTTATTATGCTTATGATTTATGATAATATGTTAGTATGTATGACTGATTAGGATTCCCCGGTGTAGTCACCTTAGGAGGGTAGTAGGACTCACTGAGGCTTAGTTGTCTCACCCCAATCCAAACAATTATTTTCAGATAAGCAGGTCGGTTGAGGTACGCTGTTCGGTGTGCTCGTGGCTTTGCTTGGAGGACGCATTTCTTTCATGCATTTCTAGTTGATCTATGTTGTCTAATCTTATTCAATAATGTTTCATTGTATCTTTTCTGTCGTTTTCCGCTGTATCTTGTATCCTTGTTGTACTTAGCACCTGCGTGTGCTTGAATTTCTCAATGTAATAATAATGTACTCAGTTACCGGTTATAATATTTCACTGATATTCTAGATATTTCATGTGGGGTGTTATATTCGGGGTCACTGTCCAATTAAAAGCCGACAACTCAATTATCAAGTGTAAGACAACTTGATATTTTCAATCCAATTTAGGCAAAAATCCAACATCGTTTGAGTTTTTCGAATTTAGAATCGCGATGGTTCAAATATCATATTACCTTTAGGGACATCGGGACAAAACATAATATTGGGCAAAATCCATCATCTTTTGCATGAGGAATGCACTATGTGGTTAGGGGCTGATAGTTCTCCACTATCAGTTAGTTATTTTTATTATCTAGTTATTTACCACATTGTAATCGATCTCCACTATGTGGTTAGGAATTGGACTGAATATAGTGATCAAAGAATCAAATTAAGAATAGCTAAAAAGCAAAATAGAATACCTTGAATGAACCGCCTATTTTACGATTTGTTGATCAAAAAGCTTTTATATTAACAATTGATACCTTAAATTCAATTTATAAAGTTTAGGACATCTTGATCCAAATATCAAATTTGATTTTCAATTCTTTCGGACAAAATTTTATTATCTTTTTAGATTTTCGAATTTAGAACCGCGAAGGGTCAAATATCATATTTCCTTTAGGGACATCAGGACAAAACACAATCCATTCATTTTATGCCATCAATTGAATTTATCAAATTTAAGATATCATTCGGGGTCACTATCCAATTAGAAGCCGACAATTCAATTATCAAGTTTAAAACAACTTGATATTTTCAATCCAATTCGGACAAAACTCCATCATCTTTTGAGTTTTTCGAATTTAGAACCGCGATGATTCAAATATCATATTTCCTTTAGGGACATCGGGACAAAACACAATCTATTCATTTTTTGTCATCAATTGAATTTATCAAATTTAAGATATCATTCGGGGTCACTATCCAATTAGAAGCCGACAATTCAATTATCAAGTATAAAACAACTTGATATTTTCAATCCAATTAGGGCAAAATTCCATCAACTTTTGAGTTTATCGAATTTAGAACCGCGATGGTTCAAATATCATATTTCCTTTAGTGACATCGGGACAAAACACAATCCATCTATTTTAGTCCATCATTTGAATTTATCAAATTTAAAATATCATTCGGGGCCACTATCCAATTAAAAGCCGACAACTCAATTATCAAGTGTAAGACAACTCGATATTTTCAATCCAATTCGGGCAAAATTGCATTTTTTAAATCCATCTTAAAATAGCAATAAATGTAAATAGTGATCAAAGAATCAAATTAAGAATAGCTAAAAAGCATAATGGAATACCTTGAATGAACCGCATATTTTGCGATTTGTTGAACAAAAAGCTTTCATTCCAACAATTGATACCTTAAATTCAATTTATAAAGTTTAGGACAACTTGATCCAAATATCAAATTTGATTTTCAATTCTTTCGGACAAAATTCTACTATCTTTTTAGATTTTCGAATTTAGAACCGCGAAGGGTCAAATATCATATTTCCTTTAGGGACTTCGGGACAAAACACAATCCATTCATTTTATGCCATCAATGGAATTTATCAAATTTAAGATATCATTCGGGGTCACTATCCAATTAGAAGCCGACAATTCAATTATCAAGTTTTAAACAACTAGATATTTTCAATCCAATTCGGACAAAACTCCATCATCTTTTGAGTTTTTCGAATTTAGAACCGCGATGATTCAAATATCATATTTCCTTTAGGGACATCGGGACAAAACACAATCCATTCATTTTATGTCATCAATTGAATTTATCAAATTTAAGATATCATTCGGGGTCACTATCCAATTAGAAGCCGACAATTCAATTATCAAGTTTAAAACAACTTGATATTTTCAATCCCATTCGGGCAAAATTCCATCAACTGTTGAGTTTTTCGAATTTAGAACCGCGATGGTTCAAATATCATATTTCCTTTAGTGACATCGGGACAAAACACAATCCATCTATTTTATTCCATCATTTGAATTTATCAAATTTAAAATATCATTCGGGGTCACTATCCAATTAAAAGCCGACAACTCAATTATCAAGTGTAAGACAACTCGATATTTTCAATCCAATTCGGGCAAAATTTCATTTTTTAAATCCATCTTAAAATAGCAATAAATGTAAATAGTGATCAAAGAATCAAATTAAGAATAGCTAAAACGCATAATGGAATACCTTGAATGAACCGCATATTTTGCGATTTGTTGAACAAAAAGCTTTCATTCCAACAATTGATACCTTAAATTCAATTTATAAAGTTTAGGACAACTTGATCCAAATATCAAATTTGATTTTCAATTCTTTAGGACAAAATTCTATTATCTTTTTAGATTTTCGAATTTAGAACCGCGAAGGGTCAGATATCATATTTCCTTTAGGGACATCAGGACAAAACACAATCCATTCATTTTATGCCATCAATTGAATTTATCAAATTTAAGATATCATTCGGGGTCACTATCCAATTAGAAGCCGACAATTCAATTATCAAGTTTTAAACAACTAGATATTTTCAATCCAATTCGGACAAAACTCCATCATCTTTTGAGTTTTTCGAATTTAGAACCGCGATGATTCAAATATCATATTTCCTTTAGGGACATCGGGACAAAACACAATCTATTCATTTTATGTCATCAATTGAATTTATCAAATTTAAGATATCATTCGGGGTCACTATCCAATTAGAAGCCGACAATTCAATTATCAAGTTTAAAACAACTTGATATTTTCAATCCAATTCGGGCAAAATTCCATCAACTGTTGAGTTTTTCGAATTTAGAACCGCGATGGTTCAAATATCATATTTCCTTTAGTGACATCGGGACAAAACACAATCCATCTATTTTATTCCATCATTTGAATTTATCAAATTTAAAATAGCATTCGGGGTCACTATCCAATTAAAAGCCGACAACTCAATTATCAAGTGTAAGACAACTCGATATTTTCAATCCAATTCGGGCAAAATTTCATTTTTTAAATCCATCTTAAAATAGTAATAATGTATATAGTGATCAAAGAATCAAATTAAGAATAGCTAAAAAGCATAATAGAATACCTTGAATGAACCGCATATTTTGCGATTTGTTGAACAAAAAGCTTTCATTCCAACAATTGATACCTTAAATTCAATTTATAAAGTTTAGGACAACTTGATCCAGATATCAAATTTGATTTTCAATTCTTTCGGACAAAATTCTATTTTCTTTTTAGATTTTCGAATTTAGAACCACGAAGGGTCAAATATCATATTTCCTTTAGGGACATCTTGACAAAACACAATTCATTCATTTTATGCCATTATAACACCCCACATGAAATATCTAGAATATCAGTGAAATATTATAACCGATAACTGAGTACATTATTATTACAAATTGGAATTTAAGCACACGCAGGTGCTGATTAACACAAGGATACAAAGTTCAGCGGAAACGAAAGAAACTAGTACAACAAAACATTATTGAGTAGAAATAAACAACGCAAAACAACTAGAAATGCATGAAAGAAATGCCATCTCCAAGCACAGCTGCAAGCACACCAACCAGCATACCTTAACCAACCTGCTTATCTGAAAAAAATTGTTTGGAGTGGGGTGAGACAACTAAGCCTCAGTGAGTCCTACTACCCTCCTAAGGTGACTACACCGGGGAAACCTAATCAGTCATACATACTAACATATTATCATAAATCATAAGCGTAAATAAAGGTGTAACACAAAGCATATCTTATTCATTTTAACACTAGGACACTCTGAGGTGAGCAGGTCTCAGAGGCCTGCCATATCCGTCAACCGATTCGGTCACGGCATGAAGCTCACATAGTCATAACCTAATGGATTATCCCATTGGGAGTCCATAGTGCGATATCATTCGCTCTTAACTGACTGATACTAAATTGTGTTATTACTACCATGAATTTCCAAATCCCGGGGAACATACAAACTTAATTAAATCTAGATTATACCCTAAGATCATCTGTGATTAACATTCTATTTAACATTATGCCAGTTACATTTCTGCAATTTATCTATCTCAGATGAGGAAATAAAACGAGCGATTAAATCAGTTTGAAATTCAAAAGTTGCAGGCTGTTCTGTGTAAGCTCGCCACGGCGAGTTACCTGTTCGCCATGGCAGGATTACAGGTCATTCTGTACAATCTCGCTATGGCGAAATGCTAGTCCGCCATGGCGAAATCCAGGTTCTGACCTAAACAACTCGCCTGGCGAGCAAGTGCCCGCCATGGCGAAGTTCTTCAGCCCAGAACCTTCTATTCGCCATGAGTGCTCGCCAGCAATCCGCCATGGCGAGTTCATGCAGAAAGGCCCCTGTTTTGCGAAAATCATCAAATTATAATAGTTTCACCTACATTCCTCATTTGATATAGTGCAGAAACATAAACTACATAATCTAAGATAGAACGGAGGGAAATTTGGGAGTTAATTCCCCTCACACAACAATTCCCTAATTTTCCTATGTTAACATGCAAAAGTTTAATTTGGGGAAACTAGCTAACTATCCTAAGAACCCACCTGGATTGAAGCTTTAATCTTGCTTCTGGGCTCCTAAAGCAGCTACTGAACCTTCCTAAGATGCCCCACGAACACAGGACCAGAATTTGAAACTTGAACTCTTGAACCCTCACTTTGCTCTATGAATTTGAATGTGTTTTCTGAGTTGGTTTGGTGATGAATTCAGGTGAAATGAAGGGCTATTTATAGCAGTTATGGGGTAGTTTGTAACAGTACACGAATTTGGATAGTTAGTGAATGCATGTCATGTTATTGGTTGTGGAAGTACGTGAGATTGATATGGTTGTTGTGTTGTAGCTTGTGATGTTTTGGGTAGTGATGATTCTGTACAGAGGTGAGGATTCTGAATTGTTTCTTTGTTTTGTTGCTGCATGTGCATTCATGGGAAATGAGATGGTTGTTAGTTAGTGACATGTGAGGTTGTGGGAAAAATGAGAAAGTTTGGAGTTGTATGTTTGTTGTTGTTTAGCGTGAGGGAGGAAGAGAGTGAGAGGGAGTTGGTTTGCTGAATTTTCAGTAGAAAGAGATTAATGAAATGAGTTTGTTTCCTTTGCATGCCAAGTAGTAGCTTGAAGGTAGTGGTTTGGTGACTCACCAATGTAGCCATGAGGTGTTGGTTTGTGGAAGAAGATAGAAATGAGTCATTGCATGAGTCATAAGAGGGAGTTTTTGAATTCAGCTTAATTTAATCATGGTTAATTGTAGTAATAAGGTAGTATGTCATGTGATTTAGCCTTAGTGGAAAATTACTAACATACACACATAATCTTAATTACCAAGACTTGATTAAATTAATTATCTCAACTTAAAATTAATTTCATTAGACTTTTTCTAATTAAAATTAATTAAGCGAATTAGATAGTGGGATATTACAACCTACCCCCCTTAAAGAAATTTCGTCCTCGAAATTTAAGAAATTTACCTCGAAAACAGATAAGGATAACTCTTCCGCATGTCTGACTCCAGTTCCCAAGTGAATTCACCGTCAGGAGACTGAGCCCACTCAACTTTGACAATTGGAATCCTCTTGTTCCGAAGTATTTTAGCATCACGTTCAACAATCCGAACAGGATCCGGCTGATAAGTTAGATCTGGCTGGAGATCGATTTGTTCAAGTTCCACTGGCTGATAAGGATCAGGAATATACTTCCGTAACTGAGATACATGAAACACGTCGTGTAGCCCTGACATGGATGGAGGAAGAGCTAACTGATAGGCTACAGGACCGACGCGTCGAAGAATTTGATAAGGTCCAATGAATCTTGGACAGAGCTTCTTAGTTTTGAATACACCTCGTAAACCCAACTTAGGAGTAACTCTCAAGAACACATGATCACCTTCCTGAAATTCCAAAAAATCTCCTTCTTCTGTCGGCGTAACTCTTCTGCCGACTCTGAGCAATTTTCAACTTATCCCGAATAGACTTAATCTTTAAAGTGGTCTCTTGGACTATATCTGGTCCCAAGAAACTACGATCACCAACTTCTGTCCAACACAACGGGGTTCTACACTTCCTGCCATACAAAGCTTCATAAGGCGCCATACCGATACTGGCATGGTAGCTATTATTGTATGCGAACTCTATTAGGTGTAAGTGATTACTCCACGAACCACCATCTTCTAATACACAAGCTCGAAGCATATCCTCAAGGGTCTGAATAGTCCTTTCTGACTGACC
Source organism: Trifolium repens (assembly GCA_030408175.1). Lineage (NCBI taxonomy): Eukaryota > Viridiplantae > Streptophyta > Magnoliopsida > Fabales > Fabaceae > Trifolium > Trifolium repens. Next base: position 32,006,818 of record CP125850.1, on the reverse strand, counting down.
ATCAGTCTGCGGGTGATGCGATGTACTCATCTTCAGTCGAGTCCCCATCGCATTCTGGAATGCTTTCCAAAACCTTGACGTGAAAATCGGGTCTCTATCCGACACGATACTCAAAGGTACACCATGCAGCCTTACAATCTGCTCCATGAAGATGGCTGCATATTGCGGGGCCTTGTAGGTGGATTTCACTGGAATGAAATGAGCTGACTTCGTCAACCTGTCCACGATTACCCAGATCGAATCTTGACCTCGCTGGTTACGTGGCAGTCCTCCTACAAAATCCATAGTGATGTGTTCCCATTTCCACTCTGGAATATCCAACGGTTGTAACAGTCCTCCAGGTTTCTGGTGTTCAATCTTCACCTGTTGACAAACAATACACCTGGACACGAATTCAGCAATCTCTGCCTTCATGTTAGGCCACCAATAGTTCTCCTTCAAATCATGGTACATCTTGGTGGATCCAGGGTGAATTGAAAATCCACTCTTGTGTGCCTCTTCTAGAATCAACCGCTTCAACTCATCATTCTGAGGTACACAAAGTCTGCCTTCATAGAGAATAGCACCGTCCGTGGCTACTGAGAACTCCGGATGGTTCACTCTCTTCTGTAACTCTACATCATCCTGCTGAGCCTGCACAATACTTGGGCGTAACTCACAGGACACTTCGATTCTGTTGATGCGAATACCGCTCTTACGATATATCACGTTCAGATTGAGATCTCTAAACTTCTCATACAGACCGCACTGTTGTATTAGTAACTCCGATGCATACAATGTCTTTCTGCTTAGAGCATCTGCCACAACATTGGCCTTTCCTGGATGGTAGTTGAGATTGAAATCAAAATCTTTGAGGTACTCCATCCAACGTCGCTGCCTCATGTTCAACTCCTTTTGATCAAACAAGTACTTCAGACTCTTGTGATCACTGAACAGATCAAACTGCACTCCATACAGATGATGTCTCCAGATTTTGAGTGCAAAGATAATGGCTGCTAACTCCAGATCATGGGTAGGGTAATTCTGCTCATGAGGTTTTAGCTGCCTTGATGCATAAGCTACAACTGCACCATCTTGCATGAGTACACATCCAAGTCCCTTATGAGATGCGTCACAGTACACGACATACTTCCGATTAGGATCAGGAATTACTAACACTGGTGCTGTGGTTAGTTTTTCCTTCAGAGTTGTGAAGCTCCATTCACAAGCGGCATCCCAATCAAACACTGCATCCTTCTTGGTTAAACGAGTTAATGGCAGAGCAATCTCCGAAAATCCTAGAATGAATCTCCGGTAATAACCTGCCAAACCGAGGAAACTCCTAACTTCCGTTACACTTCTGGGCCTTTCCCAGTTCAACACAGCTTCCACTTTAGATGGGTCGACAGACACACCGCCTTGCGATATGACATGCCCTAAGAACTTAACCTCCGATAGCCAAAATTCACACTTGCTGAATTTGGCGTACAACTGCTTTTCTCTAAGCACCTCCAAAACGATCCTCAAGTGCACAGCATGCTCCTGCGGATCCTTAGAATAGATCAGAATGTCATCTATGAAGATAACCACAAACTTGTCCAAGTAGGGTTGGAAGATACGGTTCATGTAATCCATGAAGACGGCTGGAGCGTTGGTCAAACCGAATGGCATGACTAAGAATTCATAGTGTCCATAACGAGTCCTGAACGCTGTCTTGGAAACATCCGAGGACTTGATACGGATCTGATGGTATCCAGATCGAAGATCAATCTTGGAGAAGACGGTAGCACCTCTGAGTTGATCCAACAGGTCATCAATCCTAGGTAGGGGATACTTGTTCTTGATTGTGACCTTGTTGAGTTGACGATAGTCTATGCACAAACGCATACTACCATCCTTCTTTTTAACGAGTAACACCGGTGCTCCCCAAGGTGAGACACTCGGCCTGATGAAGTGTTTCTGAAGTAGCTCTTCTAGCTGAGACTTGAGTTCATGAAGCTCTAAGGGAGACATCCTATATGGGGCAACAGATATGGGCTGGGACCCAGGTACAAGATCGATAGAAAACTCGATTTCCCTTTCAGGAGGTAAACTCATGATATCGTCTGGGAAGACATCTAAAAACTCGCTGACAATTGGTATATCACCGGGGCATAAGCTAGACTCCGAATCAACGGTAAGCAAAACACTGAAACACTTACAGCTGGCTCCTAAGTATTGGATCATCTGATGAGTATTCTGGAGCAAAGCTGTGAGTGCTCTACTCTCGGCAGAAGTTTCTTGCGGAATGAACAAGTTCTTTTCAGCACATCCTATATACACGGTATTGGCGGAGAGCCAATCCATGCCTAGGACTACATCTATATCCTTCAGAGGCAGACAGATCAGATCGATGTTGTAAACTTTACTGCCTACAAGAACTGGACAGTTCTGGCAGACACGTTTTGAAGTAACCTTACCACCTGTAGCGACAGCCACAGTCATAGGGGGAATTAAAGGTACAGAGGGTAATTGCAGTCGCTGAACGCAGTCAACGGCTATGAATGAGTTAGTGGCTCCACAATCAAACAAAACTAAAACTTCAGATTGTCCTAACATGCATACATCCATAATCAAAGCATTATTAGATTTGACATTCTCACCGTCAAGTGAGTATACCCGACCTTTGCTTTTGGAGGCACCGCTGGAATCTCCTTGTCTTTTTAGCTTAGGGCATTCGTGCTTGTAATGGCCAGGCTGCTTACAATAGTAACACATGTTCTTCCCCTTCATGCATTCCCCACTGTGAGGGAAACCACATTCAGCACAGTTTCTCGGTGAGCGCTGGGGATAGCTCTGTTTCCCTTTGCTTGTGGTGCCCTTGGTTCTTACTTGCAGGTTGAACTTTCCAGAATCCTTCTTCTTCTGAAAAGCTTCACTACGCTCCTTGTGTATGTTACCCAGATCAGCTTCAGCATGATAGCTCTTTTGCACCAAATCACCAAAGGTAGTGATGTGCTGCATAGAGACATCGTGGGCTATGTCAGCTCTCAGCCCGAACCTATACTTCTTCATCTTCCATGATTCACTGGGAGCATCATTCCCATCCATCACATATCTGACCAGCTCATTAAACTTCATGGTATACTCCGCCACCGACATACTTCCCTGCTTTAGTTCCGTCAGTTCACGTTCCATCTGGAATTGGTAGCTCTCTGGGATATAATGTCCAACGAAGAGACGTCGGAAATTTTCCCAATTCACCTCCATCTGACTGGCCTCCATATACGCCTTGGTTCCATCCCACCAGTGACACGCGTCGCCCCTAAAGAAGCGGGAGACGAATGTTACCTTGTCAACTTCAGTGCAATCCATGGATTCAAGGATTCCACTCATTCGTTGAATCCATTCCCTGGCTTTCGCTGGGTTGTATTCTCCGAAGAACTCCGGCGGACTCATGCGGCAGAACTCTCTGAATGCAGCGCTAGATCCTTGCTGCTGAGGGGGAGGATTGTTCATATGTTGTTGAAACATATTCATGAATTCTTGATGCTGCTGGGCCTGCTGAGCTTGGAACTGCTGCTGCTGTTGCATCATTTCGGCCCACATGTTTGCATTAGCATCTCCGTACATCTCAGGTTCATCATCATCATCAGCAACGTTCCTTCTAGGCCTTCCAGGTCCTCGTCTTGCTCCTGACATAGTGCTCTAACTGCCAATATCAAGTCAAGTTAGCTAGGCTTAAAGTGACATGACACCTAGAACAGATGTTAGAAATCCAGACAAATACTGGGATTCGGATAGTAATATTAATGAACTCTGGCACGATCTGAATCGACCTGCTCTGATACCAATTATAACACCCCACATGAAATATCTAGAATATCAGTGAAATATTATAACCGATAACTGAGTACATTATTATTACAAATTGGAATTTAAGCACACGCAGGTGCTGATTAACACAAGGATACAAAGTTCAGCGGAAACGAAAGAAACTAGTACAACAAAACATTATTGAGTAGAAATAAACAACGCAAAACAACTAGAAATGCATGAAAGAAATGCCATCTCCAAGCACAGCTGCAAGCACACCAACCAGCATACCTTAACCAACCTGCTTATCTGAAAAAAATTGTTTGGAGTGGGGTGAGACAACTAAGCCTCAGTGAGTCCTACTACCCTCCTAAGGTGACTACACCGGGGAAACCTAATCAGTCATACATACTAACATATTATCATAAATCATAAGCGTAAATAAAGGTGTAACACAAAGCATATCTTATTCATTTTAACACTAGGACACTCTGAGGTGAGCAGGTCTCAGAGGCCTGCCATATCCGTCAACCGATTCGGTCACGGCATGAAGCTCACATAGTCATAACCTAATGGATTATCCCATTGGGAGTCCATAGTGCGATATCATTCGCTCTTAACTGACTGATACTAAATTGTGTTATTACTACCATGAATTTCCAAATCCCGGGGAACATACAAACTTAATTAAATCTAGATTATACCCTAAGATCATCTGTGATTAACATTCTATTTAACATTATGCCAGTTACATTTCTGCAATTTATCTATCTCAGATGAGGAAATAAAACGAGCGATTAAATCAGTTTGAAATTCAAAAGTTGCAGGCTGTTCTGTGTAAGCTCGCCACGGCGAGTTACCTGTTCGCCATGGCAGGATTACAGGTCATTCTGTACAATCTCGCTATGGCGAAATGCTAGTCCGCCATGGCGAAATCCAGGTTCTGACCTAAACAACTCGCCTGGCGAGCAAGTGCCCGCCATGGCGAAGTTCTTCAGCCCAGAACCTTCTATTCGCCATGAGTGCTCGCCAGCAATCCGCCATGGCGAGTTCATGCAGAAAGGCCCCTGTTTTGCGAAAATCATCAAATTATCATAGTTTCACCTACATTCCTCATTTGATATAGTGCAGAAACATAAACTACATAATCTAAGATAGAACGGAGGGAAATTTGGGAGTTAATTCCCCTCACACAACAATTCCCTAATTTTCCTATGTTAACATGCAAAAGTTTAATTTGGGGAAACTAGCTAACTATCCTAAGAACCCACCTGGATTGAAGCTTTAATCTTGCTTCTGGGCTCCTAAAGCAGCTACTGAACCTTCCTAAGATGCCCCACGAACACAGGACCAGAATTTGAAACTTGAACTCTTGAACCCTCACTTTGCTCTATGAATTTGAATGTGTTTTCTGAGTTGGTTTGGTGATGAATTCAGGTGAAATGAAGGGCTATTTATAGCAGTTATGGGGTAGTTTGTAACAGTACACGAATTTGGATAGTTAGTGAATGCATGTCATGTTATTGGTTGTGGAAGTACGTGAGATTGATATGGTTGTTGTGTTGTAGCTTGTGATGTTTTGGGTAGTGATGATTCTGTACAGAGGTGAGGATTCTGAATTGTTTCTTTGTTTTGTTGCTGCATGTGCATTCATGGGAAATGAGATGGTTGTTAGTTAGTGACATGTGAGGTTGTGGGAAAAATGAGAAAGTTTGGAGTTGTATGTTTGTTGTTGTTTAGCGTGAGGGAGGAAGAGAGTGAGAGGGAGTTGGTTTGCTGAATTTTCAGTAGAAAGAGATTAATGAAATGAGTTTGTTTCCTTTGCATGCCAAGTAGTAGCTTGAAGGTAGTGGTTTGGTGACTCACCAATGTAGCCATGAGGTGTTGGTTTGTGGAAGAAGATAGAAATGAGTCATTGCATGAGTCATAAGAGGGAGTTTTTGAATTCAGCTTAATTTAATCATGGTTAATTGTAGTAATAAGGTAGTATGTCATGTGATTTAGCCTTAGTGGAAAATTACTAACATACACACATAATCTTAATTACCAAGACTTGATTAAATTAATTATCTCAACTTAAAATTAATTTCATTAGACTTTTTCTAATTAAAATTAATTAAGCGAATTAGATAGTGGGATATTACAGCCATCAATTGAATTTTTCATATATAAGACATCATTCGGGGTCACTATCAAATTAGAAGCCGACAATTCAATTATCAAGTTTAAAACAACTTGATATTTTCAATCCAATTCGGGCAAAACTCCATCATCTTATGAGTTTTTCGAATTTAGAACCGCAATGCTTCAAATATCATATGACCTTTAGGGACATCGGGACAAAACTCAATCCATCCATTTTATGCCATCAATGGAATTTATCAAATTTAAGATATCATTCGGGGTCACTATCCAATTAGAAGCCGACAATTCAATTATCAAGTTTTAAACAACTAGATATTTTCAATCCAATTCGGACAAAACTCCATCATCTTTTGAGTTTTTCGAATTTAGAACCGCGATGATTCAAATATCATATTTCCTTTAGGGACATCGGGACAAAACACAATCCATTCATTTTATGTCATCAATTGAATTTATCAAATTTAAGATATCATTCGGGGTCACTATCCAATTAGAAGCCGACAATTCAATTATCAAGTTTAAAACAACTTGATATTTTCAATCCCATTCGGGCAAAATTCCATCAACTGTTGAGTTTTTCGAATTTAGAACCGCGATGGTTCAAATATCATATTTCCTTTAGTGACATCGGGACAAAACACAATCCATCTATTTTATTCCATCATTTGAATTTATCAAATTTAAAATATCATTCGGGGTCACTATCCAATTAAAAGCCGACAACTCAATTATCAAGTGTAAGACAACTCGATATTTTCAATCCAATTCGGGCAAAATTTCATTTTTTAAATCCATCTTAAAATAGCAATAAATGTAAATAGTGATCAAAGAATCAAATTAAGAATAGCTAAAACGCATAATGGAATACCTTGAATGAACCGCATATTTTGCGATTTGTTGAACAAAAAGCTTTCATTCCAACAATTGATACCTTAAATTCAATTTATAAAGTTTAGGACAACTTGATCCAAATATCAAATTTGATTTTCAATTCTTTAGGACAAAATTCTATTATCTTTTTAGATTTTCGAATTTAGAACCGCGAAGGGTCAGATATCATATTTCCTTTAGGGACATCAGGACAAAACACAATCCATTCATTTTATGCCATCAATTGAATTTATCAAATTTAAGATATCATTCGGGGTCACTATCCAATTAGAAGCCGACAATTCAATTATCAAGTTTTAAACAACTAGATATTTTCAATCCAATTCGGACAAAACTCCATCATCTTTTGAGTTTTTCGAATTTAGAACCGCGATGATTCAAATATCATATTTCCTTTAGGGACATCGGGACAAAACACAATCTATTCATTTTATGTCATCAATTGAATTTATCAAATTTAAGATATCATTCGGGGTCACTATCCAATTAGAAGCCGACAATTCAATTATCAAGTTTAAAACAACTTGATATTTTCAATCCAATTCGGGCAAAATTCCATCAACTGTTGAGTTTTTCGAATTTAGAACCGCGATGGTTCAAATATCATATTTCCTTTAGTGACATCGGGACAAAACACAATCCATCTATTTTATTCCATCATTTGAATTTATCAAATTTAAAATAGCATTCGGGGTCACTATCCAATTAAAAGCCGACAACTCAATTATCAAGTGTAAGACAACTCGATATTTTCAATCCAATTCGGGCAAAATTTCATTTTTTAAATCCATCTTAAAATAGTAATAATGTATATAGTGATCAAAGAATCAAATTAAGAATAGCTAAAAAGCATAATAGAATACCTTGAATGAACCGCATATTTTGCGATTTGTTGAACAAAAAGCTTTCATTCCAACAATTGATACCTTAAATTCAATTTATAAAGTTTAGGACAACTTGATCCAGATATCAAATTTGATTTTCAATTCTTTCGGACAAAATTCTATTTTCTTTTTAGATTTTCGAATTTAGAACCACGAAGGGTCAAATATCATATTTCCTTTAGGGACATCTTGACAAAACACAATTCATTCATTTTATGCCATTATAACACCCCACATGAAATATCTAGAATATCAGTGAAATATTATAACCGATAACTGAGTACATTATTATTACAAATTGGAATTTAAGCACACGCAGGTGCTGATTAACACAAGGATACAAAGTTCAGCGGAAACGAAAGAAACTAGTACAACAAAACATTATTGAGTAGAAATAAACAACGCAAAACAACTAGAAATGCATGAAAGAAATGCCATCTCCAAGCACAGCTGCAAGCACACCAACCAGCATACCTTAACCAACCTGCTTATCTGAAAAAAATTGTTTGGAGTGGGGTGAGACAACTAAGCCTCAGTGAGTCCTACTACCCTCCTAAGGTGACTACACCGGGGAAACCTAATCAGTCATACATACTAACATATTATCATAAATCATAAGCGTAAATAAAGGTGTAACACAAAGCATATCTTATTCATTTTAACACTAGGACACTCTGAGGTGAGCAGGTCTCAGAGGCCTGCCATATCCGTCAACCGATTCGGTCACGGCATGAAGCTCACATAGTCATAACCTAATGGATTATCCCATTGGGAGTCCATAGTGCGATATCATTCGCTCTTAACTGACTGATACTAAATTGTGTTATTACTACCATGAATTTCCAAATCCCGGGGAACATACAAACTTAATTAAATCTAGATTATACCCTAAGATCATCTGTGATTAACATTCTATTTAACATTATGCCAGTTACATTTCTGCAATTTATCTATCTCAGATGAGGAAATAAAACGAGCGATTAAATCAGTTTGAAATTCAAAAGTTGCAGGCTGTTCTGTGTAAGCTCGCCACGGCGAGTTACCTGTTCGCCATGGCAGGATTACAGGTCATTCTGTACAATCTCGCTATGGCGAAATGCTAGTCCGCCATGGCGAAATCCAGGTTCTGACCTAAACAACTCGCCTGGCGAGCAAGTGCCCGCCATGGCGAAGTTCTTCAGCCCAGAACCTTCTATTCGCCATGAGTGCTCGCCAGCAATCCGCCATGGCGAGTTCATGCAGAAAGGCCCCTGTTTTGCGAAAATCATCAAATTATAATAGTTTCACCTACATTCCTCATTTGATATAGTGCAGAAACATAAACTACATAATCTAAGATAGAACGGAGGGAAATTTGGGAGTTAATTCCCCTCACACAACAATTCCCTAATTTTCCTATGTTAACATGCAAAAGTTTAATTTGGGGAAACTAGCTAACTATCCTAAGAACCCACCTGGATTGAAGCTTTAATCTTGCTTCTGGGCTCCTAAAGCAGCTACTGAACCTTCCTAAGATGCCCCACGAACACAGGACCAGAATTTGAAACTTGAACTCTTGAACCCTCACTTTGCTCTATGAATTTGAATGTGTTTTCTGAGTTGGTTTGGTGATGAATTCAGGTGAAATGAAGGGCTATTTATAGCAGTTATGGGGTAGTTTGTAACAGTACACGAATTTGGATAGTTAGTGAATGCATGTCATGTTATTGGTTGTGGAAGTACGTGAGATTGATATGGTTGTTGTGTTGTAGCTTGTGATGTTTTGGGTAGTGATGATTCTGTACAGAGGTGAGGATTCTGAATTGTTTCTTTGTTTTGTTGCTGCATGTGCATTCATGGGAAATGAGATGGTTGTTAGTTAGTGACATGTGAGGTTGTGGGAAAAATGAGAAAGTTTGGAGTTGTATGTTTGTTGTTGTTTAGCGTGAGGGAGGAAGAGAGTGAGAGGGAGTTGGTTTGCTGAATTTTCAGTAGAAAGAGATTAATGAAATGAGTTTGTTTCCTTTGCATGCCAAGTAGTAGCTTGAAGGTAGTGGTTTGGTGACTCACCAATGTAGCCATGAGGTGTTGGTTTGTGGAAGAAGATAGAAATGAGTCATTGCATGAGTCATAAGAGGGAGTTTTTGAATTCAGCTTAATTTAATCATGGTTAATTGTAGTAATAAGGTAGTATGTCATGTGATTTAGCCTTAGTGGAAAATTACTAACATACACACATAATCTTAATTACCAAGACTTGATTAAATTAATTATCTCAACTTAAAATTAATTTCATTAGACTTTTTCTAATTAAAATTAATTAAGCGAATTAGATAGTGGGATATTACAACCTACCCCCCTTAAAGAAATTTCGTCCTCGAAATTTAAGAAATTTACCTCGAAAACAGATAAGGATAACTCTTCCGCATGTCTGACTCCAGTTCCCAAGTGAATTCACCGTCAGGAGACTGAGCCCACTCAACTTTGACAATTGGAATCCTCTTGTTCCGAAGTATTTTAGCATCACGTTCAACAATCCGAACAGGATCCGGCTGATAAGTTAGATCTGGCTGGAGATCGATTTGTTCAAGTTCCACTGGCTGATAAGGATCAGGAATATACTTCCGTAACTGAGATACATGAAACACGTCGTGTAGCCCTGACATGGATGGAGGAAGAGCTAACTGATAGGCTACAGGACCGACGCGTCGAAGAATTTGATAAGGTCCAATGAATCTTGGACAGAGCTTCTTAGTTTTGAATACACCTCGTAAACCCAACTTAGGAGTAACTCTCAAGAACACATGATCACCTTCCTGAAATTCCAAAAAATCTCCTTCTTCTGTCGGCGTAACTCTTCTGCCGACTCTGAGCAATTTTCAACTTATCCCGAATAGACTTAATCTTTAAAGTGGTCTCTTGGACTATATCTGGTCCCAAGAAACTACGATCACCAACTTCTGTCCAACACAACGGGGTTCTACACTTCCTGCCATACAAAGCTTCATAAGGCGCCATACCGATACTGGCATGGTAGCTATTATTGTATGCGAACTCTATTAGGTGTAAGTGATTACTCCACGAACCACCATCTTCTAATACACAAGCTCGAAGCATATCCTCAAGGGTCTGAATAGTCCTTTCTGACTGACCATCAGTCTGCGGGTGATGCGATGTACTCATCTTCAGTCGAGTCCCCATCGCATTCTGGAATGCTTTCCAAAACCTTGACGTGAAAATCGGGTCTCTATCCGACACGATACTCAAAGGTACACCATGCAGCCTTACAATCTGCTCCATGAAGATGGCTGCATATTGCGGGGCCTTGTAGGTGGATTTCACTGGAATGAAATGAGCTGACTTCGTCAACCTGTCCACGATTACCCAGATCGAATCTTGACCTCGCTGGTTACGTGGCAGTCCTCCTACAAAATCCATAGTGATGTGTTCCCATTTCCACTCTGGAATATCCAACGGTTGTAACAGTCCTCCAGGTTTCTGGTGTTCAATCTTCACCTGTTGACAAACAATACACCTGGACACGAATTCAGCAATCTCTGCCTTCATGTTAGGCCACCAATAGTTCTCCTTCAAATCATGGTACATCTTGGTGGATCCAGGGTGAATTGAAAATCCACTCTTGTGTGCCTCTTCTAGAATCAACCGCTTCAACTCATCATTCTGAGGTACACAAAGTCTGCCTTCATAGAGAATAGCACCGTCCGTGGCTACTGAGAACTCCGGATGGTTCACTCTCTTCTGTAACTCTACATCATCCTGCTGAGCCTGCACAATACTTGGGCGTAACTCACAGGACACTTCGATTCTGTTGATGCGAATACCGCTCTTACGATATATCACGTTCAGATTGAGATCTCTAAACTTCTCATACAGACCGCACTGTTGTATTAGTAACTCCGATGCATACAATGTCTTTCTGCTTAGAGCATCTGCCACAACATTGGCCTTTCCTGGATGGTAGTTGAGATTGAAATCAAAATCTTTGAGGTACTCCATCCAACGTCGCTGCCTCATGTTCAACTCCTTTTGATCAAACAAGTACTTCAGACTCTTGTGATCACTGAACAGATCAAACTGCACTCCATACAGATGATGTCTCCAGATTTTGAGTGCAAAGATAATGGCTGCTAACTCCAGATCATGGGTAGGGTAATTCTGCTCATGAGGTTTTAGCTGCCTTGATGCATAAGCTACAACTGCACCATCTTGCATGAGTACACATCCAAGTCCCTTATGAGATGCGTCACAGTACACGACATACTTCCGATTAGGATCAGGAATTACTAACACTGGTGCTGTGGTTAGTTTTTCCTTCAGAGTTGTGAAGCTCCATTCACAAGCGGCATCCCAATCAAACACTGCATCCTTCTTGGTTAAACGAGTTAATGGCAGAGCAATCTCCGAAAATCCTAGAATGAATCTCCGGTAATAACCTGCCAAACCGAGGAAACTCCTAACTTCCGTTACACTTCTGGGCCTTTCCCAGTTCAACACAGCTTCCACTTTAGATGGGTCGACAGACACACCGCCTTGCGATATGACATGCCCTAAGAACTTAACCTCCGATAGCCAAAATTCACACTTGCTGAATTTGGCGTACAACTGCTTTTCTCTAAGCACCTCCAAAACGATCCTCAAGTGCACAGCATGCTCCTGCGGATCCTTAGAATAGATCAGAATGTCATCTATGAAGATAACCACAAACTTGTCCAAGTAGGGTTGGAAGATACGGTTCATGTAATCCATGAAGACGGCTGGAGCGTTGGTCAAACCGAATGGCATGACTAAGAATTCATAGTGTCCATAACGAGTCCTGAACGCTGTCTTGGAAACATCCGAGGACTTGATACGGATCTGATGGTATCCAGATCGAAGATCAATCTTGGAGAAGACGGTAGCACCTCTGAGTTGATCCAACAGGTCATCAATCCTAGGTAGGGGATACTTGTTCTTGATTGTGACCTTGTTGAGTTGACGATAGTCTATGCACAAACGCATACTACCATCCTTCTTTTTAACGAGTAACACCGGTGCTCCCCAAGGTGAGACACTCGGCCTGATGAAGTGTTTCTGAAGTAGCTCTTCTAGCTGAGACTTGAGTTCATGAAGCTCTAAGGGAGACATCCTATATGGGGCAACAGATATGGGCTGGGACCCAGGTACAAGATCGATAGAAAACTCGATTTCCCTTTCAGGAGGTAAACTCATGATATCGTCTGGGAAGACATCTAAAAACTCGCTGACAATTGGTATATCACCGGGGCATAAGCTAGACTCCGAATCAACGGTAAGCAAAACACTGAAACACTTACAGCTGGCTCCTAAGTATTGGATCATCTGATGAGTATTCTGGAGCAAAGCTGTGAGTGCTCTACTCTCGGCAGAAGTTTCTTGCGGAATGAACAAGTTCTTTTCAGCACATCCTATATACACGGTATTGGCGGAGAGCCAATCCATGCCTAGGACTACATCTATATCCTTCAGAGGCAGACAGATCAGATCGATGTTGTAAACTTTACTGCCTACAAGAACTGGACAGTTCTGGCAGACACGTTTTGAAGTAACCTTACCACCTGTAGCGACAGCCACAGTCATAGGGGGAATTAAAGGTACAGAGGGTAATTGCAGTCGCTGAACGCAGTCAACGGCTATGAATGAGTTAGTGGCTCCACAATCAAACAAAACTAAAACTTCAGATTGTCCTAACATGCATACATCCATAATCAAAGCATTATTAGATTTGACATTCTCACCGTCAAGTGAGTATACCCGACCTTTGCTTTTGGAGGCACCGCTGGAATCTCCTTGTCTTTTCAGCTTAGGGCATTCGTGCTTGTAATGGCCAGGCTGCTTACAATAGTAACACATGTTCTTCCCCTTCATGCATTCCCCACTGTGAGGGAAACCACATTCAGCACAGTTTCTCGGTGAGCGCTGGGGATAGCTCTGTTTCCCTTTGCTTGTGGTGCCCTTGGTTCTTACTTGCAGGTTGAACTTTCCAGAATCCTTCTTCTTCTGAAAAGCTTCACTACGCTCCTTGTGTATGTTACCCAGATCAGCTTCAGCATGATAGCTCTTTTGCACCAAATCACCAAAGGTAGTGATGTGCTGCATAGAGACATCGTGGGCTATGTCAGCTCTCAGCCCGAACCTATACTTCTTCATCTTCCATGATTCACTGGGAGCATCATTCCCATCCATCACATATCTGACCAGCTCATTAAACTTCATGGTATACTCCGCCACCGACATACTTCCCTGCTTTAGTTCCGTCAGTTCACGTTCCATCTGGAATTGGTAGCTCTCTGGGATATAATGTCCAACGAAGAGACGTCGGAAATTTTCCCAATTCACCTCCATCTGACTGGCCTCCATATACGCCTTGGTTCCATCCCACCAGTGACACGCGTCGCCCCTAAAGAAGCGGGAGACGAATGTTACCTTGTCAACTTCAGTGCAATCCATGGATTCAAGGATTCCACTCATTCGTTGAATCCATTCCCTGGCTTTCGCTGGGTTGTATTCTCCGAAGAACTCCGGCGGACTCATGCGGCAGAACTCTCTGAATGCAGCGCTAGATCCTTGCTGCTGAGGGGGAGGATTGTTCATATGTTGTTGAAACATATTCATGAATTCTTGATGCTGCTGGGCCTGCTGAGCTTGGAACTGCTGCTGCTGTTGCATCATTTCGGCCCACATGTTTGCATTAGCATCTCCGTACATCTCAGGTTCATCATCATCATCAGCAACGTTCCTTCTAGGCCTTCCAGGTCCTCGTCTTGCTCCTGACATAGTGCTCTAACTGCCAATATCAAGTCAAGTTAGCTAGGCTTAAAGTGACATGACACCTAGAACAGATGTTAGAAATCCAGACAAATACTGGGATTCGGATAGTAATATTAATGAACTCTGGCACGATCTGAATCGACCTGCTCTGATACCAATTATAACACCCCACATGAAATATCTAGAATATCAGTGAAATATTATAACCGATAACTGAGTACATTATTATTACAAATTGGAATTTAAGCACACGCAGGTGCTGATTAACACAAGGATACAAAGTTCAGCGGAAACGAAAGAAACTAGTACAACAAAACATTATTGAGTAGAAATAAACAACGCAAAACAACTAGAAATGCATGAAAGAAATGCCATCTCCAAGCACAGCTGCAAGCACACCAACCAGCATACCTTAACCAACCTGCTTATCTGAAAAAAATTGTTTGGAGTGGGGTGAGACAACTAAGCCTCAGTGAGTCCTACTACCCTCCTAAGGTGACTACACCGGGGAAACCTAATCAGTCATACATACTAACATATTATCATAAATCATAAGCGTAAATAAAGGTGTAACACAAAGCATATCTTATTCATTTTAACACTAGGACACTCTGAGGTGAGCAGGTCTCAGAGGCCTGC